>CM051347.1:0-1282500 GCA_028015215.1 Gynostemma pentaphyllum
CATTGTTACCATTCTTGTGAGCCCCACCACCACCGTTATTACCGTTCTTTACTTCCACATTTTTGCCCCCATTCTTGCCGCCACCACCACCGCCGCCGCCTTGATGTTGATTGTTTCCACCCCCACCGCCCGCTCCTTTCTTACCGCCATTTCCACCTTTGCCATCATTGTTTCCACCACCCATGCCATTCATTGGCAGTGACATAGCTCCTCCACCACCACCGCCACCACCTTTATTACCGTTAGCAGCTGCCATGGCACCCTTTTGAGCATTCATCAGTTGTTGAATATTCATACCATTCATCATCATGTTAGGCATCTGTCCTGCACCCCCACCCCCGCCACCGCCACCGGGCATCATAGGCTTCATCTTATTGGGAGGAGGAAGATGGGTATCATCTAAGTCATCTTCAAAATCATCATCATCATCATAATCATCATCATCGTAATCATCATCATCAGTAAAATCATCCTCCTCAGGCAAATTGAACTTAACAGCCTTCTGATTCGGATTGGGCATCGGCATACCTTTAAGGTGAGGAGGTAGCTTTGGATCTTGCAATCCAGCCATTTGTTGAAGCTGCTGAAGTTGTTGAAGTTGCTGAAGCTGTGGAGGAAGTTGTGAGAGTGGTTGTCCTTGTCCACCACCACCTCCTTTGGGCTGCTGCTGTTGTTGCTGATTATTATTTCCATTTCCACCCTTTTGAGGCTGTTTAATTCCAACTCCTTTTCCATTATCAATCTGCAAATTTTTCATCTGATTTGAAAGTTGGTTTTGATGATTATTGTTGTTGGGGTTGGGCTTAGGAAGACCCCAAAGCTCAGCATGTTTTCCTGATTTAGAGAGCTTCTTGATGAGTGTGGCTGCTTCTACATTTCCTGATACTGTCACCTTCCCTTGCTCTGCATCTATTTCTGTTGTGAAAACCCCTACACAAACACACATATAACAAAAAAAAAATTGAAGAAAAACAAAATTAAATTAAATTGGTTAATGAATGAGAGAATGAAAAATGATAGATACCATCAATTTTCTGCAAGATTTTCTTCACTTTCTGTTTACACCCATCACAGTGTATATTCACTTTAAGAACACATTTCTGCATGACCAAAAAAAACTTATTTTTATATGCAACAAAACAATAGGGAGAAGAAAATGGGATTATTTATTTATTTATTTGCTTCCATATAATTAAAATTAGAAAAAAAGAAAAAGAAAAGGGTAGTGGTTAATTTACCTGGATCTTCAAAAACTCTTCTTTACTCATTGTTTCCCCTTGAGATAGAACAAACAGAAACGTACAATAATGAAAGAGAAAAACAGAGGGAATGGTTTTTGTTGTGTAGATCTGACAAAAAACCAATAAAAGAGCCTAATTACAAAGGGGGTTTGTAAAGTTGGGTTTTCATTTCATATCTAGTTTTTTCTTTCTTTGAAGAATGGAATAAAAACTGATTTGTTTTTCAAAGAAAATGTGAGAGAGAGAGAGAGAGAGAGAGAGGCAAACAAGATTTAGCTTTAGAAAGACAGAGAAGGAGTAAGTGAAAAATGGTGGAAGGGCATTAAGCTTCTCTGGCCTGCACTCCTACCTCTATTTTAGGAGAGATAAAAGAAAAGTGCTTCTCCAAGACCTTACTCTATCTTTCTTTTAGGCCTTTCTTTATTTATTTAAAAAAAAAAAATTTGTTGTTTTTTACCACCATTACTTCGAGCTTCTTGTTGTTTGAACCACTGTTTGGACGGAATGAATTAAACCTAAAAAAAAAAAAAACACTACACGTGGTATGACTACGAAGCTTATATGTAATGTCATATTTTTATTGGATCAAATATAAAAATATTTAATAGATATATATGTTTTAAAATATGTTTGTTTCAATAAAATTGTGTAAACATTCTCTAAAAAAATTACTCAGATATTGACCGATCATTTTCATACTTTCTTACCTATTCTATTTTTATAAAATAAAAACTATTTAAGTAGATAACGAATATATATCATTTTTTAATAATTTATAGGTCTTACAGATAAAAATAAGACACGCAGAAAAGTTGAGAGAAATTCATACTCGTCATTACCGCCCATCTTTTAAAAAGAAAAGAAGTAAGCAAAGAGTGCTAAAAATTCAACGAAAGCCGGCTTGGCTTAAAGCGCTTCAAAAGAAAGGCTCAAGCCTGATAGCTCGGCTTGGCAAAATTGTCCAAAGTGAAAAAGGGAAAAAGAGTCGGTCATAAATAGTTATGGTGAAAATTCAGATTTTGATTTTAAAACTTTCATAATCGGTATTAATATCACCAGGATTTTTCCTTCCATATTAGGATTATTGCAATTAATAACCCTATTAATTGGAGCTTTTTTTGTGACAATCTCTTAATGTTCCTTCTCAACTCAACTAACCATTATTATAATTATGATTTCATTAATTACATCAATCTCATAAATTTTATATTCCTTAGAAAACCATCAAACTTAATTAACTAAACATTACTTTTTACTCATAGAATTTGATGAATATTCTTTCGAAGAAAAAAAAATTGAGAAGAAAAGTTCTCACAATCTCAAGTATTGTAAACCTAATAATTAATGCTTTAATTCTTATAAAATAATAGACGTCAACTTTACCCAAAAATTAAGAGGATTAAGCATATCATAATTAAGTATTCAAGATTATAATTCTTTCTACAAAGAATTTAAGTAATGCATCGAAAAAATTAATTCATTAATTTTTATCTAATTTTTTTCATATATTTGTAAGTGTCCAGACCAACTTATATGCATCTCAACTAATCTTACGAGACGATATGACTCTACAACACTTAATATCATAAAATTCATGAATCAATAGGCCAATCTATAGTGGGTTACGTGAATATTTTTTTAAAAAAAAAATTAAATTTATAAATCAGTCAAACTATTGAATAGATAAAAATAATTTTATAATAAATATACAAGACTTGAGAAGCTATCAAAGAAAAAAAATCAAATGCAAGGTGCAATAAAGTGTACAATATGTGACAATGGAATTATTTAATACAATCAATGCCGCGTGATAAAAAGAAATTATTTACTTATGTAGTTGATGAGTTAAGAAGTGGAAAAAGAAAGGTAGGAGAGAGGGGGTTAAGCCTACAAATCAAGTTAGGCTAGTAATGAAAGAAGCCTCTTTGATCTAATTTTCTTAATCAACCATTGCCTTTTCTTTTGTGATATTGAAGCTTTTGCTTTAACATCAATTAGGTGATGGAAAGCCATCCTAAGCTAGTAGAATCATCTTCATTCAACTATTTTTCCTTCCTAAGGAAATCATTTTTTTGTCCTTCTTAAAAGTCTAACCACCCCCCCTCTTCTTTTTCTTTTTCTTCCATTTAAGGGGTCACTTTAATAGTAAAAAGCCATTTGAATGGTGACAAAAGACCTAAACAAAATGCCTTTTCTTGCCTCAATTTAATGAATATACAATTTCGTTTTGATCATCAACATTAGGCTTGTTTTAGAAACTCATTTTTAAATTTTAAATTCGAACTAGGTGTTACTATCCCTACATGTAAATAAATCAGTGATTTAATATTTTAACGACCGAGTATCAAAAGGTTTATCGATGATGATTGAACTCCGTGAGTGAATTGAACAGAGTGCCTATATTGGGGATTGATATAACATGCTTTTTGTAAAAGTAGCACAAAAGGGATGGTTTATGCAACTATGGTATGCCATTTCTATACGAGTAGAGGGTGCCAAAAGAGTACCACATGCTCTTTGGAAAGGGATTGATATAAGAGAAGGAAATAAAAGGTGGAATAGGGCATTCATTAAAAACTCACCTACAAGCATCCAACACATGCATTCTTCTATCACATGGCCTCTGGCAAATGTAAGGGCAAAATAGTTAATGAAGGTATATAGAAAACTCTTGAAATATTGATTATATGGGAAAAGAAAAGCCTTTATTTCTCAGTGGTCCTCATATACAGTTGAGTCATAACATGCAGTTCTATTCTACATACCTATTTGAAGAATAACATCCTATGATAGAGTATCAAATAATTGGATGAATCCTTATTTCGATTTTTTCTTCACCTGCCAATCTTAATATAACTCAATTGGTTAAATATCAGTAATCCTTTTATTAAAGTCGAAGGTTTGAGTCTTTCTTTTCTAAATTGATGTAAAAAAAGAAAAAAAAACAAAACCTTTCATGAGTCTCTCTGTCTTTCCATTAATTGGCTCAAGGCATAAAGTTTATCAAAAGGCTAATATGAAAGTGTGTCAAAATTCCATTCCATTCAAAAATGGAGTTAGAGGGATGGCTATTCCAAATCAATTGCAAGATTTTCCAGAACTAGAGAAAGGTCTGGCATTATCGAGGGGGAGAAGAAAATTTATTAGGAAAACAATAGAAATTTTACTTACCATGAAAGGGGAGGGGCAGGAATTTGGTTGCCCTACCATAACCAAAATCTAACACATTACCATAATTTACATCGATCTCATTACGTACTTCAATGGATCAGTGAGCTGCACGCGACTAATTTAATCGAACCGCAGTTACCTTCTAGACGCACTATATCTGTAATGTTTACTTGAAAAAGAAGTTGATGGATACAAAAGAAGTATAGCCAAAATGAGATGGATATGAGATTCTGCAACAAAAATTGATGTACATTAAAATAAAGTTCACCAGTTCCAACGACCACAATCTTAGAATCCAAACAAAAGTCAGAAAAAAGGAAGCTGTAAATTGAGTATGTCCATTTTGTAATTCAAAAGCTAAAAAGATAACCTTCTTAGACGTCCCTACCACCAATGCTTTTGATCTTAATGGTTTTGACTCAATCATTACCAATGAAACGGATGTAAAGATCAACAGTGTAATAAAGATTTTAGTGAGTGATCAGTAAAGGTTTAAAATGAAATTAGAATGATCATATTATCAAGCATAGTAGAGTTTAGATTTACTCGGAATTAGCCGTGAACTCCAAGCGGTCGAGGTTCAAGAGCAGGCATAACATTCAGATACTAAAGATGAAATGGGGAAATCATATAATTTGAGCATTCATATGAATTGAAAGCAGAATACCTAGAGAAAGCAGAAGACTAGCCCAATGCATCTTTGATAGTAATTTTTTGAAGTCATGTACAGTGATTTTTGGACCCCATTTGTTTGTTTCAACACTCATAATCATTATTATCGTTGAAAAAATATTAAAAAAAATCAAGTGGACCAATTATAAATATTACAATCACCCAATTACATTACCTTCGATCATCGGTAACGATAAGCTCTTTGGATATATAGCAAGAAAGAAAGAAAAAAAACTGACTCGGCACCATTGCCAAAATCTTGAAGGATCACAAAGATAATAACTGATTAAAAGAATACTTTTTATTGATAGGATTTTCACCTCATTGTAATAGTGAAAAACACAAGCTACAGCTGAGTACATGCTTAATTTAGAATTTAACCAACTATAAGAAGAAAAAAAATTGAATCCTATGTTGTGGATTGTACATACAAAAATAACCACTTTTTTTATGTTTATGGAAACCTGGTGTGCTAAAGGAGGGAGAATTTACATGTCAAAAAGTTTTTTTTTTGTTTGAAATTATTCACGGTTGTCTTGAGAAGAGTCTATCTTGATTATGAGGGGCTGGTTAAGATCAGCAGGTGATTCAGCTACAATGGGTAGCTGCTGCTGCTGGGAGAAACCCATGTCGTCAACATCATCGTTCTCAGCCAAAGCTTTATCCAAAGCAGCCTTGGCAACTCTGGTAACACAGTACACCAGAACCCCTGCATGCAAATTAATAAAGTTAAAATACTTATTAAATGAGATCAGAAAGACCTAGTAAGATCAATTTGTTTTTTTTATTGAATCATGTTTGGTGTCGCGGTTAGAGAATGAACTTAAATCAAAGATCAAACTTTATTTTAGTTTCTTTCTTTCTTATTTTCCTTTCTTGGGTAGAACTTTAATTTAGGTATCATAGTCTCTTTTATAGCCAGTTGATTTACAGATTCCGGTGCAGAGGAATGTATGTTTTTGTTCAAGATATCACATTCTCATGACAAAGATGCTCAAAATTTCAGCCACGAAAAATCAATTTACCTGATACCACAAGACCCAATGTTATAAATGCCTGCATCCACAATAAAACCATACATCAAACAAGAAATAACGAAAAGAAAGTTTTTGCAAGGAAACTAATCAAGACCTTCAGAATGAAAAATGATAAACTTCTGCAACTAATTTCTGATCAATGAATGTTCATAGCTCACAAGCTTAGCATATACCGTCAGAATCTTGATACTCAAAAGGCCACAATAAATTCATGTTCCCCTCCCCTCCCCAATATAGTATGATATATAAAAAACTTACCCAACGGGTCTTCGAAAATTCTCCCCAACCATGTGTAACATCAGAAAGATCTTTGAGTGTTGTTCCAACGTATACTAATGCAAGAGTGATTGGCTGTATCAACAAGTGAAACAGACAAAAAAAATCGTGATTCCTCTTTCAATTTAATTCTAGCATGGAGATGCTGGATCATACTCATGTGTGCAGAAAAAGAAATAGAAGGAAGATTGCTAATTCATTAAAATTTCCATGTTTCATCCAAATGAAGAGCAATAGATACCCAAATTTCATTCAACAATTACTAACATTAACAAACCAATTTGATAGAACCCCAATATTGTGTACTTATTCAAGACGGGTCGAAAAGTGGATGACCACAGGATCTAATATGACAAAAAGCCAGGTTATTAGGGAATGAGATAAGCACTAAGTTCCTTTGCACAAAAAAAAGAGAGAGATAAGCACTAAGTTAGTTATAATAAAGGGGATACATAAACCGCAAGGGTGGCCAAGGTGAGGTGAGCTAAGAGAACTAGATTTGGAAAGGTTAGAGGTAGTCCTCCAAAAATACCATCAGCAGTGTAATTGTCAGCTTGGCATCTTTCTTACTGTTATACTACCTCATATTTTTGCTTTTTGAACCATCTAAAGAATCCTATTACAATATTTTTCTTCAATTCCCCTCAAGGAATCACTGCTAATCAAAAGAACCCACATAAGAATGAACCAGAGCCAAAAGTTAAAAAAAAGTTGAATATCCATGGAAAATATCTGATCAAGACTTCATAATCAATGAAGTAATCACTACTTGCGATATGAAAATGCCTAACCAAGCAGAGCATGAAACATGGAAGAAGATAAAAAATTGGACACGAGCATAAGTTTAATAACTGCTCATTAAGATATGAATATACAAAATGAAACAGGGGTAACACAAGGCACAATAGGTGATCTGAAATATGTGAGGTAAGAATAAATGTGATAGATACATAATTACAACTTAAATAGAGTCCTCGACAAGAAAATGGGTAAAGAAAGTACCATCATTCCCAACCATGATGCCAACATGTATTCTCCTAATGAAACAGGAGTCACCGACAGTAAGTAATTCAACATGTTAAATGGAAGTAAAGGAACAAGCCGGAGAAGCAGAACTATCTGCAAGAGAGAACTTTAGTCATTAACAGAATTTGTATCGTATTCCAAACTTCAAGCGAGACGTATATGGATTGGGTGAATGGATATTGAGTTCAATTGTTTGATAAATAAAGCACGAGTTGCCAATCTAATTAAAAATAATATAAATCAAACCAATGACAATTTTATCACTTATCAGTCATCCTTCTTCATGGGTCAAAACATGGAAATTAACTTTTCTGCTAGGCACCACAAGTCAATTTAACAAAAGATTCTACATTGTTTTCCATTTATTGGAAAAGGGACACTGCAGCCTTCCCACAACATAATGGAGCCATACATTTAACTACAGTAAAATAAATGCACTGGAATCATCTCAAATGCAACCTCTGAAATTTTATCAATTTTAATCCATCATTTCAGTTATTAGTGTGATAATATATATATTCTATACTGAACTGAACATAGGAAGAAATTTTTCTTCACAGATAAGAGAGACGAAAAAGAATGAGAGGGAAAAAGAACTCCGATCATCTCACCCAGGGAGTTTTAACATCTATCTAGCAGGCAATTTCAGTGCAATAAAAAATGCAGGGAAATAAACAAGAAAAGGTACTAAAAAAAAGGTATTGATACCATAATAAACAAAAAGCAAATGAGCTCAAGGGCCGCAACCATGAGGAATTAATCACCTTTTTCATTAAAATTAAAAAAAGGAAAAAAAAAGAAAGTATTCTATATGGTTGAAAGGAATAGTTATGCTTTATGAGCAAATTCGCGGTATTTATAAGGTAAGGATAAGGAAAAATGTGGATTGTCACATAACAGCCTTCCTCCTATATATTATACTTGATCTATTCAAACACTGGTAAACGCACAGCACAAATGAGGAGATCGAAAACAAAGTAGACAAACCTTAAACCCAGACCTATTAATTGCAATTGCAACGGAACGAAACTGTGGATAATCCTTCAGCTTGGAAACAACAAATGACCTTCCAATCTGTAAAGAGTGCCAGAAAAGGATTATCCAATTATCCAACACAAATATTAAATTCAAAGAAAGACATTAATTATGTACCAAAAAAAAGATCGAAACTAGCCCAAAATAATAATTCTATATTTAAATACTAAAATTCATAAACAACTAATGTGAATTACAAACAATCACAAGGGTTCGGATATTACAGTGCGTCCTAGAAGGAATGCTGCTCCGGCCCCAACAGTTGCACCAATAGAATCAGCAACAAAGCCAACAGGTAACCCAAACAAATAACCACCACCAAGCTGAAAGACAGACAATACATGACATCTAATATCAAATCAAAAAAAGTCTATTCCTTTCTTCCTGATTTTCAAAGTATTTGAACAATAATCGAAAGCTTACAGTAAGTATCGATGCCGGAACTGCCAACACTGTCAAAGGAATGTATGCAACAGACCTAACAACAAATGACCCCAATTGTCAAAGGAAGAGAAATTGAGATTCTAAAAAGATTAGCTACACTGAATAAAACTTACAGCACAAGTGGACCCCAAGGGCCAAGATCTTGATGAACCCATAATAAAAAGTTCTTCAAAATCTGCAAATTTTTTGCAATTTTCACATACATGACCGATACAATTTGTATAAATCGAAGCAAATTAAGAAGAATCAAATCAATGCAGAAAGAAAAAGAAATGGAATTTACCTTCTCGATGGGGAGAGTGAAGAAAGCAAAAACAAGAGCGGCGAAAAGAAGAAGAAAAAGAGTAATCTTGAAGGCCGAACGCCAAGTGAAAGCCATGGAAAGCCTGTGACGCCAAGGCCTACACACTTCTTCGTCGTCGTTGTAATCAGAAACGGAATGCTTCGACGATAAGCGAGCCCTCAATCCCTCAAAGTTTGCCAGATTTTAGGGTTAGGGTTTTTCAACTAAGAAATTCACAATTCGAATCTCAATCAAATCATAAAGGAAAACACCATTAATAAGCTACTCGTGTTTTTATCATCTTCACCAACTCTCTGTCTTTATTGATACTTTTCTTTCCGTGAAATCTCAACAACCTGTCTTTGGCTAATTGCAAAAATCCACAACTTCGAATTAAGGCAAATATGGATTTAATTAATCCAATAATAAATCACCATATCCAAGTTATAAATGTAAATCCTCCCTTCACTCAAAAAAAAAAAAAAAAAAAACAAATTAAATTAAATCTTCCCTCTCACGTATTATATAAAAGTACATTTAAAATTAAGAAATGATTTGAGGCATCATTGAGTTTTAAAAATGAATGAAAATGTTTTACTTTTACTTTTTTTTTTACAATTATTACAGAGGAGGCGGGTTTGACAGGCTGTGGATTTGAATAATAATTATATTCACACTCTGTCAAATTCGCCTCTTCGCTAACATGAGCATAGCTCAACTGATTAGGTATATACTTCTTTTTTAATAAGGTTGAAGGTTTGAGTCCCCCTCCCCCACTTTGATGTACTCTAAAAAAAAAAAAAACTGCCGCCTCTATCATATGCATATTATATGAATTGATATTTAATTAAATAGGCCTAAATAACTGAGACCCAATTTATATAGGGGAATTTTCATTTCCATCTCAATTTTGTATACAATTATCTTTTTTATCATCTACGAATAATGAATTTTCAAAATATGTCTTTTTTAAATAATGTCCTATCCAAAGAGTGAGAATTTATTAAATTACAATTAAATTTTAGTATTCATCTCCAACATAAAAAATGGTGAGATATATCGGTGATGAAATGGACAAAATTGATAATGGCTCTAAAAATGGAGGTAATTCTTTTTCTATTTATTTTTTCATCATGGTCGGATCAGACCCGATAGATACGAGAAGCCCTAGAAAAGGCCGCCCTTGAAAATGGGCCTATTTCAAATAGAAATGGATCATAGCCCAAAACAAATTTGTACTTAAACACGATATTCTCACGGCCCGCTTCATTTAAAAGTCCAGCCCATAAAAAAATCAGCTTTAGCCCATCTCCTCCTATTCTGCATGGCCCAAAAAGCAAACGAATACAGTAGAGGAAATAGAAAAGGTATTTTTTTTTAGCAAAGAGATGAAATTGAGAAGGGAAGGAAATATTATAAGAAGGTTATGATTTTTTTTTAATAATATATTAGACCTTAAAAATCAAAACATTAAGTTAAATTATAAAATTAAATTCAGTTTTCAAGAACTTTTAATTATTTTTAAAAAATTATATACAGAGAAAATCATTTATAATCCATTATGAAATTAATGATTTCAAGTGCCATAAGCACAAATTATAGTTTAACTGTAAATATATATCAATCTCGACATAACTCAAATGATTAAATGATTATTATTTTTTATGGGATCTAAGGTTCGAATCCCCTCTCCTTCAATTTAATATAATATCTAAAAGAAACTATAAAAATATAAAATAAAAGAGATGAAATAAAATTTCCAAAATTCAATAGTAATGTGGCCTGGAGTTTTTTTGAGCATTCGATTCCCAAATCCATTAACTTTGCTTTATAGCTGAGGCCTCATCGAATACATATACTTGATATCATATTTAGCTGTGGGTAAACTAAGGTAGGTTAAATTAATTATATATTTAATGTATATACTTATACATTATGTTTATGAATCCACATATTTTTTAAATTTTCACTTTCATGTTTCATCCCTGAAAAATAAAGTTCAAGATTTTCTTTCTTATTAATCATTCACATTTTATTAAAAACATGTTATTTTAAAAAGTTCGACTCTTAATTTTTTCATCTGAATTAAATTAAAGAAAAACATAATAAAACAATCTTAAAGTCGATTCGTATCTAACCATATTTAGATCGATAAATAAAGAGATAGATATATGCTTATTCGACGAGCGAGGATGATAAAGTGGTAGATGCGATTTGTTCGAAGAAAAATGTCAAATTAATTTTTTTTATAACCTAAAAGATTAAATTAAAAATGTGCTTAAACTAACCCAATGAAAGTTGAGAACAAATCCCTTGATTTTTTTCCCCTTCTTTATCAGCTAAGCTTGGGTTAGATAAATCAAAAATATTATTCCCACTGTCTAGGAAGGATACTTGAATTATTTAATTTTTGAAAATTGGATACTTGATTTATTATTTACAATAATGTAATTAATTCAACTTAATCTGAGGCCTATAATGATGTGACGGTCCACGGACGTGACAGGTTCTAGAATGAATTTGAAATAAACTATAACTGCATATAAGAAGAGAGTTTTGAGTAATTAGGAATTCGATTAAGGCTATGATTAAGGTTTAATGGTTATGAGATGGATGGATTCAGGGACTGACCCAATGAAGGACCAGGGAGCACCTCCCCTTCTCCCCCCCCCCCAAAGATATTTTTCATTATATGTAATTGAAAAAACATAGTTTGGTTAAAAATATATATATATAATAATTCTACTCATAATTATTATTTTAATGCTTTATTTGTACTACTTTTAACTATTTTTTCTTTATCTATTTACTATAATTATTTTGGTTTTAAATGATTTGATATTATTTCTATGCTTATTGTTACCAAATTTATCTTTAAAATTAGTGATTTGAGTTGAAGTTTATGATAAGTGATTTTTTTTTATATGAAACAATAAATTGTAGTTTTGTGTATTATTTATTAGTCTTTATGCATTATTTTATTTCTTGTTTTATAACTACTATTTATCTCAATAATTAAAAGTCATTTGTAATTATTTAGAATCATTCGTGACTGATCAATAATAAATAGACAGGGTATAAACTATTCAATATGAATAAACAATTCATATCGAGATTTCTTCAATTATTTTTATTGAAATATTGAAGGAAAAAATACATAACAGATATAAAATAGATGAATTGAAAAATTGATTACATTAAATACCATTTTTAGCAATGATTTCATTATTACTCAGTACCATGCTTTGAAATGAAACACCGGATCAAATACAAGTTATCTTGATATATCTATGATATTGTTTTATAAAATTTTCTTCCTTGTTTTTATAATTTATTATTTATATTGATATTTTATATATGTAAAAAATAAATAAAATTGATGTAAGTAGTGGTTGATTAGTTTTTAAAAATTGTATTTGTATATCTTTTTAATATAAAAAAATTACTAACGATGAGGGTAAAATGTTGATATACTAAATTGTATACAACAATTTATATTGTGCCCCTTTCTCAACCGAGATCCTAGATTCGTTACGGGATGGATTTGAATGGATGAAGTGTCTATATTTATTATAATTTGAATAGACAAGTTGTGTGACAAAAAGAATTATGGAGTATGATTTAAAATAATTATTTTATGTGATAAGAGTACATAAAATTATTATTATTTTTATTTGTAGATGTAAATGTAATAATTTAAGAATTGTTTTTTTTAATTGTTGAAATATATTATAATTATACAAACAATAAATTGTAAATTTGAATTAAAAAAATCGATGATGAACCATGATAAATCATTGAATTACTAGAGACAAAAAAGTTTATGATAGGGAACTATACATGGCATCAAGTAATTAATCTATAAAGAGTATTATAAATCAATCTTTCCAACTTAAACTTTTGACTAAACTTTTAGCATTACTAATCCAACTTGATCCTAATGGAATTAACACATCTTAAAAAATCAGGAGGCAAATCAAGAATATATTTGATTAATTAATATAAGGATAAAATGTCATTTTTTGTCCTTGATCTTTCACTTCAGTTTCATTTTCGTCCTTAAACTTTCAAAAGTTACATTTTTCATCCCCGAACTTTACGATTTGTTCGTTTTAGTCCTTTCATCTATGTTTTTCCATATAGGACACTAATGGATGGCGTAACATGTAGTCGTAGTATGCTTTGGGTGTGGCTATCCTACAAAGAAAGTTAACCACACAATATAAATTGTCATCTTATATTTTACTAATTCATGCTTATTTAGTCTAACACAATGTATTATCCTCTCTTTTTTATCATATAATGAATATTAATATTAACCTAATCTTTAATTTTGATTTTAGATATATGAAGATTAATTTGTATGTAATATTTGATGTATTGAACAGGAAAATCGGAAACATTAGTAAGGAATAGATTTAAGAAAATGAGAATTTTATAAAAAAAAATGTCCAGTGGCTATGCCAGGAAATTCGCCGGCATAGCCTTTCTAATGATAAAAATAAAAAATGGGTTAAGGCGGCGAAATTCGCGCCATAGCCTTTGCCGGTAATTTTGCCTTTAGCTTATGCCTTGCGAATTCGCCGCCTTAGCCTATGCTTGGCGGATATAAATTTTCATCGATTTATCCTTTCTCGACGGTCCTTTTACCGCGAAATGTCCCAGGAAAAAAATTTCACTGGGAAAAGCTATGCCAGGAAAAAGAAAAGGCAAAGCGGCAAAAAAATTCCGCCCTTTGCCCAATTTTCTTGTAGGGTTGGAAAAATGAATATATAGTGAGTTTAATCTCATCATCTTGTTCTTAATTGTAATATTAAACCTCACCGTATATTTTTTTTCCACATCATTTAACCTCTTGTATATTTATATAATATCACATTATCAATTACATGTCACATAAGTCTAGTGTCCCAAACAGAAAAACACAGACGGAATGACTAAAATGGAACGAATCGTAAAATTTAAGGACAAAAAATGTAACTTTTGAAAGTTTAGGGACGAAAATGAAATTTTAGTAAAACTTTAAGGTTTAAAATGATATTCCACCCTTAGTATAATTATATCTAATTATAACAACTAGATGGGTCAAGGAACTAAAAATCAGAAATTTAATTAAACTAATTATATCATATAATAATAATTGATATGAAATGAGAATGGAATAATTAAATAATAGTCAAAGAATTGAGGAGATTCAAATGATTAGGGAATCACACTGACTTGATAATAAACATGCAAATAAGCTTCTTTTTTGCAACCACGGTATTAAAGCAAAATGCCAATATAAAACTTTACATGGAAAGTGGGGTCATAGGGAATAATAATTCATAATCTTGAAAAATGAAAATGCATTTTAAAAAACTTGGTAATAATTATGATCACAATTATTGAATAGTAGCCGTAGGTTGCATTAACTATTCAATTTCGGACGAGATTAAAAAGAGAGAAATTTCAAGCTATGACATTTTTATCTCATTTTGAGAAATGAAAACTTTGAATTTTTTTGTTATTTTTTAATATATCAATTTCTTGAAATGTTTTTTTAAAATAAAAAAAAAAACCCTAAAAAAATTGAAAGCCTACTTTAATATTTTATTTTAGTTTTTGAAATGATTTTCCTGACGAATCATTTAAGTCTTCATTGTTATTATTTTTATTGAGTCAAATATATTAGATTTTTAACTAATATATTTCAAAAATTAAAATTCTACTATATTTAAAAAAAATTAACTTACTTTTTATAAATAATTAAAAAGAAAATTATATATATATATATATATATATATAATCCCAAATATAGCACATGAACTACATTTGACCACCAAATGTGACGACTCCAACCTGTATTTATTGGATAGGTCGTGAAAAGAGAATGATAGTTACGTGAATTTAATTATTGAAAGTTATATTATAGGGTTCGTATTGAATAGTTTTTTCTTTTATCATAGAGATATGTACTCATCAAATAAATCAAATTAAAATGAAAAAAGAAAAACCAATAGAGTATGTAAAATTACATAGGTTATGAGATTTGACCATGATTGCAAAATTTTCAAGCGTGTTGAGTATTTTATAAAATCGAATATAACTTATCGATCTGTCGAATTATTATTAGACATTCAAATGAAAAAACGACAATTGTTTTTGGCGGATGTGAAAGCCGTACATAGTGTATTTATAATCCCATCTCTAGATTATATCTCTTTCTATCTAAAAAATATTTTGAAAAATAAAAAATTCTTTAAAAAAAAGATAATTAGCTTAAGTTAAAATTTTATTTTATATCTTTTAAATTTAATAAAATATATTAATTTAAATCGTAAACTTTTAATCTTATCAATACAGCTTCTAAACTTTAAAAGTAACAAATCAATACTTACAAGTTAAATTATTATTATTATTAACTTAAATTTATAATTAGATGCGAGGGTTTATAGTTGGATGCTTTTTTTATGTTTATTTTTTTATTGTGTTGAATTTTTTATAATTAGTTTGAGATATTTTGGTGTTGAATTCAATAATTTTTTACTATTTAATTTCGTTACTCAAGTTGTTGTTGTCTAAAAATGGAGAGCTTCCACGTAGGCAACGAACTTAATATATGGGACGAGTCGGAGGTAGTGCGAGCTTCCACGTAGGAAACAAACTTAATATATGGGACGAGTCGGAGGTAGTGCGCTGCACTAGAGGTGCTGCGTAGGCGATGTGCTGAGTAGTTGATGAGCACTGTATATTTCTAGCACCCTTCGATGCTAAAGTCAGAGTAAGCAGAGCTAGTGTGCCAGAGAGAATAGTAGTAGAAATTCGTTACCTAATGAATGAATTTCTTCCTCTATTTATATGAGAGGAGGTTGATGTCATCATCGTGCCACGTGTCGCATCGGGATTGGGCCACATGTTGCTTCCCAACGACGTGTCACTTGTTGGTCATGCCACGTGTCATCGTTTTATTGGATATCAATATAATGTAGTTTCTTGGTCTTTGATACGTAGTCTTATTAGATGACGTAGACGTAGACTCTCGGGACTATGTAGACGTACCTTCCTCTAGGCGATGTAGACGTAGTCTTCCAGACGACGTAGACGTAGCCTTATTAGATGACGTAGACGTAGACTCCCAGGCGACATAAACGTAGCCTCTTAGGTGACGTAGCTTTATCTTTTCAGGTGACGTAGACATGCCGATTGTGCATTCTTTGAACAAATTTAGAAATTCCACTTGTACTGATATAATTTCACCCACAACACAAATGAAGTGTTTTTGTTGTTGAAATTAAGTATTTATGTGATTAGGTTATAAATACTTTGGTAAGTTACAGAGTTTTTTTTAAAATATAATTTTATAGTTTTGTTTGGATGAAGGTATTAATGACATCAACCTAAAAAAATATGATTCTAGAGAAATTTCAATATATGACATCTTTTATGAGTAATTTTCAAAATAACAAATGTTTTGAAATATTTTTAAAATGACATTTTTTAGACTAAGATTTTACCAATCTAGATTGGTGGATCTCAGTCTGGAAAAATGTCATTTATTTTTTTAAATCTTTTTTATTTTTAAAATATCAATTCTTAAAATGTTATTTTTGAAAAAACCTCTTGTTCTATAGATGGTGTAATTGTATCCCTTGCATGCGCATTCTAAAATTTTAATGGATGAAATTAAAAAATTAAGATTTATTTTAACACACGCCCTATAAGTATAAATCGAATTAATCTAAAATATATTTAAGATCAATATTTAGAAATATATATTAAACGAGAATAAGTCATTCATGCCCTATCAATAGATTATGTATCAATCGTTATCATTAATGTAGTTGAATTTAATAAGTAATTAATTTTTTCAAATATTATAATTTATTATTCAAATCTAACCCATCAATTTCTAATCAAAGAATGAGAAAACTACTAAAGTTGGCTTATAAAGATCCACAAACTTATTTTAAAAAAAAAACCTTAAACATGAATTAGAAAAGCAAGGTAGATTTGACCTTTAGGGTTTGATTTTACATGGCCAACAAAGAACATGAATAAGAAAGCCACAAGTGATATCCAAACTAAAGAATAACTTTTCATTTTGAAGCTAAATTGGGGAATACATTACTTCCCATTTTGCAAAATAGTAATGGAGCACAACATTTCGGTGGAAAGGCTTCTTATTTTCAAACTTTAGATTAAATAATTTTAATTGCAAGGCACTCAAATCATATCCAACACTAACTGATCATTAAAAAAATGCAACACATTTTTTTTTAATGTAAAATTAAAAACACTATTACACAAATTGAACATTTTATGATAATTTTCATTGGCTTACTCAAAGTATTATTCATGATTAATCAAATTTTATTATTCATCTCCCACACTTTTTAATCTTTCTAATAACCTTTCTAATATCAACATCCTGTAAAATATCCCGTAATTTTGATTATTCAATATTTGATTTTCATATCAACATAGGTTAGAGTTTCTCTCTCAAATAATAAAATTAGATAGACTATATGAAGAAGATTTATCTAAATAAAAAATTGACCAAAATAGTCTTCCTCTTGATCGACAGCTATATTATACCATTACATAAATGTTTGACTCCCATTTATTAATTTTAAGATATTATATTAAATTAGGAGAAGAAGCTTTATACCCGCGGTATTTTAAAAGTGAATACTAATACTATTCAAATTGGTAACAACTCATTATTATTAAAAAAAATGTTTATAAATTACTCCAAAATTTGAATTTAAATTTGAAGTTTGTTATTGTCGGTAGCAATATTTTGAATTATTTATGGAGATAATCAAGTTTTGCATGTAAAATCATGATGATTTTCCCCCACAACTTCGTTTGTGCAATCATTTAGAAAACCCAATACTTAGTTAAAACATTATCTACACAAAATTCAATCAATAACCAAAGTACCAACTTGGCTTCCAAAGCCAATTTTTCTCTTTCTTTTTACTTTTTTTCAAAATGGAATTGTAAAACTCAAAATGCTAGTGGCACCAAAGCCAATTTTTTTTTTAAGATAAGAAACAATAATAATTAGTACCACTCCAGAAAACCTAATATTAATTTCGATTCTCTCTCTCTCTCCTTTTTTTTTTTTTTTAAAAATTTGAATATTTCTCCAAGTGACCAAATTATTCTCTGGGTTGGCTTCCATTTTATAGAATAACCATCTAACCATGCATGTCCAACTCCCCAATATTTAGGGGACAATCAGAGAGAGGTCTATTGTATATGTTAAAAGCCTAAATATATATACTTGTCTCTAATATTTATACCTATTTTCAATTGTCTTTTGACATTTAAAATTTTCAATTTGATTTCCTTTAAGTATTAGTATTATGTAATTAAATATTTAACAAAGTTGTTGACATAATTTGTTATATAATTTTTTTCGATGGGTTAGTAATACTCACGTATTAGTCACACGTTCGAGGGATAAACATTTTTTTTTTTAATATCATTAGACCACTTTATTGGTAGGTGATTGAGTTGTGATCTCTTGAAGGAAAACAAACTAATGTAAATTTTTGGTCAAGTAACATATTTTAAAATAATTACTTATTAGGATCCAATAATGTTCTTATATCGATGAAATAATTCACCACTCTATCATGGAAAATCATACTTGAGGGATGTAAGGAAGAAAAAAAAAACCCTTCATAGTAGGAATTGAAAACGGGTATGCACAAATAAATTTATTCATTTAGCCTTTTCAATTATCTTTAGATTCTTATATACTAAAGCAATTCTGATTTTTTGTTTATATTCCTTAGCTTTCTTATTCATTTACCATTCAGAAATTGCAGCTTCCATTCATTGAATCTCTCTTAATCTTGAGGTCCAAATTTACAATAAATGATTCTTCTCAAGAAAATAATTAACTAATTTTAATTTCTTATGTGATTTGATCTTCAATGAGCGTGGTTGCTGCGTAAATCGGCAGTTTCTTTAATTGGCTTATATTTTATTTACTAATTTTGTCTTCATATCTTTGAGAAATGAAGATTATCATTTCTTTCTTCAAAATCATAATCGAATAAAGAAACTCTTCAATTTTATTTTTTTCTTTATATAGAAGAGAAAGATATATAGATCTTCATAGTGATAGATAGATTTTGAGAAAGAATTAAAGAGGTCAAGTGGAACATCTTGTAGATATTGTAGATAATGACACTATAGATTAACAAGATTGATTAAAATTAATTTTTAAGATCTTGAGATAGTACAATAATTTGAATTTGAAGCACACAATAGGTTGAAAATCGACTACTTATCTATATACTTAATAACGGATAATTACAAATCATATTTTTTAAGTTATTTATATAGACTTTCTACATTTTATTTTATTTTATTTTTAATAAAAAAAATAAACTTGATTTTTATTTTTATTTTTCCAAAATTACATCTCAATACAATAAAAACGATTCCATGGACATGGTTACTAAAAATAAATAGTAAGAGTGAACTATAAGGCTGTCTTTTCGCCAAATATATAAAAATTTAGGTATCTAAAACCACTAAAAGGAAAAAATTCTTTTTGCCCCCACTATCTCTTATAAAAGTATCCCACTAAATTTCTACATGGTGGATGTTTTTTTCCCCTCTTTTGATGTATATCTTTTATATTATTATATACATAAAGAGCTTGGCTCATACTTAATGAAGAAAAGTTTCCTTTAATTATTTATTAATAATATCTTTCGAACATTTTTTTATACTTGAGTTGACCATATAAATGGGCGTACGGACCTCTCATGGCTAATAGTTTATTTCTTCCTAACTTTTATTTTTCTTTTACTCATCATTTTGAAATTTTTTTTAATCCATTTTGAATTTTCAATTGAAAAATCTTGATAATATTTCATTTCAAATTTTAATTTCGAGATGATTAAAAAACAGAAAGCTTAAGGTGAACAAAAATATAAGTATATGACGAAAATAATTATAAAAAAATCACGTAAAAAGATGATACGTTATAAAAAGAACGAGAATATGAAGATAGCTGTTATAGTAAATATAGTACAAAAAACAGTAATACACCTAAAATAACATTAATGAAAGAAAGGGAGATAAAAAAGAATGTAAATACTGAGGTAGGTTATATTTTAAAAAACAATCTAATCAATTATCACCAATATTAGGTAGGGTTCATTTAACTAAGTATATGATAACAATAGATAATGAACATATATATGACTGGTTAATGTTCTTTAAAATCACAAAACCAAAACATATATATATATATATATATATAGCATAGAAAATTGGAAAACAACATTTTTATGATAAACAAATTTTTAAAATAAAATAAAAGATCAAAAAGTCCTTTTATATATATTCTCCATTCCACTGAAATGGGGTTTGGATTGCTGTCTTACTCAGAAAGCATGGAATTCAATTAAACAAAAAACTGTTCACCTACAAAAACATAATTTTGGTCATCCATTATTTTTATTTGAAAATAAATTAAATTAAAATAAAATAAATTAAAATCCCTTTCAGCCACTGACTGCCCCTTTTGACCCCGACCCTACCTTTCCACGATACAATTTTTAATTACTATACTTACAAATCCCAATTAACATATTAGTTTTAATTCTAAAAAAAGCAAATATAATTAAAAAGAAAAAAAGCCATTCCTGATGAGCATAAATACCAAGCTTATCTTATCATTGTTATATTGAGAAATGAGACCAATTATCATTTGCTACTGATTGATCAGAGAGAAATTTTTATTTTAAAAAAAAAAATATTAAAAAGAAGACGACATTTCGTTTTCTTAACCCAAATATAAAAGAAGAAGATCCAAAATTCTTCTTTCTCATTTCATTTCATTCGTTTTCTCTGTCTCTTCCAAGTAATTAGTTCTCTCCTTCTTCTGCCACTGCAAAAGGCGGTTCCGTACACTCACTTCCCTTCCCTTCACCATCCGCCGCAAGTTTTCTTTCTTTTTTTAAAAAGGTAATATCTCTTTTCCAATAATCATTTTTATGTTCTTTCTCTAACCCTTAGTTAATTAACTAATCAATCAATTTCCGAATCTCTCTCTCATGCATGATTTGATAATAGCACGCGTGCGTCTAGATTCCTTCTATTTTATTTAATATAAAAAAATTCCCACCCCGCTCCCACCGACTAAAAAAATATCTCAGATACATAATAACTCATCTGTCTTCTTTTTATTTGATCAAATTTAATACCTCAAATATATATAATTTTTTTAAAAAATCGTCATTGAAACTAAGTGCAGTTAAGTATTAACTTTAATGAGATACCCGTGTATTTATTAACTGTAATTGTTTATTGTTTTTCCTTGAAAAAGAATAGTCTTGTAAATGTGTGTGTGTTGATATTTCAATGTATGAAATCATGACAGGTTTGATTGATTTAATTGGTAAGAATGAAAATTTCATTATCCACAAACTGCAAACAATTGGCCACCCCAACACAACCACTTGTGAATTTTCAAGGCACAAATAAACTCAATTTAGAACCATTTTTCCGGCGAAAAGACAAGGTTGTTTTAGTAATGGGAGCAACCGGAACCGGCAAATCCCGGTTAGCCATCGATTTAGCAACTCGTTTTCCTGCAGAGATTGTGAATTCAGACAAAATCCAAGTCTACAAGGGCCTTGATATTCTAACCAATAAGGTGACGGAAAAGGAATGTCGTGGGGTCCCCCACCATCTATTGGGAATCCTTGACAATCCAAATTCTAATTTTACCATCGCTGACTTTCGCCACCATGCATCGTCTGCCATTAACTCCATCGTGGAAAAGGATCGTCTTCCCATCATCGCCGGTGGGTCCAATTCTTTCATCGAAGCTCTTGTCGATTCCGATGCCGATTTTCGATACCGATACGAATGTTGCTTTCTCTGGGTCGATGTCTCCTTGCCGGTTCTCCACTCTTTCGTTTCCGACCGGGTGGACCGGATGTTGGAATCCGGTTTATTGGATGAAGTTAGAAATCTGTTTCGTCCAAATGCTGATTACTCTGTTGGGATTCGACGTGCTATTGGTGTTCCGGAATTGGATGAGTTTATACGCGCTGAGATTGAGATGGCGGTCGACGAAAAAACCCGGTCACGGATTCTCGAGACGGCCATTTTAAAGATCAAGGAGAATACAAGCAAGTTAGCGTTTCGGCAATTGCAGAAGATTCATCGCCTACGGAGCAAGTGGGGTTGGAAGCTACATCGGATTGATGCCACTGAGGTTTTTCTCAAGCATGGAGGAGAATATTCTGATGAGGCTTGGGAGCTTCTCGTGGCCGAGCCTAGCTCCATGATCGTGGAAAAATTTCTATATCAAGATTCCTGTTCTATCCCGACCTCTACCATCCAGAGGGCCGTTATTGCGGCGGCCACTCGTTGAAATAAAATGAATTTATTTTATGTGATCGTCACAATTTCAATCCGGTAAATGGGTTAATTTGTAGCGGTCATATTTAATAATTTATTATAAAAGAATTGGGACCCACAGAATCTTCTTCGATTGAAAGTTGAGTTGTTTGGATGATGACACGTGGTGAGACGATGGATTGATTCTCTTTTCTTCCGTTGATAATGATTGATGATTAATTATTATTATTATTATTATTTAAAATTAAATAAATTGAGTTGTGGCTGGAGGAATAAAAAAAAAGAGAGAGCTTTCACTTCAGATAGCTTAACGTAAATAGCAGAGACTGCACGTGCGGCGTTTTATGTAATTTTTTCGTACGTGCAGTGCGTATGAATCAGTCGTCACGTTTTGTAATTGTAATCTTCTTATGCGAGTGGTAAAGTATTAATGTGATGTGGCATTTCTGGGGTTATATAATTTACAATGTAATTAATGAAATTAGCATTATTCTTTTTTCTTTATGGTGTATGTTCAATCGAGCCAACGTGGGAGTAAAATTGTGACGAAATAACTTTTCAATGATATTTTGATTGTTACATAAAATAAGTAAAAACTACGTTGCAATTGTCATGGCCATAACATGTGTCAACACCAGATTAGTTCAAGTGATTAGGTATCTGATAAAAAAAAGTCCATGACACGTGATATTTTTTTCCCTTTAATTTTTATAATGAAAACTAATTTTGAATTCAAACCCGATAATGATTAACTGAGCCTATTCAACCTAATTTGTCAGATTAATTTTTCCCAACTCAAAATTTTGAGTCAATTCTATATGATTGGATGTTAAAAAGTTTAGGTTAACCCAACCTAATGAAATAAATTTAAAAATTTAATGGTTTGTATTGAAGTATAAATGGTATGTTTACGGACATAATTTAACTTTCATATCAGCATTTCATTTTATAAAATAAATTTCATATAAGCCATGACATCAAATTTTCAAATATTAGATTAATGAAAATATCTTTCATTACGATGAACAAAATGACCATTGGTTAAAATGTATATTTAAATTAGTTGGATTGACTTCATGATTAACTGAATTTTTAAATTGAGTTAATCAAGTATTTAACCCAATTCAATTAATGAATATCCCTAACACTCGTTTATGTTCCTTATCAATCACCATTTATTGGCTCATTTGAGATAGTTGCTAAAAGTGTCTTTTAATAGTTACTAGTTTTTTAGCACGTGCGAAGCACGTAAAATTTTTATATTTTATTCTAATCTATAATTAGCTTTATTAACTTTAATTACATATAAAGAAACAAAATTTATTATTAAAAATCAAATATATTTCAATAATTTTAAGTTTAATCTTTGTGGTTTAGGTTTTTTTTTTTTTTTTTTAGAAAAATGTAATTAGTATATATTTTAGTTTTATAAATTTGTTTAATTTAAATTTTTTGACAGTTTTAAAATTCTTCATGTATTAAAACAATAAAATCCATTGAAATATTTAATGAATTAATATTAAAATATTAATAAATTGTGAGAGACTATTATAGATTTTAATTAAAGTTTTGAAAGTTTTAAAGATAGAGGAAAAAAAATTACACTATATTAAAATTTGGAAAAGTAGAATTTTAACTTCTACAGTATTTATCAATAATAAAACGTATAAACCAATTTATATTATCATTATATAATATATTATACTTGGTAAAAATCTCTACACTAAACTTTTTATAATTATTTAAACTTTTTTTAAATATATAAAATATAATCAGCATTTCATATATTTAACTAATTTGTGCAATATATATGTTTTATATTCATTTCTAAATAAATAACATAATCATTCATTTTAATATCATGTTTATAAAAACATTTTACAATTAAATATTTTTTTAACATTACAAATAATGAATATTTAAATTTAAATATTATTTGCAAGTGAACATTACTTAAATTTTTTAAAACTAAACAACATAAAAGCTCGAGTAAGAATATTAACCTTATTTTCTTGCTAAATTTTGTGATAAGGAGGCTCCGATCTTGCTCGTGCTAGCCTTCACTATTCCATTAACTAATTTGATTTGTTATCAATTGAAAATTATGATCTCTCAATAAATAAGACTAATAACAAAAAATTCTACTAAAATACAATCAACTACTAATGCACTTAAGCTACGTAGCAAGTAGAAAAAATAATAATTTGTGTTCGTATAAACTTTCCTACTTAATTATCTTCTTACATTCTTCATTTATGGTATAAACTTTCCTACTTAATTATCTTCTTACATTCTTCATCACGCACACGTACCACCATCATTATCCAAACCCCTTTTGAAACCTTGACCAATTTCTCTCTCAATAAATAACTATTGAAAATTTTCAACAAAAGTCTTTTTATACAAAGAATAATAGAAATTTTCACACAAAAATATTAAAAAGAATTAAATATTTTTATATAAGCAATAAAAAAAATCTCATAAAAGCAAATTTGTTATTTTGGAGAAGAGCGTGGGATAGAAAAGAAAAAATAATAATTCTAGAGAAACACAGACAAAATTAATTTAACATGATTATGTTGAGAAAGAAAATTCTAAAATATTGAGCAAAATGGAGATAAAAAGACGCTCTAGAAATTGTCATTCTTTATTCACGATCATTCGCCCAATCCCTTTAGTTGCTGGCCAAAGTATGAATGCATCTTAAGCTGTGAAAGACTAAAAAAGGATGAAAAATAGAAGAGTTTAAGATCATAGAGAGACTGTAGAAGGTCATCAGAAGATGAAAGATACGCAAAAATGAGACCTCAATCTATAGCAAAAAAAATAATAGAATTTAAAGAGTTTGTTAAACGGTTAAGGAAAAAAACACAATCTTTACATCAACTTAAGAATACCAAAGGATAGTGCTAATAATTGCTTTAAGGCTTTTATAAACGTTTGTGTTAATTGAAATGGCAAAATTTAATTGGTTAGTGGGTGATTATTTATAGTAATAAAAACATATCAAAAGTTTTAAATGTTAATCTTAAATAAATAAAAATTGCACACCAGCTTGAGAATACCAAAAGAATAATGCTAATAAATGGTTAATGTTTTATAATATCTATATATATAATTGAAACCGTAACGACTAATTGAGAATATGTAAGTGTAATTATTATTATTATTATTATTATTGAATAAAATAAAAGTGGTCATTTAATATAGGAAATGGCTAAAATAAAAGTGATCATTTGATATAGAAAATGGCTAGTTTAGATATTAAAGTGAATTAATAGCGGTAAAAAAAAAATCCATCTAAACCACTTTTATCTATAGTATAGATATATATTAAATTCAATAATTGATTTAAAATCATGAAATTGTGAAAAATTTTAAAGAAATAAAATTATTAAAAAATATCTAAAAAGTCCAGAAGAAATCATTTATTTCTAAATTTTATTAATTAATTTGATAAATCTAATCCTTATAAAATTTCGTAAAATAATATAAAAAAATTTCCAATAACTACGTTTCTAGAAAATAAGAAAAGATAAAGAAAATTAATGAGGCGATTTAATTATTATTATTTTTTTTTAGAAAATAATATTGTAAAATTTATTGTATTGTTTTTTATTACTAATAAAAAATTTATTAATTAAGAAGGATGACATTATAGAAATTAAAATGATTATTAAGGGCTTAAACGGAAATCAAAAGTTTTTCCCTTCAAGCCACTTTTTAGATAGTATAGATAAAAAACACTTTTAAACAATTTAAAAATTATTATTGAAATAACATATTTTTACATACTAATTACTGAAATATCAGAATTTTTTTAAAATTATTCGAATAGCATAGTTCAATAAAATATTGATTGAATTATAGTTCAATAATTTATTGAACTAAAAAAAAACCAATAAATTTATTGAAAATAATAACGAAAAATAATCAAATATTTCAATAAATTATTGAACTTGAATTATAAAAAAAAAAGTAAAAATCAAGCAAATTCATTAAAATACCTATCAAAATCAGCAAAATATAATTCAATTATAATTATGCTATATGAGTACTTTTTAAAATTTTATGACATTTTAATAATTAGTATGTAAATTTATGCTATTTGAGATAAATTTTATAAAAATTATCCTTAAACACTGGGCCTCGTTTACTTAGCGGGAATGAGAATGAGAAAGAATCGGAATGAAAAATTATGGAATGAGAATAAGATTTCTTTGATTGTGTTTACTAAAAAAAATTGGAATCAAAATCGGAATGAAAAGAATTGTCATTGATGTTGTTTACTAGAGTCTTGGAATGAGAATGAAATATTATTTCAGGTGGGACCCACAAAAAATAGAGAGAATAAAATTAATAAAATATAAAAGTTAGTGGGACTCACAAAATAAGGAATGAGAATGAGATTAGGGGTGAACATGGGGCGGGGTCGGGGTGCCCCGATTACACCCCGACCCCGTTTAAGCCAAAAAATGGCACCCCGACCCCGCCCCAATTAAGTTTTACCCCGACCCCGACCCCACCCCATTTAATTGTTGGGGTCGGGGTACCCCGATTCCACCCCGTTTAAAATAAATTAATTAATAGAAAAGGAAAAGAAAAGAAAAAAGAAAGAAAAAAAATTAAAAAAAAAAAAAAAACTGAACCATGTCCAGTGGGTGGGGTTTTGGGGGTGGCTGGGCTGGGCCTTGCCTTGCCTTGGGGTGGGAAGTTAAAAAAAAAAGAAGAAGCTACTAATCGGGGTACCCCATACCCCGACGGGGTCCAATCTCATCACCCCGACCCCGCCCCGTTTAATAAACGGGGTATATTATCTCACCCCGACCCCAACCCCGACCCCGCCCCGACCCCGACCCCGATTAAACACTTAAACGGGGTGGGGTGGGGCGGGGTAACGGGGTGTGTGTTCACCCCTAAATGAGATTGATGAAGTTGTATGAGAGAATGAAATTGTTTGAAACTTGGGAATGAGATTGTCAAATTGTGTGGGTCCCACACGCACATTCCCATTCCAAGTTATAGGTAAATAAGATCAATGGGAATGGAATAATCTCACTGGCCTAAATTTTGTATCATCCAGTAATCAAGGGCGAAAGTTTAGTATCAAAGGCTCGTGCTTATTGGCTTCGAATGAATGCATTACACTTATAAAAATATCCAATTAATTGATAGATTTTGTTAAATAAAATATGTTCAATAAAAAAAAATTTAAACCCCAATATATATGGGCTTGGGTTTAGCATCCCTCCTTCCAGAGAACTTGATAACAGAAAGTATTACCAAACCAGAAATCGCACATCGCTCATTTGCAACTAAACTGAAGTGTATATTAAATCAAGAGTAACATAGTATATTGTCCCTTCGGGGACATCCGTTAAAATTGGAACTATACAGAGAAGATTAGCATGGCCCCTGCGCAAGGATGACACGCACAAATCGAGAAATGGTCCAAATTTTCTTCAACATTTTACCATTCTCTTTAATTTACAAATATACCCATCTCTAAACTATTTCTTTATTTCTTTGATAGATATCAAGATAAGGTGTAAGCTCGTTAATGGAGCACAACTCAAAGGGGATCCACAATCTTGATTCCTTATAATAAAATAAATGAGTGTTTAGAATAGAACATTAACACACTAACAAACACGTCGAATGATTATTTATTATATTAATTATACCATATCATAATTAACCCCAACGAAATTGCATCAAATCATAAACCCACTTGATATTTAATGATTATTTAATTATAGTTTATGGGAATATTTAACCTTATCAAGATAAGAAAATTTAGATTAAGAATATACAATAATCATCTTTTTTTCTTTTTAATAATAATTGTTGTTCATTAATCAAACTTCTGTTACTCTATTCAATATTCTCCCAGACAAGACTTAGATTAAGTTTTGTATACAAAAGATTTTTTTAAAAAAAATCAGTGCTTTATATTTTTTTTTTCATTGAATAGATACTCTAAATTTTTTGCCGACCGTTTTATTTTAATTAATTAAAATATATGCTTAAGGTCGTACATTATAAATTTATATCGAGGAACTATACAGTATCTATAAGACGTAGTATGTATGCCAAGTTTTAAATTTTAGTTAGTTTTTTTCTTTAGTAAAGAGATTTTAAGATTAAGAATATTTGAACTCGTACCTTTTTTAATGGCTTTATGTTACTAGACTATCTTGATAGTCAATTTAATTTATTTTTTCTCTAGATTAATTTTAAAATCTAATTTATTTATACAATAAATCTATAGTATGTCTTCACGTGTTAAAATCTTATTATGTCCTTCAATCATTTCGATAGGTGATCATATTTAGGACGTTGGTTTTTTTTTTACAATTACTAAGAATTTTGTTAGACAATTGTTATAAAAAAATAAACTTTTTTAATTGAAAAATACATTGATTATAATATATTATACTTTATAACATCAGATTTTGTCTTAACCCACAAGTTTATTCTCAAGTTTATTGGTGTTTTAACACGACTCTAAAAAAGTTTAAAGATAATAATACTATAAAGCACATGAGTCATATTAAAAAAAGTTATGATATGAAGAGGAAAAAAAATGAAATTCTTTCAACATATTTCTACTGAATTACAGTGCTAAAAACAAAGATTACAACAATAACTATAGATTAACTCGGGTTGTTATTGTATCTAAGTAGTTTACTAAATATAATGATATAAATTATAGTTCAAAAAATGGACAAACAAGAATTATAAATGAAATAAAAATGTTATGACAAAACTTACATTTAAAAAAAACACATATTATGAGAGTGATTAACCATCGTAATGGGCCGTCAGATTCAGGGTCAGTTATATTTGGGCCATATTTATAGCCCAATGGACCGTGTAGAGTTTTCATACCGTGGGCTCTGAAAGTAGGAAGTAGAACCGCCGAGAATCGGTGACGTGACGACGATCCCTTCTTATATTTCCAAAATTCTCAATTTGATGCAGTCTGAGAAACCCTTAAACCAATTCACCGATTCCTTTTCATTAGGTTTCCGTTCCGTCGCTATGGCTTCTCCGATCGATGATTCTAATGTCATAAACTGATATCTTCCATAAAAAAGGTGCTTTTTTTTTATACATTTTCTTCTTCTCTGTTTCGATTTTGTTTAGGGTGATTATGAAAATTTTCCGAAAGTGTGAGATTGATAGACTAGAATGTTCAAATATGATTTCGATTCTTGAATTTTCATGCTTATTTTCATAAGGAGAATGCTGGGCAATCGGAGCAGAGCGGAGCTGTAAGATTAGGGTTAGGTTTTTTTTTTTTTTGGGAAGGAGATGAGAACCAAAAGTCGTCGTGGTGGAATGCCGAAAAGGTGGAGGCTTTGCTCCTCCATTTCTTCTCCTTCATCAATGGCTTCTCCCTCTTCTCCGAATCAGGATGTGCGTAATGTAGAAAATAACACGTTGAATGAGACATCAAGAAAGGAAATGCGTGATGGGTTAGACGACATTGATGGTTTTCGGAAAGATACTTGTGTTAGTTGCGATGAGAGCGGCGAATTATTGGTTTGTTGTGTAAGTAGCTGTCCAGTTGCTCTCCATGAGTACTGTATGTCTTGCAAACCTATGTTTGACAAAGTGGGACAATTTTATTGTCCTTATTGTTCTTACCAAAGAGGTCTGGTTCTTGTTAATGAGCTGCGGAGAAAGGCTACGGTGATTAAGGGAGCGTTGTTTGATTTCATTGATTCCCGGGTGGTTAGTGGTGATAATTCTCCGATGATAGAAAAGGCAGCTAAGAAGAAAGCACCTAATGTGTCCATTCGTGAGGTTGATGCAAACCGATCTAATATTGGGAGTAATTTGTTGCGCAATGTAAGTTTGCGAGATCCACTTGTGGAGGGGGAGCAAAATCAAATGATCGGAGGAGACCGGGAGAAAACATCAGGAGGTGGTCAAGCAACGGTGGTGGTTAATGGTGAAAGTCCCACTCCCATCAGTCCGGCGACTCTATTGTCTAATGTCAGCAACAACATTTGTCATCATTGTCAACTACAGGAGGCAACTCCTGTAGTTCAGCCGCTTGAAAATTCTTCAAATGATGAAGAAATCTGTGAAGCTGATGCATCTCGAACGCATCATTGTAAAACACAAGATAGAAAAATTCTGGAAGAAGAGAATTTAAGGTCAATGGATCATATCCGAGATGAAGGAATTGTAGGAGATCAAGGTAAACCACAGACTTCAAGTGCATGTCATGCTGAGGAAGAGATTGATGTAGATGATATTGATCATGGTTTAGGAGAACGGGAAAATATAATTTTTTTGAAGGAGACTCCAGATAAAAAAGGGGGTGGGGAACGAATCCAAATTGATGAAGAAGAGATGCAAGGAAGTAAAAATGTTAGGTCTGGAAGTAAGGATTTGGCTAATGAAGCATCTGTGAAGAAGAGACGCGTCAAGTCTAGAGCTGGTAGAAGATTAGACCTAGAGAATATCGTTTCTCCAAGAAAGTCACCCCGTCCCCGTATACTAAACCTAGAACCTGGGAAAAACCACGTGATTAAAAGTAAAACTGAAGAAGTTTCTGCGTCCAAAAATTTAAAGCGGCAAAAAGAATCTCCTAAACAAATTGATAACTTGAAAATTCTCAAGGGAAGGAGGAAGAAGTTACATTGGTCTACTGAAGAAGTGGAAATGTTGAAGGAAGGAGTGCATAAGTTCTCTACTACAGCAAACATAAATTTGCCTTGGAGGAAAATTTTGGAATTCGGTCGTCACATATTTGATAAAACTCGTACTCCAGTTGACCTGAAAGATAAATGGAGAAATGTCGTGGCAAGATAGCCAAGATTCCGAGAGATGATTCAATTGATCGATGATTCGAAGATGCTGCACACAACCAATAGTTTTTTTGTGATGCTGAAAGTTTAGCGGGAGAATTATAGGATGCCAAAATTTATATATATTCAGGCGATCCTGTTCATATTAGGAAAATTTCTCCCTTTTTTTTGTTCATTTTGTTAACTTGGGTTCAGTTTACTTCCCTTTGTATCTTCTTCATAGGGGTTTTTTGTATTGTAATTATACTCTCTCCCACATAGCCCCCCAACTGGATTTTTTTTTTTTTTGACCTGTGGGGGTGTTCTCTCCTTTTTTGTAAATTTCATATCATCAATGAAATCGTTTCTTAGTTAAAAAAAATGTTAAACTAAGCTTCATTTTTGCAAAAAAAACTTTTTTATTATGATAATGATGATGCCACGTAATCTCAAAGATAGTAATTTCAAACCAAAAATAAAATCACATTGGAAGGAGAGTAGGTACGTGACCTCGGCCAATTTAATATTTTTAGCACATTAATATCAATTTTATTAAATTATTATAAAAAATATATATATATTAAAAGAAGCCAATATCAATTTATTACCTTACCATTGACAAAATAAAAAAGAAACATTCAGAACGTTGAAAAATAAAATGAAAACGGCAGTCAGACACAGACTCAAGAGGCAGACAAAATGTCTGATATAGTAATTGCATTCCAAGGTATTATATTATTCACATATTTATGATCCGTTTTGTTGATTGGTAATTTGGTAATGGTGTAAAAAAAAATCCACTGTGGAGAGCTACATTTATTACAGTAGACTCGAGCAGCATCATCGTACACGTCATATCTACAAGAAACAGTACCGGTCTATGATAGATCCACGTAACCATCTTTTACTATTCCCCAATTTCTGTTTTAGATTCAATCGAACCTTTCTGATTCCCCGACATGGCTCACTACTTTTTACAGGCTTTCTGACATCGGAGACGGTGATAAAGAGAACTAAGCCGGAGTCGGAGCCTGAGCCTGAGCCGGAGAAGGATGCATTTCATGAATGCGGTGATGTTGGCTCGAATGGTGAGTCGGAGTTCAGAGCTTGAATCTGAAGAACATGGCGGAATTCCTTTTGGATCGTTGTTATGGTTCACTTATGCTGGGATCTCTTTGTTCTTTGTTCTTTTTGCTGGTATTATGTCTGGTTTAACCCTTGGCCTTATGTCTCTTGGTCTTGTTGATCTCGAAATTCTTCAACGAAGCGGTACCCCTGCTGAGAAGAAACAAGCTGGTTTGTTCAATTTCCAATTCCGATTCCGATTTTGATTTTGATTTTGATTTCCATATTGATATCGATATCGATTGTTTGTTTGTTTTTTTTGCAGCGGCTATTCTTCCTGTTGTTCAAAAACAACACCAACTCCTTGTTACGTTGCTCTTATGCAATGCCGTTGCCATGGAGGTAATTGAATTGGATCCCTAATCACAATCAGTAATCTTTCTTTTAAGATTCTTATTATGATGATAAAGTTTTAATCTTGGTTTTGGTCTTGTAGGCGCTTCCTATTTACTTGGATAAGCTTTTTAATCAGTTTGTTGCTATTATTCTCTCTGTCACTTTTGTTCTCTCTTTTGGAGAAGTAAGTTTAAATTTACTCGCTTTTTTCCCCTTTTCTTTTTCCTTGATTTTGAGATTTAATTGATTCATTGAAGCTGATTGTTGGGACTTTTTTTTTTGTCATTTCTAGGTTATTCCACAAGCCATATGCTCTCGATATGGTCTTGCTGTTGGTGCCAATTTTGTTTGTCTTGTACGAGTTTTGATGATTATTTGCTACCCAATTGCTTATCCCATTGGGAAGGTACATTTCTGAAATGTGTTGTTCGTTTAAATATTCTGTAAACATGTGAGACACGTAAATTGAAAACAATCCCCTTGATTAATGGCAGGTTTTATGATCAAATAAATATCATATGAAATCACCTTTTAGAGTACGAGTGTGGAGAGTTGGTTGATATTTTTGCACTTTTTGCTTGTGTTGTACAATATTGAGGCCAGTCCTCAAGGAAAATTATTGGTTTAGTTTTAGGCACCGCACTACGAGTGGAATCCTGGAAGGATGTTTTGAATTTTACGGCATTGCAAGCGATGAGCTTGTGGTGACTATGCCTTGGTTTTAAGCTAATTGTTTAAAAGGTCCCTTGTAGTCCAGACTTTTTATCTTGTAGAATAAGTATGAAAGTACTTTAGCGGGTCTTCTCCTTGATGCATATTAAGGCATTGGTTTATCCAAATTTGTTATGAACTAAGCTTACTTGCTTACTTGTGAATTGTGATTGAATTGGTCCTCTACTCCTCTGTTTGATTTATCTCAACTCCTAAAGCCAATAAGATGTTTATTTAAACTTCAGGTTTTAGACTATTTGTTGGGCCACAATGAAGCGTTGTTTAGGCGTGCTCAGTTAAAAGCTCTTGTCTCCATCCACAGCTTAGAGGTATAGTGAATAAGTTCGCTTCAAAAAATTTCAAATTCATCCATTTTTTTTTATCTTACTTTTGTATGTAGGCTGGGAAGGGTGGTGAACTTACCCACGATGAGACAACAATCATTAGTGGTGCACTAGATTTAACTGAAAAGGTAATCGCTGTAATTTCATTAACTTCTGTTGGATAGTTGTTTTTAGGGGTTCCAACTTCTGCTTTTCAAACTACTACTCATTTTAGTTATGTTCCGTTCCATTTACTTGTTATGTATCTAATTTGAACAGACAGCTGAGGAAGCTATGACACCTATTGAATCAACTTTTTCCTTGGATGTAAATTCAAAATTGGACTGGTAAGGGTGCTCTTAAGTATTTTTTTTCCCAAAAGCTCTTAAGTATTCGACAGTCACCATTTTTTATATTCTTAACTTGTAATGCAGTGAATTTCTAGACGGAGACTGCGAAAAATATATTATTTGAAATTATCCTTTGCTCATTTTCATTACAATTTTGTATATTGCAACGTCAGCAATTTGCCCTCAATTTTTTCAAAGTACGTGAGGAAATTTTGATATATTTATTTGAGTTAAATGACTCTGGTTTTTAACATTGGGAAGTATGTGATATTCTGGATAGTTGCATAGCTGGTTAGAGTGCTGATTTCTCATAAATTTTTAAGTAACATGTACATATCTGGATTTTGATGTAAATTTTTTTATTTCTACCTTTAACCATAAATTTGTGTTTTTTCGAATGAGTTTGTGCACTTTTTATAAATAGTTTATAAGGAAAATCAAAATAAAGCTTTTTCCTTTTTTTTGTTTGCATTGCTTCATTCTTCTCTCGAACGAATAACTCAGGGAAGCAATGGGGAAAATTCTTGCCCGTGGTCATAGTCGAGTTCCCGTCTATTCTGGGAATCCAAAGAATATCATAGGGCTTTTGCTGGTGGGTATTGCGATGATCTTTAATAATAAAAAAAAATTCCCATTCAGAAATTGCTTGATTGTTTTACTGCCTATTGATTTCTTCTTTTATTCTTTGTCCTTTGTCTTTACCCATGTGGGATCAGGTGAAAAGTCTTTTAACAGTACGACCTGAGACGGAGACACCAGTCAGTGCTGTTTCCATTCGGAGAATTCCTAGGTGTGTTTACTATTCAGCTGATCTAGTTCCTTGTTCTTTTTTAAGCATTTATGAATGATCACTTATTTGCTTTATGAATGGCAGGGTTCCTTCAGACATGCCACTTTATGACATATTGAATGAATTTCAGAAAGGGAGTAGTCATATGGCTGCTGTGGTGAAAGTAAAAGGGAAAACCAAGACTCTTCCACCAACAATGGATGGAGAAGAACCTGATGAAAGCAAAGTCTCGGGCAGGGATTCCCAACTGACAACTCCTCTACTAATCAAACATGATGAGAGTTCAGATAATGTAGTTGTTGATATCGATAGAACTTCCAGGAGTTCTGTTATTAGTAGGCAACCTTCTTACCGACGTAATGATGCTTCTATAAATGTGAACCATTATTCAGAGGACATTGAAGATGGTGAAGTTATTGGTATCATCACCCTTGAAGATGTATTTGAAGAACTTTTGCAGGTCAAACCTCTGCAGCCTCTTCCCTTTAGATTATAATGTCACCAATAATTTAGAAAATTAAGCAGTAATATATTCTTGAGTCATGCAGGAGGAGATTGTAGATGAAACGGATGAATACGTCGATGTGCACAAAAGGTATTGTGTTATTGATGCTTTTAATCAGGTCATTTGAACCTATTGAACGTTATTGTTTGATTAGTTTCAATGATACTTTCTGCAGAATCCGTGTTGCTGCAGCTGCGGCTGCCTCCTCTATGGCAAGAGCTCCATCAATTAGGAGAATAACGGCTCAAAAGGTAGGCAGTATTTGTACTATATATAATTGAATATAGTCTCTTTTGCTCTAGAATTGTGATTTTAGTTAACAATGAAATTGAGACTGATCTGTTTCTATGAAATGTAATCTTGGAATTTGCTTTAAAAAAAACTCATTTTTGGAACTCAAAATCCCTTCACCTTTCATCCTTGTATATACAATGCATTATGCAGCAATAGCTTGATTGCAAGTCACCTGTATAATGGAAGGACACTTTTTTTTAAACTATTCAGAGTAGATAGCAGGCTTTCAATGAACCTTAACGAAATTATGGCTCCGGGAAAGTTGTTGTAACTTGTTACCCGAACTACTTAGTACAATCAAAAGTTTATAGTCATGGATTCGGTGATAATTGTTGTTGCCTTTGTTTATACTGTTTTCGTCGTTCAATATTTGTTTTTCTTTTCAATTCTCAGGCAGGTCAGACTAAGGCTCAAACACCAAAGAAGTCTTCCGAGGATGAATCAAATTCCGTAAAATTTCAGGGAACCTCTCCTAAGTCATGAAAGTGTTATATCAAGTTCTCTTGATGTGCCATATGTTTTGAATCCAAGCTTCTACTGCCATGCCAAGGGAAAATCGCTTTCTTCCATAGCTCAGGTGCACTATAAGTTAAAACCTACATTGTATCTAAATATGAGAGGTTTTAGAAAAGTTATGAAAAATGATAATATTAAGTTGGTATAACCAAATTTTGCCCCTTCAATCACTACCTTTACATGTTGAATTTAAATATTTATTTTGGAAATTTTGGTCTCATATGCCATTTTTATTCCTTGTAAAAAAAATAAAAAAAATCTGGTACATTTGCTATTCATCTTATGAAAAATGATTAACAATAATACGTTTTATACAAATCAATGGCTCACCATGACTCCCTCCCATTTTGTTGTAGATATGGTATCATATTTTTTTTTTTTTTTTTTTTTTATAAATTTGGTTTATAGAAAGTTGAAGTGGATTAAGATTTGCTCATCATCGGACAGAATCTTCAAATCTTGTTCATTTGATTTGAAATTGATAAAATGAAATTTGATATAGTTTCCTGTTTTACATTCAAATTCGAACACACAACTGATAGTGTATAATGCCGAAGTTTAATTTGCAACCAATCGATTGTTTACCCGGTCGATTTAAAGGTTTATGAAAGATAGAAATTTCATTCGGTAGCAAATTTTGATATAATTTATAAAAATATCAACTCTAAAAAATATTTACAAATATAGTAATTTTTACTACGTTAATCAGTGATTAATATGTGTGTCATTGATAAACTTAGTGTAAAAATATGTAATTCAATATTCATCACTGATTCATAGAATCAAAATTTGCCGTAGTTACAAATATTTTTTAGAGCTTCCGTTTTTACAAATATCACCCCAAAAATTACTAGATTTGCGAATGCTCCAAAGATAAATTTTAGTAGAAGAGATAAATGGTCATCTTAACCCTCTATCATAAATTCTCATATAATTTTAAAAAAGAATTCTCATAATTATTTAGGGGGTGTTTGGCATCGCATTCTCGGGCATCTAAATCCCATAGTTACTATTTGCATTGACATCCTAAACCCATCATAAATAAATATTAAATATAGTTTCTTTTAATTTTAATTATTTATTTTTAAATTCATTATGAAGTGATTTTTTAAATAATTTTTTTTTTAATTTTAATTTATTTTTACATCATTATTTAATTTTTGTAGGGTGTTTAGTACTCGGGAATAGAAATGTATAGTTTGAGTAAGTGGTGTCTTAAAATAGATTGTTTGAAAACGTGATGTATGTGTTACAATTATATATGAATGAGACAAATGCTTTAGAATACGAAAGTAGTGATGGTTAGAATGTGATATCATTAGCATCTGACCAAATATTGAAACTAGTTTCCCGAATTCATTTCCTTCTCTTTTTCACCGTAGTTTGATTTCTCTTTAATTATTATTGGGTTTCTAGGACTTGATGTTTGGTTCTTCCTTTTTTTAATCTTCTTTCTTTTACTTCTTTGTATATTGTTTTTTTTTTGGGGGGGAAAAATGGGATAACTTTTGTCAAGGCAACAACTAGGTCCCTCTCTTTTCTGTTCCTTTCAAATTCACTTCGTACCCTTTGCGCTGATTATCATCCAATTTGTGTCATTTTTTTAAATCTTCGATAGGCCATAGATTGTTACCTAATATTTTAAATTTGTCAAGTTAAGAAAATATCTACAAATATAATATTTAGGGTTTAGAGTTTACAAATATAATTTTTTCCTTAAATTCTTACTCACATGATCAGTAAAATCACTGATTAAGTATAAAGTGAATTGGTAATTGCATACGTGATTAATAATGTGGGCATCCATCTCAAAATCAATTGATAATGAGAGGAGTGACCCTTAGACTTTATAAATGTTGTTAGGTACTTTCATCTTTCCGATGTGGGATCCTTAACATGCCCCTCAAAATAATGCCTCTTTTGAGCTCACCAATCTTGGGCCGGATCCCATTTTGGACCGGATACTCGTTTGAGTTTTGTTGGGCTCTGATACCATATTAATAATATGAGCATCCATCTCAAAACCAATTGGTAATGAGAGGAATGACCCTTAGACTTTATAAATGTTGTTAGGTCCATCTTTATCAGCCAAAAATAGATACCATGTAAAAGAAAGAAGGGAAAAATATATTTTTGGTCCCTGAGTTTTCACTTTATGTTTTAGTTAATATCTATGTTTTCAAACTCGACAAAGATACCTCTGTACTTCAGTTAAGCGTTCTATCTAATCATTATTGTCAAGTTTCTGTTAAATAATTAATAAATTTCTTAGTTGGCATTTTTTTTTTATAAATGATATCCCAAGAAAGAACTAACAGAGACGACACTATTTTCTATATGGCTCATGGTAAAAATTGGCGATGGACATGTTCTTCCGAGCCGTTCTACAAACCAGCCAAACATTTTCCTCAATATTGAAATTTAGAATATATTATGAAAAACCCACCACTAATGTCTAAATTTACTGCTTATTTACATAAAATTCTATTATACAATTTAATTATTTTGAGATGTCGGTGACTTGAAATAGCCTCTAACTTTGAGGCATAATTTGGTTAGTTTCCTAATTTTTTAATAATTAATTTCACTTCAAATAAATTTCATTGGCTGGTAAATGGGTTGGCAAAGAGGGGGTCCAATTTAACCAAATTTGACAACCCACATGAAATATCCATCCACTTGTCTCCCAGCTGTCCGCCAGTGCCAGCCAAATTTATCTATTTAAATAAAAATAATTGATAGTTATTATTTATGATTTGATACGATACATGCTTTTTTATCTTATAAAAAAAATATTAATGAGATCCACATATTTATTGAATATGGTCATGGACCATGTACGAGTTTATAACTACTCCCAAACGTGTGGGTGTTTTTTTCCCTCTCCCTTCAACACCTCGTGGAAGAGACAAAAATTTAGGATCATTGTTTTGAACATTTCAGGTTTCACGTGATGTTATTCATTTTTTAAAAATGCCATATTTGATGAATAAAAAAACTCTCTTTTATATCAAGTGCTAATTTGCAGCAAGAAATGGGTTAGAAAGTTACGTACGTGTAGATGAGCAAAAACTGGCACATTTGGTTTGGAGTGAAATGTTCCATTGATTATAATTATTATTTTTCTATGATCGGTTTTCATTCTGCTTAAGTTTTTTTTTTTTTTTTAGATATTACATCAAATTATAGAGGATAGGATTGAACATTCAAGCTAATGAAAGTAAATACTGATACCTACTTAATTAAGGTATGTTCAAATTCGTCATTATGCCTTAGCTTTCTTGGTTGATTCAAGTGCGTTTAAAATATAAAGTATCATGAAAACGATAAATTATTCACGATATAGCGTGTTTGGATCGATCAACATCATCATTATGCAAGTGTGTGACGTTAGGAAGATGTGTATTTATATAGTCATTCTTATATATGAGAGTTTATCAATGATCATCAATACTTCGATCAATCTATTAAACCACGACACGATCAATATCGAGTAAGTAAAATGTTTGTTTGATTTTGATCATTCATAATGCATCAAAAAGATATTGAAAACAACCATAGTCATGAGCCAAAAAGAGAAGAAAGAAAAAGAAAAAAAAACTGATAATTTTTTTCTAAGTATTACAAGGGTAAAATATTACAAGAAAGGATTAAGTATATGAAAATGAGAGTAAAATTAGAAGAAGTTGGAATATGAGTGAGAGTACTTAGGCCGACAAAGAAGCATGGAGATACAAATCCTCATAATATACAGCTTACCTTTCTGTTGTCTTGCCATTTGCTTCCACTTTGAAAATCTCTTTCCCATTTTTTTTTTCTTTTTTCTAAAAAATAGACAAGTTTTTGTTGGGTTTTTAATACCATATCAAGATCAAGAAGCCAAATTTATAATACTTCAAAATCTCTCTCTCTCTCTTTATGAAACAAGAACAGTTTGATTTGGTAAGATATTCTTTTGTTTCCAAAAGTTTTATTTAATTCAAGGACCCTTGTTTTTAGTTGTAGGGTCTTTAACTATTTTTTTTTTGGCTCTATAAATTAAATTAAATTAAACTTAAACTTCATTTTCAGATAAATCTTGCCTGCTATTAAAGTATAAAAACACACCAATCTTATCTGCTTATCTTCCACCTTCTCATAAACCCCACATATCCTTATCCTCTTTGTTTTGGTTTTAAAACACAATTACTTTTGTTTTCTTTTGTCAATTTGCCTCGGCCAATTACTTAAACTTTTGGGTTATTGATGATTCAATATGATATCAAAATGTTAAGGTTCTGAATTCAAAATATATTTTAATGTCATCTCCTCTTTATTAATGAATATTTCATACGATTATATCTAGTACAAATATCTGAGTATTACACATTAAAACGAGTTAATTTTGAACCCATACGTATAAGGGAGTATTGAGAATATAGAAAAGATTTAATTTCTTTTAACCTAACTTGAACTTTTGAGTCTATTGACGATTTAATCTCCGGTATAAATTTTAACATAGAACCTCAAAGGGGAAGCAGGTTAGTTTAGATGATTGATCAAACAGAGAAATGGGCAATGAACTCACATGCGGTTGACCCACTACAGCCAATTATGCCGCCCGCCGGTGCTTCCTTCGAGGGTGATGGAAAAGACTAGCCCACGGGGTCCATTTATATATATATTTTTTTTTTCACCAAGTGTTGGGTTTTTTTTTAATTGAATTATTAGGCATGCATACATGTTAATTACTTGACAAGATTAGCTAACTTTGTTTTTTCAAAGATAAGATTTTTGATTTTGATATGTAATCCATTGCTGACCCCGGTGTGGGATTATTTACTATACTACTACATGGTTTTTTGAAACACTATAGTTTTGATAACGGTTTAGGGGTGTTTGATTATGGTGTTCGAGGAACCTGCATTTGTATAATTTGTGTTAAGTGTATATTTGTGATTATAGGAATAATGGTTGAAAAAATTAATGATTTCTAAACAAAAATATATGGACTTTGAGAAAGTAATGTTAAACTCAAAAAATAACACTTCTATTATTAGTAGTGTATCTTTGTTCGGATATCGTTTGATAGGGATTAGGATGAAATTTGAGTTTGATGTAATTGTGCTTCTCATCATAATTTGATGACAGTTTTATGATATACAAAAAAAGAAAAGTTGAAAAATTAATGTATTGAAGTACAACAAAAAAAATATATATAATATTAACCTGAATATAGTTCTATTGATCTAGCATTTACTTATTTTTCATTTATGATAGAAGATTCAATTTTCTCCGAGAAAACTTGACTACACATCATATTGCAACTAAACCTTACTTCAATCAAGGTCCACATGGGTCAAAAATCAAGTTTCTCATTTCCTTTTTTCAATCTCTTTTTTCTTGATAAGTGGGGTTGGCTCAAGTTCATTTTTTCCTTATTGAGAGGTGACTTCCAATCCCCAAAAACTAATGAATAGACAAAAGTTGTGAGAAAGAGAAGCCTCATCCAAAAACTAGTGTCTTTTCAAATATATTGATAAACCTATAAGATTCATCCAAATGGCAAACTTTAGAATGAAATTAAACAAAATTTTCAAGCAAATCAAAAAGAGTTGTTAGAGGGTATGTTTCATAAAGACTTGACTAACTGATTTGTATATAAAAAAATAGTGGAAACAAGTACAGCTCAAGATGTGACTAACTGAAACACCACAATCACAACTATATATCCATCATCAAACAGAGGAATCTCCTGTGTTCTTGCTTGCTGCGTCAAAAGTAAGCATTATCCTCCATTCATTTTTCTCCTTTTTATATGTGGAGGAGGGAGATTCGAACTCATATCATCTGTTCAGGATAAACGAGTAGTTTTGATATGTTATTACTATGTTTTGATACTCTGTTTCCTATGTTATTCTTGATTATATTTTAATCGGTTTTGAACTTATATAAGGGCGTGTTTACTTACGTAGAATTGGAATAAAATAATGGGATTGATTTTCCTTTTTTTGATTGATTTTGTTTACTTAAAACTATAATGAGGAATAAAGTTTATGACATATTCTATTTGAAAATCAACCTCTCATTTTTAGGGAATTTGATAATAAACGAGATGAATCTCATTCTCTTTCCTGAATTTATATGGCCTATCTTTATCATTCTATCAGGTGTCAATGTGTCAAACAATTAACTAACGAAAGCTTAACGACTAAAAAAAGTAAGTTTCTCAAAGTTGATGGACTAAAAATACCACTTTCGAAACTATAGATCCTAAAATGAAACAAATTTCAAACTAAATGGATAAAAAAGTATTTTCCCCAAAATAAATGTGGTTATTAAATGAGTATTAAAACATAAAAGATCTCATTGCTCCTTTCAATCTCGATTTTTGATTTTCAAATATGTAAAGACTATTTCTTGAAGAATAGTGAAGGATAATTTATTGGGGAAAAAAAATCTTAAAATTAATAACGTCAAATTTATTCATTAACTTGTCGTGGTCTTAAATTAAATGAACTAACTATGGAATCAGAATGTATTATTATATATCTCAGGATCATCGTCGGTGTGATAAAAAAAACTACCTAAAATATTTTATCATATTGCCAAATCTAAATCTTCTTTGGAATTAGATGTTATTGAACACTTGTAAATTTAAATTAGGGTAAAATGCACCAGTAATCTCTGCACTTTCAAACTTTTTTAATTTATACTCCTGAATTTTCAATTTGGTTTTTTCACCCATACACTTTAAATAGTCTAACTTCTTTCCAATTAGAATGTTAAATCTAACATCCCTCAATTATTATTATTTTTATAATTTATTAGATTTATGAAAAGCTTATTTGATCCTTGACCATCGGAAAAAATCGTGTAAAAATGAACCCAAATGTTAAGTGGATGATAAGTGGATGTTCCAAAGAAGAGCTTATTTGAGAAGAGATCTATGAATTTCCTCTTCTTCTTCATAGTTTTGAGAAGAAATTAATGAAAAAGAAGGAAAAGAAGAAGTGAAGGCAAGAGAAAGTGATGGATTTCTCTTAAATCATTGATGTTCTGGACCTGGAAAAGTTACTGATATCCTTAAATGGGTTTAATGCTTAGTTTTAAAGCTCCATTTAATCAACGATGGAAATTGAGTATTTATTTATCTATTCATAAAAAAAATTAAAAACCATATCCAATTTTCTCTTCTAAATAAAACCCACTTCACCAAATTCCAGGTATTTTGTTTTGTTTGTTTTTTATTTATTGAAATTTTGCAGGAAAAAGTAATGAACAATGAAACTGGTGATGCCGCTGTTGCTAACGATTACTACCATAATTTGTTGGTATTTTTTTTTACTTTCTAATTTATATAAGCTTTATTTGATAATCGTGTAGAGACGATGCGGTGGAATTGATGGTGAAGGAAGTAAGGACGAATGAGGTCTCAGGTGCGTTTTTGTGTAGCAATAGGAAGAAGATGAAGATTTTTTTTTTACCATGGATTGGGTCAAATGAGTCTTTTAACAAATCTAATAAATCATAAAAATAATAATAATTGAAGGCGGTTAGATTTAACATTTTAATTGGACAGAAGTTGGACTATTTAAAGTGTAGGGGTGAAAAAAACCAAATTGAAAATGCATGGTGTAAATTAAAAAAAGCATGAAAGTTGCAGGGGTCATTGGTGCATTTTACCCTTTAAATTATGATGCATCCATGAATAACATTTATTTTAAAAAAATAAAATAAATAAAATTCATTTTTCCTTGGTCATTCTTCTCTCTTTCACATTAGGGGTAGGGTAGCAACTAGGGACATTTCCGTGAGGAAATGAGTTTTTCTCATTTTATCCTGAGGAGAATTAGCTATTATAATATATTTTTTTAAATATAGTACTCAATAATTATTTATCCTATTTTCTCAAAAAAAAAATATTTATCTTATTTACTTATTATTGATAACATTTTACTAAAAAAGGAATTAATTATAATTAAAAACTATTACATGGTTTTTTTTTTTTACTTTTATAAATTATAAAAAGGCATATTTACTTATCTCATTTTGTTTTTAGGGGTCGTTTGGTTGTCATGTTTGGGTTATTAAGCATGGTGCTGTTAAGAAGGGAGTTGTTAAGCATGTTATTGTTAAACAGAGGATTGTTAGCGCTGTGTTTGGTTGGTACAAAACAATGAGTTTATTAAGTGTAAAATATGTTGAAACTGTGTAAATGAATAGGTTTGTTAAGAAGCGGTTAACAAATCCATCATATTGGGTTTCAAAACAGGGAAACAAACACTGGTTACAACCCCCAACTCACTACCCAAACCTGGCAACCAAACGACCCCTTAAAGTTCACCTTGTTTTTAATTGTTAAGGAAATTTATAGTTGATAACCTTTTATAAAAAATGTATATTAAGATAATATTTTTTTTAAAATAAATATTTAATTAAATAATTTATTTTTAAGATGTCAATTAGAAGGCTTTTGTATATCAAATTTTGTGTAATTTGATGATTAATCCCATCATTTAAGTGTAGCATCAAATCACAAATTAATCATTAAAAAAAATATTACATTAAAATAGGGGGAGATTACTTGATAACTATTGATTTACATAATTTAAATGGATAATAATCATAGTAATTGTTAATTCATATACGAAATAATTTAACATATTTATAATATTTAAACATTATATTTAAAAATATTGTAATTTTTTTATTGGGCCGGTCTGTATATTCTTTTAAAAGGAATGGCCTTATATCATCATCAGCCCACACCACAAAGCCCAGCCCATTTACAGATATGTTTTTTTAAGACAATACCAAAACAGAAAACAGATTTCTGTACAAGAAGAGGAGTGAAATCCAGAATTGTGAAAGAGCTAAGAAATGTCGTGCTTGCTTTCTTGCTGTTCATCTCTCACATGCGGTCTTTGCTCTTCCGTCGCTTCCGGAATCTCTAGACGATCTGCTAGAATTGCTTACTGCGGCCTTTTCGGCGTCTCCTTAATTGCTTCATGGATTCTCAGGGAATTTGCTGCTCCTCTAATGGAGAAAATGCCTTGTGAGTTCCATTTCTTTGTTTCATCAATTTTTTTTATCTTGTTTTCTCTGATATTTCAATTTTCGTTTTCTTAGTTTCGATCTTCTTAGCTTATTATGCCGAATATTGTAATTATTTGTTTTGTAGCTACATGTTGACGTTTTGTTGATTCACGAGCTTAATTTGTTTTAGCTTTCGTTCTGTTTAGGTTAATTCCGTGTTACTTTTCAATCGCTGTGTGTTTTTCGATTAATTAGAGTGTTTCGCTCTGTAAAATTTGGTTAAATGAGGTTCATTTGTCTTGAGGAATGGTTGATTAACTTGGATGAATAGATTACTTGAATTCTGAATTATTATAAAAAATGAATTATACTGTTTTAGGCATATTCCATCGAATCATATCGATTAGGGTGATATGTTACTATATTTTTGTTCATAATTTATCTAAGTAGATTATGTTTTACTTTATGTTAATCTTTTTTATTCAATAAGTATTTAATTGAAATAACTAAGAAGTAAGAATATTAATACTATAAAGCACTGGATCCCATTTGACTCCTCAGGTTAATACTATAAAGTACGTAAAATAAAAGTAAAATCTTATTACATGAAACTAGGAATTCGCCTATTGTTTATGTAGTTCACTATATTGACTGCCCTAGAAAGATAATTTCTATACAACCTTAAAGCTTTATTAGAGAGTCGCAAGTCTAGGAAATGGTGCTTTGTGGACTTGTAAATGTGATTCTTAAGTTTACCCACTAGCTAATAGAAAGTTTACGATATAGCAATTTTTATTGGCTCAATGATAAGTAAGGGGAGTGCTTCATTCTCATCTTCTTCTTAAATGTTTAATTTTATCTTATAGGGATAAAAACTGAGGGTCAGCCGAAGGAATGGTTTCAAACACAGGCAGTTCTTCGTGTGAGCTTAGGAAATTTCTTGTTTTTTGCTATTTTTGCTCTTGTGATGATTGGTGTAAAGGACCAGAATGATAGACGTGACTCGTGGCATCACGGGGGATGGATGGCAAAAATGGTGATTTGGATTTTGCTTGTTATCCTTATGTTTTTCCTTCCAAATGTCATCTTCTCAGTTTATGGTAATTTATCACCTCTATTCTTTATAACCTAAATTTTTTTTTCCTGCTTTTCTTTAACAAGTAACCTTGGTAGGTTTCAAAAATCTGCACTACAGCGAAGTTCATAGCAAGAGGATCAAACCTACCATTTAATTAATAAGTTTTTAGTGCTTTTCTTTTTTCCCCATGAATAGATAAAAAGTACAAAGAGTGGGAAACCCAGGAAAGTCAAAGGAGGTTACCAAAAAAAAAATCTTATTGGCATTAATAAAAAAAGAGAAATAATTCTATATTTTTAAAAAGTGGATGAATTAGAATCCAAAACAAAAGAGCTAGATCTATGCTTCCCCAACATCTCTAAAATTCTCTACAAATATCAAACTATTTTTTAGTGCTTTAAGACAATCAATAGTTATCTAGAAGATAGTAGGCTTTCCTCCATTAATTACAAGTAAATTATATCATTATAATTCGTAGAAAAAATTGGAAACGTTATACATGAAATAATAAATAAATTATTCTTTGTACTTTAACTGGTTTAGTTTATTGGGAGCTCTGAATATAATTTACCACTGGTTTATAATAATATTTATTTTCTTGGCATAATGTAAGAGGAACTTTTTAAGTGTCCCAGTTATGATTTTTGTCTCCATATATGTGATTGAATGAGGTTTGTATACATGATCAATAGAAAATGCTTCTGACACTGATCCATAGATCTCTGACTTGCATAGATAATTCTTCTTTTTTTAATTTTTTTTTTATATAGGAGACATTTTATTGATAAATGAAAAGGTATTACAAAAGCACCCGAGGATTAAAAAAAATTCCTCCAATTAGGGGAAATCAACGAAGGACTATAATTACAAAAAGTTTTGGAGTTTGCCGACCATAAGGTAGTATATTTTATGATCATATCCCACAACAATTGGAACTCCAAGGTCTCCCCACTAAATATCCTGTTGTTCCTCTCCCACCAAACTAGCCAAACGAGAGCCCGAATCGCATTATGCCAAAGGATAATTCAAGTACTTGGCTTGAATTTCACCATACCATGTGCTTACTTGTAAATTCGATAGAGAACCCAACTGGTAAAATATTTTCCTTTTCCCTTTCCATTTGATGGTGTTAGCATTCTTTTATGTTTATGCGATGGCTTTTACACATTTAAAAGTGATAATTGTTTTCCAACTTTTTTTTTATGAGAGTTGGGTTTGATTTGTGTAAGCTTGTGGTACTTGTAGGGGTTCTATCAGTATTTGGGGCTGGATTGTTTTTATTGGTTCAAGTGATTCTTTTACTGGACTTTACACACAGCTGGAATGATTCTTGGGTTGAGAAGGATGATCAGAAATGGTTGGTTCAAGTTTTTCTTTCCCTTCCTCCCCCAAAACAATGCACAAATCTTGTTTGGTTACTGTTACTGATCAATTAATTTGTATGGATAGGTATATTGCTCTACTTGTGGTATCAGCTGGATGCTACCTTGCAGCATTCACTATCCCAGGAGTTTTGTTTATTTGGTTCAATCCCTCAGGCCATGACTGTGGCATCAATATCTTCTTCTTAGTCATGACTATGATTCTTGCGTTTGTGTTTGGAGTAATTGCTTTGCATCCAGCGGTGAGAATGACCTTATTATTATTATTTTCTTTATTCTTTTGTTTTACATAACCTTGTCATTGTTTTTCTCATCTTATATTCCTACTTTTCTACATAGTATTCTGCACAGGACACTATATTGGCACAGCGACAAGCCCTTTTTTTAAAAACTAGGACAAGGACACGGACACGGCAAGAACACATTTTTTACAATATACATTTCTAGATATATTTGAATATTTTTATACATTTCAGTGAAATTCACATTAAAATATATTTTAGTTTATGATATTTATATTGGAAAGACAATGAGAGGAGATGAAAATAAATAAAGCTTTGATGCTTTCAATCTCAAAATTTATTATTTTTCTTCTGTGCCCATTAAATTTTCCAAAAAAAAACTGAAAAATAAATATATAAAATATCTATTATTTTAGTTCTAGTGAAAACAATTATTGTTCTACTTTGACATATATTCACAAACATCAACATCCGTGTCTGATGTGGTTAACAAATAATAAGTGACACGTGTTAACATACCTAACAAGTGTCCAATACGTGTTGGACACGGACACGTTATCCAAATTGAAGTATCTATACTTCATAGGTATTCTGCATCACTCATTCTAGCTGTGTCATTGTTTTAAAATTTGTTAATATCTCTCATTATGGCAAGTCAACAAGTTTCTGCATATTTCTTGGTAGGAAGAAGAGGCATTTATTAATTGATAGCATGAGATAGTTGAAAACTTGAAACAAAAGTTAAAATGCCAATGTAACATTTATTAATGGATAGCATGAGATAGTTGAATTGAAACAGAAGATAAAATGCCAATGTAAGGTGAAGTTTCATGCTTGAGAATTTTTTTTTTCCCTGATGATAAATTTTTAGCATGAATCAGTGCAAGTTGTATCCTTTCAACTACACCTTCCAGCATTCTATTCTTCATTGCCAAAGAAAATTGTGGGAAATCTGCTAGATTACTCTATTATTGTAAACAATATTACAATTATGTATTTTTAGCTCTTTATGGTCCGCTAGAAATAAGGCTTTTTGTAATTATTTGCCTTCGATGATTGCCCCCAACTGGAGGACTTTTTTGTAATCCAGGGGTGTTGCTTCTTTTGTTAACCTTTCATTTATCAATGAAATGTTTCTTATAAAAAAAAAATAAAAATAAAAATAAAAATCAGTGCCTCCAACATACTGGACTTCAAAGAAAAAGAAAGAAAAGATAAGAACTTATCTTCAACCTGATTATCGTGAGTTATCTTTTTAACCAGGTGAATGGTAGTCTATTACCTGCCTCTGTGATATCAGTTTATTGTGCGTATGTGTGCTATACGGGTCTTTCTAGTGAACCTCGTGACTATGTATGCAATGGTCTTCATAGAAAATCTAAAGCAGTCTCCATCAGTACCCTGGTCCTTGGGATGCTTACTACAGTTCTCTCTGTTATATACTCTGCTCTCCGTGCTGGATCTTCAACAACATTATTGTCACCTCCTTCTTCACCAAAGTCAGGTGATTAAATTTGCATACATCTCCGTTACTAAATTACGAGCTATGCTATGCGACTTGCGAATATTTAAAGAACGTTTGATATGAAATTATAAGTGTCTAAATTAACTTTTCCAACTTGTAGCAATGCTCTATGCATTTACCTAAAATAATAGATTTCACTCACACGGATTTCTCACCCATGTTAGGCACTGAAATTGGATAAAAATGAATTTTCTGCTGCATGACCATGTTTATTCCTCTCTGAGCATCACTTTTTTTTTCACTAATATTTTTGCCTTTTTCCATGTAGTTAAAAGCGTGTAGTATGGTATTGGGATAGAGAGTAATTAGAAATGCATAAAAAAACTTACAGATTTGGTAAAGCATAATCTCTCTCTTCTTGAGGGTCAGCTTGGATGGTGGGTTTCACCTATGACTAGATGTTTGTCTATCTTGAATAAAAATATAACCAGTATGCCTGTTAAGCTATATCGAGACAGAATTGCTGGCTCATGGAAGGCCAAATAAGATTTCAGTCACCTTTTTTGTATTCAATTCTCTCTCTATCATTAGCTTCCATAAAAAAATATGCTTAACCTATGACCCATGCCTCTGTATCAAAAATTTTTACGGGGTTTCATCTTGGTTACTTCCAAGGTTGTCCCTCTTTCATACAGCTTAGCTCTTCCTAAACGTTCCTTCTTTATGTATTATGTTAATTGGGAGAGTGAGTCTTATAGGGGATGGGGTGGGAAGAGTAGGTGTTTGTCAGTTGTCTGGTCTTCCTTCCAAAATGTAACACTTCTTAGGGAAAAAATCTTGCTATTGTAAGTTGTACTATTTATTGGCTCCTAATTTCTCATGATACTTTGTTTCATCGGAAGGCGGGAGGAAACCTCTACTTGAAGTTGAAGAGTTGGAAGCAGGAAAGAACAAAGCAAATGAAGCAGATGGACAACCCGTCAGTTACTCGTATACGCTCTTCCACCTGATATTTGCTCTTGCAAGCATGTACTCAGCCATGCTACTTTCAGGCTGGACTAGCATGTCCGAGAGCACGGACCTTATAGATGTTGGCTGGACATCTGTTTGGGTAAGGATGTGCACGGAGTGGGTTACTGGTGCGCTATATATTTGGTCACTTATAGCCCCTTTGCTTTTTCCCGATCGTGAGTTCTTTTAGGTCTATCATTTCACTTATATTTGGCACCCTAGTAAATATTTCTATCACTTGTGATAATGAGGGATGCTTGTAATATATTGTTCTTCCCTAAAACTATAATAGGGATAGTAAAGAAAAGGTGTGTTGTATAGTTGATTCTTAAGCTTTCTTGTGCGGAAAACTCTCTCAAGTATTGTGGAGTTGAATGATATGAACTTATATACGTTGAATTTTACTTTTCATTTGTGATTTTCTGTATTGAACTTGGTCATCTTTTTATCGGCTATCCATTTTCTTGTTTGTACTTCCCCCATAAAAGGGTGAGGTTGGACTTGTGGTTAAAACACTTTTTTTAAAAGCCTTAGTTCAAACCACGTGACCACCTATTTAGAATATTATCTTTTGAATTTCCCAAAGTCAGTTAATTGTAGGATTGTGTGATGGTCGTGAGGTGCGTGCAAATTGGCTTTCACATATATGAAAAAGACAGCGAGACTGGAATTATTGCTTTTTTTTGTAACTTCTCCTCCTGGTTAAGCCAATGTCGAAGCATATCGTATACTCAATGTTTTGTATTTCGTGTATGCGCTCTGTTTTCTTAGTTTGACTTTGATGCCAAATTAAGGAAAACCTCTCTGCTTTCAAATATAATCATATATTATTATCACTATTATATGTCAAATTAAGAAAAACTGTCAGTTTTCGTGTCAAATGAGAGGTTATTAATAATATCCTAGTGGATTAGTTTTCTCTCACTTTTTTCTTTTTTGCCCTTTTTTCAATTAAAAAGAAGGAAAAAAAACTGTCTTTTGTACGTGTCTTTACTTTATTCCTAAATAATTGTTTTGCATATTCATTAGTTGGAAAGATATGTTATAATAATTAATTGTATGAATCTCCCTTCTTTTTTTCGACAAAGAATCTCATTTTTATCTAATCTTACCCATTATGAAAAATATCATTAGACATGTTAATACACGATCTTATCTCTCTTCTCCAAAAAAATTTCTGGCCTTTTATATTATATATATATATTTTTTATACCGTGAGTGTCTGGGTCTGGGCCAGTTTACACGCATCTCGATTAATCTCACTAAACAACCACATGACCTTACTACACTTGAAGTCGGTAAACTCATAAGATAATATTCTAGGTAGGCAGTCAACATCTTTTCATACTATATTAAAAATATTTTTTTAATCCCTTAAATTAAGTTTTGGCTTTATTTTTTTTTTAAAGTTAAAAAAAAAACTATTAGATTTATAAAAGAGTTAAAAATGATTTGGGTTGATGACATGAGATTATTATGTGGTTGTTTCAATTTTTAAACTACTTGTATTACTTTAGCTTCTCCATAAAAAAAAAAATAGCATACAAATTTAATTTTAAAAAATCCTATAAGTCGCTATTTTGAATTATTTTCAAAACCTCAACGTTAAGTCATAACTTTTTTATATTCTTTAGTGAAACTTATCCCAAACTTTATAGTTCGAATTTCTATAGATGGATTAAGAATTTGTTCTTTCTAAAAACAATATGGAAGTTTGGATACTTCTTCTCATTTATTTTTTTTCTATTCATTTTGAATTTATTTGTGCCTTATTTGATGATTTATTTTTAACCAGATATTGAACATATATATATATATAGATATGGGGGAGAGGATTTGAATGTTATGTTTTTTTTTGTGTAATAAATTATTTGAATTAAAAGAATCTATACATTTGAATATCAAATATAAACCCAAAATTAAAGCTTTGATAAATTAATTTGATATCACGTGAAAAAATGGTTCGAAGACTCAACCGTCGTTCATTTAATTTCACTTGTGGAAAAATAAATAAATAAACTAAACTAAACAGAAAGAATAAAAAATAAAAAAATATTCGGCATCCATCCATAGTCACTTTGTACAGCTACTCTCTTTGAAGGCGCGTGTTGATTCCCCAATCAAACGGCTCAGCTCCACCGTCCAGTCCGTCACCACCACCATGCTGCTAACATGCGCACCTCCCTCCCTTCCTTTTCTTCTTCCTTCTCTTTCTCTCTCAATTCCCTTTCACTGGTTTTAGATCCCTAATTCCCTTTTTTTTACTGTTTCCATTATTAAAGCTTTCGATTTCTCTCTTTCTCTAATATGCGCAATCTTCTTCTTCCCATTACCATGTCTCCTTCTTCAACCTCAATTCCCAATTCATCTTCTTCCAAATCTTCTAAATCTTCTGCAAACCCTAACCCTAACAATTCCCTTCTCTGTAAACACTCTCCTTCTGCAACCCTTGACCTTCTTATCCTCATTCTCGTTCTTTTTTCCGGTACTTTTCTTGTTTCTTCCTACTTTTCCTACATTTTCAACTCTCTTTCTCTTCTCTTATCTTATTCCGCTCCACAATTGCCTCAATTTCCTTTTCCTTATATCGTTGGTTTTTTGCTTTTCTTCTGTCTTACTGTTGCTGTGTTTGAGATTTGTTGTGGTTCTAGATCGAGGAAATGTGATAAACCTGGATGTAAAGGTTTGAAAAAAGCTATGGAATTTGATCTCCAATTACAAACTGAGGAGTGTGTGAAGAGTGCGTCGAAGGAGATTGATAAATTGCCATGGAAGGGAGGAAGTGAAGCTAATCCGGATTATGAATGCTTGAGGTCGGAGCTGAGGAAAATGGCTCCTCCCAACGGACGAGCTGTTTTGCTCTTCCGGGCGAGGTGTGGATGCCCCATTGCAAAGCTTGAAGGCTGGGGCAATAAGCGCGGGCGGCGGCATAAGAAGTGAGTTCATTTTTTCGATTGATTATGGTGCAATTTGTTTTTGCTTGAGATCATATATGATCAAAATATTATTTCTAGGTCTTTGATTTTTGAATTGGGTTCTGCAGAGTTAGCTTGATCTTGTTCCCCCCACCCTTAAATCCCAACACCCCAATAAAAAAGTTTCTGAATTGTATAGTTCGAGATCAGAATATTTGTTTAAAGTTTTTGTTGTGACATTGAAGTTTTTACAAACTAAGGATTCCTTCCCTTCTCCAATAATGTGGTGAATAGTCAATATGAAATTTTATGGGAGTAGGATTGTGGAATACTAAGTATGGTATTTTGATCGATCTATAGGATTATATTATACATGTTACTTTTCATATGTCGAATTTCTTTTTCTCATTCTTGTTGAGTTGGCCAATTCCTTTGTTGAAATTTTAATTAGGTGCAGAATGCATCATAGTTCTGAATTGAATTAAAAAGATAGCTATCTTTGCATCTCAGGCCCTAGTTTATCTTGTCAACTGTCCAGTATGCATTACGTTTATTGTTTTTTCTTGTACTTTTACCTCTTGATGAATGAAAAGGCTACAAAATTTTAAAGCACAAGTTCAAGGTAGATTGTTTTTTAGATTTTAGACACGTACTGGTTTTCTGTTGAAAATTTACCAATACTGAACTCTGAAGTATTGTGAATTTCTGATTGATGTGAGTTGCATTGCAACTGAGATTGTTAACTTGGGATTGTATTGACTTAAGATTAATAAGTTTTTGCTGCTCATCTATAGCTTCTGAGCTCATTTTTTAATTCGTGCAGTTTTCATTTGGCAGGATTCTTATATTCTGTTGTTTTTTCGTTTTTTGACGTCTATAAAAGAAGATAAAACCTGCTTTGTGTTAGACTTGACAATGATTGTAGAGTTTATAATACTTACCTTATAGCTTTCTCTGCCTCATGCAAATGTTTTTCCAACATTAAAATCTTATCGGGTGGATTTTCTATGCCTATTATTGAATTGAAGAGTTTAAGTTCTCAAAAATAAAAATAAAAAATGAAGTAGTAGTGTTTGAGACTTTATTTTTTAGTTTTTATTTGGTCCCTGCTTTCTCTCAATCCATATTTATTTATTTGGAGACAGCTCCTTGTTAGATGTTTTGATCTACTGATATTTTTTTTTACCATTTTTAATTGTTGCAAGTTCTCCTCACCGTTGAAATCACTCTTCAATTTAATTAGTTTATTTTTCAGTGGGAAGCTGTGCAAGCAAGTTTCCGGGGCTCGAATAGCATACCCCAAATAAGTTGTTTCTGGTGAGCAATTATTGGCTAGGTTGAAGCACCGGTGTTCTGTTCTGTTCTCCTAGCTAAATATGTGTAGTGTTTTCTAGCTCTAATTGGTGTTTAATTTACTTACTCATCGTATATATGATTTTTCTGATTTGTTTACTTACTCATCAATTTTTCTTCTAGAATTCTTCTTGACCGTGTTTAATTATTTAATCAAAAACTTGGAATTCTGTATGTCTTTAACCTCTACCCTGAGGTTATGTCATATCTTCATCATTTACATGACTTTGGCTGGTTGTAACTTATTATGTCACATTATTAGGAATATGTACTAAATTATTATCTAAATTACACTATGATGTTATCGCTTTGTTTTGTTTCCTTAAAAAATGGATCAAGAAATTCTTTTGTGCTGACATTATCAATTAGCAATCAACCACTTGCACAAAACACTCTTAGGTCATCATGCACTTGTCCAACATGAGTTATCTTTCAAGATTCATTAGAGATTTTTCAGTTACAAGGCTTTGTACTTGGTTAACTTTTTTATATCGGGTGAAATATAGATTTGGTCCCTAAAGTGTTCTCTTATTTTTTTTATTTGGTTTCTTAACTTTTAAAAGTTTTTTTTTTAGTCTCTCAAGTTTTAATTAGTTCTTAGTGCAGTCGTCGACTCGTTAGAGTAGAAATCTGAGTTAGAATTTAATAAAAAATGACAAGGCTCGTTTTATTACAAACATTGATTTTGCGTTGTCATCAGCAACGTAAATGTTAATCAGAAATAAAACAAATTGTATTATTTATTTTTGTTAATATCTAAATCAAGTTATAACTTCAAGGACAGAATTTGACTTGTCTAAACTTGAGGGACTGGAATGTAGATTTCTAAAACTAAGGGACTGAATTAAAAATAGGGGCAAACATCAAGAACCAACTAACCTTTATGAAAATGCATTATCAAGTCTCAACATGTATTTATATCTCTTAACCATTTTTATCACTGCTCTATCTATGTATTTTGCCTTTCTTTCCTAGCTAGTAGCTACCAATGTATGACTTTGTTTGGATAGTGTTTTCAAAAGCAACTTTTCACTTTTCGGAACAAAAAATTAGTGAAATATGTTTGGATGATTGTTTTCTATAGGTCATATTCTCTTGTTTTCTTTTAAACTTTTTTCACAGATGACCTATTTTTAGATCTTCAGAAGTTATTCGGTGCTCTCGTTCTCATTCTTTTTGTAATTACAGCGCCAATATAATTTACACCAATTGGAGTCTTTTTCTAATCTTCTTGGCTGGGTTGGTTCCCCAACCCTGTTTTGTACTTTTCACTTATCGATGAAAAGTCTATTTTCTTATTAAAACCAAAATTAGTATCCAAACAGATTCTAAATTTATTTATATGGCTACATATTAGATACTTGATTAGTGGTTGCCTCTCCTATTTCACTGGCGTCTGTTTCTGTAATTTTGTCCTTCTCATCTCATCTTTGTTCTGACTCTTCAAGTCCTTTGACAAGCTCAGATCCTGCTAAGTCCAAATCAAGCCTTAATAAAATTTCAGATGAAGTTACATCAACTACAAGTGCTCGTTTAATATTGCATATAGCTGGGATTTCTTTTGTTCTGAGTAAAAAATTCAAAGTTACCTGCATGTTTGTTTTGGTTAATTGGCAATATTTTAATAATGGTTCCCTTGAAAAATTTCTGTATTTGACATTTTATTTTTATAGGGATCAATTTCAGCAGTTCTTGGAACCTTTAAGAACATACTTTAATATTTCAATCCTTAAAAGTCTGAAGATTCTATCGAATTCCTATTTCGGATGAATTGGTGAACCTATAGCACAACTTACATTACTATGAAGACCTTCTCGTGTTGTACTCAGTTTTAACTGTTAGAATTACACATTATTCTGAACTTGTGATTTTACATGTGAAGTCCTTGGATGGATCACACTAATGATCTTCAATTTTGCAATTGTTTGCAGGACTCTGGCCCCGACTCTTAACGGAGGAGGAGACCATCACTGATTGTTGATGGAGACTTCGTTGAGACTATCACTTTCATATATCTTACTCTCTTTTCATCATTTTACATATGTTAGATACTCTTTTGAAACATATATGACTTGAACTTTCTTCAATATAACACAGTGATATTCAATGTCAGAAACAAACTTTCCCCAGGCTAGCATTAGCTTGGGAGATTGGAAATAATATATACCAAACTTAATGCAAATAAAACAGTAGACATTGTTATATTCATCTCTTAGTCTTTCTTATTATTGTGTAACAGTATGTGTGTTCTATTCTACTTCAGGGTTTTTTTTTTCCCAAGCAGTACAATGAACGTTTGGTTATTTTCTTGTACTTAAAAACTTTTTGTTGATATCAATGTTTATTCAGTTTTATGAAATATTAATTATTTCAATAACACAGAAGTGAGTACTTTATAAGTCATCTCACTAATTTGAGTTTAAGTGCAGATTTGTGATTAATGATTTTAAATAGAAAAAAATGTAGCTATTCCACTCAAACAAGTGTTCTTAAATAAAATTGCGGGTGAAAAAATCTATTAGTGAAAACAGTTTTTAGATAGTCTAGTGAAGTAAAAAATTGGAAGGAATTTTTACTTTTTGTTATATTCCTTTATCTATTTAGTATTTGTTTTGGATAACTTTTGGTGGAAGTGTTGAAAATTGCTTTTAATAATTATTAAAAAAAATATTTTGAAAAGTTATTCTAAAAGAGGCTTTAGTAGTAATTGTCGTTCACATCTTTTAAAATTAGTTTATAAAGTTAAAACAGTTAATTTTTAGTTTGTAAATTATAAATTATATGGGTTATATATGTATTTAAGTTGAACTATTAAAAAAATTTGTAGGATAATATATTACGAGAATAACAATTTTTTATCAATATTAAAGTAAATAGTTGGTTTTATCACTTATTGAGTATATAGATATCAACCAAAAGAACGATCTTCCTATACTATACTATACTAACGAAAAGATTTTATAAAACATTTTAAAAATATATTTTATAAATTTTAAAAATATTGCTTTAAATGAAAAACACATGAGAGGGAGCCAATTAAGTTGTTGGCTTTCTTTTACAGATTTAGTATATAGCAAGTGGTCGGCTCGATCATCCTAAATAAAAAAAAACAATTTTGTCTAAAACCAGAAACAGAAACTGTTTCATGGAGATTTGGGATTTGATTCAAATAGAATTTGTACTTGTTGAGTGATCTTTTATATGGTTTCGTCTCATGCTTGTTTCCTTCATTCCCAAATCGTTCCCTCGTTGTCTTACAAATCCTTCACCGCCATATCTCAAATGGGTATCCACCTTTTCAATGACCCAATGTACTTCACAGCCTTTCCAGGATCTTCTCTTGTTCTTCAATGGCAGAATTCGAAGCTCCCGTTTAGATTACGAGATCTCTTTGATCTCAGCCTTGAAGTCCTGCGCCTCCATCTCCGCTGTTTTCCAAGGGCAACAAATCCACGCCCTGGTTTACAAATCTGGGTTTGATTCCAACACTTTCATTCTCAATAGTTTGATTAATATGTATGCCAAATGTGGGTTTCTTTCCGATGGTAGGTTGTTGTTTGATTCATGTTCCAAGCTGGATTCTGTATCTTGTAACATAATGATAGCAGGGTATGTAAAATTTCGCCAGTTAGATAATGCACGCCAATTGTTTGATATAATGCCTCAAAAGGGTTGTGTCTCCTATACTACAATGATTTTGGGTTTGGCGAAGAATGATTGCTGGAGTGAAGCCATTGAGATTTTTAAGGATATGAGGTCTATGGGTGTCGTCCCAAATGAGGTGACCATGGCTAGTGTTTTGTCAGCTTGTTCACATATAGGTGGGATTTGGAATTGTTGGATGCTCCATGCACTGGTAATGAAACAGAATTTCAATGGTCTTGTTCTTATTTCGACGAACTTATTGCACATGTATTGTATGTGTTCGAGTTTAAAAGATGGCAGAAGATTATTTGATGAGATGCCGGTGCGTAATATTGTTTCATGGAATGTGATGTTAAATGGGTATGTAAAAGCAAGCCTCGTTGATCAAGCTAGAGAGTTGTTTGAGAAATTTCCAGAAAGAGATGTGATTTCTTGGGGTACAATGATTGATGGGTATGTGCAAGTGAAACGGTTAAGGGAAGCTTTCTTGATGTATTCTGCAATGTGTAAAAGTGGTTTAAGGCCCAATGAAGTGATGATTGTTGATTTGCTTTCTGCTTGTGGCCAGTCAATGTTAACTGATGAGGGTAGGCAATTCCATTCTACAATAGTAAAAACTGGTTTTGACTGTTGTGATTTTATACAGGCAACTATCATTAGTTTTTATGCAGCTTGTGGAAGGATTGACCTTGCTTATTTGCAGTACCAAGTCAGTGATAAGAATCATCTCGCATCTTCAAATGTCCTTATTGCGGGGCTTACAAAGAATGGAATGATTGAGCAGGCGAGGCAAATATTTAATTTGATGCCTGAAAAAGATGTTTTTTCTTGGAGCACTATAATTTCTGGTTATGCACAGAATGAGCTACCTGATGTTGCTTTAGAGCTTTTCCATGGAATGGTGGTCAGTGGAGTCGAGCCAAACGAGATCACAATGGTAAGTATCTTCTCTGCAATTGCGGCTTTAGGTAAACTGGAAGAAGGAAGATGGGCCCATGAATATATTCGTAATAAAGCCATCCCTCTTAATGATAACTTGAGTGCTGCAGTCATTGACATGTATGCCAAATGTGGTAGTATCAGTACAGCCTTAGATGTGTTTTATCAGATCCGTGACAAGGCCTCTACAGTCTCACCGTGGAATGCCATCATTTGTGGATTGGCCATGCATGGACATGCAAATTTGTCTCTTAGAATATTTTCAGACTTGCAAAGACGTAATATGAAACTTAACTCAATCACGTTCCTTGGAGTGCTTGGTGCATGTTGCCATGCTGGTTTAGTTGAACTTGGGGAGAGATTTTTTTTGAGCATGAAGAGTGTATACGGCATAGAACCAAACATTAAGCACTATGGTTGTCTGGTGGATCTCTTAGGTAGAGCAGGGCGATTAAACGAAGCTGAGGATATGATAAAAACCATGCCCATGAAAGCAGATGCTGTGATATGGGGCACATTATTGGCGGCGTGTAGAACACATGGGGAAGTGGAAATGGGAGAAAGAGCGGCAGAGAGTTTAGCTAGATCGGAACCGTCTCATGGGGCAGGTAGAGTCCTCCTATCAAACGTATATGCTGATGCAGGTATGTGGGAGGATGCATCATTGGTGAGGAGAGCAATGCATGGCCGCAGGATGGATAGATCACCTGGGTATAGTGGTGTTGTATGAAAGTTATGAACCAGGGATGCCCATGACAGTATTTGTCAATTAATTGTTAACATTATGAAGTATTTGTTTATCACCCTGTTTTCTTTGTATCTTCGGAATGTATAATGATGAAATTGACCAATTTACACTTTATTAATTTCAGTACAAAAGGTCAGTTACTTTGTACAAAATTTTCTGCGTTGTAACCAACTCACAACTCTATGCTTCAAAAACGAAAGCTGACTTCTACATAATAACTTATCTGGAAGAAAACTATAATACAAACTATCTAACTCTAGAAACCTACCTAAAAGAATGGAAAATTGGGTGAATAAATTACACCTCACTTTCAATAATAAGATCAGCAGCTGCACCCATTGTACCAACTCCACCAAGTCCGAGCAATGCAAGAGCAAGCTCCTCCTCATTCCACTGCCTGAGGCCATTACTTAATCTTTTCAACACTTCCACATCAACATCTAGCACCCAACTGGGGGTGCAACCCACCATTAGGCTCAAAAACCCGGTCACGTAGGCACGCCAAGTAGCCCAATCACTACCAAGTGATATTTTTCCATCAAGAGCACTGGCAAGAAACTCCATGTGAACACCAAGGATTTTGGGACGTCTCTTTGATGCAGACGATGAAGAGTCTGTACCCCAAGCAAACGCCCGCATATCACCGTAAAGTAAGCTAATGCATATCCCCCTAGCATTGAAACCATACCCTCTGAACCTTCCTCTTTCTCAGACCTGTGAACTGAAATAAACCAAGAAGGCAGTGTTTCTTTTATCACAGATTGAACCAGTACTAAACCCCCTGATAGCCATACTAGCGAAGCCCCAAGTGAAGCTGCAAGTTTTACTTGAGTCATTGCCGAAGCTTGTGAAACCTGTCCATATCTCTTTCCATTACTGGTTGTCTTCAATCTCCCTGACCTCTCTCTTCGGGCACTGTTACTTGCTATCTCCCTTACAGAATCCATCAGAAGAGAGAGAATTTCTCCCACCAATAGAGCGATTTCTCTAATGGATCGATAGACACGTAAAAAAAGAATTCCTGGAGCAACGGGAGAAATCCCACCACAGAAATGAGATCCAAATCCATGGCCAAGAAGGGCCCCCACACCACCATAATTTGAGATAGGATTGGTAGTCAAGCCAAGGGTGGCAGTGAAGCAGCTTTTTAGCAGCTGAACCACGGCATCACGGTTCTGGAGGAAAACTGTACGAGATGCTGAAAAGACCAGGAAATCACTCCAACGTCTGGCTTTTTGAGTCCAAAGAGAAGCAACAATTGGCATGCATGGCCATGGGCAACCAGCTGCAAGAGCCTCTAAGGCTGGACCAGCCAGATTAAGAAAAAGTTCAGATGCTCTGTCAATTTTGTAGGTTATGGTAAGGCTTACAAATGCGGCCAGGGGTAGTGGAAGTATAGCTGGAGAGCTCCCCCCTACAAAAACACAGAATTTAAAGGCGTCAAGATCAATTTATTGATAGATTTATGAGGATAACAAGTTTTCTTTTCAATTTAATTTCCTTTTAAGAATTAATCCCTGTTTTTGAGAAGCTAATGACGGGTCTTAATTTCATATTGTTTCAATCCATAAAAAAGAAGGTGCTGAGCAGAAGCGAGAAGTTGTAATTACAAAACATGAAGTCTCTGACTATCACTTGAACATCCAGAAAAATTAAATACTCAGTGTTGGGTTTCCTTTGATTAGGTAATTTGAATATAGTTAATTAGAAGTTTGTACTGATAACTAGAATCAAACCTTCAGCCAGGCTAGGGACATCAACGCCAGTAGCAGCTAGGATTCTCTTGATCTGGTCCTCAACATTGGAAAGATTTGCTGCTGGGCTTGGCCAATCTGTTCCATTCATAAACACTGGCTTCCATAACCCCCGAGTTACTTCTGCAGAAAAGTAGCTCACTATGGTTGCTAGACATGCCGGCAGAAAATCGGCTAAATCTTTAAGTCCTGCATTTATTATTAAAGCCAAAAAAATCCTTAATGATTTAATGAGAAAGAGTTCAAGTTTAAAATTCGGAGTGAGAACAACATAAACAGATGAACTTTTTTTTTTCCAAATTCCCTGTGCTTTTAACAAGATAAGAGAAAATCAGAGCTCAGACAAGTTTCAACTGAACCATGTCATATAAGCAAAAATTTCAAAAATTATCCATCAGGCATTCATACTGACCTGTAGCCAACTCACGAGGTGAAAGCTTTCCGTGAGCACAGGCTGTTAGAGCAGCATCAACCACAAAAGGAACGGCTTCCATTATATCCCAGGCAGGCAATTTAGGTCTTAAAGAAGAATCTTCATTTCCAGGACCAGAAGAACTACTGCTTCCAGAAGTAACTGAGGTTAAAGACTGGTTTCCTCCATTGATTTTTCTGAACATCATGTTAAGAAGTCCATCAACAGTTTGATGAACTGGGCTGCCATGAACGTGACCAGAGAGGGTTGATGCTATACATGCTTGATGCTGTCGATACCAGGCTTTCAATTTTGGAAATGAATCCACGAATACTGGCTGTGGAGATGATGAACTTGCTACAGCTGAAAGTCTCATTTTATTCCGATCTTTGTGGATATTTCCAGATATTAGATGGGAGTTTCGTACTAATAGCAGATATTCTGGAGTAAGTTGAGATCCAACAGTTGGGGAATCACCCACTCCATGGTCTAGAGGAGGATGGTTAAACCTCCAAAGCTTTAAGAGGAGGGTAAATGCATTCGAAAACACAGCATGAGCAGAGATTTCTTCCCCCGTTGTTAAGGCCCAATTGATATTTGGCACACATGATCCAAAAACCTCGCAAATTGGCATCAATGAACACGCAAGCTGTGGAACCTGGAAAAATATCACTGAAAGCATAATGAGATTGTTGAAAGTGTATCAAAAAGAAGAAGAGGAAAAAAGGAAAGGAAAGGACAACGCAATCATTTTATAGAAAATAATATGGAGAAGGTTTGTATTTTCTATAATAAATAGTTGAATAGTACGCTAATTGCTTCAGTCAACCTCTTTTTCTTGAATTTGACATATCCAGGTGAAAACTACATCTAATCCGATAACTATTCAACTCGATCAATGATCTTGATCAGATTCGGAATGATGCTATAACTTAATCTGCCATTAGCCAGTGACTTGCACATCTTGATTTTTTTCATGATTCTCTCACTTTTTTTCTCTTTATAAGAAACAATTGACAACTCATTTCATTGAAACAGTGACATATATAAGGGATCTGTAGACTCTATTATAGTTACAAATACGTTCTACAGTCGGACAAAATATAGGAAGGAGAGTTAATAAAAACTCTTTTGAACAAGAACACCAAGAAGAAGCTACAAAAACAATAATATTCCAAACTTCACTATCAAATCTATCCACAACTTGAAACGTCTTCAACTCCTTTCCAACCATATATCTAACAGAATGGCTCTAATGGTGTTGAGCCAAAGAAAATTAGCTTTTCTCGACAGGGAAACGACAGAATATTTTGAAGAAGTTAAAAAACAACGCTAGGTAACCTGAAAGTAGACTTGAAAAAAATAGCAAAAAGTCTCTTCCAAAGTTGTCATGAATAGGTGGGTTATATCTTCTGAATCTTTTCTACAAAGCTCACACCACTCAAGTGAATGTTCTGCTAAAATTCCTGGGTAAGTTTAAGCTTCCATAATACCTTCCACCTCCTTTTGGAAGGAGGAATTATAATTAAAATTCTTGCTATGTCAGCTAGCCAAAATCTAAAATCTGCCAAACTAGAGAAAGTAAATTGATTCGTTTTTTTTACAAGAAACTAATTTGTATAATGCCAGAATAATACAAAAGATGGAGAAAAAATAAGATATTCTCCCACCCTATAGCAAAAGGAGGTTATCAAAACGCTCTCCGATTGGCATTAACAAAAAAAGAACATTATGATTAAAGTAAGAGTTTTTAAAGCTTACACCAGGAACACAAAAATCTATACAACTCCATGGATTCCCTTGTCCTGTAAAAAAACAATCTTTGTTTCTTTCTAATTAACTAAAGCCAGTTTATAGCTTTCAGCCCTTCACTACATTGCACCCATCAAATCACTTTAGCTTTAAAATGGAAAAGAATGGCCAGACAAAGGTTGTATTCCTTCAGCCTTCAGGTTCCTTGGAAAATACTAGCTAATACTGAAGGAAAGTAGTTTGTTCCACACATTGGTTGTGAACTGAAAATGAAGTGAAGGGTTAAGTTATTGCGTTGTATTGCTACACTTGCAAAGAACACACCAGCTAGGGGAGACAAAATTTCGGGCAACTTTTATGGATTGAATCATTGTGTTCAAACCACCAAGCAAGAGACAATAAAAACATTGGTTAAAATATATATTTGGTCTTTAACGTTTGCCACGTTTTAATTTAACCCACAAATAAGATCAATTCTTGTCCTTGCCATTAAATTCCTTTAACAAACATATTGACGAGACATCAACATCTGACTGCTGAAAAAGACGTTACATCTGCAAATAAAAAATGAGACACTTGGATCTATAGCCCCTAACCTCAAAGCCATAGAACACATTTATATACCTCCTCAATCATTCTGCTATATCACAACCAAAAGAAAACCAGGTCACCTAGTCTGACATCTTTATGAGCCTTAAACTTATATTTTATGTTTGCCATTTAGGAGAGATGAGAAGTGGAGGACATAAGAAAATTTCTTATAAGGAACTCTACCTGTTCCTCCATTAATAACTTCACCAAAACTTGATCCAGACAAGACAAGGAAAAATAATCACATGATGATAGACCTGCCCAGAGTATTTTAAAATTATTTCTTCAATACTGCAAGCTTTATACCCCCACCCCCTACCATCTAATTAGCTGCTAGGCTCATATCTAAGATATGCCGTTCCTCAAAAATGATTCCTTCGTAATGGGAAGTAGCAATCTCCTAGAATCAAGTACCTCAAAGCAGAAAAGGGTTGTTCAACCAGTAACATGGTAATGTCTGAAAATTTATGTCAATGTAGCAATGAAACACATACCAAACCATGTAGAGAAAAAATCTGAACACAATCAACTGATGCTATTCCAACAATTAGCACATTCAGCATTGGAGCATAGCCTATCAAATGGCTTTCACAGCCAGAGTAATCGGCGGGAACTGGAGGAGAAAATAATCTAGTGATATAATGAACAGTATGTTCCTGCATGAAAGTAGGTCACAATATCATTAATATTGTTATCTAGTTAAATAATAAGAAAGAGACAAAGTGATGAGTGTGAAAAAATATGTAAGTAACAGTAGTCATTATATTCTATCATCACCTGTATATTCCAACCTCGGATCAAGGAAGCCCCACAAAGAATAGTTGCTGCAGATATCTTCTCTTCATCTGAACCTTTTACTGCTATCTCAAATATTTTCTCGAGTTCTGCTAAGCTTCCATCAAACCCATGAGCTTAAAATTCAGACCTTTTGGTAAATTTACGAAAAAAGAGTATCTGATATATCTGATTTCAGGAAAGAAAAAGGAATAACTGAAGAACAAACCAAACCAAAAGTAAACAGGAAAAGAGGTAATCTGAAAGTCAACCATATTTGATCAAATCGAATCAATATTTGACCCATCTCTCCATAAGATTACATGGTAAATAGTAACTTGTAAACCATTTGAAACGAGATCCAAGTAAAGAATCCTATCATTAATGTATACCCTCCTTGGTGTGTTGTGTGCATGAAGAGCACCTCCTTTCAACTGTTTTTCTCCAAGAAAATTAAGTGGAACATGCTTCTGATGTTTAATTACAATTGCTGGGATCCTTGTTGCAATGCCTGGAATATCAGGTTTTGTAGGAATCTTAAGGACAGTGAGGGAGATGCTTATATTTCTCTGTTGGATTTGTTAATTTGCGTCAAACCTGATTCCTCCATGGATAGCAGAGTGTGGATGGGTGGAGGGGATAATTTCACTTGCAAGAATGCTTTTGAAGCCTTTTTTAAGGATGGGTCCTCCCCCCCTTCTGATTTAGTTCAGGCTATTTGGAAAGATAACTACCCCAAGAAGGTTAAAGTCTTTTTGTGGACCTTCCTTTATGGTGGGCTGAATACGAATGACAAGATTCAGAGACGATACCCCTCCTTCACTCTCAGTCCGGATAGGTGCATTCTTTGCAATAATAGTGGCGAGAATGCGAAACATTTGTTTTGGGATTGTTCGTTTACTTCCAAGATTTGGTCCAATCTGCTCCTTTTCTTTCCTATCCACGGCCCCAGGCCCTTACAGCTTTATTCTATTATTTATGGCTTTTTATGTGGGGTGGAGTTAAAGAAGAAAGCTAATGTGATTTGGCGTAATGCGGTTCGTGCGATCTGGCTAGTTTGGTGGGAGAGGAATAAAAGGATCTTTCAGAACGAGTGCTTAGAGGCCCACGAGCTTTGGGACTTAGTTGTCAGATTTACTTCTCTTTGGTCTTCTAAGTCTAAATTTTTTTGTAATTATCCCCCCTCGATCATTGCCCCCAACTGGAATGTTTTTTTTGTAATCCAGGGGTGCTTTTGTTTTTGTTATTGTTTTTTGACTTTCATTAATCAATGAAATGTTTATTATCAAAAAAAATTACAATTGATGTCTTCCCCTAACATCCAAGATTCTACGACCCTACAACTTTTCATTGCTCAAAGGTAAGGGCAAGACTCGGACCAATCAGAGTCTGGTTACGATTCAGAGGTGAAGGATTTTGTTTCTTTACTGGCTTCAAGGTAGAGCTCTGTGTTTAAAAAATTGTAATGATTCTCTTTTAATTCAAGCAAATTGAAGGGTCAGCAATTTTTTTTGGCAGTTGATTAGGGAGATATTTTATTTATACACATTCCTTACGGTGTATGATTCATTTTAATAAGGTTTTTTTATCCCAAAAAAAGAAACAACTTGTGTTGGAACCTTTTTATGCTAATTTGGCAGAAACCATTTACATAAAAGTATATTTAGGCTTACCATTTACAACGAAGTATAAATGGAACCTTTTCGTGATTACACACCATCTTTGATTGTATTAGCTTCCAACCGGGAAATTTTTTGGTAATCCTTAGAAGCTTTTGTACTAGTAAATTTCATTGATAATAGCTCTAAAAAAACTGTAGGAAAATCTTGGCAATATACATATTATGAAGTAATTTATATGAAAACCCCAATGGCTTTACATGTCTGCTGGTGTAAAGTTTTTCAAGACTTCCAACATCTAAACAGAAATGAGGAAAAAACAAAATGTAAAAGCTAGTTTCATTAAAGTGAGTATACCTTGAAGCAGGAGTTGAAGTCAAGGCATTTATCATTATATGATTAAGTGGAGCCCCTTTCATGAAAGATGACCAACCAGGTGCTTGAGCTGGTATATTTTGGGGTATTTGGTTAATGCATCCATTCACATAGCCTCGCCAATAATATGCAGTTGTATCCAGTAGATTTCTAGCAATACAAGCCTCAACTATCAAATGTCGCATATTTCCAGCTGAGAAAGGCATGATGAAAACGAGTTACAGACAACCCCAGCTCGCTAGCTTCTTTTCCAAATAAGAACTAACTACTTGTATTTTGAACAAAGTGTTAAATCACCAATAGACCCAAAAGCTTTAAGGTGAATTTAATCATTTATATATTCTCAACACTCCCCCTCACGTGTGAGTTTGGATTTTTGCATAAAGCCCAATCACGTGGAATATTAATAAATGGGTAGGAAATATCATCACAGAAGTTTGAACTCAAGACCTCCTATTATGATACTGATACCATGTATGTTAAATCACCAACAGACCCAAAAGCTTAAGCTTTTAGGTTAAGGTAAATTTAATCATTTATATATTCTAACACAAAGTATATTACCTTTTGAAAATAATTCAATGAAATAAAGAGAAATCAAAAGCTTCTAATGAAAGTATAGCCTTCACAGTAGATTAAAACTGAAAAAATTATGAAAATACAGGGCAATGAATTTTAGTCAAATAATGTTATACATTAGTAAGACAAATATGCTTAAAAAAGTTCAGTACACCATTCTAGGACATGATAGCCAAACAATTTACTCATTACATTGAAGATTGTAAATGCCATTCAAGTGCTGATATTGCTTTATAGTGTCTCTAAATCCTGAATTTTTTTTTACTTCAAAAAAGTCCTGCAATTTTCACTCTATTTGAGAATATCCAAACAGTTTAAATTTGAACATTTGTCCTACCATACTAGTATATCAAACATGAACTCCTTAACCATTAAATAATAAGACACAGTGACACACCCAATAGCATTTTTTTTCACGATCCCATGAGTGTCCGGGCCAGCTTATGCGCACTTCGACTAATCTCACGGGACAACTAAACGACCGTACAACACTTGGCGTCGGTAAACTCATAGAATAATATCATAGGTAGGTGGCCAACATGGTTTGAACCCATGACCTCAAGGTTGGAAAGCAACCCCTTGACCACTAGGCCAACCCATGTTGGTTCACCCAATAGCACTTCTTCTCCTAGTAAAAACACAATTGTAATATGAGCATTTACATTATACACAACAGACAGTTGCTGGGTAGTTTTAGATAGCACTTGAGCAAGCATCATCGTGTCTGAAGGCCAATACCCAAGTGTTCTCTTTTTATATTGGTTTTGGTACCTTGTGCCATTGGATTATAAAAATTATGATCGTTGATGCTTAAAAAGAAAAGATATTACTCACAACAGTTGATTGGCATGTCTTTCATACTGATGCACTCGAAGTATGCATTGGCATTGCTAACACTGATTCCAGATATAAACATCATTGCTTTGGCAGCTGCCTGATTGCATGCAGACACAACAACTTGAGGAGGAGTCAGCAAGCCCTGATATTCACCCAAGATCTGTAAGCTGGAAATCAAATCATTGTGACACTTTCCAGGAGCCTTCTTTTCTTTCCAGTGATTGGAGGCACCATACTCAGTATCATCAACTGTTGTACTTTCCTCCTCCTCGATCAGATCAGCAATCACGAGAATTGTGATACATAATAGGAGGCATAAACGAGTGTCTATGCGAGGCACGGGCCCCTCAATAGGATCCCTTTCCTTTTAAACATGTTGAAGTTAAGAATATAAAACCACAATTAACAAAAATTATAAATGAAGTACAATACCAATTTAAACATCAAAAGAGAATATCTGATTAATTTAGTTTGTGATAGACTTGAACAAAACAAGCAGTCGGGTGTATAATGTATATGCCTAGTTAATAACTTCATACAACTCAATCGCATTAAATATGCCAATCTCTAATTCTGTCACTTGCTAAAAGTAAGATTTTGCATACAGACATCAAGTATACCCTTTGAACAGCCTTAGGTCCTAGACTGGGAGAGAAAAAAAATATTTATACCGAGTACTACATGATTTCTAACTAGCTACAATAACATAGACATGTTCTTACATCAAAACAGTCTTTTTTTTATATATAAGTAGAAACAATCTTATTTGACGAAAAGAATTCTAACCCTTTGAACAAGACGAAGGGCTGCTATCCAAAGACCTAAAAAGGTGTCATGCCAACTAGTCCCGTTTATTGCCTTGAGGGTTTTGACTAAACCTGCAAGAAATAAAACATGAAGTTCATTTTCATACATACTTTTCTTGTAAGAATTGATAGGCTTCATGTACATAAGTAGGTTTAGGATAATTTTTGGGAGTAGTGTTTTTAAGTGAAGCACTATTGAAAAAACACTAATGAAGTGTTTCCTCCAAAAACATTTTTAAGTGATGTAGCCAAACAATATGAAGAACTTGAGAAGTGTTTTTAATTATAAAAGCACTTGACATATTGAAAAATATCTCATACACACTATAAGTAGAACATTTAAAATTTATTGATAGAAGTTAGTTTGTACTGGTAATTTTTTCAATAGCACTTGTTGCCTCTACTTGATATCCATCCATAGCATCTTCTAGAACTATATCAAGAGGAAGCCAAAGAGCAGAATAACAAGTTCTGTGAGACAAACTAGTAGAAGATGCTGGAGAACCGAAAGCCCTAACTGCATGGAACTTTTTAGGTGAATTTTCGTTGGCTTCTTGAGATGACACCACGCAAGTATCCGAAGTGAACTGCACAAAAATCTTTGAGTTCAGAGTTTTTGAGTTTCTTAACACTGAAGAATTTTCTCCAAGCAGCTGTAGTCGCTGAATAAGATCTACCCAATGTGAAGGCCTATAAATTTGTAAGAAGAAGTTTCAGAAAACAATGATCAATTGAAGATGGTCAAACTATTCAATTGGTTGGGGTAGTTTTTAAAGTCAAAATAGTTTTGACTAAATATAAGTTTAATGGATATGAATAGCAAAATATACAGGGTTACTTGAATAGCATTACTTCTCTTATAAGTTGATTTGTACCACTCTTCTTGAATCTCACGAAATACAAGAAAAAGTTTTTAAATTGACAAATCAATGTACATACATATTCCTGGCCAAGCGGAGAATCCTTGAAGTAACTGCATCGTGAAGAAATTTTCCTATTATCTCAATGGTCAGTTCAGCATTCACATTCTTCAATCTCTCACGGTGTTCTGTCCACTTATCATCATAACTATTATGACCGTCTATTTCCATTTCCTGTGTTTTTGTTGGCCATTTGGATTTCTCTTCCACGATAAGTTCCAGCAACCCTTCATCATCAAGTGATGCATCAAGCAACTGCCAGACAATTGAAAAGATAAACTCAACCACAAGAATCCCAGGGTCATTTGCTGGCAAATCAAATATCTCAGAAAGACGAAGAACAACATCTACAGATGCCATGACCCTGTATAAAAGACAGAGGTTAGTTATTAAATATGTCGAGTACGTGACCCTGGGAAGAAAAAATATGATCAACAGCCATCCATTCTCTCTCAACTGCTGAGAAGAGCAGATTATTCGCCAGAAACCAATGTCATGGTATCAACAAAGGAAAGACAATTCCAGTAAACATTGAATTATGAATTCATGATTTTATAATTCATTAATCAAATTTTTCATAGAGAACCGATAATATAAAAAGTATTGGAGAAAATATATAATCTATTGATCAGGGCAGTAATCATTAGAAATCAATACGATCAAATTAAGTAAATTCGAACATGTAAAATCATCTTCTGCGCCTTGACTGATATTTGATTCAGAAACCAATTTATTCTTTCTCAGATGCACAATTGTTATTAAAAAAAAAGTTGCATAGCGTTCAGCATGAAGACAGCAATGGACTGTGAAGCAGCCACTGTCCATAGTACAAAAGTAGGTAATGCGGGTACAATTTGTGAAGTAATGGGTCAGGAAGCTATGTTACATTACAAGATAGAAAGCACTATAATGGAAAAAATGAAATGCTCGATCGTAATATCCATAAAAGACAAAAGAAGTTGAACAGTTTCTCATTCTATGAAGCACAATTATGGCTCTTAAAGAGACAATTACAAAAGAGAACATATCAGTGTCAAAAGGATCATCAAGATCCAAGAAAGGTAGTAAAACACCACCATTACAACTTTTCAATCCATAACCATTAACGACCTTAAGTACAATATGCACTAGTCTTCAAAATTTGCTAGTTCAAAGATAATTGAACATGATTTTGTGGGGAAAATGAGGTCAACAGTTTCACACAAATAGAGACCTCTCAGTTTAAAAGTAAAAACTCTAAAGCACAATCAATTAGACAGTTAAAAAGCTACAATCATAGGTTATTGAAGTTGGAGAAATTATGAAGAGCGGATAATGGAGTGAAAAATAAACAAAATTGAAGTCACCGGCTTCAACTCCATTATTCTTCTCAAGCTTACTCACTCTTCGTATTTGAGTCCATGGATAAGTGATTTCAGTTTAAAAGCATGCCGTCTAAGGAGTTCCAGATAGAGCCTATATGCTGCTGGCTGGGATTGCCTTCTTGAAATGACCCTGTAGCAATATTCGAGAAGCAAATAACAATTTCAAAAACTAGATCAGAATATGAACTCACTAATTATAACAAGTCAATATATAAAGGAGGTCCAGAATAAATTCTAGGTCTAATTAGTAATCACTGTTTGCATAACTCAGCGAATTTAGCAGCTAAACAGGTTCATGAAAGAATCATTTACACAAAAATACCACTTTCCAATATGCCAATTCATCCAAATCTAGATATGAATCAATTGCAGCAAACCATCATTCAGGAATGCAAATGCATACTATCATACAGTTCTGCTTAAACATCAAATTCAACTCCTACCACTAAGCAAAATTAAAACTAAACTGATAAATTTATGATCAAAAAATTCCAACTGAGTCCGTAATTTCACAAATTTCAGTAAACCAAAAAAAAAAAACTAAATTCACTAAAAAAAACTGAACTATTTCAATCAACAAAGCTCCAAACTGATGATATAAATCAAGAATTGAACAAATTCATTCAAAAATATTAAAAAAAACAACTCAAGATCAAAAAAAGAAGAAAGAAAACCTGGTAGAAAGCAAGGAAAGAACAAGAATTGGGGGAACAATATTCATCATCAAAGCTTTCTCAAGGAACTTCCATGGAATAGGTTCATTATTTTCCCAACAAATGAATGAAACTAAGACATTAGCAAGCTCAAGTGAAGGTAAAGAAACTCCAGCCGAGTTCAAATTTGAAGATAATTGAATTCCCCATTGCAAGGGATCAACGCCCTTTTGCTGAGCTACTTTCGTTAGCTCTGTAACACTGTCCCAAAGAGAAAGAGAAAGGCTGTTTTGTTTCAGAACGGAAACCGCCATTTTCGAGCCAGATTGAAACTTTAACCGATGCTTCCAGCAAGCAATCGCAGCTGGTAAAGTGGAAGTGTTAACAGAGGAGAGAGAGAGAGAGAGAGTTTGGAAACAGATCTTTCCGATCGTGAATTATATAATCGGTCAGTTTCTTGTTAAAATACTATATTATATACATGTAATTGGTGATATATTTTTATTTTAACAAACTCGTGAATTTTTAAGAAAAATTGTTATAATTTTTTTTTTAATTACGAATCACATCATTTATGAGATAATTTCTGATATTTCTATGGTATTGATGATTTTTCCTAACGAGTGTTTATTCAGTAAATTTATTGGTTTTTTACTTCTTCTTTTTTTTTTCCAATAATTATTAAACTACTTGAATAAATTTTAAAATGTTCTAATATTTTAATAATTAGTCAGTTATTGACCTTTAATAAATAGCGAGATTATAATCTTCGATTATTTATATACATCTCATTATTACTTGAGATAAAAAAAAAAACTATAAATCTTTATCTATTTTTTTTTATACTATAAACCTTAATCATCATTTATGTGTGTTGAAAATTATAATTGCGTGTTTTTTAAAAATAATTTTCAACGTGTTTGTATAAAATTAAAATCGCACTTTATAATTAAAATTTCTCATTAATTTTAATAAAATTACACGTTGTTTGTATTATTTATATAAAAACTAATAAACATAATAATGCAATTTTCAATTTATTCTTCTTCTAAAAATAAAACATCATTTTTTTCTAAATAGCTTACTTTCAAACGGGTAAAATCGTTTACTTTCAAACGGGTATGATATAGTTTTAATGGAAGTACTTAATCTTCACCTAACCTGACTGACTCATCATCACAAAAATATCTCTTTATTTTGAAATGATTAACAAAAAGTGTTATTTTTTATTTTACGAGAAGAAAATGCCAAAAATAAGTATCAATTCAAAATATCTTTTATTTCTGTGTGTTATATAAAAATAACTTTCTTTTAATGTTTCACACCACCTGATACCTTACCATTTAAATAAGTGTTTAATTGATCAATAGTTGATTCATTGGAATTTTTTTTTAAAAAGAGATTCATTGGAATTTGTGGATAATAAAATAGGATAAGTTACTTTAAATGGTACATTATTAATTGATTCTATAATAATAATTTATTGTAGAATCAAGTAATAATATTTAGTTCAATAATTATTAAACACGAGCATAGCTCAAATGGTAAGACATCTGCTCACTTCCTGTGAGATCGAAATTCAAGTCTCCCCTATCCCAATTTGATGTTTTATCTCAAAAAAATTCATTGATTGATTTGTAAAATATGAACTATTAATTTGTAACTTTAAATAAGATTATAACATTTTTTCGTAATTTTATGAGTTAATTTATAAAAATATGTCCATATATAATTAAAGAAAATTAACAGTAATTTAAAAAATAATTTTATTATAATAATTTTTAAAAAAAAATGTCATGTGATTAAAAATCTTATCTTACCATTTGTGTCCTTGACCTTATAGGTGGAGGCCCTTATTGGAATCCAAGTCATAAAGGAACAACTTGATCCAACTGCCCCGCCTCAATTGGTTGACCAAGTCAAGGGCTTATTTGTACTTTCATATCTTTTTCTTTTCTTTTTTTGGATATATTTTCCATATTTTGGACTATTCACGAATCATGGCCCACCAACAGGCCTGGTCCACAAATGATCAATAACCATAAACTTTCGAATATATCTTTAAAATACTCCCATTTTGTAGCTTATTAATGACTAGTAATAATTAACTTTATTAAAAAAAAAAAGACTAGTGATAATTCATTTAATTTTGAGGTATTATTATATTATTATTAATGATAAATATATATAGTATACTGTTAAGGACTTGTCCATAAGTTTTTTAAGTGTTTCACATCTATAAATTTTACGATCTCACGGCATGCATTATGAGAGAGGAGAGTTAAGTTAATTTATAATATATTACTATCAAAGATTTTAATATATAATATTCATGTAGAATCAAACATAAATATGTCATTCTCAAACATCTCATTCTTATATAAAACTCGAAACAAACGCCTAAACTAGATTTTAATTGGGATGAGTACAAAATTAGATATCACGTGTAGCAATTGGGTGTATTTAATTACGATGTTGCTCATATTGTTAATATTTGAGTTATTCAAATACTTTTGAGTTGAGTGGTTAGGGTAGGTGGAGAAAATGACAAGATGCGGAGGAATGAAAATGGGCATCAGCCACTAGGGCAAAGGGGATGGCCCAACTTCCAAGATAGGGTGATGAACATCCCTAACAAAAGCATATGTTCCTTTTAGGTCTAGGGGTGTTTGGTAAAAACGTGTAGCGGTTCCGTTTAATGAGTTAAATTTATGTTTATTATTTAAGTTTAATTATTCCGCTTTTTATTTGTTTAAACTTATGGATCTTAACGAGTAAAAACTGAGAGTTTATTAAACTCTTTTAAAAGATTTTAACAACATAAAATTTATATTAAAACTCGTTTATCAAACACAAACTACATAAACTCAAGTTTTTAAAATTCATAATCCACTAATAAAATATACAAACCACGGCTACATAATCTCGAATCATATACAAACCCGGAATTAAAAATTTCTCACCCCTCATTTTGTTTTTGTTAGCAAAGAGGCTTTGCATTTGTGTTGCATGTGTTCACTTTTTCCTGCCCTATGTCCTTCACTCAATCACATTACCCAAGTTGTCTCCTCTCTATTGCCATAGTTTGACAATTTCCGTTCAATTATTGTCTTTAATTTTTATTTTTTTAGGGGTTTTGAAAATGAAAGAACTTCAATTTGGTTGGAGGAGTTGGCCCTCTAGTCAATTTGAATTGTTTTATTTATTTTATTTTATTATTATTCTTCCAATCCTTTATTCAATTGCCCTTTTAATTTCATTTTTAAAGATTTTATCCTTTTTTTTCCCTTTAAATCCATGAGATATTTGACTCTATCTTTAATCTTGAAAAACTTGAATTGTCTCACATTGTGAATAGTAGAAGATAAACAATGATCATCAAGAAAAAAAATGGTTATCATAGGATTGTTTGTCTTAATAGCTATCAATGTCAAACTTTGCATGAGTATTTTAAAGGAGGGCATTTATGTCTTTTAGCAAGACTGAAGTCAAAGAGTGGGGAGGGGTTATTCTTAATGAGGATCATATCAATTATTTATGTTTGTATTAAAGTTTCAAAAGAGTTGACATTTAGAGACATATAAAAAGTTAAAATGACATCAATCAAAATGCTAAGTACTTATTATCATGTCATTTGCTACTCAATATTATAAGTTATATAAATAATAATAAAATGAGTTAATATTTTGTGAAATTTCGGTAGCACATTTTAAAAATATTTATAAATATAATAGGTTTTTTTACGTGTGAATTAGTGATTAATCATTATCAATGTTAACCACTTTAGACGATTAACTAACGTTGATCACGGTTAATCACTGATTCACATTAAAAAATATGTTATATTTGCAAATAATTTTTAATCAATACTATATTTGTAACCGCTTCATATACTTTTAAGTTTTCACGGAAATTAATTAGTATTTTATATGGATAAATAATTGATTTTATTATTACTCTTAATGCATGTATTAATTTATAAACTAAGTTTCACTTTTATTATCCACGTAGATTGAAAAATAGTTAAAGGCTTAAATAAATTGAGAACATTTTAACACACATCAATTTATATTATTTTTTTTAATTACATACTCGAGATTAATTTTAAGAAAGTCAACGAAATACTCGTCAAAATTTTACCTGACGAAATGATTGACATGAGTTTATTATTCCACGTCATTAATATTGAAAACCTCTCCCTACATTTTGACAAACAATGTTCACTCATGGACCACTTAATTAACTATCTTAATCAAAAATTTCAAAATTGGGTAGAATAACTCCAATATAATAATGAGGTACAATATTCTAATTTTATTATAAATATTCACATTAATGGTACAATAATTTTTAAAAATTCTCGAATGCTTTATTTTTTTTTAAGTTGGGTTAATAATGTAATACATATGAAAGGGTTGAGGGTTTGGAAATTTCATGATTTGGTGAAAGGGATTGGTTCCTTAAATATAAAATTATTATAAAATGATGGTGAGGAGGTTGTCTGTGAGATTAGTCAAGATATGTGTAAACTGACCCGAATATATTCACGAGTATAACAAAAATGAATAATGGAATTGATTTCTTTTTCCTTGAGTGTAGGTAGGCTATTATGTATTGGAGTAAGTAAAAAGTTGGTAAACCAAAAGTGATTAAGGAGTGTTAGTTAATAAATGAGAATGTGTTGGAAGAATCATTAGGTGAAGTGGTTTAATAATCTAAGTTTTCTTTTGTCAATTGAATCTAACTAAAGTTATATATTATACAACTTTTTTGGAATCAAAGTTGGTAGATACCCATAAGAAAAAAAGTGACTTTAGAGTGTTAAAAAAAAAGATACAGCATATGAAAATTTAATATCAATTTTTTAAGAAAAAAACTCCTTTGCTTAAAAAAAAAAAAAGATACTTCCTTTAATTCTTTATTGATATCTTGAATTGAAAAGGGAAAAACAAATAATTTTATGACTCCTATATAAAATCTTTTAATTAAAATAAAAGATATCCTATGAAATTATCAATATTAAATATTATTAAGTCAGGTGATTATTTTATGCATAGGATTAATCAAAATACATACCTATTGAATTGAACACTTATATACACAATAAAAATCATGTAGGTTATTTTTAATTTAGATATACTGATTATTTGTTAATTTGTAGAATATTGATAAATATTTAGAGAAACAAAAACACTTCAAGAATATCTAGTTATACTTTCAAATCAGAACTTTTAAAGTTAAATTCTTTTAGTTCATTGTCATGGAAGCTACTATTGAATCAGATTGATTTTTTTAAGATATCAAAATATAAATATAGATTTTAAAGCATTTTCCTTTTTGAAGAGTATGATAATATATTAATTTACATATCTAAGATTAATTGATGTGTGGGTATCTGAATTCTGACAAGTGCCTTACCACCAAAATCAAGCCGGCAAAGGCAAGCAAGCATAATTGAGGTGAAAAGATATGAAAACTCTCATATAAATTTTTTAAGAATTTTTTTACTTTTTGGGTAAAGTTGTCAAAATTGAAATTTAATTGAGTGGTAAAATATTTGTTTTATTAAATTAGAGGTTTGAATTATCCCTCATATTTTTTATATATAAAAAAAATGTGTCAATTCGAACCTAATTTATAAAATAATCAACAACTAATATTCATGGTTATAAAAATGTATTTATAAAATTATATCAATAATGATTTATAATTGTTGTTTCAATATTCAAGAAGTGTTTAACATTAAAAAAAAATCTGAAGTAGGATTTATAATTAACTCATGAAAACATTTTTTAAAATCATAAATAAAAAATTTAATCAATTAAACACACAATTATCCCACCACATTAGAGATATAAAATAAGATTTTAAATCATAATACATATATTTAATTTTAATGTTATTTTAACGTAGCGTTAAATTAATACGTTATATCGTTACTCAATAAATTAGGAGATGATTTTGATGCTTACGATTGAAAAAATGGTCATATATATATATATATATAACTTAGAAGTATGGTTCAATAAACCATAATTTCAACTAAAATCAATCTTCATATAAACAAAATAAAGCTAAATCTCTAAGGTGGTGGTTGGGAAGTAGAACAAAATGGATGGCCACAAGTCTTCCTCGAGCTTGAAGACAAAAGTTTGAAGTTACCCTCTACTGACCAGGGTTCTCCTTGACTATGCCATCTATCCTTATCTAAAAAACATGCCTTACCTTATAAGTTAACACGGAAAATTGAACATTTTCTCATTTTGACCTTTATTTTACAAAGTGTTTGGCTCACGGGTTTCGATGAAATTATTAAGTATGAGTTTGTTAAATAAGAAGTTGTTTAGTTTAGGTTGGAATTTCTTTTTATTTTACCTTACGTTGCAATCAATTCATAATCTTTATTTTCTTATTTAAATATTCATGTTTCTTCTTCTATATTTTTATCTCGTGATTTTCATTCTAAAAACTTTAATAAGATGATATTTCAGTTTTTGAAAAGAGAATCATCAGTGGAATCTTTAGTTATTAATTCGGAAAAAATTTAAAAATGAATAATGAAACAATATAAAATTAATTTTATTTCATAAATATGAAATTATAAAAAAGAAAATCTTTTACTAAAAAAAATCAGTTAACATAAATCTTTTGACTCTTTCATTTCCAATTTTTTATTTTACACGTTGAATTTAAGAAAAGGGGTATATATCTAATAACATATATTGTTTCCAATTTTCCCATATTGGTATAGTGATTGAAGAGAAAAGTTCGTGTATATTATTTTAAAATCTTAAAAAAAAAAAAACTAAAAGATTGACTCTTGAAAAGAAAAAAAGAAAAAAACCTGCCCCAAGACTCCAATAATGTCACTTACAAGGAAAGGTCAAAGTGTGTAATTAAAAAACAGATGAGGTTATAAATACTTGATGAAGAAGAAAAGTTTGACCGTACGGAGCCCTTTTTTCACTCAACATAATTCAAGCTCACAAATTTCAATCTCTTGAATTAATTAATCACCTTCATTTTAAAATAAAAATGGTTTAATAAAATCACTTTAGAACTTAAAAGGATTAACGAGGTTAAGTGAACAAAAGTTAAGGGTGGCTAAATTTTGTTGTATTTTAACCCTTTTTTCTTCACTAATACAAATAAAGTCAAATTCTTTCGAAGGTAATATCAATTGAAAATTTGAAAAATGAGTTGTTGAAGCCCATGAACAAAGTTTATAAATAACAAGCCTTGATCTCTATTACAACAACAACAACAAAAAACCACGTGAGTTTGATTCGTTTAAACAACTCGTTTGGAGAAATAAAATTCTCATTGAAACTCATTATTCGTATATGTCTGACTCAAGTTGATTGTTTTCTGTTTAAAAAATAATGAACCATGTAAATGACATAGATGAAGAAATTAATTACCACTATACATATAAATTATAGTGTGTAAGGTTAGGATAACAAGTCTATTCCTCACCCCCTTCTAAAAATAAAATTTGTAGAAACAACTTGAATTGCATGTTTATTCTACATGTTTCTACCGTTTATCATTTTATTTTTTCCATGAACTTACTGTTATATAATAATTTTCCAACTCCTTTTCATAAACATGAATTTTTATAGTATATAAACTCATACACTAAATCTAGACTTTACGACTCCATACGTCCCAAACTTAGCCATTTAAACGCCCCTTTGGAAGTATATATAAAACATCTTTAATCTTTTTATCTAGGATGAACAAAAGTTACAAAACAATTTCTTTTTAGGTTCAATGGGCTAAGCTTGCAAGCCCAATCAAAATTATCCCTTTGCTGGTCGAGGTCCGGTGGGCTCGGTGTGGCAAAATATATCCTAAAATTAGTGTAATACAACCCCTTTTATCAAAATTATCCCCTCGTGCCTTATTTTTCTTTTCTTTTTTTAAAGAATGGTTGTAAATTTAGCAAAATTTTATGTAATATTTATAAATATAATAATTTTTTAGCGAGTCAATCAGTGATCAGTATTAAATTTTATATTTTTACAATCACTGCCTAATAACTATTCATAATCAATGATTAATATAGTATAAAATAAAATTAACCTAAAAATATTTTCATAATGTCAAATTAAACATGAGATGGAGCACTTAAATAATATAATTATATAAAGGCATATTGCACCTAGATTTAATCACACCATCAATATTTAAAAATAACAAGAGATCTTTAAATAAGATAATTAATCAACTAAATATAAATGAGATTGAGAATAGTATGAAATATTTTAAAGAGAATCTAATTCGGTTTAACACGAAAAAAATTGAAAGAAAAGAAAAATAGGTAGGACCCAAAACCATTTACTTCTAGTCTTGGAATCCAATTCAGTTCTTGTGATGACTGCTCATCGGTTGATTGTCACCACAAGAATGTGTTTGAAATGGAAATGGGCCACAATTTTTTTCCCTTATATTTCATTTCTTTTTTCTAATAAAAGATCTGGGATGGATCTAAGAAGGGAAGAGGGCTTAATTGTCCCCCGTATTTTTTTTAAAATTGTAATTGTATGTAAAATTTGAAAAAATTTAATATATTTTTTACTCTTTTGCTCCCGTTAAAAAAAATGGTTCAATACGATTTTTACTCATCGCTAAACAAATTTATGGTTCCACACCTACGACGAGGTAGCGATCTGTTACCTATTCAATAGGCAATAGACGAGAAAAACAATTGTAAATATAACACGACACAACAATGAGAGAGAAGCAAAAATCACCAGTGCATGTGACATTGATGCATCCCACATTGATCTCCCTTTTTTTTATAATAATTAATTCAGAGTCTAATAATACAACCAAAGCATGTACTCAAAAATCATATTTAAAAAATTGTAACTATAATTAGTAGGTTTTTTAAAAAATATTTTTTTATATAACTTTAAGATTAATAGACGTGTTTCGAATTTACTTAAAAAAATACTTTTAAAATTTTGTTATGATGGTTGACAATATTATTAAAAATTCTAAAAAGTATCTTTGTTAGGGTAAAAAGGTACTTTTATCATAGTCCAAACCAAAGTATTTCTCTCATTAATGAGTTTCGTGTTGATATTTGATTTAGAAGTGCTTTTGAGAAAAGTTGAAAACATTAGAAATCCTTTTCGAAAAATTATGAACAAGTGTTTTATCCGAGAAAACTATTAAAAAGTCATTGCTTTTTAAATATATTATTTTCTAACAATTTGATTATATAAAAAAAATGCTTTTATATGATTAAAAAATGTTTTTTCTAAATGATATTTTAAGAATTAATATTTTCAAAGATAGAAACAAACAAAAAATATTTCACAAACTGAGATTGAAAAATATCATTTTTTAAATATTTCAAAACATCGATTATTTTTAAAAGTTCTCATAAAAAAATATCATTAAATGAAATTTCTTTAAAAATACATACTTTTAAGATATCTTTAATGAGGTATTTAACTAGTTTTTTTTCTCTTTAAAAAATGGAAGGAAAAATTGTTTCACTTAAAAACATCCGTAAATTAAGTCATTCAAAATTCAGTAGAAAATACATATTTAAAATTTGTTATTTGTGATAATTTTTATTTTATTTTACCTTTTGTTTCCGACATTACAGGTGTAACTGTAACTCCTTGATAATTGTAAATTTTATTTAAAATTAGAAACAAAATGAGAGAAATTCGGTGGATGGTTGTCTAATATAATAATTGATATCATATAGTGACAAATTAAAGAAGACATCTTTAAAGAAAAAATAATATACTAAAGTTGAGATCAGAAAATATTTAAAGAAAGTGTTGATGATAGCAAAAAGTTGGAGAAATTATTTATTATTAGTATTAAATACACGTGGTGTATAATCATGGTAAAGAGTATATTGAAAAATTTCAATATAACGGTAGTATTAGAAATTTTGCTGTAAAGTTGGAGAATAATTATAATTAATACACGCTCAAGTAGGATTTCATAACAATTCATTTAAAAATAATACAAATTTTTAACCCAATCATATTTTAAGTTCTCATCAATTAAAATGACTATTTAATAATCATGTCTTTTTGAGAAAAAAATCAAATTTAACATATAAATTTATATTTCTAAAACTCATATACCTACACATTCATATACAGGTTACCTAAATTTATATTTCATAATCTTATAATACGTATATTCTTGTTTCGTATAAGGTTACTCTTGATATTACATATCTCGTAAAATATTTAGCCCATCACACACACGCATATATATATATATAACTTAGAAGTAGAATAAGAAGAAGTGTGTCACTTTCCTTTCATAGTACTAAATATTTTTTAAGGTTTTTGTTTAATTATTAATGGGATTAAAAGGAAAAGGAAAAGAAAGAAAGGGACAAGGAAGAGAGAGAGCCAGCCAGCTGTTTCTCTCTGGACAAACACGAGAGTCATGTGACTCAATAAGCAAGGAACTATTTTATTTTTGTGGCCAACATTTGCAATGCCCAGCCTCCAAGGAATGTGGCCACGTATTTACTCATAAATTATTTAATATAATTTGCCACTCATCATTTTTTATGAGTTATTTATACAACTTTTCTAATTAAATTTTAATTTCATAGATTAAAACTATGTATATAATAAATACATACAATTTTTTTATTATAGGTAAACATATAAACACTTTAATATTATTTCGATAAATAAATATAAATAGAGAGTTATTTTATGACACACACGTTCAATGGTTTTTCACATTACAAAATCAATCAATCATCAAAAAACAAAAGAAATAAATATTGATTTTATGTCTAAATAAATTTTATCCTTATTTTTAAAATGTATATTTTATTTTTTTAATTTACATAATATTTTTATTTGAGTTATTCGAATTACTTTTTGATATATTGTTTTATTTAGTCAGCATCGAGTTACTAGATAAGGTACTCACTACTTATTAAATTGGAGTTTATGAATTAAGTTGTTATTAACAGAAAGATTAAGGATTAAGTTTTGCACAATTTATTTTGAGAGCTGTAACGGGCCCTGCTTGATACAAGGTCGGGATCTCTTTGTTTGACATATATGGTGTTGTTTTTGTCAAATGTAATAACATCCCCCTTTGAAAATGGTAAATCACATATTTATAGATCTAAATTCACACCTTTGTAGATCCAAATAATTTCAATGAGACTCCTCCCCTTCAAAGTCATTAACTTTATTTTAGCTATAACTTATTCGTTTGAACTCTGATTGGGATGATTCCAGATGTTTTGGAATCCTCATTTGAAGGTCATTTTGAAACTTTTAAAATCGTCAATAATCAAATTATCTAAATCATCTAAATCGGAGTTCAAATAAATAAGTTATGGCTAAAATAAAGTTAATGGTGTTATAAGGGAAAAATCTCATTGAAATAATTTGAAACTAAAGAGGTGTGATTTGTCATTTTCAAAACACAATAAGTGTTTATACATTTAGTAAAAACACAAGGGTGTTTTTTTCATTTTACCCTATATAATGTATATTTATTTTAAAAAAACCATATTTGATAATACTTAGTTACTTGTGTCGTCAGTAGTTATGTTGAAGGTTATTAATTACTCACATTTTTATTTACCATTTTTTCTAATATTTTTAAATTTGTGAGTGAGATGTAGGAAAACCTATTTTGTAGAGAGTAGCCCATGATGATGTCAGAAAATATATTCTACGCATATCATGTATTTCAATTTTTTTTTAAAAAATTGATAGATGAATGGAAATTTCAAAATAAATAGTAATATTACTAAGATATAAAATCTATAAATCACACTCATATATTAAAAAATTATGCTATTTTTAGCGATATTAGAACATGTGTCATATGTAAAATATATGTGTGTCTTAATTTTGTAAAAACTAACTGATAGAGTGATGTGATTTACTAAAGTACATAAATGTCTTAATTTAACAATAATTTAAAATGCAAAAGTTTATATTACATTTAACTCTATATATAATTAAAGTTTTTATTTAAAATATTACATCAATTTCGAGCTCATGGAAAAAGAAATAAATGCATCGACGAGTTGAGTTATGTTGTGCCCAATATAATTCAAGTTGAATATGAAGTAGTTTTAAAAATTAAGGTGGTTCCATATAATTTCCTTTGATTAAAAATAAATACGATACAATATATATATTTTTTTTTTTAAAATCATTTTTTTTCTTAAAGCAAATGAAGAACTATACCATCCGCACACGAAGCATGTGGCAGGCACGGTCGGTCACCCTTGAACGAAATCGAAACGAGACCTGTCAGATAAGACGTGGGACCTACGCGCTTGCAATAACGGAATAAAAATGTAAAGGTGGAAGCGCGTGGAATTGAAAACGATAAGGTCAGCTTGGGCTTTTTCCACTTTTTATTTTTATGGCCCCCATAATAAGTGCTCTTCCTATTCCTGGCCACTCTTTGTTTTCCACTTTCTCCATGCTCCCTATTTTTTCAATTTTAAAACTATTGTCCACTTTTCCTTATAATATTACATTTCAATTCTTTTTTTTAACGCATGGAAAAAGGGATTTTTTCTTTTAAAAAAATATGACTTTTGAACATTTACTAATACTTTTGCTCATCTTTATATTTCTTTTTAAATATTACATTAAATTAAAAAGGAAACACTCGAACTTTTAATCTTAAAAAAAAAAACAAATGTCTAACCAGTTGAAGTATACTATATCGGTTGTTAATAATTATATAATATATATTTAGATTAAAAAATATATCGTTATATTAAATTTAAGCCTTGAGCCTTGAATCAACATGAGGTAAAAGTAGTTAGGACACGTTGATTCTACTCGTAAAACTTGTGATATCCTATCTAAAAAAGAAGAGAAAAAACAATGTTGATGGTGATGTGTAAGGTAAGAAATGTATTATTTTTAATGGTCACAGCATGATTCCATTAAAAAATTTAATAATATTATTGGACAAATATTTAATTGAAAAATATTGATAGTTTAAGGAAAATTTGACTTTTCTTCTTCTAATATTAGATACTTTATAGACAAGATGTAAGTTGAAGAATCAAATGATGTAATTAACCTTTTATTGTAGTTCTCAAATCACGTAAGATAAAAGCACATTTTAATACTTATAATTAGCTTTTTCTTCTCTATTTTCTTCTACGTCAAGATAGTTTCATGGTACTTGCATCTTTTTTTAGGTAAAGTGAACAATTAATAATTTAAACTAATTAACTCATAAAAACAAGGGCCATTTACAAATCTCGCAAATTTTTTAGTAATATTTGTAAAAGTAAAAAGGTCAAAAAAATATTTGCAAATATAGCAACTTTTGATCAGATTTATCTGATAAACATTGAATTACATATTTTTACATTAAGTTTATCACTGATAAACACATAAATCACTGTTTATCATTGATGATATGATAAAAATTGTTATATTTATAAATACTTTTTTGAGTTGATATTTTTACAAATATTACATAAAAATCTGCCACCCAATAAAATTTCCCTAAAAATAATATTTTTCAGACATTAGGTCACAATTATATTACAAACGTATTAGAGGGGATCTCATTGACAATTATGGTATATTATGGATCAAAATTAAAACTTGTAAAATCATTATTAAATTGAAAAAATATTCTATACTTCACTTTTTTTTTATATAGATTTAGCAATGAAAAAAAAATTATTATACTTATTTTCTCCTTTATATCTAATTAGTATAAAAATACATGTATATTTTTAAACGTCACATTCCTATTAGGCAAAAGACGTTGTATCTCGAACGTCTTTGAATGCCCACATATTTACAGTTTTCAATTAAAAAAAATTGCCATATATATCCCGTGCCCTCATTGATAACAACATTTAAGAAAACAAAAATATAAGTTGAATTTTATAGCTATATGAATATATGTTTTAAATTGTTTTATATTTTGTCCTTTAAACTGTTGAATTTATATTTTCTCACAAAATTAATCTTTTGATTAGATAATCATGATTCACCCTCATTCAAGATTGTAAGTTTGAATGCCACCTATAAAAATTATAATTTTTCTACTTAATTATATAAGTTGAATTACAAATTTTAATGAGAATTTGGCGATACATGTTAACTTATTGATATGAGCTTCCCCGATACTTATAAAATTACAGTATTAACTATATTTTGAAAAAGAGTAGGGAGTTTGCTCATACTCATCGGTAAATAAATCGTGCAACGTCACCTTTTTATTAGAGAATTTCATAATAAGTACTACAATTGTAACTAATCAAAACTTCAGACCAAATTATATATTTTCAAACAACGGTGATTAAATTCGAAACGATGACAAAATATCATGAATAAAATATATAATTTAACCTAGTATTCATATCGATTAAATTAATATAATACAATAATTTTGAAAAAAAATAATGATTGTCGTTTTTTTGAAGAAACAATTGTGATAGTCATTGTAACAAAATCTCACAAATACAATGTTAATCGAATCAAATAAAAGTTTGATGTGTAGACTAGAAAATGATCAATTGAATAGAATAATAAATATTATGATATATAAATATATATAATTTGCAAAAGTATTTAATAAAATATGTATAACATTTATTTAGATCCAAACCGTTTCATTAACCAATCAAATGCTAAACAATCACATGCATAAATTGAACCTGATAATTGGCTGTTGGTGGTTCTAGGGGAATGAATGGCAAAATAATATTTTCATCTAAAAAAAAGCTATCTTTATTAATTTGTATTTATCAGGACTAGGAGTATTGGATTGAGATTCGAGATATTTTGTCATTTATTTGTGAGAGACTAAATTATAATTTCAATCTCATTGAAATCAGGAATAAATGTTTAACTTTAAATTTTACAATAATCATTTTGATTGTCACTATGAAATTTCTTAAATGCTTTTAACATAAATCATATATATAGTACTAAATGAATTTAGATTTAGAACTCGATTCAACCGGTTTTAATCGAACACGTCAATGGGTGAATAAGTCTAAACCATTTGGTTTGTTTTACAAATTTTTATAGCGATTTAAACCAAACAAAACCAATAAATATATATGATATAATAAATATCAATTAAAGCTTGATAAAAAAAAAAAAAAAGGAAGAACAATCCTTATATTTGTATAATTGTAACAGGATTTTATGAATTTTATTAAGTTTGTATTTATAATTTGAATTTATTTGTTACATTGGATTTTTTGATGAATTGAAATTAGTCTATTTTTTAATTTCGGTTGAATTTATAATTATGTAAATTAAGTATTTAATAATGATAGAAAAAAGGAAGTAAAAAGTATAAAAACCAAACCAAACCATCCCGGTTTAGTTTGATTTGGCTTCTTTACATTGAACGGTTTTATTCATTTCACATAACATGAAAAGAAAATCCAAATAGTTTTAGAAATCTAGTAAAATCCAAACCAAGCAAATCCATTCTTCACTTGACAACATACGACCCATGTATCTCTCTATTTGAAAGCAATATAAAAAAATAAAATAAAATTTTATCTCAAAATATGAAAATATAAACTCAATCAAACAAAATTTAAACTTTATTTTATATTAGGAAAAAAAAAACAATAAAAAACAAGAAACCTATCATTATCGCTCGACAAAACTAAATATAAAATACAGTAAATGAAAAAAAACAAAACAAAACAAAACAATTTAACCCATCTTTTGACTTTTTTTAATACTATTATGTTTTAAAAATAAATTTATAAAAATTAGTATATTTACGCTAATTATATGCTTTACTGAAAGTAAAACTATTTAAGAGGTTAAAAATAACCACCATTCTAATTTTTAAAGATAAAAGTAATTATCAATTATCTGGAAAGCAGAGGAGAAATGAATTATTAATTATTATAATTATCCATATCAGCCACGATGACCACTCTCTCTCTTCTTTCTGCGTCTACGCCATTGCATCCTTCTCTCAGTTCAGCTTCCTTTCTTCCTTCTGCGATCTTTCTCTTTCTCTTTCTCTTTCTCTGCGATGTGATCTCTCTGCTCTTCCTTAAGATCCGGAACCATTTTCTTTAACATTCAACTTCCCTTTCTCGTTTTGTTTGAAAATCAACCATCAATCTGCTTCAAGAACCTCAATCTATTTCTCTCTCTTTTTGCTTCGTTTTCAATTATTTTCTTGTTTTAAGTTTATTTTCCTGTTCTCTTGAGATCATCGCTATCTGGGTTTCTCTAAATTTTAGTTTTTTCCGCTAAATTTCCAATCTTTATTAACTTATTTTTGATAGCATCGAAGAACGCGGATTTGTGCCGTGATCTGTTTTCACTTGTTTTCCAGCTGCATTTTTTGGAGACTTCGCCGAGTATTGTTGTTGGAATTTATTTTCTTTCTTACCATTTTTCATCTTGATTCAGTTCTATAAAAGTTGAATTTAGCCATTACTCAGTTAAGTTTACCTTTTTGAGACTTTACCTTTTGATTTATCTCTCACTTCTAAGGATTGAAATTAGGTTTTATTTCCCAAGAAATATAGCTTGCTTGATGATCCTGAGGTTTTTGGGTCTAGTAAAGTTGAATTTGGATAATTTGTTATCTGGTACATTGATTTCCAATTGATCTGGGGACTTGGAAGATTTGTCTCTAATATGCAGCCTGATCAGAGAAGAAAGGCAAGTTCACATCTCTTTCTTATGCGTTTCTTTTCGTTTTCTATGATTTTAGCTTTCAAATGTTGGTTGTATTATGGGGAGGCATATATATTATATTCGTTTAGCTTTACATTCTTTTTTTTATATCAATTTGTGTGAGAGTGACACTGATCGAAATCCGTTTAGAAAACTCGGTTAACTCGAATTAAATGGCGTTAGGTTCTGAATACTATACCTTTTATACTTCGTGGCCTGATCATCTATTTCTTTGTTTTTTTGAGTTGGGAGTGGGGAGGAGGTTTTATGCATACATATCTTAGTGTTGGGATTGCGAAATTTTATTGTTATTATTTGTTCGGATATCTGATCCAGAGTTATTTATTCATTTCTCATCTTCCCCTCGTGTTCTGCATGATGGTTATAAGTTGGTTAAATGTGGTGATGCAGTCATCTATCGATGTGGACTTCTTCACAGAATATGGTGAAGGGAGCAGGTATAGAATAGAGGAAGTAATTGGTAAAGGTAGTTATGGCGTTGTTTGCTCTGCATACGATACACATACTGGGGAAAAAGTTGCAATCAAGAAAATCAATGATATATTTGAGCATGTCTCTGATGCGACCCGCATTCTTCGTGAGATAAAACTTCTAAGACTATTGCGACATCCAGACATTGTGGAGATAAAACACATCTTATTACCTCCGTCTAGAAGGGAATTCAAGGATATATATGTTGTGTTTGAGCTCATGGAATCTGATCTACACCAAGTTATCAAAGCAAATGATGATTTGACGCCAGAACATTATCAGTTCTTTCTTTATCAGCTTCTTCGAGGCTTGAAATTTATACACACAGGTCATAGTCTCATCATTAACGAGTTTATTCCTTTTAATAAATGTCTGTTTATTTTGAGTGTAATTATAGTTTGTAAAAGGTTGAAAGAGTAATTTCCATTACATCATGATTATTCTGATTCTAAATAATTATCACTTGTAGCAAATGTCTTCCACCGGGATCTAAAACCCAAAAATATCTTAGCAAATGCTGATTGCAAACTCAAGATCTGTGACTTTGGTCTTGCAAGAGTTGCTTTCAATGATACTCCTACTGCTATTTTCTGGACTGTAAGTATCTTCATTATCAACTACAGCTACTGATTTTGATTTCTTAGCGTTTCAGTTTTTTTAATTTATTATTTCTGTTTCTTTGTAATTGAATTCTTCCCCGATCCTTTCAATGGCAGGACTATGTGGCTACAAGATGGTACAGAGCTCCTGAACTGTGTGGGTCCTTTTTCTCAAAGGTGAAAGAAAGAGTTGCTGCTGCTCATGTTTTAGAAACCAGAACAAGCTTAATCTTTTACACGATATCTATTTTATTTAGAGAAAGACAAACAGCATTAAGTAGAAAATCATGTTCATGGTGGCCTTTTTTCCTAGTTTAGTTTGCAAAAAGAGAATATGCTTTGGATTTCATTTTTGTCGTTTTCTATCACTTCCCATGGCTGCCAAGAATTTTTGCATCGTTTTCCATTGGTCCATGTGGATTTTTTTGAGTGATTTTCTGTTCTTGTCCATGCTGATATCCCAACTTTTTGTTTGGAATGCTTAAAAATAGTATGAATGGTCACTATGAAATCATGTTCTGTTAATGTGGAACAGGGTCAAGATCACAGTCTTGTCAACTCGAGAAAATTACATTTAAACGAGTTAAGAGAATTTTTTGTTATTACTAACTGACATGCATGTCGTATTTCTTTTTGGTCTGTCACTGGTTTATTTATTTCGAAATATCAGAAACATCGAGTAAATAGTTTTATTTATTGAGTTGGAAGCATTCCTTGCATTCTAACTGTACTATATACTATCAGTATACACCGGCAATAGATATATGGAGCATTGGGTGCATCTTTGCAGAGCTTTTAACAGGAAAACCGCTTTTCCCTGGAAAGAATGTTGTCCACCAACTAGATTTGATGACAGACTTTCTGGGAACCCCAACTGCAGAAGCCATTGCCAGGGTCTGGTTACTGTGAAATATTGTTATTAAGTCTATTTTAACTACTTCTCTCTTTCATGTCATTCTCTGTTGCTAAATAACTAATTTGATATGATTAGGTACGAAATGAGAAGGCTCGGAGATACTTAAGCAGCATGCGAAAGAAGAAACCTGTTCCTTTCTCCCACAAGTTTCCCAATGCAGATCCACTTGCTCTTCGTTTGTTAGAAAGAATGTTGGCTTTTGAACCAAAGGATCGGCCAACAGCAGAGGAGGTAAGAATTATTTACATGTAGTTTTAAAAGGTTCAAAAAGCTTATTAAGATTTAACTATTGAAGATGTGCAAATTGATCGATTCAATCAGAAGAAATATCCAATATTCTGAATACAAATGTAGAGATTCACATCATTTTCCTAGTTAAATCCTTGACTTGGCTCTGTAGAATTACTCATCTGTTCCTTCTCATCTTTTATATCATTTTTAAACTCATGTTGTTCTTTTAGGCCCTAGCAGATCCTTATTTTAAAGGTTTAGCAAAGGTTGAGAGGGAACCTTCTGCTCCACCTGTTACTAAGATGGAATTTGAATTTGAGCGACGAAGGATAACCAAAGAAGATGTTCGGGAGCTTATTTACCGTGAGACTCTTGAGTATCATCCGAAGATGTTAAAGGAGTTCTTAGATGGTTCAGAACCTACTGGTTTCATGTATCCAAGGTACTTTAATTGTATAATTTTCTTGACAAATCTATCATTGAGGCATTTTATGTTATGCCTGTCGTTTCTTTTTCGGATGTGATGCTATTCATGACTAGCTCCATTTTTGTATTGGAGAAAGATCGCAGTTCCCTAGTCAGCATTCATTCACATAAAATCACTAAGGAGGTGTCATCATTTTCTTTCTTTTTTGGTCGATTGAGGATTTAGCTCTAGATTCCATTCAACAGTTCCATAAGCTAACATTTAATTATCCCACATCGTATTCCTTTGGATCCCTTGGAGAACATTTTTTGGGTATAGTTTCTTGTTCACTGTACCCAGATTCTAATTTTGAGTTGTATATAGCTAATGAGAAGTCTGATAATTAACTAATGAATGCCAGATGCTTACGTATTTACATTTGAAACCTTAATGTTAGTGCTTCAAAAAAGTTCTTAGGCTTTGTGTCTTTCCATTTAGTTATCTTATGATTTCTGATGCGTAAGAAACATCAAGTTCCATAAAAAATGTAAGACACATTAATATGTAAACGTGTTAACCTTTACAGTGCAGTTGATCATTTTAAGAAGCAATTTGCTTTCCTCGAGGAACATTATGGAAATGGTGCAACAGTTGCCCCCCCTGAACGGCAACATGCATCCTTGCCTAGGTACTGTGCTTAGTATCTACTACATATTTCTTTCGATCTGTTAGGTATCAGAAATAGTAGCCATTTATTTCTGCTTTCTAACTGAAATTAACTTGCCAATGATTTATATGCACACAGGCCATGTGTTTTATACTCAGATAACATGGTGCAGAACTCCGCACAAGTGACCGATGACCTCTCCAAATGTTCGATCAAAGAGACTGAGAGGCCACATGTGGATAGGAGTTGCAACATTCCTATGACTAGAGTGCCTATTCAAGTTCCTCAAACTATCCAAGGTGTGAAATTTGCTATTCGATTCCCATCTCCCCACTTGTGAAAGTTTCCTTTCCTCATTCATTTTAAGCATGTCGATACCTTCAAGGGCTCACTTTTAAATGAACCGTTTAAGCAGCCTGATCAAATTGGCTACAGAGGTCAATAATAAGTAAATGATCCCAACAAAGTATGCTCAGATGTGATTCTGTGTGCGCTTATTTTATATTCTCAATGCATGGCCATATTCCCTCCCTACTGACTACAACTTTTTGAGAGTAGAGTGAATGGTCTACCCTGTGATTTTGCACTGTTGGCCTCTTTCATATATGACTGTTCAGCTCAGTATTGTTTTGCAGAGGTTGCATGTAATATTTCAGTTTTCACACGTAAATATATAAACCACTGTACGCACATGGAGCTGGAAGCCCTAGTAAAGTTGGCTCAGTATCTGGTTACTAGTTACAAGTACTGATAATTTTGCAACAGGTGGTGTTGCCAAGCCCGGTAAAGTTGTTGGCTCTGTGATGCGATATAACAACTGTGGAGCAGCAGCAGCAACAACAACAGAAGTTCTTGAACAACGAAGGATGACCAGGAATCCTTCTGTTCCACCACAATATGCTGCGAATAACTGTTCATATCCACGAAGGAACGCATCTTGTAAAAATGAAAGGACAGAAGATGAAGCCATTGAAGGTTCAAGTGGGTTGCAGCCAAAACCTCAGTACATAACTAGGAAAGTTGCTGCTGCTCAAGCTGGACCAGGAAATAATTGGTACTGATTCCATCAAGTACTGCTTTTTATGGAGTCTATGGTGGTTGTAGTGAAAGCTTAACCGAACTCCAATGGGGAATCTTCTCAAGGACCATCTTCTGCAAGTCTGATTGAAACCAACAGAACCATTTCATCGGGTGATGTTTCGGGCATTTGAATCATTGGAAACGCTTAACAAATTATGTGGCTGGCAAAGTTGTTAGCCGTCTTCTCGTTCTTAACATGATAGCAAACACATTAATGTTAATAGTTTCTCGCCCCCGCAATTGACTGATTGCAGCTCACCTGGTTACATGAAATTATAATCATTGGCTTATACTTTCTGTATACTGCTCAAGTTACAAAAAGATAACCAATCCACTAGTGTTTTTTAGGATATTTGGACCCTGAAATTAACCTTAATCAGTAGCTGATTTCGTTATGATTACACCGAACTAGGAACATAATCTTATAACATTATTTATGTTCTTACCAACAGTATTGACATCTGCTCGTTTTATGTAACAGTGTATCACTTACCTAAATTGTGAAAGACCTCTACTCTTTATATATATATATTTGTTTTGTTATTGTTGAAGGTAGTGTTTTAGGTTAAACAACTAAATTGATTATCAAATTGTATCATTTTCAAATTTCAGTAAATTATCATTATTTGATTTGGGGCAATTACTGAAATAGCATATTTTTGCATACTAATAACTGAAATGTCACAACTTCTCAAAAATTACTCAAATAGCATAATTTTACTTCAATAAATTATTGAACAAAAAAATTAAAATTTTTAAAGAATTCATTGAAAATAATAATAAAAAAAAATATCAAATACTTCAATAAATTATTGACCTTGAATTTAGAAAACCAAAAAACAAACAAATTCGTTAAAAATACCTATGAAAAATAGTTCAATAATTATGCTATTTGAGTAATTTTTAAAAAATTCTGACATTTTAATAATTAGTATGCAGATTTATGCTATTCAAGACAAATTCTTATTTGTGATTTTTGTCTTTCTTATTACAATATTTCTAGTTCACCGTGTTCATTTAGGTGAATAGAGAGGCAAGAGGAAAGTGCAAACGCCCTTCCCACCAGTTTTAAAATGTTAATTATTATCATTAATAAGATGGAATGCAGGTGGTTTTGTTAAATTCTTATATGAAACAACTAATATTAAATAATTATATCTGAATTTTTCATTAAAAAAATATTCTGAAAAGTATCGAGTTAAAGTGATCCACTAATAATATGTATATTTTTTTTTAATGTGAGAGGATATTATAACATGATTTAAACGCCAAATTCTAACATGGAAGGAGTTTAACAGCAGTTTGAAGTTTGATTACAGGCCAGTTATTTGCAAGTCCCTGGAACCTAAAAGAGAGTAATCACTAATTAGTTGTATCATTACAACTAGAGATCCTGCAATTTTGAACTCTTCAATACTTATACACGATATCATTCTCATCCATAGACACTACAGCCAGCCATATAACATCCAGATTTTACAATGAAAAAAAAAAAAAAAAACCCAAGGAAACACTAAGACTCGAATTTATATTGTGAATTAGCAATCGTTAGTACATTACAACACAGACATTGTTTAAATCATATGGTAGACTCTGCTGACAGATAATTTGTTTTATTCATGAAGACAAATAGTATGGCGTTACAAACATTGATCAATACATCCGTTGCCTTACCCGCCTTCCATTCACGTCACTGCCATCCATCACGGTCCCATTTCCATACCCACAAGTATTGACAGCATGCTCTGTGACCCTCGCTACATATTCTAGCAGTTCAGTAAGAACAGATGGGCAGCTTTCTTTCAAATATTCAAACCCCTCCGTCTGCATTACAGCTGGAAAACACGAATATACGATATACATCAACATATAAACAACTATATGGGGCGATGAAGAAAAAACTTGATTCACAGTAAGAAAACTACTGTAAGCATCATCGAACCCTTCAAACCAACTGCTATTTATTAGGTTTGATTCATTTGAAGTGCATAGTATTTGGTTATATAGATTAGTATGTTTTTTGAAAATAGGAAAGAACATTAACCCCCATGGGTTGGCCTATTGGAGAAAGAGACTAACTTCAAACCTTGAGGTCACGGGTTGAAACCACGGTGGCCACCCCCTAGGATATTATCATTTGAGTTTCCCGCTAAATGTTCTAGGGCAGTTGTTCCATGAGATTAGTCAAGGAACACATAAGCTGGCTATGACACTCAAGGTTATTTTTTTTAACAAGAAAAAAAACATTTAAGTGTTGGAAAAAACTACCAGTCAACACCCATACGATAGTTTGAAAGAGAATCACCCTTCAAGGATTTTCAAATAAACAACCAAAAAGTAAAATATATCTTCCTCAAAGTCTATCAACTGAGAGAAAAATTGGGTGACTTGGAAAAATACTACAATGAAAGTGTTGCAAACCACCACCTAATGCCTGACCTCGATAGTAATGCAAAATACAAGTAAGCAGACAACAGTCAGTTGCCAAGTAGACAACAAATGAATCACTATACAGTATTTCCAATACAAGAAGCATAGGACTAAGCATACACAATCAGCGGCCAATCCAACAACACATGAACCACTGCTCAAGATTTTTTACATGAAACAAATCAAGCATTGCAGCAATACAAAGTGGTCATAGTTTTTTTTTTATATTTATTATTAAAAGAAACGTTACAAAGTGGTCATAGTACCAAAATACACCTATTAAAGCTTGCTTTACCGATGGTAACACTGACGTTCACAATATCTATTGGTCAAAATCCCAACATCAATGCATAATAATGCCACCAACCCTTATAACAACCAAGTATAGTTAAAAAAAACTAGGATCAACAAAACATGGGCATCTTCTAACTTTAAAGCAAATTCTTTTTCGTTGTTAGAAGTTATAAAACTACAGCGAAGGCCCAAGAGTCGATTGATATTATCATTGATAAAATAAGGGTAGAACATTATTACAAAATAGTCAACGCATATTTACAGGACCAAATCAGAGATACTCGGAATTACCTCTCAGATTTTCTGGCAATGCAATGACTTTCAGACATACAGCTTTTAGTTGGAAACAGTGATGCTGTTCAGCCAAGGCTAATGTGGTTGCCACTGTGTTTATGGCAACATCCTCACAAAGTTTAGCTTCACAAAGCAATTTGAGCCTGTCAAGTGCATATCGGTCAGCTGCAGCAAGTAGATGCTGAGACATTAGCGTGGAAGCCCATTTTGAGTTCAAACCCACAATTTCTTGCATGTCTGGTAGGGTATCCCAGTATATGAAATGAAGCAATGCCTGTTTATTCAGACGATAAGGAAAACAAAAATGATGTCAGTGAATAGAAAAATAAAAGAAATTGAATGAAAATATAGAATCATTAATCATTTAAAAGCATGCATGAGAATGCAAAAAGAAATGAGACATCCTGCGAGATCTAATGTACTCACAAAAGTTTCCAAAACCTGTAGAAACTGGGTCCAGTTCCACCAACTACTATTCTAATGAAATAGACAAAAATGAAATAAAATAGAAATAAATAAATAAATTCAGTTGTATCCATTATCAACTATTGTACCTGTAATCAACAAGTTATGTATAGACAGTTTAGGCCTAGGGTACAAGATGTCTTGAAAGCGACACCATAAAACATTGGAATAAAATTTGTAAGAAAAATGTGACCGATAAGCTCAACATGAAACTAAGTGAGTTTTACAAATGCATAGTATTATCTATAGAAGCAACCAACGTTAAGCACATTGGTAAGGTGCACCAAATGAAAAACTTGAAATGAAAGATAGACAGCACCTTAAAAACAGGAGCTTCCATATCTTCAACCTTTATGCAGTCCGTATTCTGGTCCTTCAGAGGGCCAAAGAGTTGTGCCCTAAAAACAGGTGATCGTGCTGCAAGAACTAACTTGTGGGCAGAAAATGTTTCACCGTCTACTTCAAAATTCACATCAGTTAGCTTCCCACTCACCCAAAAATTCCCAAAATGCTGGCCTATATCAGAGGGGGGTGCTGTTATGGAATAGATCTTCGGTCCCTCTGTATGGGACTTAACTACACCAACAACACAGTGGATTTCAAGGCAGTCATCCTTAAGGAAGTCAGATGTTTCTAAAAGAGTTCTTTTGAAATAGCGTTTATATCCCCTGTATAATAAAGAATGAACACTACATAAATTTTATTTAAAAAGAAAACTATTTCATTGAAGAGAATAACATACAAAAGGAAGGTGAGAAAAGCCTAAACCCAAGCTAAAGAAGTAGCAAAAAATTCCAATTAACATTGCATTCTATTCTCCTTCATTTTTTCCCGGTACAAGACACAGACATTTTATTTTATTTAAAAAAAGAGAGGAGAAAATAGGGTACAAAATGTGAGGTCCAACCAAGAAGTGAGAAGGCCCATGCAAACACAGAAGAGAGGATGAATACTCATGACATAAAAATAGATGCTGATCACACAAAACAATACAAGTAAAACATATCCTCTAACAAGACAATAGTCTTAATCTTTGTTTTGTCTTATGATTTGATAAGGTTTTCGTTTAATTTAATAATTTCAATTATTCATCACACACATATATATGAACTAGATTTCACTGAGAATGAAATATAGAGATGTGAACGGGCCAACAATAAAGTTAAGAGTTACAAAAATTTTCTCCATTTGATTGAAATATAAGTATGACCATAATTAAAAGAATCTCTATGAAGGTAGCGCCAAGATGAAATTACAAAAATAATAGACTCCCACATGAATCCCACTGAATGCTCCACTTCCAGACATTCTACCAACCTTTCCTCATAAGCATAGCATAAGTATGAAAATTCCAAAACGTCAGTATAGGAATTCACAAACTAAACCTATTCCCTTATGTGCCTAGTCATGCCACACAGACAATAATCGACATAAATAAATAGTTCAGCCAATTGTTCCAAGTCTCAGATTTTGCTTCCAACCGAATTGGTGCAGATTACATGGGAAGAATTTGGAGACCACGGAGCACATCTTGTTTGATTGTAGCTTCTCCCAAGCTATTTGGTCGGCCTTTTTGAAGACTTTTAACATGGTTTGGGTGTTCCATAAGGATCCCAAGTCTAATACTTTAGCTCTCCTCGGTGGCTCGAAGCTTTTAGATAAAAAAAGAATCATCTGGGATAATGGGGTGAGAACCATTGTCTGGTGCATTTGGTTGGAAAGGAACAAGCACATTTTTTAGGGGAAGGATAGACATTGGAGTGTGGTTTGGGAATTGTGTGTTATTCATGCCTCCTCTTGGACTGCAAATTGTAACTCTTTTTGTAATTACGCTCCCTCTACTATTGCCTCCAATTGGAGGCTTTTTTGTAACTTCTTTTGGCATCTTTTTTGGGCCTTTTCATACATCAATGAAAAACCGTTGTTTATTATCAAAAATAAAATAAAATTATGAACTTCATCATGGAATTACCCAAATTCTTGACCAATTGCACTTTCAATTTCCCAATAAACTAAACCAACACAAGAAACACTAGCATCACAACTGAACAAACATAAATAGCTTCCATACAGTGCTAAATCCCATAGGTAATCAATATACTTACCACATGCTTCCTCGATATTTAAGCGTATAAGGGCCACTCTCAAGCCTCCTCTCAAAATGACTGTGAACCTTATGATTCCCCTTCCCACTCTGATCCAACAACGTCAATTCAAAAAGTGCTCTCACATCCGTCCCCTCGCTCGCCAACGCTATGAAAACCGATACATACGACGCGTTATCCTCGGCGCTCTTCCCATCTGGATAGAAATATATAGCAAACGCATATCCACCGACCATAAAGGTATCGGAGGCGATATATTTTCCGATCGCCATCCCTTTATTGAGCGAATATCCATTGATCCTGAACTCGTGCGATCCATTTACGGTCTCGAAACGAGAAGTGGAGGAAGTGATCGGTAGAGGAGTCGCCGAGCGAAGATTTGAACAGGATTTTGAAGCATCCCTGCCATATTTAATCGTGCCCATTAACAGAAGGAATGTAGATGACCAATTTTGATGTTTCTGAACCCACAACAAAGTAAACTGAGAAAAAGTCGCGGAAAAAACTGAGACTTGATCGAGAATTAGGGTTTAGAGTTTGAATAGGAGAATCATTACGACCACGACAAATTGGGGAATTTCAGGAAGATTGAAAGAATTAGGAATCTGTAGAAGAAGATTAATTCCAGAAAATCGAGAATCGGACGGGAGAGGAGGACGATGATTTGATGGTGGAGTTTCTTGAGTCGTATCGTAATGGAATTATTTATTTATCGTCCTCTTTAATGGCAAAAGTATGGAAGGAGAGGAAGATGATATCATATGATGGGAAGAAGGTAAGATTAAAATATTATCAATTCCACCTCCAACAGTCCAAAAACTTATTTGTAAAAATAAAAAATAAAAATAAATTCAAATTCAAACCTAAAACATTATAAAATTATCACTAGTTTCACGTAAATAATTTTTGATTTCTATACAAATAAGATACGTGTTCCCTACTCTTGTGATCGAAGATTCTAGTCTCCCCTCCTCCGATTTGATGTAATATGTAAAAAAAAACTTGCCAGTAAAATTACATTCATTTTAACTTAAATAAGATTAGTTAGGGTATAGGTTGGCCTTTTTAACACCTAAATTTAAAAAATCATCTATTTGCAATATATTCCAAATAATATTATCCGTAACACTTTGATCCATATGATATCAAAATAACTTAGCCTATTTAAAAAGCATTGGTAAATCCTCAAACGAGAAACAAAAATAGGCAATTTTAAAATGCACCATTGACAATTAACAATATAGGTATAGAATGTTTACACAATGTTCGTGGCAAAAAAAATGGCTACATTCAATATTTTTAACACACTTTCAAACCTTTTCTTTCATCTTTTCCTTTTTCTGGTCTAGCATTTTTACAAACTACAATCACATCACCTTTCTTAGGCACAAAACAATACCACTATCAGATTGCACACTAGAAGACAAAAAAGAGAGAGAACAGAGAGCAGAAAACCCTGCTCTCATCGATTCTGATTGTTTCTGAAGAAATTGAGATCCCATCGACGAATCAGTCCATCCATAATATGGCTTGCAGGATTACGGACAACAGTTACAGTTGCCTTTGTATTGGCTGACAAGTCATTGTCAGCTAAACTTTGGGAACTTGCAGATGCATTACTACAAGAGGAAGGAACAGAATTAGATGCAGAACCCACGGATGAATCACTTTTATCAGAGCACGAGCGATCGGATGCGGAATTGAAATCGCTGGCTACTGAAGTAGATTCGGATTTAATGGGAAGACTGTATTCTTCTGAAGTTGAAGCAGATTCTGCTTTGGACTGAGAAGAATTCTCAGTAGAAGTGGAGGTGGAATCCGGCTGCAGAAATCCACAGAGCTCCGTTTGTGAAACTCCGTATTCATCTTTTGGCAAAACATCATTAGAGTTGGTGTGAATAGGAACACTAGAAGCTTGCTTTTCTTCCTGAGCATTTTTCATTTTGTAATCCTTCAATGACTCCATCACTGCTTCCATGAGCATCTGCTTCCAAAAGACAAAAAAGACAGTCCCTTAAAACATTTTTCACCATTTCGGAGATTGTATGATATGAAAAAGTTATAAATCGGACTCACCCTTTCTTCCTCCTCCGCATCACATGGGAAACCTGCCAAGTCATCTAGTGGATACTCCACATATTGATCATCGTCCATAGAAGTTGGAACATGGGGTCCATAAGGATAGCCGTTGGATAATTCAAAACTAATCATATTTGAAGATGACGAGTGATCATCGTCGTCGGTATTTTGATCCTGCACCAGAGCAACATCTACGTCATACCATGATGTAAATTAGATACTCACAAGGTTCTTCATCATTTTCCAAGGTGTCGACATGTAATTATGGTTTGAAGTCAACTTTCCACATTTGCTTTCGACTCTACATTACTAACCAACAGCATCCCAGACACACATTGCGCTTTGGAATCCATAGAAAAGTCAAATAAGAGCACATGATGATACCTGAGATTCAGATTGATTATCTCCAGTTGAAAGTTCTGAAGGGACCTGATCAAATCCAAAGATGCAATAGACATAATTATTGATTCAGCAAAACATATATTCCTCGACTCCCCAAACCACATCAAGCAAGCAATAGAGTATGAACCATCACCTCTGTCCGACTCATAGATCTTTTTGAACGAAGTTGTTTGATAGCACCTTCTGTACTATTACTATTACTTGGAATATCTACAAGTATAAAAAAGATTTCATAAATAGAAGAGTCAACACTAAAAACAAAAGAGACATTAAAGAAGCAGAAGATAGTGAAACAGTTGAGTCAGACCTTTTGATGCTACAGAAGAACCACGATTGAGGCCTGCTCCTTGCATTACTCTCCAACTCTCCTAAAGATAAAACAGCTAGTAGATATTAAATCTGGAAGTTCAGCAAAAGTGAAATCTAATAGATGCGCTGATATTAATCTACCTTGTTACTAAAGTAGGATGGCATACTGTTAATATAAATACCCCCCAACTCATCCTCTGGAGGTTGCAAAACATTGTGGAAGAAGATATTGATAGAATCGAAGTAAAATTGAGGGCGTGGAGAATTGTGATCCCCATCAAACTTGATAATGTTTTTATCCCCCTGCAAAAGAGATGCAATTAAGGAGATAAACATTGACGGTATACAATGTTATTTTTTGCACCATGTTATACTATGGAAAATCGAAAATCCCAAAGGCTATATAAAAGAACAAAATCAAGCAAATTCAGAGCTATACAAATTTTGGGGATAAGAAACAACTCATTAACCACAAGTGAATACAAAAGGAAAGGATTTTAAAAGAAGTAACTTAAAGTCTCCTCAATAAGCATGATGATAAATGACGGCGTTTATAGAAATCTTTCGACAACAGGCTTCATTAAAATAACAGAAGTCCACCCAACCAGAAACATCAAGTATCCTGTCTTCAAATAAAACTATATTTTTTTCTAACAACCAAGTAGCAGCCATTACATTGGCCCAAAAACCTTTAGATTTATCCCAAAAAAAGTGACCAAGAAAAAGTTGAAACAGACAACACGGCTTTTGATAAAACACCACTGTAAGCTGAATATTTAGAACACCACAATTTCGCAGAAAAAGTGGAAAAGGGCTACTTGTGATTTACTATCCTTATTGCACAAGCTACATCTCTGCAGAAGAAGGCACCAAAAAGAAAACCTCCTTTTAACTCAACAACCAAATGATCTCCAACAAAGGCATTCCTAAAGTTCAATATCCTTGACTTTTTGGATGGAATGGGTACGAGTCGTACGACCACTAGAGCTTGATGACATGCAGCACATGGCTAAAGTATGCATCATGTTTCTTTTGGATCTCAATGAACCCAACTGATAGTCTGAGAAAATTGTGGATTTGTTCTCTATTTCTGTGCATGATAAATTTGCTCTGTAATAACACTGCTCCACTTCAAACTAAGTATTTGAGTTATAAGGATTTACCACATAAGCATCATATATATGGTCTGCGTGATGAGGTCGAATGAAATCATCGTCAATGGCATGCCCAAGTAGCACTGGTACAAAGCAAGATTTTGCCACCTAGAAGCAACAAAAATATTGGATCAGTTTCACTTGAAATGGTAAGCATGAAAAAAAATGCTAAAGAAGAACATATACACATCATTATTTCACTTCCAAGTTGGCCTAATTTCTGGCAAACTTGGTCTAGCGGTATATTTTTTTAAATTACCTGAACTGTGTAGAAAAAATCAATTGTGAGTAGTGACAAGAAGTAATCAATTGATTTGTGTTATTATTTTTAATATTTATTTCTAACATTATTGAAACATGACCAATAGGCATTCTATGAATAAAGAACTGGTTATTGAAGAAGCTACTTTTAAAATCAACACCTGAATTGCTCCTAGAAAGCATACTTCATGAGATAAAAATATCAATCCCAAAGAGCCCCTTCATCTAAGTTCATTAAATATCTTTCAGGCGCGATAAGTTCCTTTACAATGTGTGAAGTGGGTATCTCCACGAGTGTCTACACCAGCTTGCGCACACCTCGACTAATATCACGGGACAACCACACGACCCTACAACACTTGGCGTCGGGAAACTCATAGGATAATATGTTAGGTACACATGGATTTAAACACATGACCTCAAGGATTTAAAAAAAAAACTTTGATCACACATAGATCAATGTGTGAAGATGGTCCATCTCATATTTTTACACTCATGCTCGTTTAAGAAGTAATCTGATGATTATTAGGAGCCCACCATAAAATACACACATTATACATTAATTCTTCACTCCATTATTTAGCATGCAATAGAAAACTCATAAAATGAGCTCAGCACCGAGAAGAATTTTAGAATTAAGAGAAAGTATGAAACCTTAATGGTATTAAGGTCCATTATGTCAAATTTTGCCTTCTTTTGGATGGCTCTTCGCATGTATTGAATTGCAAACTTCACCTAAAACAACACAAAGAATGTAAGAATTAAGATTGCCAAACATCAACGACTGCTCAACGAAAGAGAATTAATTTCTCAAACACCAGGTACTGAGCAAAATGAAAGTATATCTTTGAAATTTCGGAAAACCTTCAACGATCCCAGTTGTGAGATTGATTAAAAAATAGTTTAGACAACTCCACTTATGGGTCACTAGGAATATAATGGACTAAACCTCTGCTAGTTTAAATTTTGATTGAAACTAAAATTCAGTGGCCATGTCTTACAGTGAACTTAGGTAAACGAAATTTATAGGTTTCAACAAGTTCCATCATCAGCTCAACCAGGTCAGAGAAAGGACTGTCAAGAACCATCCCCGCAATTGAAGGATCCTCAGCCCCATACATTAGGCTGTTCATAATGCACATTGTTAGCGAAAAATGAACAAAACTATCAACCGAACACTATAGCCAAAATACAATTTGCCTAAGCCTTATAAAACCTAGAAGGTAAAGGCAGAGAACTTTAGAGCAAATAAACTTTTTTAAGTCATGAAACAAACTAATCAAAACTGTGCTAGACACATCTTTTCAGGCCAATTGATGATTAACTAGTAAGAAAGAAATAATTTATCATAAAAATGGCAATACATTATAATCATCACAAGAGTAAGTTAGAATAAGAAAGTTTGCAACCATATCCAGAACAGAATGCTTACAAATAACCAATACCTTGTATTTTTTTTTTAAAAGAAATTGAAACTTTATATTAGTTACATAAATGATACACATAACGGCGTGAATGAAGTATACTTACATATACGAGTTATAACAAAATGAATTATTAATTAATAAAGCAAATGTTAAAGTTTATTCAGCACTCAATATAAAAATCTGTTGTTTACTTCAATTTTTGCAAAATATCCATTGCTGTTGAAAATCTATAAATATTTCAACTCAAGTCAATGACATTTTTCTCCTTACAGTTAACTAATTGACTGACAAAGTGAGAAATTTTAAGACCATTGAGCCGAATGCATATTCAACTTGTTAGGCACAAGCAAGATTCTATAACTCCAGATACAACATTTTAAATCATTCCATGGCCATAATAATCTCTTCAAATTTAACTAAATAACAAAGAGCCTCAAGCAAACTAGGTGACAGTTCTCATTAACATAATTCTTAAAGATACAAATCAAGTAGTTTAAGGACACATTGGAATGAATTACTAGCTAATGCAAGCACCTAAAATATCAACATTCCTAATATCAAGAAAAGAAAAACACTCATTCCACATAAATGAACTTGTGTTGTGGAAAGATTAAAGTAAAGAAGGCAACCTGGTAACAGCACCCATCGAACGCCCCCATAGGCCTATTAAAGAGACATTTCCATCTGCCCGTAAATATTCAACAACAGCTTTAAGATCATCTTTCTGAAAAATGTTTAAACAATTTAATCATTACCAATCGAAGAATGGGAAATGGAAATATGCAAACAAGTACCCTGATCTGTAAGAAAAAGAACCATGAAAAGTAATTTTTATATAGTCATTGTCAAATATTTTAATCAAGGAAATCAGGCACATTGAGCATCTGAAAAGTTTACATTGCTCAGAAGGGGTATTGATTAGTCAATTCTCCAATAATAAAAGATTATACAAGCCATGTGGTTGTAAAAAGGATTCTATGCCATCCAGCAAGATTTTATTTGGGTCATAAAACTATGGTGAATTTCTGATAACCAACAAACTTACTTCATTCCACCCTAATGTGACATGCTCTCCCCCAGAGAGTCCAGAACCAGAAAAATCAAGGGTGAACACAGTGATGTTTGAAGGCAGCAATATTATGGCAGCCTCACTAGCATCTGCCCGGCACCCACTGTCACAAATCAACAGAAGTTACCAGTCAGTACAGATCAATCCAATGATTTAAAGTAATCCTGACTACAGATCTATAACTAGGGATAAATTTCAGTTAAGCGCACCTGTTTCCATGGCAGTAAATTACACAGGGCAGAGGCTTTCCTTCAGGACTAACAATAGGCAAGTAATGACTGCACTGAAGTACATCTCCTCGACTGTTTTTAATCTGCATAATGTGTTTTTTTTTATGATAAACAAGCTAATTCATTGATAAGTGAAAGAGCCAAAAAAGGGCCAAAGAGGATTTCAAAAATGCTTTCCAATTGGAAGCAATAATAGTAATCTGCACAATGTTAAAATGTTCTTTACTAACAAAAGCCTCACTTTTTTCCATGAAGCATGAAGTCTACCAGGATCGAGGTGGTAGATGTCAAGATTTTAAGATGGGGTATCATCAGTCTCCAATAACATAAAGAAGTATTCAAACAGATTAGCATATTAACTGCTTTAAAGAAAAACTTAAATCTTTAACCTAAACTAGAAACAATAAAAGGGTCACTTTATTCATTGATGTTTTTTTTCTTCCAAATTTTAAAATGTCTTTATTTACCAATATCATTAAACATCTAGAATGTCAACCAATCTTTATGGTTACTAGGAGCAGAACTAAACTCCCGATATGAGTTCCAACAAAAAATTTAGCAAGTTTAACGCACATATCTCAAATCAATATCGAACTACCCGTACAAAATAAATAAAGCAAGAAAAATGACATGCGATAAGTTGCATGGAAAAATATAAAACCATACCTCCAGATCCTTCCTTTGATACAATTTTCCTCTTAACGTGAATTCATCTTCTAGTAAATCGTTGTTTGGATCATATTCAGCTCTGCAATGTAAAATCGAGTTCACTCGGTAATAACTCTTAAGGAGTAATTTGTAAATGAAGCATGAATTTATAAAATGAGAGAAGACACAAATAATTTCGAGTAGAAGTATTTCAATTGATCAAGCCAAGATTAAAGAAGACAATATGAATATATACCATTAGAAATCATGAACAGAGATGAACGAATCACATTTCGATACCAATGAATGGTATAGATCTGATTCAATCTCATAATATCCAGAAAAAACGTGAAAACTCATCGCCAGGTCGAACAGAATAACGATGAAAACGAAAGGAAAACTAAATTTGGAAACAACGATTAGACAATAGATTGATCGGAAGCTTCAACTTCTCTAGCACTCATTAATCATTATCAATCACTCTCTAGCCTACGAAACGAAGAAGCGTTTCCTAGTTCGTAAATTCGAGTCCAAAGCTAGTAATTCAAAAGAAGTAATGAAACAAAATTAGCTGAAATTGATCAAAAACAATACCTAGGAGGACGAATGATGAAATTGATTAGCTGCTCCATCAGATTCAGGCGAAGGAAACACCGAGAAAAGGAAACCGATCTCTCTCACTCTCTCTCGTTTTCTCTCTCCTGAACTGGTTTTCTTCCTTGATCGAAAATGTTAGGAAATCACCGAGAAAGAAAGAAAAGAAGAAAACGATTAATCGCTGATAGATACAGAGGAAAACAACAGCTATTCAAGCTGGTTTTTTTTTTTTTAAAGGATGGCGCTTTAATATTTTTTTTTTCCGTGTATTGGGCTTTGAAATCGAAGCCGCCTTTCCCCTCTCAAAAGTTTATCGGTCCCATCCCGTCTCCGTCTCCGTTTCTCCGATCTTGAGCGCGTGTTTTCACTCGCCTTCATGTGAGCGTGTGTGACGCTTGCTTCTACTTGATGTCAACGGCTATTCTCCGCTTTTGGGCCTGGGCCTGTACTTTTTGGAGCTTGGTTTGGGTGGTTCCAGCTGGGCCTCGATCCATACGTATTCTTTCCTAATTATCCCTTTTAAGGGAAATTTTTGTAATTACTCTAAATTAATAGACCATTTATCTTTCCTATTTTAACCAAGTTTCTATATCTTGAGTTTTAAAATTACTTTTTTTAACATATCAATTAGGTATATTTTATCAAATTATTTTTAAAACCAAATAATTACTCAAACATTCTATTCATCTCACCTTTATTAAAGACAGATCTATTATATGAAGAGAATAAATTGAAAAAAATTTAATGTAACAACTTAAAATTTATGTCCCTCTTAATTCCTATAGACAGTTTTATAAAAAAAAAATATATATCCTCTGGCAAACAAAAATCTTGGCTCCGTCCCGACCTTATTTACATTTATTTTGAATACTTAAAGATGTAAAAACAATATATAATTTCAAAGAACTAGAGAGAAAATGATACAAATTTGAAAAAACGAACTCTTTAACCCCACATTTGAGGCCTTTGACTATACCATAAAATCACATTATTGGTGATATTTATTAGTTGTTATTATGTTGTGATGTCTATTATAGAATTTTTTTTCATAGGGTTGAAATAACTTTAGATCATATGGTCTAAATTTATAAAACTTGATTTAATACCATATGTGATATCATTTAATTATAAACAATCTATATCACTATTTTTCTATAAACTATACATATTGATGAAATAATTGTTTTAATTAATTTGATCATACTAATATTAAATTGTCGGAAACGAATTCCCGCCATGACGGAGGAAATCCGACATCACCAAACTGCGTCAAACTCTGTCTCCTAGTTCATCCTCAACGCGTAACTCATGAACTGCTCCAACACTTCTTTTCGATCAGTTGCTCACTTTCTTCCATCCCCTATCCATTTCCCTAAATCCCTAATAGCCCCAAATTCAACCTCATTTCCAGCCCTAAATTCCTCTAAAATTGGACTTCTAAATCTCCGTTATCGGAATCCCTTCATAAACCCATTAAAGAAAGCGACTGTTCAAATTAGAGCTTCAAAGAGCGACGATACTGGAACTGAGAAGTGGCTAAAATGGCTGCCAATTCCGAAAGGAGGTTTAACAGCTGATAAAGTTTTGAGATTAATTGCCGGCGCTACCTCTAGCCCTATTAGTCAGTTTATATCGTCTCCAATCACGTTTCTTCATTCTGTTGATCCACGAATCAAATTGGTAAATTTATGGATATTTTGTAGTTTTTTGTTGTGATTTTCAATTTCATGTTTTTTTGTTTGTTTATAGAGCTTTAAAATATTTGTTATTTCATTTTATGGGCATTTTGACTATACACATTTGATTGGAGATCGATTAATGATGTTATTTTTAATCAATTAATTCTCTTGAAGTTCACCCCATGTTCACTTTGAGTAAATTTCTTCATTATCTTTGGTTCTATAGATTTCTGTTGACTTATCATTTTGTTCAATTTGAATTATGTAGGTATGGCTTTTGGCTCTTGTTGTCTTACCAGCAAGGTCAAGTATCATACTTCGTTTCGGATTAATGATTTTATTAGCTTTTCTGTCAATATGGATTCTTCCAACAGATATATGGAAGGTACATTCCGATATAGATCTGTGGGTACATGATTGTTTTTCTTTAGTGGTGCTTAACTGGATAAAACAGTATGATGATGGTGGGGGATTCTTTTATTGTATAGGACCAATTGGGAAGAGTTTCTTTACTCTCAGGAATTTTGTTCATCATGCTCGGGCTGGGCGCGGATGGTGTGCCCCCCCTTGTTCAATCAAGAACTCCTCCACCCGGAATGATGGGATTACCTGAGCTCCCTGCATCGTTGGGAGGTTACTCGTATTTGATTGCAAAGTTAGGCCCTTTAACTTTCACGAGGAAGGGATTGTCTATAGCAAGTACATCAGCATGTTTAACATTTGTTGTAAGTTTCCTTTCCTTTTATCGGTTTCATGTTAATTTTACGGTAACCTATTATTCTACATGAATGGATGTTAAGATGTGCCACTTTTCTATTAGCATATTTTTGTATTAATATTTTCAAAATTTCATTGTTGAGGAAAAGAAAGCAAAAGAAATATTGAATTAATTTGGTTTTGAGTTGCCTAAAAGAAGCTCCATTCTTAGTTAGTTTAATGTTCTCTAAGGTCTTCCAAAGTGTGAGTCTCTGCCTCACAACCACAGCCCCTGAACAACTTGCATTTGCGTTACGCTGGTTTATGCTTCCTTTGGCATATTTTGGTGTTCCAGTAGCTGAAATCGCACTTACTCTTTTACTTTCTCTGAGGTTCGTCAGTCTGGTGTTTGACGAGGTGAGAGATTGATTAATTTCCGATTTCCTCACTGTTTTTGTTGACCTTTTTACCATTTATATAAGAAACCATGTGCTGGCAGGTTCAGAATGTTGCATTAGGAATCGTATCTCGCAGGATAAACTGGCAGCTGTTGACCACCATGGAGACTGTTGATGGTAAGTATTCAGCAAAACTGGTAACACATTGCTATTAAAAGCACAAACTTATAGTTTCTGTTGGTTGAATACTTACCCACTACGGAATTAGAAATGATTAATGTACACTTCTATCAGCATGTAGCGATGACCATATCCATTATCCTCTACTGTATAAATCATATTTTTATCAATTATAAAGAATGGTAGCTCTTGAGAAACTTCCAGATCTGGAGTGATATTTTTTTTTCACTCTCGTACTTTGCAAGTCCTTCATGATTTGAAGCATTTCTCAATTGATAGTATCAATCACTAGTTTAATATTCTTCAATGTCAACTTGTCCACTGATATGTCTGATCTAATCCCTTTGTATTTGGTTTAAAAACATTATATCATTGAAATGCTTATTGTGGCTATTGCTTATTGACAATGCAGTTTTCTTTACCTACCTCCGACGCATCTTCAAAAATATTTTTAGCCATGCAGAGCAGATTTCTCAGGTACCCTATTTATTAAATAGTATGGAGCACTTTATCTGCCTCCGTAAAGTGCTATCCTTTCATCTTACAATTATATCGTAGAGCAAGAAATCTAACTTATATAGACTAGGAAAATAGGATGGCAAGGTCGCAGAATGCACATGGACGTGTTAAGAATGAATGCAATTTTGTTTTTGACTTTTGAGCTCTAAATTTTCTGTTTATGTCATGCTTCCAATAGACTGGCATTGATTCGTTTATGGGTTGATTAGTTGCCTATACTGCACATGTACATTAAATTTATACCTCAATATGCTAACCCCAATGGAGACATTTCTTAAGGGGTTTACTCCCTGAAGTTAATTTGCATTTTAGTCATTACAGTCTTCCAAAAATTCTCAATTTTGTTGTTTTTTTTTACTAAAAAATAAATTTCCTGTTTTTGTTGAGAAGACATATTTCTACATTAAAATTGTGCTGAATGAAATCTGACTCGATGACTCTAACCGCAGGCAATGATCGTAAGAGGTTTCCGAGGGGACAGTAACATTCACAAGTTGTATTTCTTATCAAACTCATCAAGCAGAATGGCAAATATTCTTTCTTTGTTATGCCTGATCGGTGTTATCGGCGCTTCTTTTTTCTTTGACAAAAAAGTTCTCATCTGATATCTATGACCATCTATCCTCTTAGTTTTCTCTTCCTTTTATCACTCGTACGTGGGAATTAAACCTCGTCCTTTTTTTTCCCTCTTCATTCTAATAGATAAATCAATCCAGTCTGACTACTTGTTTGCTTGGTTTGGCAGGTGAAAGTGATACCTCTCTTTGAAACCACAAGACAATATTGCTCATCCCACAGCTTTTTTCTTGTGGGGTATGGAAGAAAAACAAGGTGACTTTATAGTTTATGGATATTTTTATATATTCCATTCAAAAAAAAATACAAACAGAGAATAAATTTTTTAAAATTTACATAATCAACTGTTTTATTGTTTAACCAACAAGACAAATTAGGTTGAGGCTCAACCATTCATGAAAAAAAAAAAAACACTTTTTTTGTGACTCACAAGAAGATTGGCAAAAGGCCAAGGCAAACCCATTTGTTTCTAGAGACGAAGACGTGCAATTTTCGTGAACAAGAGATTGAGGCTGATCTTGTGATTTACAAATATAACATGATCATATCAAATTTCAATGGTAATTTTTCTTTCTTTCGGTTAACTAAATATTCATGGAATAAATGTGTTTTTCAAAGAAAAAAAAATGTGAAAAATAAATTTAAAAGAAAACGAATCTTAAATTTAGTTTAATGATGAATTAGTTAGTAATGCTGTAAATTACAAGTGGTTAAAAATTATTATATGAATTTTTGAGTGATGTTTTAAATAATCATCGTTTCGTGTTCAATAAAATGTGATATTAAACATCTCATTTTGTTAATGGGATTCATAAAAATGTTTTAAATATTAATATCAATAAACAATTATTTGTATACGACATATTTATAATTTAACATAATAGCAAAAATTCAAAAGTAACAAGTAAACAGATTGTTAATTAAGTTAATCAGGAGTTAGTCTAACCACCTCTATCTCGTATATAAAATATTGATGATTCTCTCATATTGTTAAAAATTTAATTTCACCCTCTCATCTATCTCTCAATGACAATAGTTTGATTTTGATTTGGGTCTCTCAGATGGCAATGCAATTGAATTGTGTGAATGAAGAGACTGAGATTGGTGATTTTGGTAAATAAAAAATGAACAAATAAAAATTTGTTTTGATTGCAGCTTCTCAACTTCATCTTTCTAACCTTACGTTTTGATGAACAAAATAAAACGTTTCTTTTGATTTCTTGCTCCCTTGACCGTATTTATTCATTACTCGTTTCTTTTCATGTTAATCTATACTATATTAAAATGTGGCTTGGATGGAAAAACTTTTGATTTCCTTTTTTATCCCTATTAATTCACTTTATTAAATAACCACTTCCATTTTATTTTATTCAATAACATAATAAACAAAACTTACACTTACATATTATTAAAATGCTACTAAATTTATACTACATAATGGTTTTTTTAGAAATGAATCCGATAATCAAAAAATTTATCTACTGTTTTTTCTAACATTTTATTACTTAATTTCCAATCTGATTTGGCTTATATGAGTACTTTGTCTTTACAATAATAATAATTAATCTAACATGAACGGTTGTAAAATAATTTAAACGATTAATTTATTTATTTTTTAAGAAAAAATAATGTTGACAAAGAAATTAAAATAAAAGAGTAGCTTATTAATTTCAGATGTTCCATTAAAAAAAATCTTTATGATAACAATAATTAATCTAACATGAATAGTTCTATAATTTAAATAAAAGAGTAGCTTATGAACAAATAAATTAAAATAAAAGAGTAGTTTCTTGATTACATTTTTCTTAAAATATGTGAGTCTAAATCATTTAAATACTCTTTTGCAAAAAAAAAAAAATCATTTAAATACAAAATTAAAACAATTGTTATAAACTTATAAAAATAAAATAAATACTAAATAGAAGTACAACGTAATATATTTTTTTACTTAATATTTTATTGTCAAAACGCCGGTAATGGATTTTTAAATGTACAGAAAATAAAAGAAAAAAAGATATTGCAATAATGTCAGTCAATGAGCCATATAAAAATGACAAGTTAATTTAATTTCAAAAGAATAAAAAACGTTGCCACCACACATTAAAGCCAAATGTCTATAAATTTAATCATCAAATTTGTAACTTATGGAAAAGATAATATAATCATTAATAATGATAATTAATGACCAACGTAACTGAAAATAGAAAGACATCCCAAAGGCCAACTGCTCTGTCTATATCATCACCGAAATTCCTATAAAGACATCCCAAATCCTTCAACCCTCGAAGCATCTCTTTCTTAACCCCAATATTTTCTCTCTTAATAATCTATAATTTTTTTTTTTTTTTTTGGCTTTTTCAATTTTCAATTCAATTGAATTTTGTTAGCTTTCATTTTAATTTTATCATAGTATCTTTTTCATATATTTTTTATTCCTACCAACAGATTGTTTGTTTAGTTAAATAAAAATAGAAACTTACCGAGTTTGAAATTTGGATTTCATTAAAGTTTCCTAACAATATTCTCACTTTTCATATATTCCTAATTTCATATTCATCTTTAATTCCTTATTCGGTATTTCTTATTGATTTTTCTTTCTCTTTTAACATATGCTTCCTTTGTATAAATTCTAAAAAAACATCTTCTAAAGCTTGACTTTTAATAGGAGGTGATATTGGTTGGAGGCGACTTTATTGATTTTGAATAATTTTATAAATAAGTCAAAAAAAAGTGTACCACAACACATTCAAAACGTTTTATAAATTCAAAGAAAGAAAATGATAGGTGTATAAATATATATTTTTTAGTTTTTGTTTTATCTATCTTTAGTCATCTACATGTATCCATCATCCATGCGTAATAAGATGATACAAAGTCATACAATTTATGTTTTTTCATCTTAAAGAATCAAAATAAATTGGCTCCTATTCACTTATTGTGGTCGTTAAAAATGCCCCCCCCCCCTCTTTCTTTTTTTGCTATGCAATTTTGCTATTGTATATACTTTTTTACAATGGGTTAAGTTAATTTCTTCCATTTTATTATGAAATTTGAATTTATAAAATATTAGTTGCAAAAATACCTTCATAATAATATTGACGTTTTTTAATAAAATGTGAGGACAAGCCCCATGCCTCACGTGCATGGTACGCGTGAAAAACCTAGTTTAGAGAAAATGCCACAATAGGCGTGGAATAGAAAGGGGAGGAAAAAAAACACGCTCTGAAGTGTTATTAAAAAAAAATATTTTAAAATTAAAATTTAAAAGATAATTGTGATAATATCATGGGGCAATTACTGAAATAGCATATTTTTGCATACTAACTACTGAAATGTTTGAGCTTTTCAAAAATTACTCAAATAACATAATTATAGTTTGAACTGTACTTCAATAATCTATTGAACTAAAAAAATTAAAAAATTTAACAATTCATTGAAAATAATAATAAAAAATGATCAAATAGTTCAATAAATTGTTGACCTTGAACTTAAAAAACTAAAAAACAAATAAATTCGTTAAAAATACCTATGAAAAATAGTTCAATAATTAATTGAATTATAGTTCAATATTTTCAATGAATTATGTTATTTGAGTAATTTTTAAAAAGTTCTAACATTTCAATAATTAGTACGTAGATTTATGCTACTTGAGACAAATTCTTTAATATCATTGAAAGAATAATTAAATATTTTAAAATCAATTTATCAAACGCTAATTTAAGTCATATGTTAATTTTATTGGCTATTTAGGATAAAATTTATTGGTTAAAACATGTAGTTATACCTTTAAGAGAGTGATTCAATTCTAACCTCAACACTCTATATAGAAAAATAAGTTAAATTTACTTACTAATACATTTTTATACCACGACTAATAATAATTATTTCAACAGTTATAATAATTTTAAATCATTTTGAATGTGTGATTTTAAATAAAAAACGAAATGATTAAATGGATATAAGAATAATAAACACGATGTGACAGTCACATCTAATAATTTTTCCACCAACCCACAAATTTTTAAATTTAAGAGAGAAGATTTTACTTTAAAAACCAAGTACTTTGCATTTACGAGGACCTATTAAACAATTTCCCATGTAAAATGTATCTCTCTCACCTTGAAGACCATTGATTACAGTCCTCAGATTCCTGTCCAAAAATCAAAGCTTTACAGTTTCAGTGTACTGCAATATCGATGGCGAAAGAGAAAGGAATCCCCGATGATTTGATTCTGCGATCCTTCATCATAACTCCGACCAATAAGAAACAGCTAATCATCAATTCCGTTGATAAAATTCCATCTTCCTCAACTTCCTTCCTCAACAATTCTCCAGAAAATCAAGCTTCGTTATCCACGATGAACGATCCTCATCAGCTTCCCGATGAAATCGTCATCGAAATCCTCATAAGATTACCGGTGAAGTCTCTGATAAGATTCACTTCCGTCTGTAAATCGTGGAAAACCCTTATTTCCGATCCTCAGTTCGTGAAAAAGCATCTTCGTTTATCCGCTGAAGAAACCAGCTTCAGAACTCGTCAAATCATCGTAAACCCTGATAAATGTAAACACGTTTTCAGGTCTTACTCGCTTAATTCTCTGTATAGTGAATCGATTACTTATGCTACTTCGACTTTACACACGTTGAAGAAAAAGCGTCGCGCTGTTGATTGGATTATCGGTTCTTGTAGTGGCTTGATTTGCATTGGTATTGATCAAAATACTGTCTGTTTGTGGAATCCATCGATTAGGAAATTGAAGATGTTACCTCACTTGGATAATGAAGGAGAAATGGGGAGTTTTACTGTATTTGGATTTGGATATGATGGTTTAAATGATGATTATAAGGTGGTGGCTGTTTATTCATATCCTAGAAATGGGCTATATGAAACTGTGGTAAAGGTTTACTCATTGAATGCTAATTGTTGGAAAAGGATTCGGGAATTTCCACACCGTATCTTGCTTGATGAATCTGGGAAGTATGTGAATGGCACCCTTAATTGGGTTGCATTTGGGAGATATGATCCCGAATCTTCACAGGTCATTGAGTCTTTCGATTTAGCGAAAGAGACGTATTTTGAAGTGCCGCAACCTGATTATACCGATGGTTGTTCTGATATAACATTGGGAGTTATTGGAGACCGTCTTTGTATTCTTCGATATTACGGTGGAACTCGTACTGATGTTTGGATTATGAGTGAGTATGGGGTGAAAGATTCTTGGAATATATTGGTCTCTCTCCCTTATGAGTTAGAACCTAGCAGCCCTTTTCAAGCACCGTTTCCAATATACATTTCGGAGAGTGGCGAGATTCTAATAGAGTATAATTCACAGCTAATTCTGTTCGATCCATCTAGCAAGACAATTAGACATCCAGTTATTCATGATTTTAATGGTTGTCTTGAAGCTGTTATTTGCATTGAGAGTCTCGTCCTGCCATATGCTGAGGTAAAATTAGCTAACCTGGTGTGTAACCAAGCATTGGTTTCAAGGTAATGGAGCTCTAAAAAGCATGGAAACTTGATAGTCTTGTCCTGCTATTAGCTCGTCGTTGTGATAGGATAAGCGCTTAAGGGCATGTCAGTAAATAAGTGAGAGAGGTTGTTATAGGATAGGGTTATAAATAGAGTAACTGTGACGGGTTAGGTTATGCATGTTTTGTGATTAGTAGTCTTTAGATTATGAAAGAGGAGAGAGCTAGGCCTCATGAATGCTTAGTACGTTTGTAATTGTTCTATTTCAATATTAATATCAATTTGGTTCCTATCAAATTGCTCATCATGTTGCTAATACTAACTAGACAATAAAATTCGAGGCAATTGAACCAAGTAGTTGGGCTTCCAATGGCTCGTGCTTGGAAGGATCTTGCTAGGTTATTTATGTCTTTTTGTTTATAGAAATGAATAAAATTGTTCTTGCATAGTTTTTAGGTATGCAGAGTTTGGAGTATTCGGTTAGTATGGATAGCTAGATCAGGTTATTGCATCTTTCTTGTGAATTGTGATAATCAAGTGCTCAGGAAAGTTGTTCGGGTAGGTTATATACAATGTGGATTAATGATAGCTAAAAATGGATCCAACTAATTGCCTCTTTGCTGTAATGTTACAGAAAGCTTTCTCTCTCCCTGTCTCTCTAGATTCTTCAATTCATTTGAGACATAATCCAACCACTTGTAATGCTGTCATGACTTTTTGACGCGTAACAAGAACGGATTCTTAGAGAGACATAAGACGTAAAATAGTTCTTGTACATTCTGTCATCTCTGCCTATGGATGATCTCTTTATTTGATGTGTCTTATAAGTTTTAGATGAAACATTGAATATATGTTGCTGAAATTATAGTCAATCTTTTCAACTATTCTACCGATGGATTCAATTGTTATTTTTATCTCATATTTAAGTTCTACACTAAAATTTGTCTTGCCGCTTTACTTTAGCTTATATGAGAAATTGAGAATGCTATTTTATTCCTTTCTTGAATTTGAAACGAGTAATGAATGAAACATGGAGGCTGTCTCATACATTTCCTCATCTTTTTGCTAATATCAGAATGAAAAGAGGAAAAAATTGTAATTGCCATATGAAATTGAAATTGTCTACTTTCATGGAATTACTGACTAGTTGAATTTCTGTTCCTTGTTATATATTTCCTTGTTCCAATTTTTAGTTTCATTGAATTTCCGGCCTTGTTCTATATATTGAGAGGGAGAAAATGTTAAAAATGAGCAACAGAAGGTTTGACATAATGAAACAATCCTGATTTTAAGGTTATTTTGAATTATTATTGTTCATCTCGATAACTTGACACTTAGAACATGAAGTAACTTTCGTTTTGGGGTGTTTGGAAAGCAAATTTTGTTTTAGAGAATAATAATTTAATGAAAAAATATTTTTTTATTATTCTTCTAAAGTCATAAAGTTGTGAATATTAACTAGGTATATAATAATTCCAACCTTAACTTACCATTTGAAGTTATTTTTAAAATATGATTATGAAATAAAAGCGGAAAACTGTTTTTTTAATGTAATTTCGGATCATGCATTTTGTTATTCTACTAAAGGAGGAAATTGATTAGAGATTTAAGAAGCCTAAATTTATATAATATGAGATTGTGTAGTTTGTGTTTATAAACGAGAGAATAGGTCCTTTCTTGGACTAAAAAAATTTAAAATTTGATTCGAAAAAGGTTGGGTTTTTTCGATCTGGATTTTATTAGTTTTTCGGTTTTTACTTTCACTCCTACCTCTATTCCATTGGTATTGGCATGCTATAGTTAAAAGCTGTTTCCCTGGTCCACCATAATTCAAAATTTGTAAAGCTCCATATCTTGTTTGTTTCTGAAGGGAAATTTCCAGGAAAAGAATGTCGTATTAAACCCTTCAAAAGTCAGACATTAATGCTTACTCCATATTCTTTTGACAAAGTTCATCGTGGGTACAATTCAAATTCTCTTGTTCCGTGAAATTTGATGAATGAGGCAATTTAATATGGGTTTGATTTAAATGTCTTTGCTTCTTGAATACATCAATTTGTATAATTTTTAAATATATTTGAAATAATAATAAATAAATCAAGGCCATCTTTATAGAAGTCGTTTTATATATAGTCCGTGAAATTTGTATTTAAATTTATGCAGTTTGAGATGGTAAAAATCTATCTGTTAGTAAAAAAATTGAAAAATCGTTGCACTCTAATAAATACGCTATATATAGAATTAACTGGAAGAAAAAAATATGATGTGTGACAAAATTTAGGAGCAATTATTAAAATAATATATTTTTAAACATTAATTATTGAAATGTCAGAATTTTTTAAAAATTACTCAAATATTATAATTATAGTTCAATTAATTAATTGAACTAAAAAAGTAAAAAAAAAAAAACTAATAAATTCATTTAAAATAATAATGAAAAATAATCAAATAGTCGATAAATTATTGAACATGAGCTTAAAAAAATAAAAAAAAACAATAAAATTCATTAAAAATAACCATGAAAAATAGTTCAATAAATTTATTGAACTATAATTATGCTATTAGAGTAATTTTTAAAAAACTCTCACATTTTAATAATTAGTATGTAGATTTATGCTATTTGAGACAAATTCTTTATAATTTATAAGTAACATCTCATATATATTCTCGGACATAAGATATTATGTTAAATTGAGAGAAGAGAAACTCGAACATTCGATCTAATAGAAAAGGAACATATGCTATCCACTTGAGCTATAGTTATGTCAAAGACAAATTAAAGTTGGAATTCCTTCCATATAGATCAATTGGTTAGCCACCTAATCCATTTCCTCTAGCTGGAAGGTTCGAGTCACCACTCCCCTACTTTGATTTAATCTAAAAAAAAAAAAAGAAAGCGATTACAAACATCTCTCGTCTATGAATCCACATCCCACTAATCAACTCGCATCATTGCGCACTGACCTAACCGAACACTACACCCTTTTACATCACTATCGATTTAATCACCGTTCGATCAAACACAATAATTCTTAACAGTAGGATCTTACTCCACCGACCCAACCATATCCGGTCATCCAACGATCAAGAACAAACATTGATGCTCAAACCTCACAGCCCCGTCATTCTATCAAAACTCCGCCCCAACCGGCTTCCAAATCGGAATAGCTAATTTTCTAAAGTCCAAATTGATTCACAAAATTCTCAAAAAGAAAAAAATCTCTTTCGTCTTCAGGAAAGAGAGAGAGAAGATGATGAAGAAGGAAATGCACGGATACGCAGGCGTGAGCGGTAAGGGGGAAGAAGTTGACCTAGAATCGGGGGAAACTCTCTATCCTGGTTTGAGCTATGGCGAGAATCAGCTTCGATGGGGTTTCATTCGGAAAGTGTACGGAATCCTTGCGGCTCAGATCTTGCTCACCACCGTTGTTTCTTCCTTCACCGTTTTATATTCTCCGATCAATGATCTTCTTCGTGGAAATTCTGGCCTTCTTCTTTTCCTCTGTTTCCTTCCCATGATCTGTAAGTCAATCGTTTTTGTTTTGGTTTTCATTTTCATTTTCGAGTTGCTGTTAAAATGTTAGGTTTTCATCGATGGATTTGGATTTTTTATGTTTTATTTTATTCTGCTGATTACGATGTTGAATTGAGAGATGTTATTGTTGTTATTTTTGAATTTAGCTTTTGATCTCTCGACTACCGAAAATTCATCCGTATGTTTATATGTTTTCTGGTTGATGGTCAAACAGGTATTATCTGGATTGAGGATAAAATTTTGTTTTTCCTTCGTGTTTTTTATTGATTTATTTTGAAGCAAGGTTAACTGTTGCAAATCGTGTATCATTGACGCTATAAGTAGTTTGTGGATCGTGGATTTCGATTAGTTTTCTTGCGTTTTCTCTCTGCCTGCTTGTCTGTTTTTATCTTTAGAATAGTTGTTGCCATCAACAGATATGGAGCTCAAATGAATGTAGTTTTTTTTTATAGTTTCTTGCTCTGTGTCAATCTCAAGATCTGTTCATTTGGGGGAATAATTTAAAATCTTGGATTTCGCAATCCAATGTTATATGATTTCTGTTATTGTTCCTTTCCGAAAAGTTTTCTTTTCAATGGAATCTAATTCTTAGTCTTCCTTTTCTGAGTTAAAATTGTTGTTTTATTATGTCTTTCAATAACTCCAAATCTTTGCAGTGTTGTGGCCTATGTACATTTATCGTCAAAAGCACCCTCTGAACCTTGTCTTCCTTGGACTTTTCACGACAACTCTTAGTCTCACAGTTGGCGTTAGCTGTGCTAATACTGACGGTAAGCATCATTTACACACTTAAATGTTCTGATCGCTTGGTGATAAGATGCATAAACATGATCACAAGGTCTAGTAACTATCAAAATTTGTATTATCCTCTGATTTTCTGCATTTGGTTCTTGCAGGAAGGATTGTGCTTGAAGCGCTAATTTTGACCTCAGCAGTGGTTTGTTCTTTGACTGGGTACACCTTCTGGGCCTCTAAGAAGGGCAAGGACTTCAGCTATCTTGGACCATTCTTGTTTACTTCCCTAACGATCCTCCTCGTTACTAGTTTCATTCAGGTTATTTTCTGTCTCGTTGATGTTTTGTAGTGAAGAGTAGGTTTTTTCTTTTACTCATATTCGGTATCTAAGGGCATGCAACTTCATGCATATTGATCTTTTCAACATCAAACTTATGGAGAATATGTCATTCTGTGTTGTAGGCGTTCTTCCCTCTTGGTCCTACTTCTACTGCCATTTATGGTGGAATCGGTGCCATAATTTTCTCCGGATACATTATCTATGACACAGACAATCTGATCAAGCGCTTTACATATGATGAATATATATGGGCTGCAATCACGCTTTATCTGGATATCCTGAACTTGTTCCTTACCATTTTGCGGATGTTGAGACAGGGAGACAATTAGTTGGACACAGTTTTTCTGTAACTGAATGCAGATTCCGATTATCCAGTTACTTGGATATGGTTAAAAATAATTGTTGGAAGTACATAAAAAAAACTAGACTAAAACATTTCTAGTTTGATTTGACTGAATCAAGTTTCGTGTTCTAGTTTTTTATTTGTTCAGCTAAAGTTGTGTTACAAATGTGTACGTTTTGTTTATGAATTATTCGAAAAATGTTTTTATTCACTGTACTTGTTTAGTTCTGCTTCACAGATCTCCTTGGAAATACTGATTTGCTTCATTGCTCCACTACCTTGTGATGCTTTGAACTCTTTTAACGCCTGCTATTTTTATTCCAATCCCCACACAAAAATTTGTTTCAGTCAGTATGGTGCTAAATGAATAACGAGTTTGTGTTCATTTTTTCACAAGTCAAACTGATTAAAATAGTTGGTAAAAAAAAAGTCATTTAAAAGTGAAAAAGTGAGCTCTATATATTCATATATGGGTCTCCCAGAGTGTTGTACAATGTATTTTTTTAAAAAGATGATTAGGTATCGTCTTCGTGGTTGGAAATCGGAAATTAAACAACAAAACAAAACAAGCTGTTCAAGATGAACCGAAAGAATTCATAGTGGCTGTAAAAATCGGGATGAGAAGATGACAGTACCCATGGATGCCCCAATTGGCAAAAAAAAAAAAAAAAAGGCCTTCACTTGAAACAATAGGGATAAGAAGATGACAGTACCCATGGATGCCCAAATTGGCAAAATAGAAATTACAATCACCTAACAGTTTTCAAGGGCATCGTTTTACAATACATTTAGAAGAAGACAGTGACAAGAAATTATTTGTACATTCATATCTTTTCCTATGACAAATATTAAGCATTTTCTTACGTAAACTAAGCTCGACAAGCATTGTTTTGAGGGAAGCCAATCCAGAATTGGTGGTGGGAGGGGAAAACAAAAGCAAGCATGAGAGAATAACTCAGTGAGCAAGATGCGGTAAACGAGAAACTCTTTCTATTTCTTTGATAATCAAATCTTTCTCTTCTTCAAACTGTTCGTCTTCAGCACCTGCAAAAAGAGATCCAATGATAAATCCCCAGTTCTTAAACTATCGTAGTTCTAAAAGCCAATTAGAGCACGTATGTGGAAAGAGTAGGCGGCCTAAATTAAGAACCTTTTCCAGGAGAAAGATTGTGAAGCAATTCCAGTAGTTTTTCATGGTTTTTTGCCAGAATAACCTTTATTTCACGTGGCTTATTTGGATTTGCAACAAAAACCTGCAAGAGAACTAGATAAGGAAATCGGAATATTGAAATACATTTGTCCAACCATAGAGAGAAAATGGTGGTCCAGACATATATTAAATTAAGCAAACTAGGATCAAAAGACCATCTACGATTAAAATCTGAGAAAATGGACCTTGACCATATATACCAATGACCTTCACATTTTAAAATTTTCATTTCCAGCGTAAAATATATACTGGTAATCAAACAGCATGCTGAAAAATCACAACCAAGATATTCAATTCGTTATGAGCAAAATCTTCACCCTAACAATAATTTAAATTATGAACATCAAATGAACTTTTATGCCATCATGGTTGATGTCGCTTTTTCTAGCCATTTTACATGTGCCTCTGGTTGGTTGCTAGACCAGCAAGATGCAAAGAAAAGTAAATCATGATGGTAATAAATCCTTAGAGGACAAAAACAACATACAGCACCTTGAATATGTGGAAAGCAGAAAGTTGGATATTCTTGCTAGAATCCTGCTCAGATAAGCAAAAATATGGAAAAGGCTTGAGAATCCATGCTAAAAAAAACAAAACTGGTGCTGGACATAAACATGTTATATTAATAAATACCTTCAATAAAGTCATCATCACTTTCAAGTTCGAACTTCTAAAATGTAACGCTTCATTATATGGGAATTTGGCGATTCCAATAAAAATTCTGATAGAAGCTAGAAACCAAAAACATTTGTCAGCAAAGTCTCTTCTAGTAGTGTATATAATCATAAAAAATGAAACTCAAAAAGCCACTACGAGAACAAACCTTCAACGACTGTCTTCTAGTCACATAGTTAGCAGATGTCAAGAGTGTTTCATAAATGTCAAAGAACTGGAAAATGATCTCTTATTAGATGAATAAAAATAAAAATAATAAAAAATCACATATAAGTTATTTTCAGGGAAATCATTCTTCATTTACTGCACCACGAAGTGTGCCGAATAACAGTAAGGTAGATTGCTTGTTTTCAGTACAAGTTTATTGTGTTTGAGGCAGTCTCTAGGACAAGATGAACTCAGAAAAACAAATTATCCTAAAAAAGGCATCCAGACAAGCTGGGCTCTTAACATCCTTATATCAATATCCATAATTGTTTAATTTACATAGTATTATACAACGGTCAAGAAAAGAAGCAAACAAACCTCATCATAATGAGCATTTAAGAATTCAGAAACCACAGTTCCGTGTTTAGTAAGCAAGTCCTGCCACAAATGAACTTCTTTTAAGTTTAAACTAAAGAAAATATAAACAATGAAATCTAACAAATTTGGAGGTATAAACGAAGAAAATATAATATTAGAAAATTATCGATCTAACCTTAAAAGTAGAAAATGCATCTGAAGCGACATCAAAATTAGGCAACTCCACAAATTTGAAGAACAATTCAAAACTTGCAGACTCCAATATGTATCTGAGAAATCACTACAAGAATAAAGCGTGAAGAAATGAACTTGCTTCTTAGCAATATAAATGTGAACTTTCTAGCTATCTACCACTAAGACAGACAGTAACAATAATTTGTAACAATTTGAAAATGGCATTACCAAGTCTCTAAACTATGTTATAAGTGTAGCCTTCTTTATATTACTTTCAGTTTGTATTAAAAGGCAGTTCATTAAAAAGTGAGGCATGTATCCAATAAAGTCATTTTCATATTGTAAAAAAGGATAAAAAAGTTAAAGGGTGATCTAACGTCTAAGAAACATGACAATCAAAGATAACTCTTGAACAATGGAGCCATTCAATAGAAGAATTACTGTAGTACTGTATAATTATCAATATGGATATTGAACGCATGCCCATGGATAATGCCAAGAAATGCAAGGTGAAATACTGTCAGATATGTCAACATATGGCTCTAGACACTAGTATGACTTTAGCACATTGTTGAGACCTTGTTGATCATTGTGGAAAAGAGCATACATCTTACTTTGCGAGTGTGGGAAATTTGATGCACTCCCGCAACATATTTCCACAGTTCAATGCAATTTCCTTGTTGTCATAGCTGCGTGTCACAAGTATTGGGGAAAGCAGTAAACAGAATGCAATTGGTAATATTAAAATTTAAATAATGGAAAACAATGTTTGAGCAGTTACATATGTGGTATAAGCTAGTCTATTAAATATAGTAATCGACAAAATTATCACACTGTTTACAAGAAAAAGTATATCATTTGCAACCATGGATCTGACCATGCAATGGATAACAATCAAACCAAATATAAGAAATTCACGACTTAATACTGATATCAACTAACAGGAAGTGATATTCTCAAACTTACCACACGACGAGAAAGTCTAATAACCCCAAATGGTTCTCAATATATTCTACACAGCAATAAGTGGAGCCAACCTTTTGCTTCAACAATGTGGACCAACAATGGACTAGGTCCTTTCTTGCCTACATAAAAAAATACCGTCAATACGATATCTTACACAGTCATACGGAAACGTTTTGCCCAACAATGAACTATGAGAATTATAACATACTTCCCATCCCAGAACAGGCAACTTGTGAATTAAAAGATCAATAACACCCTCTTTACACATATCTTGCGCAAGTTGCGAAACTTGATCCTCATTCGGTTCAACCTCTCCATCACCAATGACCATACATCTCATAATCACGAAATTCTTCTCAACTTCTTCCAAAGCCTAAGGTAAATCAGAAACGAATTTCATCATTCACACGTTTAATTACTCCCCGCCAATCAAACAATTTCCAGAAACAGAAAAAGTAATTCAAATTCAGCTCAAACAGGAAATTCCAAAAAAAAAAAACGAGAGAATATGAGATTAACCCTTTCGAGAGCTTTAACTTCGACGACGGTTTTGTTATCAAGGGCCATAAGACTATCTTTGATAGCTTTAGCCACTTCTTGAGGAGTTTTAGGTCTCGATGGCTTGAAAAACGAAAACGACATGATTTATAAACCTAGATCAAGCTTCAATCTTCTGTAAATTTTCAGACTCCGATTCTTTGAAGGCGATAATGAATCAAATACATTAGCTCCTCTCTTATTAATGGATCGTGAAAAATTTCGTCGGAATTTTCTTCTTCAATCAAACTCTACCATTTTTATCAACTCCGAACGAACAAAAAAATTGCTTTTTTGTTGAATGAATGGAGTTTGCTCACGAATGTCAGAAATCTACGACGGGAACGAAGGAGAGAAGCAGAATGTAGACTGTTTGGTTCATGGGATTAGATAGTCTTATCCTGGATAGGAACAATCTTGACCTTGTTTAGTTCTGGAACGACAGCTTTAAAAAGAAACATTTTATGTTTGAATAAATTACATAACATGTTTTTAAATATTATAAAAAAAAAACTTTTAAATTTCGTTGAAGAATTAATTAATTGGTATTTTATCAAAAAAAAATCTTAGTTAAAAAATATCATTATTATCTCTTATAGTTTGTTTTAGGGATGTAAGTGGGGCGGGGCGGGGCCTCGTTTACCCCCCACCTCGTTTAAGAGGAAAATCCCCATCCCCGCCCTGCCCCTACCCTGTTTATGGGGGAGGGGGGAGAGGGACAGTGGCGCCTGCTACATGATAGATAGAGACTAAGAGATATGGAGAGCGAGAGGCAGAGATTGAAATTGAAAGTCTCGAAAAGAGAGTGCTAGGGTTAGAGAGAGCGCACTGGTGGGACACCGGACGTGGAGGGAGTATATATATATATAAAGTTTATTAAATTGGGACGGGGCTCCGCGAGGCCACTTCTTATGACTCCCGACCCTACCCCATATATTAAATGGGGGAATCCCCCCCCCCCCCCCCCGCCCATTTACAAAGCTGTTTGGCAGGGGTCGGTACAGGGGGTTTTGCTTTCACCTCTAATTTGTTTATGAGGTCGAGTCTGAGCTCTCTCATATCATCAATTATATTTTAGATTTGATCAGCGGCTTATTTTTTAGAGATTCATCTATTCTCTGTGATCTATAAATAATGTGGCTCATCTGCTGGCAAAGCATGCTCATGTTGGCTTGTGTTTGAAGGTGTGGATCGAAGATAATCCTCCTGACTCAATAGTTTCCATGTTAAGGACTTAGAGTCCTAATTCTTAATTTTTGTTTCTGTTTATTGTTGTTCATAAAAAAAATATTATTATGAATGTGAAAAAGAGGGGTATTATAATTATTTAAGAATAATTAAAAATCATGATTGGGTGTGGTTTAAAGAATAGGATTGTGATTTTCTCACCTATATTATTTACCTACCACTAAAATAAATATTCCACAGTAAACCTCCCTTTAAGGCATTGTGGATATTGTTTTTTTTTTTGTTTTTTGTTTTGAACGAGACATTGTTGTCTTTTTACAACCTTAATCTAATCTAAAACAAATAAATACATACAAACCAATAAGGAAAAAAACAATAAAATTCAGAAAGGAAATTGACTTCAAAAAAAAAAAAAAATCAGAAAGGAAATTCCATGGGATTAAATACAAAGCACGAAACGAAGACACGTGGACAAATGGGATCTGAGTTTTCCCTTTCGCTTTCAAACAGCAAACGCCAGCCGAACCGCCGATTCCACGAACACGAACCACCCCCAATTTCAATTCATTTTCTTTCTCTGAAATTTTTCCGGCGAGAAAAGTCAAGATTTTGATTATCAATCAATTCCAATGCGTGGCCATGATTGGATCAATACAACTCTTCCCGATGAGCTAATCGTCGAGATTTTCCGTTGCTTCAATTCCAAGCGAAGTCTTGATTCTTGTTCTCTCGTTTGTCGGCGATGGCTTAAACTCGAGCGCCTCAGCCGCAATACTCTTCGAATCGGCGCTACTGGTAGCCCTGACCTATTCGTTCAACTTCTCGCTCGCCGTTTCATCAATGTTAAGAATATTCATATTGACGAACGTTTAGCGATATCTCTTCCTGTTCATCCTGTAAAACCTATTTTTCTATTCAATTTTTGTTGTGGTTTTTTCTGTTTGATTGTTTTATAATTGGAGTTTTTGTTATTTGGATTACGTAGGGAAGAAGGCGTCGGAAGGTTAATCCACATCAGACTATTGATGATTTTGATTCTGAAGGTGTTTTGGAGTCTTGTTGTTTGTCAGATGGGGGATTACTTGCTCTTGCTGTAGGTTTTTCCAAACTCGAGAAATTGAGCTTAATTTGGTGCTCTAATGTTTCAAGTCTTGGTTTGACATCTCTTGCTGAGAAGTGTAGGTTTTTGAAGTCTTTGGATTTACAGGTAATTCTGTGCTTGGATTTTTTATTTTTTTTTAAATCATTGAATCAATTGCTCAAGAACTCTCAAGTAGAATAGAAATATTGATAACCTGTAGCTGTAATAGATTTAATGATTCTGTTGTATATATTTAAAATAAGAAAGATTGATTTTTCTCTAGATTAGTGAACATTTGTGGTGAGATTGTCTGGATTAAATGATTACCTTCATGTGAAACCTTTGTTTTTTTATTGCAATGCTTCTATTAAAAAGTATAAGATATGTTCTATCTGATTTTTTTTTATCAATCTCATCTCTTACAGGGTTGCTATGTTGGGGATGGTGGTGTAGCTGCTGTTGGGCGATTCTGTAAACAGCTTGAAGATGTAAATTTGCGTTTTTGTGAAGGATTGACTGATGCTGGTTTGGTTGAACTAGCCAGTGGCTGTGGGAAATCATTAAAGGCACTCGGTGTTGCAGCTTGTGCCAAAATTACGGATATCTCATTAAAAGCTGTGGGTATGCACTGCACATTTCTTGAGTCCTTGTCATTAGATTCAGAGTTTATCCACAATGAAGGGGTGCTTGCTGTAGCCATAGGGTGTCCACTTCTGAAAGTTTTGAAGCTACAATGTATAAATGTTACAGATGAAGCTTTGGTAGCAGTAGGCAACTCATGTCTTTCTCTGGAATTATTGGCTTTATATAGTTTTCAGAAATTTACAGACAAGTAAGATTCTTTTGATAGTTTTTCTTGTAATAATTTGTGTTCTTAAAATAATTGAATTACTTCTTAAAATAATCGATTTCTGCTTATTTCTTTCTAGACAAGGAATTCAATTTTATGATTTTTTATCACCCAGCAGTTGCTTATATGAAGGAAATAGATTAGAATTCTCCCCTATATTTGAATGGATTAGTATAGCCTTTGGCTCTATTTAGCATTAACTTTATATTTGAACTTGATAGCATCAGTAGATTAATGCTACGCTTCACTTACTTGAGGTGTAGTCTAGAGAGAGTAATATCAGATAGACAGTGAGAGACATTAGTTGGGTGATTAATAAGGTACTAAAGGAAAGTTAATTTTTCCTTTGCAAAAAAAGGAAGGTTAATTGCTGATGGAAGGAACCATTGGAACCGCAAGTTCTATTACTTTGTATGAGTTTTCCTAAGTCTGGTGTTGATATCTTTCATAAATTACGACTAATGGTAGTCAACTTATCAGGCAAAATGCTAGCGTTTACTGATTCTGAGCTTATCCATCATATATGAAGACAAAATTATGGGTGGTCTTTCACATAAAACTGATCTCAGTGTTATTCACTTATTTACCTACTGCATTTTTCTAATGGTTCAGGGGATTGCGTGCAATCGGGGTTGGCTGTAAGAAGTTGAAGAATCTCACCTTAAGTGATTGCTATTTCCTGAGTGACATGGGCTTGGAAGCAGTTGCAGTTGGTTGTAAGGAGCTAACACATCTTGAAGTTAATGGCTGCCACAACATTGGAACCATGGGACTGGAATCCATTGGAAAATCTTGCCCGTATGGTTTCTTTCACTACTCATTCTTATTTTTTAGGGGGTTCAAATGGACGGGTTTACTGGATTTCTTATGTGGCCTATTTGCATTGCACTTCTTGCTCGGGTGGGTTCCGTTGAGCCATATTCATTTGTCATTGTTTAAGCATTTATCGATTGGGCATTGGGGCCACACTTTTGATTAATTGCCATGAGTTGTTTTTTGGCCACCATCTATAGGATATTCTGTTGTTTGATGAATGATCTCTCTGCGTTGTTACTCTCTTTCAGTCAACTCACTGAATTGGCCTTGCTGTACTGCCAAAAGATCGGTAACTCTGGCCTTCTCGAAATTGGTCGAAGTTGCAAGTTTTTACAGGCACTTCACTTGGTAGATTGCTCGAGTATTGGAGATGAAGCAATCTGTGGTCTAGCTAAAGGATGCAGAAATTTGAAGAAACTTCATATTCGTCGATGTTATGAGGTTTCTCTCTCTTGTTTGTTGCATCAATTACATCTATGGTTATTACAGGTTTTAGAGTTTATATTAAAGACCTTTATTGGGTTTCAGTGGTAGTCTGATTATTGTCGTTAGAATCAGTACTGGTTTGAGTTCCAGTAGGATGTCAACTGCACTGCATTTGTTGCCAGATGAATTAGCTTCATGATTCTCTTGTTACTGTGCCTTTCTAATTTGGAATTTGCATAAAATGGTAGAAATTCAGTGACAGTACTCTCTATTGGTTTTAATGTTAAATTTTGGCTTTCAGATGTTGATGGATTTGATTTTCTTTCCTTCGTTTATGTCTTGATGATTTGGTTTGGTCTATGGGCCAACTGACAAATCCTATTTCCTAAATGTAGAAAAATAACCGACATTTGAATTATTTGATGAATTACATATTTACCTGTTCTGTGGGAAGTTAGAAGAATAACTATTGATGAATGGTTTTTTTTCACCACCCTCGTTTTTTTGTGAAAGCTAGATCGGGAGTGCTGGAATCATAGCTGTTGGTGAGAATTGCAAGTCCCTCACGGATCTTAGCCTCAGATTTTGTGACAGGTAAATTTTTCTTTACTTTTGTAAACAAGTAAAAAAACCCTCCACCCAAAAAACCGGAGGAAAATTTTCCCTCCAACTTATCTGTTTAATTTTAGGGTTGGTGATGAGGCGCTTATTGCCATTGGCAAGGGATGTGGCCTTCATCAGCTGAATGTTAGTGGGTGCCACCATATTGGGGATGTTGGAATTGCAGCCATTGCTAGAGGCTGTCCTCAATTGAGTTACTTGGATGTAAGCGTCCTTAAGGTATGTACTCTTTTAAAGGGATAAGGGGAAAAATATTTAGGAAAAAATAATAACTAATTAAAGGGAGAAGGGGAAAAATAATTAGGCAGTTTTTAAACTTGCCACTGTACTTAAATATCCTTGTGTTTCTGATAGTTGTCAATTATTCTTCTTTAACTAACTTTTTCATTAGATGTTCTCACTTATCAATAGCTGTAGTAATTTCTCCTTTTTACTTGGATTCTAAACTAAAGTTTCTCAAGTGCCAGAATTACGTTTTTACATATATATTAATTTCATCAAAATAGTATTATAATGAGGTCTCGTTAAAATAATTAGATGTTTCTTACGAGAAAGATCACTTAGATACCACATTTCTTTTTGGTTATGTCGAAGTAACCTAGCATTTTTAATATGGTTTAATCTTAGTTTAGTCTTTGGTCAAAATCTATTTATTTATCAATTATCAGTATAATTGCTAGAAAACATTATGTTTGTTGGTCGAAGCACGAGAAAAGTCCATATTCATTCATACTGTTACATATACTGATATAATATACAATTCTTTTTTTTTTATCCATCTTTTGTTTAGAAATTTTGAGTTCGTCACCCTAAAGTTTCAACAAAACATTTTTTCAATTCCTGAGCAGGACTTGGGGGATATGGCAATGGCTGAGTTAGGGGAAAGTTGTCCCTTACTCAAGGACATAGTAGTATCTCACTGCCACCAGATAACAGACGTCGGTATAACGCATTTGGTGAAGAGATGCATCATGCTTGAATCCTGTCACATGGTTTATTGTCCAGGAATCACAGCCGCTGGAGTTGCCACTGTTGTTTCCAGTTGTCCCAGCATAAAGAAGGTTCTAGTCGAGAAATGGAAGGTAAGCGAGCGAACCAAACGACGGGCGGGCTCTGTTATTTCCTACCTCTGCATGGACCTCTAGATCCCTTTCTGAAGTTGTTGCATTTTAATGTGTTCAACTGCTGGATAAGGTTCTTCTACGTTTTAGTATATAATGTCTTATATTTGTATATAAATCTATTGTAGTTTTCACCTTAGAACTCACATTTTTCTAATGTTTTTTTAATAGATTCCTTTAGTTCTTTACTTTAACTAGGTTCAGTGTCCTTTGTGAATGTTGTTTCTTTCACATTGTAATATTCTGTAATGAACTCTTTTTCATTTTATTTGTTATTTTATATTTAGGTCTAACATCAATAAAATTATTTTCAAATTATGTACATTTGTATATCAATTAGGTTAGTGATGTATGTGGATCGATTTAGATTTGGTCAGTTTCGGCTTAAGATTGATGACGAACAAACATGTCACTCTAGGAGATGGAATTGCTACAAATGATTTTCTAAACAATTGAATTTACTGTTAAACTATGTACTTTTAAGAACTAAAGAATCTAGTTGAAATCTATTATGTACCAATTGATAAATGTTGATTTTATACCATTGACAGATTTTCGATTTGGATTGTATTTTGAATACTGTCTTTAATTATATGCTCAAGAGTTTCAATCATTAATTTTTAAAGAAAATGAAAAAGGAAACTTTCTTCTTTTGGTAATAGGTTGAAGCATGGTAGCTTGTTCTGTGTATTTTAGAAGCAATTAATCCTCCTTACAAGTTCTCATAACCCGTCTTAGACAAAAGAAACCGCATAATTTGTTTCTTATAATCGTTGCATAATTATGTGAAATTATTTTACAAAACATGGTTTCACAATTTTACAAATTATATTATCTATATAGAAACACAGGTAATGATGTTTCTAACCAATAGTTTTGACCCACTTAAAAAAATAAATTATAAAGTGTTTTGACTTTTGAAGAAAAAATATATGGAAAAAAAAATCGTAATTTTTTATTTAATTGTTTATTAATGATCTTTATATTATATAATTTTTTATTTAAAAAAAGAAAGAGAAAAGAAGAAGATCATATATCGTTGACTATTTTCATATATTATTATATCTATTAAATTTTGTTTGGGACTATTGATTACTCATTAAATTATTTCATTTATTAGTGATTGAATGAACTTGAGTTTAATTAAGTACAGCAATTAAATTAGATTTTATTAAAATATAATGAATCAAAATTTATACAAAAAAATGGAATTTAAAATTTAAAATTAAATTGATACAAGTACTAAATTAAAATAATATGTAATACACTAATTAAATATAAATATGGTTTAAAATAAGTTGCATTAAATTTGTAATAAATTTCTAATCACGACAATTTTCAGTAGTTTTTAGATAAAAATATTCCAAAGAATCTGCCAGTTCCATAAACCAATACGGAAGCACCGCTTAGCAGCCTCGTTCACCCATTTCTTGAAGTCAAAATTCTTCGAAGCTGGAAATCGAGATTCAGCTACAGACAAGAAGCCATGCCCGATGGTTGCAGCATCAGAGCCATTTGGATCCTCAATAACTTCGACACCGTTATCTTCTCCAGGTTTCCATTCCTTTTTCGCATATCTCCAATTTCCACGAATTCATTCGTCTTCTGATTTTGTTTTTCTCTCATTTTCCTTTCTTAATTCCTGTAATCTCGGAATTTAGTAGCTCGATCTTTTTTGTTCCTTTCGTATTTGAATTTATCTAGTCGTTGAAATTTGCAACGTTTTTCCGTGGAAATCGTTCTTTAACTTTGGAATTCTTCAATGTTGACGATTCTTGTGGATTTTTCTGGTGAGATAATTTAAAGGAGAAGTGAAAGAACTATTGCTGTAATCCTAACGATGTTGTTGTATATTCAGTTATGCTGGATTGAGATGCTGGTTTCTTCGTAATTGAATAGCCTAATATTTGAATATTTCACCTTCAATTCACTTTCTATCTTCGTTTTCGATACGAGACTGTGAAATTTTGGTTTGATCTTGATTCTCCTTTACAGGAGGTTTCCAGTGGTAGAGAGACGGTGGCGAATGGCGTGTAAGACCGAGAACGATGGATGTACTTCAGATGATCTTCACCAGATACTTCCTAATGATTCAGAGTTAGCTGCTGCATTCGTTGAGAGAAAGAAGAGGTTAGCTGAGATTTTTCCACTTCCTTTCCTACTTATATTTTGCTTGTTCCCAAAAGCAATCTAAAGTGCGTTATGGAGATTATTTCCTCCGTCATTTCTATTACGTTGTCGGCATAGTTTGCAGTATACTAATCTTTAGTGGCTTTACCGTCATGTGTACATTACGTCTAATATCAATCTTTCATCTACTTGTGTCCTCAGTTTGAGGACATCTTATGATAAGTCTTTGTCGCCATCGCACCTAGGGTTGATGTTATCTTGTTGCCATAAAGCACAGCACTCTTTCGTGGCCTTTGATTAAGGCTGAATGTGAAACAGATCATGACTATATGATGTAGTTAAATCCTGATAAACTTAGAATTTGTAGTTATAGGTTATAATCCGCTTTCTTCTCAAACTTTGATGCTCAAATGTGATGACTGCATGATTCTTCCCTTTCATCCTCCCCCTTCTTTGGTGCTATCAATTCTTCTATCTTTGTACAGAGAGGGATCTGCACGTGGGTTTGGCATTCGCATAATTCAGTCATCCGAGGGTTGTGATTCCTGGGTTGATGACCCTATAACCCGACATATCATTAGCCTTCATGTGAACAAAGAAGAAGGAGAGAGTAATTTTCTCTGGCCACTAGTCTTGCACGTAAAGAGTCACTATACCATTCTTGTATTGCCATTAGTTGAACCCAGGCATGTGAAGGTTTATGCAAGTTTGTGCAGAAAATCTGATTGTGGAAGTGCCATTGGGGCCGAAAGTTCTCTGTCTTCCCTCCTGCTTGGTCTTCCATCCATCACAGGGTATGGTAAGTTATTTGCTCTGTTCTATTATCAACAAAATGACATGTCAAATATTTGAAAGAATCTGAAGAATACCAATTCCATTATCCTGCAGGGCATTCATGGTTGCACTTGCTATTGGGGATGTAATCACAGGTGATGTGGTGGAACCTGACGTCTTTGTCAGTGCATCTCCATCCGTGGGAGGGTTATTGGATTCACTAACAGGTAGCATAGGAATATCAGGAATCTCTTCCAGAGCAAAGCCTGTAGCAGCTCCCAGCACATCTGCCATGCCTTCTAGCACTACTGTGACGGGAGTTCTTAATTCAGATGTTCCAAGGCCTTTGGATAAAGATGCGCTTCGAACTTTCATAAGTAGTTCAATGCCCTTTGGTTGGTATTTCATATTATTCTCTATCATCTTTTGTTATTTCTTTATTGGTGTAGCTTCATGAATCTGATTTTGGTTTATTTCTTGCTTGCTAATTATATGCTAGGAACACCCTTGGACCTAAGCTATTCCAATATATTTTCTATTAAGGTCAACGGTTTTTCATCATCAGATCCACCTCCTGCCGATCTTAAACAACCGGCATGGAAGCCATACCTATATAAAGGAAAACAGCGAGTGATAATTACTATTCACGAGATTATTAATGCAGCTATGTATGACAGGGATGAGATTCCAGATAAGATATCAGTTGCTGGTCAAATAAATTGTCGAGCTGAATTAGAAGGATTGCCTGATGTTTCCTTTCCCCTAGCAGGGTTGAATACAGCTCGTATTGAGGGTTTATCATTTCATCCTTGTGCCCAAGTTCCAGAACAGGGCATAGATAAGCAAGCTGTGATGTTTTCTCCTCCTCTTGGTAATTTTGTTTTAACACGTTATCAGGCAACATGTGCATCTGGTCCTCCTGTTAAAGGGTTTTACCAATTGTCCATGGTCTCTGAAGATAAAGGTGCTTTTTTGTTCAAGTTGCATTTGATGGAAGGTTATAAAGCTCCTCTGACGATGGAATTCTGTACTGTGACTATACCATTCCCTAGGAGAAGGATTGTATCTTTTGATGGAACTCCTTCAATTGGGACGGTTTCAACTACAGAGCATTCCGTTGAATGGAAAATTGTAGCTGGTGGACGAGGACTTTCAGGAAAAAGTATTGAGGCGACTTTTCCTGGAACAATTATGTTTGCACCGTGGCAAATTCAAAGATTGCCTTCCTCAAGTTTTGTCTCTGCTAATGTAGAAGACGAAGATAGTGATGTCGAGATTGAAAGTGCAGGCAATGTGGTTAACATTGAAGAATTTTTAATGGAGAAAATGAGTAAGGATCTTCCTCCAGTTGAACTAGAGGAGCCATTTTGCTGGCAGGCGTACAATTTTGCCAAGGTGAAACCATATTTTGTCTTATTTTAAGAAGTTGCATCATGCGTCATATTTTTTTGCTTAAAATTTTCCACGAATCTTGTAATAAAGCTGTCACGCTTTCATTCTCCTCTTAAGTTGAATGATCTCACATCTTTCATTTTAAAAGTCTATTTTGATTTACCTAAGTTTTGATTCCTCCCCCCTTTTTTTAAGGAGTTCAAGTGATTATCAAGTTTTATTTTACCCAATGAACTGGTATAAATTATTTATTGGTTCATGGAAAGAGAAATATTTGATATCTTCACTAAACCCAAAAGTTTAAACTATAGGCTAACTGCCAAGACAAATTTATCACTCCCTTGACGTGTGATTTGGATATTGACAAAGTCATAACCATTAAAATGAAATGGGACAAAACATAATTGGGGTTTGAACTTAATACCTCCTTGTGATATCATGTTAACTTAGTACTAGACTAAAAACTTAAGGTGATAGCCAAGGTAAATTTAACATTTTCACACTTCTAACTAAGTTCAGGGCAAATGGTATTTGATGAAGTTCCCGCCTCTCTCCTCCAGATGGGCGTTTTGGTCTTTTAGAAAGTTCAATTACATAATAACTCCATAGAGAGGGAATGTTGAATTCATTTCTGGATTGATCATGATTTTACATTTCTCTCCACAACTCCGTTTCGCCATATGCTAGTTTATTGATTCCATCAGGGATATAGGTTGGATGCCATGGAATAAAAACTCTACATCTTTCCTTTTAACTCATCAGGTTATTAAAAGTGATTTTTATATAATTATTTTGTTATGGTTAATTCAATGTGAACACATAATGTTTATTCATGTATACCTTGCATGTCCTCTGTGTACTGGTCTGAAGGTAGCATGTGGATAATTTTTGTGGAAGTTATGCTCTTAAGGAAGCTGATTTGCATGATCATCCATTTTTTTTCCTTTACTGTTTCATTTATGTTTGTAAGGCATCTGATGAATATCACATAGATGGGAAAACTTAAATGTAGGACTATGGTGTAACTGGCTCTGGCTGATGGTCGGGTGGTATCAATTTGAGACTTTGAGTTTAGTATGTTGTATGAAGCACTGACTTTTTGTGGACTTCGATCTCAGGTGTCGTTCAAGATTTTGGGGGCATCATTATCAGGAATATCTGTCGACCCAAAATCTGTGAGTTTCTGATCATACTTTGCAAATCTCATTGTGGTTTAAAATTTTTGCCATGTAGTACTAGCAACATGGGAGGGATCAGTTAAACTGTGCAATATAGTGCATCTGTCATACATATGGATTCAAAAAAAATTAATGTGATTTTAGATATAGGTTTATGTACTTCTTTTTCAGAATATTTAGCTCTTGCCCGTGTAGTTGATTACCGTTCCTTTTATAAGTGCACTCCCACCACACGTTTCAGTCATTGTTAAAACTCTTGGATCTCCAACAAATACTCGTTCTATTTATTTATGCTGCTCCTTCCTCTAAACACAAGGTTTCAAGAAGTACAATTAATTTATACCTCCCTAAATTATTCTCTCATTACTTAAACATATGCTTTCGATCTTTTTTTTTTTTTGCATTGATATAGTGAACGTCCCTTTTGCACCTCTCCAATAATGCCAAGATTAGTAGTATTTACTCTTAAACTGTTATTGTCCCCTCTTCTAGTCTTAGAAAGCTCGTTTTTTGTTTTATATAAAAAATATGGAATTGAACATGCCCATTCAGTAACACTATAAGTGTTTGTGCTTTCAGGTCAGCATTTATCCGGCTGTTAAAGCTCCAGTGGAGTTTTCGACTCAGGTTAGTTATCCTACTTAAGCGAGTATGAGCTACCTCTTGGCTGGAGTATTAGAATTATCTGGTATAAATTTGCACAAATTGCTTTTTCTTTACATGCCATTTGCCATAATATTACTTTACTTTTTGTGTATTGGGTTTCTATTACGTAAATAGTAAATAGTTTTTTTTAAAGATATATCATCCTCATTTTGTACATTTTTCAATATTTTAATAAATTTTTTGTGAATTCATCTAAAATTATGTAAGTAGTTTTTTGATCGATCATCATCTTAATAAGCAGGTAACTTCAGGGGATTATATTTTGTGGAACACCTTGGATAAGTGCCCATCTGTTGCCTCAGAAAAAGTATAGCAGGTAAATGCCAATTCAGGAACCATAATATATTGTGATTTCCAGCCAGAACCGCTCTCTTTTGCATTGACTCTGCTCCTTCCTGTTGCAAAAATCTTCGCGTATCTGCCTAGGACTTAATACTCTTATGCTGAATATGTTTGATTCCGGACACTCCGTTTAGTGAATCAATTGCCGCAGCAAATGCCTACACATATATAAATCATTTTGAGAGCAAATTTTTACTCCACCCCATTGTGGTGTTACAAGATTCTCATTGTATTTAACATTCATATCTTATTTATGAAGAGACTGTTTACATCTGCTCTTTGTTCTTTTTTATATCTTAATCATGATCTGATTGTTATTTTATTTTAATTGATTTATTTAGATAGAGAGGATCTAATTTGTAGCCGGAGTCCGGCTGAAAATGTGCTCCAACAATTCCAATCAGATCCAATTTTCACACACTACATGAGAAAGGGCAAAAATGTCACTTTGCCCCCTCACGAACTTTTCTCTAAATTAAAAACCTGCAAGGAGATATATATCGTATGATTTGAGTCACGTCATGCACATAAGCTAATCATTACATAAGAACATCAAAATCATTTTGTTGTATTTTTTGTTAATGGATTTTTTATTTATTTATTCATTTTTTTAAGTTAGTGTGCAGCTGCTTCTGCTTGTCCCAATCTCATTATCAGTGCATGCAGAGCAACTTTTCAGGAATCTCTAATTGCATTTCTCTGCCTGGATGGCCATCTGATGCCCCCAGTCCCAAAAAACAATTCCAGTACATGCCTTTCTCAAGGTACTCCTTGGTACCCTCAATGTCCTGCCTGTCAAATGAAAATCCTTCCTACAGAGTGGGAATTTTATTGATTTTAGTTTGGTTTAATAACAAATTTAGTCCTATGGTTTTAAAATTTTCAATTTAGTCAAGTTTGATAAAAAAAAAATCATGAAACGTCTTTGGCGTAACCAAAAAGTTGATAGATTATGTTTGTGTTTGTTTGTTGTGGATGTGACAACCACGTGATAAATATAGATGTTGGCGTGGTGTAGTGTTAACTAATGTGTAAAAGTGAGGCTTTTTTTATATGTTGACATTTTGTAAGCTTTTTTATCAAACCAAAATGACTAAATTGAAACTTTTCAAGTCATGGGGATTAGATAGACATGACTCTAAATCAGAGGGATTAAATTGAAACTTTTAAATCTATAAGGACCTAATTTAAACGAACCCTAAATCATGTTTTTGAATTTTTTAACTTTAATGAATATTTAATTTAATGTATTAAAATTGATGCTACATTTACAAAATAATAATAATAATAAATTGCTTTTTTAATATATAAGGGAGTAATTTGTATGTAATAATATTAATGTCACATTTTTAAGATGCATGCATGATAGGTTATTATTATTATTATTATTATTTTGCGTAGAGATAATAGAGAGATCTGCTTGTCAGTTCCGTTGTCACACTTTGTTATTCTCAAGTCCAAAAGGTTGAGGGTAATCATTAATGGGGTACTACTAGAATCTTATTTGCTACATTAAGAAACCAAACCTAAATAAAAAGGCATTTTTAGAGTTCCAATAGATATTGCACTCTTTGCAATGTTAATTTTCACTGGGGAAAAAAGAAAAATCTAAAATGGGGTTTTAGGGTTTTTTAGGTGATATTATAAAAGTAATGTAAACTTTTTGGTAGAGGCAGAGGGAACATGATGCCCTCCATGCTTACAATTCCATGCCTCACTCTCTCTTTCGTTATAATAATACTGTCCAAGTAGCTTCTTGCCATAAGATAGGGTCTGGGGGCTGTGGAGAAGCTATTCTCTCTCTCTCTCTCTCAAATGGGGCCCAACCTAAGCCACAAGAGATGACACCATGTTTATGTCACAGCTTAGTAGACAAAATGGATTAGTGAGCCCCCAAGAAAAATATATAAGCTACTTTTTGTGAAAAAAAAGGGGGGTCCAATTCATTCACGGGAATATTTAAAAGATTAAATTTTTCTTTGTCCAATCGTTTAAGTTTTTGGTGATTTAGCGGTCTGTTGGTAATTTAACATTGTATCAAAGCAAGAGATATTTGAGTTCAAGTCTTATATTATTATTTCCTCTCCATTTATTAATATTCTATGTGATTAAGCTTTGTGTAATTATTTGAGCCTAGATGTCGGGGAGTGTTGAGGATATATTATAGATTAAATAAATTTTCCTTTAATCTATATTTTAAGCTTTTTGTCACTTTAAAAAAAATATAACATTAGTTGGGGGTGAGAATGAAAATTCTCCAAATCTTTTACTAGACAGGATGATAATTGATATGTGGAATGTAAATATATATATAATAAAGTTAATAGGATGGTCCTTATCGTAGTATTAGTAGCTTGGTCCACGTATCCTTAGTTTAATTTCCCCAAGCATTCACGTGAAAGGATTTTGAACCAAACTCCTCATCTCATTATGGGTAAGATTTTCATCATTTAATATATATGGCCCTTAGCTGTAATCTTGTCCATATTCTACTCTAATATTATACTAAAATGTATAATTAATTAATAATCCCACATTTTCTAGTAATGAACACAACTCTTTTTTTTTTTTTTTTTTTTTTTTGAAATGTAGCTCAAGCAGTAAGAATCTCTTATCGACCTCTTAAGGTAAGAGTTTATAAAATAGTATCTTGAAGTGGGATTGCTCAAATGATAAGAATTCATAAATTGGATTTTAATTGGGAAATCCTGGTAGAAATTCACAAGTCTCTTTTCTCATTTTCAAATATCTTTGATGATTTCTGTGAATAATATAAAACCACCAAAAAATAAATGGAAAAATCAGGTTTCTTTAAAATCTTCGAGAGTTATTGAGATTTGTTATTCTTTAATATTTCCAAAGATTGAGAATCAAAATCAATTATTGTTTCTTATATTATTTAATTAACTGTGGTTTTTTAAGGATGTAGAGGAAGGATAAATATAAAAAATAGGGAAGATTGTACATATTAATGATTAGTAGAGAGAAAAAGACAGAACGTGAAGTTCCAAATATATAAAAACAGAGAGGTAAGAGGGAAAGGGAAGGCATGGTCACAAGCTTATTGAGTAAGAGAGAGAGATGGCACGCTGTTGATAGCCTTTCAGAGCCCAAGGGAAAGAGAGAATAAGGGCATTCCCAAAAGTCACATAGCAGAATCATACATGTTTGCGTGGAGTAATTGATTTTGATTCTCAATTTTACATTCTCAAAATATATATATATATATATATATATTTATTGTTAAGAATAAGTGGATCACACATCGGAAACATGAAGAGGCTTGACCAACTTTATTATCGTTAAAAGTCACTCCTCTGATTACTAATTAGTTTTGAGATAGAAGCTTATGATTATTAAGATGATATCATAGTTTAACAAGCTCGAACGAGCATCCGATCTGAAAATAGAATCCGACTTAAGAATAGTGAGTCTAAAAAGAGTCACCATCTTAAGGGTATGTTAAGGATCTCATGTCGAAAATATGGATGAACCTAATAGAGTTTACAAAGATAAAGAGTCACCCTTCTCATCATTAATGGGTTTAAAATGGAAGTCAATGATTATTGAGATATATTAATATGTTTGAAAAAGAAAGGTTTGGTAAAAACAAAGCATATGGAAAGGGAAAAATGAAATAATTTGGCGTGTATGAGAGAAGAGAATGCATGGTTCTCTTTCGAGGTTGATTTTGCATTTCTTTGTCTGGGAGGGCTCCAGCCCCATCTCACAATTATATACATCTATAATAATATAAACACTTCTGTGATTAAGTAAAATTAGAATATGTGACACATAAAATTAAATGTGACTGAAATTTCGTTAAATTAAAAACTGAAGAGTGTGATTTATAATTTTATCAAATTATTAGGTTGTTTAAAAGCATTTTTAAACCATAATGATGAGATTTGTAAATCATGTAAACCACATCATTATAATTTGTAATCATCTCTAATTCTAAAAATAGTAAATTTTTGGATTTATTTTTGAATTGATGAGTTTATTTTTATTAATTGTATTTTTTTAATGATAAATCTAATAGTTGTTTTTTATGTTTCTTATTAGGATGTTTTAAATTAAAATTTAGTAATTTTTTAAGTTTTGTTAGTATTTATAATTTTGATAAATTCATTATATACTAAATCTCTTTCTTTAATGAATATTCAAAAAATAAAAATACTATTTTTAAAATTTTGAAATTTACAATTATACGTGTTATTTTTTTTTTTTTAAAAAAAACAACTATATGAATATATATTGAAAAAATCTCCATTTTTCTCTCTATCTCTCTTGAAAGTTGAGAGAGAGAGAGAGAGAGAGAGAGAGAGAGATTATTGCCATCTCTACATGAAAGTATAAAAAAATGAGATGGGTAATGTTTTGTTTATGTTAATAATTTGTGGGGATTAAATACGGGAAAGGGCATGCAAGATTAGGGCCACCAATTTAAATTTAATCTTACTAACATGTCTTTGTTATGCCTTTCAAAATCTTCGAGGTAAAGGTAATCATAAGATTCATGGTTCTTGTTTTTGTCGTTATCCAATAAGGATTTTGTATACACACATAATATGAAATCAATTAATTAATTACCCCAAGAACTACCCGATTCTATGCCATTAAACTAACGTAGAATTGTCTATAGGATAGGACCGCTCAACTTTAAAAAATAAAAATAATAAATAATCCATTTAACTTATCTTTCTAGGTTCAAATCTCTCTACCCCAATTACCTAAATTTCCTCTTTTACATATATTTAAAAAATATATATATTTTTTATTAATTGACGTGTCCTTAGTTATATCTGTCTTATTATTTGAATTGTTTTAGTAACTTCTTAATTATATTATAGGGGTTGTTGTAAATTTCGCAATTTTTTCTGTAATATTTATAAAAATATCAACTCTTAAAAATATTTGTAGATATAACATTTTCTTTATCGAGTGAATCACTTATTAACATTGAATTACATATTTTTACAATAAGTTAATCATTGATTTATAAAATAATCAATGTTAATCACTTATACCGCGATAAAATTTACATTATTTATAAATAATTTTAACTTTTAAGTATTGACATATTGAATATCACATAAAACTTTGCTGTCCGATGAAATTTCCTTAAATTATAAAGAAGTCAAATTGGACTTTGTGAAGTGAGAATTGGCCTAACTAATAGGCTTTTAGAAATATAAAATAAAATGTGGCATGTGTGTTTAATTGGATATCATTTTAGAACAGTACAGTTCAAGTGCCATTGTCCCCATTTTGTAGCACGCCCCCATCCTAATAGCATACATATTTTTTTAGTGGAAGAGAAAGCGTTTGGGACTTATCCTATAAAATATAAATTTGTCAAGTTCTTTTCTTCTATCAACATCGAAATGTGTTAAAAAAAATTTTTACTGATTTTATTAAATTAACTCTATTGACTTGTAAACTAATTGTTAAAATAATTATTTTTACTCATATATATTTAATAAAGGATATGAGAGGTTATTGATTAGATAACATGGTGGTATTTGTTATGTGTTGAAGCCATATATTTCATTACATAAATTATAATTTGTGAGATTTTTCTCTCATCATCTCCTTTTCTTTCCCCTAGGTGGCTCTCCTCTCATAAGCATTTGCTCTATCAATTAGTATTTTAGAGTCATTTTAGTTCAAAATTCAAATCATTCTTTCCATCTTTAAAAAATAACTCTAATTTGGATATGTAAACATTAAGCAAATTGGATGAGATACTTGGGGTTGATGAGGGTGAAAAATGAGCGTTAGGGAGTGGTTACTAGTATACTACTAGTTAGAGGGACATGTGAATTGATTTCATATTAAAATGAGAGGAAGATTATAAAATCATGTAAGTATGAGACTGTGCAATTAAAGATGGTTTAAAATAATTGAAAGGTATAAATATATCGATAAAATGTAACTTTTTTAATTCTTCAGTTCAGGATATGAATTCCTAGGAATTCCATGATCTGACATGTTTAACCTAAACCAATTTGTTCATCTTGACTTTAAATGTATTCAAAAGCATCAAGTCAGTATATACAAACTCGAAAATTTAGTTTAGTTAAGTGTCATTATCATAATCATTCAAAATACTTTTATAACATGCCACAATCTCCATCACCAAAAATCAAATTCTTTCCAATAAGACTAATGACATATCATAAAAAAAGATCATTAAAATTCTTATCAAACAAATTTCATTTCATTTCTTAGAATGATATATTTATAAAAATCTTTAATCTTAGTCCACATCGTCTCACATCATATGAAAAAAAAAATGTATATGGTGTAATGTAGTGACACCGCGAAAGGACCCCCTTAGTAATTTTTTTTTTTCCTCATTGGTAATTGAAACGGCAGCAAATCGGCACATGTTTGTTGAATGTGTTTTAAGGCGTGAAGAACCCAAATCCATATATGGCGGCTAAGCTATTGCAAAATTTCTAACACTACTATTGCATTGCCGATTGTCGAACCAACAAACAAACAAAGGGCCCCAAAGTGGGGACGACTTGTCGAACTTCCAAAGCAAAAAACAAACTCTAAAAAGTGGGCCCCTTTCGTTGAGCTGTTGGGACACACGTCAGATGATGTGTGGTTTTGTGGGGCCATATATGGTGGTTGTCGGGGGCACATTTAGCCGATTTGTGGGTCCCAATCATAGAGTTTTGAGAGAGGCTAAGCTAAGCTAAAGAGAAGATCCATGATTTTGGGTGTGCTCAAGTTTTATTGTGTTTCTAAAAAGCCAAAAGGATGCTTTGTGGGACCCACCACCCCCATCCATCCCACAAAAAATAAAAAAAAAATAAAAATTAACTTAATGGATTTCCTTTGTGGCTTGAAAAGGTGAGAGACTTTGTTTTGGGATATATATATATATTTTTTTTTTTTGGGTTTAGACTTTTTAAGCTTAAGATTTGATACCCAAAAGTAGTTTTTTGGTTGACCACTTTTTTAAATAAAAAATAAATAATTATAATGCCTTACTATTTAGTTTTTGTTATCTATATTTACTACAAATTTCATTATTTTCACACCATATGTATTATAAGAGTACATTAAAATAGTGATAATAATCATGTAAAAATATTCATATTATGATAATTTGATACATGTCAGTTAATTTACTATTCGTATTAAGATAATTTGATATATTGTAGCCCGTGTAAAACTTAATTGGTTAGATATTAGTATTTTATTTTATAACAGAAGGTTCGAGTCTTCTCTCTAATTTAATGTAATAAAAATAAAGAGGCGGATTTGATATATGAGATACTAAGCTTATGAGAATGAAAGGAGGTGTATTTGAGGTTGAGTTTGGGAAGAATTGGGGTTTGGGGCATTTGAGTTTGGTGGGTGCGCGTGCAGCTTAAAGAGGTGGAATTGTGGTCATAATGGGAGATGCCATTGCCAGCCACACCCCCCCATCTGATTTATTCATCACTCCATACATTTTGCATCATTCCCCCCTCCCCCCTTAACCCCCTCCATTTTCCCATTTTTAACTCACAATTTCTCATCATTATCTACACCCTTAAATATTTTTCAATTAAATTTACCATAATCTAACCACTTGATTTTTTAGGTTTCATTTTAACTCAGTATCAAAAGATTATAAATTTAATTCAGATCTGTTCAACTATAAACAAAATCTCACATTGGTTTAAGAGAATGTATAATCATAGGTATATAAGAAAATAGCACATCTTCATTAGTATGACACCTTTTAGGTGAAACCCAAAATAAGACCATGCGAGAGTAGGTATAAAATGGGCAATATCATACCAATGTGGAGGCCTGTTTTCCAACAAGATGTAATAATAGTTATATAAAAATTGATATCACTAAAATATATGTATTTAAAACCTCTTATTATTCTCCAAAATTTACCGTATAAAATTTTATAGTAAGTGATTTAAATCCTCCCTCCAAATTTACACAAATACTCTACAATCTCTATTTCTAATGTTTTGTATTCCTAGACATATATTTTCTTCATCTTTCAATGATAATGAGAAAGGAAGAAGTGACTTGGTATCAATAGAGGAATCTATATTCAAATCTTTATAATATTACCGCTTGTTTAAGTTTTTGAGTCTGATAATGATTTTAATCTATATGTTGTTGTCTTAAGTTTTATGTTACAAGGAGAGATATATATTTTTGTCCCATTAAACCAATAATGGGAAGTTGAAGGAAGCTTCTTATTTCAAGGGGTGTTTGATATATGATGATGGAGAATATTCAATTATTGGTCTAATAATCTTCAATGCAATAGTCTTAAATTAAAAGCTAAGAATTTTAATGTCCAAAATTTAGCATTGAAGTCACATATAGTTTTGACGGCAAGCACTCAATCTTCTTCCAAAAGCTCTCTCCCTCCAAGCAATACAAACAGAAAGAAAAATAAAACACACTCATTTTACTCCCTTTTTGCTCTCCCCTTTTCCTTCTCATTTACTGTTTCTTTTCTTACAGTTTCAAGTTTAATTAGCTTTTTAAGTTGTTTTTTTTATGAAATTATTTGACTGATTGCTTAATGAAAATCTTGTCCACTTTAATTAGGGTTTAAATCAAAGTTTTGCTTTTGCCACTTTTTATATATCTTCTGATTTGCATGGGAGAGAAGGATAATTAATACTAAAAAAATTAATAATTATGATGTTTAAATCAGCTGTCCTTGTTTAATTTGACTAATTGCTAGTTAATGGGATTTTTTTTCTTTTTTTGGTGGGTTGAATTATAATTAATTATTCAAAGGATTATAAATGTTTTATATGTTTCCCCTTTTATGGTGTTTGTTTGATTTTGTGTGGATATATATTAAGGGGAGCATGGGAATTTTGATTATAATGTTTTTGGGCACGTCTTGTTTTTTTTTTTTTTTTTTTTTTGACAATTGAATACTTTTTTTTTCTTTGCTTTCTTAGGAATAGACAAAGCTATTGCTGTCCCTCTGAACTTAGGTTTCTTTCATGGTTTTTTACTGTTTCTTTCATCACTTTGTCTTCTCTCTCTCTCCTGCTATCAACATTGAGAAACCTTGATCCGAGCCATTTATCACTTATGAAAGAGTTTAGGATACTCTATACTATTCTTGTTTTTTTAAGGGATATAAAAAAAAGACCAATAAGAAGGGGGAGAGAATTTGAAAATAGGGTATATAAATCGAGAATGAGTAAATAGTACGTATTAGAATAAATTGAATGTCAATCTGAGCATAGCTCAAGTGGTTAAGCATCGATACTCTTTTCTTATAAAAGTTGAAGGTTTGAGTCTCACTCTTTAAAAAAAAGAACTCTATTAATCATCGTAAATTTTTATCTTTATTCAAATTAATATATTAAATTCGGAATAATTCAATATATTATGAAAAGAACAATGTTTTTTTTTTCTATGTCTTGAGGAGAGGGGATAATAAGAATATTTGTTCCACTTTCTAATGCTGATAAACAATTTTGATAATTTATTTTGAGACAGAAAAACATCAAAGTTCCTAGTTTATACATTTTCAATGTCTATGCTTTAAAAACATTATTAAATCTCATGTAAATATATATATTTTTTAAAAACAAAAACTAGATCCAAATTTCTAGGGTAATGACAGAGAAAAGAAGCATATGTATGATATCGTTTCATACCAAATTAATCATCACTATTTCTTTTTCTCCTTTCACACAAGTTTGAACCATTATTAATTTTTATTGAAATGAAACTTAGCTAGTTGTATCCATTATCAGAACTATACTATATTCATATCATAATTATAATGTGAATTGGCTGTTGGCTATATTAAAAACATCCTTCTGTTGAGTTTTATAATTAAGTTCCATCCAATTTAACAAAACCCACAAGCCAAAAAGGTAAACAATTAATTTAAATTTAAATTATGGAATAAATTTATATTGCCAAATTTGGGTGTATAAATGATGGTTAATTAATAATAAATAGCAATAAAAGAGATTAATTAAGCAATTAGCTTAGTCTCCAACTGTTCCCATGATTTTAATTTCAATCATATGGTTTATGTATTAAAATTTAAAATACACTTAAATACAAGCCAACTTCGTTTTATTGCTGTACTAAAAAAAACCTTCATTTTATTGTATAAATCCATAACTTTGACATGAAACGAGCAATCTTATAATATTTGAAATATTTAATGCAATGTAAGATTGTGATAAAAATTTAGAATTTCTAATAGAATGTTGATTAAAATAAAAAAAAAATTAGATATTACATCAAATTGTGGAGGGATAATCAAACCTTTAACTTTATGAAAAGAAATACATGTACCTTGTTAATTAAGATATGGTTAGATCAACACGATCATAGTTTAAGTGGTAGACACCTACTACACTCTAAGAAAGTTAAAGATTCGAGTCTTTACTCCCCAATTGATGTAATATCTAAAAATAAATTAAGACATAATCAGATTGACATTTAAAATATAGATTTAGTCTTTCTACATTAAATCATTATAACAATTTAATATTTCAATATTTTGAACTAGATATAGTTAAATAATGAACATTTTCTAAAATCACTCTATAATAATCCTATATAGTTAAGAATTATGTTGGAAAAATTAAAAATAAAATATATTGCTTTGATTATTAACAAGATTTGAAAAGTCATAAATCCAATCTTTTTCTCCTTGATTCATGAAGTATATGTGGTAAGTACAAAAGTTAAGATTCATTGAAGTTCTTCTTTTTATTTAATTAGGAACAAATCATCATCTCAATCCATGTTATCAATATTAAACCATACGATATAGTATATTTATATTGAATACCAAACCTGCCGGACCATTAAATTCAATGAGTAGATTTGGTCATGAAATAAAAGTAAAACTAAAAATGACTCGTTGATAATATTTATAATATTATTTATCCCATTTAAGTTAAATAACTACATACTAATAATTCAAAATTAATACTTATACTTCAAAAAATTGTAACAATTTAAACGTTTTCTCACTTAAAAAAAAAAAAAATCTCATGAAACAAAATCAACTTATATGCATGAAATTGAATCCAAACTTCTTACCATCAAAATCTAAATATGATGTAATAATTATATAATAATATTATAATGAGACTCATATATCAAACACCTAACTATTAGGTTTATCTACAAAGATTAAATCGTTATAACCAACCATAGGTTTGACCTAATGTTTAAATATCAAAAAGTTCTGTAATTGTGAGTTTAAAATATATGTGACTATCTATATCTCAAATATTATAGAAGTTGTGTAATGCACACAAACTAACCGTGATTCTCACATATATCAAAAATTAAGTTGTCACAAACACAAATATAAGAATCAAAATGTGAGGAAGATCATGAACGGAAAATAAATTTAAACCTAAAATTTATCGATGAATGCAAAGTATAGTGTTTATAGATATCCTTTGTCTGTCTCACTCTTGATGGGAGAGAGAGAGATTTGGTTGTTTAGAGCAATGAGCATTATGATTTCTTATTTTTTTTCAGTTGTTCATTCATTATAATGCTCACAATCATGATTCTTGGTTGCCTCATCCGCATGCCTCATTTCCCTTCCTTCCACTCTCTCTCTCTCCCTCACCTATAAATTTCACCCTCTCCCCATTCTCTCTCTCACCCTCTTTTTTTCTCGCTCTCTCTCTCTCTCTCTATATCTTTTATACCTTCCATTTTTATCACTCACTTTTTTCTTCCTCTCTTTCCTTTTTCAAACTTGGCCTCTTTTTCCTCTATCTATGGCTGTTTCTGGTTTTGAAGGTTTTGAAAAACGTCTGGAGCTCCATTTCTTCGGTGATGACCCGATTTTCAATATGGGTCAGGGTTTGGGTCTGGGTCTGGGTCTTAGAGAATTGAGTTTTGATTCCCTGGAACAAGTTCTACATGAAGTTCAATGCACCGTTGTATCAGCCGTTGGTAACCTCTACTTTGACGCTTACGTGTTATCTGAATCGAGCCTTTTCGTGTACCCTACTAAGATCATCATCAAAACCTGTGGGACCACTCAATTACTCAAATCCATCCGTCCATTGCTTCATCACGCTCTTAATCTCGGCCTTACGTTATCTTCCTGTAGGTACACTCGCGGTAACTTTATCTTTCCCGAATCACAGCCGTTTCCTCACACGAGTTTCCACGATGAAGTTCTTTATCTCGAAAATACCCTTCCTTCCCATCTCCGTTACAGAAAAGCCGCCGTTATGCCGTCTAAAATCCCCTCACATGCTTGGCACGTGTTTACCGCGGCAGATGAGAGTGAGAGCCGTATGGTTCATCATCCTGCTGATATCTACACGATTGAAATCTGTATGACGGAACTTGACCGAACCCTAGCTCGGAAATTCTTCAGGCGATCCGGCGATGGAAAATCGGGCGATTCCGCTGGGAAAGAGATGACGGAACTCACCGGGATCAGTAAGATCAATCCCGACGCACTTATTTGCGATTTTGCATTCGATCCTTGTGGCTATTCGATGAATGGAATCGACGGCGATCGTTATTCCACGATTCACGTTACGCCGGAAGACGGTTTCAGTTACGCTAGCTTCGAGTGCGTCGGATCAATTTACGACGACGGTGACGTCGTTAGCCGGACGTTGAAGAGAGCGGTGCAAGTTTTCCGGCCGGCGAAAATATCAGTTTCCACGACAGGAACTTCTCATGAGGTTTGGGAGAGAGTGGCGGGAGCTTTGGAGCCGCTTGGATTGAAATGCCGGAGTTGTGCCGTGGATGAGTTCCCGGCTGCTGGAAATATCGTGTTTCAGACTTTCACAGCTCGCCGGAAAAAGATGGGAGAATGCGGCGTCGGTAGATGATTCAATAGGCGGAAGCGGCGGCGGTGGGGTTGAGTGTAGGCCACGTGGCAAGAGTGGGGAATACGTGGAGGGATGGTATTGGTTAATGGGAATGATGAATGTGGGGTTGACTTGTTTATTTTTATTTTTTATAAATTAGTTATTAAAAAAAGAATTTGAAAAGTGGGTTTAAAAGAGAGATATAGGGATGGTGACGTGGAATGAAAGTACCAAAAAGTTCGGGAAAAAAAAAATGAGATCATAAATATCATGATAATGCACCCCACTTGGGCATGTCACGCCTAAGATTTTGAGGCTTTTGTGTAGTTAGTAGTACTAGTGGAGGGGTGATTCAAAGTGCTCTCTAGTTCTTCAGGTTTATATCAAGTTATTTTCTTTTCCCCCTTTGTAATTTTTATGCCTCTCTTTTTCTAATAATTTTATTTCATAAATTATTGAATGAAAGAGATTACGTAAAAACCCATTTTCGATTTTATGGTAATTCGATTATAAGATTCGAGAAATATATCTTTTGATATCAAGACCCACAATAATCAGTTAATTAGGATTAAGTCCAATGATAATTCATCTGTAGTTTACTATCAAGTTTGAGGTTTGAATTGTCTTTTCCACGTATTATATTAAAAAAAACAATAATATAAGTAACTAATATAAAATGCTTTGAACTTTAGATACTAAGAACTTTTCCCTCAAAGTAGTTCATCTTATCTGTTAAGCATTATATTATTTGGAATAAATATCACAAAGCAAACCAGTGAAAACATGTTATGTCGATTAGGTTTCAGGACATTCCGATCACGATCAATTAGTACGAGTATTATCGGATTAAAGATGGTAGAAGAAGTTTTATATGAGGTTTGAGATTTGTCCCCACCCTCCCCAAAAACAAATAGAGGATTTGCATGCATGGGTATGAAGGAGGGGGGGAGAAGAGGGTGTGGTTTTTGTGTATGTAAGGAATGGATGATGATTTTGAAATATTGGATATCAAGGGAGGATGATGATGGTGCATGATGAAGCTGGCGTGGAAGGCACCAACAGGCGCAGTAGTAGGCAGCACATGATGTAGCGGCTGAATAGTAATTGGTTCCCCGCCTATGAAATTTGATCAAACAGATTCTCCACGTGACCATTATTTGGATCTAATGCGTTCTCCACTCTTGACTGTTTCTTTCTTTCTTTCTTTCTTTCTGGATTCTCATCACTTCTGCCACAAACACACACACCCACCCAATGGCCATTACCCATTAAAAAAAAAGGGTTTTTTTTATTTTTTTTTATAAAAAAACCCAGTTCTAGTTTTGAGCCTTTTTGGGTATTTTGGTTAACTCAACTTGGAGTTAAGAGGCAAAGGAAAAGGTATTTTGTCCTTTTGCTTTTGGATATGTGTAGTACTGCAAGTATTTTGCAAGGACAGCCTCAAGATTCTCATAGATAGCCTCAGGCTGCCTAACTTATTACTATTTATTTTCAACATTGGCCACGCTTACTTATCCACTTGCATACTCATACTCAATCTTTGTGGTCCATGACTTCAAAATAGTTCCAGATTTGATCCCTGGACAAAGTTTTCTTCTTTCACCCTTTTCGTCGAACACCTTCTGGGCATTGCTTTGGAAGCCTGTTTTGTCTAAGTGGGAAAGGATGTGGGCCTGTTGGCTGCCGATTGGGGCCAAGATTAAGAGACCCCAGATGGGGTTTTAGTCCATTGAATGCTTGAACTATTAAGCCTTTGCCAAATAGAACTCTCTTGGGCTAGTAGAGAATAAATGAGGCTAAGCCCACTTATCTTTATAATAAGTCATACAATAAAATATCAATGGTCATCTTTTTACACTTTTTTTTTTAATAATATATATATGGGGATGGGGAAGGGGATTGGAGGAGGGTGAAATTTGTGTACTTTTACTCATGACATTGTATGAAAAAAATTTGAATAGCTGCTTTATAAATATTAAGAATAGAGTTCTCAAGTGACTAAACATAAATAAAACTAGTCTAAAATTCTTCGGTGAAAGTCGAGCAAGGTTTGATTCTTCGATTAGGGTTGTTAAACATATGGTTATTAACACTGTGTTGTGTGTTTAGATTGTGAAAAACAATGAGTTTGTCGAGTTAGTGTAAAATGTGTTGAAATTGTGAAGAAGAAAAGGTTACTAATCAAATACAATCACTCTTAAATGGGAATAAATGTACTTGAGCCACCTTACTTAAGGCATTAAAATGATTGAAACATAAAAAAAAAATATTTAATTAATGTCCCTTTAATCATCAAGCTTTTGCACTCTCTAATCCAAAAGGGGAGAAAGATTAAGATTTAGATCAAAGATTTAAAAGTAAAGCATTAAAGTTAAATCAGAATCTTGGGAGGATTTTATTTTGGATCATATATTTGGCCCATCTTTCCTCTTTAACTCACCAATCAATACATTACACTTTTCAATCAAAGGGCCACTTCTAAAAATGTTTGTGATTTGAACAAAAAAAAGCCTCAAGCTAACCTCACATTGGCAAGGGCAAGAGGCTTTCTATCTTACTATTTATCTTCTATAATTGAATGTGTGGTTTAAATTATTTTAATATATTCAAACTTATCAATGGTGGGATAATATTATAAAATTAGAGATAAAATGATGGCGGAATCCTGTTGTTAAGAGAGAGAGAGAGAGAGTTAGGTGCTCCCAAAAAGAAAAATGAAAGGAAAAAAAATCAATATATATATATATATATATAGCAGTTTCCCATCGGAGGGAACACCTAAGTTTTGTCCGTAAAAGAGGATAAAGAACTTAATTTATTAAGTTATTTCAATTATTTAACTTTTCATTTTTCAATATATATTATAAATCCTTCATATTAGTTTTTATAACTATAGTGAAAAAAAAATTGAATTTAATCTTTGAAATTGATATATATACTATATTTGATTTGAATAATAAACGTTTGAATATAGAAGTTATAATTATGGTGTATGAAAGGATCGTAAATTTTTATTTAAATATAAATATTTCAAGATTTTGATTTGTATTTTAATAAAAGTAATATATCAATGTAAGAAAGAACTTGGAAGAAACTCCAAACTTCCAAGCCAAAAAATTATAAAGGTCAAATGAGCAATACAAAATAGGGAAGAAGGCTGGAAACATCAATTATGTTTACTTGCAAGAGTTCAAAACTCAAGAATCTTCACTTCACCCACCAAAATCCATCAAGTAATCGTCTCTTCAACATGACCCAATGTGAAAAATAGATTTGATCCAAATTATTTGACTCAATAATTTAATTTATAGTTATACCACGTCATTTAAATCTAATCAACTCATTAAACCACGAAAGATATTTCAACGAATTTTTAGTTCTTATAATGATAAAAACGGTTGAGACCTAACCTAACAGATCAAACGATAGAAATGATTTTAATATTTTTTAAACGATACGGATAAAATTGACACAAATATAAAATGATCGTGATTTTTTAACTAGTTTTTTCAAAGACTGTTGCGTGTCACTTGGATGTCTAGTGTGGTACATTTCTTATGTCATCACTGTCTCTCACTCACACAGACACTCTGAAAAAAAGAGTATTTCGTTTAACCCCACACCACACTCCAACTCCATACATCAACTCTTTGTACTACGAATCGATCTGTTCTTAGTCCTAGGGTTCATTTTTCTTTCTCGCTTTTGCCCTCTTTCTCGAGCCGTGATCTTCTTAAAAAGGAACAACTTTATTAGATCCCATTCACTTTCTTTTCTTTTCTTTTCTTTTCCTTTCCTTTCCTCTGTGGTTTTTTTTTTTTGTCAATAAAAAGTTACTGTTTGTTTTCTTACACTCGTATATTTGTTTTAGGACGAATTCTTGATTTTTCCTCCCTCTTCTTCTCTGCCTTGCTTTTGCGTTAAAAGATTTCCATTTCCTGTTAACTTTTCTGGGTTTAGGTCTTGCTGTTGATTTTGTTTCTGGGTTGCGTCTCAATTTTTCTTCTGGTAATATGGGTTTTTTCCTCTCCCCCGTTAGAACTTTGGTGTTTGTTTTAACAATGTTAGAAACTTCTGGGTTTTGATCCCAGAGTCGATTATGTTCTAGTTCCATTTAGTTTTTCATTTTCTTTGAGGAATTTTCTCAAACACCTTGTGGGTCAGTTTGAACTCCTAGTAATTTTGGCTTTTTTTTGCTTCTCTCCCCTTTTGGAATCATGGGTTGTATCCATACAAAATGTTGTTGTAGTTACCCAAAATCTTTGGTTGGTGAATCCCAAGACTTCAGGCAAGGAATTCCTTACCTTGTGCAAGATAAGAACACATTGATAGAGAGATCATTGGAGTGTGTTCCTGTTCCTTCCCATAGCTATCATTTGGAATATTTGGTACTGGCTCAGCGTGGTCACTACCCAGAATCTCCTGACAAAGAAAACCAAGACAGTTTCTGTGTTAGAACAAATTTACAAGGTAACCCAAATGTTCATTTCTTTGGTGTGTTTGATGGGCATGGTCAATTTGGGATGCAGTGTTCTAATTTTGTTAAGGATAGGCTAGTAGAAACACTATCTAATGATCCCACATTGTTAGATGATCCTATACTAGCATTCAATTTAGCATTTTTTTCTACAAATGAAGAATTACATACTAGTGAGGTTGATGATTCCATGAGTGGAACCACAGCTATTACAGCCCTTGTTGTTGGAGATACCCTTTATGTGGCCAATGTGGGTGATTCGAGGGCTGTGATTGCAGTTAAGGAAGGGAATTGTGTCCTTGCTAAGGACTTGTCAAATGATCAAACACCCTTTAGAAAGGATGAGTATGAGAGAGTGAAGCTTTGTGGGGCCAGGGTTCTGAGTGTTGATCAAGTGGAAGGACTTGTGGATCCTGATATTCAGAGCTGGGGTGACGAAGAAAGTCAGGGTGGCGATCCACCTCGATTGTGGGTTCAAAATGGGTTGTATCCTGGGACTGCATTTACCAGGAGTGTAGGTGATAGTACTGCTGAGAAAATTGGTGTAAATGCTGTTCCTGAGGTTTCAGTTGTTCAGCTCACTCCTAATCATCTCTTCTTTGTTGTTGCAAGCGATGGAGTTTTCGAGTTCCTTTCCAGTCAAACTGTTGTCGATATGGTATGTAATTGTGATCAAAATCTTGAAAGATTTCGCCAACCATCTTTTTCATTTTTTTTATATCTCGTTTGATAAATTTTTTTGTTTTTTTAATGTCTTAGCCTGTCTTTGTCTGTCACTTATTGCATGATACCTTTGAACTGTTAAACTCAATAAACAAGATTTTACTCAACCAATTTATGAGCGCACATCTTATTGCATCAATAACTACTGCATTGCTACACTTCAATAGTTCAATTATAACTGCTGGTCTTAATTTAGTTTATTCTTTTGTAATCAAATTGTGATATTTTCTGGGATCTTGATTGCTGTGTATTCCAATACTTTATTCTTAATTAATTGGCTTCTTTTTTTATGTAGGCAGCAAGATATGCAGATCCTCAAGATGCATGTTCTGCCATTGCTGGAGAGTCGTACAAACTGTGGATGGAACATGAAAATCGCACAGATGATATAACAATCATTATCGTTCATATCAAAGGCTTGTCTAATGTATGAAATATATGAGAACCATTTTGAGTATTTTCATGTTCTTAAATATGAAGATAATATTTTTTTTTTCCGGGGGATAGAATGCGGGATTATGCTAGAAAAGTTTCTTTCCTTCTCATCTTTTATCGTTCTTTGCTATATCTGGATTTGGAAATTAGTGGTTCAATGTGTAGTTTTTTCATCTCTATCAATTGATTAGTTTGTGAACCTTTCTTCTCCTTATTTGAGTAATTGCTTCAGTCAGGCGCAGTTGCCATAGCTGGATCAAGTGGGGTCAGTACCTGGCCAGTAAGGTCAGGCTCAAGCAATGGCTCTGAGGGCACCCCTTCTTTAAGAAGCAGCCTCTCAGATTTACAAAACTCTCAGCATGTAATTTCAACTAATCGAAGCGCAGCAATTGTAGTTCCTACTCCGACGAATAACGAGAGACCTTTTTAAAGGTCCAAATTTAAATTTCATAAGTTACGTTTTTCATTCAGACTCAAATGTTGCTGTGACATAAAATTTCAATCGACTATTAACAGAAGGTGGATTGTTGTATCAGTCTACTGGCAAGCAGAAGATACCGGTAATGCATCCTGAAAGGTATACTCATGAACAGATTCATGGACCCTAATCTTGCTTAGATAAATCATCTCTTACCTTTTTCTTTTTATTCATACCTACAGGAGAAACATATGATTACCTTCCAGCTAAGCATTGGACCAGCTAATTTGATAGGGAGAGAGAGATGATTGATACAAGACATGGAAATGCATGGATGTTCTCTTGCTGGATAGCTTGGAAATTCAAGCTTGTAGTATGTGATGATGGAGATTGATGCTGTTTCATTAAAAGGACATCTGATGAAGAAGGAATTTAATGAAGTGGGTTAACTTCAAAGCTCAATTATAAACAAGTATTTAGACCCCACTCTTTGGTACCTTGTCTCTTCAATTCTGGCTGGCATGGTAGATTTTGTATACAAAGAAATATCATTTTTCTGCTGCTTGGCATATGGTAGTAGATCCATTAATAGAGAGGTGTCATGTCACTGGTTTAGTATTTTAGTGGAAACTTGTGGCTGGATATGATTAAAAAAAACACTGGTAACTTTAATGCATTTCCTTGTTTTTTTTCTTTTTAAGTAAATTTTTGAGTCAAAATCTCAAAAATCAGACTTTAGAAATTAACACATCAAAATTGTGAATCAAGCAAAGCTAAAACAAAAACATCAAAAATTTAAAATGGTGCTCCACAGTGCTTCACTTGCCTTCGCTAATCTTCCTTCTCTCATTGCAAGCCTTCAAAGCTTGAACTTCTGCCAAACAAACAAAATGTAAGTTGATTAAAAAAAAAACTAGTATTTATTTGAAAAACTTAAATAATTGCACAATACAACCCAAAAGAAATTATTGCAGTCAAGTTCTTTTCCTTTAGTATATAAATTTGTAAAAATATGATAATTACGTTTTGACATTAAAGAATCAACTAAAATCTCATTTACAGAGTAATCAATCGATTGCCTTTGCAAAAAAAAAAAAAAAAATAGAGATTGAAAAAACTTAACTACTTACTAGTAAATGGTTAACGGTAATTACACAGAAATAATCTTTAAAGGTAAAAAATAAAAACAAAACAATACATTAAAAAAAAAAGCAAAAGAAAAATTGATTATAAAAGTATAACAAATGTTTATTGGTGATAATTAGGGTGGGCAATATACAAGTAGTAGTTAAGTTTCTTCCTTAAACGATCCGAAGAACACGAACCAATTGATTATATAGTACCAGAGTAAAATGTATATTAGCTCCTCCACCAAAAAAAAAAAAGGTTCAAATAAAATTCAGGGAAAAACCGAATCTGTGAAACGAGGGGGGGTTCAATTGAATTCTCATATAGATAAAGAGGCATACCAGGCTGGCAAGCTTTCCAATTCCTGTTTTTATTGACAAGGCATTCCTGAAGTAGAGATGAAAATTGATTTCAGAGGGTTTAGGGTTTTTTAAAATAGGAAGAAGAAGAAGAAGAAAAACCTGTAATGATAAGTAGAAGGAAGAGCATTCATTGAGCTGCTTCACGTTCTCGTCGTCTTCGTCTGCATCGCTTTGGTGAAGAGCTGCTTCCTTCTTCTTCTCCTCCTCCTCCGCTGATTCTTGCTCTTGCGGTTGCGGTTTCGGTTTCGATTGCCCCGTCCCCATTTTTCTTTCTTTCAGTTTCAGGCCCGTCCTACACAAGGTATGGTAAACTCACGTTTCGTTTCTATGTTTATTAATTCTATTTCTACTCCTTACTTCACTTTTTATAAAAATATCGTTTTTTCTTTATCCTCTACTTACTCCTTTAATTTCCTGTATTTATTTAATCGTAATCTATTTTTTAATAGGTTTTTCTTTTATATATATATAAAATAAGTAAAAACTTTTTATGTATAAATATTATAAAAAAAGTAAAAGATTTGATTTCTTTTTAAGATAATATTCCTTTTCTTTTCTAACTCAGAGAGTTTGAAATCCAGATCACACAAGAAAATTTCATTTAAAAAATAAAAATTAAATAAATTAACTTGTCAAAGAGTCTGGAATTACTCTCTTTATTATCAATAACTTTATCTTTAATTAAAAAATTTAAAATACATTGTTAAATAGTTTTAAAAAATATATTAGGATTTAAAAAAAGGTTTGCTAAAATTTCAACCAAAGGGATAACTTAAAAAAAAATACACACTTGCCTATTTTTTTCTTTGACTATGCATTTTCTTGTTTGCTGGAATCTTGTCACTGTCATTGTATTATATAAGCATAAATGGAGTTTTTCATAAATAGCATTTTATGATTCGATATTTTAACAATTAATAAAGTTTTAAATATTTCTAAGCATAAAACTCAATCCACCTATAATTTTTATAAAAAAAAAAATATCACTTTTAAATTTAAAATGGCTATTTTCAATAATGATAAAAAAATTAGAGATATTAAATAAATGTCTGCACAACCACTTTTATCACGAATATGGCCAAAACCACCTAGCCAATTTAAATAAATGGTGATATTTTTTCATGATTATTATTTATTAAGTTTAAATTAGGGTAAATTGTAAAAAATGACATCTCAACCGCCAGCAGCATTAAATGGCCATATTTGTAATATTTTTCCATCGGTTTACTTTAATGAAATAATGGCTAGTTGTGTAAAAAATTCATTTAAAAACATCTATTAAAAGAGATTCTCTATTTTTTTTAATAATTAACCCGATGTAAATTACAAAAATTTATCCACATGATTTGATGAATAGAAAAAACCACTACATCTAATGTCAAAAAAAAAAAAAAAAAAAAAAACACTACATCTTCAATTTTATGTAACATTTTGACAGCTTTACAAGAAAATATGAAATCAATGTTTTCAATATACACATAATTTATCCCATGCAAGCAATTGCTCAATAGTATAAAGCAAAAATAAGAACAAGACTATTGCAAAACAGGCCCGGCCCTTAGGGTGTGTGAGCTGGGCCATGGGGGCCAAAAATTTTAAATTTAATATTAAAAATAATTATCCATTTAATTTTGCAAAAAGGTGGTTAAACTATAAATTTTGTGTCGTGGAGACGTTTTTGGCAATCGCGTATTACGGAGTCCAACGTTGGGGTTCGATTACAGCTTGAAGCAAGTCCATTTCTTTTTAATTAGCTCTTCCTCTCTCTCTCTTTTTTTCAGTTATTTCAAATAAAAAATCTATGAAACTCCAACTCATTTTTTTATCAAATAAAAAAAAAAATATATATATATATATATATATATATATATATATATATATATATATATATATATATAAATTTAAATCTCACCTATGCTATTATTCTTCTTGGTTTTTTTTTTTAATTATTTCAATTAAAAAATTGAAATTCCAATTCTGTTTTTTATCTATATATATATATATATATATATATATATATATATATATATTTAACTCTAATTGGTTTTTATTATAACAATCAAATTTATACATTCTTTTTTAATAAAAACACCTCAAAAAACCATTTCATTGATATAATGAAAGAAACATTTAAATTTTAAATATGCTTAAAACATATTTTTCTTTTTAATTTTTCCACTTATAAAATTAGGGGTGAAACCGGTTCGGTTCGGTTTTTCAATTAATTTTAAAAACCGGACCGGTTCGGTTCATGATAAGAAACCTAGATTTGAGCGGTTTTTATTCTTGGTTTCGATTTTTCCGTTTTTCTAGTATAGGTTATTTGCATTTAGTTTTAAAAAAATCCTCCAATATTGAAGGATGAAACAAAAAAAATCAAACATAAACAAAAATTTAGTTGAAAAAATTAGATTAATAAATATATAAAATATAAATTAAAATAAAGTGATAGATAAATATATAAAAAAATAAAACAAATAAATAAAAATTAGGGGGAAATAGGGAAGAGATATGAGATTTTTACTTGTTTTTTAGAAGCCAGTTCGGTTCGGTTTATAAATAATGGACACCGGGACTGTTCGAATTTTTACGGTTTCCGCCCGGTTTATTTTTCCGTTTTTTGGTTTTTTCTTTCACCCCTATATAAAATTTCAAATCTAAACTTATGTTTTAAAAATAAAATAGAGTTTAAATTATTATTTTTAAAGAGATTTTTTTTAAAATAAAATATTTTTGTGATTTTGTATAATAAAATTATACATGATACAGTGTCGAATTTATTTCGCACCGGGCCCAGTTTTTTTTAGGACCGGCCCTGTTGTGAAAAAAAAAATATATGTTCATAGAAATTTCATTCTTCACCCACCATACTTAAATTCATTCAACTATTCCATGTACCTTTCCCTTTTTCTCAAAAAGCAAAGTAGTGCCCTTCTATTTATAGACATCTTCATTAAAAAAATTGAAAAGAAACCATTTATCAAACAAAGACCACTAAACAATTCATTCAAATCCAGAAAACAAGCATCCATTTCCATTTTTAAATTGAGTTGATATTTTTTAACATCATTGTATGATATTTGGTGGATTAATATGTGAATTAATGCAATTTCTTTGAGCTAAAATTGCCAAATTAAAAACTAAACACAAATCAAGTAAATTATTCACCAGAACTCCCATGGCTTCCCAGACCTTGATCCTCTCAAACTAAAAGACTTTGCCCAGAAATTCACAGTTCATTCAAAACAGAGAAAAAAAATAAAGAATTATTAAAAAAAAAAAACTTAAAAATCATAAAGAAGAAAAGCTTCAAGAATCAACCAAATCCTCATCAGATTTTTCTTATTATATTAATTTGATTCATATCATACAGAAGAAAAACTACAAAGCCCTTGACTCACAAATTTTCACAAACAGAGCAGAAAATTAATCATTTAAAAGCCCAAACTATTTCCCAATATTACACAAATCAACCCCCCCCCCCCCCCACCCCCAAATTATCCCCTTTTCCAAACCCTACCTAATTTTCTTACCTTAACCCAGAAATCCCCAATTACATCAAAGCTTATAGATCATCTTAATCATAAATACACAATTACATGAGAAGATACCTTTAATTTTAGATTCTGATTTACCTGTCTCGTTTTCTAGATTTTCAGATCTACCAGCCGTTTAAAAAAATCACGGAAGGTGAGATCTAGAAAAATCAAGAGAGACATGAGAAAAATGAAAGAGGAGATTTTTTTTTTAAAAGATTTGAGATCTAGTTTTAAGCGTCGAGACGAAGCAAACGCCTCAGATCTCTAGTTGCAGAATCATCGACGATGGCGGAAACCTGTTTCTTCTTCGAGAATGACGGAAAAGGAAGTGAACTTGGAGATGGAGACATGGAAAACGCAGATCCAGCATAAATATCGCCCTTACCGACGATCCGGATCTGTTTCGCCACCATTTCTGGAGCCGGACATAATCTCTCTGTTCCGTTAACTATCAAATTATCTCCTTCCTTCTTCAGGTCCTCAGTTTTTATCTTCGAATCAAGCGATTGACCTCGCCTTAAAATCGTAACTTTCTCCATCACCATACTGTTCTTCACCGTCTTTAAATCATCGGAACTCGTTCTCTTCGAAACCAACGGTTCCGAATGATTCGAAACGAAACGTTTTCTCTGCTCCGGCCGCTCAGACCGAGCCGCCGCCGCCGGTTTTTTGTTAGATCTAGGGTTATGGTTATGGTTGTAAACAAACGAATCAGAGTTTCCATAATAAGGTTTCCGACGACAAAACGCTGCCGGAGGAACTCTGATTCGTTCGATTAAACAGTCTTGAGGCCGTAAGATCTCAGTCCCCATGGATGGAAAACTAAACGAAATTAAAATATCCCTAAAAATAAACCAGAAAAGGCCTAAAGATTCTTCCTTTGAAGAAGAAAGCGATGATGATGAAGAAGAAGAAGAAGAAAAGGGTATTTGCGTCTTTTTTAGTTTTTTTTTTTTTTGGGGTTGCCCTAATTTCCTTCTACAATTTTCTGCTCTTCATTTACAAGGCTTTGTTTGGAAATTCAGAAATGGGAGGGGGTCGATATATAGAGAAGAAGATGAGGTTTAAAACGATAGCGTTTTAAAGAGGGTAAAAAGAGCGTCTTGTTCTAATCTCACCGACCCTGGCAAAATGACGCGTGAAGACAGACAGAGATTGGCCGCCTTGTTTGAGTGATGAGAGAGAAAGACGATTACGTGGCGGATTATGACTGGGTCTGTCTTGGTGGGGCCAACTCAATGCTTCCCCGTTTAGACGGTAACCGTTACTTCTCCGTTTCGTCGTTTCGTTTTCACGTCGCTGTCTCCTGCCTTTTTTTTAATCGCCTAACGTCGTCCACGGAGGTGTTAGTTGTCGTCTTCTCATCTCTTACGTGGAAATTATTTAAGTGGGCCCCCATCTTTTGGTTAGCTGGCCTGGCCATTCATATCATATCATAATTGCGCTTCAGGTACGGTTCCCTCCGGTTTCCGGTTATTTTCTTTTTCCTGAATTATTAAATTAATCGGTGATTTTTTTTTAAATATATTATTATTGTTAACAAAATGATTCGTTGACCGTGACCCGGTCTTTACTTCAGAAGAAACATATGACTTGGTTAAGGTGGTTTAATATATATTCGAAACCCTATTTTATAAAAATTGAAAATATTTGGTGACCTACCAATACCATTAACATATAATTTGTGTTGGATGATTTCCTGCCTTGCCAAGAACAACAAAACCACTTTGTACAACTACCATTAGACTCTTTTATGTCTTTTTCAATTAAATATTTTATATGTATCCATATTGATAAGTATCTTATTCTCGTCAAAATAACTCAACTAGTTAGTCATCTACTCTTTTTATTTGAGGTTAAAAATTCGAGTTTTCCCTCTTATATTTTGATGTAATATCTAAATAAAAACTTATTTTACTGTTAATTTATTTTCTTTTTTAATGAATCATACTTATAAATTATATATTTAAATATTTTAATTAATAATACACAATGAGTTTTTTTTTTTTAATTACTCTTGAATATAGAATTAGTTTTATGTATTTTTCGCAACCGTCACGTTAGGGGTGAAGTGAAGAATTGTTTTAATAGGTAAATTTTTTATGAAATTGTTTTTCTATTAAATGAATGATAAATCAATTTTATATTAAAAACAAATGAAATTATATTGAAAAAAAAAACATTTTTTGCCTTTGTACATACAAGGCCTCGCTCCTGTTTTGTATAAACATATTTTATCTCTAGATTTATGACCTTATTATCATACAATAATTTTTAATTTTTGCTTCTCCGAAAAATATTTATATAGTATATAAATGCATACACATATTACAATTAAACCACCAACCCTAATATAATTTAAAGTTAATAATACACTAAATAGATTCAAATTTCTAGACCGAACACCCGTAAAATTCAATGACAATTATGAAGTTTGAGAAAGTAATTAAAGAAAGAAAAAAGGGGTTGGAAAAAGCAAAAGGTGAGTGGACCTTCGAGGTTCATGCCCCTGCAAGATTCTCAATAAAATATTAAAAATATATTTTTTAAAAGAGAGCTATGAAAGGATAAAGAGATACAAATAATGCTCTCGTCTCCTATATACCTTTCATTTGTTTCCTCTCAAAAAATAAAATAAATAAAATATAGTTTCATTTCATGGGGAATTGATAATGCAAAATACACCTCTCTCTCTCCAAATGATAAAGGAGAGATGGAATTTGGCTTCTTAAGGGGAAAAAGAAGGAAAAGCTAAAGTTATGTTGGAAGAAAGAATCATATCAGCTTTATTTATATTATATTACTTTTTGTATTTAAAATATAAAACTTTTTTTCATTATGGAATGATAAATACCAATTAGGGTACAAATGGTAAATTTAAATAATTTTTTATAAAATATATATATATTTTTTCAATACAAGTTCACGTTAAAGTAATTTAAAAATCAAATCAATTGAGCCATAAATTTTTGTTTTTCAAAATTAAACTGTTTACTATTTTATTCTAGTTTTTTTTTTTTTTTAAATAGACGATACTCATGTTAATTTTTTTTTAAATATTTTTCTATTGTTTTGATGATAATCATATTTATTTCTTGATTGTAATAATTTTTTTGAATAATTGATTGTAATGTCTGGACAGCGTGTGGGTAGAGATTTTGGCCTACCAACCTCTCCTCTTGCTTTCTTTCTTTTAAAAAAAAAAATCCCCCCCCCCCCCGAAAGTAGGTAAGTTTTATCTTTAATAATTTGATTATCGATAACTATGAAAATTTGAGTACATAACACGTCTAGGCTTGATTGAAAAAATATAGGACGACTTATGAAGGTCTTTTTTTTTTTTTTTTTTTTTTTTAAGAAAGGACTTATGAAGTTAAACATTGGAAGTCCAAGTCAACGTCTCTCTCTAAAGCTTTAATCATACATGTGAATAGAAGCGAGAGAGACGATTTTTTTTTTTTTGGGCATTTAATATATACAATTTAAGTGATTTCAAGAAGAAAAAAAGTCCCTCTCGGGCCACGTCTCTTTTAGGCTTTAAGGTCGGGGTGTTTGGTAGAAGGGTTAGGGTAGGGTTGGGTGGAGTGAGCTTCATTAGTCTACCCCATGTTTATTATGTTGACTTAATAACTCCGGATTTGATCTATTAAATTTATAGATTTTAAAATAGTAGTATGAGTGGGTAACCGCTCGTAAGAGAAATAAACAAAACATAACTTAAACTATAACTCACTTATCAGACATAGATTATATAAGACCTAAACTTATGAAACTCATACCCCTACACATCCAAACACAAATTATATAACTTAGACATCACAATACCAGGCTACCAAAACCCACACCAACCTACTCCTTCTACCAACCACCCCCTAAGTGGTATAAATGGAGTGGGGCGGGATAGGAGCAGGTACATTGATTACACCCCGTCCCGTTTAAGTAAAAATTAATCACCACGCCCTCACTGCATTTAAGTGTCACCTCGACCTCGCTCTATATAAGGGTTTTTAGGAATTTTTTTTTATAAAAAAAAAAAGACATAATTTTATTTAAAAATACCACTCTTTCAATTCATTTATACCTGATTAAAAAAATAAAGAAAAACATATTAAAAGTCTAATCAGGATCGAAACCTGTCAGGCCATGGCCCAACACCCCGTTTAATAAATGGAACCAATATTCGATCCCGACCCATTTATTAAATGGTTTGATCAAGACGGGTGGCGAGACGGGTTCAATATTCACCCCACATTAGAGAAAAAATATATAGATTTAATTAAGGGTTGTCCGTAAATTATCTAAATTCATAAAATTGTAGGATTCAATCTATAAATTATATAGTTCAATTAGAGCATAGCTCAAGTGGTCAGACACTTTATCCCTTCACTTGAGCTTGAAGGTTCGAGTCTCCCCTTACCTAATTTGACAAATATTAACATGTGTATAATTAATAAGTGGATTAAAATCAATTTTCCATTTTCTATTTATATTTCTAGAATTGGCATTTACTTATCATACCATTACAAAAATGACTATTTATTACAAAATTCAATTTAATTTGAGGGATTTTCAAAGATTAAACTAAGAAGAAAAAAAATGTTATTGGCGAATAGCAAGTTGAATATGACGTCTCGCTCAATAGATGCCCTAAAAAGTCCGATGAGAAAGTCACAAGCTCCCTCTTTTCACTCTCGTCGGGTGCTTACGTGTCTTGAAATTGGAGTTCCCTCGGACTTTCTCCTACACGGTGCCAAGTGCCAACTCAATTTTTTTTAATGAAGGTCTCTATACCTCATTAGATTAGATGATTATAAGATTAAATGTAAAGAACTTATATTTATGTCATAAATTTAGTATATACTTTTTTTTTGACAATTAATGAAGTAATATATTTTTTACATACTAATTATTGAAACGTCATAAATTTTTAAAAATTATTGAAATACCAACTTGTGTGGGGTATTTCTCGTCGAAGTCTTGTTCCACACAATAGAGCACGTCGCGTCACGTGCTGTTCCTTAGCGGCAGAACTACCTGAAACGTTACAGCAGATGACAGTCAGAAGGGCATAGGTGTGGTACCGGCCGACGACCCTCCGACGATCAAGTTAGATGGTGGTAGGTGAGATTTGCCTTGCGTCGCAAGGATTAGGTCAAGACAATCAGATTGTTCGTTCTCTAGGTTAAAGTGTCATACCTGATTTGACGGCTTAATGGGCTTTCATCGGGCCCAAGAAGGATGAACTCCTTATGGTGTTGGCTCGGATGGGCCTGTCCCCATGTGAGTCGGCTTGTAGTGAACGCGGCCCGTAGGAGGGCTGACTCCTTCAGGATGTGATCCGAATGGGCCTGTCCCTATGTGAATCGGCCCGGTGTGAGCGCAGCCCATAAGAGGGCTATTTTTACCCTTTACAGTTTTCCTCTATTTCCTGGGTCGGAAAGTCCGATGCAGGGAATAGTAGATCGATCGGATCAGGGGCGTGATGTTTGCCCTAATCTTCGTGCTACTGTGGAGTGGTTGGGGACCACGACCCTTCGAAAAATAGACCGCCTCGGCCTTGTCATGACTCGGGCTCTACTGACCTCCTTTCGGGAGTCGTCACGTTCTCTTGTGGATGTGACTGTTCCAGGAGACGTGGCTCCTTGTGAAATTGACCCGTTAAAGCTCCGGATGGACGCGAATTCCAACGAACTTTGGGTGATCCGGATCGTCGCGACCCTCTCCACGTGTCGCGATGGTTGGACGCGTGTTATCTTCTTTAAATAGGGTTTTCCCTCAGACTCAAGGCTTGTTCACCTTTTGATTTCTCGAAGTTTTCTGCGAATCATCCATTTTCGAAAAGTTCTTCGTCGTCTTCGTCCTGCTTCCTCGTAGCTTTCCCTGTTCTTATTCGAAGGTTAGTCTTCTCTTTTCTATCTTTTGTTTCCTGCTCTTTTCTGTAATGGATAGTGTTGAGGGAAACTCTGTAGCTAGAGGTCCTAGGACTCATAGGTTCGCTGTAGGGGATGACGAGTATGATGGTTTGGTTTTTTAGAGGATTAAGTCTAGGGCTCCCCCTCCCTCTGCCTGTGCCGGTAGGGCTAATACCGTTCCCTCATATCGGGGTGAGCCTGAGGGGAATGAGCCTGCGATTGATCTTCGATCGTTGATTGGTGAGGAATCCCTCCCTTCTGTGAATGAGCTTGGGTCAGTTTCTGAGATCCAAGCAGGTTTGGATTCCGTCCATTCTCCCACTTCTCATTCTTTGGGGGGAACAGATTCTGTTTCAACGGGCCCAACTACTGTTCTCGACCTTTCCCATCCTCCTCTTCCTGTTCCTGCCGAGGAGGCGGCCCAAAAGAAAAAGAAGAAAAGGAAAAGTCGTTCTAAGGGTAGCAAGGCCGCGTCTCAGGTTGGTCCATCCGTCCCTACGCCGTCGGGGGAAGTGGACTCCTCTTTGATTAATGAGGCTGCCGTCTCTGACCCTCTTGGATCTCCTACTGCTGATTCGGATGAGGCAGAGATAGTGAGCAAGAGGAAAAAAAAGCCTCATCCGAAGGGCATCAAGGAAGATAGGGGACCTTTCCATTTTCCCTCAAAGCTGACGCAGGCCAAACTCGATAGGTTGAGGGCTGATTATGGGATCTCTACGGATTTCGAAATGAGGCTCCCAGAAGCGTCAGAGAGAGTTTATCTTTTCCCGGGGGAGAGTTGGACCTCTTTTTATATGCGGTTTTTCCAATGGGGTGTTCGGCTTCCCCTTCCCCCTTTGATGGCCGAGTTGCTTCAGAATGTCGGCCTCACGTTGGGTCAACTGATGCCGAACGCCCTGAGGTCTTTGATCACCTTTTCGGTGGTGTGTTACGAGTTGGGCTTTCGGCCTACCCTGAGCATGGTTTCCCACTTTTGGTCCCTTCGCTTGAACGTCCAAGACAGTATGCGTTTCATCTTTCATAATCATAAAAAGCCAGCTCTGGTGGATGAGACCTCCTATGACAAGCGCTGGAAAGAGGAGTGGTTTTTCATCCGCGGCCCCTTTCTTCCTGGGGGCGGGTCCCTTCCTGCCTCGTGGGAAGACGAGGGTGAATGAGTTCTGTACTACTTTGTGTCTCGTTTATTTATAGCCGTGCTAACCATTTTCAGTCTTTTGCGTTTCAGTGAAGAATCTGCTTCCGAAGGGTGCCTCTCAAGAAACTCTTGGTCCGTGCAGGATTCTCGCCCAGAAAGGCCCTTTCAACTGGGAGGAGTTTAACCAGCATCCTTGGCTAGTCTTTGCCAAACTGTGGGCTCCACCTCCAGGTTTCGCGCTCGTTACTCCTCGTAAGTGTTTGTTTGTTCTTCTTTCCTTTTCACACTTTTATGTGTTTCTCTTGGCGCACGACTAACTTGGGCTGGTTGCGACGCAGGTTTCAGCCGAAGAATGTCTGGCGTCACGCTTACCCCTGTCCCCAACTCCAATGATCCTGAAGCCTTTCTTACCCTTCTTCAGGATATAGGAAAGAAAAGAGTTGAGGCGGAGTCTTCATCCGATCCGAAAGGAAAGAAGGTGGCTGTTCCCAAGCGTCCCCGCAAATCTGGAGGTGGGAAATCCGTGAAGATCATCAACACGGAACCTTCCACAGGGGGTGCTATGGTTCTTTCCCTGGATCCTCCTGCGGACCCTCCTTTGGATTCCCCTATGGATCCTTCTACGGATTCTCTGGCTCTGAAACGAAGGAGGGGCGGAATCATCGGGTCACTCGACCGCGCGGTAAGGGGTGCTGATGCATATATTTTGAAGCATCCTGAGATGGCTTATCGATCATTTTCTTCCGAGGCGGATTCGCCCTCTCCTTCTGATCATGCCCATATTTTATCTTCTGATACGGACTTTGAACAGGAGGAAGGCCAGATGACCGGGGGGTCCTTGGACGGCGAAATTCCGTTCTTACCCGCTCAAACTTCCCTAGTTATCCTCCCTCCATCGGACGTGGGTCCGTCGACGCCTAGTGGATCGGGCGCTGCGGGCGGTGGATCTCCCTTGCTTCGCTTGTTTGTTTCTCCCGACGCAGACTTTGACAAGGGGTCCCTCTCCAGCTCTTATTATATCCGACGAGCTATGCATTCTGTCGGATTCTCCCGCGACTTGGAGGACGTGCAGCTGAAACCTCTCATCGACTACGACAGTGACGATGAGACTTTCAGCCACATGTGTTATCGTAGCTGGCTGGTTAGTCGTTTACTTCACTGTTTATTTTTCCTCTGTCGTTTTTGATTGACTTCTCACGTCTTGAAAATGTATCCGATCTTTTAGGGGATCCAGGCCTCGACGCAGATAGCTCTCAACTTGGAGGTTCTGCTTATCAAGCATAGAGAGCTCAAGCAGGAGTTGGCGAAGGCGAGGGCCAGCGGTCGGCAGTCTCATGTCCTTGATTCGGCATTGAATGAGGGTCTTCAATTGAAATCCGATCTGGATGAGGCTGAAAAGAAAATTTCTTCACTGGAGGTCAATGGGCTGCAGCTGTCCGCCGATCTTGAGCGCGTTCGGAAAGAGTACAAGGACCTTCAATCCTTCAATGAGAACAACAAGAAGCTGCTCGATGAAGCTGTTGTTGCTCAGAACAGAGCATTGGAGGATCTGGGCGTCGCTCGTGAGGAGGGGTCTAAAGCCGTGGATGCCTTCAACCGGGGAAACTGAGTCCCTCAGGAAGGTCAGGGAGGAAATGGATCTTGTTGCGTTGGAGAATGACTCGCTGAGGAGTCAGGTGTCCGAGCTTCCGATCCTTCACGCTAGTGTCACCGACCTCCAGCGAAAGTTGGCCGTGGCAACTGCAGCGTCGGTGGACTCCATTCTCGTCGGGCGAGATTCGATCAAGCTGCAGATGGAGCAATCTCGAGGATGAAGATGATCCAAAAAATGTTATTGGCGAATAGCAAGTTGAATATGACGTCTCTCTCAATAGATGCCCTAAAAAGTCCGATGAGAAAGTCACAAGCTCCCTCTTTTCACTCTCGCCGGGTGCTTACGTGTCTTGAAATTGGAGTTCCCTCGGACTTTATCCTACACGGTGCCAAGTGCCAACTCAATTTTTTTTAATGAAGGTCTCTATACCTCATTAGATTAGATGATTATAAGATTGAATGTAAAGAACTTATATTTATGTCATAAATTTAGTATATACTTTTTTTTTTAACAATTAATGAAGTAATATATTTTTTACATACTAATTATTGAAACGTCATAAATTTTTAAAAATTATTGAAATACCAACTCAATAAATTTAATGAATTGATAAAGGACAAAAAGTAATAAATAGTAATTTCATAAAATTCCGAATCTCTATTTAGATAAAAATGACAGTTCAATAAATTTATGAATTAATAACAGGTAAAAAAAACCAACAAATAATAATTCATTAAAATTATTGTACTATTATTTAGGTAATTTTTTAAAAATTATGATATCACGATAATTAATATGAAGAAGAAATATATGGGCATTTGCAAATCTACCAATTTTTTTAGTAATATTTGTAAAAATAAAATCTCAAAAAAAATATTTGCAAATATAGCAAATATTGATCAAGTTTATCAGTGATAAACATTGAATTACATATTTTTACACTATGATTATCACTGATAAATACATAAATAATTGTTTATCACTGATAAACATGATAAAAATTGCTATATTTGCAAATAATTTTTTAAGTTGACATTTTTACAAATATTGCATAAAAATTTGCCACCCAATGAAATTTCTCAGAAATATTATATACTATGTGAGACATTTTTTGTTTTTTTTAATGAAATATACTCAATATGAACAATTTACGTTATTATAAATTTAAATCTACGTATTTAAAGTTTTAAAAATTAAAATATTGAACGTCTGTTTCTCATAAAAAATACACTTATCTTAATAATTTGGATTAAATGAAATAATTTAGATGGTCTTGTCTACTTATATACCAAACAATCTTTATAACATCGTTATATTACGAATATTCTTAATAATTAGTTAGGCACCTCATTCTTTCTTATAAAATTGAAGATTCAGATATTCTCTCCTGTCATTTAAGGTAAATAAAAGAAAAAGTCGTCACTAATTTTGTATAAAAAGATAAAGTCCTAAATAATCCTTCATGACCAAATTTGCCATCTCTCTCATAAATTGTTAATTATTTTTTAATTAATAATTCAGTAACAGTGGAGGGGGGAAAATCAGGTGCATGTTCATGTTGTGTGGATTAGAAAGCGAAAGATTCAGTTGGTGGCTTGAGATTGATGAGATCTCAACCACAAAGTTTGGGACCCACCTCTCTCTTTCAATCCAAAAAAAAAAAAAAAAAAACTTATTGAATTCCACATTTAAAAAAAATCTGAAACTCTCCAGTCAATAGCTGCCACGTAAAAAATATCTTACACTCACCGCCTAGCATTCCAATCAAACCTTTCATGGACTGGGCTTGAAAGCCCATTAATTGTTGCCCACTATTTACGAGCATAGATAAGGCCCATTAACATACACAAATGGGCCTGAAAAATACCCCACATCCTTAACATGTCCATCCTACGAACACCTGGAAGTGTGTGTGAGACAATGAATTCTCACGACCACCATTCGAATGGTTTTGTCTTTCCCCGAGGTTCTACTTCTATCCATTTGACAAAATAACCACACATTTACTTTAAAAAAAAAAAAATAGAAATTTTAATGAGATAATATAATTTTGTGGTATAGAAATTTCATATAAATATTTGTTGAGGACATTTTATTTAGAAATTTGAGAAATTGAATTTATAGCACAAACTCATGAATTTGATGAGGTAGTGTGATATATAATAGAAATACATAAATCAAACTTTTAAAACAGACATCCTTATAATTATTATTAATTTATTTAAACATTTAAGAAATAAATGAATAGTTCTTATCTATAATGACAAGAATAAAAAATGCATATACTTAATTGAATTTACTAAACTTATTTGGGTAGTGAAAATTCATAAATGGGTGTTTGGATTTCGAGTTTGGGATGCCTTAATTTATATAGTTTTGAGTATTGAAATATGAGTTTGTGTAACTGATATTTGGTATGATTTATTCATATTATATATATAATCGTGAGTGTCCGGATCAATTTACGCGTCTGCAAATTTAAGTTTACTGGAACAACTTCACGACCCTCTAACATTTGACTTGTAAAACTCTAGTAGATAATATCCCAAGATAATTTTATCCATTATGGAAATTCATATTTACGGAAAAAAAAATCATTACAATAAAAATGCATACTAATGAAATCATAAAACTAAAACGACGCAGTATAGAAATCCATAAACACTGGTTTGTAACTTTGTAAGTAAAACAAATACATTGAAACTTATTATGTATTTTGGTTTAAAATTTTAAATCTGATTATTATTTTTTAAAATAAAAACAAAAACGCATAGTTTCTCAAAAAAAAATAAAAAATCGCATGGAGTAGTCTCAGAATTTCCTTGGATTACACTGAATATTATACACACACTCGCCCCTCGATAAGATAAAAAAGAAAAGAGAGAAATGCGGGAGGAGCAGGAATCGGGTGTTTCAAACTTCGGACTTCCCGATGAAGTGGTGGAAGCGCTGCCGTCCGATCCCTTCGAGCTTCTAGATGTGGCTCGCAAAATCACTTCCATTGCACTCTCGACACGTGTCTCCGCTCTCGAATCAGAAGTCTCAGCTCTTCTTTCCCAAATCTCCGACAAGGATTCTATCATCGCTGAGCTTCAATCTCAAATCGATTCTCTTGACGCCGCCCTCTCCGACAAAGCCGACCAACTTTCCCGCGTCGACCACGACAAGGTCCATTTCCGATCATTTTCACCCTTCCTTTATTTATTAATAATTTGGATTGTGTACTGTTTATTTGCAGGAGGCATTGTTGCAAGAAAACGCCTCGCTTTCTAATACTGTAAAGAAGCTCAATAGAGATGTCTCCAAGGTTTCTCTTTTGTTTTTTCCAACCTATTATCTTACGAGTTTTCAAGTGTTGTATGGTCGTGTGATTATCCGTCTAGACACTCATGAATATAAAAAATAAAATAAAATTGATATATTAAGTAACGTTGAAGATATATGTTTGATTGGATTGAGTTTGCATTAGATTTTGATTAAATTCTCTAATTAAGTTGGTATGAAGCAAATTAACTTCAAATATCATTTCAATGTTTATGAAAATAACTTCTAATCATGATACGTTGATGTTCTAATGTTGGTTGATTCAGTTTTTATAGCAGTGTAATGTGTTATAATTTGGTGTCGCAATTTCGTAATTTTGTTTGTTTTTTAAGGGAATGGAATGGTGGACCTTTTCAAATTAGCAAGCACTAGTACAATAGCTTTTACCATTGATATGTACAGTTTGTTATCATTGCAATGGGATATTTGACTCATTTGCATTATTTGCAGTTGGAAGTTTTCAGAAAGACGCTTATGCAGTCTCTACGTGAGGAAGAGAACTCCGTAAGTCGTCTTTATTTGACACCGATTATGCTCAAGTGATTTGATAATGTCTTGTCTTCACCTTTTTAAAAACAAAACAATATTAGCACTTCGTTTTAAAGTCGTCAATTTTGCTACTTTTGATTCCCACCTCCCGGGCCCCCTCCCCTCCTTATGCTATGACAGGCTGGAGCTTCAGAGGTGGTTACTAAAATACAGAGTCAAGAAAGTTTACCCACGGCCCCGCATGTTGGAGGTAATATGAGTTGCTCAATATCAATTTTTGTGTATGAACAATGTCAGTGAACATAGATTATTTTTTGATGACCTAGTGTAGTGTATGACCATATTGTTGGTTTTATATCTGCACAATAATTTTCCCCTTTTTTGGTTTGTTATTCTTCTGACTTGGACATTTTCTAGGGAGTTCCCACAATTCATTTTCTTTATTCTGACTTGGACATTTCCCCCTTTTTTTGGTTTATTATTGTTTTGTAGATGATTTGACATTGCCACCGTCTAGATACTCATCACTGTCATCAGTCCAGAGCCAGACTTCTGAAACAGTGAATTCTTTAGTTGAAGATCATGAGACGGACAGTAAGTACCTTAAACCTTTCATATACTTGGTCTTGGATCTAGATCTTCCTTCGTGCGATTTGAGAATAGGTAACTATAGGAAATGGGCTATATATAAAATTATGAATCTAATGCAACAGGACTGGTGGTATCATTTCTAAATAATACAAAATTGGAAACAAATTTATGTTTCGGTATTGTTTTTTATTGTTTTACAATCTTTATTACCTCTCTATTCAATTGGCAGGTTCACGACCTCGTATATCAAACAGCCTTCTGTTAGCTTCACAGACTAACACACCTCGGCTGACACCTCCTGGGACCCCTCCTATTTCTTCTGCATCAGTGTCTCCTACGAGAACATCTAAACCCGGGTCCCCGAGGCGTCATTCAGTGTCATTCTCATTCTCAAGGGGCATGGTTGATAATAAGTCCTCTCTGTCTTCCTCCATACCCTCCAGCAATCTCAGTTCAATTTCAAGCCCTTATGCAGGAACACCTGGTGGTAAGCACCGAAAACTTTCTTTCTGGCAAAATTATAATTTAGAATTCAGTTAGTATTTTGGCTGCATCTTCCAAATGCCAATTTAAAGAACACTGGTTGTTAACTTGTTTATAGTGCCATTTCATTTGGGGGATGTTTTAATGGGTTTTTATCTCCTCTGACATTTCTGATCATGTGCTCAACATGTTGCATGATATGCTCCGGTTTCATTTTCGTGATCCTATGAGATTGTATTTAGTACTTTTAGTTTCACTCTAAAAAATGTATTACATTTAAATAGCATTACGTTTATGCCCCGGGTTGTTCTAGTCTACTGACTACTCTTATTGGGTTTCAGAGACATTGAACAATTTAAAACATGTAGGTCATCAATATAATATGTAAAATTAATCTTTAAAAAATTGAAGCATTGTTTTCTGTTAGCAGGTTTCTAAGCAGGCGATGAAACTGTTATTATAGATTTTTTATACAAAAAGTTTTTTTTAATGGATTTTGTTCCTTGGAGCCAGTTAGAGTTATCTTTTTAGACTTATAGTTGAAACTGATCTGAAAATTTTGGTTATTTATCAACAAACAGAATACGGGGTTGTAGTTTGGAGTTAGCACAAGATCCATTTGGGTCGACATGTTTTGCATTTATGATTACCCGTTCATATACACTGAGTCTAATCTCTCAATATTGTACATGGGTTTATGATACATTTCTCTACTAAAAGTTAGCAAGCACATCTTCGAAAATTGTGTACCACTAACACATTAGTTTGAATATTCCATTTGAAGAGTTTTATTAACTGATGCTGTACCTTATTTTATGATTCTTTGATTAATCGGTTTCAGGGCGAACTCGGGTTGACGGTAAAGAATTCTTCCGCCAAGTGAGGTAAGAGAAAGGATAGTGCTTGAACATCAAGTTATTTTTCAATGATAGCTCAACCGGTTAACATTTATACATAGCAGATCATTGAGATGCATCCTGAACTAATGTGCCTAGTATCATAATTTCCATTTTTCTTGATTAAAAGGGTAGCTTTTTTTCATGAAGTTTATTTATGAACGTACCTTATTACCAAAAATAACCCCATCCATTTCAGATTATCAAGTTTTTTACTATTTTTAGTGGAAAATATTCAAAAAGTTTACCCTGTAATTGTTTCTGAGAAACATTTATTCTAAATATGACCGAAGCATCAGAACGAATAATGCCCCTTTTAACTTCTGTTTTTCAATTCTTATACTCTGTAACGATACCTATTATTTCTCATCATCATATCCACCTTTTTCCATCTCCTGTGTATGTGCTTGCAAATTCTTTATTTAATCATTGCAATGGAATTAATTTGCTTCTCTGTTACAGGAGCCGGTTGTCTTACGAGCAATTCAGTGCTTTTTTGACCAATGTTAAGGATTTGAATGCCCATAAGCAAACAAAAGAGGTATTACTCTCTTCCTTTCTCTCTCTCTCTCTCTCTCTCTCTCTCTCTCTCTCTCTCTCTCTCTCTCACACACACACACACACACTCCAGAATTCACAAGACCAAATCATGTTCTGAATCTTCTTTTATCTGAAACATTTCAGGAAACTCTTAGGAAGGCTGATGAGATTTTTGGCCCTGATAACAAGGACTTATTTACCATATTCGAAGGGTTGATTACTCGTAATGTTCACTAAAATATGCTTTGCAATGACTTCAATTGCAAATGATATTGGTGTAACAAGGACTTCAATGAAATAAATTTTTGAACTAGTATTCAAATGATATTGGTGATTATTAGATACCATTTCAATGATATTTCCTTGTGTAGAGTTGAATGAATTAGGTCTAGGACATAGGGCTTCACTATCCGGGGGCGAAGCCTATGGGAAAAAACTATTTTTCAGAAATAAAGAGGATAAAATAGATAAATAAACCGCCCTGGTTGGGACTTTGTGGTCAGGATTAACTTAAGACGAGATATATATATTTTTTGTTTAAGATGGGTGATTGAATTTTACCTTCTCAAAATCACTTTTCCCTTTATCGACCATAAATAAATAATAAAATTTTAACCTTTTGATCAAAGACTATTAGGAATCTCTATGAGTTTCATTGAAAATGGAGATCCATGAAGTTTTCCTAAATCATTGAGAGATTTTTTTAAAGAACCCATATGGATGGATATTGCTTTTGAAATCAAATATTAAAAGAAGCAAATTGTCTTCTTCTGAGGAAGGCTTTGAACCACCACCTTTGCTGTATTAGTTAGCGGTAGTGCACATCATGATGCGTGTATGTGTGTGTATAATAAATAGTCATTAAAAAAAAAAACCGATGAAAGTATTTATGGAGTAAAGCTTGATCGATGGAATACAAATGATCTTTCAAATAATGCATTATTGTCTTTTTTTTTTTTATTGGAAGTTAAAATTTCATACAAAATTTCATATATTTTTTTAAAAAAAAGTACATTTATTTGATTTGTTAATTGTTAATAGTAATCTTATTAAAAAAAGGTCAATTAACTAACCTAAAATTTATTGAGAAATTTTAATAGGTAGAATATTTTAAAAAATATTTATAAATGTAAAAGATTTTTTTCATATGAATATGAATAAGTTATTAATGTTGATCAGACGATTTACTTTGATCATTGTCAATCCGACTCATTTACAAATACTTTTCAAGTCATGCTATATTTGCATTTGCCCATAAATTTTTAGTTTTTTTTCAAACCATTATTTTTCTATTAAAATTATAAAATTAATTCTAAATTTTGTTTTATATTATTATGGGATTAAAATTGACAAAAGATATGTCATATGTATTTGAAAAAAGAGGAGTAAAAGAGAGAGAAAAGGTGGGGGAAAACAAAGCAAAAATTTGAAATCCCACTTGCACGTGTGGAATGGGAAAACCCAAAAGAAAATAAACGATTTTCCCGGGAAAATTGGAACTCGTTAACGTGCTTGCATTGTTGCATTTCAAGCCTTAAACACGTCTTCGATTCCCAAACACGCTATAATTTTTATATAGTTTTTCTCCTCTTTTGATTTGATTACTTTTCAAATTATAGAATAACGTAAAATTTAAGGAGAAAGATGACAAATTTAAATCCGAATTCGAAGCATAAGAATTCGGAGAACATTCAAAAAATAGAAAGAACGTTGAAAAAAACATAGAGAAATCATGCCAACCGCTAGTCTTCTCTCCCTCTCTGTTTGAGTCTCTCTGTTTCTTCCCTCTTTCATTTCTCTCAACCCTTTCTCTGATTATCCAATTTCCCAAAATTTTCATGGAAAATGGTTCAGAAGCTTCATCTTTTTCCTGGTATTTTATAATTTTGCTTTCTTTTCAGCTTTTGTCTTGTGGGAATTTATTTTTTTTCTATTTGGATGTGAAAAATGTATTGGAGTTCTTTTGACTTTGCAGATTTTTGTTTGTAACATATAGGATTTTGATTTTACATTGGTCAATGTTTGATTTCTATTTGATTGTTATCCTCAAATTTCAACCAAAATGCATTTATTAGACGAGCTTAAAACTTAAAAGTAAGCAATATAATGTATTTTTAGTGTGTTTAACCAATTCGTGTTGTTTTCTGAAAAGATGTGAGTGAATGCCACAATGATTTAAAGATTTTGGAATTTTCGATAAAAGAAGAATTAGGGAGAATATGGTGTTTCAAGTGTATTTTTTGCATGGATTTTTTTTTTTGCAATTTCATATTGTTCTTTAAATTTCCTAACCGTGTCATGGAGTGTCGTTTATTTGAATTCTCCATTTGAGATTCTATGTTTTTAATGCTATCAATTCTTTGTTGACATGGGAATATATTGAGCAGCAATGGCTCATGTGACATTGATAGTGAAAATCAATCGAGTGATCGGGGAAATCAAGCCGTGGAAACCCCCACTTTAGGTAGCAGAAGAGTGCGAGGGTTCTCTGACTCTTTCTCTAGTCATGGTGAGAATTTATATTTAAGCTATTGCAAATATTTGATCATTTATGTACTAATGTCACAATTCTATGTTAGCAGACTTGAGATCTTTAGATTTGGAAGATGAAGGCAACGAAGAGTCATCTCCGAGAGGGGTGCTTGAGGACTGCGCAAGAAGCTTAGATTCTGAAACTACCACTTCAAGGGCCAGCACATCAGACCGGGAAGGTCCTTCGGATTCTAGTAATCCCAGTCACTGGAGAGGCTTCTTTCGTTTATTGAAGAAAGGACCTTATATGCGATTTCAGACCCTTCCTCCTATTAAAGCTGTTCCAAAACTCACCAGAAGGAAGAGCAAAAGAATCAGAGATGATATGATTCCAGTACTGCATTCACCAGTTATGAATTCCTCTATAGAGACTGAGTTTGGTTGCTTTAGATCTTCATGGAAGAATTTCTCACTTTCCGAGCTCCAAGCTGCAAGCAATAATTTCAGCCATGGTCTATTTCTAGACCAGAAACCCCCCCCTTTAATTTCAAATTTCATGATATCATTCCCTTTTTGTTTTGGTGTTGATTGAAATATGTATTCAAATTTTATGCTGATATTATACACGTTTTTTTTTCCTTTTCCCACAAGAAAACCTGATTGGTGAGGGTGGTTATGCTGAAGTTTACAAGGGGCAGCTGGAAGACGGGCAATTTGTTGCAATCAAGCGGCTTACGAGAGGTAGCCAAGAAGAGATGACTGCAGACTTCTTGTCTGAGCTTGGTATCATTGTCCATGTAGATCATCCTAATATTGCCAGTGTAATTGGGTATGGAGTTGAAGGGGGATGCACCTTATACTTCATTTATCACCCCACGGGAGCCTCGCATCCATACTTTATGGTTCGTCATTCGGTGTGAAGCTTTTAAATCTTCTACTGTTAAATTTACCACTAATTTGGTCTATATATACAGGGCCCAGGGAGAGACTGGATTGGGAAATCCGGTATAAGCTTGCTTTAGGGATTGCCGAGGGCCTCCTGTATCTTCATGAAGGCTGCCAAAGAAGAATAATTCACAGAGATATCAAGGCCTCAAATATACTGCTTAGAGATGATTTTGAGCCTCAGGTATGCTTTGTCAGTTATCCAAATATTGCCTCTTTTGTTCAACAATTCATGTCTTCTAGCACAAACAGGAAAGTTTCATAAATTTTCGATTGGGATATGACTTTAGTGTGGTGAATAACTTGAAATCTAAACCAGATATCTGATTTCGGGCTTGCAAAGTGGCTGCCAGATCAATGGACTCACCATACTGTGTCAAAGTTTGAAGGCACATTTGGGTTTGTGAATCAAAACTTCACTTTAAATTTTTTTGAAAAATTTACTCCTCTCGGCTTGATCCTCCTCTTTGTCTGTTATGATAATTATAGATACCTTCCTCCTGAGTTCTTTATGCACGGTATAGTAGACGAAAAAACTGATGTCTATGCCTATGGAGTACTGCTGTTAGAACTTATTACCGGACGACAAGCATTGGATAGTTCACAACAAAGCCTTGTGATGTGGGTATGTTTTAGTTCTGCAAGCTCAATTTTTCTGATTCAACAAACAATTCTGTTTGTTTAAGACCACTGTTTAAAACCATTTGTAGGCCAAACCTCTGCTATCTAAGCCTGAAATCAAGGAGCTTGTTGATAAATCTCTTTTTGACGCATATGACACCGAACGGATGAACCGTATGACATCAATAGCTTCGATGTGCATACACCAATCTTCAATTCATCGACCAGAAATGAGTCAGGTATGTGTTTCATCTTGAAGAAAATATGCATCCTTCTTTGTTTGAGTAGCTGTCGATCCTGATGATAATTTTTCCATCTTCTCGGAAAATCTTTACATAAAATGGAATTTCTTTTGCTATTAACTGATGAGAAAAGAACATTATTTTCAGATTGTCCAAATCTTGAAAGGGAATGAAGTTGGTTTGGAGCTCGTGAGACGACAGACGTTGAAACTTCAGAGGACATACTCTGAAGAGCTCTTAGATGCAGAAGAGTACAATTCTACAAAATATTTAAATGATCTTGATCGACATTTGGAGGTGGTTTTAGGAACATGTAACATTAATGTTTAGATTTCTTATCAGTTATCATCTGATTGATTCATATATTTTTCCAAATAAACTCATTATTTTATGATTTCTATATAATATTTATGTCTGTGTACTTGATTTCCATGTTCCAATATTATGAACTGAGATTTCCTTCTCGCTCTTTTTTTTTAATAATCACCATATAAAATCCCCTGATTAGTAGAGGTACGTAGAAGCTTATGCGATTTTCATATATGATTTTGAAAAGAAATCAACCTAATGAAAAGAAATAACATTAATCTTTTGAATAAACAGAAATAACAATAATCAAAGACGACAATGTTTTCATGCTATGGTTTTGATCTTTTTTAAGGATGTTTTGAGTTTGTAATGAATATTAAATGATGTCATACACTCAATGTTATTCGAGGCCTTAGGCAAAATTTAAAATGAGGCCTTTTATGTTTTTTTTTTCATTTAATATAGAATTAATATCTTATACAAATTTTATTTTCCTTGCCTTTTGAGATGCAAAATTTTTTATTAAATTTTTGTTATCTAAATTCATCAAAATATCCTTTTCAATAGATAAAATTGCTAATCCATTTGATCTTTCTTGTGACATAGTTGATCTTAAATATGATTTTATTAATTTAAGTTTAGAAAAACTTCTTTCAGCAGAAGCAACTGTTACCGGTATTGTCAATAATATTCTATAAGCGATTGATGCATTAGGAAAAGAATTTACTTTTTTTATGTAACCTAATATTTTAACAGGACAATCAATTTCGTCATGCAACACTTCTCTTAATACTTTAAGTTCAAAAAATAAATCTAAACCATCAATATCAAAAGATGCATCATGATGAAGTATATGTTCAAGATTGATACAATATTTTTTTAAATTATCATCATCAAGTGACTTCAAAAAATTTATATCAAATAAAAATTTAAAGATATTTTCATAAACTTGAAACTGTTCAAATCTATTTTTAACTGAAGAAATTGCTTGATCAATTATGTAAAAAAAGTAGTCAATTCTAAAAGAATCCTCAGGTGATTGTGATTTTTCAATGTTAACATTCTCATCAAATTGTTTCTTTCTCTTTATTATTCGTTTTTCACGAAAGATTGGATTTATTTGCATATCATTTGCAATTTCTTTAGCAGTAATCATAGCAAATGTGAATCCATTTTCTCTATATTTTTCTAAATATGATAATAAACCTTTCAAGTGATCTAAAACAATATCAATATGCATATCTTTATGTTGTAAAACTTTACTAACAGAATTTACTACAAATAATATATCATACCAAATGATCATGCCTAATAAGAATTCAAAATTTTCAAATTCATAAGTAGCCAAACAATTAGCTTCACTCTTTATTTTGGGATCTTCACTAGTTTCTCCTAATTCTATTAAAGCATCCCTTATTTGAGGAGCTTGAAATCTAATTGCTTTAACACTTTCAATAGGACTTTCCCATCGTATTTGTGACAATGGTTTGACAGTCAAGTTAGTTATGTGAGTTAACAAAAGCTTCCATCGTTTTGTTGATGAAGAAAATAAAGAATATATACGTTGTACAATTCCAAAAAATGACATAGCTTTAGGACATGAGTTAGCCATATCAGAAAGTACTAGATTGAGATTATGACAACCATAAAGAGTATAGAATGCCCAAGGATTTATTTCCAATAATCTTTTTTGTACACCTTGTTTCTTTCCTTTCATATTTGATCCATTATCATATCCTTGTCCTCTAATATTAGATATTTCAAATTTGAGATCTTTTATTGCATCTATTAATACATCAAATAAACCTTTTCCAGAAGTATCATCAACTCTTAAAAATTATAAAAAATATTCTTCTATTTTAATTGGATTTGTTGTAATATCAACACATCTTAAAACAAGAGACATTTGTTCTTGATGACTTATATCAGGTGTGCAATCTAATATAACTGAAAAATATTTTGCTTCTTTAACTTTTTTAATGATTGTATTTTTTATTTCAAGAGCCATGAGTTGAATGAGTTCATTTTGTATATTATGCCCAAGATAATGATAATGAGTTTCACTATTTTGAATACGACAAATATGTTCTTGCATTATTGGATCAAATTCTGCAATCATTTCAATTAAGCGTAAAAAATTTCCATTGTTTTCTTGATAAATTTTTTCATTATTTCCACGAAATGCTAAATTGTTTTTTTGTAAGATTTTTAACAACGGAAATAATTCTTGTTAATACTTTATTCCAATGATCTTTTTTCTCTATTAATTAAATCTTGGATATCTTTATCAATTGTTTTATTCTTTAACAATCTAATTCGTAAATCAACCCAAGCATCCATATTAGTGATATGTTCATTACTAGATTCGTGGCTTCTAAGTCTAGCACTAAGATTTTTCCAATCTTTTATTCCTTCATTTCCTAATTGTACATTATTTTTAGATTTAATACCAAACAACTTACAACAAAAACAATAAACCTTATCAAAATCTTTTGAATAGACTAGCCAATTCCTTTCATGTTTTTCTCCATTAGATAATTTTTTAGTATAATGGGTACTAGAAAAATGTCTAGAATTTTCATCATTAGGAAAAATTATACTACTTTCTTTAATTGGACTTTTTTCTACTAATAAATCTCTTAATTTAGAATCAATATTTTCCCATCTACCCGGATCATATATATTATAATCATAATGCATAGAACATATATTAGTATCACTATCAATATGATTGTTGTTTTCATTCTTTTCGATTTCTTCATCATTTTCTTGTAATTCTTCCCCAATTTCAACTTCATTATCATCTATTTTTTCTTTTTCTTTTACCTCATCTATTGGTTCTATCATTTCATCATTATAATTACTTTTACTACTTATAAAAATTTTATCAAGAGAACCTTTTTGAGATTGAATCAATTTCTCTATTCTTTTTTTCTTCTTAAGTTTTTCATATCCCGATTCATATTTTCTAGTAGACATATCAAAATCAATATTAAAATGATAAAATGCAAGAAGTGAAACATAAACAATGTTGTATGGAATAATATATGCTAAAAAAAGAACAAAAAAATATGAATTTTTGAAGTTCACCAATGCTACTGTAGAAATAAGAAGAGAATGACAATGGATATGAAGTCTTGGAGTTTCTTTGAGTGTTGAAAAAATGCCAAGATTACTTTTCTAATTGAACTCTCAAATTGCAATTGTGATTTAGAATTGATTGTGAATGGTAAACTCAAACTCACGGCAAAGGCATTTTATAAAGAAATTAATGAGAAGATGAAAAGGGCTTCATAAATATGATTTCAATTTTCTAAATGAGTGGTTAATTCCATTTATGGTGAGAATTGACAATTTGAAGTTTTTCTTTTGAATTACTCAAGGAAAAGGAGGCTTATTTATATTTAAATCATTTAATTTAAAGGTATCTTTAATGTTTTTTTTTCTCCAAGAGGCCCTTAATGTTATTAATAAAAAGAGTTTAATATTATTTAGATTATTTTATATTATGAAATTATAAGTATAATAATTTAGAATTATCATAAATATTTCACACACACACATATATAAAATGAGGCCTTCTAAAATCCGGGGCCTTAGGCGATCGCCTACTTCGCCTATAGTTTGAGCCGGCCCTGCATACACTAATCATGTTTTTTAGTTTATTTTAATTTGTTTTATATGTCGTTGATATTTATTGATTTATTACCGTTATAAATACATCAAGATTATAATTATAATAATTTTAAAAAAATTGACATATCTCTCTCACTTTCATCTTTAAATTTTAAAATTCAGTATTTTAATCCCTAATATATATTTATTATTAAAAAAAGCCCAATCTTATTGATCATCATCGTCAAGATTCCATTCACTACAATAATGTAAAACAGACTGGATTTTTATTTTATGAGTTTTAAAAGGTTTTGGATGCCATAACCATAACTAATATAGTACATAAGTTTATTAACTTTTTTATTTGTCATATTAATATTTATACAATATTATTGAAATAATGATTAAAACTTATGGGGTGTAAAGAAATTTCAATAGATGTCCTGTTTTTTTTTTTGGAGTAATTTCAAAAATAGTATATGTTTTGAATATTTCAAAAATGATAATTTTTTTTTATGGAAATTCTGAAATTGATGGATCTCAATATGAAAAATGTCATTTTTAAAAATATTCAAATTTTTTACTATTTTTAAAAGGGTAAAATGCAAATAAGACCCCTGTGTTCTTTTCAAAATGCATGAACACCCCCTGTACTTTGAAAATGGCAAATCACACCCCTGTGGTTCTAATTTTTTTCAATCACACCCCTCCCCTTCAATGTCAATAATTTTCTTTTAGCCACAACTTCTTCGTTTGAACTCTGATTTGGACGATTCAAGATGTTTTGGAATCCTCATTTTAGGCTCTACATATATGTCACTTCGAAACTTTGAAATCATTAATAAATAAAAGATTTTATTAACATCGAAACACTAGGTATGATTGACATCATTAACTCTTTTGGTTATTGATGATTTCAAAGTTTCGAAACGAGGATTATGTAAAGCCGGAAATGAAGATTCCAAAACATCTTGAATCATCCAAATCGGAGTTCAAACGAATAAGTTATGGCTAAAGAAAATTATTGACATTGAAGGGGAGGGGTCTGATTGAAAAAAATTGAAACCACAAAGTTGCGATTTGTCATTTTCAAAGTATAGGGGATGCTCATGCATTTTGAAAAGACCACAGGGGTCTTATTTGCAATTTACCCTTTTTAAAAATATCAATTATTAAAATGTCATTTTTGAAAATCTTTACCCAATTCCCAACTTCGTTAGTAAAAAAAAAAAAAAAGCTTTTAATATCCAATAATAAATAAACACGTGTACTTTGGGTTTTTTTGGACATTAACGAATCAATAATTCAATATCATCATCATTGACAAATTCTGGATTTCAAGACACCACAAAAACAAGACAGAGACAAAGACAAGATATTCTACTTCGATCCGAGGCCGAGGCAGAGGCAGAGGCAGAGGCAGATCATGGCCAGATTTTGCGCTCTGCTTTCGCTGTCCATATTCTCATTACTTGTTCGTGAAGCCACTTCCTCATACGCTGGCTCGGCTTCCTCCATTGTTGATCCTAGTAAAGTCAAACAGATTTCTTGGAAACCCAGGTTTCGATTCCTAATCCAATCCCACTTTTCTTCTTTCTGATTCCGACAAAAGATAAACTCTTAATTCTTATTAAAGCTTCTAACTTTCGTTTTTAACTGCCGTTGACTTCAGTAAACTGATTCTTATATCCATCCATTTGTGTTTCAGAGCTTTCGTATATGAAGGTTTTCTCACTGACCTTGAATGTGACCATTTGATTTCTCTCGTAAGTGGGTTTCTTCTTTAGTTAAATCTTAATCCATCATTCCCATTTTCAATTTTTTTTTTCTTTTTTCATATTGGAATTTATAGGCAAGATCTGAGCTAAAAAGATCTGAGGTTGCTGATAATGATTCTGGAGAGGCCACGCTCAGTAATGTTCGAACCAGCTCTGGGATGTTCATTTCTAAGAACAAGGTTTCTTCTTAATCTATGAATTAATCTCCTTCCCATTTCTCTTCTAAAATTGGGTTATCGTTAATTCTTGGTTAATTTGCTATATTTACACTTTTTTTTTTTAAACTGCTATATTTGTAAATATGGTAGAAAATTTTGCTATTTTTACTAGTGTGAATTAAGTCAATAATTGATTTTTTGAACTTGAGACTTTCTGCTCAATGATTAACACTCTAGTTGTTACTCTACACTAGTTCTTCCCATTTTACTAATATATAGGGTAGGGCAATAAATTTTAGAAAAAATTGTAAATAAGACTATTGTGGTTTTGGTCAAATGCAAACACGGCCCCAATGGTTTAAAAATGGTACGCTTATGCTATTTCAACCAAGTATAAGTTGAGACCTTTTCTTTTTTATTTGATATTATTTAGGATCCTATTGTTGCTGGCATAGAAGACAAAATTTCTGCGTGGACTTTTCTTCCAAAAGGTAATACCATTTGCAAATTGAAAGATCACAGTTAATTTGAAGGAGATAACATTCATTCATTGTATTTGTGATTGGATTTTCAGAAAATGGGGAAGACATTCAGGTATTGAAATATGAACATGGGCAGAAATATGAATCACATTATGATTACTTTGCTGATAAAGTGAATATTGCTTGGGGAGGACATCGTTTAGCTACCGTCTTAATGTATCTTTCTAATGTGACCAAAGGTGGTGAAACAGTTTTCCCCTTGGCTGAGGTTAGTTCAAGTTTTGATTCTCGTTAATTTGTTTGAAACTCGGGGGTAATTGCAAATCGCATCCATGTGATTAATTAGTTTCTTCACTTTAAAAGCAGTTAAAACACTCCCGTGGTTTGTAAAATTGGAAAGCCTGAAATGAATTTGTTTAAAAAAATATGACTACATACAATAGCTAACCTTGTCATATAACATCTGTGAGCAGAAGTCTCCACACCGGATGGCTTTCGAAACAGACGAGGATCTCTCGGAATGTGGAAGGAAAGGAAAAATTGCAGGTGAGTTGTTAAGAGTAAAAACTGCTTTTTCATTATTATTCAAATTGTAGAACTTGCATGAAGTTGATGTCTTTATTTGCTTTCATTCTGACTCGGAACGGTGTGTAGTAAAACCACGAAGAGGCGATGCCCTTCTTTTCTTTAGTCTTGAACCAAATGCTATCCCAGACACCAACAGTCTGCATGGAGGTTGCCCAGTGATTGAAGGAGAGAAATGGTCAGCAACAAAGTGGATACATGTAGACTCTTTCAGCAAAAATTTGGGCAATAGCGCGAGCTGCACCGATCTGAACGATAGTTGCGGTCGATGGGCTGCTCTAGGGGAATGCACCAAAAATCCAGAGTACATGGTTGGATCTCCAGACGTTCCTGGCTACTGTAGGATGAGTTGTAAGCAGTGTTAAAAGTAAACCATCTTCTCTTTCGATGTAAAATTTCGACATCTTGAGGCATTAATGCCCCCCTTGAAATTTCTGTTTCTTTCAAAAAGAAATATATAGACACAATCACTAGTCTTAAATTTTGTAAATTCTCTGTATTGTTCTTGTTTTCTTCTTTTGATAGGTGCTGACAGTAGTTTTCTTTTCTTTGGAGTTTTAAAAATAGTTCTCTTTTGATGAATTCTGCAAATTCAAGGACTCTTCAATAGTCTGTATTTGATTATTGAAATCCATCAATTAGTATGTTTGAGTTTGAATTTTATGATAATTAATTAGTAAAATTATTTGTTAACTTTAATGGAAGGGTTTAAGAAACCACCCATATGTTTCACTGTTTAACTACATTTATGTATGGATAATTATAAATCAGATTTTTGTGATTTGCAAATCATACCCTTATATAATATAAAACAGTTTTAAACATCCATATGATTTATAAAATTGTAAATCACACTCTTTCACCAGTGTAACAACAAAATCGGGACGTCTATCATGTATTCTAATTTCAATAAAAATAATCGACAACACTTTATCACATGAGTGCATTTAATGGAATTGGACGTTCGACCTAAACACGTCTCAAATTAAAACTCAATTGATGGAAGAGTATGATTTACAATTTTTCTAAACCATTTTCAAACCGCAATGACCTGATTTTACAAAGTAGATCAACCACCAGATATACTCCCAAATATAGTTTAAGTTAAGAAGTCAAACTCACTCAAACCAAACATAACATTTCGAAATATTAGGAATACTTCCAAACACACTGTTCTAGGGTACATTTGTCACATTCATATCTAATAGAATATATTCAATTTTACTATTAATAATGACTAATGAGAATAGGGTTCCAATTCCAACCCATTATTGGGAATAAAATGCACTAACTCAAGTTATGAACTATTTTTTATTTTAAAAGAAAAGAAGAAGAAGATGGGTGAGAAGTCATTTCATTCTCATATGGGTATTGAAAGAAAACTCAGGAAATGGAAGAGATAATGATTCCCTCTCCACGTCTAAAGAAACAAAGGGTAGCCGACCAAAATGCTAAAGAGCATTTTTTTTTTACCCCTAAAAAAAGCAAAAGATGGTTTTTAATGGCATAAACTTTGGTCCAACTTTCTGTCTCTTCTTGCTTAATCAAACCCAACTAAATCAAATCAAAACACAGCTGTATCGATTTGCCGAATCCAGATTCCTTCCAGCCAGCTTGACAATAACTTCACATTAAAACGGGATAATTGCACATCACATCCCGTAATTTACTTGGATTGCAAACCGCACTCATTTACGGATTAGTTTTAATAAATTTGGAGCATGTCACATATTTCATCTATATTAAAATAATTAGAAAATTTTAATACATTGTATACTAATTTTAGCTTATACTCGGTTAATAATGACTTATTCCACAAACTGAATTCATATGTTAAAAAAATTTAGTTTTAAAACAAACCGATAAAAGAGTGTGATTTATAATATTTAAAAAAAATATTATTCTTAGGGAGGGAGACAGAGATACATATCAAAATGGATTTTGACCAACTCAACCAGTGCGCCTAAACCAAGAGAACAAATGGAAGCTTGAATGTGAATGAAAAACTTGTAATCTGAATATGAATTCTGACCGGGACTAGTCATATAGGTATGATATAATTTTTTATTGACTTAAATAGGAACGCAGGAGTTGATAAATTATGTCGAATTGTATAACTAACTAGACGAATTACTTGAGGAAAATTATTAGTAAAATATTGCAATTTAAAAAAGTCCATTGTACGTAAAGGAAAGAGAACAAATGGTTGCAGTCCGTTTGAATTACGAGTTTGAGAAGTATACAGTTATCAACTGTGGAATTAGTGTATGAGTTTGTAGAAACTCGTACTTACGAAACAAATCCACGAAACAAACACTCCCTAAAAAATGACCTAGAGAGAGAGTGTGTGTGTAAAGGGAAGAGCAAACTGTAGAGGTTGGGACACATAAACAAACAGAGCACAAATCCAGAGAAGAGGAAAAGTTGTGTTGGTCTTCTCTTTGCAAGCACAAGTGCAACCCACAAAACCCAAAAATAAGGAAAAAGCTTTTTAAATTGATGCTTCTTTTATCATTAAGAATCACAAATTCTTTCTCAAAAAAGGTTTTCTTCCATTCATACCCTTTTGTCTTTGCAATTTAAGGCAGGTGCTTTATTGGGTTTCAGTTTTAATAACAGAGCTTTTCTTTTTGCTTGAAGTGAAATCATGGATGTGGGATTGATGCAGAGACAATGGATTGAATACACAAAATCTCTATTCATAGAGGTAAGGAACAGATAAAACAGAAAGGCAAAAAAAAAAAAAGGATTTATCAGAAATGAGCTTTTTATTGACTGTGTGTTTGGTTTTGTTGGATAAAGGGTTTCTTGGACAGTCAGTTTATAGAGCTGCAGAAACTGCAAGATGAAGGCAACCCAGATTTCATAGTTGAAGTTGTCTCTCTTTTCTTTGAAGATTCTGAGAGGCTTCTTAATGATCTCACCAAAGCTCTGTGAGCCCTTCTCATGGCTTTTGTTTTCCTACAGCTTTTACTACTCTTTCTTCTTATTTTTTCTGATCTGGGTTCTCTCTCTCTCTCTTCCTTGTGCTTTTTATAGAGATCAGCCTGGTGTTGAATTCCAAAAGATTGATGGCCATGTTCATCAGCTTAAAGGAAGCAGCTCCAGGTATGATTAAACTTCTTTTCTCAAAATCTCCATTTTCAAGCTTGAGCTGGCACCCTGATGCGGGATTGGAAAAGAGTTTCAGCTACACAAGTCTAAACCCCGCTTATCTAAGTTTTACAGCCCTGGATGGTGGGTGGGTTAACTAAATCCATCATCCTTAACAAACTTTCTTTTTAAATAATTTTGACACATTTTACACCCCTCAAAGTTAACAAAATCATAACGTAATCCAAACCGAGTTTTATAAACCCAGTCGTAATAAACTCAACCCGAAAAGTCAGGAAGGAGGGATTTGGTGTTATTTTTATGTAAACTGAGCCTAATCTGTCACTTTTGTGGTTAAACAGCATAGGTGCACAGAGGGTTAAAAATGCCTGTATTGCTATCCGCAGCTTCTGTGAGGAACAGAACATTGAAGGGTGAGTTCTTATTTTTAATGGCTGAGCTAGGTTGTTTATGTTATGGTGGTGTTAGTTTTTTTCCCCTAACTTTTTTTTTTTGTTCATGACCATTAGTTCTTCATGTCTTCAAATTGATATTTAATTAGTCTAAGAAAAGATATAGATTGTGAAATGTCTGATTAAAAACTTATCCGCGTTTGTATTTTAGAATATTACTATTTTTAGTTTTAAAAAAAGTGGTTTACCAAATTTTTTTAATTAATAAACTAACTTAATTTCTATAGACAGAAAACAAAACGAAATTTGTCATCAAATGGATGCTATGGTATATGATTTTCCAAAATATAAAAGCTTAAAAACGTAAAACACTAGAGAATCAAGATTTATGGTTTTTTTTTTAAAAAAAAAATATAACGATAATATCCAATAATTTGACTAAAAAAAATATTAAAAAAAAAAAACCATGACTAAATTTGTTCCTTTTAACGAAGGGCAAAATTTGGGTGCAGGTGCTTGAGATGTCTGCAACAATTAAAGCAAGAGACCTGCCTTGTGAAAAGCAAACTCGAGAATTTATTCAGGGTCAGTACATAAAATTGTTTGTTAAAAAAAAGAAAAAGAAAAAGAAAAAAACAACTCCTTTCTGTATGATTTCATGATTCATATTTTGTCAATTGCAGATGGAGCAACAAATTGTGGCCGCGGGCGGCTCAATCCCCTCAACAGAATTAATTTTCTAAGTCTGTCAATATGAAAATGTTCCAAAAAAGAGAGAATATTATTAATAGGGTTATGGTTGTGGGAATGTTAATTTCAATTTTCTTTTAGTCCTTGTGCATTTTTTTTCAAGTTATTGTACTATAAGGAAGTTTATTCAGAAGGAAGTGCTTTCTATGGGTTTTTTTTTCCTCTTGTCAATTACTACATTGCCATCTGGTGGATTAAAACTAGGGGATGATTACCAATCTATATTCAAAAAATAAAAATTATAACATTTATAAATATATCAATTTTTAAAAAGAATTATATTTTGAACAAAATTTCCTAAAATATCTAGAAATATATCATTTTTATTGAACAAATAAATCAATGATATACCAAGCAATGACTTGATGATATACTTTTTTTCTAAAAATAATTTGTAAATACTAATAATTTTTTTGACACCTATCAAAAATTCCCTAAGATTAGATCAATGGAGGAAGGTCAGTGCCTTCAGAGAATAAAAGATTCTATGTACATTTCAAAAAATAAAAGATAGAAAGGAACATTTTCCTAGCACCGCTCTCTCTTAGTCTTCGAGATTGAAATCAATGATCCACAAGGATCTTTTCTATTGGATAGAGGGTCACTTTCCTCTCAAAAGGAGGAGAGAAATGCTTGGGTGGTGGACATGGTGTTGAGCCAAATATTGATATATATCTCATTTCTCGAACAATTCAAACCACTTATTTTTAACCTAATACAATGTAGAGATTATAAAAATTCTAAATGGAATGGGGAAAAAAATGGCATATCCTATAATATATGAATATCATAAAGAACCTCCTCATTTATCTCTATTTTGGACGCGTGACTATAGTCTATGGATATATGATGTCCATGGAATCTAAGGTCAGTAAAAGAAATAAAAGTAAAAAATTAAGAGTTATTTTAGGGCAATGAATCCAGGGTAGAATTCACTTGGTTATTCAAGGTGATGTTTGAAGTTTGAAATTGCAATATCCTCGAGCTAGTCTGCTAAGTGCTATTATTAATTTTTTGAGAAGTTTTAATACACAACTATAGATTTCATGTTCATTATCAAGCCATATTCTAATGCATTCCCTTTTTGATTCAGTGTATAACCAAGAAGGATTGCTTCTATAAAAATCAGCTCAATCACTCTAAACAGCTAAAGACGGAAACAGTAATAAAATACGCAGACTAATAGCTGGCTCACTTCATGCAAAATCTTGATTTGAAACCGATTAGTCACCTTTCATCATATCTATGGAGTTAACTAGAGGTTATAAAATGAGTCAGATCTCAGATCAGAAGTCTCCTTATACCTTTATAGTGGAAGAGAGTGGAGATTTAAGTACAATTAACCTAGATATGCGCCTTCCAACAACAACGCACCAGAGTACTTTGGATTGTAGAGCTTGTACACGTGATTATGAAATCAATTTGCTCAGAGATTATGCGGCATTCCGCTACCCGTCTCTTGTCTCTACCTGAAACAGGTGAAGTATGTATTCGGGTTAGGTTCAAATAGACAAAGACCAGACACAGTAGTCACTATTACTAATTCTTTTTTTTATAGGAGTCACTATTACTAATTATCAACCAGGTGTTTCCACAAGTCAAACAACAGGGAAGGATTATTGAACATATATTACTAATTTACTGTTCATAAGAAAATATTTGTCACATTTACAATATTTCAGCCTATGAATAGAAGAGCAGAATGAAACACGAAGGATTGGCTTCGTTACTCTAGCAAAACAGGTTCAATGGTACCAGCCATTTTCTACATCAATCAGTGTAACCGATCAATCGATTCTTCGGCACTAGAACCCAATTTGCAAGTAAAAGTTTGTAATAAATCCATCACAAAAGATCAATGCCATCTTTGATTCATAAGGATGCATTTCCCAATCGAATAGTTAATTTTAAACTACAGATTTTCATCCACACTTCAGATAAACACGTTTTTTTCGAGAAATGGCTAGAATTATAAACTAATAAGTAGTTCACAGCAGCAACACATAAGCATTACAATTTCTTTACTTTTCTTTTTTTCCATTTCAAACTAAATCAATTTCACAAATCCTAATTCAATACAATACGTTATTTCAATTCAAAAAACAAAAAAACAAAAACAGATCCGCTGAATTAACTATACTAACGCAGTAGAAAGCGATTCAATTCACAAAACCTGACGAAGAAGCCTTCGAGCAGTGATTGAGCCGACTTTCTTTCCATCATTTTCATCACGAAATCCAGAGTCCGATTCGTCGTGGTACCATCCGACCGATTTCTGAGCTTCCAAAACGATCTGAGAAAGACCTGAAAAGCGAGACGAAAACAAAGAATTCAAAATCAGTTAACATAAACAGATAAATACGAAGATTCAACGAAAAATTAACAAACCTTGTTTGACGGTCTGTTTGTTTTCGCGAATATCATGAACAGTAGCGGAAATCTTCCAGTACAAAGGACGACCGACATAGAAAAGGATGAAGATGAGAAGCACTATCAATAAAACACGAAATGTAATCTTAGACGTCGACGACGCCATTGAAGAGAGAAGTGCGACCTATCGGAGCTCAGAAATTCACGCGATCCAGTTGAAAATTTTCGATCGGGCAAGAAGAGAGAGAGAGAGAGCTCAGATTTTCTTGCCAATTCATATTTATAGTCGATTAATCATTCTTGAATCTTGTCCCGAGCACGTTGCTGTTTGAATTTCGGTAAATTTTTGGGGATTTACGATTAACTAACAATTTTTTTATAACAAAAGTTTATTAAAAAATAACTCTTCTTTACTTTCATTAAATTATAAAGAAATAATATCAAGAATATCCACATTTATTCACTAATACCGGTTGTGTTTTTTTAATATCAATTTTGCCCAAAAAACACCATAAATGGCGGTGATCCCATGTTTTCCGTTTTGAACGTTTACCATCATGCCCTTGATTAATTAGCTGTTGCGTTTCTGTTTTATATACGTTTTACTTTCCTTAAATGTTGTAGACCATAATAAATAGAGGGCAGCCAACATCCTTTCATTGTTCCCTTGGACGACACGTGGAGCTAAAGTGGGTAAGTTTGCTAATTTATAAAACATATAAGTATTAATGTTATTATACCTATTTATTATGGTCTAATATGAAATTAACACAATTATAAATTATTTTTTCTCTAGTTGTTTTCTATTAAGAGTTCTAAATTGAAATTCAGTTTTTTTTCTTTTTTAAATTTATTAGTTTTTATGATTGTGATATATTCATTATATAATATATTTAGGGGAAACTTCACCATAGAAGATTTTGATATAATAGTTGTAAATATATCGTTGCTTAAAACTATTTGTAAATATACTTAACATTGATATTGATTAATGTGAGAATTAGTGGTGAACTTATTATAAAAATATGTAATTCAATGTTGATCATTGATTAAACTGCTCAAAATTTGTTGTATTTATCAATATTTTTACAAATATTATCTAACATTTGAAAACATCCCAATATTTATTGAAAATTTGCTCCTTTCTCATCCGGTCAAAAATTCAAGTCTTCCCTCCCCCAATTTGATGTAATATTTCAAACGAAAATAAAATTAAAATTAAAGTTTTAAATATAATTTTGAACTGTAGACTTCACAAATTCTTTCTTTTGATCATTAAACTTTCATTCACTTTCAATTATAGAATCCTTAAAAAAAAAAATATTAAATAAATAAATAAATAAAATAAAATAAAAAAATTATAGAATCCTGATAATACGGATAAATAATGTAATTATATCACATTTGCAATTTTCTACTTCACCATTTAGAATTAGAAACCAAGAGAATCAGAAACAGGACGACTCCGAAAACAACAGAAATGATTGCTCATTAGTCATTAAAATGATCTAAATGGAGCTGGCAAAGATTGGTTATTTTCTGCTTCCAATAATGTTTAGGTTTGGCCAAGAAGACATACAGAGAAAAGTGCATTTTTATGAAGAAACAAGTTCCATTCAGCAACAAAAAAGGGGGTGGGGGTAGGCAACAACAGTGCTTGCTCAATTAAGGAAAACTTATTGGAATCAGTTTTACATAAATATGAGGAAAATCATTTCAACGGACATGCCTTCTCGAATGCTTCCTGCTCTTTACGACATAAATCAAACTCATTTGTATTGTAATACATGCAACCAACATAAGCATCCATCTCCTTTGTGCACCTTTGGTGAAGATCTCTAAGCCTGCAATCAGAAGTAACCTCTAATTTAATTATTTTGTACCGAGTGAGGAGCTGACGAGATCGAAAAAAACACAAGTGTTTATATGATATGAGAAAATTCATGTCCCTACAGGCCCTTACTCTATTATTGGCCACAATTCTTGCTTTCACTTGAAGACACTTTTTTATATTCAGATCCATTGGCAAGAAAGCAATACAAGGACGGCTTACAAACCAAAGTTCCAGCTAAGAATGCTAAATAAGTGGGGTGAAATAATGTATTTAAGTAGAAAATAGAGTATACTATAACTGCAGCCCCATATGCTAACATGATGCAGGCTAAAGCTAACAAGCGCTTTGAATTCAGTATATTTTTTCTGGTAAAATATCAAACACGGTGTTGATTACAATTCATTCAAAAATATGACATTGAAAAATGATAGCTCGTAATTATACAATATGATTAGGTGTTTATACTGATCTCAACATTCCTAAACTTTTTTTACATCTTGCATCAGGATGCATGTGATTAAGGGTCCATTTAGAACAATTTTTAGGAGGGCTAAAAAATGTTGGGTAAAAAATCCTAAGCTTTTTTAACCCTAAAGCATCTTTAGATCCTCCTAAAAGTTATTTCAAACTAGCCCTAAAACAGTAATCAACCAACCATTTGGCCTAGTGGTCAAAGGGTTTTCTTTAAAATCTTAAGGTCATGAGTTCAAATCCATGTGCGGCCACCTATTTAAAATATTATCCTATGAGTTTCCCAACATGGGTCGTGTGGTTATCCTATATGATTAGTGGCCGCAAGCTAGCCACCAGACACTCACCGAAATGGGGAAAAAAAAACTAATCATGCTATTCAACTTCCAAAAAATTGAATATATGGCAGCAAAATAACAATTTTTCCATTCTACCTCCAATATTTTTTATAGGAATTCTACCTCCAATATTAATTTATGTACCACTTCACAACCAGTAAAATCCCCATAAATATAGTATAAGCATTTCTTTGGAAGTAAAATGTATGAACAATAAAATGGCTAATCAAGACAATAAACAATGCCCTCTGGAACTATAATTCATAACATAAAATATATGCCCTACTTATTCAATTGGTTAAGCATTTAGGTCAAACCAAAGCTCATTAATTCTCATGAACTTAGGTGCATGCAAAGGCTTTTATTGTGAAGCAAACGATAGAAAAAATAATTCTTTTTTTTTAATAGATAGAGAAAAAAATAATTAAGAAAATTATATAAACAATTTTTTTTTAAATTATTTATTTAGTATTATGAATAGTGATTCAATGAAAAATTAAAGAAATAGAGGTTTTTTCAAGAGATTGTTCAAAGATATAGGAGTACACTTTTGGTGCCAAGGTTTGAGCGATGGTGTTCTATTTGGTCACCATGTCCAAAATTTGATATTTTAACCAACAAACTTTACGAAAACGTTAAAAAAGGTCCCTGGGAACACTACTGTTAGTGTTAGTGGTTTGGATGGAAAGCTAACATCTCTGTTTAAAGTAGCACTATATCCAATTCCTATGGCAACCTCTACTCACTCACCATGACAAACAAATTCTTAGGTTTCTCTCTCAAGTCTCATCTCTCCACCTCTTTTTTTTCGGTAATACATCTCTCCGCCTCTTAAATGGTCCCCTTGTCTGCATAAGAACTATTCCTCATTCTCACTATTTGAAATTGGAACTATACTACATGTATCGAGAAATAGAATATCAAAAGAGGAAGGATGACCAATAACATAATGTATTTTGCGTAGAATTACGATGATTACAAAAAGTAATAGCAAGAGAACTTTTTTTTTTCAATCAAGAGATACTGTGAGAGAGATTAAAAGAAAACTTCCTTTCCATCCGCTCTTTAATTAGTGTTTCATCTTTGTCCTCACTTTCCCAAGCCCCCTTGCAGATTCCTCTCGTCTTCTCGTTTTCTTAATTTTTTTTGAAACAAGAAACATTTCATTTCATTAAAAAAGAAGCGGGAATACAAAAGAGGGTGTAGAGAGAACACCCCAACACTAATTGGATTACAAATTTTTTTTCCAATTAGTGTTGATCAAAAGAACATCATAATTACAAAATAAATTTGAAAGCGAAGCAAGAAAAGAGACTTTATAACGAATCAACTCCCAAACATCATTCGTTGTTCTAGACTTGTTTTCAAAAATACGATGGTTTCACTCCAACCAACCAAACTTCCCATGTGACCATTTTGACCGTCTTCTCCCAAAGCCATTTCGCCTTGTTAATAAAAGGGTGCCAACCAGCAGCGAATGCAATTAAACTCAACTATTTTTCAATCAAATTCAAAGTCCATTATACATTGCTTCCTTCTTCGTTAATGAGAAGAAAAACAGATTTAAAGACAAAATTCATTTCTGAACCGTTCTAGACTCTCATGTTTGATCACTTACGAAATGGGTTACTAGCGCAGAATAAGGAAGAGAAAGAGGGGAGGAGGAGGAGTATGGTGAGAGACAATCCGATCCGGAAACTGGAGGAGGAAGAGAGAAAATGCTTTCTTAATTTCCCAATCCTCTATTTGCTAGCAAACCCTCAAACAATCATAAGCTATCCTAAGTAATGGCTATTTTGAAACACTGCAAAAATCTCTCAAATAGAAAAAAAAAAAAAAAAATCTCTCTTTCAAAACTATAGTTCATAGATAGAACATTCTCATCAAACAGATAGGAAAGGAAAGCAAAGCAAACATAAAAGCCAGAATCAACGAAAAAACGACAAAATCGATAATTCGGTTAAATTAACAACAAAATTAACAGGAATTATTATCTTACAGGGAGAGGACGCAACGAGTGACTTGTTGGCCTTTGGCAAGGCATTTTTCCGGATTCGGATCATTCTTTTTGCACTGAAGAAATGCCACATTCTCCGATCGACACATAGTCGAAATGTGCTTTGAAGAAGCCATTAACACCGCCGATGTAGGAATCGGCTCTCCGGCAGCATCAACGGCGCTCGCCATCTCTCTAATAATAGCTATCAATTTCTAATTCACACAAAAAATAATCAAAGGAAAAAAAAAAGAAGATCATTCCCAGTGATATTATAACACAAAAAATTTAATCTTTTCCCCTTTTCCTTCATCAGTCAAAGGAAAGAAAATCCGATTGAGAATTGGCAAATGGAAAATTTCAAACCTTTGAATCCAATGCGATGAGTTTCTCTAAGCTGAGAGTGAGAGAGATCAGATCAGACCAGACCCGATTGGGGGTTCAGTGGATGGCACTGTGTTAGGGTTAAAGATGCAAACTTGCACGGGAATTGGACTTTTAGTCAAATGCCCCCTCAAAATTTATTTTCAACTATACGCTACTTTTTCTAAAAAAATAAATTCATTTTTTACTTAAATGCCTTTTGCTTGGATGGTTAAATAAAGAAACTCCCATTTTTAAATGATACTATTTCTTTTGATTTATTTGAATAGTTATTAAAAAAAATGTGTATAGATATGGTATTTGACTTTTTTAAGAGTGGTTTTTAAAAATAGCACTTTTAGAAAATGATAAAAAAAATTGAAACTTTTCAACAATTCTCACTGTTACACCAAAATCTCAAACCGATATTTGTGGAATCTTAGTATTTAAAATATCATTTTTTAAATATTTTAAAACATTTATTATTTTTAAAATTGCTCATAAAAAAGTGTGATTTATTAGAAATTTCCTATTTAATAATAGGTACTATTTCTTTAAATTTATTTGAATAGATATTATAATTCAAATGAATTGTTAATGGTTTATTTACCTCTTTTTAATGATCTTTATAATTAGGATTTATGTGGGCGTGACGAAAAAAATTAAGAGGATTTTTTTAATTATATTTGTGGTTTCTTTTTAATTGAAAAAATTTATATAAAGATATGGTTTATCTAATAGTTACTAGTTTGTGAGTTATAAATATAACGTGGTAGTCATATTTAAAAAGTCCATCAAAGTCGTTAAAATCACTTATATTATATTACATGCAAATAAGAAAATCACCCCTGTAAAATCTTTCACGAAGGCAATATAATACAAATGAAAGCTACTGGGGTGTGAGTTCTCTTTCGTTTAAGCTACTTAAATCTGTGTTTTTATATTCACTGGATTTTTACTACGCGTTGCACATGAATCAGTTACTAATACCTTCAATTTTAACCATCTAAGGTATTATTATAATTTTGTTTGCAAAAATTAAAAAAAATATCAAATTGAAGGGAGAATTGACATATACGAACAAAATGAATTGAGAGAGTAATGAAAGGGCTCGTACAAAGATAAATTTACAATCCATTGGAGACATCATGAGGACATGAAATGTCATATTTGGAAATAAAGAGGGCCGGTAAAAAGGTCAAAAATAATTCTCAAATTTCCCTACTTTTAATATACTATATTTTTCACACGTGCCATGCACGTGGGGCACGTGTTTTGTCTTTCAAATTTTATAATAAAAATGTCAATATTATTATGAAGTTATTTTCTTAACAAATATTTTATAAATTCAAATTTTATAATGAAATGGAAGAAATTAACATAACCCATATTAAAAAAATATCTTTAAGATGAAAAAAACTTAAATTTCATGATTTTATATTATTTTGTTACTCATGGATGATGGATAAATGTAAATGACTAAAGATTAATAATGATTTTATATCATCATGTTACTCATACCTAATATTCATTTCCTTTCCATAACTCTATCCTCAAACATCTAGTTTTTTGTTTTTTAAATTGGTGTGTTAGTTCATCTCTATTTACATGTGTATATATAGTATATTAAAACTGAAAAATTCAATAAATTTTTAATTCAATTAGTGAGTTACAAAACTTTTCTACTACTCATTTATTTGGGGTGTTACAAGATGGTATGCTATGTCCTTTGGTTTTGATCTTTTAAAAAATAATCACACTAACGTAATTATATATTTAAATTAGAGAGAGAATTTTTTTAGTGTGTGTTTCCCCCTACTTGACCTAGTCTTAATATATTAAAAAAAAGGAATTAGGAAGGGAAAGGATTGTTAGAGAAAATAGTAGACGAAAAGTTATTAAAAATTAATTTGATTGTTGGGTTTGATTTTAAATTTAAATAAGTCTATGAAATTATTTATTTTATAAATATGACCAATAAATTATTACTAAATTAATTTTTGAAATAAGCTCATGATAAAATATATTTGAAATATTTATCGAATGAAGACAATTTTAGTTTATTGTATTTAATAATAAGAAAGTATATTTAGAAAAATTTAGATAGTATAAAATTTGTTTATTGTATTTAATTAATTTAATAATAAGAAAATATATTTAAAAAAATTTAGATAGTATAAAATTTGTTTATTGTATTTAATTAATTGGTAATAAAATGATTATTAATTTTGAAAGATGACCTTATAGAAATTTAAATGCATTATAAGGGTAAAAATGGAAATCAAAAGTTTTTCCTCTAAGCCACTTTTTAGATAGTAGTATTTATCGAATGAAGACAAATTTAGTTTACTGTATTTAATAATAAGAAAGTATATTTAGAAAAATTTAGATAGTATAAAATTTGTTTATTGTATTTAATTAATTTAATAATAAGAAAGTATATTTACAAAAATTTAGATAGTATAAAATTTGTTTATTGTATTTAATTAATTGATAATAAAATGATTATTAATTTTGAATGATGGCCTTATAGAAATTTAAATGAATTATAAGGGTAAAAATGGAAATCAAAAGTTTTTCCTCTAAGCCACTTTTTATGTTGAAGGAAACAAACCTACTTATCACAAATATGAGATTAAGAATAAATAATTATAAATATATATTATTTGTATTATGTATTCTAAAAATATATAATCCACCCTTAGGCCTTCGAGTCGGGCCATCACGAAACGTACTATATGAACTGGGCTTCCTCTCCATCTCAACTTGCTCAAATTGAATCTAGTATGGTAGAGATAAAATTTTAATTATCCTTAATTATGAATTAATTACTTTAGAAAAAAATAAAATGGTTGGAGGTTTTAATTTTAAAAGAAAAAGATACTTTCTAAAATATTAAAAGGAGTTTTTCGAATCAAATGATCATAATGCTTGTGCAACACTCGTGAAAATTATAAATAAACATGGTTTGAGAGGAAAAACTTTTGATTTTTTTTTGAGTTCATCACAATTTCATTCAAGCCTATAATACTTCCACTCTTATTTAATTATCATTTTCTTAGTCATTAATTAAAATATAAATAAATTTTATAGTAACACTTTTTAACATAATAAATATCTATTTGATCAAGTAAATATCTAATTATGATTTAAAAGAATTATAAAGTAAAATACACTATTATATAATACAATGAAAAATATTGTTAGGATTATTTATAAAAAATTAGTTAAATAATTACATCTTTTGTGATTTTAAAAATTATTTAAGGGAAAATATTTCTCCATTAGCTCCGAGATAGAGATATAGCTTAATTTTAATTTCATTTATAAAATAATAAGTTTTTTTTAATCACTAACAATAAATTTATATGGATTTAATTAAGTATATGAAAAACCAACCTATAGGTTCAAACTTATGGTTTAATAATATCTAAAATTATTATAATATTGATTTTTTAATGTTATTATCGACTTTATTTTGTAATAATTGGGTTGAATTAAGGGGCTAAATTAAAACTTTACAACTAAATTAGAAACAATAACAAACGTTGGAACCAAATATAAAATTTAACCTATGAAAAAAATTATAATAAAAGTGATATAAATTTATATAAAAAAATCAATCAATACACTATCACTATTTTTGTTTCCTTACTATTTGAAATTATTTCTCAAAATTTAATGTCATTTTATCTTATCAAAGAAAAATATTTATATATCATATTATATTTTTTTTAATAATAAATACTAAAATAGATCCATAAAATTCATGAAACCAACTATTAATTTGTTAGCAAATTAAATTTTAAACTTTTATAAAAAATAAGAGTTAATATATTTTAGGAATTAAATGATAAATTGCTAATGATAATTAATGATTGATAATAGCACAAATTGTAAATATGAGAAATAATATAAGGATAAAATGGTCCAAAAATAATTCTCCAATGGCCCCACTTTTAAGATAGTAAAGATTTTCATACATGCATATCGAGAACTCACACCTCTTTGAATGATTTTGATGGTTCTTTTGGTGTATTAGGAAATGGGTGACAAGAAGAAGAAAGCTATAATGTCAAACGAAAGCCTAAAAAAATCACAGAGAAGCTAGAGTTCTGAAAATACGACCCTCGGGTCAATCGCATGTTTTGTTTACAGAAGCAAAAATGAAATGAGACCGGAAAAAAAACTTATTTTTTCAGTTGGAACTTTTCTTTCTCCACATCCAGTTTAGGACCAGTTTAAGCTATAGGCGAAATAGGCGATCGTCTAAGGCCCCGGATTTTTGAAGGCCATATTTTTTTTAGATATATATAATACACATATATTAATATTTATGATAAATTTAAATTGTTATATAATTTCATAATATAAAATATTTAAATAGTATCAAACTCTTTCTATTAACAACATTAAAGGTCTTTTGGAAAAGAAAAGAAAAACATTAAAAACTTATATAAATAGGCTTATTATTACTTGACAATTCGCAATTTACCAGACAAATTTCAATTTATGAATTTTCACCATAACTACTCATATAAATGTAAAAATTAATTAGCTACTCATTTGTAAAATTGAAACCTGATTTATTAAAGCTTTTCATCTCCTTATTCATTTCACTATTCATTTTATAATTCACAAAACTAAACCAAAATTACATGTTGAGAGTTCTTTTAACAAAGAAATCTTGGTATTTTTTTAACACTCAAAGATTTATCATTCTTCTTCTCCTTTCTAAAGTAGCAATTAGTTTGGTGATTTTAAGAATTCAGGCTTTTGTGTAAATTTTTTAGCATATATTTTCAATACAATATTGTTTATGATTTACTTATTTTCATTTTGTTCTTTTAATATTGATGTTTAATATGTACTAGAATCTATGAATCCGGATATGAAAAACTTTAAAAAAAAAAGAGAGAGAGAAATTGATTAAATCTCAAAAGATTCTCTTCATAAATTTGTTGAGTAGTAAAAGTAATAAAAATAATGATTCAATATAATCAAGAGATAAGTTAAAAGAAAACGGGAAAATATTAAAATAAAGTTAAAATTGGAAAAATTGATGAATCGCAAGAATATGATGAAGAAATCTAAATAAATGAAAACAACAAATCATTTTGATGGTGATTCCATTTTTATTTCTATGCATTATTATGATTCGAAAGATGGGAAAATATTGATTCTAAATTAAGATATTTATTAACACAAAAAGAGTCCAATTAGAGAGAGTGACATAATTTTTTCTAAAGATAACAATTCTAGACATGTTTCTACTACTCGTTGTATAATTGATTTATAAAAATTTTAATTAAAATTTTGCACCTAAAAAATAAGATGTATATAAGACATTGTTTCATTTAAAATTTATTTAAAGGAAAAAAAAAAGACCTCATTTTAAAATTTGTCTAAGGTCAGGGAACCTTGAGCCGCTCCTGATCCAGTTAGGTCTTTCATGTACTCAAATTGTATTTCTTTCTCCATTTTGTGTTACAATGTTTCGTATCTAACACCCCTTCCTTCTGACATATTCTTGTTCTTGATAAAACAGTGCAATCGTAAACTAAATCCGATTTATGAATGGTTTTCCCTTTTTTAAGGATTGAAGAGTGAATTAATTTCAAACACATAAGGGTTAGAACCATTTTTCACCAATAATCTTGACAAGAACAACTGCCATTCTTAATATGGTGAAACCTACTGCCGTCTCTAACAATAATCTCTCTTTCAAAGACTTTTGAAATTATCTTGCTTACCTCATGACAATCCCCACAAACTCTTAAATTCTTAATAATGCGAATGGGGTCCCCAGCTTGAGTCACCAACAAACCGAAAGCAATCGCCAGCCTTTCACTATGCTCTTTAATGGCGCTCTCCTTTTCTTCTTCCTCTATGTCATGCAAAACAGATGACACATTTGTCGAGTATCCGGCTGCTGCAATTCGAGCTCCAATAGTTTCCAACATTGGGTAGATCTCTATAGAATGCTCATGCTTCTTATCTCCGGCTACAAATCGGTGGACTCTACCTTGTGCTTCAATCAAGCTCCCGCCTGCAATTTTATTAGCGTTTCTCTCAGCCATTAAACTCCAAACCTTGCTTACGTCCTCCCACTTTCTTAGTCTAGCATAGATACTGGCTAATTGAACATAATGCCCATTGTGAGCGGGATCTGTTTGTATCAACTTGTTCCCAATCTCTTCACCCAATTCTACGAATCCATGAACCTTGCAAGAACCAAGAACTGTTGCCCACAGGACAGGGTTTGGGGGAGTAGGCATCTTGTTAATCATTTCAAAAGCATCATAAACTAAACCAGCACGACTAAAAAGATCAACCATACAACCATAGTGCTCCATCTCGAGTTCAATGCCATATGTGTCTGTCATAAGCTTAAAAAAATGTCTACCCTTGCTAACTAAACCAGCTCTACTGCATGCATTCAAAACTTCAATGAATGTCACATTGATAGGATTGAACCCCTCGTTCAGAAACTTTTCAAATAGTTCAAGTGCTTTTTGCCCAAGGCCATGTGAAGCTAAGCCACAAATCATAGCAGTCCACGACCAAATATTTTTCTGGGGCATTCCGTCAAATAAGATTTTGAACTCTTCGATACATCTGCATTTAGCATACATGTCAACTAGTGTTGTTCCAAGAAAAGTGGTCATTGGAAATTTCAACGAGTCTGCAATGGAATGCACAAATTTTCCATGCTCAAGCAAATCGAGTTGGGCTGATGCTGCAAGCATAGACACCAATACTGGTTCATTTGGTCTAATTCTTCTCTCTCATCTCTTTAAAGCAGTTTAACCCCTTTTCCAACTGCCCATTTTGGACATAGCCATATATCATTGTGCTCCACGAGATCACATCTTTCTTGGGCATTTGAATAAATATTTTCTCAGCAACACAGATCTGTCCATCTCTCACAAAACCAGCTATCAATGAATTCCAAGATATTACATCTCGACAACAGGTACCTTCATCAAATACCTGTCTTGCACATTCAACTCTGCAACAAGTACAACACAAGTGAATCAAAGCATTGCGAATGAAAATGTCTTTCACAAAACCAAGTTTTATCACTTGGGTTTGAACTTGAGTCCCTTCCCTAATAGCCAAAGCATTACTACAAGCTTGCAACACAAAGGTGAAAGTATGGTTATTAGGCTCCTCACAACTTCGGTGCATGTTTGAGAAAAGAGAAATTGACTCACGAGGTAACTCCCCTTTAGCGAGGCACCGGATCATGTTATTTATGACAAAAACAGATGGATGAGCAATAGAACAATAGATGGAGAAGGCGTAATCAAACGGAATTGAAGAGGAAACGGCAAGGAAAGCAAGGAGTTGACCAATGATACGACCATCATTAGAAAAACCAATGACAACACTAGAAGCATGAACTTGCTTGATTTGGTTAATCCGAGGGTTTGGAGGAAGGTGCAAAAGAGGAGAAGTTAAATGAGAGGAAGTGGATGAGATGTGGAAATTCGATATTTGTTTTGAAGTACATAAAAAGAGTATGGGCTTGTTGGCTATCGCAAAAGATAACGAGCCTTTCAGAATCTGGAATTTCAATCGGGTTTGACAATGCAGGCAATGTCACCAATAAGACTCATTTGGTCTCATTCGTCATTCCCATCTGAACAAAAAAAACAAAAAAACTCAGTAACCCCCCTTCCAATCATCATCTTTCACAGGCATTTCATCAAATATTTGAGAGACAAAACACATTCATAACTTGCAATCTTTAAGAAAGATTGCAAAAGATTGCAGTCAAATGATAAAATTTTGAATGCAATATTTAGCAGAAAGATTGACACAATACTATATTATGTGAAACTTCACAGAAATGTCAACAAAATTGTGGATATTGATGGAAATTCAGGACCTTTTTCGGTGATTTATGATTTAGGGGTAAGAAATTTAGATTGAGAATTGGAAATTTCCGAACCTTTCAATCCACTGCGTTGAGTTCTCTAAGCTGAGAGTGATAGAGATGAAGAGCAGACCGGACTGTTGACGGTTTTTATTTTTATTTTTTAAGGAATAAGAACACGGGGTCGTGGACGTGGTGTTGATAAATAATAATAATAAATTAAATTAAAATAAAGAAAATTTCTAAACTTTTTTCAAAATATTTACTAAATTTCAAAACTAGTAAATATTTTGAAATATTTTATAAATGACATTTTTAAGACTAAGATTCCACCCACTGTCAATTTAATGCTAGATCAATATCGATTTGAGATTGAAGAAGTGTTGAAAAAAAAATGAGAGTTATAGATTTTTAATTTTTTTTATAAGGAATTATAAATTTTACATCCATATAATTTTGAGATAGTCAATATATTTTGATCGAAATTGAATAAAAATATAATAATTTTGATCGAGATTGAAATTTAAAAACATTTTGATTGAGATTGTTTTATTTTTTAATGAGAATGAGTCCGAGATCAACCTTTTTTCTTTGCAAATACATTTATATCCACCAAATTTCAATATTATTAAAAAAAAAATAAAAAGTTACTTTATAATCTACAATAAAAACTCTAAAACTCACATGATTCTAATTTTCACATCTTTAAAACCCAGCATTTAAATTGAAATTGAAATTGAAATTGAAGAACCATACCGTCTTAAATAAAATAAAATAAAATCCCTCAAACAAAATTGAAAGACAGATATATAATTTCAATATAAAATGGATACATTTTTCACTCATCAAGATTTTTATATAATGTATTAAAAAATAGTAAAAAAGGGTAAAATTATAATTTCAAGTCTTTTAATTTAGAAGAGGGCCAAAATCTGCACTTTCATAATTTTAAGGTTATTTTTCAAAAAATTATAATAAAGCGGGGGTCACTGGTCAGGAGGCCATTTATGTCATTTGAAATATTTATCGGGTTGCAAATGTAATTAAGTTATAAAATAAAGGTAGTAAATACCTTTTACAGAAAAACAAATTTATCAGGACAATTGACCAGGACCATCGTCTCTGTTTCTATCCTTCCCTAGGGTTCTTGAGATTTTTTTCGATAACCTCGAACAGTAAGTTTCTTCCTTTTCCTTTTCCTTTTCGTTTTTTTTGGATTTTAATTGGCCTTCTTGTGAAATTGAAATCTCTGTCTGATTAATTAAGGTTCAAAGTGTTTGTAATGGACATTTTTTAATCAAATTTACTTCCATTGATTCGGAAGAAGTTGAATTTTTTAGTGTTTGTTTAGGAGAACATTATCTTAGGATTGTGTAGAACAGTAAGAATTGGTCCTAATGGGTGATCGTATGTTTATTTAATGTATTATGCATTATAATTGGCGTTCATTTCTCCTGCCTGTGAATGGATTATTTCTTTGTTGTTTTCCCGCATCTGATATTTTGAATCAATTTGGGGTTATTTGGAATTAGGGTTTGGTTAGCATAGGTTTGCATGACTCGGGTTTGGATATGTAGAGGAATGAGTTTTTAAAACTTGGTTTATGTAGTCTGTGTTTGATTCGTGAGCTTAAAAGTTTTGTATCAATGAACTGTTCTGGGAGGGGGGGGGGGGGGGGGTGGGGGTTAATAAAGCCACATTTTTTATGGTCGGTTTTGCATTTGAAGTCTATGAAGCACCAAGTTGAAGTATCCGTATCCGATACGTCTCGGAGAAAATTAATAAGAGTTGAGATTGGTTTTGCTTCGTAGTTTGAAGTTGATAGTTTGGAACTTGGTAAAGTTCATCGGGTTGTAAATGTGATACCGACATCCCTTCTAGTGGATTTTGATTGCAGATTTGCTTAAATCGGTGTTTTCATATTCATTTTCTCCATGCCGCCCCTTTGAATGATGTGATGGTTATTTTGGTGTATTATTAGGAAATGGGTGATAAGAAAAAGAAAGCTACAATGTTCATCAGGCTTGTATCAGCTGCTGGGACCGGGTTCTTCTATGTCAAACGCAAGCCAACAAAAATTACAGAGAAACTAGAGTTCCGAAAGTACGATCCCCGGGTCAATCGTCATGTTTTGTTTACAGAAGCAAAAATGAAGTGATGGAGAGGAAGAATGGCCATTTTTTTTTATTTCAACCTTTTCTTCCTCTACATTTCAGTTAGTCTTTCGTATTCTCTGGTTTATGGAGCTTGATGGTCAGTCTTTTTGTCCCTCCATTTTAGATCGATGTTTCAACGTTTCATAATTGCTGATTCTTCCCTTTAGCTTGTCTTTTTTCTTGGAAAAACAGTATGATTGTAAACTAAATTCAACATTTATGAATTGTTTTCCTCTATATCTTTTATTCTTGTAAATCAGTCAAATAAGACAATCTTGATGCAGACAAATGCTTTTGAAGGCAAGTTTTAGCAGAAATAATTGACAAAACACTATATATTGTTTGAATATTCACAGAAATGTCCACAAAATAGCTTATAGTGATGAATATTGAGAAGAAAAAAAAGGGTACATGCATGAATGACCCCTGCACTTTGAGGATTTTTCAATTTACACTCTTACGTTTCTAATTTGAAAATTTTCACCCCTACATTTTCACAAACTATTAAATGTGAACTTTTTCATCCATTTTAAACCCAACCCTCCGAAAAATTGATGACATTCACAGACGATTATCAAACTTAGTTACCATCAATGTGAATGAATATGACTCTCATCTATTCTAAAACGTGAATATCATTTCTTTATTGTTCTCATCAAATTAAAATCAATCTTAAACTTCAATTACAAAAATCTCATAAACGGAAAAGAAAAGTACAAATATTATTTATTTCAAGACAAAACATTCTCACGAGAAACTAAACATATACCTAATTTATCATCAATTACTTTTTTCCAATTATTTTATTCTCATCGGTTCTATAAATCTTAATCTCGATCCAAATTGTCACTAATAGGAAAAAAAATCAATAAAACTTTTAAACACATTATAATGTTGATGTCAAATTTAGTTAAAGAAATATTAATAACATTTCAAATAAAGTTGTTTCTTTAAAGTCATAAATTTTGACAAAATTGCAAGGGATTGGATAATTGACTAAAAAAAGAAAAGACCGAATATGTTAGAAAATGGAGTCTCGATTCTCAATGAAGGAGAAGATAAGTAGTTTCGAAGAAAATACTTGGCTATTGAAGGGATTGGAAGAAATACTACTTTCAGTTTTATTAGATAAAATATATATGTAAGATTCATATATTTATAAAGAAAAACTCATTTATTTATAATTTATCACTATATTTTTATTCCGTAGAAACGTACAATAAAATAAAAAAATACCTCTCCGATCAATCAATACCTCAATATCTTTATTTTTTAAATATATCTCCAGTCTAAAAGGTTAGGTTGAGATTTAATATATGAGAAAGAGACTCCTCTATTAGGTAAGAAATTCAAATCCGTTTCCGATGTCTTAAATTAAAAAATATATATATAAAGTATTAGAATGGGTTCCATGCAAGCATAGTATTAAAACTAATATAATTTTATAGTCACTTTATCCATATATCATCTCCCTTTGTGATTTCTGCCAACGTGGACCAATAAGAAGAGATCTACATCTTCCACTTCCACCATTGGAACAATAGTGGTAGCTTTAATTTACAGGAAAAAGACCCATAAAGAAAATAATTTAGAGAAACTGAAGAAGCTGGTCTCTTCTTAATTCTGTCCCTCACTCTCATAGATAATTGATCATAGACTTTCAGTCAAATCCTTACCGCCATAAACACGTTTCTTTTTTCCATTGGTTTATTTCTTCTTTAATCAAAATTCTTCCATTCTCACTACTTATCACTTTCTTAGTGGAAATTAACAGACCCCATTTGGTTTCTTCTTCCATTTACCTCTATTTATAAGAACATAAAGGTAGAGAGTGAGAAAGAGAAGAAATTTGGTTCTTTTTTTTTGTTGTTTCTGGGATTTTTTTTCAATTGGGTTTTTGATTTTAGCTTCTGAATTGCTATAGTTCTCTTGTTTTTGTTGTAATGGCTTTCTGTACATTAACATTTCCTGCTCGTATAAGCTGGGTAGAAGCTAAAGAGCAAAAAAGCTCAAGTTTTGTTTCTTCTCATTTCTTAAGAGGCACAGATCTACTCTATCTATTCAAGAAAAAGCTCAATCAGGTATGGAAATTTGAAAACTATACACATCAAGTATTTGAAGGAAAGCCCATGTGAAAAAAAAAGAAAAAAAAAAGAAGCATTTTCAAGTTTTCAATTTAAAAAAAAAAAAAAAAAGTTTTTGAGTTTATGTTGTTTCTGAAGAAGGGAAGAACCCAACAAAATAGCACTTTCAATCTTTTTATTTTTTATTTTTTTATTTGTTATTGTTTGACTGACCATTTTATGATTATTTTCAATTTGAAAAACACAACAAATATGTATTGAAAGATGAGTGTGTGTTTTCTTGAGGCAGGTAAGGAAAAGGCCAGATGGTATTTATGCATCACTTTCAGAGAGAGGAGAGTATCATTCACAAAGGCCACCAACTCCTCTTTTGGACACAATAAACTATCCAATTCATATGAAAAATCTATCTATGAAGGTACTTTATATTATATCACCAACTTGATAAATTTTATATTTTTAATAATAATACAGGGGTTTGTGTTCTCTCATATCATATCAAATCAACACTAGACTCGAAGCAAGCTTCGAGTTATGTTAAATTTATTTTTATTTTTTAAAATATTCTCATGCTTCTACTTACATCCTTTTTCTTGCACAAAAAAAGCTTCAAACTTTTTTGATTTCTTCATGGGGCATCTTTGATTCAGGAACTTAATCAAGTAGCTGATGAATTACGGTCTGATGTCATTTTCAATGTTTCAAATACTGGTGGTCACTTGGGTTCAAGCCTTGGTGTGGTGGAGCTCACAGTGGCTCTTCATTATGTCTTCAATGCTCCACAAGACAAGATTCTTTGGGATGTTGGCCATCAGGTACCGTACCATCTTTGTTCATTCTCTTGTTTTTTTGTTTTTGTTTGTAAAATGTTTTTTGTGCTTGAAATACTGTTTTTGAATTGTATGGTGATTGCAGTCTTATCCACACAAGATTCTTACTGGAAGAAGGGATAAAATGCCAACAATTAGACAGACAAATGGGTTATCAGGATTCACCAAACGCTCAGAGAGTGAATTTGATTGCTTTGGGGCTGGTCACAGTTCTACCACTATCTCAGCTGGATTAGGTAATTCTTTTTTTTAGGCTTCAGTTTACTTGAGCAATGGAAAATGATAAATATGTGTGAGAGTGATCAATTTCTCTCTTTTCATTTCTTCTTAGTGTCAAGAGTAATATTTATGGATTTGACTCTTTTTATTATAATATTAATGATCATAATATATCTGCTGGCAAAATACTTGCTTGGTCTTTGAACTGTCATTTGTGTCATTTTTTAACTTAACTTTCAAAAGTTTTAATTTTTAAATCTTTATCTATAGTCATTGTCATAGTCAATTGTATTAACTTTGACAAAAATTTGATAAGAATTCCGTCTCTTTTTTAATGTTATTATCTTTATCATTCATAACATGGCCTTAAATTTATCATCTTCTCATTATCGTCAAGCTCCTATCAAAATTAACACTATTTATAGGGAGTATCAATAAGATTTAACTAAACTTCAGGGACTAAAATGAAACTTTTATAAGTAGCATCAGAAGTGGTTAAGTATAAGAACCAAGCATATCATTCAACCTATATTTAATTTAAAAGTTAGTGGGATTGGTGAAATATGAGAGAATATTTAAGAAGCAGCATTTATAACTGATTGTATTTGTGTTAACATGATTTTGAGGGATGCTTATCCCAGTCATCTACATTTTTAATAATTCGTGACTTTTAAGCAATTGGAGATCCACAAAAGTCATGCTTGTTATTCTGCGAGGTTGATCAAAGTGATTATTATTCATAACAAATTTGCTTCACCGGCTCAAGTTTCACTTACTGATAATCTGATAGAGCCGTTCTAATATTGAAATAGACAAAAATTACAATACTCTAGGGGAAATTCAAGAGTCCCCTCTCTCTCCTCCTCACCAGATAATTCTTACTAACAAGATGATTCCCTCAAGGCACTACTCTCTCTCTTATAACTACCTTATGTTATTTAATTACATAAATGCCCCTAACCAATTATGACTCATCATTTGCTATTCATGAGAAATATTCCCTGTCTCATTTGTTTTCTTCTTACGGCTATAAACCTTTCGGATTAGAGGCCTATCATTACCCGGCCCCCAAAGAGCCACCTTGTCCTCAAGGTGGAAGTGAGGAAATTGCTTGGCGATCTGTAAGGCCGGCTCCCAGGTAGCATCATCCGGCGAAGAGTTACGCCACTGGATCAGAACTTCAAAGTCAGCATCGTTAGACGGCGAACCGCGGACTCCCATTACAAAAGCAGGTTCAAAGTCAATAGACATGTCAGGGGATAGATTCTTGGGTAACGGGGAGACCGGAAACACATTGCCAATAGCCTTTCGGAGTAAGGACACATGGAAAACTGGATGAATGTGAGCATTCTCTGGCAGAGCCAAGCGGTAGGCCACTTTTCCAATCTGTTCAGTAATGCGAAAAGGACCATAATACCGAGGGCTGAGCTTAGCATTCTGTCGGGGGACTACCGAAGATTGGCGGTAGGGCTTGAGTTTAAGATAAACCCAATCATTCACAGTAAATTGAACATCACGGCGGTGAGAATCAGCATACTGTACCATAAGCTGTTGAGCACGGTGGAGATGATCTTTCAACTGTTTTAAATTACGATCACGGTCGAGCAATTGCTGATCAATACTTGCCACAGCGGAGGAAGCAGAATGGTAAGGGAGAATCGGTGGTGGAGCGCGGCCATACAAGGCTTCAAAAGGGCTGGTGTTGATGGAGGAGTGGAAACTAGTGTTATAACACAACTCAGCCCAAGAGAGCCATTGTGCCCATTTTGATGGCTGAAACATGACATAGCAACGTAAATAACTCTCGAGTCCACGATTCACCACCTCAGTTTGCCCATCTGTTTGTGGGTGGTAGGCTGTGCTACGTTTAAGCATGGTGCCTTGCCATTTAAACAATTCAGTCCAAAAGAGGCTAGTAAAAATTTTATCCCGATCCGAAACTATACTTCGGGGTAGACCATGGAGGCGCACAATTTCTTTGAGAAAGAGTTGAGCTACTGACTGAGCTGAAAAGGGATGCTTCAGAGGCACAAAATGGCTATATTTGCTCAATCTGTCCACTATCACAAGAATGCTATCAAACCCCCCCGAAACCGGCAGGCGTTCAATGAAATCCATTGAAATATCTTCCCATACACGTTCCGGAATAGGAAGGGGCTGAAGCAACCCAGCCGGTGACATTGCTAAGTATTTTGCTTGCTGACAAATTTGACATTCACTTACAAATTTCCGAACACATGCTTTCATACCTTTCCAATAAACTTCCTTGGCTAAACGTTGGAACGTTTTCAGAACACCCCCATGGCCAACACTTGGGCTGCAATGAAATTCTTGCAAAAGTAACGGAATAGATGGGGAATTGGCTGGTAAGATAATTTTGCCCCTGTACAACAGAGTGTTACCTCGAATGCAATAATCAGTCACATCGGAACTCCCGTTACCGTGAAGAATAGAGTCTCGAATGGCACGGAGTTCTGGGTCTTCATCAATGTTGGTGATCAAATCTAAATTAATGCCCCCTTGAACCGGATAAGAAGTGAAGTGCCAGGTTGCATTGGTTGACGAGATAGGGCATCAGTTGCCTTATTTTCAAGGCTGGGTTTGTCTTGAATTTCAAAGTCATACCCCATTAATTTTGTAATCCAACGTTGATAATCCCCTTCAATTTCTCGTTGATCAAGAAGAAAGCCAAGGCTTCACTGGTCAAGACGCACAATAAATTTTCGACCAAGTAGATAAGGGCGCCATTTCTTAACGGCAAAGACAATGGCCATTAATTCGCGCCATAGACCGCTTTGTACTTGTAGTCAGGGGCTAGAGCTTGACCGAAATAAGCAATAGGCCTGGTTTTGAGTGAGTACCGCACCGATTTCAAACCTGACGCATCGGTTTCAACAACAAAAGGAATGGTGAAATTAGGTAAAGCGAGAACAGGGACAAAACCATGGCCTGTTTCAAGGCTTGAAAAGCGATTTTCGCTTAATTCCATTTGAACGAGTCTTTGCGTAACTGTTGCGTGAGAGGAAAAGCGATTATTCCATAGTTGGACACAAATTTCCTGTAATAGCCAGTCAATCCCAAGAAACCGCGGAGCTCTTTGATGGTGGCTGGGGTTGGCCATTTGATCATTGCCTCAACCTTAGCATTATCAACAGCGACGCCATGAGAAGAGATGATATGTCCCAGATATTCCAGTTGGTGGGCAGCAAATTGGCATTTCTTATAATTTGCTACGAGCTGATTCTTTAATAAAATGTCAAACACGATTGCCAAATGTTGGGCGTGATCGCTCAAGCAGGTACTGTATATCAAGATGTCATCAAAAAATACCAATACAAACTTGCGCAAAAAAGGACGGAAAATGTCATTCATCAAGGCTTGGAAGGTTGACGGGGCATTGCGGAGACCAAATGGCATAACCAAGAATTCATAATGCCCCTCATGTGTACGAAAAGCTGATTTACCGATGTCCTCTGCTCGAAGGCGAATCTGGTGATATCCTGATCGTAAATCGATCTTTGAAAAGATCACAGCACCGGATAATTCATCTAAGAGTTCATCAACAACCGGAATAGGGAATTTATCCGGGATCGTGGCTTTATTTAAAGCCCGGTAATCAACGCAAAACCGCCAGCTAAGATCCTTCTTGCGTACCAACAAAACTGGACTGGAATAAGGGCTAGTACTTGGTTGAATTAATCCAGCCAAAAGCATCTCATGAACCAATCGCTCAATTTCATCTTTCTGGAATTGTGGATAGCGGTAAGGTCGGACATTGATTGGTGACGTTCCAGAAACTAATTCAATGGCATGGTCAGTAGGGCGCATAGGGGGTAATCCCGGGAGAGGTTCAAAAACTTTTGAAGAAGAACATAGCACATCACGGATAATAGAGGGTAAAGATTCTGAATCCGGAGATGAAATAATACTTCCCGCTTCCACCATATTTAATTCTATCAAGATCCCTTGACCCTCACGCTGGATAGTCTTCATCATAGATTTGAGGGAAACTTGTGATTTGTGCAAGCTAGGGTCGCCATGAAGTTCAACCAAGAAATTGTTTATTTTGAATTTCATGGTAGATAAACCCCAATTAACTAGCACATCACCCAACGAGGCAAGCCATTGAACGCCCAAAATAACATCGGAACTTCCCAGAGGTAGAGGTAGGAAATCAGCATGGACAGTGACTGACGGTAGTGTCAACACCACCTTTCTGCATATTCCGGTTGTACGTACAGCATCTCCCGTACCCATCAAGACACCATAAGAAGAGGTGACATCCAAAGGAAGACGCAAATTATCAATTACCTTGGTCGATATGAAATTGTGAGTAGCTCCGCTATCCAACAAGACCACCACTTCCTGGTCGCTTATTAATCCCCGAATTTTCATGGTTTTTGGTGAGCTCAAACCGACCATGGAGCTCAGAGATAATTCTGCCACTTCGTGAGCTTGTTCTACAATATCATCCACACTGATATCAGGATCGCCATGCAGCTTGGTCTCAAATCCGTCGATATCATCATCCTCCCCTACCAAAAGAACATGAAGCTCACGCTTCTTACATCGATGACCCGGCGCGAATTTCTCGTCGCAACGAAAGCATAAACCCCTCTCCTTCTTAGACTGAAGTTCTGTTTCTGTCAATTTCCGATAAGGCAGTGGCGCCCCCTCCTTCGAATTCGTAGACTTCATATTGAGCGTAGTACCCTTTGCTAAGGGAAAAGAAATCGAGCGTGTAAGCCCACCTCCAGAAGTTGCTGCTTTAAAATTAGGTATAGTAGAGTTGTTTTCTTTTTGCTTATTGGGCTGATGGGCCAGAGCACAGTCTTCAATAAGTTGGGCTGATTCCATCTTTTCTCCCAAACCCTGAGGCTTGAACTTTCGCATTTCAGCCCGAATATCAGGCTTAAGCCCATTTACGAATAAACCCTCTAACACCTCCTCCGTTAACTCAGATAACGGGGCTGCTAAAAATTCGAATCGGCGCCGGAATTCCTTCACCGTTGTATCCTGTTTCAACGCAAATAATTTTTCGCAGGGTGTTCCTTCTTGAGACGATTGAAATCGTTCTAACAATAAACGTCGAAACTCCACCCAACCCTTAATCGGTCGCCGACCTTCTACCCAGCGATGCCAAGCTAGAGCTTCCCCTTCTAAACAAAGAGCAGACGCTTCAAGTTTCTCCTTCTCCGATAAGTGATTGACCGAAAAGTATCGCTCGACCCGATGAAGCCATCCATCAGGGTCCTCTCCCTCAAATATTGGCATTTCAAGCTTTCTTGGTTTCCCAGATCTGATAATTGTTCCAGAAGTGCCACCGCTGTCTTCCTCTTCATTCACGGTAACAGTATCATTCCCAGGTATGTTTTTCTTTTGGTTTTGCACATCCACGTTCAGCCCTTCGCTCCCTTCCACCGATTTACCTTTCTCATCCCGACGAGGGGCGGTATTACCACTAACTTCTGACTTTCGAAACATCAACTCCATTCTTTGCATCACCCTTTCCAGGTCCTTAGCTGCTCGAGCTTCAGACATCTTCATTTCTTCTCTAATTTGACTCATACTCTCGTCAAGCGCATTTTGAACTCCCGCAATCTTCTCTAGAACGCCAGTCATGTGTTCTTCCACCTTCTTTGCCATTTGATTTTCCAGGATTTGATGCTCTGATACCACTGATAGAGCCGTTCTAATATTGAAATAGACAAAAATTACAATACTCTAGGGGAAATTCAAGAGTCCCCTCTCTCTCCTCCTCACCAGATAATTCTTACTAACAAGATGATTCCCTCAAGGCACTACTCTCTCTCTTATAACTACCTTATGTTATTTAATTACATAAATGCCCCTAACCAATTATGACTCATCATTTGCTATTCATGAGAAATATTCCCTGTCTCATTTGTTTTCTTCTTACGGCTATAAACCTTTCGGATTAGAGGCCTATCATAATCATTTTTTATTATCTTGATTCTTATAAAGGGATGGCTGTGGGAAGGGATCTGAAGGGAAGAAAGAACAATGTGATTGCTGTGATAGGTGATGGTGCCATGACTGCGGGGCAAGCTTATGAAGCCATGAACAATGCCGGGTACTTGGACTCTGATATGATTGTTATACTTAATGACAACAAACAAGTATCATTACCAACAGCTACTCTTGATGGGCCTGCAGCACCTGTGGGAGCTTTGAGCAGTGCTCTCAGCAGGTTGCAATCAAACAAGCCTCTCAGAGAATTGAGAGAGGTAGCCAAGGTAAGAAATACATGAACCATAACCCTTACATTCTGTTTTTTGAACGGAATTGAGTTTCATTGTCTTTTGGTCGATGCTGTTTCAGGGTGTTACGAAACAAATTGGTGGTCCCATGCATGAACTGGCTGCAAAAGTTGATGAATATGCTCGTGGGATGATCAGTGGTTCCGGGTCAACATTATTTGAGGAGCTTGGTCTCTATTATATTGGTCCTGTTGATGGACATAACATGGATGATCTTGTCTCCATTCTCAAAGAAGTTAAGAGTACAAAAACCACTGGTCCAGTCCTAATTCATGTTGTCACTGAGAAAGGACGAGGTTATCCATACGCTGAAAGAGCTGATGACAAATACCATGGTAAATTCGCCTTTAAAAGCCTTTTTTTCAACATCTCCTGGACCAATTCTAGGAATTAATTTATTATTGGAATTTTCAAATAGCATCAAAGACTAGTGATTTTTTGAGCTTATTCTGCTATGACCTATCTTTCAGTGAGTACATCATGTAGTTGAAATGAAATTCAGTATTGGTATTCATTGTTTTGGAAACATAGTTGTATCTGATTATTAAAGGCAAACTCTGAATGATTCTGAGACATGATAAATAATTCTTAAATTTTTTTCCCGTTTGCTCTCGTCTCATTCCTTACTTTTCTTACTTTGGAAATTGGTTGATAATCGTGGTTTATAAATGCAGGAGTCACCAAGTTTGATCCTGCAACTGGGAAACAGTTCAAATCAAAGGCTCAAACTCAGTCTTACACCACATACTTTGCAGAGGCACTGATTGCTGAAGCTGAAGCGGACAAAAATATTATTGCAATCCATGCTGCAATGGGAGGAGGCACAGGCTTAAATCTCTTTCATCGACGCTTTCCTACAAGATGCTTTGATGTTGGTATTGCTGAACAGCATGCTGTTACTTTTGCTGCTGGTTTGGCCTGTGAAGGCCTTAAACCGTTCTGTGCAATCTACTCATCATTTATGCAGAGAGCATATGACCAGGCAAGCATTGTGTTCTCTTTATCCTCCGTCCTCCATTAGCTTGTTCAACTGTGTTAGCATTTATATTGTCAGGCATATCAAGTTTCTTTCTGTTTTATTTCTAACAAAGTTTCTCGTGTTTTGCAGGTTGTTCATGATGTTGATTTGCAAAAGTTGCCTGTGAGATTTGCAATGGACAGAGCCGGGTTGGTTGGAGCAGATGGCCCAACTCATTGTGGGTCATTTGATGTTACTTTTATGGCATGCCTGCCTAACATGGTGGTGATGGCCCCTTCTGATGAAGCAGAGCTCTTTAACATGGTTGCTACAGCTGCGGTTATAGATGACCGACCCAGTTGTTTCCGATACCCAAGAGGTAATGGTCTTGGTGTCGAGCTGCCACCTGGGAACAAAGGCATTCCTATTGAGGTACTTGCCATGAGACCTATGCATATTCACTGGTCCCTTACAGACCCCTTATCATATCAGGAATCTAATATTTGGCATTTAATTATCAGGTTGGAAAAGGAAGGATTTTACTTGAAGGGGAAAGAGTTGCACTCTTGGGTTATGGGACAGCAGTTCAAAGCTGTTTGGCTGCTGCCTCTTTGGTGGAACGCCATGGCATGCGAATAACAGTTGCGGACGGGCGTTTTTGCAAACCGCTCGATCGAGCTCTTATTCGCAGTCTAGCAAAATCACACGAGGTTTTGATTACAGTGGAAGAAGGATCAATCGGGGGATTCGGGTCTCATGTGATCCAGTTCATCGCCCTCGATGGTCTTCTTGATAGCGGCTTGAAGGTACCAAATCTAATACAAACCATATAAAATCTCCCTCTTTAAGATTGTTCTGTGAATCAACTAAATGTTCTCCATATAATGCTTGCAGTGGAGACCGATCGTTCTGCCTGATAGATATATCGACCATGGATCACCTGGAGACCAATTGGCAGATGCAGGTCTTACCCCATCTCATATTGCTGCTACAGTATTCAATATGCTTGGACAAACCAGGGAGGCTCTTGAGATTATGTCATAGAAGAGAATTTCATGGCTTGAAGTGATTCACTTCGATACATTGTACATATTCCAAAATCCCGGATAGATATAACAGTGAAGTAAAAGCATTATATCAAATGCTTCTTATACTAATGAAATTCGAACAAATTTAAAAAATCCTTATACAAGGCTTCTGCCTTTTCCACTGTCGATGAGAAGGGGCGAAGGCAAGCCTGAGTGTTTGTTATCCCACATATATATATCTATATATATTTATATATTTTCTTCCCCAAATTATGGGCATGACCTGATTCTAATGAATAAGCTTTCTTCTTTATTTAAGACATTGGATTTCTAATTCTTCACTTTAATATTGAGAACCGTTGTTGAAGTCCTTTAAGAACGAAAAAACATGTTTGTTCTGAAAAATAAATTCTGTGAACATTACTGTTGTTCAAAATCTCTTCTCCACAAACGTTTTGATAAAATAAGAATAATATCCTCTCTCCCTCTCTGTTTTTATACATGTATCTCATTGCTACATGATGAAGCAGGCATTTGCATTCTCATCATTAAACAACACCAGTAATTTAGCACTCTCCCTGCAACATTCGAACATCAACGGATTGGAATAATTCGAATCCGACTGTTCCAACTCTGTGGCACCAGTCGCATCTTTTGCAGATGCCATTGCACCTTTGTCCACCACAATCTCGACCACTTTCCCCGTCTTCTTCCTCAGTTTCTTCAGAACTTTTTGGGGATCATACTTTCCCGTCACCATGACCTTGTGCTTTCTCATGTCTGTCATAAACTTCTCCACTCCTTCAACATTATCATCAACAACAAAAACCAGTGAGGCATTATGGGGAAAAAATACATTATTTTTTAATTCTCTTCAAGAAAGTTACCTTTGATTTTGGAAATGATTTTAGCCACAGTTCTTTCACATGCTTTACAGTGCATTGAGATTTTGAATTCTGTAGTTAACGTCTAAAAATTCAGGAAGTCTATGTTTATCCTATCGAGAAAACGATGTCGTTAAAACGAAAAAAAAGACAATAGAGGAATGACTTACTTTGATTTCCTTAGATTTCTTCTTCTTGTTGCCCATTGAGTTTGAACAAAAAACAAGAGCAAACCATCAAAAACTTTTTTTGAAAATTACAATATATTGGGATAGTTGAAGTCAGTTATAATGAAGGTTTCATTAATTACGAAAAAATCCCTTCACTGAAGAAACAGATTTCTGACTCTTAATCACCCGCGCATTTCAAAAACCGCTTTTCTTAACTGTTCGATTTATGAATTCATATGGCTTATCTAGAATTAGGACCAATAAATGAATTTTTTTAAAAAAATATTTATAGAAGTGGGGGGCTTAATATATATATATATATATATATATATATATATATATATATATTTCAACTTTTAAAAATTTATCAAAATAACATATTACTTTTAATTCAAAAAATTATTCAATAATTGTTGTAAAAAAAAATCAATGATTAAGACTTTTAATTTACTATTTTAAAAATTTAAGAACTAAAACTCTTATTTTACAATAAAATATTTAGGGTAAAGTACTCATTTGGTCCCTGAGTTTTAGAGGTCGTGTCTATTTGGTCCCTACGTTTTCAATTTGTGTCTAAGTGGTCCCTGAATTTTGGATATTGTGTCTATTTGGTCCCTGCGTTTCAATTTGTGTCTATTTGGTCCCTGCGTTTTAAATATTGTGTCTATTTGGTCCCTGAGCTTTCAAGTTTTGTCTAAATGGTCCCTGGATTATTAGAAACAAGTTTAATTCTTCCTTAATTTGTTAAATCATTAACATAATAACGACTTAACGGTGACATAAAATGTTTAATTGATCAAAATACTGACATGAGATTAATAATTATGTCAAATTTTAGGCCTAGATTGATGAAAAATTTAATCACATCTTAGTATTTTGACCAATTAAACATGTTATGTCAGCGTTAAGTCAATAATCTGGTAAGAAGTTAACGAATATGTTAAATTAAAGACCAATTAAACTTATTTCTAATAGTTCTTGAAAATCTAGGGACCAAATAAACACAGTATCCAAAACTCAGGGACCACTCAGACACAAATTGAAAACGCAGGGACCAAATAGATACAACATCCAAAACTCAGGGACCACTTAGACACAAATTGAAAACTCAGGGACCAAATAGACACGACCTCCAAAACTCAGGGACCAAAGCGGGGTACTTTACCCAAATATTTATTAAATTTTATTAATGATCGAAATATGAATAAATCTTAATTGCGTATGAGACCTTCACAAAAGTATAGGATAGGTGAAACAAATAACATTAAGATTTATAACCTTTTTTTAGAATACTATCATTCTACGAAATCACTTTGGTGGGGACAATTAGAATCGTTAATACATAGTAATAACGAGAATCGAAAAGAGAGTATTTTTCATGCTTATTGATAGTTAAACACACTTTAAAATTACAGAAATTATTCGTGGTTCTTATAATGTGACTCCGTCTCATAATTATTAGTAGATGGTAAATTTAACAAGTTTTTCTGTAATATTTACAATAATATCATGGTTTAAAAATATTTGTAAATATAACAAATTATTGAGCTTGTCAATCAGTGATTAATATTGAATTACATATTTTTACAATAAATGAATTACTGATTCACGCATTAATCATTATTAATCACCGATTCACACTGTAAATATTTATAAATATTGGTTCAAAAATTGTTACTCGGTGAAATTTACCTATTTAATTTTAATGCGTGAAAGGACTTTATTTACAAAGATCTAACAATTATAGGAGAATGAATTAAGAGAGAGAATGAGATGTGAGAAGGAAGGAGAGGAGAAAAATAGGTTTTTAATTATTAAAATCATCAATTACTTGAGAACATAAACATATTACATACATAATTAATAGATTCATACACACTTTCTTTATTACCACAACACGTTTAAAATAAAACATAAAATCAAATTACAAATTATTAAACAATATCATAATCATAAGCTAGCCATGCATTATATAATAAATACTATATTATTCATAAGGTTTAAGGGTTAACGAAACGACATTGTTTCCTGATTTGACCATTATTTTTTCCAGTGAGGACTTCAATTTCCGCCATCTTCAACATGGAGCTTGCGAATCGAGAAATGAAAGCTCTTGGCTTCTGCAATTGTCTGACGATACCTAACGAAGCTTGATCAGTGAGAAGAGCTGCATCAGATTGGAATAAACCCTTATCCTGCGTAAGGATTTTGAAGTAGTCGCTGTCGAATGAACGAGAACTCCTTGGATCCATCTCTACCGTAATTGCCGCGTCTGCCGGATTCGGACATTGTCGTCGGAGTTGGTTGGCGTATATACTATTCAACGACGGGTCTGCGTCTCCTTTTCCGGTGAAGTTGTAGAGCCTCCTTGAGAAGGTGCCACAATGAGCACGACCAATGGTATGACCACCTGTTCATATGCAAACAAAATCCCATATAAGTTTTTTTTTTTTTTAATTCTTTCAAATTATTTACAAATATGATATACGACACAATAACAATTAATTTATATAAATTAATGATTTTTATTGAGATATTATATCAAATTTACTTATAACTTTCAACTTTAAAGGAAGAGAGCAGTGTTGAATATAATTTAATGATTGATTTAGATGGTGATTAACAATAATCATAATAAATCACTAAGTAACATGTTAAATAAAAACAATATATATAAATATAAAAGAAAATTACTAGATTTACAATCACGGGAGTTTTTTATTATTTAAATAAAGTCGAAAATATTTATTTGATAATTTTTCATATGGACGTGCCTGCACATTAAATATGCATGCACTGCACTTTTGAACGTTACGTGCTCATTCAAATTTCATGCATAATATTATCAAATCTTCATTATTCATAATAAGAAATTATTAGTATATAATTACCAGATAAAACCACCAAATCGTTAACAGTAAGGCCTTTGTTATCAAAAATTCGCTTAAGAGTTGTGAAATTGGAGAACGGGGACGGGATATTTCCAGTGACATCCGATGCTCGAGAAACTGTTCCGTCTCTTCTTCCTAGGTCGCGTTACCCAAAGTGGCTGGTTTTTGAACTGCAATATTTCACAAACAAAAATTAATTATTAATCTTGTGAGAGAAAGAGATTATTGATTGTGGAAGAAAAATTTAAATGAGTTTACCGGGAAGGATACGGCGTCACGAGCAGCGAGAGCGAGAATGTCGGCGCAGGAAACAACTCTAGGGCAAACCCTCTCGATCGCCGTCTTGATTTCATCGATAACATCGAAACCTAACAGCGATCTATTCGGCCCGGCGTCCTTCTCCGACTGGTTTCCCCCAACCACGGTATCTAACAGTATCGATGCATCGCAACCCTGTCACAAGCACCGGACAACACAAAGAATAAATTATATTAAAGCATTAAAGTTACTTAAACCGGCCAACAGTATATATCTCGTGCTACTTGCTAATATCGATCTAACGAGAGATTATTCAACGTGGCTTCCACAATAAATAAATATATTATGTATTGTTTTCTCTTCTATTAAAATCATATATCTAATAATTATGAGAAGAACTCGAAGCTCACATTTAAATGAGGAGTGTTGAAAGTATAATAAAATAAAATGGCCTCAACTCGATAGTTTAAATTTTTAAGTTAAGTGATAATTTACGTACCCGAACAAAACAATCATGGAACTGAAGTCGAAGAAGTTGAGCACCAAGAGCAGGATTAGAGCGAGCCCTTTTGAAGATGATATCCGTTACGATATCCTCAGCTCTAAAGCAGCTCCTTCTGTAGAAATTAAAGGTTAGGGCTCCATCGGCGACGTGAAGAGCAAGAAAACTAGAAACCAATATAAACAAGAACAAGAGGCGTTGGTTTCCAGCTCTAGTCATTTTAGTTATAATTTATTATAGAAAATTATATTTCACAATAATGAGAAGAGAGATAATTAAGAGATTGATGAAGGAAAAGTGGAGAATAGCTTCCATTTTATAGGCAAAGATGGTGAGGGAATTTCAAGAAAAAGAAATGGGAAGGAATTTGAAAAAATCATGCAAAGGGAATAATTTAATTTAATTAATCGGGTGTAAAAAGTCAAAGACTTATCCCATAATCTTGTGTTGTGGTTGTGAGTTGTGACCATCTATGGATATAGAATTTTATTATTCTTATAAAAATAATTTTTTTTTAATTGTTATCATCCTTCTTCTAATAAAGGTCGGGGCCGATCTAATTTTCTTTTTAAAATGAAATTTTCTACGTTAAAGGTTAAAAAAAATAAGTAAAAAATTTAATTTATATTTTAGGGAAATTTCATTGGGTAACAAATTTTTATGCAATATTTATAAAAATATCAACTCAAAAAAGTATTTACAAATATAACAATTTTTATCATGTTTATCAGTTATTAACAATGATTTATGTGTTTATCAGTGATAAACATAATATAAAAATATGTAATTCAATGTTTGTCATTGATAAACTTGATCAAAATTTGCTATATTTGCAAATATTTTTTTGAGCTTTTTATTTTCACAAATATTACTAAAAAAATTAGCTAGATTTACAAATGCCCCTATATTTTATCTATTTTATCCACCTTATTTTTTTCCCTCTAAAAACTTGGCTGTGGCCAAATACTTACATAACCAATATACATTTTTTAACATTTTTAATTTTACTAAAAAAAATTTGAGGTGCATGGTAATTTTTTTTAATATTTAGAAAATATTTTAAGAATTAGTTGTATAGATAAATAAAATAAATTATTGCTTTAATTTACATATTAAAAATAAAAAATAAACATTTTATTGAAAATACGTTTTTAAAAAAAATAAAGAATAAGAAAAAGAGATAACCAGGTGTGTGAGATTTGGCCGGGCACAACAATGTTGAATTAATACTATATATAAAACAACGATTAGATGCGTTTTAAATATTATGTTTTTTTTTTTTTTTTTGAAAGATGATTTCGGCATTTTAAACTTTGATTAAATTAAAAAAAAAACTTTGATATATAACCTTTCTTCAATGAAAAGTGAAGAATAATCCGATACTATTTTACTAAGAAGATATATAATTATGGACTAAATATGATATTAAATCTTCTCAAAGGAAATTAATAGACAAAACAAAAATACCATCTTTATTTGGTGAAAAAGTGATGACAGCTACAAAAATTTAAGTCATTTTGTTATTTTATATTTAATTTTTGTTTCCCTTTCAAAAAAATTCCTTTCTTGAAAGAAGCTACAACATTTTTTTTTTAATTCAAGAAGCTACAACTTTTACTTAATTAAGAGTTGATTTGGGATATTTTAAGTTACATTTGATAATATGTCTTCTTTCTTATATTAAATATATAATCTTATTTTTTTCAAAGAATTGAGAAAACTCCTTTATGACTTCATCAAATTTATTTTTACACTCACACAAAATTATTACATTGATCAAAGTCTTCTATGTATAAAAACTAAAAAAACTTTCAAAAGATAATTCGCTTACATGATTAATTCAAACGACCTCTACTATATTATAAAATATATAGTTGACCATGCTATTTTTCATTATATGATATTTGTTCATGGAACCAACTCAAAAGCCAATAAATTTTTTTGGACTTTGTTTTTGGGTCAAGAAGACTATCGGTGATTTGTTTTTAATTCTAAATAACATTATGTCGGATCGTGTGCTTAATTTTTTTTTTAGTTGAAGATATATATTCTAATGTTTAAAATAATTTACTTATAATATTTTCAATGTTCTTTAGAGACAAGATTCATAATTTTGAAATGATAAGCTATTTTTTTCTCAATATAAATATATAAAAATAATTTTACAAGTTGTTTCCACTATTATTTTATATTTTTAAAAATGACATTTTAAGAATTGTTAATTTAAAAAATAGATTTTTTTTAGATTTTTTAAAAATAGCATTTCATTATAATGACTAACTTTTTTATTGAACGAAAGTCTCAAAATCATAAAAACTAACCAAACTTTAAAAATGATTGAATTTTAATTTAAAACATCTCAATTAGAAACATAAAATACAATAATAATATTGGTTATTCAATAATACAAGAGAAAAAAAAATTAATGAAATGAATTTATTAATTTAATGAAAATATTTCATTAAACTATTGAAGGAAAAATGTGCAATTTAAAAAAAAATCAATTTTTATTGCTATTTTTAAAAAATATCAATTAAAAAAAATGTCATATACTAGAATTTCTCATATTTTTTAATAATATATAAGATAAAAATATTATTGGACCTCTATGGTAAATATTATGATATGTAACATACCTTTTTTTGGTAATTAAGAGGATTTGAGTTTTAAAATCATTTCACAGAATGATAGGTAATTTCTTAAATTGTTTTTCTCTTAATTTATTCTTATAGGAGTTCCAAACTTTTAGAGCAATTGAACTTCTTTAAAAAATCACAAACTTGTATTATATTATAGTAATTACTATATTGTGCACTGTACTCAACTTACAAATCTTCTAAGAAATTGTTTTGCAAAACTACCAAAGTAGCCCCAAGATTTCAAGTAACAAACTTTATATATTTTATTTGACATTAATATTTAGGGTATAAGTCAAAATTGAGTCGGTTCTGTCAATTTAGACACTTAATATACAATGTTAAAATTAAAAAAAACAAGAAGAAGAAAAAAAAAAGAAATCAATTGCTTCAATTTGATGGTTTTTTTTAGATATTATATCGAGCATGGAAGATGGATGTTCAAATCTTTAATTTTGTGGGAGAAAAATATTAATGTCTAACCAGTTGAATTGTGTTCAAGTTCACATATTAATTTTGATTAAGTTTTTATTGACACTCGATTCGATTAAATTTTTCAAAATTTTAGTTTGGCATCTGACTTTTTAAAATAATAATAATAAATTAAACCGATAGTAAGGATATGTGTATATATATATATATCTCGTATAACATAAGGTATGAAATAATAGAGAGACTGGTTCAAAATGCTAGCTGTGCTGATAATTGATTAGGCTATAAAAAAAGAGACGACTTTGACCAATTATGTAGCCTACTTTTATAAATCAATAATTTATCTAACATTTTTTTGACTTGGAGACAGACTTAAAATCAAAGCGATAATATTTTAATTAAAAAAAATTCGAAGTTGATAATAAACCAAAAATGCTGAGTAAGGAGTTGCAATATGCTTTGGATTTTTTTTTTCAAGGAGTCTTAAAATTTGGGTAAATGAAATATGTGACCGAAGAATTATTTACTTGGAAAGTTTCTTCAGTATTTCCAACTGTATAAAAGTTGGCAAACGCGGCGCCAAGTGACAAATTGTCTATAGAGAAACCACAGTCTCTCTCTCACGAGATTCGGTTTGGTACATTTTTCCATATCAAGTTGACATTTGCACAAATCGTAATAACAAAATCTCTTATGCTTAAAAAACTATTGGAGGGATGGCCTCCATGTAATCACCGTTCTTCAATTGAGTGGCCGTCACTATTTTTGTATTATGCATATCGTAGAAATCTCATTTAACACATGTCACTCATTCGAGGGACAGTTACATTGAAACCTTCCCTCAAAATAATTTCTCGAACTTAAGAGATTTTGTTTATATTTTGAATAAATGTGTCGTCTTAATTAAACTATGCGTAAATAATAATTAAACTATATGTGAATAAATAAAAGAGGTGGATCCTACTAATTATTTGTTACTAGTATAACAATAAATATATGTGACATACGATTAATGAAAGGAGTAATGTAATTTTTTTGGTATAGAATACCGAAAATTATATCTTTCTCTCTCATATCTATAAACTCAATTGAATAAGATGGAAAGTCATTTTTATTAAATATAGTTGAGAATAATTAAGGGTGAATTTTGAAGTGCTTTTTTATATCATAAAAACATTTTTTTTTAATTTTTTTAATTTTTAAATTTATTTTTTTCTAAAACTCAAAGTGAGTTTGGGATGACTTTTGAACCGAGTGCTTTTTAGAAAAACATTTTTTTCTCAAAACACTTTTAGAGAAAACACAACACTTTTAAATATTTTTAAAAAATTTTAAAACCTTTTTCTATAATATAATCAAATATCATATAAAAATTAACAAATAATTTTAGTGAGTTAAAAACACTTCAAAAATCATCATAAACTCACTATTAGAAACACAGACATTATTTTGACAAAAAAAAAAAAAAACTAATAAATCAGTCTACAATGACCTCTTCACCATGAGCATAGAAGGCCATATTTTTATGCATGAGTTTGAGAATATATAGTCCTTAATCTAATTATTTACGATCAATTTCAGGCCCACTGGCCCATTACAAATTAATGAATTTTACATGATTTACAATCACAAAAGTTTCACCAAATTGGCAATTTGACACACATATCTAATTTTATATTTGATTTGAATCGATCCACAATTAATGATAATCAAATTCAAAATACAACGATCACATTTGAAATAAGAATATTAGAGACAATCACATTTAAAAAAATCAATTGAACTTAACAATATCAATCAAATAAGATGACAATGATCACATTTAAGCACATTAAAAAATATCACGAACATATATTTTTTTTAAAACAAATATCACGATTAAAAAAGAAAACCCTTAGATCTAACTCAATTAATCTCATCCCTTTATTTTTTTTACCCTTTTACCTTAATTATTTTATAAAATCTAATTTAATTTTAACCATTAAATTATAATATTAAATCTCAACCATTAATTTTGAATTACAAATAAACACATTTAGATTTTTTTTTAGGCTTGCCAATTTTCTATTTCTTTTAAAGATTAAAACAAGTAATTAAATACCTTTAGAATGCCTATTGGTTCACCAATTAGTGTTGTTGAATTGGGTGTTATTAAGCAGGGGTGTTGTGGTTTGTTAAATAGAGAATTAGTATAAAATATGTTGAAAATATGAAAATAAATGAGTTTGTTAAGTATAAGTTAAGAAACCCTCATCTTGGATTTTATTAATGAGAGATAAACACTTGTTAAATTTATATAACTCAACTCATTACCGTAACCAACAAACCAAATGTATCCTTAAATTTTAAAAAAATGAAGTTTTTGAAGAACCCTTTTCCTCATCTATTGCTTTGATCTCAGCCCTTTATTTTTTTTTTTACCTTTTTTACCTTAACTATTTTATTAAATCTAATTTAATTTCAACCGTTAGATTATAATCTTAAATCTCAACCATTAATTTTGAATTACAAATAAACACATTTAGATTTTTTTGTTAAATCTAACGTCGTGAATTTTCATACTGAAATATTGAGATTCTTGATTCAGTGTGATCACATTTCTTTCATTTTGTGATCGTTATTATTCAGATGTTACTCAAGTAAGTTTGATTGTCATTTCATCTTTTGAATGTGATCATTCTTAATATTATTTACGTAATTGATTTTCTTTAATGTCATTAAATGTGATCATTGTTTTTTGAATGAGATCGTCTTGGTCGTATATTTTATAATGTGATCGTCATTTTTTATATTTGTTGGTAATTTTTTTATTGTGACTAAATGTGATTGTAGTTTTTTGAATGTGATTGTTTCTTTTCAAATGTGATTGTTCCCTTATAAATGAAATCTTTGTTTTAAAAAAAATATTTGCGTGATATTTTTTATGTGGTTATATAAACCTGTCAACAATTAAAATTTGTTATAACATAATGTACTGGATAAATTTCATTATTCTAATATAATATTCATTAGATTATTCAAATAAAAAATATATACAATTAATACAATTTACATGCAATTGATTATTTTATAGGATTAATTAACTTGTATAAATTGTGATTGTTGACCATCCCAAACTGAAATTTGTGATCGATTGTTTCATACATGTGATTGCATACCCACTCAAACTTATCAATGTTTTAAACATGTGATCACAAACTCACTCAAAATTAAATTCGTGATCGACTGTTTTGTATGTGTGATCATGTTGTAACCAATTAAATTTTATATCGCCGATGAACAAAATATACGTGATCTCATGATCATTCAAATTTAAATTTGTGAGAAACAAAACGTTGTGTGATCGAAAATATATGATTGCATATTTGGTGAAACTTTTATGATCACTTTCCTATATATGTGATCACATACTCAGTCCAAATTCATATGCATGATCAACTCATTTATACCTGTGATCATATATTCTTATAAATATGATTTCGTGATCGACTATATTGTGTATGTGATCACAAACCAGTAAACTTTATATTTGTGATTGTATATGTGATCTAATACTAAATTTAAAAATCTAAGAAAAAAAATCATGACATACCCGTATCTTCAAATGACTGTGAAAAGTTTGAAAGTGAGATGATAAAGTTGATAGTTAGGAAAAAAAGAGTTAATTGATGGAGAAAACCCAAATAAAATCTTACGTAATATTCTGTTAAGTACAATTGTATTCTTTAAATTTTAATTTATTTAAATAATTAAAATAAAGACACAGTAAAGAAAAAAAACGACACTAACTGACTCCCTGTACCATACAAGGATTTTTAGTCCCTATACTGTAGAATTTTCCTAAATTTATATAACTCAACTCATTACCGTAACCAACAAACCAAATGTATCCTTGAATTAAAAAAAAATGAAGTTTTTGAAGAACCCTTTTCCTCATCTATTGCTTTGTGTGATCATGGAGAGAATAAAAGTCTATTTTCGTTAGAGATGGTTTTTTTCTCGCCGACGAGTTCACAACATGACCCATTAACATCAAGATCCAAATCCAATCTTGATCCGATTTCAAAATCTGCCACAAAATAGATCCAATCTCGGTAGAAGATTCTTAATTTTTTTTTTGACAAAGATAAGCTTGCATTAAGAAGAAAGGGGAATACAACCTAAATCCAGAGCCCTTTTAGCAAGGACATGGGCATCAGAATTCAAATCTCTACATAAAAAACATAAAGAAATAAATTGAAAATAAGAGCTGAGATGAAGAAAGTTATCTAAAATACAAGTGAAGTTAGCAGGACAGATTGTGGAGCCTTGGAAAATGTCAATAACCATCTTGGCATCAGAATAAATTTTGACCTCCAAGAATCCACGAGACAGAGCATGTTCCATGGCTGCAAGAATATAGAGTGCTTCGGCATGAAAAGCAAAAAGGCAGTGGGGACCCGGTAAGCTTGAAGAAGATAATAGAGAGCCATCAACTTTAAACAACCAACCAAAGCCAGACATGAGAGAATTGGAATTCCAAGAAGCATCACAAAAGATAGATAGACCCGAAAAATTCTCAATCTGGGCAACCGGAGCAGCAGAAATAGAAGAGTTTTGAGGAGAGGAGTGAATAAATTCATAATAATCCTCAGTAGCTTTTGAAATACCTTGAAAAACATCCTCCGAGCAACTCTTAAACCGACGATTATTCCTCATTTTCCATAGCCTCCAAGCTCCAAAAGTGAAAAAATCCAGGAGAGACTTATTCCCATGTTTATCAGTTAATAAAGAGCAGATAATATCCCAGCATTCACTGAAGTTGCAGTCAGTAAAACGAGAAGTATCCATTGAGATTGGAGAGGCAAACCAAAATCGCTTTGCGAGATCGCAAGTCAGCAGAATATGAGAAAAGGATTCGACCTGATTGGGACAGTGATCACAAAGAGGGTTGATAGGCATACCTCGCTTAGTAAGATTCAGATTTGAAGCGAGATAACCGTTACAAGCCTTCCAAAGAAAATGTTTTAGCTTCTGTGGAGCTTAAACATTCCATAAAAACTGCCAGCTTTTTTTGATAAAAGAGGTGTCACTGCTTTCACCCGTAACAGGAGCCTTTGAGCATATAGGATGAAGAAATTTCAGAGCTTCCTTGTAACCTGATTTGACTGTATAAATTCTAGAGGAGTTGAAGTGCCAAAATAAAGTATCAGGTAAGTTATGCCTACTGATGGGAGTTGCAAGAATTAGAGATGCATCAATGATTTTATGTAATCTAATGCTCGAGTTCCCAATACCGCAGAGAAAATCACAATTTCTTCTTCGTTTATACCATTTCTGGCCAAAACATAATCTTCAATATCCAAATGATTAGTAAATGCAGTATTTTGATGATTTTACTTAAAAAAAAAAAAAAACAGAAGAAGCAAACCCCCAAAGGTAGGGGTGTTAAAAAAACCCAACGACCCAAAAAAAACCCATCAACCTGCGGTTTGGGTTGGGTTATAAACTTATTTGGGTTGGAGGTGAGTTTAAAATAATTTGAAATTGTATAAGTTAGGTTGGTTCGGGGTTCTCTTAAAATTAATTTGGGTTGAGCCGAACCAACCTGAATTTATTAATTAAAAAAAAAACTCATTTCTTTATGATCTAAATACTTTTATATATACTAGATTTTAAACACGTGCCACGTGAAATTTTATTTTATAATTTTAGTTTTTTAATAAAATAAGTATTTAAATAGTAGATTTTATTACATAGAAAAAACGTAATTTAATTTAAAAATATTTTAGTCAATAGCACTTTTTTCTCCCTTATTGATAATATATTTACATTTTATTAGTAGTTGATTGATAGTTTATAACTAAAAAAAATTATTTTAAATGGCAAAAGGTTTTAATATACCGGCAATATATTATTATTTAATTTTATACTTTTTTGTAATTTGTTTATTAAAAATATCAAATAGTATATTTATATTTACCTTTCAAATGATTGTTAATCAAGTATATATCACAACCCTACTTTTTTTTCATTAATTTTTTTATTGATTAATTAAATTCAACGATTTCAAATTATATAAAAATTATTTATTTATGGAATTATTGTAGTTATATTAAAAACTTAATAATATTCAAATTTTCTTGTCATCAATAATGATACAGTTGAAACAAATGTAAGTAATTCTTAATATGAAAAAAGAAAAATGAAATACGACTAATTTTATATTAAAAGAGTAATATTTTCCAAAAAAAAAAAATCCTTCGTATATCTCGCACGTTTTTTATTTATCCAAATGATAACCTGCTTTAAAAACTAAGAAAACAATTCTAATGTTAGTGATCAAGAATCCAACAAAAAATGATGAAAGCTTGAAAGACAATATTTTATAGTAAGAGCCCCGTTGGGTTCACTTTTTGTTGTGGTCTCCATCTTCGATATCATTATAGTTGATGATCTAACGTAAAAACTACGTAAAATAATTTAAACAATTAAAAATTATATTAAATCAATACATATATTATTCTAAAACATGTAATAATATATATAAAATAATCGAACGTAATAGAAGTTATTCCAACATAAAGAAATTGGTAAAGAGAAAGCATAACTTATCAATAGAAGATTCAGTCTCGGCTCCCTTCCCTCCATGGACACTTTATTGAGTGGCACACCTTTATTTATACTAAAAAAAGAGAGGTATAAGAGCTTGCATTTCATAACTTTCTGAATAACAACTGACCTATATAATTCTTTTTTTATTCCTATTTCATATGTTTCAAAAATTATCACATTTTTATTATATCAAAACCATTATTTTTTTATTAAAAAAACTAACTATTATTTTAATCAAATTTCTTGCTTATAAATATACTATATTTTGATCATATCAATAACCATTTGCTTATAATATATTTTAGATTATTACTACTATTATTTTTATAAATAATTAATTGACGGTAGACAATTAATTAGTGGCATATTTTATGATTTTAGAAATTAGAAATTAATAAAGGGTATAGTAATTCAAAAATATTGATTCTCCACATTAACCCATTTTAACATAGTAGAGATAGAGATATAGGAATAAAATAGTTTAAAAATTTATAAAAAAAAAATAGTCTAAAAATTATTTTCACATCCATTATATATATATATATATATATATATATTAATTAAGGATAAAGATTATATAAAAGAATCTAAATTCTAGTATACACTATTTTATTTTATATATACCAATTTCGCATAATATTTTTTTAATGATTAAAAAAAACTTATGAAATGAAAGATTCTTTTATTTAGAAATTTCAAATCTATTATATTAATTTGCATGAATTAGTAATTAGTAACAAATTGATAGAAAATTAAAAGAGCACTCTTGTATTTAATTAATTATTAGTGATATTTAATTAAGAATGGAAAATTTTATAATTTTAGATAATGGCAACTTTGTAATTTTGAGAAATCTTTAAGAGACAAAAGAGTCTTAAAATGATTCCAAAACTTCCTCACTTTTAATATATTAAAGATATTTATTAATTCTATATATCTTAATGACCCTTCGAATTTTCTTATTCCTTCTTATAATTTTTATCAAATAATTAATTCAAGTATTTGAGATATCATTTTCCTTCAATAAAGTGTAAAATTGAACATTCATTTTTAATTTAATATATAAAAATAGACAATTAGATTCTAAAATTACTATTATTTCCCTTTTTTATTTTATAATTTTTTAAAGTAACCAACTCGAATAACCCGAACCGAACCAACCCAACCTATAATAATAGAATTGGGTTAAAAAATACCTCAATTTTTTAAAGAAGGTCATTTGGGTTGTATGAATTTATAACCTGAATAATAGAATTGGGTTAAAAAATACCTCAATTCGAACCAACCCAACCCTACAAACACCCCTACCCGAAGGTGGGGAGTCAAATGGGGAAATCCCCACTAAATCCTAATTTTTTTTGAAAAAAAAAAAAAAAAAACAAATTGGAAGGAGTTGATTTCAACTCCACACGCGGGAAAACGCCTGAAATCGCCGGAAAAATGTTAAAATCCCAAACATTTCTGATTACATTAATGTACAATTAAAATTAGCCAAAATCATCAAGAGACAACTTAATTACGATGCATAAATCGTGTTTTTACGATAATCCTCCTACCGGCGAAATCGAAAAATAACGCCGGGAAAATGAAGCTCGTGTCGCAGTGGGTTGAGAGAATATCGCGTTTGGAACCCACGATTTGCATTACATCAACGCCACCTCGTTTGCTCAACGCCATCTCATTAAAAGTACAATATTTTTGGAAAATATTTTTATTGAATATGTTAAATCACCAATTGAACCAAAAGCTTAAGCCAATGGTTTAAGATAAATTTAATCATATATCTCAACACTCCTCACACGTGAGGCTTGGATATTTGCACAAGACCCAAACATGTGGAATATTTAAATGGGAGGAAATTAGAAGGAAATGACATAATGGAGGTTTGATCTCAGGGCCTCCTGGCTCGATCTGTATTAATATGTTAAATCACCAATTGAACCAAAAGCTTAAGCCAATGATTCAAGGTAAATTTAATCATATATCTCAACAATTTTTAAAAAGGAATATTTAAAAAAAAATCTGCATATAAGTTATTATATAATTTTGGTAAAATTAATGGTACCAGATTTACAACTACTAAATACATTAGTTAACATGTGCAAGAATTGAATAAAATAATAGTTACATATTAAACATTCATCATTTGAAATTGTTGTAATTACTTATTTATATTACTCATTTTATAATATATACAACTCTTGATATATTAGTAAACCCTTTTCAAAAGAAAAGAAACAACTCGAAATTGTGATTATATTAGGAAAAAAAACAACTAACTTTTTAAATACAATCAGATATTTTAACTACAATTCACAATGTAAATAAAGATAAATTTTCTAATAGTAATTATAATCCATCGATGTGATAAATTATTTAATAAAGTGTGACCCCAAATATAGTTTATCTCTTAAAACCATTAAATCTATAGTTTTAATATAACCAAAAAACCATTAACTATATGATGATAAATGAGGAAATCACCGTCCCATTGAATAATTTCTCATTTTTATAAAAGTATTTCTATGTGAAAAAAAAGGGTTAAAATATTGTATTAATTTTCAAAATATATATCATGGATACCCTCCTGCCATGCAAGCCTCCCAGAAGAGCTTGTCTTCCATTTGAACCATTTCATTCATATCATGAATAACACCTACATTACTAGACTCTTCTTCCTCAGTCGTCTCATACTCCCGGCCGGCAGCTGCACCGGAAAACGACATCGTTAAGCAGGTCCGTGGTGGATCCGAAGGACGGAGACCATTCAAATCATCAGCTTCTTCATCTCCATCATCTCCATCATCTTGAAAATCAAGTGATGATCTTTCACTTGTGTCATCACCACAGCTGCAGGATTGAGCGTCCTCCTGATCATCTTCACCAGACACTGGTTGATCTTGGTGCCATTTAATTTTATCTAGTTCTGAATCTGCACTATCCTCCAACAGAAAGAAATAAGAACCATCTTTCTCTTCCATTATTTAAAGAGAAGGAACTGTGAATTTTTTTTTTCTAGTTCCTATAAATAAATTGGAATTTTTTTTGAAAAAAACTTCTTTTTGGGAGGTGGGTGGTTTGTTGAATCGTGATATATGGAGCACGATTTTATGCTTAATTTGGCTATAATAATAATAATAATAATAATAATAATAATAATAATAAAAGAAGGGGAGTAGGTTCTTGCTTAACATTTTAATTTTCATGGTGGGTTTCATGTCATCCATCCACTTCATTTGTCCTTTCAGAAACCACAGCTGAATAGATTGAGAGAGAAAAATATGATTTTACTTTAGTTTATAAATACAATTTTTTTCTCTCTCTTTTTTTTTTTTAGAACACACAATTTTTTTTCTCATTATTATATATAAATGTGCAAAAGTTAATAATCAAATTTCATATATGTCTTTAAAATTCTATCAAAAAAAATATATATATATATATGTCTTTAAAATCAATGATTATGTCACTAGACCACTTTATTGATGTCTATTATTAAAATATAATCGAATTTCATAGTAAATATCTTTTAAACCAGTGATTATGTCACTAGATCACTTTATTATGTCTTATATTTGATATTATATGATTAAAATATATAATTTTAGTCGTGATATTTTGTTTCTATTTTCAATTTAATCTATTAACTTTTAAAAGTTCTATTTTAATCTCTTAAATTTTAAAAAGTTTCGAATAAAGTTTTTGCCAATTTAATGAAAAAAATGACATGATCTATTTTATTATGGACACGGATTTTATGTTATAAATGATAACATACATACCAAGTTAAAAGAACTAAATTCTAAATAAGGACAAGTTTTATGAACCAAAAATTTAACAAAAAATAAAAGAACATATAATTTTTTTTATTTCATAAATAATTATAATATATACCAATTTAATCACGATATCATGTAGTTCAAGTTGAAATTTTCAAGAAATTTTTCCGTGAAAATTATGAAGTATTATAGAGACTCTATCTTTTGTTAATTAGAGGCTTATGGTGTGCGAAGCTTAAAAGAGAGAGTAAAAATGATGTTATATCATACATATTTAAATTTTGAACTCTAAAATTTATTTTTCAAAAGTTTTTTCCTATTGTCTAAGGAGAATACTTGCCTCCTCACAAATTAGAAGAATCTTCTCCTAATATTTTTTTTATTAATTACTTAGAAGTTAGAACTCATTGATTTGTTTTTAACCAACAGAAAATGATCACATAAATAGATCAGGAGGAGATCCTCCTGACAGTCAAGAGACAAGTATTTTTCTTGTCTAAATACTTATTTATCATCATTTTCGTAAACTAAGTAAGATATTTATCACTATATTATGCACAATCGAATTAGATGCTTTCTAATTTATCACATCAAGAAAGTATAACTCAATTAGTCAAATATTTATACTCCTTTCAAAAATTTGATTCTTCTAATTTGACGTAATATCTTTAAAAAAATCACAAACTTTTAATAGGAAATTATGTCATTAGAGTATTTACTTGATGTCTAATCAAGAAAATAATGAGATGGGTCTATCAATATAAATGCAAACTCTTGCTTCCACATTCTTTAAAAACAACCTATCATACAAAAAAAGTCAAGAAATTGACGGTTGATCCAAAACGACTTCTCAAATTTTTGTTCTTTCTTTATTCAAAGTTTCAAAGGCCTACCAATTTTAGGTCTGCCGACGATGGTGATGATGCCTTTTATAGTCATTGTTTGGTCCCCATCCATCTCTACCATCCCTTTTGCTTAATTTCAATGGATTTTCAAGTTTCTTCTTTAATCAATTTATGGTTAGAAATTTAATGATGGTCCATTCTTTCATGCTCAAGATCATGTAATGGTAGTTTTATTGACTTCAAAATAGTACAAAGGATGGACGAAAATCATTCCAACAGTGCACTAAAACGCTATAGGTTTCCTTAAGATGAATAATAAGGTAATGAAAAATTAAAGTAAAGAAACGAGAAGTTTTGTTAAGAGATTATGCGGCTCACGCCTTAGTCAGGAACAGTTTTTTAATCAAACGACCGGTATCAAAAGTAACGAATAAATCCTGAGGAATTTTGTTAGTTTCAAGAGGGAGATCATTTAACAGTAATGGAAAAAAGATTTTTCTCCAAGAGTCTAAAATTAGAAACAATTAGCTTTGGATATCATCATCGTTTCCACTTTGGCTATAATGATTTCTTTTAAGGTGAGTCTTTCTGATGGATCCTTTCTTTGTTTGAAGGATTGAAGCAAAACCCACTGAGGAATCAGTGGAGCCAAATGGTCACCGATACCGTACATGAGATGAAACAAAATGGTGGAAATTCCCTATACCATGTCTTCTCAAATTGGTGAAATTGGAAAATACGTGGTTTCGCATATTTTTTTGGTAATATCCACGAGTATTCCGACAACCTTGCATTCAGTGGCTATAATTAAACTTTTCCGTTCTTTGATATCTATAATAAAAACATTAAATCAACAAGATTTTGTCTATTGAACCATAGCTATCAGATCCTATTCTTATAGGAAGTATTGATAATAATTTAATTCTAATATAGAATGAGATCATACGAAAATCTATCATATTTTCACCGTAAGAAGACCGATATCCTCAACCTTAAAGACTACCAACGATATCCTCACAATTATTTCTCCCCCAATTGGTCTCTGTTTGCAAAGTCAATGAAGAACGTAGCCATCATCTTTTCATTCATTTAGTGCTCTTTCAGTAGAGAGCTACTCCTCCCATCTCTTTCAAACCTTTAATCTCAACTGGTGTCTTCCTACCTCTTCTTCAAAGGCTTTTTCTCAACTTCACAGTGGCCCGAGGAAAAGCCCCTCGCGCTCTGGACCGATGTTGTCTATTTATCTTTTTGGCAAAATAAGGTTAGAAAAGAATGTGTGCGAGAATTTTCAATGATTCTTCTTCCTTCGCTCTCAAGATTTTGCACCCGGTCCAATTCTTTTAGTAATTACATGTCTACAACCACATCAACTGGAGTTTTTTTTTTTAACCTCCTTGGTTTGGTGGCTTTCCATTTTTTTTTTCAATCCTCAATGAAAAATCTGATATATCCTCTGTTAATTAATAGGAAGAGTATGGTTTGGAGAATCTTAGGTTGACAGACATAATATGCTCATTTTGCTCTCCAATGATGCTTTGTCTTCAGTTCTATTCTAATGGTTAGCTTCTCCAACCGTCCTGGAAGATATACATTAAATAGGAAATCCATGCCACACAAAGAAGTTCTCATTCCAATTCTAATGAGAGATATGTAGAAAAATGTATATTGATTGGTAGGATGGATTTTAGAGAAGACAAGGTAAAAATACGTTCATAATCGATGAGAATAAATTTCACATCAAATGAATAAAAATCAGTTTAATCACTAGAAAAGCTCACATTCTAAAGTCTTGAATCTTGACTACTGTGCCTTGCAGACTGAGGACATCTCTCAGTTGTCTTCCATAATTAATTACCTGCAAAACAGATCGGAAGAAATTGCTAAATCCTTTTATGTAAATTTTTTTTGGTACGAAAGGTTGGGAATTCCTCCTGATTGATGCAATCAAACAAGGAGACAGCCAAAATCAGTTTATCAGGCACTGTAGAGGTTTTTGTAAAAAAAAAAAAGCCATTTTGAATAATTAAGGTAGTCCGTTGCCGAACTTTTAAATTTAGACTTTCCTACTAATAACGGTTTATTTCTTTATTTATTTGGGATGGATGGATGGAGCACATATAAGCTGCATTGCAGCGCAGCTCACCAATGAATCAACCACCACTGATCTTATGCTTGTATTATTCGTCCAAATATCGAGGTCGACACACGAGGAATAATTTGTGTTTAACAGTCTCCAATCAAAACTGTAATCGACAAATTAGTAAGGTGAATTTCTTATTCTGGAAGATATATTGGTTTAAAAAGTTTCACAAACAGGTTACATATTTGGCAAACAAGTGATTCCACTATGAATCTTCAACCATCTTTTTTACTTTATAGACAGTTACTTATGCTACAAAATTAATATGTTTTTTATTAAGAAGTCACATTGAAAAACGTCCCGTTTTTCTGAAAAATTCTCCAATCAGAATAGAAGCATAGACTTGAAAGGTCGTAAACTAGACAAGCGATGAAATGAGTGTCTTGTTCCACACATCAAGTTCAAACAAAGGCATGGTTACAACATTGTATATATCTTTTTTCTTTTAGACATTCTCTATGTCCTTTAATATGATCAGTTCCATGTTCTATCACGATAATTATGAAATCAAAGAAAACCTTGCAAAGCAGCTGCTCCAGTCAACAGTTGAAGGATTAGGTGTTTTCCCTAGCCTCTGCATCAGATTTCTGATTTCTCCAAGGATTGAGGGCTTCTCTCATTGCTTGAGCCTCAGGAGAATTTTCCCATGCCAACTTCTCTGATTCCAAAACTGTTACTTTATCATCTGCAGAGCCAAAAAGAGAGAGAACATTGTATATCAATTGACCATTATGAAACTTCAATAGATTGCTACAGTGAAGCGGGTCACTTTCAACTTGCGACCACAAACACCATGAATCGGTACATTCTCATAGTAAAGAGATCACAATTTTGATTGGAAAATATAAATTATTATAACCATTAAAGTCCCTTGAGAAGTAGAAGCATTTTCTCGTTATAATTTACAAATAAACGAGCAACCATAAACGTTACGAATATGGGGGCAGCTCTAACATTTGTCAAACTTCTTTCCCCATGAGTTTTTTTTTTAAACAATTATTATTTACAAATACCATTTCCTCAACTTAACTAAAATGGTTAAAAGGGCTTTAGCACACAATTAAAAATTGAAAGAAAAAGAATAAGAAGATATTTTATATGTTTCAAAAAGCAAAACTTATTCAATCAACTTACAAACAAAACAACTCATGCAAAATTATACAAAATAATAATAATTCACTAAGAACCAAATCTTTGTTAACTCTCACAGAAACACCAATTTTCAAGATTTAATGGAGTTTCCCCTTCTGAAAATGAAGAAGCCATTACAACAAATACTTTCACTAATTGCAAGAAACAAAAATAATCAAAATGAGGAATAAATGCAAAATACAGCCGTATTTTAAAACAAACAAAACAAAAATACATGGGTGTATTTTGTATTTATCCCTTAAAATGATGAAATGATAATAAAAATAGAAATAAATAAAAAAGGCAAAAGGATGGTTCTCACACAGAAACCGGTTTTGATCATGAAAAACTCCATGGAAGCTCCAATCAAACCTGAAACTGCAGCAATCTTCACATACCAATCAACAAACTTCATTTTAACTGCCCAATAAGAAAATAATTAGATACGAAATAATTGGGAATTTGGCTTCATTGACCTCCAAAATTGTCAATTAAGGTTTATTGACCTCCATTCTTATTTTAAACTTTTTTTAACCTTATGATGATGTCATTCTTATTTTAAGCTCCCACTCTAAGACTTTAAAATATTCAAAGGGAAGGTTCCACAACCATTCCCACAAAGAACTCTAGCTTTACCACAAAAATTAGATGAAGGAAACCAGAAATATCCAAAATCCTAGAGAATGAGAATTAATAGGTGCTTGATACCTGCCCCACATCTTTAAATCTTGATACTTCATCAATATTTGATGCTTTTATAGGAAATATAGCACATAAAAACTTGACCTTCTCATGGATTCAGCCTTTTCAAAATGTAATTAAGATGTCGGGATTATTTTACATGAAGGATGCTGGAATTGTAATTAAGATGCATAGCTAGTGAGTTACCAATCACCATTGGTCAATATTATAGACACAAAACTCATTAACTGGACCAAATCCTCAGTCCACAAAGCATTGATACAGCTCGAAGAAAAGATTGACAATATCAGAAAATGACCTCCAATTAGTGGATAGAGCAGGAAAAGCAAGAAATCATATGTAAATAGCAGACACGTTCATGCTAATGCAATTATACCAAAAGAGAATAGTTACTAACTAATTACAATCACACCTAAAAACCCCAAAAAATTAAGAAAAATAGATTTTGAAATCTTACCAAAAACTTGTTGAATCTTCTTGGGTTTCATGAATCTTCAATTTTACCTTCGATTTCAAGTTAAAATCGGTAAAATACACCAAAAATTAGTCGGAAGTTGGCGCTGCATCGTTCGGCGTGGGGTTGGGTGCTATTTTGTTAAGAAAGCAGGTTCTGTTTTATTTTTTTAATATGGGTATTTTGCTGACGCATGTTTTTTTCTTTTAGTTTTTTTTTTTTTTTTAAATATGGGTATTCATTGAAAAACGAAAAATTATCCAATCAGAATAGAAGCGACCAAAAGTAAGTATAATAATAGACTTGAAAGACAAGCAATCAAATGAGTGTCTTGTCCCGCACATCAAATTAAAACAAAGGCATGGTTACAACATTGTATTTGTATGTATCTTTTTCCTTTGATATGATCAGTTCCATGTTCGGTCACGAAATCAACAGTTGAAGGATTAGGTGTTTTCCCTAGCCTCTGCATCAGAATTGTGATTTCTCCAACAGGAGAATTTTCCCAAGCCAGCTTCTCTGATTCCAAAACTGTTACTTTATCATCTGCAGAGCCAAAAAAGAGACAACATTTTATCTAGATTGCTACAACCATGAATCGGTACGCTCATAGCAAACAGATCACAATTTTGATTGGAAAATATAAATTTGTATAACATTAAAAGTCCCTTGAGAAGTAGAAGCATTTTCTCATTATAGTTTACAAATAAACGTTACGAATATGGGGTCAGCTCTAACATTTGTCCAACTTCTTTCCCCATAAGTTTTTTTTTCCAATTATTATTTACAAATACCATTTCCTCAACTAAACTAAAATGGTTAAAAGGACTTTTAGCACGCAATTAAAATTGGAAAAAAAAGAAGAAGATATTTTATATGATTCAAAAAGCAGAGCTTCTTCAATCAACTTACAGCCAAAACAACTAATGCAAAATTGTACAAAATAAGAATAATTCACTAAGAACCAAATCTTTGCTAACTCTCAGGGGGCGTTTGTTTCCGGGTTTGCATGGGATTGAGATACCTGGGGATAAGATGCATGGGGACGAGATGTCCGGGGAAGAGATCACTGTGTTTGGTTTTGGATGAGGATGAAAATAATAAAATTATAATATAAAATAAATCTTCTCTCACTCCTCTCTTCTCTTCCTATCTCTCTCATCTTCCCATGGGTGATGAGATCCCCATGTATTTTGGAGGTGTTCTAAGCCCCATGAAGAGGGGCTATGGGAACCCCATAGGGTTTCAATCCCCTCTGATGTGTTAGAACCATCCTTTTGCCTTTTTTATTTATTTATTTATATTTTTATCATCATTTCATCATTGTAAGGGATAAAAGCAAAATACACCCTGCACTTTTTTTTTAAATACCGTTATTAGGAAAATTGCAAATCACACCCTTCTATAAATTAGTTTTAACGAAATTTGGACACATCTATATTATACGAATACCACGTGTTCCAAAACCATTAAAAATTTCGAAAAATTTGAACATTTGAATGTAATTATTTTATTAATATAAGAGTTTATTCTAAAATTCTACATATCTGTCATTTTTTTTTGTTATTTTTCATGAAATCATAATAGATGATATACATAGAATATAAATGTATCTCAGTTTCATTAAAACTAATTGATTGAACAGCCAAACACAATATTGGGGGGGGGGGGGTGGATTACAAACGTGGCCTCGCCACTAATTGAAATATGTGATTTGTAATTTTACTAAAGTACACGGGTATTTTAAAACAAAAACAAAAGTGCAGACGATTTAACAATAACCCAAATTGCCCGGGTGTATTTTGCATTTATCCCTCATTTCAATTATTTTTGTTTCCTGCAATTACTGAATTCTTCATTTTCAGAAGGGGAACTCCATTAAATCTTGAAAACTGGTGTTTCTATGAGGGGGTGTTTGTTTGTAGTGTTTCTCTGATATAATTTTTTTTGACTATTTGTGTAGATGCAACTTGTAAGAATTTTTGTTTGTTATGGTGGACATTGGGATGCTGAAAGTTACAATTATATTGGTGGCACATTGGGAGGAATAATTGTTGATAAGGGTATAAGCTATGAAAATTTAGTAGAGCGGCTATATGTAGTTGTAGGATTTGACCCTTCATTGACTACAATAAAAATCAAGTGCATATACAAGTTTGCAACAGTTTGTCCCCCCTTTGAAATTAGAAATGATATGGAGCTACAGTTTTACATTATGGGTTTAGAACCTCTCGATCCTATATGTGTATCTTGTGAACCTAGAGAGACGATGAGTGGCAATGGAAGGGGGAATGTTAACTTAAATCAGTGTAATGGATTGGAGAATATTGCATCTATGACTTTGTGGAAGCTCCAATCAAAGCATAAACTGCAACAATCTTCACATACCAATCAACAAACTTCATTTTAACTGAATTTCAGAACCCCAATAAGAAAATAACTATATACGAAATAATTTTAAAAGAAAATTATCTTTTTTCTCTTTTTCTTTTCGGCTTCAAGTTTACAAAGCTTTGAAGCTCCGAAAAGATCTGTGATTTCTTTCAGTTTCAGACCTTAAACCTCAAAACCTTAATTTTGATTTTATGAGATAGACGACGCGACCTTACCTTCCATACCCGGCCTATTTTATTAACTGGACTAAAGACAAGGCCCATAAACAAACAGGATAACTAGAAAGTAGGCCCATAAGTTAAAAGGTCCGTCACAAATAATGTGACGACTCGTTACTTTAAAATAATTTAAATTAGAAAACACATCGGAAGTTTTTTATTTTAAGAAAAATTGGCGTGATTATGTTTGAAAATAGGCTAGCCAAAACCTATTTACATCTTAAATTCAGACATCTAAAAACACAAGGAACATTAAGTTCCTATTAGGAGTTCAAAATGATTTATAAACATAAAAGTAAAGACAAAAGCTCTTAAGAGCCATTTACAAATATACAACTCCAAAATTATATAAAATTCACAAAACCATGTACATGGATTTTTACAACCACCTAGCCCATCTCAAAGTCTTCATCCCTCGATCATGCAAAGACCATCACCTCTCCCTCGACCTCTCCAGGCGGGGCATTACCTGAAATTTTTGTAATATCATGAGCTAACAACTTAAGCCCAGTGAAAATAATAAGAATAAAAAGTAAAGATAGATCTCAAACTTGCATTTCAATTTGTGTCCAACTTACCTGACACGATCAATCCTAAAGTTCTCCAAACTTTAGGTAATTTCATTCTAAACTTTCCAAAGGATGATATTACTAACACTCGTAGTCAATCCTCATCCATTAACTTGTTATTGCATAGAATAAGTAAAGTAAATAAACTTTGTATAAAATATAACATCTCATTTCTCTATATCATCAATCATATGCAATGTAGGGTTCGCATATACCCTTATGCATGAATGAAGTAATGCGTCAATCCCGTAGGATACCATTCACTCCTTTTTCATCTAGAGTAATGACCAAATCCCGTAGGATCCCATTCGTCTCTTTTTCACTTAGAGTAATGAGCAAATCCCGTAGGATCCCATTCGTCTCTTTTTCACTTTCGTTTCTTTTTCACTTGCTTTCTCTTTCACTTACTTTCTATTTTTCATTTCTTTTTCATAAATGATGCGATAATGGTATGGTGCAAATGATATGCATATGCTTGCATATCTTGTAAAAGTAAATAAATAAAATGGGGAATAAAAATAGTCGATGCAAGCATAAAGTAAAGGCATAAAATAAATGATATAAAGTAAATGACATAAAGTAAAATAGATAGCAATCTCGGACGAACGATATGTCGATCGAACTCCGGTATCAATAATAAGAGTAGAATCATAACTTAAACGATTAACCTATACCTTCAAGGATTTTAAACTTCCAATAATTCATTCTAAGCTTCGAAACGAATCTAACTTAGAATCTTCTAAGATTCAATACTTTCCTTGAGAACTCCTAAGTTCTCACTTAAAGGATTAACTCCTAATCCTAAGGGCAATAACTCACTTCCCTCTAATCTTAGATTTGGATTCTAGTCTTAGTTTCAATTCTACAAACCATTATACTTATTTGCTTTCTATAGTTACTTTGAATCCTAACTATTCTCACCTTTGTAAAAGAAGATTTCAATCCAAACCTTCGAATTCCCACGAATCAACAACCGAGCAATCGCACCTACAATTCACCAATTGCACAACATATTATAACTCATAACTAAGATGAGAACAAGTGTGCATTTTCGGGTGAATAGTGATTTCGGATGAATAGTGTTTTCGGGTGAATAGTGTTTTTCAAAAATCCGGGCTCAAAATCGTCAAATTCCATGATAGAAATTCATGATTTCAACTTCAAAACTCATTTATAATCAAAAACGAACAAAACCATCTAAAAAGTTTTGAAAACTTACTTTTTGGGACTTCCCTTAGAGAACGAGAAACTCCGAAAAGGTAGGTTGGATAGATAGCCCTCGTCCCTACCAATCCAACGCAACCGAAATCAAGCCGATCCATCAAGAAACGAATGAGAAACGAAGAAAATAAAATCCACATCCATGGAGGATTGGAACCCACGGCCAAGAAGAAATGGAGGAGAAGAAAAATGAAGTAAACTTGTCAATTTTGAATTTTTAAAGATAAATGAATAGTGAATTTAGATATTTTAATAAATTGGAAATGACGGTTGCGTCCTTTTATGACTTTTGACTTATCAAACGAAACCTGAAGCTCTTAAATAAATCTAAAAGTGATTAATAATTATTAATTGACCTATTAATAATTATTAATGTCACCGAAACGAATTTAAAGTATTAAAACGATTAAAAAGGATTTCGGGCGAAATTAACTACTAAAATCGAAATTACAAAAAATAATAATTAAACTTAATACTTAAATTGAAATAAATAAATAAATAAATAATAGAATTAAATAAATAAATAAATAATTCACTTCAAAATAACTGGACGTTACAAATAATTACAAATATAATAATTATAGATGAATCAATCAATAGTTACGATTTATTATCAATTCATACCTAATTTAATCAAGGTAAATTAATTATTATAGATGTGAATAAATTTCGTTATAACTGATTGATAGCGGTATTTTTTTTTAAAAAAAGTGTTGGGCAATAACCGTGCTGGGTGTATTTTGCATTTATCCCTTAAAATGATGAAATGATGATAAAAATAGAAATAAATAAATAAAAAAGGAAAAAGGATGGTTCTCACACAGAAACCCGTTTTGATCATGAAAAACTCCATGGAAGCTCCAATCAAAGCATAAACTGCAACAATCTTCACATACCAATCAACAAACTTCATTTTAACTGAATTTCAGAACCTCAATAAGAAAATAATTATATACGAAATAATTGTAAAGAAAAATCTCATTTTTTCTCTTCTTTTCGGCTTCAAGTTTACAAAGCTTTGAAGCTCTGAAAAGATCTGTGATTTCTTTAAGTTTCAGGCCTTAAAACTCAAAACCTTAATTTTGATTTTATGAGATAGACAACCCGACCTTACCTTTCATAACCCGACCCATTTATTAACTGGACTAGAGATAAGGCCCATAAACAAACAGAATAACTAGAAGTAGGCCCATAAGTTAAACGGTTCGTCACAAATAATTACAAATATAATAATTATAGAATGAGTTAATCAATAATTACGTTTTATTATCAATTAATACCTAATTTAATCAAGGTAAATTAATTATTATCAAGTGAAGTAGAGACGGATTCAAGGGGGGCCATGGCCCCCCAATTTTTTTAATTTATATATATGAATATATATATTATTTTATTCTTTTAAATATATATATTTATAATAAGTCATTGTGTTATAAAAATGCCTATAGTAAAACCTAATAATCCCATAAAAATGCCCATCCAAATGGGATTATTAGGTTTTACTATGGGAATTTTTATGGCACAATAACTTATTACACGTGGAGATCAAGAAAGCAGGTGAAAGTTATTGGTGACAAAGATAATGAAAATGAGTTAATGAAACTGTTATCAAAGGCATCAGAACATGAATATCATCTCTATACATTAAATTTATTTTTATTTTATTTTTTTAATCAAAATTTGATAAGAAACCCTATTCACAAATTTATGTTGCAAAATTGAAGGAAAATCGTACTGGTTCGTTTGAAGAAAACATTTTTTTCTTGGTGGAGACTATAGGCATGGAAAATTTTGTAGCTGCTGCCAAAAAGATAGTGGCTTCGTATACTAAGCAGAAAAGGAAAGCTTAAAACGGTTTGGTTGATTGATTTTAAGACCATTTTTATAAAAAAAAATTAGTTGTAGTTTTTGTTGGACAAGTCGGATATTCTTGAATTGTGTAGGTTTGTTAAATATCAAATTTATTCATTTTTATTTTTAAAATAAAGAAAATTGAAATAAAAAATAAAATTTGATTGTTTTAAAAATAAAGATAATTTTATTGTTAAAAATAAAATTGATCCTTATATTTTAAAAATAATTAGATTTTAATTTTGTTTTAAATTTAAATGATAAAGACGATTTTTATTTCAAAAATAAAATTGGCTTTTAATTTTAAATATAAAATAATTTTCGATTTTTATTTATTTTAAAAGTTGTTATTTAAATTTGTTTTTTTAAATTATTGTAGAGATAAGTTAGTTGTTTTAGACAACCCGACCTATAATAATATAATAATTATAGAATGAGTTAATCAATAATTACGTTTTATTATCAATTAATACCTAATTTAATCAAGGTAAATTAATTATTATCATGTGAAGCAGGGACGGATTCAAGGGGGGCCATGGCCCCCCAATTTTATTCTTTTATATATATATTTATAATAAGTCATTTTGTCGTAAAAATGCCTATAGTAAAACCTAATAATCCCATAAAAATGCCCATACAAATAGGATTATTAGGTTTTACTATGGGCATTTTCATGGCACAATGACTTAGTACACGTTGAGATCAAAAAAGCGGGTGAAAGTTATTTTTTTAACAAAAATTTGATAAGAAACCCTATTCACAATTTTAGGTTGCAAAATTGAAGGAAAATCGTACTGGTTCGTTTGAAGAAAACATTTTTTTCTTGGTGGAGACTATGGGCATGGAAAATTTCTTACACTCTGCCAAAAAGATTATACTAAGCAGAAAAGGAAAGCTTAAAACGGAATTTAGTTGTAGTTTTTGTTGGACAAGTCGGATATTCTTGAATTGTGTAGGTTTGTTAAATATCAAATTTATTCATTTTTTTTTAAAATAAAATTTGATTGTTTTAAAAATAAAGATAATTTTATTCTTAAAAATAAAATTGATCCTTATATTTTAAAAATAATTAGATTTTAATTTTGTTTTAAATTTAAATGATAAAGACGATTTTTATTTCAAAAATAAAATTGGCTTTTAATTTTAAATATAAAATAATTTTTGATTTTTATTTATTTTAAAAGTTGTTATTTAAATTTGTTTTTTTAAATTATTGTAGAGATAAGTTAGTTGTTTTAGACAACCCGACCTATAATAATATAATAATTATAGAATGAGTTAATCAATAATTACGTTTTATTATCAATTAATACCTAATTTAATCAAGGTAAATTAATTATTATCATGTGAAGCAGGAACGGATTCAAGGGGGGCCATGGCCCCCCAATTTTATTCTTTGATATATATATATATATATATATTTATAAAAATGCCTATAGTAAAACCTAATAATCCCATTTGTATGGGCATTTTTATTCAAGGGGGGCCATGGCCCCCCAATTTTATTCTTTTATATATATATATTTATAATAAGTCATTTTGTCGTAAAAATGCCTATAGTAAAACCTAATAATCCCATACAAATGGGATTATTAGGTTTTACTATGGGCATTTTTATGGCACAATGATTTATTACACGTTGAGATCAAGAAAGCGGGTGAAAGTTATTGGTGACAAAGATAATGAAAATGAGTTAATGAAACTGTTATCAAAGGCATCAGAACATGAATTTCATCTCTATACATTAAATTTATTTTTTTAATCAAAATTTGATAAGAAACCCTATTCACAAATTTAGGTTGCAAAATTGAAGGAAAATCGTACTGGTTCGTTTGAAGAAAACATTTTTTTCTTAGTGGAGACTATAGGCATTGAAAATTTTGTAGCTGCTGCCCAAAAGATAATGGCTTCGTATACTAAGCAGAAAAGGAAAGCTTAAAACGATTTGGTTGATTGATTTTAAGACCATTTTTTAAAAAAATTTAGTTGTAGTTTTTGTTGGACAAGTCGGATATTCTTTGTATGGAATTGTGTAGGTTTGTTAAATATTTTCGACTATACGCTACTTTTTTTTCAACAAAGTGCCCACTTTATACTTAAATACCCTTTTTCTTTGATGGTTAAATAAAGAAACTCTCCATTTATAAATGATACTATTTCTTTTAATTTATTTGAATAGATATTATAAAAAAAAAATTGTGTATAAATATGGTTTAGTTCTTGTTTTTTAATGATCTTCATAATGGGGAGTTCTCGTGGTCATTACCAAAAAAATTGAGAAGATTTATTTGTTTTATTGAAAAAATTTGTGTAAAGATTTGGATTGTTTAATAGTATTAGTTTGTGAGTTATAATGTGGTAGTCATTGTAGATACCTGGTATTTTGTCCAGGCCAAATTTATTAATTTTTATTTTTAAAATAAAGAAAATTGAAATAAAAAATAAAATTTGATTGTTTTAAAAATAAAGATAATTTTATTCTTAAAAATAAAATTGATCCTTATATTTTAAAAATAATTAGATTTTAATTTTGTTTTAAATTTAAATGATAAAGACGATTTTTATTTCAAAAATAAAATTGGCTTTTAATTTTAAATATAAAATAATTTTCGATTTTTATTTATTTTAAAAGTTGTTATTTAAATTTGTTTTTTTAAATTATTGTAGAGATAAGTTAGTTAATTTTGAGATAGATTTAAATAAATTTGTAGAGATATTATTTGATTTAGGTTGAGTTAATCTCTAAGAATTATCTGGTATTATTATAAGCTTATCTCAATCTATTTTAAATATTTCTAATTTTGGCTATAAATAAGAGCCCTCACTCTTAGAATAGGTGAGAGTAAAAACGGTAGAAACACACACAAAAACGGTAGAGATCACGTAGAAAAGTTTAGGAGAGAAAACCAAACAAAATTTCTCAATCTCATTCTCTCCCAAATAAATTCATTCTTTTCCATCTTTTCAAGGAATCAAGGTAAGTTCGTCTTCTCTTTCAAATTATTTCCTAGTCATATGAGTCTTTTGTAATGTGTTTTTCGTGGAGTTTTGGCTCCCGTGTATGATGCACGAACTTTCTCACTCAATTTATCTATTTAATAAATTCGTGATTCTCAGGTACTGAATTTTATTATGTGGTTAATTTTATTTGAAAATAGATTAATATACAAAGATATAGGAAAAAGAGTCAATCAATTTCGATATCTGGTTTGAAAGTTATGATTTTTTGAAGTTTAACATTTTAACAGGATTTTCGGGAAAAACTGCAGCGTCTTTGATTATGAGTATTTTCGGTGATGTTTCTCTGATATTTATTTTTAAAATTTATTTTTTCTTGAAACTAGACTGATAAAGGAAATTTTAGGAACAAAAATCACCTCGTTTGGATTGGTATAAAAAAAGATATGATGTTTCGAAGTCGATACAAATGCTGCAGGATTTTTGTATATTAAAAAACGTGATTGAGATTTTTATTACATAAATTCGGATTTTTATTTATAAAATTGATTCATTTTAACATTATAGGCCAATAATAAATTAATAAGGTGTATTTAGAAGAAAGAATCAAGTCAAAACACATTTTTATTAAGGAGATATGAATTTTTCAAGTTTAGACTTTTAAACAGTTGGTACTTTTAATTGGCTTGTGATTTTAGTACATTAAAATTCTTTTTTATCACAAAATTATACTAATAAAATTATTTTATTGGGAAAGAGTAATATGCTTATTGCGAATTTGATAAATGTGTGAAAATCGTCACATCCGTGATGGCTGAGTAATGTGTTTATCAAATTCTCAATAAATGTACAAAAACCCTAAAAAATAAATAATAAACACAATACTTGTTATTTAAAATAGAAAAAATATGTATTTTAAATAAAAAATAATAAAAACTTTTAAAATATAAATACAAACCCGATGATGAGATTTTGAGAAGTAACGACTCTCAATTTCTCTAGGTGAGGAATTCCCAATTCCGATATTGTTCAATTAACGGTCGTAACCCCGCTCAATTAATCTTTGAACTTACATCATCATTGATGTTAAGAGAAGATTTGAATGAGACATTTGTTTTCATAAATTAAAATCAATCTTTCACAAATTAGTTTAATTAGGGACCAATAATTTAAAATTTGATAATATAAGATAAAGATATGGTAACCATTTTTTTAATAGATGTTGTAGGGTGTTAATATCTTCCCTACACATAAATGACTCATGAACCCAATTTGGTTTTCATAGACTATTTTTATTAATTAGGTGACCAATCACACCCGAATTTGGTTGGTGGCGACTCCAAATTTTTCCTTTTCACAAAGAGGCCTATAAATTGGATGTTGGCGCTCCGCGTCACAAACACGTTGTGACAGTCATATTAAATGATGTCCGATTTGATAATGATTCAATTTTCAGTTATATCTATAGTTTTAGTAATAATTTTAATGAAAAAAAAAATCATTAATTGAGTTTTATAGTTGCCATCATCTTTTCATTCATTTAGTGCTCTTTCAATAGAAAGCTACTCCTCCCATCTCTTTCAAACCTTTAATCTCAACTGGTGTCTTCCTAACTCTTCTTCAAAGGCTTTTTCTCAACTTCACAGTGGCCCGAGGAAAAGCCGCTCGTGCTCTGGACCGAGGTTATCTAATTATCTTTTTGGCAAAAATAAGGTTAGAAAAGAATGTGAGAGAATTTTCAATGATTCTTCTTCCTTCGCTCTCAAGATTTGAGACTCTATATAAAATTTCTTAGCTCTCTTTAGAGCACCCAGTCCAATTCTTTTAGTAATTACAAGTCTACATCCCCATCAACTGGAAATTTTTTTGTAATCTCCTTGGTTTGGTGGCTTTCTATTTTTTTTTTTTTAACTTTTCAATCATAAAATGAAAAATCGGATATATCCTCTGTTAATTAATAGGAAGAGTGTGGTTTGGAGAATCTTAGTTGATAGACATAATATGGGTTGGGTATTTGTGAAGACAAATCAAAATTAAAATGAAGTCAAAGCCCAACTTATTATAAAGCCCAATACTTTATATAAGTCCATTTATCTACACATGCAATCCAAGACTTCAAACGTGGGTGCTTGTCATCTATTGGCTAAGGAATTTAGTAGGTCAATATATATATATGACATTACTTTTGTGAGGCGGTGGATTTGGAGCTTCAGCAAAAAGAATACAAGAAGTGGCGTTCTCTTCTTTCAATTGCCGAGGGTTTATGAATAAAATTATTGCTACTTTTATTCGTAATTAATGGCACCGTTTCTTTTTGTCTGAGGGTGTAGAGCAACAGTAAGGGTGTAAGTTTGTGAGAAATATTGTTAAGAAAGTGTTTTATTTCTTGAGGGCTTTTGAGCGGTTAATACACGGTTTAGTGTATTGAATATTTCTCTATTGTAACTCTGTTTCATCATAGTGGAATCCAAAGCGGTAGCTGGACGTAGTCAATTTGGATGAACCAGTATAAATTTTTGTGTCCTTTATATTATGTTTGTTTCTTTAATTTCTCGATCACTTTTTATTCCTAACGGTGAATGTGGGAAGACATTTTTCCCAACAACATGCTCATTTTGCTCTCCAATGATGCTTTGTCTTCAGTTCTATTCTAATGGTTAGCTTCTCCAACCGTCCTGGAAGAAATACATTAAATAGGAAATCCATGCCACACAAAGAAGTTCTCATTCTAATTCTAATGAGAGAAATGTAGAAAACTGTATATCGATTAATAGGATGATTTTAGAGAAGACGAGGTAAAAATACGTTCATAATCGATGAGAATAAACTTCACATCAAATGAATAAAAATCAGTTTAATCACTAGAAAAGCTCACATTCTAAAGTCTTGAATCTTGACTACTGTGCCTTGCAGTCTGAGGACATCTCTCAGTTGTTGTCTTCCATAATTAATTACCTGCAAAACAGATCAGAAGAAACTGCTAATTCCTTTCATGTAAATTTTTTGGTATGAATTCCTCCTGATTGATGCAATCAAACAAAGAGTCAGACAAATATCTCGTAATTGACAAATTATTAAGGTGAATTTCTTATTCTGGAAGATATATCGGTTTAAAAAGTTTCACAAACAGGTTACACATTGGCAAACACGTGATTCTACTACGAATCTTCAACCATCTTTTTTACTTTTACTTATGCTTACAAAATTAAAAGTCATATTGAAAAAGTCCTGTTTTTCTGAAAAATTCTCCAATCCACCAAAAGTATAATAATAGAATTGAAAGATCGTAAACTAGACAAGTAATCAAATGAGTGTCTTGTCCCACACGTCAAGTTAAAACAAAGGCATGGTTACAATTCACAAATCTTTTAGACATTCACCTTACTAATTTGTCTAAATCACAAATCTTTTAGACATCATATATGTCTTTTAATATGATCAGTTCCATGTTCTATCACGATAATTATGAAATCAAAGAAACCTTGAAAAGCAGCTACTTCACTCAACAGTTGAAGCCTGAAGGACTAGGTGTTTTCCCTAGCCTCTGCATCAGATTTGTGATTTCTCCAAGGATTGAGGGCTTCTCTCATTGCTTGAGCCTCAGGAGAATTTTCCCAAGCCAGCTTCTCTGATTCCAAAACTGTTACTTTATCATCTGCAGAGCCAAAAAAGAGAAAACATTGTATATCAATTAACCATTATGAAATTTCAATAATTGTGGGCTTTAAGCACACAATTAAAAATTGGAAAAAAAAAAAAAAAAAAGAAGATATTTTATATGATTCAAAAAGCCAAACTTCTTCAATCAAATTACAAACAAAACAACTAATGCAAAATTATACAAATTCACTTAAGAACCAAATCTTTGTTAACTCTCACAGAAACACCAGTTTTCAAGATTTAATGGAGTTTCCCCTTCTGAAAATGAAGAAGCCATTACAACAAATAGAAATAAAAAAAAAATAAAAAAGGCAAAAGGATGGTTCTCACACAGAAGCCCGTTTTGATCATGAAAAACTCCATGGAAGCTCCAATCAAAGTTGAAACTGCACCAATCTTCACATACCAATCAACAAACTTCATTTTAACTGAATTTCAGAACCCCCAATAAGAAAATAATTATATACGAAATAATTGTAAAGAAAAATCTCTTTTTTTCTCTTCTTCTTTTCGGCTTCAAGTTTACAAAGCTTTGAAGCTCCGAAAAGATCTGTGATTTCTTTAAGTTTCAGACCTTAAACCTCAAAACCTTAGTTCTGATTTTATGAGATAGACGACCCGACCTTACCTTTCATAACCCGGCCCATTTATTAACTGGACTAGAGACAAGGCCCCATAAACAAACAGAATAGGCCCACAAGTTAAAAGGTCTGTCACAAATAACTACAAATATAATAATTATAGAATGAGTTAATCAATAATTACATTTTATTATTAATTAATACCTAATTTAATCAAGGTAAATTAATTATTATCATGTGAAGTGATTATAATTTATCAAAAATAATCTGTGGTTAAATTGATTTTGAAAAATTATGTTACCCTTGTTATCAACCCCCCCCCTATTTAAATAACTGTAAAATCAAATTATTATACGAAATTTGAATAGAACTATTTGAAATTAAAGAGAGAGAAAAACGATTTTTTATTGATATTTTTAAAAAGACCACACTTCGGTATTTCATGACTATAAATATTTCAGTTTTTTATATATGATAATAACTTTTATGATATATAAAATTCCAATTTATATCGCCTCTTTCTTTCAAGTACAGACAACTTTTGGAAAGAAAAAAAGTACAGGCATAAATATTAAAAAAAATCATAGGGCGTTGAAATGAAAAAAAAAAATAATATATGATTGCAGGAATGCCGATCAATAATAAATATATAACTGATGTAAATCTTAATATTATTTATAATAAATACACATGACATGCTACCATGCTATTGAAGAGAGTGATATAAAAGATGTCCGTATTTTTTTCTCATATATATTATATCAAATTAGAAAGGGGTGTAATTCGGAAAGAAAAAAAAATTTAGAAAGGGGTCACTCGAACTTTTTTGGAGGGGTATAACTGATTGAAATTTTATCATAAATACCCCTTAATGAAGTGTGGTTTTCAAAACTACTCTAATAAAAAAATTAGTTTCTTTTCTACCCTTAATTGGTAGTTTTTACATAGTTAGTTATGGTATCTCACCAATCAATTGTAGCCACTTGTCAACTTTAGGGTAGTTTTGAAATGTTTAAAAAAATTGGGGTACTTTTGATAACTTAAATCATAAAAAGGGTAGTTATGAAAATTACCCTAACTGATTAGAGTGAAACGTACCTGCATCAAATATAAAGAAAATTCAAAGTTTGGGCTTTGTGGAGAGGTGGGCCCAGATTTGCTTGAAGTGTACTGTAAATGGGCCCATTAAAGTCCACAATTAGTCGTCGGGTATGAAGCCAGATCAGATCAGACCATTGTCTTCCTTCCCCAATCATCATTCTCTCTCTCTTCAAGAAAAACACTTATTTTTTCCAGACTTAAGATTCTTTCCTATAAAATAAACAATTTAATTTAAACCCCAAAGAAATATTATTTTAGAAGAAAAAAAAACCTTAATTCTCCCCGCTTCTATAGCTCTCTCTCTGATTTATGTCCATGCTCTAGATTCTATTTTGCCTTTTTTGACCTTTTTTTTTTAATTTCTTTTGTGGGTTTAACAAAAAAAATGTCAGTTCCTCAACCAGTTTCAAATGGGGTTTCTGAAATCACTCCTGAGGTTGGTTTCTTTTGTGGGTTTTAATTTTTTTTTTACCTTAATTATTCTAAGAAGTAAAAGAATTAATGACAGCTGACTATGATTTATGTGAGTGCTAATGGCTTTTGGTGAAAGTGTTTTTTGAATTATTGTGGTTTTCCCATGTTAAATTATGCATTTTTTTTTCCTTTTAAATTTACTATTGTTAGTAGATCTTGAATAGCACGTGGAGTTCTAATTCGTAATCCCCGAAAGATTTTTCGGTATCTGAATCTGGTGGAAAAAAGTTTTATATTTTAGGACAATGCTGTTTTTTTTTTTTTTTTGCGAAGGATATTGCTCGATTATCATTAGCTAGATCTAAATTATCTGGAAATTTTGCACTTGAAGCAATAAATTTTACATCTTTTTTTATTCCCTTTTTTGGGCAATAGTCATCAATCAGTGTAGTTTTTTTTGTTGTATAATCTCTTATTTACATCATCTTTTTATAGCTTTGCTGCATATTTTATTTGCAAAACAGCATATAATATTAAAATATTATTGTAGATGAACTGGAGAATATGGGATAAGTTAAATATGAAATGTCTTATAATTGGATTGGTAGAATTCGGAATCGGAGATATCTTTCATATCGTGTGTGTAAAAAATGTGTATTGAACTGTCTGGATATTTTGTGAACCTAACTTTAATTTGTATTCCAATGTTTGTTTTAAGTTGGATGATCCCCAAATTCTAAAACCAATAGATGAACACACTTCAGAAGCTGGCAGACGTCCAGATATTACACTTCAAATACCCCCTAGATCAACAGGCTTCGGTAGGAGCCGCAGTGGGAAAGGTTTACTGCAATCTCAATCTTCCTCTATAGGTAGTTTATCTCCAAGCTTCTTACGGGTTTTAAGCTTTAAGAGAAAAGGCCTTGCTGCTGAAGGTGAGAGAAGTTCACTTTTGAGTTCAGACCCCAGGACAACTGCTGAAAGTCCCATTATGGCTGCTTTTGCATCTGCCTTTTCTTGGAATAGATCTTCCTCTCTCCCTGTTACTCCAGCATCAAACTTGTCCCCCTCAGTTCCCCTACCCGCCACAGCGTCATCTGGTGAAAGGACAAAGCCCCGTGTGAGTTATCTCATGCTACAAATGCCATCTCTTTAACTTTCAACATATAGGCTCAAGCTGATAGGCTGCCCTGAACCGTATGTAAGCTGGCTAGTAATTGTAGTAAACTTACTTCATCATCTATAACATGTTGATAAAAGGAGAAGAAATAAAGCCGGTTACTAGGGGGAAACTTGAAGATAGACATAACTTTAAATGTTTCAGCAATTTAGCATGTAGTAGATGTTTCTATTCCCTGTACCCACAACTTCTTGATTCTCGGCCTCCTCATTTTTTTTTAAACTATAAATAACCAGTAAAACAAGCAGTAACCCCTGCTTCTGATCCTTATTTGTCTTTTGACCGTGGTTAATTTTTGTAGAGAGGAGCAGTCCCTGCAGTTTCTAGGTCTCTATCTGTCATTGTACGACGATCCACATCTTTCGTTAGCCGTAGTGGGAATTCCGAGGTTGGTACTAGTGCTGGTATGTTTAGTCCACAAACCCTGCTGTCTTTTAATTCACTTTATTCTTGTATCTGCTGTAGTGATTCAGCAGCTTCTCGATGAACCCATCTTTTTTTAATTGATAGTATGACTGCTTAATTCGTTAATTTAATGAAATGTATTCCATGTATCAGATCAAAATGGTTCCGTTACCTTAGAAAGTGATGATGAAGAAATTCCTGAAGAGGAAGCAGTGTGTAGAATTTGTCTTGATGCATGCAAAGAAGAAAACACACTCAAAATGGAATGCAGTTGCAAAGGAGACCTTAGGCTTGTACATGAAGATTGTGCAGTGAAGTGGTTCAACACAAAAGGAAACAAAACCTGTGAAGTCTGTGGGCAGGAGGTAAAGAATTTACCTGTCACTTTACTTCGTATTCCCAGCACTGCTCAAAGGGATGGAAGACAGTTGCAAAATCAACAAGCTAACCGCCGTTCACAGACAATAAGGTGTTACATTGGCTCATCGTAATTTGATTTATTAGCTTTAATATAAAGGATTCTGCTGTTCAACTATGATGCTTCTAGTTTTAGGAATGTGGTCTGTTTTTCCACAACGTATGAAAACTTTGAAGTTCCATCGATCACTTATTTCCCAAATTTGTTCTCACATGCCTCTATTGATACTGAATTTGAATTCTACATATGTTGCAGTGCTTGGCAAGATTTTGTGGTGCTTGTTTTAATCAGCACAATATGCTACTTCTTCTTCCTTGAGCAGCTGATGGTATGCTAATTTGCTATAGTAGTAGAGTGAGGAAAATAATTTAATATGCATTCGTCTATACTGAATATTATCCATTCATACTTAGATTCCATCGTTATTCAAAGTTCAAACCATCATTGTGAAATTTATTTAGCATCCAGAGTCTGAAACTAGCTGATTTTAATCAACACAATATGCTATTTCCATAGTTGGTTTGTATGATGCAATAACAATTTCAGCATAACTACTGGTCATTTTGTAAGAAGATTATACCCAGTTTCACCTTATGATTTTGTGGTTTTGCCTTGTCAATTGTTATTCACTAGATTCGCGACTTGAAGACTCGGGCAATTGTGTATGCAGCTCCTTTCTCTTTGGCCTTTGGTTTTCTATCATCGATCTTTGCAGTCATTCTCGGTATGGTGCTCCACAAAATTTAAATATTTTCTAACATTGGAATATGACGCTCATCAATTGCTGCTTCACTTGCAGCAATCAAGGAGTATATATGGACATACGCAGCTCTTGAGTTTGCACTTGTGGCTATCATAGTTCATCTGTTCTACACATTGGTGAGTAAAAGTTTCATGCATTTGATATTTGCACATTTTAGACTCCCATCTATGAATTGTGTGAGATCTCTAGATCATGAGATAACTAATCTTCCTATCATGGCTACCACTACTTCCCACCTTCCCCTATTGCCCCCTCGACGCCTTTACTACATCATAATGACAAGCTTTCGGTTTCTTGCAGCTTAAACTGAAGGCCATTTACGCCATATTGCTATCTGCAGTCTTGGGTTTTGGAATGGCTATGAGCCTTAACTCTATTTACATTCATTTCTACATTTGGCGAGTTCGAGTTGCTGCACAGAATCCCAATCCAGCATGATTAGATCTCGAAGCAAATGAGCCTCCAGCACTCTCTGAAATTCCTAGAAAACTAAAGAGCAACCCCGACAAATACCATTTCAACTTGGCATTTTGCTGGTATATAATTTTCACCCATCTCAAATTTAGATTCAAGAATTGCTTGATCATTGAAGCTTTACCGTGTCGATGAGGCCAAGCTGGGAAAGAATTATGCTCTTGAGCTTTGAAAGAAATCGTTGTCTGGTGAAAATATTAGTAGATTCTTTAAGACGTATCTTCAAACGTACATAATCTGTTTTAAATTACACGTTTCTCTTTTTTTCTTCAGTGTCGTAGACTTGAGTAGGCCATCAGAACTTTTTTTTTTCCCAGCTCCATATTATTTAGTGTATACTAAATGAAATTTAATAAATCCATAGAATGGTCCAAGTTCAAAATAAGAGAAATTTCTCTCCTACGTTAAACTCGATTACATGATTTATAACTATTTAGATCCCATAAAGTTAAGTTACTTGATGAGAATTGGATATGGATATATTCACCACCCAATTTAGTTCAAAATTGAGAAAGTCACCGAATTAAGTTAAAAGGGAAAGGAATAATAAATGAAAAACGATATTTATTGACTAGTTTAGTTACATTGAAAAGAATGAATAATGTGCAGCTCTCACCTTTTGAAACACAAGTATTTACATGAAAGGTAATAAAATAAAATCAATCAATCAATAATTATAATGCAAAGTGAAAATTGATCTAGGGTCCATTTAGGATAGCTTTTAAAAGTGTTACTTTTATTTTAAAAAAACATTTTTAAACACTTCTAAAAATTATCTCAAAAGAGACTCGTAATATATATATAATTTATAAACACAATTAGTGTTTGGTAACAGGATGGAACTTAGCGCCATCTTTCTTCAACCATATTGTTGAACGAGTCCTCTTGACATGATCTACAAAAAGACGGTGCCTGCAAATATCAACACAATGAAAAAAAAAAACATAAACTTTTTTTAGTTTTAAAATGTAGCAATAAAAACATTATTTAATTTGCCAAATAATATTATATACCATACAATATTACCAGCCTCTCCAAACAGTTGTGAGACGAGGAAGGAGATAAAATAAAACCAGTCACAAACCATACGAATTAGAATTACTGATATTTAATACAAATTTTCTTGAATATTTTTTATGTAATTTATTTATTTTTAGATATTTATCATAAGCGCATTTCATTAAAATAATGAAAGAATAATAAAAAAAAGAGCGAAAAAGACCCGGGAAGGACCCGACCTTTCAAATTCCAGCTTTTGAGTTACTATCCCATTGAGAAGCAGCTCTGAACTATACACTGCAGCACCTGCAAGCCAAAGAAACTTGGTAATGGTAATGTTTTAAGTAGAGACGAGCCATAAATTAGAGAAGACAGTATAGACATTAAGGAAACAGATCATCCTACCAAAGAAACAGATATATAGTAATAGTAATCCAATTATATATTTTGATGCTATAACTCAAATGATGAGACCAAATTTAATCAAACCTTTTTCAAGGAAAGGAAGGCAGATGTCATAATCATCTTCACACGACAAAACCAACAAATCATCTGGAATTTGATCATCCTTCAGCACTGATCTCCCAATTCTCTCCACTGCCTGAGAGCATCATGGCCGATTTCGGCACAAAAGAAGTAAGCAAAGATGATACGAATAAGGGAAGCATCCAAAAAAAACTTGCAGACTCATCAGTATGCAGCAAATATCATTCAAACTAAATGAAATTAGTAGATTACATCGTTTTACAAAAGAAAAGCATGTGCGATCACATGAAGGTGCATAAGCAAATAAAATACAATAGATCAATATGGAGGAAATACAGCAAAACATACTTGGCCCATTACTGCCTTCACCAAAGTTGAAATAATGTCTTTTCCAGGCTTTGTATTTTGAGTAATCAAGACTCTTCGACCCTGAGAAGCTTACCGATGTAAAATCGAAAGAGAGATACTTGCCAAAGCACATGATTAAGCATGAAAGAAAATTACCCGCAAAAGAGGATGCTGGCGAGCACATGCCAATGAAGCTGGCAGGCTAAATCCGAATTCCTTCTCCTTTTTGGTATCTCGCAGGATGTAATTTTTTTCATCAATGAAGCAGCTAGCCTGTCCACAACTATCAATCCATAAATGTGTCACCACTAGCTTACCCAGAGCAATGGCTTCTAACATATTCCTCGTCCGCACAAATTTATCTGCTATGAAGTGTGTCGCATCTGTCATGGATGATGCCAAGGTAACTCCTAGGCGAGCCAAAGTCTGAAAGAATATCGATATGGATGATAAGTTCATTAGTTTAATCCAGCATGCAGAGACAAAAGAAACATGAGATATAAATATACCTTCTTTTGCTGTTTGACTATATCCTCATCCAGATGTTGACTATACAATATTCGAACACAACTCATATCTTTTCTCTTCCTCGATTCACTAGATAATGATCCAGTTACAAGCCCTACAGCACTTAAGCTACGGAGTTCTTTCAGTAGACATGATTTTGACAGGTTATTTTTGCATGATTGCTTGAAATATTCATTACCCATACAGACAGGTGATGCAGCATTTACAGGTGTCTTACAGTTTTCTGGAGGGGTAATACAGACTGCATCAGATGGTTTACACCTTTTTCTAGGAGATTCTTCTGCCGTAGTTTTTTTAACAGAAGCGTCACTCTTTTTATTCAATTTCTGAACAGCAGTTGTTCCATTGGAATCTTTATTGGAAATTTTATCATTCACTTGAGCAGATATACATCCAAATTGAGCATTTTCTGTATTTGTTTGGTCAACAGTCGGTCTTTCCAAGTTCTCGTGTAAAGAAAAGGGTGAAAAACTACGTACAGATGATCTTGTTTTCCTCACGTTACATGACCTTTTGCGCCTTTCAACAGTTGGACCAGGTAAATTACCAGATAGACTTGCCTGACCGGATAAGATATCATGAGAACTTTTTTCTCCTACAGAGCTCATTGCATCATTTTTAATACCTTTTGATGACTCTGTATTAAGTATCTTTGGCCCTATAGGTTTGTCTATCTTAAGTTCCAAATGTAGACTAGAAACTGCCTCTGGAGCTGTTGTTACCTTTGCTTTAGAACCCCTCCTAGAGGCTTGACCACTACTTCTCTTCTTGTTTAATGGCTCAACCTCCGTTGAAGAATTCAATTTTTCACAATCACCAGATGCAATTTTAGTCTTTTTCAATTGATTTCTCATCATGGAATGCCTAGTTCGGTGTGCAACAGGTGCCAACTCATGAACTTCTCTACATAAAAGCCGCTTCTGAATGGTGCTATCTCCATCATTGGGGATATGGTCCATGTACTCATTCCCCATGATTTCATCAGCATCTGTCTTGCCCTTCTTTGACCTTTTAACAATCTTGTTTTTATGCTGCTTTGTGAGATTTTCAGAAGAATTTTGTGACAAAACTGACAGTCCATTCCTTTTGGTATAGACCGTCTTTCGTTCCTTGGATTTCGTATACCCAGCATTAGAAGCACGTCCACTTTTTGATGACAAGTATTTCCTTGAGTTCACTCTATTATCCAGTTTTACAGTACGAGGACCTCTAAAAGAATCCTTGGAACTATTTTGAAGATGTTGATTTGCTTTCTTATTGACAAATTTAGCAATATTCTCACTATGACATAAAACTTCCATTGCTTCAGCTGCCATCTGCGTATCAAAACCTACATTAGAGACTTCTTGCTCATCAGCAATGTCATTGTCTTCCAACTCTTCCCTTGACGTATGTCTATTAGTCTGCTGATCCAGCTTATTGCTAAGGTTATTTTGATATTTGACATTGGCGTTTTGGGCTGACTCGTTATTCTGTTTCTCTTTACTCAACTCTAGATTAGAATCAGAAAAGAATGATCTAGATTTTGTATGCTGGATACTTAAGAATCCTCCCTTATCACCATATGAGTCTGATTTTCTCCTTTTCAGTTTTTGTGGTTGGGATAAAGATATTTGCCCACTATCCCTACAGTCAAAAAACTCTTCCTTCCTTCTGCAGAAAATATCACCACCCCCTTCATCTTCGCGATTATCATCCCAATCAAAAATTCTTGATTCTCCTATTGTTCTTATACAGTTGACCACGTTTGCTAAATTGTATTGTTCTTTTGAGTTAGTAACCGACTTTGATTGTACCATAGGGTCCTTTTCACGGCTACCTCCTTGATCAAACTCCATAGCATTATCTTCAAGAAACTTGTCGACAAAGTCAAGAGCATGGGCTTGCAATGAATCCTCAGGTTCTTGAGAATCGATATAGCTTAACCCTGCCAACTGATCATGACACGCAGTTGAAAGTGGGCCTATGCCTCCAACATCATAGCTTGTGTGAAGACTTCCTACATCTCCAACTGGTGTTAAATCCTCAGTGAAAAGTTTTCTTACTGCTGAACTTCCAACCCTACATGTAGTATTACCCAACTCCCTCACATTCTCAGAAAATTGCCCGAGATTGACCTGGCAATCAATATGATTATTCTTCAAGTAGAATTGTTCTATATTCTTGTTGCCGCTCACAACAGCAGATGACCCGGGGTCTCTACTATCCATGGCAAATTTGCGAGCAGCTAAACCAGAGGACCGCAGAGAGGCAGCACGAACTGTAGCAAATGACCCAGGGACTCTACTTTGCAATGCAAATTTGCGAGCTGCTAAACCAGAGGACCGCAATGAGGCAGCACGAATTGAAGTAAATCGCATAGCTCCTGTGAAGGTGACCAAATAAAGGAAATTTGATGAAAAACAATGAAGTAATTTTTAAAGAGTGGTGCTTATAAATTCCAAGTGCCAGTAAGAAGGTGTATTAGTAAATGGATTAAAAAGACAAATACCTGTATTATATTTTGTATCAGTCAGATTATTGGGTAGCTCTTCTAACCCCTTCCTATCATGCTCACAAGGAGAAGTGAATCGGCTTTTCTCCGATTCCACTGATTGGTCAAAACTTCTTCTTGATTCATCATCAGATAGATCATCACCAACCATAATTTCAGTTCTCTCTGATCCATCATCATGACTATCACTGCCCACTTCATCATCAAAATCATTCAATATCTGAGTGTTAAAGTTCAAACCCCCACTGCAATCAGGATCACCAAGTATTTGAGTCTCACCACCAAGACTCAAGACTTGGGTTTCTCCAGCGAGATTTACTACTTGAGTTTCAAATTCTTCGTCTACCGGAATAGTATCATGAAAATGAATTGTTCTTGGAGAATATGAAATTTTATCTGTGTCCTCACCGTCACCTATGTAACCCAAACCTTCATTAAATTATTACATAAGCATAACAAACCACAAGATGAATCAGAGTAAAATTTAGCATCTGGTCAAAAACAATATAATCAAGCAAGATGCATTAAGGATAAATTCATTGTATGTGATATGAAGAAAATATAACATCAATAATGACCAATAATCATCACAATTGATCATGGAAAAAAGACAGAAACTTTATTCCTTAATTTTTACATTCTGAAATTCATAACCCTTCACTCAATCAATCACCATGAAGAATCATCTATAACTTAGCAATTACATTCACGGATCACAATTGCACAACAAAACAAATGTAAAAATGTAAACATTTTATCATAATTTTTACAGATATGAAATCCAAAAACATTAACAACAAAAAAACTCAATGCGTAACCATGAAGAATTATCTGACATCTAGAACATAAAATTAAATGTATTGCAATACACAAAACAACAAAAAGGCGAACTCTTTCACTAGAAATTAAAATTATTTACCAGAAAAAGTGGGCGGCGAAAGATGGCCGTCAAAGATTTGGGTATCAGTACGGGAAACATCCAGACGAGTATTCCGAAGAAAACCCATTACAAAACTTCTGGAACTAAAGAAAATCAAACAAAAACTGAAACTGAAACAAGAAAAGATCAGTCCTAAAACTGGACATAAAGGAATTGAATCAAAATCACCGGCGACAGTACCGAGGAAGATGATCGGGAAAGGAAAATAAGAAATAGGGTTAGAAATTAGAATGGCGGGAAGATGAAAAGAGCGGTGAGGGTTTTTGGAGGGAAAGAAGAGTGATTACTGATTACTAATTCCTGTGGGCTTTCACGAAATTTATAAAAGGGAAATCCTTAAATTTGTCGAAAGCTGCGTTTTTTCGACTCACAGTAAACCGTTACACTTGCTAAGGTGGGATATGCGACAGCTGTCCATATATTTATTTTTATTAATTTTAAATTTGAGAGTCGGATATTTTTATAGATAAATTAATTTATTCGCTTATATTGATAGTTAGGGACCGTAGATACTTATAAAAATAAAAGAATAGAATGTACTAAAATTCATTTTATTTTATTTTTTTACATACAATTTATATTCAAATATAAGAAATCTTGAAGTTTAATATTTTTTATAACATCCAAATCATACCCTATAAAACTATAACAAATAATTTTTTTAGTAAAGGAGATACCTAATCACCTAGTATAAACTTTGATATTTTTTTTACACAATATTGCAATGTCTAGTGAAGATTTGACAATAATAATCAACCACCAAAAGAATATTAAACTTTTTCAATCTTATCATGACATCAACACAATGATTTCAGTCTTTTTCATCATGGTACTTTAATTATTTAAAATCTCAATCTGAATTTAGCCTCTATTAAATTCAACATTTAGTCATCAAACTTATATTATATTTTTCACATATAGTCCATACCAAGCTTTTGCAATAGAGTAAAGGGAGAATTTAATAAAAGTTTAAGGACTAAAATTTGAATTTTAATAGTTGGAAGGGCTAAAATAGAAAACAGATATAAAAAACAACATTCTATAAGTTCAGCTACCAAAATAGGGTTTTGGTAAAAGTTTTGGTGTTATGAAAAAAGTTGTGCACTTCCAATGTCACAATCAGCAAATATTGAATGACAAATTGCATGGATAAAGAAAAAGCACATAAAATATGAACCTTTCATTTCGTTAAGTGAAGAAGTTCATCTTTTCCAAGGCTAATATAAGTTGGGCAACTGTGCAAAATTAAGGGTGATTAACAATGATAATTTAAAATTTAGCACAAACCCAACATGAGCAACCTTCTACTCCCAAATCCAGACAGATCAAGATCGAAAACTCGGTTCAAGATTGGATCAAAAACCAGCAGGCTGCTCATCTAAACAAGCTGAAGTTTGCCAATTCTGGGAAGAAGGCTTCATTCTGGCTATAGATACAGAGGTATACAGAGGAACCACACCGTCAAAGTCTTATCATCTTGCCTATTCAGGTCAAGAAAAATAACGAACTGGTAAAGCAGAAGCATCAAGTTCCCAGAAGCCTCTCAAGCTACCATCCTTCTCTACTGTCAACTGGAAAGCGGGAATCTGATGGGAGAAGCGTAGAAGTTCAACCTTGGTAATTCCCATAACAAGTGTCGTTGATGCACCTTCAGTTCGAGCCTTGAAAACTGAGTTGAAACCATTAACACGCTCCAAAACTGAAACATTTATTTGCAAATCGTCATCCTCGAGAACTTCCACTATATCATAATCACATTTATCCAAATTTGAATGCTTTATTTCAGGGTTCCAGTTCCTATATAATGCCCAAACCTCACCTTTTGTAGGAGAAATGGAAAACGCGGTCTTAGTAGTAGGAACAGCTCTAACCAGATGCGAAAAGGAGTTGATGGAAGTATATGGCCACAGCTTACACCCCCTCTTCGGTTTAAATCTCCCACAAGAAATTGGCATACCTTTATCGTGCCATTCAATAGTGTTACTCGGTAGTGCACTCGACTCTAGCCACATCAATTTCAATTCAAACTTTGGGTCATGAGCTATTTTCTTGATCTGCGCATAGTACCTGGGCAAGCCATCCTCATCACTATACAGAGCCCAGATCTGACCAATCTGAAACTTCTCATGAGATTTATCTGCATCGAAGTCGTAGAATTCAGCTTCTGGAATCTCAAAAGCCTCAGGCGATGAAGATAGACGAGCACTACCATCATCCCCCCTAGACTTGAAACAACTCTCAATATCAGCTTTGTGCTCAGCTGCATCTCCATTGGACCTCGACATGGACTCCAGCGTATTCGAAGATCCAACAAACAGCTTGTTAGGAACAGTATTGGCAGCCTCCTCTTTTAAAGCCTTCTGAAGATTTTGGGGAAGAGCTGCTGAATCAAGTTCAAAAGAACCTTTAGGAACATCTTTTCTTTCCTCACCCGTGAGTTGAAACGATGGAACCTGGTGGGAGAACCTGAATAATTCAACTGCCGGGACTTGAAACGATGTTTCTCCTTTCTTAACCATTCGACAAAAGAGACTTGAAAAGCCTTCCACCTTAACTAAGAGTGCAACATCTATACCGGCTTCTTCAGTATAATCTGACAATATCTCAACAAACTCATACTCATATTGACAACCAGAATCGCAGTTCCAGATCTTATCCCAATTCTTGAAGAGAGCCCAAATTTCCCCTTTCCTAGGGTATATCTTGAAACTATCTTTAAGGCTGCCTTTTGCCCAAGAAACTATATGAGAAAACATTGAACTGCATCCTTCTTCCATGGAATCATCAAATCCAAATACATACTGACCACAAGAAACTGGCAACGTTTGATCAACATGTTTGTTTTGATTGTTATCATTTACTTTTGGCTCTAACCAGGTTACTTGAACCTTGAATCCAGTAGAAATAACAGAAATTACTTTCTTGATTCGAGCATAAAATCTAGGCATAGCATCAACATTATCATACAAAGCCCAAATTTGTCCAGTTGAGAAACACTCCTGATTTCGCAGCTTGTCAAAATTATAGAAGTCTGTATCACAACATGAGAACAAATTAGATTCAGATGTTTTTTTGAAGGCTGAATCCAACTCAGGGTCACCAGGTGAATCCATACTTCTCTGATAATCATCCTCATCTGATGTTTCTTTATGGCTAACCTTCTTTTCCTTACTTCTACTCGATAAACTCCCTTCAGAGCAATCATTTTCTTTCTGTTTTATTTCTGTCCAATCATCATTTACATCAGCAGCCTCATCTTTAGATGTACCCTCACTGACATCATCCGAAGTGCAAGATGAATTGTTTCTCTTGGATTTTTTTGGAGTGATCACAAAGTCGTCGTCGTCGCTTAAAACTTCATTGTAAGAGACCTTCTGCCTTCGTCGACTAGATCTACGTGGATTGTGTTGTCCAGTGCCTCCAACGTCCTTTCTGCTATGAATATCAACATCTTCATCAGTAACCACTGTTTCTTCAAAATCAGAGCTGCTTCCAGTCTCGCAACTCTCACTAGATTCTGATTCCTGCCTCCTTTTCTTACCATTAAACTTTTCTGAAGGAGCTTCGGAAGAGTTGCGTGTCTTCTGACGAGATTCTGTTCTAGGTTTCTCAGACTGAGAGTTCCCCCGGCGTCCCATGTCAGCCCTGTGGAGACCCTGATTGAAGGAACTCTGCTGCTGGAAAAATGATGTATGATTCAAGTTAGTCACAGGTTGAACCCCTTGCACTTCCATATCGTATGCAACATAGGGCTTCTTGCAGTTTTGACAGCAAAGGGATCTATTAAGCACTTCTTTATAGTACTGATATCGTATTGAACAAAACGGACACACGGTCCAGAAGGTTGCACGATTATGAACAGAACCAGATTGTCCCTGCTGCTGAGGCTGCTGATGTTGAGGATGGAAACTTGAAAAGTTGCTTCTGAAACTAGTTTGAACCCCAACACTAAAGTTTGAACTACCTCGTTGTGGAGGTCGATATGTTACTGCTGGTTTGCGTCTCATATCATGCAAGCGGCGTTTCTCTTGGTCCAAAAGTACTCTCTGAGCTTCACCAATCAACTTAAAAGCAGCTTCGGCACCAATAAATTTATTTTTGTCAGGATGAAGTAGAAGAGCATATTTCCTGTATTGCTTCCTAATTGTCGCCTCATTTGCAGTTTGCTCGATCTGAAGGATGCCATACCAGTCCATCTCATTACCAAAGAGTCTCTTCTCAGCAGCACAATGCACATCACAAACCAAAAGCATTTGTGAAATATTCTCAATGTCAGGATGTAGTTTTTGAGCCTTGAGAATAAACTTGTGAGCCCCTGTGTAATCTTTGCTTTCCATCTTCTTCTCAGCGACCTCCTTTGCTTTAATGGCTTCTTCTTTGTCGTAAAACTCCATAATTCATCCAATAATTAGTTCCTCAAATGACTCTGTACAGAATATATGATGAAAATTAATTTTTCATAACAGCTGCAGCATGATGCATTTATGTATATCATGCAGTTAAACTAAGCTCTGCGGGTACTCCAATGATTCCCAACCAACACTCAAAGCATGAAGACTTGAAATCAAGTTGGTGCCTACAATTTTTAACAGGTGAAACCAGTCAAAACTCTAAACACGTGGAAGCATGTATCCATTATAATGCCTAGCTAATGGGAAGATGTTTAATTTGTTTATGAGCACACAAATCAACAGACCAATCCCTAATCGAAGAAAAATTGTCATCAATCCTCCTCACTCAAGACTCTCAAAAAAATATGTAAGATTGAGGCATTAATTGTTCCAAAATTTACACACCAGTTTTCAACAGAGAAAATGTTCTCATATTTTGAAGGAAAAAAGTAGCGCAATTTTAAAAAGTCGACATTCTGGAAAATAATCTATCTAGTATATTGTCATTGTCTGTAATATAGTCCTTAAAAGGAAAATCTACACCAAAAAGAGCATACATTTTGTAATCATTCTTATTAACTAAATCAATCAACATGGGTTGGCCTAGTGGTCAAGGGGTTCTTTTCCAACCTTGAGGTCATGGGTTCAAACCATATTGCCACCTACTTAGGATATTATCCTACGAGTTTACCGACACTAAGTGTTGTAGGGTCGTGTGGTTGTCCCGTGAGATTAGTCGAGGTGCATACTATAAAAAAAAATATATATTATTAACTAAATACTTAAAACAAATTAAGCCAAATAAGTTCCCACCGTAAATTTCCTGGGCGTTGTCCCTAGCCAAATGCCATCGCACCTCCATTTGATAGAGAGAGAAAAAACATAAACCCAATGTAATCCAATGAAGACACAAAATATCAAAACCAAACAGTCTTAATAATACGGGAAACAGGGTACAGACCATACCCCGTTCCTTATTATTAAGTTTCAAGATCCGAGAAAAGCAAAAAAAAAATCACCTTCAAAAGGGATTATATAAAGTAGAAGCAGGGATGTGTATTATCTCAGGGTATCTTAATTCCCAAGAAATCCAGATGATTAACCAAAAAAAACTAATAATAACAGCAACAACGACGAAGACAATAATAATAATGTTGCTTCCTAGAAGAGGTGCATTCCGATTTCAAGAGTAGGATATTGAACATAGATCCATTAACTTCCAAAATGCATTTTACAATTACCAATCATGTGACTACAAGGGAATGCATGGAACCACCTAAAAACACTGCACTCTCGATACCCCTAACGCTCGAAAATCGGACCATTCCCCAAACAAAAGAAGCCATAATTTCACAGATGGTCAAATTATACATACAAACTCCTAGCAAAAACAACCCATAAACCAAAAAAGACCAAATTGACTAAAAACCCTAACTCTACCAAAATTGATCAAAACCCATCAGAAAGAGACAAACAAACTACAAAAATATCATCGTATCCATTTCAATTAACACCAACTGTACAACCCAATACAAAAAAAAAATCCCTAAAAAATTGCAGAAAATTCGAGACCAAGATTTATGGAAGGAATTCAAACAAAACCATTTATGAACGTAGATATAAATCTCGAAGAACAGATAAAAAGGAGCTTACTTGTTCGGGTTTTTTTCAGCTAGAAAGCAACAAAAACAGAGACTTGAGAGTTGAGAAAGAAGGGAGATTTAGGGAAATATCGAGATTTGTGAATAGGGTAAAACCCATATGGATTTTGCACGTAATTCGTCTTCTAATTCTGGATTTGAAAAATAAAAGGGTAAAACGTAACGACGTTGAAGTGAGGGCTGTTTTTGCCTGTGATGTGAGAGAGAGATTCGATGTGAAATTCTACGGTATTGATTACTTTCTCCAACTCTTTCTCTCTCGACACCCACTCTCTTAATTTAAATTAATTGATGTCAATTTATTTCAGTGTGAACTTACCAAATCCCCCATATTCCCATTCATGGTATTTACCAATCGTGTGAAAGTATGAGAAATTATATCTAATTGGTACGTCTACATAAAATTGGGAATCAATGATTCCCTAAAAAAAATTGAGAATCTCGTTTTATTTTCTAAGATTGAAAACCGAACTGGAAAAATCGATCGAAACTAAACCGCCTTATCAATTTGATTCGGTTTGATCTGAAAAGTTTGAACCAATGAGCAATCAATTTGGTTTTGGTTTGGGAGCGGTGAACCACACCCTACGTTTTTTTACTTTACTTTATAAAATATGTTAGGGTAAAACAAACCGAAAAGTTCGAACCAATGAGCAATCAATTCGGTTTTGGTCTGGGAGCGATGAACCACACCCTACGTTTTTTTACTTTACTTTATAAAATATGTTAGGGTAAAACAAACTGAAAAGTTCGCACCAATGAGCAATCAATTCGGTTTTGGTCTGGGAGCGGTGAACCACACCCTACGTTTTTTTACTTTACTTTATAAAATATGTTAGGGTAAAACAAACCGAAAAGTTCGAACCAATGAGCAATCAATTCGGTTTTGGTCTGGGAGCGGTGAACCACACCCTACGTTTTTTTACTTTACTTTATAAAATATGTTAGGGTAAAATTTATTAAATATAAAATGGTAGAATATAATTGTGGTCTCGGAACTTTCACTCTTATTTCATTTTCTTCCTTCACGTTTTTAAAAGTTATATTTGTTGTCCCTGAACTTTACGCTTCGTTCTTTTTAGTCATTTCATTAGTTATTTTCATTCTAAGACACTAACGGGGGACTTATGTGGCACGTAATTGATGATGTGACATTATGTAAATATACAATGAGGTAAAATGACGTGGAAATATGAATATAAAGTGAGGTCAATCTCATCATTTTCTTCTTAATTGCAGTATTAAATCTCATTCTATATTTGTTTTTTATGCCATTTAAACTCACTGCATATTTATATAATGTCACGTCATTAATTACATGTCGCATAAGCCCCCCGTTAGTGTCCCTAACCAAATAACACGGACGGAATGACTAAAACGGAACGAATTGTAAAGTTCAGGGACAAAAAATATCACTTTTGAAAGTTCGTGAACGAAAATGAAACCTGAGTGAAAGTTCAAGAACTAAAATGATATTTTACCAATATAGATTTGTAATATAGCATTAAAAAAAATATTACAAACATAAGTTTTAAAATAAATAATTAAACAAAGGGTAAAATACCATTTCGGTCCCTGAACTTTTACTTCAGTTTCATTTTCGTCCCTGAACTTTAAAAAATGACCGATTTCGTCCCTGAACTTTCCAAATCGTTTCGTTTTCGTCCTTTCATCCTTTCGTCCTTCCGTCCATTTTTCCGTCTGGGTCATTAACGGAGGCCGACGTGGCATTTTTTTTTTAATGATGTGGCTGACTGAGGTGACTTTTTAAAATGAGGTGGCATTGGTTCTTTAAATCAATTTTATGTGGCATTTTTTATTCATTTAATAATTATCTCTCCCCTCTCATCTAACCCTAACTTCATCATCTTCTTCCCTCGTTCATCTGAAGCCACCGTCGCCCATCGCAGCGCTGTCATCTTCCTCCATTGTTCACAAGATAAATATCTGAGATTTAACTCTGCATATCCGCCATAACTTTTTTCTTTTGAACTTGAACTCTGCAGATCTGCCATAACAAACCCATGTTTTGAATGTGAAATGCTTAGAGTTCCGTACACGTTAGGGATCGGAGAGCCGAATCTCAACAGAAAACCTAATCTCGATTACGATCTGATCTGTAAACCTAAAGATCTCCATTCTCTGCAAAATTCACCGTATGATCGGATCGATAATTACAAAAATCAAACAGTTTACACAACGCATCAGATCTACATCACAGATGGAATCGAAAGGAAAAGGTTCGAGAAATCCGAGTGATTGTTACATACTAGGAAAGATCTGAAACCTTTTGGAAGAAATTGAAGATCTACATCTGTCAATGGATCCAGATGATTTTCTGAAACCGAACCTTTAATTTCACAAAAAAAAAATATGTTTTTTCTTTCTGTTTTTGTATATGACAGAGAAAGGGATGATAGATGATACCATTGAAGAAGGGAGAAATAGTTGAGAAAGAAATTAGAAAGATCTGTTTCTGTGATTTTATTGGAAAATAAACAATTTCCCTAAACACCAGTGCTCCCAATAATGGCAGAGAGAGAGATGAGATTTGGAGAAGAGTGGAGAAAAATACAATGGTGACTGATCAAATAAACTCCATGAAAGAGTTTGAAGTCTCTTGATGGGGAGTGTTTACCAGAGAAGACGATAGAAGAGAAAGAGAGAAATGAGGATGAGAGAGGGGGAATTAATGGAAGAAAGAGAAAAAGAATAGGGAGATTAAAAAAATGACACATAACCATTCAAAATTATAATAAAATAAAAAATATATTAAAATATTGTTAAAAAAAAGCCACGTCAGCATGTCACATCATCCTTCATTAATGTCCCAGACAAAAAAAAATGGACGAAAACGAAACAATTTGGAAAGTTCAGGGACAAAATCGGTCATTTTTAAAAGTTCACAGACGAAAACGAAACTGAAGTGAAAGTTCAGGGACTAAAATAGTATTTTACCCAAAAATATCTCATAGTGAATATAACGATCCAGAGTATATAATTTTAAGAGTTACAAACTTTGTAATAATCCTTGTTCTTATTTTATGAAGTTAATGATTTATACATATAATAGTAATCCACATTAATATTTATTTAGTTATTGGTATTTATTGAAGGGTGAAATTAGTTCATCCATGAAGAAATAGTAAGATGGAAAAATTATTTGTATTTGTTTAAGTTTTTCATTTTAAATATATTTATAATAGTAAATTTGTATGTATAATTTACTAATTGAAAACTAAAGGTTTTTTTTAAATACCTTTCTTTCTCTTCCTTTAATTTTCTACTTAATTTATTTTAAGGAAAACAAATCAAAGAAAAAATATAGGGGCATTTGCAAATCTAGCAAATTTTTTAGCAATATTAGTAAAAATGAAAGTTCAAAAAAATATTTGTAAATATAGCAAATTTTAATTTAGTTTATCATTAATAAACATTAAATTACATATTTTTACACTATGTTTATCACTGATAAACACATAAATCATTGTTTATCACCGATAAACATGATAAAAATTGTTATATTTACAAATACTTTTTTAAGTTGATATTTTTACAAATATTACATAAAAATCTGTCACCCAATAAAATTTCCCAAAAATATGTTTTTGAAAAAAATAAAAGAAATTCGTATTTTATTTTTTAAATAAGGTAGAAAAAATGTTACTTAGAAAATGTTTTTTTTTAAACAATGAAAAAACCGCTATCAACAGTTCATTTTTTTTTCAGTATTCTTTTTTCTGTTCCTTCCCCTTCCCGCCCCCTCCATTTTCTCAAATTATATCCTTTTATCGATTAAAAGCCTTTTTTTGTTTTACTATCTTTCTCCCTCCGATTCATCTGCTCAATTCATGAATTTCTCCTTTTTGAACATCGGAAAATTTGTGAAAACCTAATGACGAACGAGTACTAATCTTCACGGCAATCTCATCCGTTCGTGAAAAATCAATCGGTAACGTTTATCCATCGAGCTTTGTTCAATTTCTCCATAAATTTATATGTCGTAATCTGTTAATTACTAGTTATGATATTCTGAATCGTGATTTCTTAGACTCTATTTGAGGAAACGAAGAAGAAGATTGAGTAATTGGCAATCAAAAGCGTCAATATATTGCCAATGATCAAGATCCTTTAAGAAAGTTTTTGATAGAATTCACTGATCGTAAGTAGGAAATTTCTGCTTCATGAACTTTCTGTGCAGTAAGTTCATCCTTCACTTGATCTTGCAGGTCAGGTTTACTGATTATTTGCATCTCTAGAATGTGCTGAAAATTCATCTGTCTTAAGATTTCCTATTTCGTATTTTACTATGCGCATCTAAAAGATCATTTCTCCGTTTTTTTTTTCTCTGCTACTTCTTCCCCCCTACCTGCAAGTAGAAAGATCAAAAAAATTATTGAACATGATCGCTACAATGTCGCTCTTCTAGTTATTACTATTGGATATGTTAAATTTACACCGTAATAAGTGAGGGAATCAGATTGTGTCAGCTACATTCAATCATTTTTCGGAGCCATCTTCTGGTTTATGCCAGTTTTGGGGGACTTCATGAGTGATCTTCCTGTGTCTTGAGCTTTACAACTCTCTATCCTCAGTAAATTCTCCGTTTCTGGACAAAATTAGCTTTGTACTTCTGTAAGCAACAAAATGCATTGATTTATTGCAATGGCTTTTTATCTCATGAACTTTTTGTTCCCGTCGTAAGCCATGGGTGTGAACCACAAAATTGTTTCCCCTCTCTGAACTACATTTTTATTTTTCTACAAAATAATGCCAAACAGCTTCATAACTATCTGCACAAAAACAAACTAGTTAATGGTAGGTAGTATTGTTGAAAACTGAGCCATAAATCCATGTTATCAGTGGCATTGCTGGGAGATAAAAACAGTGCCACCTATCTAATGGTTATAGAGGGTTAGATAAATAGGAGCCACACCCAATTTTTTTTCATTGCAAGGTTCAAGTCTTGGATCTAGAGCATGCAAGTAGGGGGTTAATTGATCATCAGAAACTTGGAATAGTTTGAATTGAGGAAGAATTAAGAAGACTATTTTGCACAGGAGATGTTCGGAGGTCTGTTTGTCCATGCTTGGCCACATTTGGAAATTTACTAGCTCGACAGCACAATGAGACAGAAATTTGTTCAATTTCAACTCTAGTTTGCATCCGTGAGAACAAGTACAAATTAAGAAAGTGAGGCGTCAAGAACCTCAACGGGTATTTGGTTTGAGTGTTTGGATTTATGTTGTTTCGGGTTGTAATTTATGAAGATATTTATGTAACATGTGTTGAACACAACCCATAATATTAAAAAGTTGAAAAGTGGTAGTCCCGTGAGGGCCGTGAGTTTAGTTGAGATCCGCAAAAGCTACCCAGACACTTGAGGTTAAAAAAAAGGGATGGTGTTGGTGGGGGGTGCAAAAGGATAGTAAAACCTAATAATTCCTTCAACTGCTGAGAAAAAAATGAAATTTGATGATGGCGCTAAACTCTTTCATGAACGAAAGTTAGAGAGCAAGTATCATTTGAGTTTATTAAATGAGGATGAATCCATTCCAATGTAAACTCGTTGAGTTGGACTAAATTTAAGTACCCTGATATTTTACATTTGAAAACAATCTCACAATACTAGGAGATTTTGCTTGGTGATCTCAATTAGTTAAAGTAATTAGATTACAGTAAGCATAGTGATCTCAGAGTGAATTTGATATTTTCGTAAAAGTTATAGTCAATTGGGCTGGACTTTGAGATCTGGATCGTCGTAAATTAAGGAAAACCCAATATCACGGGTTAAAGAGGAATAGTCAGCTACCAAACAAATTGCAGCAAAAAAGTCCATCAATCTTTTGTCCCTTCCCAAACATGACAACCTGTATTCTCTCCACAACAGCCACTTATCTCTAGCCACGTGGCACTTTGCTTCTCCATTCTTGCATTTTAAAGGTCCCACGTCATAATTTCAAGCAAAGGTCTCTAAACCATCATCCTCTCAAATCTCGGCAGCTTAGGAAGGGAGGAAATTTTTTAAAAAATAAATAAATAAAACCCTTCAATTTTCACATTTATACTACACTCTCCAGTGAGAGTGAGAGTGAGAGTGAGAGTGATTTCATCATCATTAGAATGGCCTCCTTTTGGTATTTTTCAGCACTCATTATTATGGGTTTCATGGTCATGGCCTCACCTTTGGTTGCTTTACCAATACCATCTCACCACCCCAATCTAAAAGCCTCACCTTCATTTTTGACCACCACTCCTCCACAATCTATTTCACCTTTTCAAGAGCTGTCCCCTGACATTGCTCCATTATTGCCTTCTCCAGGTGGTAAGATTCCTTCTGCAACTGGCTTCATTCCCACCATTCCCTCGAACCCAAGTCCACCCAATCCAGACGAGTTTGAGGCTACTGGCCCTGATTCTGCCCTCTCACCATTTGGGTTGCCGGCTTCCTTTGCAGCACCCAGAGCCTTGGCTTGGTTTTCATATTTCCCACTTCTCGCTGCCTTATCACTATATTTTTATCTGCAGAGACATTGAATTAGAAGTTCTCTTTAGGCAAGAAGCTTCACTTATTGTATTTGATTCATCAAATCTTTGATCTTCCCCACCTTTTTTTTTCCTTCCAATTTTCGAATATATGAAATTAGTCTTCTTTAGGTGGTTGCTTAAGTTGAATTGTTGCAGGAAAATTCAGATCATGATTTTATGTATTATATAAGGTATATATAAGAATAACATAGTATTTCAGTCTTAATTTTTTGATAGGCTGCTCGATTTTCTGGAATAATGGAGATATATTCCACTGGGTAAAGTAACTTCCTCTTGTATCAATCAAATATGGAAGGCTAACAAAATTCATGTTGCATTTATAGCAGTGAAAACACTTTTGTGTTGAATCTTAAAGAACTTGATTGATGGAGATGGATGCTCTCATCTTTCATGATTTTGGTGTGTAATTCCTGTGGGGGTTTGATTTTTGGTGCCACATGGGTTTGAATCAAACCATTGAATTCAAATTCCATATGGGCAAAAATGAAATATGCTTTGGTAGCTTATGCATGTGAGGGACACCAACTGTGAATTAGGTGTCTATCAGTTGAATTTTCAGTCACATGGATACCAATAATCAATATGTTTTATTTATTTAAATAGAGTGATGTTTAGGTGACCTGCTTTGTCTGATTACATTTGTCTCTTACCATATCAATCTGACACATTCTACATATAATATAATGAAATAATATTGACATTTGTTCTTGTCACATGTTTTACTTTTACCTCACCATTTTTATTTACATAATTGGGTGAATGATTGAATCAATTTTCTAACTGTTTTTTTTTTAATACCACTAACAAAAAGCTGTTTGTGTTGCTTGATGGGCGAAAAATATCTATCCATGGCTCACCGACCGTATACTTGTTTTCAATACTCTCTTGCCATGTTATTCATTAAGCTTTCACAAATGATATAGGTAGAACAATTTAATTGTTTAATACTAATTAACTAATTGAAAGCTTGTGGTTGTGGCGAGCGAGGTCATACCAATATGGCCACGTGGATGTGTGGGGTTTTGCCTCAATTGGGAGGCAGTTGATCTCCAGCTGTCACGCATCCGATGTTTGGGATTTCAAAAACTGTTTAAATCGCTAGAAGTAATAATACTACTAAAATCAATAAATTGTTGTCATCTAATGACTACAAATATATACGTTATTACAAAACTAAATCAAAATAGATAATAAAAAAAATCTCAAACCTCTAACTTGAAAAGTTCCAACTTCAAGAAATTTAGTATCAATCTCAATTATGGTAATTTTTTTTCCTAAACAATGATGATAGTTATTACAATTATTAAATGATAGTTCGATCTTAACTTCTCTTGAATAGAAAGGCAAAATAAAGCTTTTATCCACGCAGAAAAGTGTAAAGACAATAAATCTCAACCATGCTCAACTAATTTACTCGTCAATGGCCAATAACTTTTTAAATGAAATGAACAGAAAATACCCCATAAATTAATATTACGTTACACTAATCAAACTAACTCGGAACAATACTCAAACACACCTAGTTGTAAAAGGTTCAAATTTCCGACTACTACTAGCAAAATCTATAGAAAATTAGACATTTCCTAAGAATGCTTCCAGAAACTTGTTTGGCAATAAAGAAAATCGATGAAGATCGGTAGAGGGGGGTGAAAAGGTAATTCAAAATTATCGTGCAACGATTAAGTTTAAAAGAGCCATTCAACATACTACATATTAAAATAAAGTAATTAAGAGAAAGAAAAGGTAATAAATGCTCCAAGTAAGAAAAACTACAAGCTCTGCGAGCAAAACTCAAATGAGTCAAGGAGATCTCTAATTGAAATCTAAAAACTCAGGAGAAGATTGCATAAAAAAAGATGGAAGGCTTTTTTTCCTCTGAAAAAAGGCACATTACGCATCAAGCGTCAGTCTTTGACATCAGGTTCTCGATCATATCAGCTGCCTCCTGGACGGTAGTAATGGTTTGGGCACTTTCTTCTTCCACACTGATCTTAAATTCCTCTTCAAGCCCCATCACGATCTCGACCTACATGTACACGAGGCTACAACAGTTACAACGCGAGCTAATAGTCGGGTTATTATCGAATCCTCAAAAATCGGTGGATTCTATATGGGTATGGGGACTTTTTTTTCACATTAAAGTGTTTTATAAAAAAAAGTTCATTAAAGTACAAGATTATAAAATAATCTTTTCAAAGGAAATGACACCAGAATATCAGAAAATAATTACGGTTTAGCCGCACATATTTTTTAAGCATATCTATGAAACTCTCAATAGATTAACTAACTATACAAGGAAAAATCAGATGATTAGGATAGGTATGATGAAAATTACTACACACACGAAATAAAAAATAATAAACTAGGAGACGAAACAATACTACTGCTAGAAAATAAAATGTTGCAATTAGGATAATTTTATAAAAAGTATTGCATCATACTAATGGATGCACAAAGCTTGGTAGATCTGTTACCGTATCAAGAGAATCAGCTCCAAGCCCAACAAACGTTGATGACCCACTGACATCGGTATCTCCCGATAGAGCAAGCTGTTTCTTCACAATTTCAATTACCTTGTTCACTGTCTCTGGTTTAGCCTGCTCAAGAGTTTCAGAAGTTGTATTAATATTAGCATCATTTCATCATATTTGCATGTAGGAAAAAAATGCTCTCCATCTGAAGGCAATATAGATCACCATTAAGTTCGAAAACCAACAAGTGAATGATTAACACTTTTAAGCCCCGATTCATCACTATACATACAACACAAGACAATGGCCAAAAATATTTTCTAAGTACGATGACAAATCATCTAATGATACACAACGAATGCTTACTATGACCTTGGTTTCAAAGGAGGCAATCCATTAATGACCTATAATTCCTTTTCCCCCAACTTTGCCCCAACATTTTCTCAAAGAAAATCATATGAGCAAACAAAAATAGTTATCAATGAAACAGTACTGATGATACATAGAAAACATTTGCATGGACGACAACATTGTAAATTGAAAGCCAATAATAAATATGCGTGGAACACTCAAAATCATTACTCAAATCCACACGAAAACTTTCGATACATCACGAAAAAACACGTAACAGGAAAACACTTACCGCACAGCAAACCTGTAGACGTCCCTGCCTGTAAGTCCTCCGCAAAGGAAAGCTTGTCCTACCCAAAGGCACTGAAACCAATTTCAAACTTGGGATCCTGCTAGACACCTGTTTGATCATTCCAGCAGAAGTATTAAAATACAGAAACCGAATCAAATATAAAAATTAGATTAATTATCTCAGTAGTCAGTATTAAACAGATAAATATGTCCGTACATTCAAAACCAATAACTAAATTCATGAACATAGAGTAAAAGTAATCAGATCTATTATCGTCCGTCATGCACGAAATTCAGATTACGAAAATTGAAACAATCAATTATGAATCCTTGAGTTCATAAAACTCACCAATTTTACTTTCAACAGATCCTACATTCAAAAAATTGTAAAAATGAAATACAAAACGAGTCGTAACAAGAAAAAACCCTAAAACTTCGAACATATATATAGAATTTCAACAATTTACTCCGAGGAAATAAATCAGATCGAAGCAGATACTAATCAAACGTTCAAAAAAATGCAAATCTATAACATCAAACCAAATCGGTAACAAAAAATAAACAAGAATCCAAATTACAACACTGAGCAGTGAAGAAGAATAAGAAGAAGAAATTGAACCTGGCTCTGCTTGAAAGAGGCGGAGAGAGAAGGCATTGAAATGGAAGATCCAGCAATGGAAAACATGATTTCGAAGAGAGAAAGAGTGATGAAGAGATCTGAAAAATTGAGAAAAAAATATAAAAAGGGGAAAGATAGATAGAGAGAGATTGAAAATGGAGGAAGCACACAAAGACTGTGGAAAACTTGAATCTGCGAATAAAACGATTTTATAGATGTTTGTTTGGTTGCCTTATTCAGGTTTTTTCTCGAATCCAGGCTTTGTTTATATCGAATTCTGTTTGTTTGGATACGCTTCTTCCTGTGGGCTTCTAGCCCGGTTATGTTATTCCTTCCTTTCTCTTTGTTTGGTTGCGTTTGCGTATCTAATTGGACTTCTATTCATTTAAAATAGGGTAATTTTCATAACTACCCTTTTTATGATTTAAGTTATCAAAAGTACCCTAATGTTTTTAAACTTTTCAAAACTACCCTAAAATTGACAAGTGACTACAATTGATTGGTGAGATACTATAACTAACTATATAAAAACTACCAATTAAGGGTAGAAAAGAAACTATTTTTTTTCTTAGGGTAGTTTTGAAAACCATACTTCATTAAGGGGTATTTATGATAAAACTTCTTTAAAATACAAAACCCTTTTTTATTACCCTTTTTTTCCTAAAAAATTATCACTTATACTTTAAAATTAAGTATAGTTTTCAAAATTGGAATTTTCATAACTACCCCATTAGAAAAACTAGTTTTCAAATTTATCCTATGTATGTAAAAGTTATCAAATTTTAGTTTCTTTTTCTTACTCTTAGTTGACAGTTTCGTGTGTAGTTACATTAATTAATCAGCAGCTAATTACTGATTTTAAGGTCGTTTTGAAATTACTAATAATATATATGAGGATGTTTTTTCGGGTAAAATATCATTTTGGTCCATGAACTTTCACTCCAAATTCATTTTCGTCCCTAAACTTTCAAAAATTGCTTTTTTCGTCCTTGAACTTAACAATTCGTTCCGTTTTAGTCCTTCCGTCTTTGTTTTTTCGTCTAGGACACTAATGGAGGGTTTATGTGGCATGTAATTGATAATGTGACATCATTCATTTTTTTCCTCCTTAATTTTAGTCTTAAACCTCATTGTATATTAGTTTTTTCACATTATTTAACCTCATTATATATTTATATAATATCACATCATTAATTACATATCACATAAACCCTCCAGTAGTGTCCAAGACGAAAAACATAGATGGAGGGACTAAAACAGAACGAATCGTAAAGTTGAAGGACGAAAATGAAAGTTCATGGACCAAAATGGTATTTTACCCTATTGAAAAGGTTGTTGTGAAAGTTAACCTCTTTTTTTTCCGTTAATATAGAAGTTACAATATTTTTCAATCTGTTTTTTTAAAATATAAAAAAAAGAAGTTTGATTTTTTTTAATACCACAGTTGGTTTTCATTAATTAATAATTGTTTAGTTAAATCAATGAATGTTTTTCTTTTATATTATCAATTGTTTTTTATGTCTCTAATTGGGATTTTTAAATTAAAAATTACGTAAATTTTCAAGTTTAAGTTTTTATGATTTTGATTAGTTTAATATATTAGGATTAATGTCTTATTCATTACATGAGAAAGTTTAAAAATGTGCTATTTTTTAAAAGTTTATTTTTTTAAACTAGTTTTGAAATTTACAATTTGAAAAATTGCATTTTGTGTGTTACTCCAAGACAACAAAATAAGATCTAAGGACCACTATTCTTATGAAAACAGATGGAAAGGTTTCAAGTGGTTATAATGAAAGTAAAAATGGTATAAATTTATAATTTAAAAACTCATGTAATTATTAATTTTTAAATGTTGAGGATATGTTTACAAACATTTACAAAACCAAAGTGTTATTTTTTTCTTTTTTCTTTTTTTAGATATTATATCATATCAGGGGAGTGGAGACTCGATTCGACTTCATGTGAAGGGATTAGATGTCTAATCACTTGAACTATACTCGTGTTGGCATTGTAGCCTTCCTATTTCGAACTTGTATTTTGAACATATTTTTTGAAAAAAATAATTATAAATTAATAAAATTTCATATCGTATCTATAAATATGTCATTTTTATTAAATACGTCAACCAATGATTTATCATAATTTACAATTAGTCATTATTTAAATCAAACACGGAATTATATAAATCAATGATAATTTCGTGAAGAGATTATTGCATATCACAATCAATTATTTATCAAAATCAATCTATACTTAGATTTACTTTTTTTTCTAAAAATATTTGTAAAGATCGTATATTTATAGTCCGAAGATTAATTCATTAACTTTTCTGTGATAGGTCTCCGATTGGTGGTCAGATTTGATATGATTTAAAAATATAAAATTGTTCGAGGGATGAATGTCTGCACATAATTAAATTAAATGACGTTAGATCTTATTATTGGTTGAAAAAGGTAGTTGGTAGGTTAATAATGGTAAACAATATTTATTTGTTATAATACAAAAATGTACCCTCAAGGCTCCACCTCCACATGCTTTCCCCAATTAAATTAAGAAATTTTTACATCTTAAATCTATTTTTGATACCTAATTACAACCATATCAATAGTATTAAATAAATTACATTTTTGGACTTTGTAGGCCGTAGGAGGTGGTTTCATTCATTTTGTTGACTATTTTACCCTTATTTCCAACTGTATCTTTATTTCATATTTTTTTTATTTTATTTTATTTGATTTAATTTTATTGATTTCATTTTTTCCGTTTTTCTTTTCCTTTTATTTATTCGTATTAATGTTTCAAATTTAAGTTTTGATTCTCATATTTTGCTGCCGATATCTAGTTTCCTTTTTTTTTCCTTTTTTTTCATTAATGAAATCGTAAATAAAGTTTTCAAATTTTAAATTTGAATATCAAATCCCCTAAATCGCGTTTTATCCTTTACTGAGTTAGGTATTTTGTATTTCAAGTTTTTTCTTTTCACTTGATTTCTTGATCTTCATTATTCTTTGTTTTTCATTATCTTTATTCCGTCCATCTTGATCCCTTTTTCTCCATTGAAATCTGCTACATTCATTACTTTAATCATTCAATCTGGGCATCACCTTATTCTTCATTTTTTCATCATTTTTATTACGTCCGTTTTCTCCTTCGTTTCTCCATTGTTATCTGCTTCATTTATTGTTTTTTCATGTACTGTTTTATATTTTTATTTTTGTTTAGCAATTTCTCTTCTTATAGTAAATCGCAATGGAGATGTCCGGTTTAGATCTATTACATTTCAGTTCTTCCTCCTGATGTTAGACGTCCAGCTGGGAGGCTGAGAACTATGCACATCCTTTCTGGTATTGAATCGTATGCTAATAAGAAGAAGTGTTCATGTTGTGGTGGGAAAGGTCACAAATCGAAAAGCATGTCGCAATGCCATTCGAGTTCGGATTACCCATCTTGACTTGATTTTAAGTTTATTGTTTATTATTTTTTTTTTCAAGAAATTGTTTTTCTTTTAGTTGTCTTGTCTTGAGAATTATTCAAGATTTATTATTTTATGTTTTTAATAGATTTATAGGAAGTTGTGTTAAGTTGTTTTGATTATGAACAATTGCCTTACTGTTTAATTGTTTTCATTATGGAATTGTAAGCAGTTGTTTTCAGAACTGTTTTGTTAAATGGTTTTGATTATGAACAATAGTTTTCTGTTCATCTTCTCTTCTACAATCTGGCATTTTGACACTGTAAAAATGTTAGTCAAATTTACATTTTAAAAACTTCTTGTTTAATAATTATAAACTCTAATAAACATTTATACATTGTCAATTTGTACCGTGTAAAAATCTTTGATAATTTTGTTTAAAAAACAAGGTATAAAATTGTAGACCCTAAAAAACATTTATATTCTGTACTATAAAGTTCTTGGTATGTTTTTAAATTTTAATAATGTGATATAAGTGATGGAAGTTATTACTTTTAAAATGTTTAATAAATATAAATATTGTTAAACTTTTGCAAAAATTATATTATATCTTCAATTAGATTTTCAAAATGTTTAATAAATATAAACATTGATAAACATTTTAAAACCGTATATAATCGAATTTGTTTTTACCAATTTATTTGAATTTAGAGTATCAAACATTTAAAGAAACTAATATTTATAAATGTTTGCTTTTATTATATATTTAATATTATTTCATTTATATAAATCAAATATTTAAAGAAACTAATACACCAGTTTGAAATCTAATAAAAAATCATGAAAATAAATATCTCATGTTTAACAAATCCCAAAAGATTATTAACTAAACAATATTTCAATGATCTACCACCAATTTCAAACAACAATACACATGGTTTACAAGTACTCAAAACTCAAAGATGTAGGGAAATTATATTAATAGGTTCCCAAAATAGTATTTTAACCAAGTAAGAATCACTATTTCTTTGTCTTCTTCTGGCTCAACAAATGAAGTGTGGTTGTGAATCTTCTAATTGTGAGCTATCCCTGTTAGTCTGCTTTTCCACCCGATCCAAATACATCGAGATATGGGGCGTAAATCGCCTGACTTGCTATTTTGCTCTTATGGGTTGGAGTTGCAATCATCATCAATTTTTCATCACTAATTTTATCTTTGTCTTCTCTACATTTCACTTTGATTTCTTCATTCTCCCTCATAAAGAACAACATTTTAATGTAAATATTTAACATCAAACTCGATGTAAAAATCAACAAAAACATACATCTTTGTTATGGGAAAAAAAATTCTACCTTTTCTTTGGTTTTTAAATCTTCGATTGTTGTTCATCACTTTCATTTTTCATTTTTTCTTGATGACCTTCTTCTCCCTTTTCTTTGCTACTAAGTTGAGATCTTGCCTCGGGTTTTAGAAACGCCATTATTCCGTTCATCAACATCTTTATTCATGCTTTCTTGAAGAGTTTCTTTCACTTTTTCCTTGTTAATCAACTTTGATCTCTCCTCTAATATTCTTCCTCGACTCCTCATATTGAATGGAATTTTTACGTTCCGTCTCGTTTCTTCACCTCTCCGGTGGATTTCAAAGAAAAAAAGTTTTCAAATTTCAAATTTCACTCCAAATCGAAAAAGATATCAAATGATTTTTTCCTTTTCTAAAAACCCACGATTTCCGTTTATGAATTACCGCTAATTTATTATTTTAATATTTAATTTCACGTTTTTTAAATTACGCGATTATAATTACGTGTGTCAAAGGGGTACTAAAGTCTTTTTGTTGGACCATGCGGTGGTGCGTGGCTTGTTTTGTAATTTTTTTGGTTTTCCAATGACAGATGTAATTATACATGTTGAAATGATTATAGATGAAATTGCCCCATTAAGAAATTAGATATCCTTCGGCGAACAAAATAAATAAATAGATGACCTAATTATTTGACTTCTTAAAGTGCAACGGGGAATTAGGTTCCAAATTCGTCAAAAATCAACAAAATAAGTAAAAACGTGGATGAAAGAATTAGAAATTTTAAGAAACGCAGTATAAAAGGAATTCTTTCAATCATAAATAATGAATTTAATAGACACCATTGAGAAATAACTCTTGTAATATTTTTTTTCCCAAAAGAATAACTATTTAGTTTATTTTATTCTAATATAAAAATATTTATTAGAAAGTAGTTGTTTTTATATAAAATGTTAAGGTGAGGATTGAATCACTCCTTTAAAATACAATGTTTTAACTATAAAAAGTTATATTTTAGTTGACATATTTAAAATTTTAAATTGTAATAGCAATATTTTCAATTATCTCTTAAAACTTTAGTCAAAGTTATATTTTAGTTGACGTATACAGTATTTTCAGTATTAAATCGTAATCACACTAATATACACTAACAAACAGAAACTTCATAAGCATAACATATTTCAAATTATCTCTTAAAACTTTAGTCATAGCAATATTTCCAATTAAAAATAAAAATCTGCATTACCTAAAATAAGCCATTTAATTATTGATTATACTTGTCTTTTTTTAAAAAAGAAAGATAAAAACAAAGAAAGAGGACAGTCAAAAGAATCCAATGTGATAGATGGCCTAATAAATAACAACAAAATATAATTTCTGAATAGCTTCCAGAACATAACACAAGTAGAGAAATAAATAACATTGGAAAAATCAAAGCTTATATTAGATCCAAATCAGTACAGTTTTACAGAGAACCAATCCGACAAAACTTTCAAGTCACAAAAACCCACAGCAACTCCTTGCAAAAATCAAATCATTGTTAAATTAAACCTATACAACTATACCTGTTTTTTTTTCTTCATCATCTATCTCTCTCTCTCTCTCACAAATTCAATAAGCACGCAAAATTCCAAGCCCAAGCCAAAAACAAAAGAAAGAAATGGGGCAAAAAAAAAAAGACAAAAAGGATGCTGTAATATAATGGTTTTAAAAAAAGATTTGAAAGTATACCTTTGACAAAGTCAATACTCACTCCAAAAAAGCTGTGTTTCGTTCTTTCTATCTACGAGTCTGTAAATTAATGGTTTTGGAATCGTCAACACTTTCGCTGCCTTCTCTCTGCTGCTGCCATTGCTGAGCAGCCTCATCAATGGGGGAGCCAGGAATAAAAGGCACGAAACCCCTCCCTCCAAAAACTGGCCGCATGAAAGCATCATCAAATCTTCGCCAGTAATGGTGTACGGAATGAGAGGGGCGTGGCACATCTTGGGCACTCTGGTCAGCTTCAGAATCGATCCCATTGCTGAGAAGTGGTATGGTGAAGGATTTAGGAGAAGATGGTTCTGAAGACAACATGCCCATCGTATATTTTGATTGGGGAAGCAAAATCCTTATTAGAGGTTGAGTCATCATTCCAAACACCTGAATAATAGATAGAAAGAAAGAAAGAAAAAAAATCAGATTTTTACGTTTCAATCATTTGTTCTTGCAGGAAACAAAGTCTTGGAGTGTGAACTCTCACGACATTGGTTAGGAGAGAAAATGATCGGGTATATAAGGGATTTTATTCGCGCTCCAACACGAAATAAAGAGACGGAGAGATAAAACGGTGTCACAGGCTCACCACTGTGCTGGAAAGTACGACTGTGATGGTACTGGTAATCATGACTGCATTCCCAGGTAAATGAGTGTGGCCTGACCTGGTAAACTGCATTTAAAGTGAAGAATTTTGTCAAACAAAAGTTAAGGGAAAAAAATAAAGAATAAAAACAGTCGAATTAAGCTGCATCCTGCTTTTGAAAGGCCATCTCAAGCATAAATCAACCGTATTAACCAAATTCTAGATGATTTACTAGTAATATAACATTGTTTTGCTCGTTTAGCAAACCTGATTATAAGCAAGTGCCATCGATACGGCCCCACGCATAAGACCAGCCCACCAAATAGTGAACTGCAAAAGAGAAATTTTTGGAGACAGTATTTGAGTATATTGAAGAGAAGGGCACATTCATAAGAGAAACTGGCATAAAACGTACTTGTTGTTCTAAGTTGAGTTTTTCATGCGATGACTTCTTGGTAAGATTGGACAAGGATGATAGAGGAAAAATAAAGGCTGCTCTTCCAACGAGAACCAATCCCAAGAGTATTGAGCTCACCCCAATTGATTTCCCGGGACTGGAAGGAGAAGAAATGAAATCGTAAATAACAGAATACCAAATTCCGTGCGAGGTAAACATATACAAACTTGTACATATATGAATATATATGCATATGAAGATTAATGTAACATACCTATGGCTAACAAATTTCCACTTCTCAATATCCAGAGCATCCATGCCAACGTAAAGAAAGATACAGATCTCAGAAACAAAAGAAAGAGTAGCAAAAGCATGCCTGCGGTAATGTACAAGTAAAATTGCCACATTAAGTGACATGGTGGTAATTTATCACGCAAACCGTGTTTCATGAGCAAAAACTACATGAAAAATCTGAATAAAATCTTTCAAGCAATTGACATACTTAGTTGTCACTCTTGAACTCTCAGTCACGTTATGCCATGTATAATGAGACATAACAATACCGCAAAAGAATACAGTGAGAATTGCACTTAAATAGAAGAGCTGCAATAAAAGTCTACTTTAAATACCATTATTGAAAATAAAATTAAAGAAAGAATGAAAGAAAAGTGTGGCCTAATGAAGAATTTGTAGAGTGTCTTACTTCAGCAAGCATATAAGAGAGATACGCCATGAGTATCATGAGAGCAACCTCGCGATCAGTTGAATGCCTGATCATCATTACATAGAAAAAACAAATGTAGTAGCATCACTCAAAATTATAATACAAGTACGAAAGCAAAAGGAAGGATATCCTAACATTACATCATCACATCAGGTATAGTCTTATAGATGTAGTGGGAAAGATATCAGTTCAGCTCTTGATGAAAAAATGATAAATATGGTAGAAAATGACCAACCTGCCAAAGTAGAGCTTCTTGATTATGTATGCACTAAGGAGACCAACCTGCGGGTATAAAAAATCTTACGAATAGTTATGGCAATTAAAAAAATACAAAATCAATTAGAGACGGAGAGACTTACTAAAATTCCCAGCACAGTACTTGCAATAAATAAATACAAAAAGTGCCCCATAAATTGAAAAATGACGGTTGAATTGATGTGAGAAAGATCTAAGTTCTGGATGGCATTGAATAGCACCACCGATGTGGCATCATTCACTACGCCCTCCCCGAATACCAGGCTATATAGCAGAGGGGTTTCATCCTGATTAAGAACCTGCAGCAACAAATATGAATAACTAATTTAAGCATAATTAAGAAAAGGAATGAAAAATCCAACTTCATAATTTCATGCAAACCTGTAGGGTACAAACAGAATCTGTTGCAGAAAATATTGCTCCAATTGCTATGACCAAAAGAGTGAACATCAGATAAGTAAAACGTACATCATTGTAGAAGTACATTTACTAAAAGTGAGAGAGTATGGCAAATAAAATGATGAAAAACACATATATGGATTTTAGTAATCAATCTAGTACACAAACCAAATCCATTAACTTCAAGTTAAACCGTTCAGCTTAACTAATTAACTAACACACCAGCTCATCTTGATAAGCTTCCTTAACATATACAAACAGACTAGACAGAATTAATATTGAGCATACCTAAATAATCTCCAATATCAAGGGAACCGATATTCATTTTCTGAAAGAAGTGCAAAGCACCTAATCAATAGGGAGAGCAAACAATTATTAGAATTTGAGACCATAATAGAAGATAAACTGATCAATAACTGAAAAGACAGTAAAGGAAAACAATCAGTAAGAAACACAAAGTATAAAAAAAAAGCACCATCTAAGCACATTCAAATGTTACTTACATTACATGTGCAGTACAAGTAGTAGAACATAAAAAAATGTAAGAAATGAAAGTCTCTTTTATTGTCATCCGCGAGGAATTTAAAAACTAGAATAACCAACCTTAAACCTACATGACTGGAATCTATCAGAATTCAGAGTAGCAGACATGTTAGATCTTACATGCATAAAGTTTGGAAGATGATTTTTCAAAGACCCTCCACACCCCAGAAAAAACGATAACTATGTATTTTTCTAATTTAAAGTTCTCTCATCCTGTTGATCAAATAAGTAATTCTATGTGTTGATGTAAAACAAAAGTTAAGCTGTAGAAAATGATCAATTTCCATCCAGCTACGGTGCTCATCTTGGAGCAAGAAACTTAATGAGCTTGTTTTGTATGTACCTAATTCCTAATATATTTACATACTATATTTTTCAGTATATGAAAGGTTGAAAAGAAAAAGAAATAAAACTCAGGTATTGATTATACCGAATGATATAATACAGAAGGATATGAGAGTGCCAAAAGCACCGAAAAGCATGATGGTCAAGATGTTGTGGAAAAACTGCTTCTTCTTCACCTGGAACCTGATGAAAGAAAAAGTTACTACTTTGAATAATTAAGGGTCAATCTGCAAATTTATCTGGTTTTCTTTGATTCAATTATCTTATTGAAAGTGTGACAATGAACAAACTATAAGTTGAAGGTAATCTGCACAAAGACTCCTCTCTGATTACAATCAAAAAGTAAGAGCAAAATAAAACAATTGAGCAATAGAAAAATTCCACACACGATTAAAAAACTTGCTTCTCCATCTCCTTACGATGACCACAAGAAAACAGAGGGCATAAAAATCTTATGATGAACACACAGAGAACAATCTTGCAAGCAAAAATGGAATTCTAATCCAAGACACGATAATAATCATATATTGGCAGCCGTGATTAAATTATAAAACAAAAATTTTCTCTAAACAACCTGAACCATTTATTGCAAGTTGTTGTAAAGAAATACGACACTCACCCGGCATTGAAAATGATAGGCGGAAGGAGATAAATAAAGAAAAGTTCTTCATTGAACATTAATATATGTGAGCTTTTCCCTCTAGTTGTTAGCAAAATTATAATGCCGGTACACAATCCCTGCCATAAGTTCTTAAAATGAAAATTCATGTTCAAATTATCAATTACATTTCTAATTGATACGCAAATTAAGGATGAATTAGAATATAATGAGCTCACAATAACAAGCGCTGTAATAGACTCGTTAATCCATCGATTTTCCTCTAACAAATGTCCGATAACAATGCAGCCGCAAAGAAGAGCTACAAATAAGGTTAAGGAAACTACTGACGAATGATCAGCAACCAGCTCCATCCCAAATTCCATTATCGACGAGCCTGATTCAACAATCAATTCAGGCACCATATATAACCAGTCGAAACCGAACTTTTCGAGTTGCTTTTAATTGAAAGCTCGAGATTGATAAATTTCCAGCACAATCTGCAAAATGAAATTACAGTAACGCAACTTTACTTTAGAGCAACAGTTACAGAAATCAGTGTTCCGATTTCGATCACAGATACACAATGAGATGAAACAAAGTACTGTAACGTCTATAAAAGAAAATTTTATGATTACGAATCAGAATCCAATGTAAGTTTCCTTTCTTGTCCATCAACTTTCTCGTCAAACAAACAGCGATTTGAACGATAACAGTATAACAGTTAAAAGTTTCAACATCGTAAAGAAAACCAGAAAAATACTTAAAAACAGTAGAAATCTCATGAAATACAGTAATGGAGATTAAATCAATGAGTTAACTACCTTCAAATAACTCACCAAGAACAAGAACTCGAGTTTTCTCAGTGTAGAAGAAAATCACAGAAATCAATCCAAAATTGCAGCCGATTTTTTCAAAACTTCTCACAATCATTCATTCAGCTAAGAGAAAACGCATTGATTTCTGGAAATCGAGTAGAGAAAAACGGAGATCGTGGAAATGAAAATGGAAATGGAAATAAATTCTCAGTTTACGTTTTGGAGTTAATGAGCAAAAGCGAGGGAATGGGAATTCCGAAGATCGCGATTCATTGCTGTTTATATACGGCTGACTTGGGAGCGAAGTTTAAACTTATGAGGAATCTGAACCGTTGATTGAGTGAGGTTGTCGGTTGTGATTAGATCAAGGGCTGAGATTATCGGGTAACATGGATCTTGATGTATATTATAATAGCTAAGAGAGGAATTTTTGGAATGAAAATGGAGGGAGAGAATGTGGGAAACAAAGTAGGGTCCACCTGTATCATTTTGTCGTATGTGGAATCTTCCTCACTAATGGAACTTTCCTTTCTTTCTTCTTCTTTTTTTTCTTTTTTCTTTTTGTTTTCTATTTTCTAATAGAAAATTTTGTTTTTTTCAATTACATATTTGGAAAGTACATATATTTTTAATTTCAAACAATTGTATTTACTTCTTTTTTAAGTATTCAATCTTACAAGTATGATGTATTTTTTTTACTAAAAAAAGTATGGTGTATTTTAAATTATGAAAATCAAGATTTAAAAAAATAACATGAATTGAACTATATATTTTAATAGTATTTTAATATGATGTCATTAAATTTTGAAAATTTATTTAAATTGAAGTATTTTTAATGGAATGCATGTCTTGATAGAAAAATATTTATTTTATAGATTTGTTTTTTTTAGTTATTTATTTTATATAAATAACAATCGATAATTTATTTATTTTTAAACCATTTAGATTTGGGTTTCGTTAATTGAACCGTTATTGATAACCTTGTTTATAAATGCGGCGTGAGATTGGGGTAAATTGATCTCTAGGGTTTAACTTAGAAAAAAATATCTTTTGTTAGGCAAATCAGGTGTTTTTTGGGAAAAAATAGGTGTTTTCAAAAATGACATTTTATGAATTAATTTTTTTTTAATTAGCAAAACTTATAAAAGTTTTCAAGAATAACATTTTTTACCTCCTTTCCTCGATTCAATTGTGAAACTCAACTCACACGTCTTTAAAAAAAAAAAACATTTTTAAAAAATTCAAAATTTTTGTTATTTTTAAATCAATTCATAAAATGTTATACCAGTGAAATGTTTCTATTTCAAATGTTTTCATTTTCACCCTTTCCATATTTTTATTCCCCACTGTAAAAGGACTTTTGAATCAAATTTTTTTTTTATATTTATATTTATAGTGAGTTACATTTTTTATTTTTTTTAAATTTTACATTAAAATAAAGGAAGAGATATTTCAATATCATAAATATAAAACTTATACCTAATTAGTTGAGCTATAATTCACATTCACATATTTATAGTGAGTTTTATTCTGGTGTGCTTCCTACCAATTAATTTAAATATATTGTACTGATTTTTATTAAAACCAGAATAATATAGTGAGTTTTATTCTGGTGTGCTTCCTACCAATTAATTTAAATATATTGTACTGATTTTTATTAAAACCAGAATAATACTGGCTTCACGATTTTTTTCCATCAAGCACTTTCTTTAAAATAACGAGAGTCAGTTCAAGCGTAGCCAGGTGGGTTTGTTTAAATCAGTATAATATATATATATATATATTTATATTATGTGAGTTATTTTATCAAACAAATGCGGTACATTTTCAAATGGTCATCATCACATCTGCATGCAATTTGCCATTTCCCTGATCTGATCTGACAGACACTAATATTTGGCAACGCAAAGTTATAAAATGACGTCGTTTAATTTATTTATTGTTATGTGCGATGCGACCCATCTTGACTCCTGCTGGTGCTGCCATTTGCTTAATCCTGCATTCATTAGGTTCCCCACTTGTAAGAATATTCTACGGTTTAAAGATGTACGGTCGGCTAATTTATTTTCTCAAAAGAATAAAAAATATATATAACAAAATTCTATTATTATTATTATGACCCAAATCACCAAACAAATATTCTATGAGAAGGGAAAGTTTGAGTAGAAAAAAGTCTTTGGATTCAATTGATTTTCCAAAATAAATAAATAAATAACTTATGAAATATTATTATCTCCATTACGTCACTTGGGGTGTTTGATGTATGAGAATGTGATGCATGGAAATACGATACCTGCATTTAGTAGACATGAATAAAAATAGAAAAAGTTGTTTAGTTTTTTATTTAATCAATTTATTATATTTTAAAAAAGTAAAATAATTATGTAAAAATAAATTAAAATTTGCAATGATATTTTACTTAAGAAATCACTTCATAACAAATTTTAAAATATCCCTTTAATTAAAAAATAATTAATGAAAATTAAAAGAAACTATATTTAATATTTATTTGTGGTGGGCTTGTGATGCCAATACAAATTAATTTACTGCGGAATTGAAAACCTTGGGAATGTGATTCCCAAACCCCGACCAAACACCCCTTAATTCATTTGAAAGAACAAACAATCACATCAATGATTTATTTTTATTTATTTACAAAGCTACAATTAAGTTTACATTTTTTACTATTGGATTGAAATTACTTGAATAAATTAGGTTATATGGAACTATAAACTTGATTTCAACAACATCAATCTTCATCTTCACCAAAATCTGGTCTTCTTTATAAATTAGTATATAATAATAATCCCGAGACAAAGAAAATAATGTGAAGAAGAAAGTACAAGGAAATGATTCAGTTCCAAAGCCAAAGATCGTAGTTCTCGAACAAACAATCAAAAAGATTATGGAATATCTTCAGGTTTAGGTGAATTTAAAGATGGGTGAAAATGGAACAACATATAGTCAATAATTATCCTGTGTAAATTTTAAGAAATAAGGGGTATAATATATGAATTATACTAAAAATATAAGTTTTACTTTTTTTTTTTTAATTGAGAGAGGCGTACTCCAATCTCCGTCCTAACCTATATCTCCATTGATGAATATAAAATTACTAAACCAAAACGGGATTAAAATTTTGAAAAATGGAAGAAATATAATCATAGATTAATTATAGTTACCGAATGTAGTGACGAGAGTAGTAAAGTGTTCATATCCTTATTCTTTCGGTTTATGCTAATGGAAGTGTGTGTATTAATTTGGCTGTCGTGTTTTTGAGACATAAAATCAAACACAATGGGTGCGTTGGCTCACTCGCCGTCGCCTCTCACTCCGACAAAATCCTGTTTCAATTCCCCATTTTTCTAAACCTAAGAATTTTATTTGATCGAGTGCGACATTCCGAGTCGCACGAGTCATTTGTTAAACATCCTTTGTTTTCTTTAATTTTTTTTTTTAAGTTTGGTATGGTACAGCTCTGCTCAGATTTGGGAAAATTCTGCCACACCATGATCTTACGCCACGTGGAAGTTTAATTCCTTGTGATGCTGCCACGTGGTAAACTTTGCCAGCCGCTCGCGTGGGCTCGTTTTATGATCTTGCCCACCAACTCCAACTCCAACTCCAAGGCTTTGGCATTTACATTTTTCTTTTTAAGGGGAAAAAAAGTTTTTTTTCCCTAGACATGGGGCCCAAAGTGAGTATCTTTTCATTTTTTTGGTTCGGTGGGCGTTAGACCAGTGGGAACAAATTAGTTTTTTTTTTTTTAGATATTAGATCTCATTTATAAATAATTTTATTTTACACTTTTTTTAAGCGATTTTATTTTACATCGTTGAGTTTAATTAAACCAACGATTAGATATTTGAACTTTTTTTTAGTTAATTAGAGAGGAAAAAAAAACTTAAAACTTCATTTTCCAAAAATACATATGAAATCTAACACATTTCTTTATAACAAAAAATGGATTAAGATTTTAAAACACAATTTCTATTTTCTTGATAATATTCTTTGATTTTGAATACTACGATCGATATATTAATAAACATCCAGCCTCTATTTTTTAAAAAACTCTCTATTTTTTTTAAACAGTTTTTTTATAGCTATATTTTTATATAATTGAAGTCATTATTCATAATCTCATCATTTTAAAAGAAAAATAAGTTTAGTAGTTCTAAAATATTATTTTATAAAATACCACATTGTACAAAAGGAGTTGGAGGAAACTCAAATCTATAATTAAAAGGAATAAAACAAAACAACATCTAACCATTAAACCTATATTAATATAGAATATCATGAAAAAAAATCAAAAAATAATAAAATCGTTAAAAAATTCATTTTCAAGTTTAAAAAGGAACAGTACTTGGCTGCTTAAAACCGATGAAATTGGGCCAAGTGGCTATTAAAAGGAATTTTTCTTTTACCACATGGCCGAATTTCATTGGGATTAAGCATCCTTGGCTGCTCAAAAATGAGCAACCAACTATTGTTGTTTCAAAAATACTTGGGTCTGATTGGTTTAATGAGTTTTTCCCGACTTTCCTGTGTGCCTCAATCTATTTGAACTTTTTTTTATTAGTGGATAAAAAAACATTTGAGTTTTTTCTTTAATAATAATATGAAACTCATTGATATGTTTTATTCAATGCGATTAAAATACGTAAGAAAGTCAAGAGGTCCCATCCTTATCCATCAGACCGAAATAAACAGGTTTTTCACTAAAAATTTGTAATAAAATTAGAAATAAACCACATTGAAACAAAGACTTTCATATTAGAAGAGATAAGAAAGAGAGATGATATTGTGTTATTGGACTTCCATATGATGGGCTTTTTGTATAACTTGGGCATTTCAAACCAAGCCAGACTATGAAAGTTTAGCTGGGAATGAGATTGATAATCCAAAGGCTTCGGGTTTAGACAAAACGTCAACACTATCTAAAAGTAAAATTTTAAGTAAATTTATTTTTTATATATTCCCTAAATGTCAACTCTTCATTTTATATGTGAGTTTAGATCTAGTCATATGAAACATTAATAAATGACGAAGAAATGATAATATATGAGTTTGGACTAAAAACTTATATGAGTGAAAAGTGAATAACGATGGTTCAAACACGATAAGTCTATATTTATTAGGATTCATATATAACACCTGGTAAAAATAATTAAAACTTTAGAAGAAGGAATAAGAAATCAGACCGAATTCATGATTTTTTTTTAAATACTCTCCCGACAAGAGAAAACACTAAAATAGAATAAGAATGGTTTTATAAAATTTGATAAGTAAAAGGGGATTTTGATCTAACTACGTACAATAATATTTCACGTTTTAAATGAGACTATTATGAAGAATATCATATTGAAGGGTTCTCGTATTTCCATTATATATATAGTGGATCGCTTATTGGGGCTATTTGAGTTGGATTTGAAAGCTTTCCTGCCTGCCTTTGTGGGTGGGGATGTGTGAGACAATTTTGGGATGAGGAGGGGCCATTCCTTACTTTTGAGTTATGACTTTGATAATTTTTAAAGTTCACAAATTTGATTGAATTCTGGTTTTATTAAGTTAATAATGAATTTATTAAATATGAATTAATATAAAATATGTTTAAATTATGACTAATTTTATTTATTAGATAATAAGTTCAAATAATTTACTTAGATAGAAAAAATAAGATATAAACGAGATTTAGGTTTATATTGCATAAACTCTTTGTCTAAAATCATAAACACATTTAAGAGTTTGAGGTTTGTTTAAAGAAAAATGTTTTAAAAATAAAATAACATAACTAACCTTCTAGTGATTTATAAATGTCAGATATAAAATCATCAAAACTCGAATATGACAAATGGTTGAATAAGAAGTTAAAAAAAATGTATGACGTGCTTTTAATTTTAAACTATTGGATTATTAAAAAAAAAAAAAACACCCCCGTATAAAGTGAAGAAGAAGAAGAAGGTGACAGTTTGGAAAGAGTTAATACATATAGTTTAGGTTAAAATGGCATAAATTATCGTTAAATCTTAAGAAATTAATTCGTTGAATCTTCCGCAAACAACGGCTTTATGTCTCGAAAACAAATTTTCCCATAAAACGACAGCGTTTAATTCCGTTGAATGTTCCGCAAATTGTGTTCAATACCAAATGGACATAGCAGAGAAAACATGGGGCCCATTTCTTCTTGATGGACCCCAGAGGTCGAAGATTTTTTTATTATTATTTGGAAGCATAATTCGCATGAGCCCACATCCCATTCTAATCATCAACTTTGGTTGAGATATTATATCAATTGAATATAGAGACTTAAACCTTCAATCTTATTCAAAAAAAAATTTAGAAAAAATCATCTAAGTATTTGAGTTATGCTTAAATTATTTGACTAATTTTTACGAATTGTTTGATAAGAGATGTTGGGTAATCTGAATTTATGAAGTATGAATTAAAATGTATTAGAAAATTAATTTAAAACAGTATAAATGTGAATGAAATGAGGTTAGGAAATTGAGAAAATAAGTTTATTTAACCTACCTAATCTATTGTTCTAAAGTTATGGGGTTAAAAACTCACCTCAAGTTTTAATAATATACTTAATAAATAAGGTTTGGATTAATTAAACCCGACCAAACCTATCCCAACCCGTCTATCAAACGATGTCTATATTTAGTAGCCATATTATATTGCATTTTTCTTTTAGAGAGATGATTCTTGGACCTATTGATAATTATTCTATTCTTTTGATCTTTTTAATTTATTTTTGTTCCAATCATCTTTTTCTTCAAAAAAAAATATTTTTTGGAGATGGTTCATGATTTTTTAATAATTATTATATTCTCTCAATATTTTTAATTATTATTAATTCAATAAGGTTGAGTTTGAGATTAATTTTAAAGTATTTTTCATGACTAAAAATATTTATATATTTTTAATAATGGTTGACTACAAAAAAATAACGTTTTTGAAAATTTTAAAATCACTTACAAGTTTTTTTTTTATTTCCGAAAAAAGTGTTTTACTAGGATCACACTTACCTCGAAAAACTCTTCACAAAATCACCTTAAATTTATGTTAATATTTGGCATTTAAAGAACTAAGATATATTTTTTTTAAATCCAGTTTTTCTTCTAAATTTGGCTAATAATTTAGAGTCGTTTTCGATGTATATATCAAATGACAAAGGAATTATTATGAGAACTTATTTTTAAACAATAACAATTGAAAATAATCATGTTGTTCTTAAATATTCAATAGATCTATTTAGGGTGAATTTTGGGAGGAATTTAAGATAAGTGTGATTATAAATTTTAGTGTTTAGGGTTTAGGGTTTAGCCTTTTAGGGTAAATTATAAAAAATAATAATGAAATAATCATTTTACCACTATGTTAACAAAAATTATAAGATATTATTATTACATGTATTGAGATATAGATAATAAGATTTCATTTTAAAATAAAATAACATATAAATTCAATTAAATCAAACTACATGGTGTTTCAATAACTTATCGATTGTTAAAGAAATTCGAAAAACAAAATAATAATATAATACGATACAGAGTAAGAATTTATTTTTAGCATACCCCTAACCACGTGGCCACCTTCTACTTGTCGAATTCTCGGTGTTTCGTATTAAATTAGTATCCACAAACATTTATTTTTCTTATTTATGTATTTTTCATATTAAACATTGCACAATCAATGTTTAAAAAATATATATATTAGATTGACAGATGGAATATTTAAAAAGGGCAACAAAATAATATTTACTCCAGTGAATCTGTTCCAATTTTGAACTCAGGATTTTATCAGATGTTAAACTAGGAGTGGAATTAATATTTATCATCAAAATGAAATTATAAAATTACCTTAAAACTAATGAAAAAAATATCCATGAATTTCAACCAACAAAAATATGTAATAACTAGCCATAAATATGTCCAATTTAAATTTTAAAAACACATATCCACCCCGAGTATCAATTCAATTAACAAATAGTATATTTTGACTCATTATCGGAGTTTATAATTCAATTTCATAAAATTTAAAATTTAAAATTAAAATAGATTACTCAATTAAATGTAGAGATAAATTGAATTTTTGTCAAAATAATATACAACATGCATTACATAGTCACAAGTCATTCATTAATTGTTTTATATTTTTTGAGATATCAATTGTTTTATATTCAATGATTTAAATGGAAATTCATCTAACTCATATAGCAAAAGTCAACCCCATTTATTTATTTACTTTTTTTCCCCAATAAAAATAGAAAATAATATGCAAGACCTGATTTGATAATTTCCAAACAAAGCTCTCACCAACCATGTTATATAAAAACCTTATAAAATAAGAATCATCAAGAAAATGATCAGGTAGAAATAAATGCTTCACCAACAAATACAGATCACCTGCTCTCAAATTCTCATTTCCTTTTAGCAAAATATTAATCTTGCCAACCATTTCATACGCGGTGAATATTCAAATCTCCTACATTTTTTTTTTAATATTGAATATCTTACCAGTTGAACTATATTCAGATTATTCCTTCATATCTATGATGTTTATAAATCTTATCACTAAATTTAATTATCTCACACGTTTCAATTTTTTTATATATTTTATCTCAAACTTTTCTTTATATAATTATCTCTCTTGTATGAATATTTTTTTATCTAATATATAAAATAAGGTACTTTTTAGTAATTTTTTATAGTTATTTCAAGAAATACATGTATTACAAATATGATAACTTTCATTTCCTTGTAACATGGTAGTTTTGATAACTTTAAAATAAATAGGGTAGTATAATATTTCAGTAAATGTATTATATAGTAATATTACCTTGGAGAATAATATATTCGATGAAATAAATGACCTTGAATAATAAAACTGACCACTTTTTATATTTTAAAATATCATAAAAAATAACAAATAATTTTAAATACATTCATTTTAATTTTGTTATCTCATCAAATGAAACTATGAACCTCAAATTATATTTAACCTTTAAGGGCGTTTGGTTTGCGGGAATTGGCCATAATAATGGGTATTTAATACCCATTCCAATGGTTGGTTCAACCTCAATTTACATTGGTATTAGCATTCAACTCCCATTTAAAATATCCTATATATTTATCATTGATTTTGGCATTTGCATCATATTCCCAGACATCTAATTCTCAAACATTCAATTCTGATTCTCGCACTCCAAACGTCCTCTTAAAGTAATGTTTAATATTTAAAAACAGTTCTCATATATCGTTGGTTTCAAACGTGGGTAGAGAAAGTCAAAATTTTAGGGAGATGTATTCAATGTTTTTTTAATGATTGCATAGTGGACTTGTAAAAAGCTACTAATTCTAATGGTGAGGGATTGAGATTCAAACATCACCTCCCTGGAAAATTATTCTCTAATTTAAATAAAAAAATTAATTGAGAAAAATCACTTAATTAAATTGACTCAAGAGGTTGAAATAGCATCCAAGTTGAAACCGGTTCACCCCCGGTTTTATATATATTTTATTTACGTTGTTTTTTAGAAAATATATTAAATTAGGAGGAGAGAGACTTATATTTTCGATCTCACGAGAAAAAAAATAGATGTCTAACAATTTTAACTATGTTTATATGATTATTTTTTCTTTCATATGAAACCGATAAAATTCATTGTTTAAGTAGAGACCCAATCGTCAATAATTCTGCTCAAAAAAGAAATCGTTGATAATTTAAATGGTTAGACGTATGCTCAATTAAAAAGTTATCGTTTTTTAAAATACGGGGTAATATATAAAAAATCTCAAAAGTAAAAACAGTACGACGCGTTGTGTGGCAATTATCAGAATCACAAGGACGGGTCCCCTCTCTTTCATTTATTATTCTTCTTAGAAAATCATTAGAAAAAAAATATAAAAATGCGGGAATTTTTTTATATTTTCTCGACTAGATTTATCTAACTCTTCTCCAATTCTCCATTACCATTTCGATCTCATTCATTTCTAATTCAACACCTCCAATGGATTATTCTCCTTCGTCAATTCACAGTAAACTGATCTTCCACTGATTATTCCATTCACGATCTTCAATTTCTCGAAGAAGAAACTGTCAATCAAAGCCATGTCTCTGAAGAGTATAATTCAGGACATGAGGTCTCGTTCTCGCCGTGTGGTTCAGGATGGCTCGACGGCGATGGCGACGGTGAAAGATGGTTTGGATCAGAGTTGCTGGGCGAATATGCCTCAAGAGCTGCTTAGAGAGGTTCTCTTGAGAATTGAAGGATCTGAGAGTGTTTGGCCGTCGAGAAAAAGCGTAGTGGCTTGTGCTGGAGTTTGTCGGAGTTGGAGAACGATCACTAAGGAGATCGTGAAAACTCCAGAGGTTTCCGGCAGGTTAACGTTTCCGATCTCTATCAAACAGGTATTCATCACGGGCTTAACAAATTTAGGATTTAGGATTTCTCTATCTTTAAAGGATTCGATTGATGGATTGATTACGTTTACTTATCCACGAATTGTAAATCGTGTTTATATATATTTTTTATTTTTTGTTAGGAATTAGCAGAATTTGGTCTCAGTTATAAGCAATTGAGTTTTCGGATCTTTCTGTTTGTTTGTTTTAATTATAAGCATGAAGAAACGTCTAATTGGTAACTGAAATGAACGGATTTGGTAGCTAAACAATCGCTGATTACGATATGGTTTCTTCGCTAATTTGGTATATTTGTTTATTTATCCTTTCCTGCAACGTTTGCATTTGGTTTATCTATCTATAGCATAATCCTAGTCAAATTATCAGTTGTCCACGTGCTTGTGAAAATCAAGAACTGAGCTTAAAAATTCGAAGTGAGAGATTTAGTTTTCATTTTACCTGATGTTATCTTAAAATTGCATCTATTTTTTCCCTATTGTCAATTTTTGTTTAATGACTTCATGTTTCCTTTCATTTTTTTTTGTTCATAAAGATTTTGATTTTATGTGGTTGGGGTAGTTGTTGAGGAAGACATTGGAGCAATATCAGTTGTGAAAATTTTAGATTTTATGTTCTGAATATCCTTTTTGTCAAGTCAATCACCACGTTGGATCATCATCATTCGATGCATTTGTTTAGTTTTTTCATTTTTATCATTTGTATTTTCATACTTTTAAAATGTTGTTTTCGCATCTCGTTAAATTTGAGGATTTCTTTGCAGCCTGGTCCCAGGGATTATCTTCTGCAATGTTTCATAAAACGAAACAGATCTACTCAAACTTATTATCTTTCCCTCAGTTTGACCAATGGTGAGTATCTCTCTGCCATATTAAATAGAAGTTTCTTGGGTTTATATCTGTTTCTTGAGGTTTCTAGTTCATGCCAACTGATTATTTTCCTAAAATTTGGATAAGCATCTGTTGCTCTTGTCAACCAAACTACTTTTTCTGAGTGGTTTTTATCTTTTTTATTTTTTGGGTGGTTCTTTTCTGGTATTTATTGCAGCACTAAACGATGATGGGAAATTTCTTCTTGCTGCACGCAAATGCAAGCGTCCCACCTGCACGGATTATGTTATCTCTCTAAATGCTGATGATTTGTCAAAAGGGAGCAGCACTTATGTAGGGAAATTAAGGTATGCAGGAATGTGAGTTCACCATTATATGTCTCTTGTGAAATAGATTTATGAGTTTTTTTTTATTTCCCGTTTTTGGGAAAAGATCTAATTTTCTAGGAACCAAGTTCACAATCTTTGACGGGCAGCCGCCACATGCTGGAGCCAAGATCACAAAAAGTCGCTCCACTAGGCTAGTGAATTTGAAACAAGTTTCACCCAGGGTCCCTACAGGGAACTATCCAGTTGCCCACATTTCATATGAATTGAATGTTTTGGGATCAAGGTAATTCTAAACCTATCATGCATAAGAGGTTGAATGAGATTTTTCCATCGTGCCTGTAAAACGAATTCAACTCTCTATCTCAAATCTTAGATGGTATGATTTGTGGTTATTCTTTATCTGTATAGCCACACATTTTCCTTTGGTGGTCAAGCAAATTCTTAAAAATTCATATCACAAACAGGGGTCCAAGGAGAATGCATTGTGTCATGGATGCTATTCCTGCCTCCGCAGTTGAACCTGGAGGAGTGGCTCCCACACAGACCGAGCTTTCCTTGAGCAATGTAGAAGTCTTCCCGTCATTTCCATTTTTACGGTCAAAATCCAATCACACAGATAACTTCATATCTGAACCACTTCCCAGTCAGAAAGATGGAATGCTGGTGCTGAGAAACAAGACTCCTAGATGGCACGAGCAGCTACAATGCTGGTGTCTTAACTTTCATGGAAGAGTCACAATTGCTTCAGTAAAAAACTTTCAATTGGTGGCTTCTCCAGAAAATGGACCAGCTGGACCAGAACATGAGAAGATTGTCCTCCAGTTTGGAAAAGTGGGGAAGGATTTATTCACAATGGATTATCGTTACCCAATCTCTGCTTTCCAGGCTTTTGCAATGTGCCTCAGCAGCTTTGACACCAAGATTGCCTGTGAATGACACAACATTTAACAGGTGATCATTTTATTTATTTATATACGATTGTAAGAGCTTATTTTAAAAGTGCCATTTAAAAATGCCATTGCATCCATACACATTTCGTAGTGTCACGATAGGAATTGTGCTAATGAATCCAAAAAAATTGTCGGTTTGAGCATGACAGTATATTCATATATTCAGGCTTTGAACTTATGCTATGACCATGAACTAGCTTTCTGACTGAGTTTTCCTATCAGTCTGGTCCAATGATCTCAAAGAAAACGGATGAAACCAAAACCACTCTCTGATCCATAAACAGCTATTATCGGGGCAGTCAGTTGATTAGACATTTGCACACCATCACATTCACTTGGCATCCAGGGCTGCTAAGTACCACCCATTGTAATGTCTGTCTCTACAAAATGATTCAATCCAAAAGGTCGTGGGTTCCATTATCTACCGAGTTATGTTCTTCCTGATTTTGATCCTAATGCGAGCCTGACCTATGCTTGGTGCACAGTTCATTGCCGCTGCTTGTATTTGATTAGCTGACTAGCAATTGTGGGTGAAGGCTGCGACATATAATTGTTGAGGCTAAAATATAGAATCTTTTATGTCACACCTTTAGTGAGGATGCTTTTGTCAGACTAGATTCACCTAAAATGAGTGCTTTTAACCTAATATTTCAATTTGATGCAGGGATATATAGTTCGAAGATCTGCTAATGGCTTCTGTGCAATAAAATAGATTTATGAATTGTAATTTAACGTGTTGGCTGGCGGACGAAGGGGTGTGTTCAGAAACTCCAAAAGTTTCTTCTTTCGCAGTTTCTTTGCAGCGGGTAATTTTTTGGGGGGTTTTGAGGGAATGAAATGCAGAGAAACTGACGAAATTTTAGACTTTTAATTTCATCCTGCCTTGTATATCTCTTCCAGTGTGTGTACATAATGAATTAAAAAATTGCTGTTGAATGTCATTGTGACTGTTGAATCTGTTATTCACTTTCATGAGTTGGCATTTTTGTTCCCTATTTTGGTAGTTTGGTTTGCCTTCAAGTATGGTATCACGTACCCTAATTTTGTTCTTTTTTGAAGTGGGAAAAAAAATCCAATAATTAAAATTATTATTATGGGTAATAAATCAGTGGGTCGTGACCCTGGAGAAATTGTTGGAGGAGGCTATTTTCTGTATATATGACACGTGACAGTTTCTATTTTGAATGGCCAATGAAATAAAAAGAAGTTGATTTTTAAAATAAAATACCACGTGTCACACATGTAAGAGATAGCATCCAATAATCTCTTGTGACCATAATAAATACACTTTAGGGGGATTCTTGATTTTCCAACTGTTTGTCTCTATATAGTTTAATCACTTTAATATTATTGCATAGTTTAAGAGTAATCTCAGCCACTTTATACCATCTTATTTATTTTCCATAATTAATTTAGAATTTAGTCAATTAGTTTTGCATAATTCTAATTATTTAGTTTCATAAATCATATCACCTCAATTTATCATTGTTTTTATTTTCTTTAAATGATTTGTTAAAACACATACTTAATCTACTAATCCTCGTGGGAACGATATCTTACTTATCATTTATTACTTGTTAGACTACGTGCATTTGCGTAACACAATTTCATACAACAAGTTGGCTATATTGAATCAGGTTAGAGTATTATGATGTATACAAGTAAAAAATAGAACTTATATTTTTTATTTTAAATGTTCAGCAACATTTCTTATAACACCCGTGAAATAATATATTTGAACCATAATGTTTCAATTAAAATTGCATCTTTGATTTTTTGTTAAGATATCATCTTTGAGATTTAATTACAATGCAAATGTGTTTAACTTACGCAAAGATTATGCCATAGATGTGGGTATAAAGTCATCTTAGTTTTAAAAGTGATGATTGCCATCTTCGTTCGTGCCATGTCACATCATTGTTAGTACGTCAATTTATTTTAAGAATTAATTTTCGACCATTTTATTTGTGGTTTTATTATTTTTAAAATAAAATTTTAAGAATTAATAATTTTTAAAATAGTAAAAATTTTGAAGAAGGGTGAAACGTTCCTTTTAAGATTTTCTCAAGATTCCTTACGGGAACTTCCTTGTTCCTGCTTCGAGGAGGTACAGAAAAACAAAGAGCAGAAAGTGACAAAAATAAATGAAAAAAAATAAAGAGAGGTACTCACGGATTTCGAATTAAAATTTAATTTCACATACGTTTTAGGAGATAATCATTATCTTTTTAAAATATTAACTACTTGTTCGTTCTTTAATTACAAATAGTTTCCAAAAATATTAGTTTCTTTATTGTAGTTTGAATTGTAAAGGAATTAAAGAAAATTTACATAAATTTTTTTGTACTTTTTAGTTCGGCTGTGTCTTATAGGCGGATCAAAGATTCACGATAAACATTAAACTAGAGTTGGAGGGGTGCGCCAGGCCCATGCTATAATGCAACGCAAGGGCGACGCTTGAAGGCCCAAGTAGCAAGCTACTTTGATGGGCCTTCACCCATTAAAAATTAATTTAATATCGTGTGGGCCGATGGCCCACGTATCAGATATTAAACTGATAAGAACAGATACTACACTTGATCTTAGCCAAAAGGCCGAGAAAGGTATGAATAATTCAGTCATCTAACGAAGTTTTTATACAAACGTTTGACGCTTTCTTTAAGAAATACTTCCGATGTGGGACAAAACCTATCGCATTATCTATAGTTTATGAGCTTTTTAAAAGGGGGAAATGGAATTTTAAGATGATAAATAATTATAATGATTTAGATCCTTTTATTTTGTTTCCGAACTTTAGTTTTTTTTTTTTTTTTTTTTTTTTTTTAATTTTGAAATACCAAATTTTATGATACTAGTCTTTTTACTTTTGGAGTGAAAATCACATTTTAATGTAATTTATAAGAATTGTGTTTCAGAGGATTAAATTATATATAAATCAATATAACTATTTAAAAAAAAATAACAATCATTTTCAGTTTATGAGTTTTGTTAATGTGTTCAGTATAGGCGATTTGTTTTTTTTTAATTGAAAATTTAATCGAATTTTATTTACTATTAAGTTTTGTTTTTAAAATGATAATCCTTGAACATTCATCGATTTTCATTTGTTGCCACTTGCCACTAAACTTGTAAGTCTGATTTTGTACTTCACCTATTATCCTGGTCATTTAACTTTTAAAGTCAATTTTTGTTTCTAAATATTTAATTTGAATTCCATATTAAGTCTCAAACATAAAACGATAACTTGAAATTGAATATAATATATAAGTTTGCACATTTACGAAAACTAAGATACAACTTCAATTTATCAAATAATCTGAATATAATATATATATTTGAATATTATAACAGGACCAAATCGTTTAGGACAAATCTACACAAGCATACACAAAGCTGCTTTCTAAGGAACATGTAATAAAATCCTCAAGCTAAGCTAAGGCACTATTCTTAAGACTCACGCAAAAGTAATTTACTGCTTTTGCTACTAAACACCACAGGAAATGGCTTGATAATGTCTATCTAATAACTTTGTACTGCAGTTTCTTATGAATGCTTATACCAATTTTATGGATATTTACAATATAGTAGGATTCTCTCTCAGTTTCTCTTAAGCAGCTTGCATTTGTGCTTCAGGCACTGAACTGGTTGATTGAATCTCTGCAGCTTCTTCCTCTTCCAATGGAAGATCATCTGAATGCAATTCAGGTTGATGGATACTTCGGACGAATTCGGCAAAAGTAGGAAAATGCTCTGGTGAGAAGAAGTAAGCTCCCATCCTCTGATACGTGAACAAATCTATGTCCTCGTCTTCCAGATTCTTCTTCATTCGATCAAAGCCCCCGGGAGCTCCCGAATCAGATGAATTTTGCCCTGATAATGTTACACCATGCTTTCTGCTAGATGTCTTTATTTGTGCAAGTAATGACTCAGGGCTTGAAAGTAAGTCTTGAGGCTGATATTGATCTGATAGGTCCATTCCAGGCAAGATCATTTTGCTTGAATTCCTGGCAAACATTTCGGCAACAGCTTCATAGCCGTCTCTGTTGGCAGTATTGTAAAATCCTGCTGTCAATTCGCTCGGGTGTGATCGAGTTTTATACCAAGAATGCATCAGTGGTACTTTTCCATATATGGTTGCTTGAGTGTCGCTGAACATGGACGAGGCAAGAGAGAGGAGGCGGTCCCCATGAGCAACTAGCTCACTAGAATACCAGGATAGGAAGAAATCACCATAGTGAGACTCCCACGATCCTCCATGATCTTTGAAGAAATTGTTCTTGTTTGGCATTTCGTTATATCTTGGAGTATCATGGGGACCTCCAAGTCCATATAAAGGATTCCCACTTGCTTTGGCGTGTTGCTTAAGAAGGCTAAGCATGTTTTCATCATAGCATTGAAATTCTCCTACTCCATTTGATGTTGATTGCCGCTGTGAAGGATATCGAAGCTCACCATTTGGTCCCAGACTGATGGAGATACCCTAAAATTCATCAAAAAGCAAATTACAGAATTAGAACACAAACAAAACAATACGAGATGATGGGTAATGAATGCAACCCAGGAATGAAGAGTTCTTACTGTGATGGTAGAACCGATGAGAGACGAGAATGAAGACTTGAAGCTCTCGCAAAATTCACTGTAAACTTGAATTGGAGTCTTTCCATTTAGAACAGGAAGATTATCAGCGGAGAGTGATACATAGTCTTTATATTGCTCCCCTGAACGATCGGTGAAGTATATATCGGGTTTAGATTCACCAATCTTTGAGATCCATTCTGGGAGAGGAATTCTAGGTTGCTCAGATGCATGGAAGCAAAGTGAAACGTGTAGCTTGAGGCCTGAATTTTGAATCATCTCTGAAAGAGCAAGATAGCTTGACCATTCATATTTCCCCATGGTTTCGTTCTCAACTATTCCCCACCATATAGGGAGCTCAACACCTTCAATACCCAGTAGCTTCAAAGCCTTAAGGCCAGCTGCAATTGCCCTTGCATGGTTAATTGTATGACAAGTGGAAACCGCATCGAGAGGCAAACCGACATACAATTTTACCCCATCAAGCTGCAAAAGAGTTAGCAAAAAGCAATAAGTAATCAATTTAAGCAATGAAAAGAAATATATGGTTCAACTTGGAAGTTGGAACACATAAAGAATCATAAACAATTGAAAAAATTTAAGTTTTGAAACTTATTGAAAAGTAGACAATAGTGCCCATAGAGAAAAGGGTTATGATCTACTAAATTCAAATATTGTTTAACACATACTAAAGACTGCGATTCACTCCATAAAGAATCTCATTTTTTTATGCCGTGAGAGTCCGGGTCTGTTTGCGCATAGCTCGACTAATCTTACAAACAACCACACGATGATACAATACTTGGGGAAACTCGTAAGACAATATCCATTTTGAAATATTGAGTCATTTATGAAGAAAACAGTATATGATAATCTCAAAAGAAAAGGGTCCTTGTCTCATTGAATAAAGCCATCAACCGCTGATCCAGTCACTAATTTGAAGAAAAAAATATCTTCTAATCTGATTTGAATTTCTCTCTATCAAAGATTTAACAATTCCCCTCCATTTACGAGCAACCAAACAAGACGATAACAACAGCGAAAGGTGAAAAGTTCCATAAACAATTAAAATAAGAGGTAAAAAAAACTCACCGATTTCGGTCTTCTGCCGGCGCCGGAAAAGTCTCGAGATTGAACCGGTTCTATCTGAACTGCTTTCGCCGATAATCGGATTCTCGACCTTTCCAAACTCAAATTCCTCACAAAACAGATCTTTGACTTCGAACTGGAAATTTTACTACTTTCTATAGAATTGGAAAACCCTAGCTTCCTATTCTCCAAATTTACTCCTCCGATCTTCGCCTGAGATTTTCCGATCACCGATACCTCCATATTTAAACAAAATTTTCCCAAAAGAAAAGATAAGAAAACCAAACGAAAATTCCAAATTCCAAACTCAAACAGAAAACAGAAAACGAAGAATTATCCAAACAAAAAAAATGAAACAGAAGGATGAATTTTAGATAGCTTGAAATGAAATCCAAATGGGTGGGGAATCTTCAATTTATATAGAAAACACCGTCAAAAAAGAACAAAGGGGGCAGAGGGGAAAGGTAACAAGTGGATTTCACACGTCTCAATTTTAGGAAGAAAATAGATTATTGGTTTTTTTTTAATTTAATAATTATTATTTTTCATGGTAAATAATAATGATGTGATATATATATATTTTTTTAAATATAATAATATAATATTTGAGCCACTAGATTAATGCCATTAAATAATTAATAACATATGTTTACGTGTATTGTGGGACCATAGGCCACATGTGTTGGCAATTATCTCATTTAAGACCACTTCTTTTTTCATTTTAATGAATTATTGATTGTTGCTTGATTGGGGGTTCACTTTTCGAAATAATTCCATCAATTTTATTTCATTAAGACTCTTTAATCTTATCCATTCCTCCATATGAGACAAAATACTCTCACTCTCTATAATTATAAGGAATATTTTAATTGATAATATTTATGATTAATTATAAAAATAGTAAATGTTTTTTCAATTTAGATTCTACCCATCTGAATATGAGATGAGATCAATCTTAGTAAAAAAATATAAAAGTAATATAAAAAATTTACTATATTTAGAAACCCCTAATTATAATATAGACCTCAAATGATTTTTATCTTTACAATAAGATATGGATAATTAATCTTAAATAAAAAATTAATTGAACTTAATAAAATTCAATCCAAACATATTGATAAACATAATTTTATCTCAGTTTTCTAATTGTAATACGGTTATCTACAAGAGAAAAAAAATATTAACTTATAACAAGTTCTTTATATTTTGTTATAATCTTCCTATGATATAAACATTGTTTAAGTTTTAATATTTTTTTAAATAAACTCAACGACTAATAATTTACTATGCTCTAGTTTTTGTTAAAGTAAATTATGAAAAGTATTTGTTGTAGTCCTTCAATGTTTATTAACCAATTAAAAAAAAAGAAAATACTTGTCTCCTGATGATTGGTTAAAAACAAATAAGTGAGTCCCATATAATTAATAGAAAATATATTAATTATCCCTTATTATTGTTTAACCAATACAAATATAAGATATAAGAAGAGTAAGAGGTGAATATTCTCCTTAAAAAAATAATAAAGTAGTTTCCATTCATTTTTTAAAATAAATGATAAAAATATAAATCATGATGAGTTTTAAAAAATTAATGCGTGATTTGTTTGAAAAGCGTTTTCAGTAAACTTTTAAACCTATTAAAATCAACACCACGAATTAATTCTATTATTTTTCTTATGTAAAATATTTTATATTTATATATTGAAGTTATTTATATGACTTCGTTTCCGAACAATGAACGTTAAACGAAGGAACTGACGTGGAAAGTTGTGACGCCGCGTCATAGCATCGACCGACCGACCGCCTACCACATTCTTATTATTTTGACACTTTTTTTTATAATTTTGGATATGGTGCACGTGGCGTTCTCATAGTGGCTAATACGAAAAGCTGACTCATTTCTCAGTCAGGATGCCTTGAGAATCTTGTTTGCGAAAAAACTTGGTTCCACAAATTTTGCATCTCCCTATGCAATGACAGCCTCAAGCTGCAGTTTCTTTTAACTACATTTAAAAATATTAGATTTCCAATGGATAAAATGATTTTTCCAAATGTGTGTTTTTGAATAAAGAAAATGGTTTTAATAATTATTAAAAAAATATTTTCAGAAGTTATCTTAAACGAACTCTAAAAATACGGCGTCGTTAACCTTAACTGGTCAGTTTTGATAAAACATCGCGGGCTGCCCGAACTAGGATTTAATGGGTGGGTCACGTTAAAAATGATGAAATCGTTATTCGGTGGGAGGGAAATGGGTAGCTCTGATTCAACGATTGCTGCCCATTGGATCTGACTGGGACCATGTGATGCTGACCTTATTCCGTTTAATCGTTCATGTTGCCGGCTCATGCATTTTACAATTCAAAATATAAAACGAAACTGCTTATTAGAAAGGCGTAATTGATGATGTTTTTCTTTTGTCTTTTTTCCATGTTCAATTTTAAACTATTTGTTTTTTTAAAAATTATAAATATTAAAAAATAATCATTCAGTATCATAAGATTTAGAACAAAATATCTAAAATATATAAATTAGAACAAATATTATACAACAGTCAATAGAGATAGTTATTATATGTTTTAGGGTAATTTTAAAATTTTAATTAGTTGCGAATTTAAATTATCACCGTTTTAAGACTCCATTCAAATTTATATTATTATATGTTTTAGGGTAATTTTAAAATTTTAATTAGTTGCGAATTTAAATTATCACCGTTTTAAGACTCCATTCAAATTTTAATAAAAATATAATACGAAACGTTTTATTTATGTCAATCTGGTGCTATTTTTAATAATGAAATAAATAATTTTTTTTTTCAATTATGCTTAAGTTTTGATTATTTTTAAATTTTTTTGAGCAAATTTAATATTAAAATAAACATTATATAAATTAAAGTAGTGTTTATGGATAGTAACCATACTTTCTAAAACAACACTATGTTTATTGAAAGTTTATATTTTTAGACTTCACCTCATATATATCTCAATTCCTTAAAAAAGAGATTTGCGTGTAATAACCTTTAAAAAAAATATTTACATGGATAATCAGAAATGGTGGTTAAGCTTTAAAGCTAAAATTTTCAAAATCAATTTAAATAAGGAATTCAATTATTTCTTCTTATAATTTTTTTAAAGATTGCTAGAAGACGGTGTTATATTTTTATTTAGTGATAAATATAAAATACATCATTGTACTTTGAGTTATTATTAAATCAAATCCCTGCACTTTTTTTTTTGTTTCAAAATACCCCTATACTTTAATACAATTACAAATTACACCATTCAATCGATTAATTTAAACGAAATTGAGATACATTACATTTATATTCTACATATGTTATGATTTCATGGAAAAAAAAATTGACAGATGTGTACAATTTTAGAATAAACTATGTTAATAAAATGTAAAATCTACAAATCACACTCAAATGTTTAATATTTTCAAAATTTATAATGGTTTTGAAATACGTGATATGTGTTTAAATTTCGTTAAAACTAATCCATAAAAATATATGATTTGTCATTTTTCTAAAGTGAAAAAAGTGCATAAGTATAATTTTACCATAATTAAAGGTGTGTAATCATACGTTTCTCTTTTTTATTTATCCTCTCTCTTAAGATAAGCGATGTTATCTTGTTCTCATCGTTATCCAAATGAAAACAAAAACTGACACGTGTCGTTATATTGGCCAAAAGATATCAGTACACGGACTCACTGGTTCAACAGAAACAGTAAATATCAGAACAATTTCAGGGTAATTTAGGCATTTCGCTATATTTCTTGTCGATGTCGTGTCGTGGCATATGATTGGAGAAAAATTTAAATTGATAAATGTGTCCGTTTTGTGATTTAGACTAGTTTATGTATGTTTTTTAACTTAAAGGGGTGAGGTTTTAATCCTCAATTTAATTGTTCGTGTATTATATATATAATATAGATCGAATTTTAATAATATGAGTTTATATAAGGAGAATATTTGTCTCCTGATTTATTAGGAGAATCTCCTTTTGATCCACGTCTATTAGTTAAAAAATAATAAAAGATAATTAATACATATTTTTATTAATTACATGTAACCAACTGATTTGTTTTTAAAGATGAACACGAAAAGAGATCAGGAAAAATCCTTCGGACAAAGATATTTTCAAATTATATTTTTACATTGTTAAATTATTATATGATATTTTACTATTTACAAATCATAAATTTTAAAATATTAAAATGAAAGTATTGAAACTATTTAAAATAAAGATAAATCTCACTAGATAATATTTTATGAATGAATATTTGTAAAATCAATATTTTTTTTAAAGACGTGTGGTTTAATGTCACGTTTGTTTCTCTTGAGTTATTGAGGGAAAAAAGAAAGTAATTCTTAATTTTTTTTTTCAAAGTTTGTTATATTTAAATACACCTGTTTGTAAGATGTTTTTTTAAAAAAATTAAAAAACTCCTTTAATAAATAGGACTTAGGTTAATTAACTCCATCTCATCTCCTTCAATACATATATAAAGAGTAATTTTTTAATACGCTACGCTAATGGATGGTTCTATAAATTATAGATGTTTTATATATAAGTTTTGATGATTTATTATTATTTTATGGTTTTATTTAATAATTGCGTTAATTGAAATCCTAATTAAAATTTAAAATAAAAATTGATCAAATTAAAGTTTAGGTTGAAATTCAATTAAACTTAAAAATGTATATATTGATTTTCCCCCATTATTTTTTTTATAGATTACGTATATGTTTAACCAAAATCATATAAAATACGTATATGAATGAATCTCCTTTATTTTCCCTCGTTTTCTTCCTTGTTGGTTGAGTTGTTAAAGTCTTTGTCTGACTGAAACTTCCAGGAAAGTCCATCATTTTTCTCATCTCGTCGCCGCCGTCTGCATTCTTCGTCGCGAAGATTTCATAATCTGAATGTATGTTTATTGAAGCGGTGAAAACAATCTTTGCCGGAGCTCCGACCACTCCATTTTTCCCGTTCATTTGGTTTTCTGGTAACTATTTTACCCCGATTTCCCCCATTCTCAATAAATTACTGAACTTTCCCTTAGATATTAGAATCAAGAAGTTAATCCCTAGGGCATAAACCTAGGTTTTCACTTATCTGATTTTATTGTTTATTGTTCTTTCTTTTCAGATTTATGGAAAAACATGGATGGTTGGTATTATCATTCCTTGCTTGCTTATTAGTCTTCTCTGTTGGAAGAGGTGAAACTGCAATAAATGCCTTTTTTTTGGTTACCTATTGATAAGATATTTAAAAGACTAATTCTACCTTAAACTGATAACTTAATTTTTTTTAATGTCGTGTTGATTCAACATGAAATGGTATTATTGAACACAAGTAAATTGCTCCCAGTTGTTTGATAACCAGAGTCATTCTTTGATATATGAATATGATCACTATGAGTCAGACTTGATAGAATTTGATCAATCTTTTTTTGTTGTTAACGTGGAGAACTCAACCAAAAATTCTCTTTTTTTATCATCAATCGAATCACTGTTAGAGACCCAAGATATCCCGAGAATAGGGATGTGTGTGTATATATATATATAGTTCAATCATTTGATAACCAGAATCATTCTTTGATATATGAATATGATCACTATGAGTCAGAGTCGATAGAATTTGATCAATCCTTTTTTCTGTTGTTAACGTGGAGAACTGATCTAAGAATTCTCATTTTTTATCATCAATTGAATCACTGTTCAAGACCCAAGATATCCCGAGAATAGGGATGTATATATATATATATTGGTCTTGTTTTGTCTGTTTGAGACTTGAGTCAGGGAGGGTGAAATGTACATTGGCTATTTTATTGAACATGATTTTAAAAATGTCTACTCACTGAAAATTATCTTTAAACGCAGAACTCAAAGTGAAGAGTAAGACCATGGATTTACCTGCTTACAATCACACCCTGTCCATTATTATGGTGGAATATGCTGCTGCAGTAAGTTAGCTTCGATATCGACTCGAAAAACTGCTATTGTTGTATTATTCTGAATTTTAGAGCATAAGAATTTGTATATTCTGAGCTTGAACATACAACCCCCCCACCCCCACCCACACCCACACAGAAGATAAAGAAAAAGAAAAATGGTGAGTGTTTTGGGGAAGGTTTAACCTGGCTTACAAGGTCATGTCCAGTCTCCATCTAATCCAATGGCATAATGAAAGAGATGCAAGTCAATGAATTGCAAGCTAAAATGTTAAATCACCACTAGATCAAAAGGCTTAGTGGTGATTTAACATGCATTGTCATTTCCTCCCAATTTATTAATGTTCCACGTGATTGAGTCTCGGGCAAATATTCAAGCCTACATGTGAGGGGGAGTGTTGAGGATATAGAATAAATTAGTCTTGCCTTAGCCCAATAGCTTTTGGGTCTATTGGTGATTTAACATGAAATCTTTTACCTTCCTTTTGTCGCTCCACCCTCTCCTGAAAACTGCGAAAATATGTATATTCAGTGAATATTTATGTGAACTTTTCTCAACATCTACTTCTAATAATCTAAGCTGGTGACCAGTTTGAAATTAATGTAAGTATATGGAAGTTATCAATGGCGTGGGGAGACTTTATACATTCTGTAGATCAAGTCAGTATTCTTCTGATACATCGTTTTATATGAATGTTAGGTAGTTGCACATGAGACTTAACCATCTCTAAAGAACGCTCTCATGGTTCCAGGTTTACATGTCTGATATGACAGCGCTATTAACTTGGACATGCTCAAGATGTCATGACCTCACTGAGGTACATGTATGAATGTAATTGTTTAATATTTGAAAAATTCAAACATCTTAAACAAGATGTAATATTTCAGGGTTTTCATATGTAGAATATCAATCTTGCCACGTCACATGTTTAAGTTTTTAGCATTAATTCCTTTTTTCCCTAATATTTCCTCACTTATAGGGGTTCGAAGTTGTAGAGTTGATTGTTGACATCGAAAATTGCCTACAGGTGCATGGTTATATAGGATGTTTTCTTGAGTTAACACTGTTACATTTTTTGCTGAATACTTTCATTGTCTTTACACTGATATCATCATCTGTTGTAGTCATTTGTTGGAGTAGCAAAGGATCCTCATGCTATTGTAATTGCATTCAGAGGAACACAAGGAAGTAGGTACAGTTCTTCAGTGAATTACCTATTCAAGCAATTTGAGTTAAATATTTTACCTGAGCTTCAAATGTCGAAATAATGAGCAAGAAGTTTTTGCTCGTTTCATTGTGTGGCTATTGAAAACCCTGATTGTTATATCACCCATTTTTCTATTTCTTTAGGTAGTACCAAAATTATTCATTGCAAATCTTATGAAATCATGTGTTACATACATTACATAAATGCTAAGGCTAATAGCCTCATTGTTAAGTGCAATGCAACAAATTAAATTCTCGAGGAAGCCCACACACAAAGTGTTGTTATTTATCTACTAATAACAATATAAATTGATTGTTTAGAAGTCGATGTCTATTTCATTAGAATTTTTTTTATCTTATTAGTATTTTTATGGTTCTTTTAAATTTCTTTTAATTCTCAATTATCCTTCTATTCCAACTGATTTCTTTGGTAGTGCTTTAGCCATTTCATGGTGGTTGCTCACTAAACTTTTTAAAAATCCACACTGTCAGATATTTATGTACTAAAAAATGTTTGATGTCAAACTTTCGGTTTATCTTTAGCCACCTTGATTTTGAACAATGGATTGACCAATGTGTGCAGCATACAGAATTGGATAGAAGACTTATTCTGGAAGCAGCTTGATTTTGATTATCCTGGAATGCTGGATGCAAGGGTGTGTACTCAGAGAAGTTCTCATAGTGTGTTTTTATTCTGCTGGATTTTAAGAGCATCACTTTTTTTTTCCTGTTCTGCCATGTCAGGTACATAGTGGGTTTTATTATGCTTATCACAATACAACAATACGCCCTGCGATTTTGAATGCTGTTAAACAAGCAAAGAAGTTTTATGGTGACCTTAACATCATAGTGACAGGCCACTCAATGGGGGGAGCAATGGCTGCCTTTTGTGGACTTGATCTGACAGTAAGTGATATTGATTCCTTGACAGCTTTCAAAATTCTGCTCAGTTTCTAATAACTAATTTCTTGGTATTTAGTTATAGTCTTGTCCAAAGACATCGTAGCAGTTATTTTTTTTAATCATACAACATTTACTTGTCTATGCTTAATTGCATGTTTTAGATGCAATGCATTTTGTATGTGCATGATGGATTTTTGAAATTTTGAATTCTCATGGGAATTTATTGTTTCTGAGGTCATGTTCCTTCTTCCAGTCTGGTTGTCATTGTGAAATTGAGCTCATTTAGAATCTGCTTTGTGTTGCAAATCTTGAAATAGTAAAACTCACCCTTTATGATCATCTGAGATGTACTCAGCATTTTCAAGTTTGTCATCTTTGATTACTCTTGGAGGCTTATGGATTTAATTTATTTGTCTTATAGTGTATTTGACTTTTGCACAGGTTAATCATGATGCAAATGTTCAAGTTATAACATTTGGTCAACCTCGCATTGGCAATGCAGCTTTTGCATCTTACTATTACAAACGTTTGCCAAACACTATTCGAGTCACAAATGAAAATGATATGGTGCCCCATCTGCCTCCTTACTTTTATTTTTTCCCTCGAAAGACATATCATCACTTCCCCAGAGAGGTATTATTTTTTGTAAACTTAAATTGTGAATTATACGTAAATTTTCTGGAAAGCAAACAGATTATTTATATTTAGAATTTACTAAGTTTTTACTTTGCTTTGTTAGCCAGAATCCCTGAATTTCTTGCCATGATTTTGTGGTAGATGTGGAAGTCTCTTCCCTTTCTAGATTAGTGAAAGTCTCTGCTCTTTGCAGGTATGGCTTCACGATATTGCATTGGGAAGTCTTGTTGCCCCCGTCGAGACAGTTTGTGATGATTCTGGAGAAGATCCAACCTGTAGCAGGTATGTCTTTCCGTTTGAGTTGTCAATATAGTAGTAAAAGTTGCACACTTAACTAGCTACTCTGGTATTTGGATTTATAAAATTGAATCATGACCCACGATCCACAAAAGTAAAGCACCTTTTTAATTGAAGTTTCTATCCCATCTTCCCTGCTTATCGTAATTGATGATGAATGTAGTCGATCTGACTAAAAATTTCATGCGGATGAGTACATGAACTTGAGTAACATAATGATCACCGGTTATCACAATTAAGTTGAAAGGATAAAAATTAAAACGATCAGCCATCTTCTGAAAAATTTGGGCCATTTAAACGCAGATCTGTGATTGGAAACAGCATTCAGGACCATTTAATTTATTATGGCGTGGAGTTCTCAACTGGTACTCAGGGAACGTGTAGAATTGTGTTGAATCCTTTCCTGCTGGAGTACGAAACAGTCGACCCGAAAGGCAATGTCATATTGTTCAGGGATCCTGTAACTCCCATTCCCAGATTAAAGACAGGCTCTGATTATGGAGGCGAAATAATGTAGAGTGGGATCTGTACTGACGTGATTCTCCTGCAAGGTAGCCGAGGGCGGTCGGCTTTCTATATACTTCTGTACTGTGAATAAATTTCTTTAGATATTTGTTTAACCTTATTTATTGATATGTATATTCTTTTGTAGTATACGATTTGTATGTAACAAGATGATGTGCTTCACGCATTAATTTGTTGGAATAGCTGTACATATTATACCTATTGATTTGGTTCTCAACCCCACTTTGTCTACTTGTAATTTTTAGGTTTTTTATTTTGGTTGGATGTTTTGAAATCTGGAAACATGTTTAGTCAGTGTACAGTTTTTTTTTTAATCAAAATCATTTTAATCGACTGGTTTGTTTTTGTTTTCTTCTTACAATGTAGAAGTAAGAGGTCGAACCACTCACTTGAGCGTAAAATTACATGTGTTTTAGTGTTGTATTATGTTCTGATTAACATCGGTTTGATTCTTTAAAATAAAGAAAAGTAAAAGAATTGAATGAAATAGATGTTATAAATGCAGAGTGAAGTTTGGTTTTCTGTTTAATTTTTCGAATCATTCTAAAACAAAATTCAACTTTATTATTCAAAAAATGAAAATGATTATTGAAAAATAAGAACGGTATAATTTTAATTGAGTATCAATTTAATCGGATTATAGAGAATCCTATAACATTTTATTTTTAGCTACTAATCACATATTCCAATATGATTATAATTAATTTCCTTCCATTATTTTTATAAGGTCATTTTTTAGAATCATAATTACACCAACAAAAATGGTATTCGTTAATGCGCGCCAAATGCTCGCAGATTTTCTAGGGTTTTGAATTCTAATCATCTTTTTTAATCTACTCAGATTCGATTCTCGCCCGCCATTTTCGAGGTTCTGAAGCTGCTGATACTTCTTTCCAATGGCGTAATTACAAATCACGTCTCTCACGAGGTTCTTCCAGCTTCTCATAGTTTGTCATTTTCGTGTATATTATTATCTTGTATTTCGATTCTGTTTGGTGGAAAATCTGGTTTAGACAATTAAAGTGGTTTAATTTCGTTCAAATGAGATTTATCCTGTTTTTCGTGTTCTATATCATGACAATCGAGGGGGATTTGATTATTTTGCCTGTTTTTCATCAGTTTTTTATTTGTATTTTCATACTACTAACTGAGAATCCTGATTAAGGAGAGCCCAATCCCCTTCCTCCATTCTTAAAGAGAGTGTCTGACCATCTTGCACGCACGCACTTGGACTCATCGACAGGATAATCATAATTCATATGACCCTATAATACTTGGCTTTGGGAAGCTCGTTCTCGTAGGATTATATTTTAGGTAAGTGGCCCACATGGATTTAAATATATGGTTGGTTAAGTAGCTTAACATATTCTATTACACATCTTCTGTAACTTCATTATTTATGTAAAATGAAAAGGAAATAGAAGAAAATCAATGTTGATTATGTATTTGAGTATTTGATTGATTTAACTTTTTGTTTATTGTTAAAATAATGGTGGTTGAGTTTCTTCAATAGATTTATGGAATTAGCATTTGAAAGAAAGACAAAACTTACCTACGCCCGGGTTAGGGGTAGAGCTAGAAATATTTTTTAGGGGGGCAAAAATCGTATAAAGCTATTTTTAAGAAATTGAGTTTTAAAAAATTCAATTTGCCCGTGCTATGGAGTAGATTTATAGAATTAGTCGTTAAGTTTTTTTTTTTCTTTGAAACAATGAGCTCTAAAACAAGGTCGAATTCAATACCTTAAAATATCATTCTCTAATTTCCAACCTCTTTTTTTTTCTTAATTTTTTCCTTTCACACCAAGAAAAACAAACCACAGAAATTGAAAATCTAACAATTTCTACAATTAGTGCGAAAAGAATGGAACCAAAATCTTCAACCAAATTTGTAGGAGGGAAATTTCGAGAGAGATAAAAAAGAAGCCTCACTTTTGTATTCCTTTTAGCCATTTTTTGTTTTTTGTTTTTACTTCTGTAATTCGTTATTACAAAACCATTAGTTTTAAAACCTCTTAAAGCTTGGTCTTCCATAATTCAAGGTCCTCTTAATCTAAATTTAGCTGTCCAAAAGCTTATAAAAAAAAAAGGCCAGCCCCATTTCATTCTCATCAAGCATCCCATCCCACTTACAAAAGAAGCACCGTAAAGGACAAGGCCAAAGGCAAAGCATATTCTTAAGAAAAATGGCCAACAAGGTTGTTGCAGTGTTTCTTATGTGCATTGTCATGGTGGCGACACTCCACCTTTCTCCGGCTGCAGCTGCCGAACTCGACGATGGTGCTGCAAAGTACAAGTCTTGCTTTGAAGCCTGCCACAAAGAATGCATGAATGAAGCCAATGGGTTTACCTTTTGTGAAGTCAGATGTGATGACAATTGCACCGAGAGAGTAACACTTGGTAAGCATTCCTTCCTCGTTTGATAACGATTTGATTTGATTTTTATATTTTTCAAATCTCATTTACGCGTCGTTTTTTTTAATTCAAATTATTCGAAGGAAAATATGCTTCTGTCACCGCGGCTATGTCTCTCATAAAAACAAAAAATTTGAGAAATGAGAATTGAGAAACATAAACTAGGAAGGTTACCGGGGCCTAATTGATTTCATATTAATTTTTATTTTTGCTTTTTTTTCAGAGAAGCTGGGCGTCGTCGGTGTGAATTGAGAAGGAGAAGGTGGGAAAGCAAAAGAGAATAAATCCAGAAAGGGATGTAGAGGAAAATAGCTACTAATGAGTACTTAAAAATAAAGTTCAAGAGAGGAGAGGAAGTTTTCTGAATTTCATTCTCCTCTCTCTAATTTGTATCCATTTTATCATCTGAATCAATATATCAATACTAATATATAAGTTTGTCTTGTAATCTAACTAAACACCTTTTCAATAATTTTAATGAATAATCTTTCTATGAGATGAATCATATGTAATACATTGATATACAAACCTATAATTCAAACTCGTGAACGAAACGAACCTAGATAATATAGAAATAGAAATTTTGTTCATTATATTAAAAGACTTCAATAATAAATTTATTTATTTTTGGATATTCCTTTAAATCTAAAAAAAACTCATAATTTGCGATTACAAGAAGGTAAAGAAACTATGAAATATTATTGAAGAGTTGAGTCTTTCCCTCATGGAGAGAAGGATAAGGATCATTTGAATTTCCTTTGAAGCTTGAAAGCATTAAGCATAGCTAGCAAGATAAACAGAGTTGCTCCAACCAGGGAGAGGATGAGAGAAGCTACTCCTTGGTTGCAAAATCTTCCAAAAACATTGCATATTTTGTTCCATCTAACGTGTGAATTCCCCTTGAAACCGATGACACCGACGCCGGCAGCGGCTCCGAACCCGGAAAATAGCAACGCCACCATGAGAATATCCATGATATTCAGCATAGACCTTAAGCTTTTGCTTCTACCCTTGCTTACAGCTAAAAGTATTAGTGAGAAGGCTGCATATGAAGATGCTATTGCATTTGCCACCATGAAATACCTACCAAAATTAGAAAGAATTTTTTTTTTTTATCAAATTTTCTTTAATTATTCTATGGTATTCATTATGACCCAATTTGAAAAAGTTTTTTAGGATTTTTTTTAAGATTTATGGTGTGTTGATCATTGCATAATATTTGTATAGCATAAGGGGTGAGTTATTTGTTTTAAATAAAATATTTTAATTTATGTAAAATCTAGTTTTTTTTTTTTAAATAACCATATTTACAAGTTTTTTTAACTAATAAAAAGGATAAAGGTAAAAAAAACTCCCTTCTAATATTGCATAATTATAAATTTATCCTATTTTTAAAAAAAATTATAAATTCATCCCTCATAATTTAAAAATAATTATTTACAAAACTTGACATTTTTTATAAACCTGTCATCAAACTAAAGGGTTAGATGGGGACGTTACGATGTGACTCCTCACCCTTTTACTACTAAAAATACAGATATGATAATTTATGAGTGGAAGTCACACCGTTCATGCCTCATGTCATAATATGTCAAAAAAAAAAAACCATAGCGAAAAAGGGTTATGAACTTACACAAAGGCAGATAAATAATGCCATTTAGCAGTAACAGGAATGTGAAGAGGTGGAAGAATTGGAGTAAGTTGCAAAGGGACAGTCTTGTTTTGCTTGTTAATTCCCAGAATTATAGCAGCAATCAAAGTTAATATCATTGCCAAAAACCTCACAAAAAACTCATAATAACTAAAATTAACAATATTCAAAGACTCTTTTGATCTTTCTTCATTTTCCACTACTGATTCTTCCATTACTCCAAAGTTTTTATTATTCATCTCGTTTTCCATTCCCATCAAAATCTCACTTTTTTTTTTGAGAGAAAAAAAAATGAAGAATTTTGGAAAGAGATAGAAATATGTGATGTATTTATTTATGTAATGGGAATTGAAGATGGGAAATAGAAATTGGAATTGAGTGCATGTATTTTTAGAAGAGAACGAAGGTGGAAACCAAAGAATTTGACACATACCATAATTAATATGCAAAAAACCAAACGTAATCTCATTAATTCCTCAATACAAGGCAATGCTTTGACTTTCTTTACCCTAACTTAATATTTGTCATAACTCCTTTTTATCTCTCCTCTCGTAGAGTCCTAAGCAAAGTTTATCTTAAATTATAGTTACTTAAGAATTTTTTAGGGTACTGAAATAACGTATTTTTACCCGTTAATTATGGAAATGTTACAACTTTTTAAAAAGTATTCAAATAGTATAGTTATAGTTCAATAAATTTATTGAACTGAAAAGTAAAAGAAAAAAAACTAATAAATTCATTGCAAATAATAATGAAAAATAATCAAATAATTCGATGAATTATTGAACTTGAACTTAAAAAAGCAAAAAAAAAAAAACAAATTCATTAAAAATACCTATAAAAATAGTTCAAAAAATTTATTGAACTATAATTATACTATTTGAGTAATTTTTAAAAAATTCTGATATTTTAATAATTAATATTATTGATTTATGCTATTTGAGACAAAAAAAATTGTATATATTAAATTAAAGACAGTATTTTATTGAATTAATTCTTTGATAAATATTGTTTAGAGTCAATTATTGAAACACTGCATACTAATTATTAAAATGTCATAATATTTTAAAATTTACTCAAACAATATTTCAATAATTATTGTTTAAACCCAAATTGATAATATACATCCCAACCCAAAATTTCTATTTTTTTTTCAATTTCACTTTTATATATATTTTACATCAATTTGGGGGATAAGAGACTCGAACCCTTTCAAGTCTCACTAGAAAGAAGAGAGTAACTAATCAGATGAGTTATACTCATATTAACAACTCGTCATCAATTAATATCTAAAGTTTGGGGGGGGGGGGTTGTGAATTATATTTTGTTAGATTGTTTATATTTGTATTCAATAAGTATATAAATCTTATTAATGTATTTGAATCACTATTTATAATAAACTAACGTCCAGGTGATTAAAAATAATAAACCTTATTATTGAAGATAAATGTTTTTTTTTCACACAAAAACAATACTAGAAATTATATCGCATTTGAAGTCTAACGACGATTTGTATCCCATTTTTGACTGGTCAAGTCAAATAGCACTGAATTCTATGCTCTCTCTAACAAAAGTTCAAAGTTTGAATATTTTAAGGCAATTTTTGAAGTACTCAATTGGGCAGTAGATAATGAGATGACTTTTATTTTTTCCACACCGTATTCTTTTCCCATATGGATGACAGAGGAGGCCCGTCTGAAGCTACTGGCGGATGCTCAGACTGAGGAGGCGTTGCGCATTTCTAAAATCAACTCGGCCAATCGACTGGCCAACCCGGCTTTGCACACAGGTGGGACTCGTAGTCACGACGAGCATTACGAGATCTTGGTAAGTCATTGTACTATTTCGTTAATATCTTTAATATTCTCAATTCATGTTTAACTAATCTCTTATTTTTCTTCTTTTCATCTTAACGACTCGGGATGGACGTGAGGTACCCCCGATTGAGTTGTTCCTCCATCTGCATACGAAGGGCCACGATGGGGTTACTTATGTAGATGATCGAGCTCGAGACATACATGTTAGTTTCGTCTTTTTCGTGCTTTTTAATTTATTTAAAATATTTCTTTTTTTAATTACTCATATGTTTATTGTTATTTTTTGTAGGGAAAAGTTAAAGATAAGCTCGAGTCGTTATTGCCCACTCCTGAGTCTCAGCCTACTCAGGAGAACCATCGTGATGCTTTCCTTCCGGGCCGTTGGTGGTGTGAAGCCTGATGGTTCATCCCGGTCTTGGCGCTTATGGGAGGGAGCTTTATGCGGACCCAGCGCGTTCTTCGATTAGTGTGCGTCTTGAGACGGAGGCTTTGAGGAAAGAGAACGAATCATTGCGTCTGCAGATTCAAGCTAACGAGATCCGCTTTGCAGGCCATCAGCGATCTTCAGGCTCAATGTAATAATATTATGGCTCAAATGCAAGCATTTATGCTTCAACATAGGGCTCCTGGTTCCGGTCTACTTCCATCGTCGTGCGGATGACGATATGACGAGCTCCTTAGTTCTTTGTTTTTTTGGGATAATTTAAATTGTTTTTGGATATTTTTTTTGGATGGAAACATTTAATTTGTTTTGGATATTTTATTTTGGATGGAAATATTTATTTCATTTTGTTTTAATTTAAAAAAAATAATATTTAAAAATTAATTTTAAATATTAAATATTTAAAATTAATTTTTAAATATTATTTTTTTAAATTAAAATGCGAAAATAATACACAATACGTCTCTAAATATTTCAAATACAGTTTTATGAATTTTGTTTAGCGATAAATTTCGTCTCTAAATCTACTTTATTAGAGACTCAATACGTCTCTAAATATTTTAAATACGATTTATCAACTTTATTTAGCGATACATTTCGTCTCTAAAGTCACATTTTTAGAGACGCAATACGCCTCTAAATATTTCAAATACGCTTTTATCAACTATTTTTTAGCGATCCCTTTCGTCTCTAAAGACACTTTATTAGAGACTCAATACGTCTCTATTTTAGAGATGTAATTTGTCTCTAATATTAGAGACAAACTCTCACTCTCAATATAGCGACACATTGCGTCTCTAATATTGAGACTATATTGTGTCCCTATTTTAGAGATGTATTTCGTCTCTAAATGGTCAACATTTATATTAGCGTCCCAATATTTATTTTGTCTCTAATAGCGATAAATTTCGTCTCTAATATGAAGAAGCGACGCCATTTTCAGAGATGGAATGTTTCGTCTCTAATTTCGTCGCTATTTTTGATTAGAGACGAATTACGTCTCTATACCCGGGTCTCAAAATGCAGTTTTTCTTGTAGTGCATACAATAATAATTAAATTTTACTGAATATCATATATTCATTCAATATTTAATTTATAAAACATATACATAATAATATGATAAAATCTTGATTTGTCAAGTTTTTTCTAAGGTTAGATTTTGATCTCACGCCCCTTTTTATCAAGTTAAGCATGAAGTCAAATCAAATGATTTAACATAAACAAGTGTGTTTTCTTCTTAAATGAGTTGATTTAAGTCAATTTTACTACACTTTATGGTGTGACTACCTACAAAAATCAAATTTATTTAAACGTTAAATCGAGAGTATAAAATCTAACATAAAATGAGATCACATATATCGTCAAAATTTTATATAATAAAAATTATGCGCCAATCAATTTTTATTAGGATTATTGTTAAATCAATATCTAAATTAATAATCAATTATACAAATCAATGTCCATCTATATATATGGGGATTTTTTTCCCCTTTAAACCATTTATAACTTTATTAAAGCTATATTAATTTCATCACCCTAATTTATTTTCCATTTTATTAGTAGTTAATTCAAAACCATCTAGTTAGTTTTATAATATTTATCATTAAATTTTTTTATCATAAAAGCCAATGGATAATTATGAAATTAAAAATGTAATTTTTTAATAAAAAGAAATACGAATCGAAGTTTAAAATATGAAAGTAAAAGAAAAAGTTCTCATGTACATCACTTTAAAAAATAAAGCACTTACCTTTCAAAATTCTATTCACAAATTATAAATACTAACCACAAGGAACACGGAAAAAAAACTAATCACAAAAAATAAAAAAATATTGATAAATTAATCATTTTTTAAAATTGAACCTACACATTTGTTCATTACAATTAACGATTGATGAATTTTTTTATAATATAATATTATATGATAACTACTTTTTTAAACATACGACATTTACATATATATTTTATAAAATAAAGCTAATCTTCCAATCAAAACATAACAATTATTCTTGGAAGCAACGATAAATTAGCTTTAAAAATAAAGCAGATCAAAATCAGGGAGCAAAAACTAAACTAGTCCTCATTCATATATATAAATCAAATTATACAATACAATACAAGAGAGAAAATAAATATTTTCTTTTTTATATTATTTCCTCCATCATATCATATACATGAAAAAAAAAAGAAGAAGAACAAAAAAAAAAATTATTACAAACGGGGAAAACAGACCCATTTTGTGATAATGCAAAACATTTCCCCTTATATCAAGAAAAATTCATAAACCAAACAAAAAAAAAACCCAGATAACAATTTATAGAGATTGATTGTTTTTTTTTTTTATTTATTTGAAAAAGGAGGAATTGAAATCTGAAAAGTGGATTCATGGAAGAACCCTAATAATAAATAATAATTTGTATTTTATTTTAATCAGTCCATCGAGCACAACGTGTGATAGTACTGCATCCACGAGTATAAGGATTGGCTCTTTGCCTCTTCCTGCAATTGTAATAAGAATGTCCACGGCGTCCACAAGGAATTGAATTCTTCCTCAGTGCTGCATAACTTAGATACTTTCCTCGTGCGTAAAGATGTCGGCCGCCTTGTCGTATCCCGGGACCGTCCTCCGAATCACCGAATAAGCCCCCAACTCCTCCGAAGAGGGAGTCGGAGCCACGGTAGTGTTGCCAATCCAAGGAGGAGGAGGAGGGCAAGGAAGGAGAAGAAAAAGTAGAAGAAGAACGAGGGACCGCAGCCAATGCCACGGCCAAGAGGAGGAAAACAAGGCAAAGTTTCAGCCCCATTGTTCCTCCAGGAATGGCGTGGCGATGAAAATTGATGGGGGAAATGGTGATGAATGGGGGGGGGGAGAGTAAAATTAAATGATGAAATGGCTGGGAGGTGGGGAATGGGAAAGGAGGAAAAAGACAAGGTTATAAGGGAAAAGGAATGAGGAATGGTAGGATCTTGAAACGGGGAAAAGTGGTGAGAATTGGAAAACCTTCTTGCGCCTTTTTCTCTATGGCTTCTTCCATTTTTTGGTTTTCCGTAACCAATGCCTAACCGTTTTAACTGTCAACTCCTTAAAATAGTTCCTTTAAAAATATTGTATCTTAATTAGGTAAAAATGGGACATGTTGAATCTTAGGGATGAAAATTTACTTGGAGCTAATAATAATAATATTAATCTAAGAGATGGATTTATTTTAAGTAGGAAAACAAATTTAAATTATTACAAAAATAATTGATATGGTCAATTTTAATTGAGTAATTAGATTTTTTTTTTAATAATGTGGTGGAACTACATGCCTTTACACAAATGGGTTATGCCTTAGTTGGTCGTAAGTCGAATGTTAATAATGGTAGTTGCTGATTACTTATTAAAGTTGAGCTTTTATTAATCAATTATATAAATTATTTTTGTTATCAATTTTTATTATAACATTCTTAATCAATAGCTCGTCATTCATAAAAATATGTTTTTATATAAATATTAAAAAACTGAAAATTTTAAAATTTGTATACAATATATTTTTTGCACTTGATTCTCTGATGAGAATTTGGGTCTGGTTAAATATTTCCGTCGTATGTGTATAAAAATTATATTTATCATTTTGTGATGATAAATATCACTTCCCATGACATTCATGTGAATTGATTTAAATTTTTTTCAAAATTAATTGAATTGATTGAGTTTGTAACTTTTTTTTTTTGACTTCTTTATAGGCTACACTCTTTAAAAAAAAAGGCCGGATTTTTTTTGGCACCTCAGTTCGGAAGAAGAAGATATGGGGGCCTTTTATTTTGGGCTCCTAACAAAACTATAATCTTTTTATAGATACCTTGCATTGAAAAGTTGATTACTTACCCGTTTAGGACAAAAATACCCACACACATTGTGACAATTTTTTTCATATTGGGTCAAGAAATTTGAACCAGATCAAGAATTCTAACATCGGGTCAACATTCTAAGAAATAATGTTAGAAAATGAAGAAAAGAAAAAAGAAAACATGATCTGAAAAAATGGGGTTCCCAATTTTTAGGATCCAAAATTTCTTGACCTGGTCTTAGAAAAAGATATTTTCTGTCCGATCTTGGGATTTTAAAAAAAATATATATGGGAGGGAAGCATTTGCCAAAACTACTCTCTGTTTGCAATTCATTTAACAGAATGACATCAGATGATCGATTCTCTTGTCTTTACAATTGTACAGTGCAGGATGTACACATCAAATATTTAAACACCAACTATGATTGATTCATGTTTACAATTGAATCGAACCCTTTTGTCGATTTGAAACTAAGTAACGAGGATCAAGGATATGTCAGCAGCTCCAAACTTATAAACCAGTTCTAGTTCTTAGGGCTTTTCATCAAATTCAAGTTAGTGTGCCAGAGGATTATTTAGATGGTCTCAAGAAACTCGGCAAAACTAGGGTATTTTGGCTCCCAGCCTATTTCTGCTCGAGTTTTCGAGTTGTTCAATTTCTTTCCTAGAGGATCCCCAGTTCCTGTCAAACATTTGAAATATGACTATGAATAAGCATTGATATCATAACATCACAAGGAGGACTAAAGAAACCAATGCAAAACTAAGAGCATACACACAAGAAAGGGGAGGGGGTGGAGAGACGCTTACCAGTGAAACCCTCGAACTTTTTACTGAATTTCCCACTCTTCATCACCAAGTCCATGACTTCTTGCCTGTGATAATAGGTTATTTTATTCAAATTTCTGTTCTTTCACAGCATTAGGTTTAAAGTTTCAAGTAATGGGGTGTTTATCTTCATCTAACAGCAGAAGTGTAGAAGAAAGCCAAACCTGGACAGTGGATGATTATCACAGCCTAAGAAAATCCGCCCACGAAGTCTCTTCTTAAGAATTGCTACGGAGAGAGATGCAGCATCCTAGTCCATAAATGCACAAGCCACAAGTGATACCGACACAAATTCAATAATCACAATAATGAGATTCGTTTTCACTAAATGGAATAATAGGGATTTCTAAATCCTTTAAATTAAATTTATGAGACCCACATATACCAAGTGTTCTACAGTAAAATTCCATTCATTACATATGTATGATACAAATTTTATACCAATGTAATGCACAATAAATTGTCCAAATTATATATTATGTCAAGGTACAAATGCTACAAGGTAGAACGTGAGTGATCATTGTATAAACAGATTGACAGTATAGACACATTTTGGTCAGATAGTGGTGAATTAATTCTTCACACAGCCACAGTGAATCCATGACAAAAAGCCCAGACAAGTATTGGATCTAATTATGTACGCAAAATAGCACAGAGAAAAGTAGCCAACTACTAATTTGAATGATTAACTTTCCATAAGTGATGGAACGGGGAAGGGAAACACAAAATCACATGAACCAAACAATTTAAAATAAAATGACATATGAACATTTCAAAACCTCATAATGAATAAGGTTCAGAATGTGATCTGGACGAACATCAGGCGTCCCCTTCTCTAACCAATAATAATGTGCCCCTCTATCTGCTTTGTAAAGTCCAGCCAATCGAAGTACACAACCACCAAACTCCATTACGACGGCTTCTGCTTTAAGGAGGACATCTGTCCTAGGGCTCTTTCCGATTGGCACAACTGGACTGTCCTATATCCATGAATAAAAGGAAGAACTGATAAGCAATAGTCCTCCCTTGAAATTACGCAATCTGGAAGGGAAAAGTTAAAGGCTTCTATTGAACAATATTCCATGAAAAAATAAAGGCCATTGACAGAAAATCTGCCTTAGTTTTAAAATAAGAGATACTGATACACACCTCTTCACATGGTCCATTATCATAGCGATCATACGGTGCAGAACTTGAAGTAAATAAAAAGGAGCCCTCTCCACTCCAACTTGATGCGGCTTGCCTGATTGATCAAACAACCGAAAGGCCTTCATAATAAACACAAAGTAAACCAAGAGAAGGGCTTCGAAGAAAGTATAACTTAAGCATAGTGCTCTGATTCACTATATTTCAAGTTTCAAGCACAAGCAAGGCCTGTCCGTTGTCAAGCAAGATTACATGAAAGGTTCCAAAAACAAGAGAAATTTCCATGCCAATTCAATTTACAAGACTTAGCGACCACTCAATGAAAACTTAGTCCATATCTGAGAATATAATTAGATTTGGAATAAAAATATATTCTTCTTTTAAAAAAAGGAAAGTACATGAAACTTGGGGAACTTAAAAATTTGATTCCTTGCAATATATAATTCATGTCAAATATTTTCGACGAATTTCACAGATAAACATTTCCCAAACTCTTCAGATTACTTAATCACCTAACATCACCGGGATAATCAGCGGTTCGAGAAGGAGGAGCGCAGAAAATCACATAAGGAAAACGATGAGTCACATCGCCTCCCTTCAAAGATGGATGAATCCCTACTTGGATTAACTCTTCATGATGATCCACAGAGACTGTCTGTCCATGAATTTGACATTCTGGATGTTCCTGCACAACATAAACAAGCAAGAAAATCCTAACAATCACAAATCTAGGCAATCTTGTATCCTAGTAATTAGAATTACACAATACGACAGTATCACAAAATGAAACATAATTGAAGCTAAAATTCCTCCATTATCCTTCTGTTTCAATCACTAACATTACCTCACGCCATTTCTGCGCAACTAAACGGCCAAGAACTCCAGGTCCGACGATAAGCAAATCATGCTCTCCGATAAAACTTGACGAGGAAGTTTCCAATTTCTTGTCCGATGCACCTTCATTTCGAAACCAATGATCAAACACAGAGATAGTAAATAAATATAAAATTCAAAGAGAATTACACAATTTGAAGCAAAGAGACGAACCGATTGTAGAAGAAGCAGAGACTTGAAGAGATCTAGGAGAAGCCATGGTTATTGAATCGAGGTATCTGTAGTAGATATTAGAGCGTCTGGAAGTTAGTAGATTAGAGCGATTGAAAGAAGAGTTTGACCTAGAGAATTGGGGAAGAAGAGTGCATGGTCCAGAGAAAGAGGAACGGATGATAATGGCTTCCATGAAAATTCAGGCGCACTGGTCGAGGTATGGGAGGTGGAGCTGGATAAAATTATTAAGTACTGCTCTCTTGTCTGTCTCTGCGCTTCGATACTGACCTCAAATCAGTAACTTTTTTTTGTCGGGCCTGGCCATGGAGGATTCATTCTGCCCAATCAGGCTTTTGCACGTTGGCTATGTTGATATTAAGGGACGAAAAAAATACTCTTGCTAAATCAGTTGATCTGTGAAAAGAGTTTGGATACTAAATCAATTGAGCTATGTTCCTATCGGAAATATGGTATTTTATTTTCGATGACTATTTGATTCCTTAATTTTAATCTTAGATTTTTATTAAAGAGTTCTAACACGTTCATAAATTAATTGAGTTGTTAACTTATTTAACGTATCATTAATCTTAAGTGAAAAATGATGAATTTAATATTGAATAATTAAATTATTATCATCACCTTCGTCATCAATAATAATAATAATAGTATTAATAAAAAATTGTAAACATAAACCTGGTTTAAAGTAGTCAATTACTTGTGTTCCCTCCCATTTGAAATCCTGTTATCCTAATTCATAATGTAATATTTTTAAATTAATCGGTTTTTTTTTTACGTCTTTTCCACACACTGAAATCAGAATTTTAGTTATTTACAACTACATTTAATAATCACACAAAAAATTATAGTTTTATATATAAATAAATAAAAAATTACTTGCGTTTTTTAGATACTGAATTAAATAGAGGGAAAAAAAACTAAAATCTTCAATTTTTTATGCTAGAGAGTAAAATTAGAGTGGTAAATTATATATATATATAAAAAAATGGAAAACAAACTTTTACCTGCACAGCCGGAGATGAGGTGAAAACGTGGCCGGATCGGACAATGGGCTAGTTGGACAGGAAACATCAGGCCCAAAAGAAAGGCCCAAGAAAAGCCCAACCCATTTATAGGCGGGAAATCACAATTCACTATCATTGGCGGGAAAAATCTCTAATTCTACACAATAAAGCATTCCGACCCGCACATCTCCGTGGCCTAAAATCAAACGGTCATAAATTCACGCTCGCAATACTTTTTTCTTTTTATTTAATTAATTAATTTTAATTTCGGGTTTGCGTGGGTTTGGAAAAGTCGGTTCATTTCTCTTTCACTTCCGAATCCCCCTTCCCTTCCCTTCGCGATCGAGAAAAAAAGCTATGGCGAAACCCTCGAAACCTCAAGCCTCTTCCGATGAAGCTATGTCCAATGCCTCGAGCTCATCGGAGGAAGAGGAACATATCAATGAACAGATCGATGATGAAGAAGACGAGGAAGAGCTCCAAGCGGTGGCTCGATCGGCTGGCTCCGATGAAGATGAAGCTGTTGATGATTCTGATAACGATGCATCACCTGCTGAAAATGGCGACGAAGAGGTATATTAATCTTCAGTTGCGTTCGTTTTCACTTTTGTTCTATTTATTTGGATCTCGATAGGGTTTTTTTGTTCATATTATGTTTAGGCTTTCTAGATTTTATTTATCGAAAATTTGTGGTAAGAGAAAGCCGGAGAGTTGTAAGCCGTACTGTTTTGCTGATTTATTTGCAGGATGGAAGTAATGATGGTAGTGATGATAAAGCAGAGATTGCTAGGCGTGAGAAGATTAGACTCAAGGAAATGCAACAAACGAAGAAGCAGAAGATTCAGGACATGTTGGATGCTCAAAATGCCTCAATTGAAGCTGATATGGTATGTTTATTTCCCGTCTACAGTTGAATTGGTTGGTTTTCTGGGTTTTTTACTTGATAGTTAATGTACTGTGAATGGCAGAATAATAAGGGGAAGGGACGGTTGAAATATCTTCTGCAACAGACCGAGTTATTTGCTCATTTCGCGAAAGGTGATCAATCTTCCACTCAGAAGAAAACGAAGGGGAGGTATGGCTCAGTGTTTGAGAAGCATTATACATGTTGTTGGCAAGTTACTAACTTAAGTAATTTTAAGGATATATTCATCTCCCCTGACAACTATCTATTCATCAATTGTTCCTTTAAGTGTTAGATCTTTCATTTTCTATCTTGGAAGGGCATGCAGCTACTTTTTAAGTTGTATACACTAGAGCTTTTATTATTAAATAGTTTTTGATAGCTGTGATCTTTTGTTGATGCCAATATCTTGAGAGTCTACTGATATTCAGGTTCTGTTTAAAAGCATGCCATTTTTGCATAGAGGTCATTGTGTGTCCTTATGTTTTGCACGAAAACGTGTATTACATTATCCAAGTCTGCTGTAAAATACTTGGAAGGGAGAAACACTCAGTTAGCTTTGTTATATCTGTTGGTTGTTTTCATCTTGTTGTAAATTATCGACATACTCGTTCTGTTAGCGTATCAAGGTGATGTTATTGCCCTGTCAATAATTGTAGGGGTCGACATGCTTCGAAATTAACTGAAGAGGAGGAAGACGAAGAATGTCTTAAAGAGGAAGAAGTTGGTTTGTCTGGAACTGGAAACACTCGGCTTCTTTCTCAGCCATCATGTTAGTTTTCCATCTGTTCTTCATATTCCTTGCTCCCTTACGCCAGTTTCTAAGATTTGTGTTTTTCCCTCGCTTGTTCTTAATTATCGAGTCCAATGTCTTATTGTAGGTATTCAGGGAAAAATGAGGGATTATCAACTAGCTGGATTAAATTGGCTCATTCGATTGTATGAAAATGGCATTAATGGAATTCTTGCAGATGAAATGGTAGTGCACCGAACCTTGCATTACAAATTTGATCCTTGTTTTACTTCAAACACGAACATGATTCTTCGAGTATATAGATTTCCCTTGACATTTTTCGTAGGTCTAACCAGTGGTATAATTAGTTTTTGTTAATGAAATATTTTTAAGTTGGACAGATGTAAATTTAGTCAGTGTGTTAAAATAATGATTGGTGCTTTTCCATCAGGGGCTTGGAAAGACATTACAAACCATCTCCTTGATGGGCTATCTTCATGAGTACAGGGGCATTACTGGTCCCCATATGGTGGTTGCGCCTAAATCTACTCTTGGAAACTGGATGAATGAAATTCGCCGGTTTTGCCCCATATTGCGTGCTGTGAAGTTTCTTGGAAATCCTGATGAAAGGGTATTTTTTTTTCAATTCTAAATATGTGAATTCTAGTAATTTTAAATCTGCTGAGACTGATAGTCGGATAATGTGCACTTTTGGCAGAAAAATATAAGGGAAAATTTACTGGTCGCCGGGAAGTTCGATGTATGTGTTACTAGTTTTGAAATGGCCATCAAGGAGAAGTCTTGCTTGCGCCGTTTTAATTGGCGCTATATTATTATTGATGAAGCTCATCGAATCAAGAATGAGAATTCCCTACTTTCAAAGACAATGAGGCTTTATAATACTAATTACCGTCTTCTAATCACTGGAACACCACTCCAGGTATCTATAATAATTGGAAGAGTGGGCTCTGCTTATAAACATGCATACTTGTACTTAAAACTAATATGAAGTCAAGTGATAGATAAATTATTTAATGTGGCCGCCAACCTCAATGTGGTTCCCCACTCATAATGGTTAGATGTTCTTACTTAATGCTTTTCTCTATCCTATTAAAACCATACATCCTATGGTTATGAGTGGGAGCCACATTAAATAATTTCTCTAGGTGATGGGTATGTTTATCTATGTATTAGATATCCATATCACATGTTGGTTAGGTAGATATAATAATTTCCTACCTGGATAATATAGTTACTGATTGTCCATGGCAGAATAATCTTCACGAACTATGGTCTCTCCTCAATTTCCTTTTACCTGAGATATTTAGTTCAGCTGAGACCTTTGATGAATGGTTTCAAATTTCTGGTGAAAATGATCAGCAGGAGGTTGTTCAACAGCTTCACAAGGTAGACCTAAAACATTTCCATTCATGCATCTGTAGTTAATGTATCAATATCTTTCATCTCACATTCCTTTCCCCTTATGTCTACACCCTTTAGGTCCTTCGGCCTTTCCTTCTTCGAAGATTGAAATCAGACGTTGAGAAGGGTTTACCTCCTAAAAAGGAAACAATTCTCAAAGTTGGCATGTCACAGATGCAAAAACAGTACTATCGAGCTTTGCTGCAGAAGGATCTTGAAGTTGTTAATGCTGGTGGGGAACGCAAACGACTTCTTAATATAGCAATGCAGCTGCGGAAGTGCTGCAATCACCCATATTTATTTCAAGGTGCTGAACCTGGGCCTCCTTACACCACAGGAGACCATCTGATTACAAATGCTGGTAAGCTTTGTGTATTAGCTTTAGCATGCAAGATGGAATGTGTTTTAGTTATCCATTTATACTGTTCTAGTTATTTTTATTTATAGGTAAAATGGTTCTTCTGGATAAGTTGCTCCCGAAGCTGAAAGAGCGTGACTCTAGAGTACTAATATTTTCACAGGTAAAGTTTATGCATTTAATCACTATTGTAATAATATTTTCTATGGAAAAAACTTTTGTTAATGTAGATTTTCCGTTTGGTTAACCTGGTATGTGCTTGAATTTCAGATGACTAGGCTGTTGGACATTCTTGAAGATTATTTAATATTTTGTGGATACCTTTACTGTCGGATTGATGGCAACACTGGTGGGGAAGATCGTGATGCTTCAATTGATGCCTTCAACAAGCCAGGCAGTGAGAAGTTTGTATTTTTACTATCTACCAGAGCTGGAGGCCTCGGTATTAATCTTGCTACTGCAGATGTAGTTATTCTTTATGACAGTGACTGGTATGCATCTCTTTCCTGTATCTAAATTGTTGCTGCCGTTGCTATTCATCTAGTGCTGATACTTGACAATTCTTTCAGGAACCCTCAAGTTGATCTGCAAGCACAGGATCGTGCTCACAGGATTGGTCAGAAGAAGGAAGTTCAAGTGTTCCGATTTTGTACAGAGGTATTCAGGCTACTTCTAATAGAGATTACATCAATTTACAGTGTATTAAGATTATTCTTTAATGAACAGTATACCATTGAAGAAAAAGTGATTGAGAGGGCTTACAAGAAACTCGCCCTTGATGCTTTGGTGATTCAACAGGGACGATTAGCAGAACAGAAAAGTAAGTTTTACAAGTTTGTTTATTTCTTAGCTTGCATTATTGATTGGTGAGTATGTTTTATATCATACCTTTGTATTCCTCAGTATGCCTAATTTATTTCATTTTCTTCAAACAGCTGTTAACAAGGATGATCTACTTCAAATGGTGAGGTTTGGTGCTGAGATGGTGTTCAGCTCCAAAGATAGCACAATTACAGATGAGGACATTGACAGAATCATCGCGAAAGGAGTAGCGGCAACAGCAGAGCTTGATGCAAAGATGAAGAAATTTACAGAAGATGCAATTAAATTTAAAATGGATGAGAGTATGTAACTTCACACCATACATGAGTTATTGTCCACTTATCTGTGTGCTTGCAAATTTTCTTCTTCCTTCAATCAAACATTGAAGTAGCTTGTTCTAATTAATGTTGGTGTCGTTTTCAGCTGCTGAATTGTATGATTTTGATGATGAAAAGGTAAATATGATTTTAAAAAATGTTCTCATTAGCCATAATCAGATTTTCATTCCATATTGAATTCTTAATTCTTATGTTGAACAAAGGCTTATTTATTTCAGTCTATATAAATCATTGTTTTACGGTGCCCTAACAGTTTTCCTTGCATCTTGTTGAAGGACGAGAACAAATTTGACTTCAAGAAAATTGTCAGTGATAATTGGATCGAACCACCTAAAAGGGAGCGGAAACGCAAGTAATACCTTTAATTTCTATTACTCTTTCCTACATATTTTTTTTTTTACTTAAACTCTATATCTTTGAAATCATAACTCTTGTTTTCTTCCTTTTTTTAGTTACTCAGAATCAGAATACTTTAAGCAAACAATGCGGCAAGGTGGTACAACAAAACCAAAAGAGCCTAGGATTCCTCGAATGCCCCAATTGTAAGGCTCTAGAATTGGTTGAGTTTTCTTGAAACTTCAATTTATTTATTTTTACAAGATATTGGCTTTTATAGTGTGAATTTTGCAGCCATGCCTTTGGTATGTGTACATAATAACACCTTTTGTTTAAAGGCATGATTTTCAGTTTTTTAACACGCAAAGGTTGAGTGAACTCTATGAAAAAGAAGTGCGATTTCTCATGGTGTGTGTAATCTCCTTTAGAGTTCCTTTATACTTCTACTTTAATTTCTTATGTTATATTATTCAACACTTGCACATCTGTCATTTATTAATTTATTATTGGATTGAATGCTCAGCAAGCACATCAAAAGAATCAGTTGAAAGACACAATAGATGTTGAGGAGACTGAAGGTGTGTCAGTAGTATTAGATCTCATGCCCATATGTTTTTTAATTTCACTTCTATATTTCAACTAAAGTTAGAAATGAATATTAGAAGTTGGAGATCCCTTGACTGCCGAAGAACTGGAAGAGAAGGAGCGACTTTTAGAGGAAGTAAGTGGAAGTAACTGAAATTGTTTCTTAGTTAAAAAAGATTTGTCTCATGATCACTTCTCTGAACTTAAATTTTTATTTCAGGGATTTTCTTCATGGAGTCGAAGAGATTTCAATACGTTTATTAGGGCTTGTGAGAAGTATGGGAGAAATGATATAAAGAGTATTGCTTCAGAGATGGAAGGAAAAACAGAGGAAGAAGTTGAAAGATATGCAAACGTCTTTAAAGAGAGATACAAGGAGTTGAATGGTAAATGGATTAATTATGTGATGTTGCATCTTATTTCACATGATAATGAGATAGGACAGTGTATATATTTAACGGTTAATGCCATAAGGGATTAAATATCTTTATTTTCTTCATTTTTTGCTTTAGATTTCATATCTTGAACTCATGATGTATATGAGTATTCTGTGCGTATATGTCATGTCCATGTGAAGATTGCATTTTGTGCATACATGTCATTTGCATTTTCGTAATCATAATATTTGAATTTTAAATATAATTTATTTGCCTATTTTTTGCACTATTGTTAGATAGCCTACATGTTCTCTGGCTTCATTTAACAGTTTTTTAACCATTTTAATTATTTGTGTTATAATGTTTTTTTTAGCGGCATTTGTGTTATAATGTTAATAAACTGTAGATGTTAATTGAATCTGATGATTAGCTAGCTCAAAATTAGCTTCATTTTAATTAACTTGAATTACTAAATTTTTAATCAGTAGAATTTCATTGGTCAGCAAGGTTTTTTTTTTATAAAACAATATCATCAAATACCAGTAGTTAACTCAACAGTCAAAATTGTTTTCAAACATGGCTGTATTAATTTTATATGACTCAGCATTATAAATTGACCTTCAATCAGATTGTTTTTGTTATGATTTATTAGTATGCTGAAGATTGAGTTGGGTTTTTTTTTTTTTTTTTTTTGAGGTTGATATATTTATCTGATAATTTTCTAAACATTTTGTGTGATTGTGTCTTCAGATTACGATAGAATCATTAAGAACATTGAAAGAGGGGAAGCGAGGATTTCTCGTAAAGATGAAATCATGAAAGCCATTGGGAAGAAATTGGACCGTTACAAAAATCCATGGCTGGAACTTAAAATCCAGTATGGTCAGAATAAAGGGAAGTTGTATAATGAAGAATGTGACCGTTTCATGGTAGGTATTTGGTTTACTTGTTTGAAATTTAATAGCATACTTTTTGGATATTGAAGATCTTACTATGGTCTTGCATGATACTGGTCTACAGATATGCATGGTTCATAAGCTAGGTTATGGAAACTGGGATGAACTGAAGGCAGCATTTCGCACTTCACCCCTGTTTCGGTTTGATTGGTTTATCAAGTCTCGAACAACTCAAGAACTTGCAAGGAGGTGTGATACCTTAATCCGATTAGTGGAGAAGGAAAATCAAGAACATGATGAAAGGGAGAGGCAGGCACGCAAAGAAAAGAAGCTTGCAAAGGTTTGTTTGCAATTTTACAATGTTTGCATGTGATATTATCGAATTTCATGGAGATGGATTTTGCTGAACTTCAATTCTAATTTTGTTTCAGAGTATGACACCTTCGAAACGTGCCTTAGCTAGGCAGACTGAGAGCCCGAATAACCTAAAGAAGCGGAAGCAATTATCGATGGATGACTATGTTAACTCCTCCGTAAGTTTTGTAATTTCCAATGCAAATCATTGTCCTAATGTTTTACTGAAATGACAAACGAATAATACTAACTAAAACAATGGTCTCCTTGCAGGGAAAGCGGAGGAAGTAATTTTTTTGCGTTCTCTATGATCCCCTCATTTATGTTTTGTTCCTGAGGGGATTAGGGAAAATTCCCCTACTGGCTTATCTTTATTATAACATCGTGATAGTTATGTCGTAGTTCACAATGCTATTTTGAGCTTCAGATTCCAACCCATAATTTTGGGATTGCCATTGGGAGTTTGATTAGGATCTGTAGTTTTAACTCCCAAGTCTTGTATAAAAGCTATTAGAGATGTGGAAATTTTGATTATCGCGCCAATGTGTTCTATTCTATGCTATCGGTATTTTTAATATATCATTAAATACTTTGCTAAGTGACAGAAAATCATTCAAAATGATGAGATAAAGCAGCTCTCTAAGAATGAAACTGAACAAGATGTTGAATAAAACAAGCAATGTCAACTTAAAAATAATTTCTCAGATCAAAAAGTGGTCAATGAATTTGCACTGTTCTTCTGTAAAGACACCTATTTTTAACTGTGTTTCTTTTCTAAACCATGTAATACAGAATTTTCAGTACCTAAGTAGTAATAAAGAACAGTATTCAAGAATGGACGGATTATCTTAAGATATCTTTCTGGCATTCTGCAACATCAAACGGGGAAATTAGACTAGTTAGTCGTTGATGAATCTCTGCTCCCTTGGATTGTGAGGGTGATTACTTGAATCCTTCCCAAAGACACTGGTGAATTGAGATTGGGCAAACACGTAAATCAGCTCCTCTACTTATTCATTATTCACGTGTGCTATTGATGCTGCCCTCTTCCTCTCCCTCCAATTTTCACCCCATACTCTGGCCTCTGCCACTGCTCGTTCTCTATTTATATCTCGATTCCTGGGAGTTTCCCTTCCTCTACCGGTATTTACAGGACTCTCACTTTGGTTTCCATCACAGTCCAAGTCATCCAAATGCCATTTGCTACCAGACCCACCACCACCTGTATCTACTCTGCTCAATGGTTTTTCGTCCCTTTTCCTAATGTCAGGTGAATTTCTATGGGATGAAGGGGAGCTGTATTGTCTACCACGTCCATGCTCCACAGGGCTATCCAGCCCATCTGCTAAACCTCGGCGTTCATCTCTACTCCTAGGAGTAGATGGCCCAACTCTGTTGCTTGCTGAATTCGTATTTGGATCAAATGATTGGGAGGCTAAATATGTGAGGGCTGTGACAACATCTCCCATTAGTGGTCTTGTTGCAGCTTGCTCTTGCAAACACATTGCAGCCACTGCAAGAGCCTGATACAATCCTCGCATTGGATAACGACCTTGAAGTAGTGGATCGACCATTTTTGGAAACTTTCGACGATCCCTGAAAAGTGGCCGAGCCTGCACCATATTCCAATGATATAAGGAAACAACATAGAATAAAATAGAACAAAAGAACCTCAAACAAATCACCAACTGCATTTGCATCAAGAGATCTCCTAAAGCTAAGATAAAAAAGACCAAAGAAATACCTACCCATGCAACTAAATTGTGTTCTCCATGACTGCGAGTATTATCAATGGCCTTACGCCCAGTGATCAGTTCTAGGAAGACCACTCCAAAACTATAGATGTCAGATTTTAAAGTGAGTTGGCCAGTCATTGCATACTCCGGAGCACAATAACCATACGTTCCCATCACTCGTGTTGAGACATGAGTCTTGTCACCTACAGGTCCCAACTTTGCAAGACCAAAATCTGATAACTTAGGGTGATATCCTTCATCAAGAAGAATGTTCGATGACTTTAAGTCTCTATATATAACTGGAGGGTTTGCTTTATCATGCAAATATTCCAACCCCTTAGCGGCACCAGCTGCAATCTTCATTCTTGTGCTCCAATCAAGGGGCTCCCTATCTGGTGTCAGATCTGAAAAAAAAAAGAGCAAAATGATCATTATGGATATAGACCACCAATTCAAGATGAAGCAAAAATCACTCTAGAATTTAAATTCTACAACTAGCTTCAACTTTCATGCCAAACTCACAACTTTTATATCGGTTGCTTATTAAAAAAAAAGGGAGATTTCCTGCCTACCAGTACTAGAAAATTGAAATATATTTAAAGCTTCTGGATACAACTTTCTCTATAAAAATGAGGAGGCAAGAGGATGGTAATCTAACCATGTAAATGGTCCTCCAGAGAACCCAATGGCAAGAATTCATAAACAAGGAGTCGTTGGTCCCCATCGGCACAATAACCTATTAAATTGACAAGATTTGGGTGGTGTAAGAGGCTAAGCATTAAAACTTCCACCAAGAACTCTCGATTCCCTTGAAGGCCATTACGGTCAAGCTGCTTAACAGCCACTACCTGCAACAATAGAATATTTTTCATTCTTGCAAACCAGTAAAGATCTTTGTATGATAATTTTTTTTTTTTGATACCGTGAGTGTCTGCGCCAACTTACGCGCACCTCGACTAATCTCACGGGACAACACACGACCCTACAACACTTGGAGTCGGTAAACTCGTAAGATAATAACCTAGGTAACATGGTTTGAACCCATGACCTCAAGGTTGGAAAGAAACCTCTTAATCACTAGGCCAACCTAGGTGGGATATCTTTGGATGATAATTGATATCATCTTTACAAGCCCAGCATAGAAGAGTGATGAAACAAATCGGAAGTTTCCAGATTAAACCAGATCATAATAGTAAAAGACAGCTATTGGAAAATGTGTGCGCGCATTGCAACATAATCTACTGACTGAATGTTAGTTACAACTAGTCACAACTGACCTGTCCAGTGCTCTCCAGGCGACCTTTGTAAACCCGTCCAAAACCTCCTTCACCCAACAAACATTCTGGCCTAAAATTTTTAGTGACAGCAGCAAGCTCTCTAAAAGTAAATGTTTGCACGGCAATGTTTTCCGTTGGTCCATCTTTTGAAAAACTTGTTTCCTTCTTAGAATCAGATGCATTCTTTGATTTTGATTTGTCTATGTAAACAAGTGAATTTCATATTATATTAAAGATGGAGGTGGAAAAAAATTATCGTCGAAGACATTAAGAGAATAATGATACAAACAATAAAACTAGAATAAGGGAATAAAACGTCCATGGAGCAATTCACTTCATACTTTGAATTCACTAGTTCATGTAATTATTCAGATACTATTTCTTCATACTATTAGATGGGCATTGATTCTTGCAAATGACAGTGACTAGTAACATAATAGTTCTTACAAATGTTAGAGATTATGTTATCTTTATCTGACATAAGAGTAGACATATGTGGCTTAGGATATGATAATCATTGAAAGTAATGAACAAAATAAAAATCTCATTTTTCAATTTCAATACCCGAGCGTTTGAACGACATCGAAGGAGAATGTGAGAGACTGTTAAAAAAATGTCTAATTTATAAAAATTCAAGGGTAATTAGACCCTAAGCTAGTGAGATGAATATAACTACATCCCCAATGTTTCTAATAGAATGATCAACTATGTTTGAAGGTCTGATTACTTAAATTGAAAATTTGATTTTACAATTGTATCAATAGTCTATTGCAATTTTCCCGAGTTCTTACGTCAGCAAAGTACCACCAACACTTCAAATTCTTTCTTTGATTGGTTTTTTTTTACTCTCCAAAAGATCACTTTCTAAAATTCTAAATTTTATTTTATTTACATATAAACACAAATAAAACGATCACTGATACTTGCAATGTATATAGTAGATTGCTCCCAACCTCATGAACCAGAGTTTGGAAGTCAAAAAATAACAAGGAAACTGACATTGAAGCATTTCACCAGTTAACAACTAAAAGCCAAAACAAGAAAACCCCAATTGAGAAAAACTAGCTAAAATAATTTAACAACCACAGATGCATCAGATCAATAGACCACATTTTCAACAAAAACTGGTCATTAAAAAGAAGAAAGTTACCTGAATTAACTCTGATTATAGGATGAGACTGAGCAATTGAACCATCCTTCACTGAATCTTTCTCAAAAATTTCTTTCACAACACCACCCTCTTTTTGGGATGATCCCAAACAAGGAAAACACCCACCCATATCAAAATTCAACCCAATTATAGCCAAAATTCACCTCATATACACCAAAAAAAAAAAAAAAACGCCCTTTAAAAATCACCCCTTTTTCTTGCTCTTTCAGAATTCAACCATCTCTTTTCCATCTTTCAGTTCTCTAACTATTCTTCAAACTATGATTCTGGGTAGGGAAAGATCAAGACAAACACACGTGAATCAGATCACCAAATCGACGAAACTATTGCTTGCGGTGGAAAGGAAGAGAGGGTAAAGGAGGGGAAAACGGCACAAGGACAAAAAACTATTGTGGTAAAAAAATAAAAAAAAAAATCTACCTATTTATTTGTAATTAGAACGTAAAAAGATATTTGTTTTCTTTCATTGATTATATTTTTTCTTGGAATAATAGAGTTTTAAGCTTTTTTATATTTCTATCACATATTCCGATGGAATAATGGGAAGATGCCAGATTGCCGATTATAGATTAAATTCTTGGGAAAATTATGATATTTTATAATAATAGAGAAAAAATAAAATCAAACTTTGGAGAAATTAAGGTAATTGGTGATGATCGGTGTCAAATGGTCGGAAAATGGTGTCCCACATCGACGGCTTAGGGATGTGTTTTTCCAACTCTTGTGATGCATACTGTCTGGCCTTGAACACGTGTTCAAAATCCTTGGCCAGGTAATATATTCATTATTTATATTTTTCTAGTCGATTAATTTTTTTCTTTCAAAGGAAAATACTTGAAATCTCACCGGTTAATAAACTACAAAATAAAAGGACTTCACCAACGTTACCAATACCGTTACAAACTCATTTCATAACTAAATAAAAAAGAACAAATAAAAATAATAATAGGTTCATTCGAGAGAACCTACATCTCCGGACTATAATTGAGTTTTCGAGCAATTCAGGACCTCCCAAAATAAACCTATAGTCTACCAAATATTTTCTTGATTTAAATACAATAAGATAAAACTAACCATTACAAGAAATATCCTAACATGAAGTACCTACTGTGTGGGTAGTTTCTGGTACGGAGTATTTCCACACGGTTGAACGAACTGAGTCACACGTTGAATTCCGGTAGTTGAGTCACCTGAAATACTACAGCAAACGATGGTCAGAAGGGCACCGGTGTGGTACCGGCCAACAACCCTCCGACGATCAAGTTAGGTGGTGGTAGGTGAGATATGCCTTGCGCCGCAAGAATTAGGTCAAGCAATGTGACTATTCGTTTTTTTAGGTTAAAGTGTCATACCTGATTTGAGAGGTCAAGTGCCTTTATAGTGCCTTGATCGTGGGCTCATCGACTGGGCTAGCATGAGGCTAGGCTTAATGGGCTGTCCACTCGGCCCATGGAGGGTAAGTTCCCCTTGGTGTTGGCTCGGATGGGCCTGTCCCCATGTGAGCCTGCCCGAAGTGAACACGGCCCGTAGGAAGGCTATTTTTACCCTTTACACCTACTAACTCATGAACCTTTTATAATAGGAACCACTATTAAATAATTGACTAAATCTAAATTAAAACATTTAACTAAATTACAAAATTCATAACCTTAACAGATACTGACCCGTAGAGAGAGCGTCGGTAAAGCTCCTCATCACCGACGCATATGTTGTGTGTCGGTGATGGCATACCCAATGTCGAAGCAGACCTAGTCATGTGTCGGTATTGGTGGGTCACTAGCACAGTGTCACCTATCACCGACGTTGGGCTAGTGACACGTTGGCCAAGGGCTATCTTATAAAACGTAAGCAAAGTGTTAGCCCATTAATAAAATATAAAAGGATTTTATATTTCTCATAAACTTATTTCTCATAATTCTTGTAAAACATAAGTAAAGGGCTAGAACAAGTAAACCTATTTTTCATAAGTGTGGGACGAAATAGACATAAATAAAAAACTCAGAGATAAAATAGATATAAATTACCTCAAAATTCAGGGATTAAAATCATATTTTATCTTAAAAAAAATAATTGAATTAAATCAAAATTTTGTCACTTTTGAATTTCCTTGATAAATATCGAGGCGACTATTTAGTAAAACTTGCCTCATTCGCTATTATAAGTTGGCAAAATTTTAATTTTTTTAAAAAAGGCAAAGAAATTAAGCATATTAACAACCAGGGATGCCGCTGTAGTATATAATAGCTATTCCTTTCCCTTATTGTGAGCGGGGTTTACGCCCCCGAAACGGAAAGTAAACGGACCGCCGTCCACACTATTCTATTATAACACGTGTCAGTTTATGATTTGAAATTTTATTTAACCTATAAATTGCGGCTTTCTTTCCTCCAGTGGTCAAACAGTGGCGCCGACGGCGACAAAAGAACCTTCTTTTTAAAAAGGCAACACGTGGCAGCTATACCTTTTATTTGAAATATGGGTCTAAAAACTTTTTTTTATTAAAAAATAACTAAAATTATAATAAAAGTTTAGGTCTGGTTGGTATGTCTCTGCAAAATGGATTTAGTATTTATTTATAATTTCTTATCCTATAATTTTTAAATGAAAAATGACAATCTTCACTAATTATAAAAGATTAAAAACTCATGGTGTTTTTCACCTTTTTGTGCTATTTATGAATATAAAAATGACAAATTTAATTTTTCTTAAAAAAAAAAAGAAATGACAGCTTCAGTTAGTTCTCTTTTATTTCTAAAATTTATTTATAATTTTTAAGATGTTTTTAAAATATGAGAAATGTGATCGTTATTAAATATAACTATGTTATGAAAATTAGAAATATGAAAGAAAATAATTAAATTGTTATAAAAAAATTTAAGTTTTCTTTCTAATGGTAAGATTATATTTTAATTAAGTCACTACCTTGGAGAATTTATTGCTTTCCACAAAAGGTAGTAATTTATCCTATGTGATTAATATGTCATTGTAACATTCCAATTTGAAACCTAAAAAGATTATACATTCATATCTATGGTTTACCAAATCCTTTTCATATGGGTTTATGACTTATGATAATATTGATGCTTGCAATGCAATGTTTTGTATATTTCCTCACATATGAGTTAATAGTAAAAATGGTATAGTATTATTTACTTAATTTTAAGTTGTATTATAACAAAAAATTAACATTTTTCAAATGGAAGATAATATATATCAAGTATAAGATAATTAAAAAATTTTAAGAAAATTGGAAACATAAGTGAATATCAAGTATATGGTAATTTTTGTAAGTGATGGGTAGTCACTATTTTAACTCTATTTTTGTGCACGACAATTTTTATAGTTAGTGGAAATTTATTATTATTTTTTATACACAATATTGGATAATAGAAATGCATATTACTAACTACTGGACTATACCTCAATTGACAGGAATATCATATTGTATTAAAACGTGTGACTTTTTTCTCACGGATATTTTCTACGTGTTACTTATCCTACCAAATATATATATAGCTTTTTGGTGACATAATATTAGGATAAGTGTATGTTTCCTATTTGCCACAATTTCCATTGGAGAATAAGGGAAGAAATTGATGCATGGAAAATGCTATCGAGAATAGAATAATTGCATGAATTTTCACCTCAAATGACATTTGGGAATATTGATCTTTTTTCAACCCACAAAACCACAACCATTTGTACCATAAATATATTAAATATTATTCCATCTAAACTCTCTTGTGTCATGTGTGACACTTAATCTAATCCATAAATATGTCAAATTGTTAGAATCTCACAACACCATTCAATTATTGATTAATGCGTGCTCTTCTATTAAATAAATTGGCTACCAATAGCAAGTTTAAAAAGTAATCACTATTATGTATATAATTTTTTGAGTTAATTTCAGTTTAATTAGAAAAATAAAGACTATAATAAAATAATATGACACTCTCTTAAAATTTTGAGATTTTTTGTGCGTATAAAAAATAAGTTTTTTTTTTTTTTTAATAATGTGTTAGGAAGAGGATTCGAATCACTGAACTAATTAGTATAGAATATAAATAGCTTACCGTATGACTAAATAATGATAAACGTATTATTTTTACTTCGTTAAAATATTTAATCAAACCAAGAAACCTATGTCTTGACCAAGATATCATATAAATATTAATTAATTATTGAAGGCAAAATGGCCAATATTTGTCCCAAAGGGCCAAAGCATTTTCATTTTGACTTCGGATTCCTTTAATTTCCACTTTCGGCAGCTCTTTGCCTTATCTGTCCATGGCCATTGATGAAATATTCTGTCAGCTCAGCTTTCTCTCAACCAACGTAAACTTTGTTATATAAATCAACTAAATTATTTTCACTTTTAGATTTAATTTATTATGATGAATTTTTAAACTCAGATTACGTCGGCAATATAACGTTAAAAAAACATCCTTAGTAATTTTGATATATATATATAGGGGTGTAGCTCAGTCCTAAGATATAAACAATAAAAAAAGGAAAAAATTTGAAGTAAATCATGATTTAAAAAAGTTTGAGTCGGATCCTATGTTTAGACTGGATGTTCGTTTAAGTTTATTGAACTTTGATAATATCTTAATATTTATACAATTTCATCTTAAAACTAATTGATCATATTTCCGATCATGTGGTATATCATTTAACAAATTTGCATCAAAAGAACAACGTACTATTTTATACATGTAAAGTAACAATACTATTTCAATGATTCGAAAGAAAGATTTTGATATAAAAATTTAAAAAAAAATTCATTTTCTTCATTTTCTCTCTATATATAGACGCATCAATCCCTTTGCTCCATAACTTCCCAATTATCTTTTGTATATTTCTCTCTCTCCAAACAAGATTTTCTCGAGAAAATTCAAGAAAATGGATCTGTTAGGAAAATTGGCAGCAAAGAAGGCAGTAGTAATATTCAGCAAGAGCACGTGCTGCATGTGCCATGCAATAGAGAGGCTATTTTACGACCAAGGAGTGAGCCCACAAATTCATCAGCTAGACCAAGAGTCAAGAGGGAGAGAAATGGAGTTAGCTCTCTCCAGGTTGGGCTGCAGCCCCGCCGTTCCCGCCGTCTTTATCGGCGGTAAGCTGGTCGGCTCCGCCAACACCATCATGACTCTTCAACTCAATGGTTCCCTCAATAAATTGCTAAGAGAAGCTGGGGCCATATGGCTTTAATTTTATTGATTAACAAAAAAAAAAAATCAAAATATAAGGCAAAGCTGGCTTGACTTCACGGAGAACGTTTTATGGAGAAACTTTATTTTCTTGTCACATGAATAATAGTTCGATTGGTTAGGTATAATACCTCTTTTCCACAAATATCGAATCTCTCGAGTCTCCCCTTCTTCAATATTATATAATATCTAAAAGAAAAACTTTGTATATATTTTTTTGTTTATAATTTCTCAGAAACAATTGTATTTAGTAATGTTCTAATTTGTCCCATCAATGATTTGAACGATGTGTTAATCTTGATTTGGGCAAATATCATGTGTTTTACTTAATGTTTTGTATCAATTTCAAAGCAAGATGCCATATTTTCCTTTTTTTTCTCTCTTCAACTCTCCACATTTCTAGGCTTATGTCAATTTTGACAAAAAAAAAAAATCAAACTTCTAGATTGACATTTAATTTACTATGAACTCAAATGTAATCTAAAAATGGAAGCATTATATTATCCCACCAATAATATTATCCATATATGATGCCAGCATGTAAAATCGAAATTTAGAATATTATGGCATAATTTTGATTTTTTTAATAAATGTAATTTAGATGGGGTGGTAATTCGAACTTTAAACCAACTAATTTGTATCAACTTAACAGCGTAAAATTGAGTGAAGCAATGAAATATGCCAGCCATTATCATATTTCTAGCTAGTTCTACCATCAATTTTTTTTTAATCTATTTAAAAAATATTGATAACGGTTTCTTTTGACATGATAATTATTTTTTAAAATAAAATAACCAATTTTCAATCCAATATATAATGTAAATATATAAAATGACATATATATATATATATATATAGAGAGTGTTAGAGGTTTGAATTCTTTAACAAACTCATTGATTTTGACTTATAAACGATTCCTCCATTGATGGGAACTTTTCGTACTCCTAAGTCTATGCATGTGGCTCATCCATGTGTTAAACGTTGATATATGGATTAAGGAGATTATTCGAAAATTATCAGTGTTTATCAATTCATTGGAATGGAAAGATGCCCCACTACAATGCATTAAATTCGAATCCCCTAATAAAGTTGAAATTTCTCCAATTTTTTTTCCATAGCATTTCAATTTATCTATATGGTGTGTAAAAAGACGTACGATACATATGTATTTTCTTTTTTAATGAAATTCGTGAAATGATTTTGGTTTTCTAATTTTAAAAAAAAAATGAAATTTGTGATTTTATTTTTTTTGAACTTTTTGAAGTAAATATGAATAAATATAAAATAATAATAGTGTGATAAATTGTATATCAAATATTAATGAGAGAGCGTATATATAATAAGATTTTATTGAGGGTTGTTCATGGTCATAATTTTTAAAAAGATTATTAAGAGAATATGTGTGAAAAAGATTAGTGAGTTTTTTTTTTTTTTTTTTTTTTTTTTTTTTTGGAGGAGTAATTAGAGGTAGTTTAAAGACTGTATAATAGATCATTTGTGACTTTTGAAAAATAAAATATTTTACTAAGATTTAAACATTAAAAAAAATATCAATCTTTACAAAACAAACCTATTCTGAGAAAACATAAAAAGAAATAAATATAAGATGGCCCTTATAAAATAAAATTCAGCTTTGTAATATTAGGAAGAGTTCTTCTGATTAATCCATCAACATGAAATTTTAAATTCATAAAATGTAATTGATATAAATAAAATCAAATAGAACCTTACATTTATCAATGTAATACAGGACAAATATGAGACTATATATTAAGTGAGAGAAAAAAATAACGTTGTCTTATATAATTAGGGAGCAAAAGACATAAATCATAGTTAAGTATAAAAAAAAAAATTATAATTAAGAGCTAAAGACTCATGTGATATTTTCTCTTTTAGCCACAAACAAAGTGATTTAATGATATAGTCACTAATTTCAAAGGACTCATTTCTAAAAGGTGCAGGATTTGGTTCTTTTGAAAACTTCTCTTTTAAATATATTGTTATAATAAAATTGAAAGAACAAAATTTTCAAAAGTTATTTCATGAGGATTTAATTAATTCCCAAAGAATGAAAGAGACCTTTTTAAACAATCTTTCTGGGAAGGAGGATAATATAATTAATATAAATAAGAAAAATCTATGTCGGTAGATAAGATAGATATCATCATATTATAACTTTATGATCATATTGTTAAATAACACTTATGGCTGATACTTATTCTAATTTTCCTTCAAAAAATTCATTGGATAACAGATTTTAATGCAATCTTTATCAATATGTAATCATTGAAAACTATTTACAAATATAGCAATTTCTCCTATATAAATCAATTATTAATAATGAATAATGTGTGAATTGATGATTCACTAATTGTAAAAATATGCAATTCAATATTAATCACTGATTGGCTCAAATTTTATTTTATTTACAAATATTTTTAAATTATTATATTTATATAGATATTAAAAAAAAAGAATGGATTTACAATCATCCAATTTTCATTCGGTTTGTGAATTGTGATATGATAGAACTCACTATTGTATGCAAATTTTGAGAAAAATTAAAATTTTTATAAATAGATTTTTTTTTGAATCGAATATTACTATAAATAGATTAATTTATATGAATAGTTATGAAAAATTAATATAATATAATATAGATATATATAGCATATAGGGAAAGGAAAGTGCCTTTTGATGTGTGAAGGGAATAAAAAATAGGAAAGAGAGGCTGCAAATTGGCACAGCAAAATATAAACAAAATCTCATCATATATATATAAATCTCATTTTTAGCACAAAATCTCATCATATATATATATATATATATATATATATATATATATATATTTTTTTTTTTTAGCACAAAATCTCAATCACATTATATCCTTTTTTTTTTTAATTGTTAATCACTTTCAACCTTGGCCGTTTGCAATATTACATAGCATGCGATGCCACGATCCGACCTTGAATATCATTCATTTTTTTTTTTTGGTGGGAGGCTTAAAAGTTGACATTCTTTTCCCATCCTTATTCCTCCTCTCTTTCTCTGTTCAAAAAAAAAAGGACAACATATTGCTTATGTATATGTTGCATAGGTATAGTATAGTATAGCCCATATGTATCGGGTCGTTTAAATTTTTAAGGTATTTATTTATCGTAGTTAGGCAATTTAGAACGTTTTGATTCTAATGATTTTTTAATATAGTATCGTAGCAGTAAATCTTAAGTTTAAATCTTCATTAGGGACTTACGGTCTCACTAGTAGAAGGCATTGCATTGAGCTTAATAGAATTGAAACCAATGGAAGGTGGGTTTAAGAGAATTTATTTGGAGTCATAAGTCTATTAAAAAAGTGAAGATAATCAACTCGAGGAAGCAGAGAGAACAAATCAGAGCTTGATTTAATGGTATAAAACAGAGCCAGAATTTTTTTTAAGGACAAAACTATATTAGGTTATTTTTAATAAATTTAAAGGGGGCAAGATAGATAAAATACACTAAAAACCATTTTTTAAAAAAAAAAATTGAGGGGGACTCCTACATGTGCAACCACCTCTGCATATATACTCTACTAAATTATAACCAAACAGTTAGAGGTATACATGAGTGTTCTGGCTAGCTTGCACGCACCCAACCCGATAATACCAGATATCAGGAAACTCATATCATGATATCCTAGTGATCACACATGAACACAAACTTCATGACCTCATTGACGAATAAACAAACCCGTGTTTGGTTATTAATAGAATATTATATTTAAAAAAATAAGATGGGGGTTAAAGGGGAAAAAAAGACCAAAAAATATTCCCCCAACATAGACACTATCACATTCACATGAACGGGTAAAGAATCTTAAAGGCAGCATGTTCAAAATAGCTTTTCATTCAAAACGAGAAGAGATGAGAAGAGCCGTATCAAAGTACAGAAAACTCATAAGTAACCCCTTTCACCAAAATTTGGCTCTTGGCCTACTTCTTGGGCCACTTTTATTTGGTAAGTCCTTCATTTTTATTATTATTTATAAATATATACTCGTACAAAATTCGTATACTTTTTTTACGGTATAAATATACTTTGAAAGATTTCTTTTGATTTTGACAACTAAATTAAAAGAGAATATTCCAAAAGAAAATGGAAACTTCATAACCTTTCAAATCGATGAGATTATATATGTTCATGATATATTTGATATCTTCAAGAATATATATATTTGACATCAAAATGTGAGTTTTATTTATTATATCAAAACAGTATTGCCAAGATATTGGTTTTGATTTATCTAGCTAGTTGCTATTGCTATTGGTATATACAAGAGCAATTTTTACTGTGATCATAACTCAACTGGTTAAACATCAGTACTTTGTCCATAAAATCAAAGGTCCGAGTCTCTCATTTCCTAATTTGATGTAATATCTAAAAAAAAAAACATTTTTTTTGAAAAAAAAGAAATGAAGAAAAAGGAGAGGAAATATATGGGGATAATGTTGGGGACCTTAAATTTATATATATGTAAGCATCTGCTTCAATTCTCTCTTCTTCTTTTTTCATGTACGGCTCCTTTTTCTCCTCTCTCTCTCTTCTTTTGCCTGACAGCAGTGGACCTTTAAATATTTGAAAGTGAAAGGAGAGACTTTAGGACTTAGCTCATTTATTATACTGATCCATTTTGTTTCTTAAAGCAAAGATTTATAAATCTTTCTATTCCCCCACCCAAATAAAAAAGGTTAGCTACTTTTTTTCGAGATATTACATCTAATTGGAGAAATGAGAGGTTTGAACTTTCGAACTTGTAAAATAGAATACTTAACATCTAACAAGTTGAGCTATAATCAGACCGATAAAAGAAGGTTAATGTTTGAATGCACGTTCACACATTATTCTATTTGAGTTGGGAAATGTGATATTGCCTTCAAATTTGTTAATTGACAGTATATTTTGTATATCATATTGGTTATATTTGCCTTTCTGGAGAATTCTTTGGGGGCCAAAAAGGAGGGGAAAAAAGTTGGAGCTTCTTCTTCAATTTATTTTTGTATTGAATTGGATGCGAATACGGGACCAAGAAGTAAAAAAGAAAAGGAGATTTTCCTATATGGATAAATCCAAATACTTTCTCCAGCTCAACAGATGCCTCCAAGATAGGTACAGCAGAAAAACCCTTATAATAAAATGGAAATTAAAATTATTAAAAAAAAAAGGATGATTATATAATGTTAAAAAAAAAGGGAGGGGGGGGGGGGTAATTTAACAATTAATTGGTAATTTCTTATAATATGTTGAAAAAATTGGAAAAACAATGCATTTCTAGACATAGGATTGGAAATTGAAAAATCCAGAAAGGTTGATTTCATTCCAAGAATAAATTGACCGACTTAACAAACAAATCAATAGGATATTAGATTTTTTTTTTTTTTGGATAAGCAATAGAATATTAGATTAATGATGATTAGATATGTTGCTGAATAAAGCAGAATTCCTTCTTCTCAAGTCAAATTATATTATAAAAAAACATGGTCACGTAAGAAAGCATCTCTTTATCAAAACAAAATCAAATTTACATTTGTATTGACTAAAATTAATTTAAAAAAAAACATGGTCACATAAGAAAGCATCCCTTCTATATTGACTAGAATTAATTAAATTTTACATGACACACATGCATGATTTAAAACCAATTAAAATCTCTAAATTTCCACTTTATTTTTTTATTTTTTACCCTTTGAACTTTCAAAATTCTGTTTTAGTCATCAAACTTTAACATTTTGGTGGAGTCTCACACGTGTGATTTCTCCATTTATTTTTAACAAAAAACTTAGATAACACTATTTTTATTTACATGTTAGCAAATGTTAGCATCATAATCCTCGCACCCTCTCACGCACAATTTTTAGAAGGCTTATTCCATTGTTTTCCATTTTCTCTCAGAAGTTTTCTAAGGGGTGTTTGGTTGAGGGTTCAGGAATAAGTTTCACAAATCTTTTTCATTGGCATTAACATCATTTTCAAATGTTTATACTATTGGATTTGACATCTCATTCCATACACTACAATCACATTATTTTTATGATTCAGTCTCGTTCTCATACAATTCAGACTCAAACATCACAAACTCATACTATATTGCTACAGACAACACACACCCGGACTATAATATGAGGGAGTAAAAACAAAATATGCGATGTCAGAGAGAGAGAGAACAAGTTCAGTTGGGCGGTGAAAAGATGGGGAAGAAAGGAAACGTGATCTGATATTATAAAAGGAATTTTGAAAGTACTGGAAAGATTATATGAAGCCGTACAAAGGACAAGTCTCTATTTCGTCAAAATATGTATATATATTATGCAAAGATTGATTCGATTGTTGTTTCTCACTTTTACTTGTGGTATTTCCATTGACATTACTTACAAGCAACAACCATGCATGTCGAATTACTATCCCAAAAAAAAAAAAAAAAAAAAAAAAAAAAAAGAGTGGTTTGGAAGTTTCCAGCTACACCAAATATCTCTAAAAGGAAGGAACATTCTCAATTTTTCACATTCCCATTTCAATCCTTTTCCTATGTTAGGCCAAATCCTATCCATCTCATATCTGATCTCCCTTCAGAAATCCCATATAAATAGCCCCCATTTGGGGCTTCAACTCTCACACCAAATCCCACAAAGATCTCTCACATTTTCTCACCTCCTACATACATTATATTCAGCATTTCCTAAGCTCCCTCTCTCTTTCTCTTCTTGCTTGTAATACCCTTTTCTTGTTTGACATTGAGCTATAAACTCAACAATTTCAAGTCTCTTTGGCTAAACTAGCTAAAAGCTTGAGATCAGGTTCCAGCATTTTGATTTAGCCTTTTTAATTCTTAGCAAGAGAAATGGAGACTGTGAACAAGTTGGTATCAGACAGACCAGTAGTGGTCTTCAGCAAGAACAGTTGTTGTATGAGCCACTCCATCAAGACACTGTTATGTGACTTTGGAGTTAACCCGACGGTGTACGAGCTCGATGAGCTTCCGAGAGGAAAAGAAATCGAGCAAGCTCTCATTCTAATCGGCTGCAACCCCGCAGTGCCGGCAGTGTTCATTGGCGGCGAACTGGTCGGAGGTGCCAATGAAGTGATGAGCCTTCACCTTAGGAGGAACTTAATCCCAATGCTCCGGAGGGCTGGGGCTTTATGGGTTTAAAAGGGCTCTAAACCTGATCTATTACAAAATAAACAGTTAAATTCTATGTATTATTATTATTATGTATTATTGTAACTTGTCATATAGCCAAGTTTTACGTAGCAATTAGGCATCGGATGGAGCAGCATAGAGAGTTTACTTCAGAAAGTTCTATATGTGAAGGCCTTTTTTGGTGACTTAAATATAATGTAATGTTTTGGTTTATCTAATAAAGGTGAAAAGTTTTTTAAGTAAGCTAAATCTCAACTAATCTCATGCACCAAATACCACGATTAAAAAGATTTCCCAACCAGAGTATGGTTACCACTAGTTAATACATTCCTCAAACAGGATGTGAGTTTAAATTTCTCTAATCTCAGACCTCCAACACTTATAAATAAATAATAAAAAAAAAATTACTCGAGATAAATCTAGTAAATCTTTTATTTTAGTTTCTAATAATTGTCCCAATTGTATGGGTTAAATTACCAACTTATCGCAAGTCAAATCTTAAAATAGTAAGAATAAGGCTTCAAAAAAAAAAGTAAAAGAATTTTGCTCAATATCCATATTTACCGGGGATTTGAAAATAAATTTTTCCGAACACTGCAAATGTTCGTACAATTCTTAATCACTGCTCCATTGCCCTTAAGTCGATAACTGAAATCAATTAGAAAACATATTTCGAAATCAGATGTGATAAAGAGAATAATTCCCTAAAGATCATTTAAATGGTGATATGAAAAATTATGTTTGAAAAAGACATTATAAATTAAATATATTAATGATGTGATTGAGAATTTAGTTCCTTGAATATTAGTTTTCTGTCAAATATAACAGTGGGTACATCATAAGTTACAGAAATGTGGACAAGGGTCTCTACCTGAATACAATCGATTATCTTACAGAAGTGGTAAAAATGTCCATTACTTCATCCATCACTTCATCTGGTAGAAGTAATAGACAAATATACAGTTCCCTGGATAGATGACGGTAAGAGAAATGGAAGATAGTCACCGAATTATATCCGGAATGAAGATAATATTTCTGCATCCCGATGGAATTTCACTAGGTCAGTGGCTCCATCACCTTGAGTTGTTCAGATGATCTTGAGATGGTAAAATTATGTGTTGAGGAGAGAGAGATTAGCGAGAATGGCAATGAGTTCATGCTGCAGTTTTTTTCTAAAGCAAATTTGAAAATAACATGTTGAAACCCCCTTGCGAGCCAGGTTTGAAGTTCTTGCTCCAAAATTCACACCGGCACATGTAGGAGTTGAAACTATTTACTCGTCAAAGCAAATTACTTTGTCGATCATTCTTTGAGTTTTTTCTCATAAAAGATCGGTTTCTTCTTGGTCTCCGTCAGCATCATCCACCTCGTTGTCTTCATCTTCTTCAGGTGCATCAGGATCCACACCCTGCAATATTAACTATGCATGACTCGAGTTTAAAAGCAAATGCATTCCAATGGTTGTCCTGTTCCAACATCATCTTCCCACAAAAAAAAAAAAATCCATGCATGCCTTTCCAACTGTTAAATTTTAAGACTAGACCATGCCTGAATAAAGCAATGCCCAACTCAATTTTTTGGGTACAATGTTCAACTCGCTTTGAGGAGAGATTGAAAGCATTAGAGTTAGATGGCCCCTTAAAAAAAAGGGGCATAACACAAACCTTCATTTGTTTCTCTAAGCGCTCTAGACCCTTCTTTGCAGCTTCACTCTGGGGATTCATCCTGTTATACGGTTAATAAACTGAATAAATAAATTATCTTGAAAGAAGGTGATTTTCAGTAATACTACTCCCAAACCTAAAGATAAAAAACACACAAGTAAACTTGTTAAAAAAAATGGGCCTCCCTCATAGTTTAGGTTAACTTCTAGAAACTAGACTTTTAAAATTAAAAAACGATGGGACTGCTGATTTAATTTTATGTTTTTTAATTTCTCCCAGGCTAAAAAGTCTCGTTATAGTGAGAACTGAGGATATAATTTTAAAATAATACTAGAGATTCATACAATCATTAGCCGCGTAATTTCCCCAATCACCTCATTTGGTTTTCCATCTTAAGAAAATCATGTTTTAACAGAGAATTTTGAGTGGAAACTCCTGGGAGGCTGGCACTCTACACTCACACACAAAGGAGTGAGATTTTCCCTGACATCGACTGGAACAGAAGGAAAACCCTGGTACATGAGGCTTTACCTTAATGCAGCTTGATAGTGTGATAAAGCCTCTTGAAGCATATTTGTGGCAGCAAATACTTGAGCTAGTTTCACGTGAAGAGAATCATCAGCCCAATCTTTAAGATACTTCTCAAGTAGAGATACAGCATCCCCATTTCGGCCTTCAATTACATGGAGCTCTGCCAATGCTACTGCAGCTCCAAGGTAACCAGGTTCCAGCCTAAGGGCTGACTCATAAAACTTCTTGGCCTACAGAAAATTGCTTGCCAGATTCACATCTGAAATCCATTTGCTAATTGCAATTTCCAAGTCTGAATGCATGACAAAGTTTTAGAATGTATACCTTCTCTCTACCACTCGAATTACTAGCATGTACATCTCCAACTAATTTCAGAGCCTTCGCAGATTGAGGCATGGCTTTCATTGCCTCACGGGAAGCATACAATGCCTCCTTTATTTTGGAGAGAGCTAGATACGAATGAACCAAGCCTGCAGCCAAAAAAGTGAATTTAGCATCTCAGATGACAAATCCATTTCTTAAGGGTTGAATCGATGTTTAAAACACAGGATCAATAATAAATGAATGTCACATCTCGTGCAGTAACAACATATGTTATTTTCCTCTTAAAAGTTGCACCTTGATAAGAACGTATATCAGGTCTCAATTCTTGAGCACTCCTGAAAGCACTAACAGCTGCTTCTGGCTGCTTCAAGGCTAATAATAGGTTTCCCTGAAAGTAAAAATTGGAATCATTAACAATCTGGTGAGCATTCAATTCAGGTCTCTTGGCATGCTCATACTCTTCCAAAATACAAAATCAAGTACCTTCACGATGAAACCTGTTATGTGCCTCTCATCAATTCGGATGCTCTGATTATTAGCAACATGTTAGTAAATGTAGAAAATAAATCAAATCTCGGTACTCTATCTTGATAATAACAAACCTTCTCAGCATAAGATAAAGCTCCCCTCTCATCTTTCTTTTCCCACAACACAGACAAAGCGACAAAAACTTCTGGTCTTGTAGGATCAATATTTAACAAGTCATGGACCAACTTGTTTAGCATTGAATAATCGGATTTTATCTTTAGAAGCATTGCATATTCGTCCATATATGTAACGAGAAATGGATCAATCGATCGTGCCTATATTGACATTAAATTAAATAATAAGTTGCTTGAGGGAGGAAGGGAGTTAAGCATTGTCATAATAATATTGACATTTGGTCATACCTTCTCAAAATTGATAATGGCATCATCACTTTTTCCTATGATGGCTTCAACCTGAACACATGCTTGAAAATCAGATAAAAAAGTCACAAAATTCTCTTTTTCACCGAAATATTCAAAACATCATTCTACATTGTAAAAGAAAATATTAAGCATCAACAGATTGAGAGACATATTTTCAACCAAGGCCTTGAAATGAACTTGAGAACTCGGAATATTTAATAAATATAAAAAAAAAAAACCAAAGCCCATTTGTTAACTTACAATATGATGACATATAATTACTATCAAGATATCACACAACAAAGCAGAATATAAGAACAAAGAAAGAAAATACACACATAAGAGGTGATGCAAACCCCACTCCAATACAATTACAGGTGCTTTTGATACTTAGCCACAAGTAATATAAGCTAGCTCCACTTTAAAGCAAAGAATGGTATGAAACTTCATCGATCACCAACATTTCATATCACAAGGTACCAAGAAAAGTAAAAAGATTTGGGAAAAGGGTATTCACCCATCAACGATCTTGGATTTATCATCACAAGTATTCACCTTAGCAATTTCAAGTAACAAGTGAACGTTATTGGGAAAACGTTGCAAGAGATCCAAAAAGAGCTCCAAACCACCTGCAAATACCAAAATAGAAATAATAAATGAACAGTACATTAATGGTCAATTATGAAGAAAAAAAAAGGCTTGAAATGCAAGTGCCGGAGGATTGACAATATAGATACAATCCCAAGAACTTCTTTTCCCACAAGATTGCAATCCAACATTATTGATAAATAAAACAACCAAATAATTCATATTTCAGGTCTCAGGGACCCCATATTGCTTGATCGTTCTTCCTTGTAGTCAGAAAATAACAAAAGGATAAAGTTTGAGTATATGAAAATGGTATTTTACCCTTTGACGGGAATGCTATAATACCATATAAAGAAAATGTATAACTTACCCATCATGATGCTTTATTACAAGGTTTTACCTCATGGCTTCTTATCAGCTTTGATACTTAGCACCAATTATTACAATAAAAGCTTGTTATATGTAGCATGGTAAGATAATACAAACAAGATAATATTTTACCTTTGTAATCATTTGAAGCAATGCAGCATTGGGCCTCAACATAACGCTGCAAAAAAAAAAAAAAAAATTTTTTTGTTTAAAAAATCACAATGAGCTTATAAAAGAAAAAAGATAGTGGGAAAAAAATACAAGTGTAGCTATTTCAAATTTCAACAACTAATTTCTGCTTTTGAAAAAAAAAAATTAGCTTTTCTCTTCTAAGTTCTAACACTTACTGGCAGCCAGCGACTGGAATCAAAATGATCAAAAGGAGATTTCCCACCTCTATTTGGAGTCTGAAATCAAATTCAAGAGAAAGCAAAAGAAAAAAATGAAGAATAATGTGAAAATCACGATAAAACACAGCGTGAAAATTTTGAAGTAAATAATCTTCAAAGTAAAGTTTAGAAAATATAAAAGTGGAATGCTACTTGAATCTCCACACCAGATTCAGGATTGAAATTACATCACCATTACTACAGGTGGCTATTCTAGAAGCCTGAGCTTTTGGAGACAATAAGAATTTTCAACCGCACTTTATCAAGGGTGTAGGGGGGACATAAGTTTTATGTTAAATGAAATTAGCTAGGACTTGTCAATATTTTTGGGAAACAAACCTGAGGAAACAAGGAGATAATGTCCTTGGCTGTAGCACCCAGTTCTGCTAAAGCTATAATAGCTTCAAACACATACGGGCACTGTCTGCAGAAGAAAAATACATTAAAGTCACATGGCTTTAATTTTTTTTTTCCCTTCATAAGAGACAAGAAAATAGCATGCTTTCAGATAACAGACAAATAATAAGAAAGCTGATAAAACAGCCAATGAGTCTTGAGGAAAAAGAATAAAGAAAAATTAGAGGTTGATAGTAAATTCATTGCAAATGCAAGAAAATATCATACTGAACTTTAAACAGATAGTTTACCTTTGTTTGCAGTCACATGTTTAATTGTGAATCATGCAGAATCTATTTATAAGAAAGAGCCAAAATAATGGTCTTGCCCATTACCACATAGAAAATCCAACAAAGCAGCTAATATAGATAGATTTAAAAAATTGCAGATGATGGAAAATGATTGACCTCAAGCAGCATAAAATTTAGTGTTTGGAGGAAGTTAAAACACCCCAATTAAAGCAACATAAAGACAATTATTTGAAATCTCGAATCAAGGTAATAAGCAAAGCCACAAAGGACAGAGCATTGAACATTTGGTGGCAAACCTTAAGCACTCCTTGTAATATGCAATAGCAGCACGGTTATGTCTGGAATATCTATAAAGTTTTCCCATTAAAAGATTCATTTGCAAATTTCTTGCTTTACTTGGAATTCCCTCCATCTGCAAAGTAAAACTGACAACAGTTAAACATTAAATAGTAAGTAAAATTCAAAACTACAATTATACCAGTATTTTAAAAATCCCTCTGAGGCCGCGCTTAAGCCCAAGGGAGCGCCTCGTCTTTCTCGGGCTTTTTTCATTTTATCTTTTATTTATTCAAAATTGTCATAGATAATAGCTTAATATGCCTTTATTTTTTAAAAATATCCAAGAAAAGCCTCATTTCTTTAATTTTGATTATCTTATTCTTAAGTATACTACAGTTTTCAAATATAAATATTGATTTTTTATTTTTATATTACGCACTTCATACAATAAAGCCCTCGCTTTTTTCTACGCTTAAAGCTTAAGCCCCAAAGGATCTAAGAGTTTAGTGCGCTTATCGCTTTTTAAAACACTGAGTTATTCTAATTTGTACTAATCTGCATTTTCCTTTCTTTTTTTGTAAGAATTTTCCATTTAAAATGAAACCATTAAGGTTTGAGCTTTTCACTCTCTATCATAGTTCACAGTTTCCCCAAAACAGAGATTTTGTTATTTCTACACGTAAGTGAAAATATGCACATATGTGCACTGTGCGTGTGACTTGTGAGAGAGAGAGAGTCAACAGAAATACCTCTACAAGGGCAGCTCTGTTATCACTTAATGCACAGAAACACGATGCAATTTTAAACTTCACCTGCCGTGGAAACAATATCAAAAACATAATATGAAGGGAAAAACCTAAAAGACAATTTATTTACACAATTTTTTAAACTAAATTAAGCTGACGCTGGGGAAATAACCAAAGGACACGATAATTGAATAAAGAGAAATGGAGACTATTTCTGTCCACCTCGTTTTCATTTATGGCTGATACGTTAAACGAATTCGGAGAAGACGATCTATTTGATGGCAAAGAACTCCTAGAAGTAGTTGAATTTTGCTTAGGAATAATCTTATAGTATTGCAATGCTTGCTTGTAAGTATGCTGTAAAGAGACCGGAAAAAATAACAAAACAAAATCATTAGAGTAAAGTAACATAAAACTAACCATGAAGCTAACAACAGCTAATTAAACTGAAAAAAAGACTTACAATTGCTCTTCTAAACTCTCTCTCACGAAATAATGCATCACCAAGAAGAACCTAAAAAGGAATAAAAGATAATTTAAAAAAATTCAACTTCAAGATGAGTTAGAGTGATTAACTCTATATGAAACGAGAATCGAAAAAATATTACTAGAATTGAAACTTGAATTCAAAACTACAAGATGAATTAGAGTGATTAACTAAACATGGAACAAGTATCGAAAAAATTGCTAGAATAGAGGCTTAAATTCAAAGCTACAAGTTGAATCAGAGTGATTAACTAAATATGTAACAAGTATCGAAAAAAATTACTAGAATTGAAACTTGAATTCAAAACTACCAGATGAATCAGAGTGATTAACTAAATATAGAGTTGAATCATAAATTCAAAACCACAAGATGAATCAGACTGATTAACTAAATACAAAATTCGAATTCAAAAAACTACAAACCAGACTCTCAGACTTGAGATGAGGACTTGTTTCTGAATTAGCAGCTGGCGAAGAAACAAGAAAGCAACTCTGAAAAAGACAATAAATCATCGAAGAAGTTAAATCAGTTCTCGAATTCAGAATTTGGAGAAGATGAGTTTGAATTTGAGAGAAAGAGAGGAGAAATTTACAAGCATTTGAGCTGAATTGAAGAGTCCTTGATCAAGAAGAGTAGAGATTTGATCCTTCGGAACCTCCATTTTTTTTTTCTTCACTGATTCTTCTTCTTCTTCTTAGTTCGGAATGCAAAAATTTGAAACAATTCCAAAAATACTTGTCACTGAAAATGAACCCGCTCTTCACCTGTCCTTTTCCCCCTCAGCTTCGCTTGCTGTAGAGGGAAGGGAGAGAGTATTTGGGCTGGGCTTTTATTACATCTCAAGGCCCAATAATTACTACTTTGCGCCCTTGGAGTTGATTCCTGCTTTTGAACCAAAGTGGTTTGATTATTTTTTTTTCTATTTTTTATTTGGTTTTAGTTTAGTTTATGAACTAAAATAAATATATGTGTGTAATTTAAATGTTCAAATATAAATCTTCGTGTTAAAATTGGGATTTGATTATTGACATATGGAGACAAATTATGGCTTAAGATGCTTTTGTCCTCAAATTTAGATAAATGTTTTGTTTTTTAATTTTTCTCAGCTTCATGAAAATTGTATTTAATCTTCAAATTTTATATAACGTTATATTTTTAGTCTCTTATGTTATTTCTTATTTATTTTTTATCTAAAAATTCGAGTGGTGTTATTTTTTTTTTATTTGTTGGTGGATGACAAAATCTTAATCGTCTCACTCTATAATTTTTAATTTTCAAAAGTTTTATCCCATTATTTTTTCTCACTCTCAAAGACACGATTATTTATATTGTTTACTATATTTCTTTCTCCTTAAGATAAAAATTTTATTCCATCATATATAAACTGAACCTATATACTCATCATTATATGTTGAAAACAAATATAGAAAGTAAAGAAAAATCTTACAATGTTTTAGGAGTACCAACTTATAAAAATTCAGGAATGTAAGGATATGGGTTATAGATTAAATAATTATATATAATTAAATTAAAAATTATTATATAGGTTATTCAATTACATAGGTTTAATTATACCCACCATCCCTATCATTTTGATTTTATATCAGTGTCGTCCTTATACTTTCAAAAGCGTCACAAATGTTCATATAGTTTGATTGTAAATGTCCGTAAAATAAACAAGTAAAATGTAACATTAATTTTCTATAATGATTACATTTTTCGTTTTATATTTGTCACATAGATAAAAATATCACATTATGATGTTGAGTCAACTCATAGAGAAATTAGTTGATATATAATCGGCGTTTATGTGGATGAAAATGGGGGGAAACAATAAAAAATGTTATGTTTTTATGGAACGATATGGACATTTGTGATACTAGATTACTAACACGTGCGATGCACGTGAAATATTAAGTATGTTTAATTCGTTAATAAAATCATATGCAAATAAATTTGATTAATAAATATCCAACATATATTTTTAATTTAAAATAGTAAATGTAAATAGTGTATTTCTTATCAAGTTTTATTGAAAAGTAAATCATTAAACCTATGTTAGATTATTTTTTATTGATTTTTTTTAAGTAGAATTTTATTATCAATTAAATAATAGGTAGTTAAGGTTAATAATTAATTAGTAATTGCATAATATATAATTATGAATATGAATGGAATATAACCAATATTTGTTTTCAAAACCTTATGTAAATTATCAAATATATATTGTTAAAAATTTATAAGTTTAAAACTGTATTTATTAGGTTAAGAACCATTTAATTTTCATTTTATTAAGAGAAATACAGTGAATCTAAGTTCGACCATGATCAAGAGGAGGTTTTTAGATTCATCTGTGAGGAGAGCAGATTGAATACCACATTTGAGTTTCCACTCACATTTGAGGGATGACCAATCTCTAATAATTATATCGAAGGTCTGATTCATTCATATCACATTTGTAATAAATTTAAAGTGATTTTTTTATTAAAAGAAAACGAAATTTGAAGACAGACCCATCTACTACTATGGTTTGTAGAACTTCCATTTTTTCTAAGCTATGTTTTTCTCTGAAAAGTCATTTGAAATATTAAAAAAAAAGTAGAGAATCTTAAATGAATATAAATTAAGAAATAATAATAAAGGATATAATCTTAAATTTAAATAAAACAGTTGAAAAACAACATATCTTTCTTATATGAAATCTCTAATGTGTATTTGGTAAAAAATTTAAACGAGTCATAATTCATTAATCATCTAAAAAGAATTTTAGATCTAAACTTATCCCAATGAAGTTTCCCATCTCAATCTCAACTATTTAAATGGTAAATTGTGAAAGTTATAAATGCTAAGAATTGGAAGTTAGGAGAGGATGTTTTTTTCTTTCACTCTCTTTGTATCAACTAGTGCTTGATCAACAATAGTGGATATATATATATATTTAAAAGAATCAAGTAATTATTTATTCAAATATATAAAAATAAGTTTTTTTTTAAAAAAAATTGGGGGGCAATGGCCCCCCACACTACATCCGCTCCTTATGTACCTCTTCTGATGAGTCTGATAAATGAGTAATGAACTTCTTTTATAACTTTGCAGAACCAACGACTTTCTCCCCCTTTTTTCCCACGAGAAACACTTTAGTGTGCCATAAAATTGGCAATAGTAATACCGTATAAGACCGTCTTTTCCAAGAAACCTCTTCAAAAATATAAAATTCTTCCCAAATATATGCAGCCCGAGAAGAAATCCTGAATAGTCGAATGTCGTCCAATTATCAAATGTGGTGTTCTCCAATAGTGTCATTGGTTCTGCAAAGTTAGAAAATAAGTTCATTACTCATTTATTAAACTCATCAGAAGAGGTACAAAAGGGGCGGATGTAAGGTAGGGGGCCATGGCCCCCCAATTTTTTTATAAAAACTTCTTTTTATATATTAAATTACTTTATATATTTGAATATAATATAATTACTTGATTCTTTTAAATATATATATATATATATATATATAATATTTATATTTATATTTATATAGTTATAATTTTAAAAGAATGATTTTGATAAGATTTTTTTTTTATCTTTATTTTTTTAAAATATTAAATGGGAGTTTCAATTTTTGGTTAAATTAATGGTTAAATTATACAAAATTCCTCTAACCTAATTTTTGTCCCTAACGTTTTATAAGTTTCAATTGTATCACCAACCTTTTATTTTGTTTCAAAAATACCTTTTATTGAGGAAATCAATCTTTAAATATATAGTATGCGTGCAATTCGGCTAAGTTTAATAAAAATTAAAAGATTTGGGGTATTTTTGAAAAAAAATTGTTGTAATGAAAGATAATTTCTCAAAAATGGATATTTTGAAAGAGTAATTTTTCAAACAAATAGTATTTTGGAAACAAAATAAAAGGTTAGTATAGGGATATTTTGTATAATTTAACCTAAAATTAATATATACATATATATATTAGTTCGGCCCCCGTAAACAAAACATCATGGATTTGTCCCTGCTTACGTACTTCTTCTGATGAATCTGATAAATGAGTAATTCTTTTCTAACTTTGCATAACCAATGACTTTCTTTCCTCCCCTTTTTTTCCACGAGAAATACTTTGGTGTGCCATAAAATTGGCAGTAAAAACTAAGAAGCCCCTTTTTTTGTAAGAAATTTCTTCAAAAATTAAAATCCTTTCCAAATATTGGGAGTTCGAGAAGAAATCCCAAATGGTTGAATGTCGTCCAATCATCAAATGAGGTGTTCTCCTATAGTGTCAAAGGGTCATACTTCTGCATAACAAAAAAAATAGGGAAATACAAAGAAAGTGATTAGAACATAAAGAAAAAATAATAATAAGAGAAAGAAAATATAACCTCCAATTTTTTTATCGATTTTTTCTTTCTCGTATAAAAAATCTTAGGAGAGGATGTTTTTTTCTTCCCCTCTCTGTAATCAACTAGTGCTTGATCAAGAAGAGTGGATATATATATTTAAAAGAATCAAGTAATTATTTATTCAAATATATGAAAAGTAGTTTTTTTTTATAAAAAAAAAATGGGGGCCATGGCCCCCCACCCTACATCCGCCCCCTATGTACCTCTTCTGATGAGTCTGATAAATGAGTAATGAACTTTTTTTCTAACTTTGTAGAACCAATGACTCCCCCCCCCTCCTCCTTTTTTTTCCACGATCATAAAATTAGCAGTAGTACCTTATAAGACCTTCTTTTCCAAGAAACCTCTTCAAAAATGTAAAATTCTTCCCAAATATATGCAGTCCGAGAAGAAATCCCGAATGGTCGAATGTCGTCCAATTATCAAATGTGGTGTTCTTCAATAGTGTCAAAGGGCCATACTTCTGCATAAAAAAAATAGGGAAATACAAAGAAAGTGATTAAAACATAAAGAAAAAATAAATAAAAATAATAGAAAGAAAATATAACCTCAAGTTTTTTTATCGATTTTCTCTTATACCAGAGAGAGGGAGAAAAAAATTCATCTCCTAAGCTTTTTTATACGAGAAAGAAAAAATCGATACAAAAAAAACTTGAGGTTATATTTTATTATTTTTATTTATTATCAAAATTGAACTATTATTAAAAAAAAAAATTATTGACTTTTTTATAATTGTGAATATTTAATCGTTTATAAAATCATGTTAAACAACAAGAAAACGACGTCGTTGACCAAGATTTTATAAACGGAACACATTTGGTCATCATGGCCTACCGACGTTTGGCTCGTGGGTTTTGACGAAGTTATTAAGTCTAGGTTTATTAAAGGGCTATTATCATATTTAGCCAATATTGAGACTCGGTTTTCAAAAAAACCATAAAGATTGAAAAATATCAAAATTACCGCATATGAAGACATGAGTTATTACCATAATATCATTCTTTCATAACTAACCCACAATTTTTTAATGAAAAATTTGGATATATTATTATTGTAAATTTACATTACAGATATAAATTAATACTAGATTTTACACATTGTTGATGTAAATTTAATATTATTATTGTAAATTTACATTAGTGATTAATTTTTGTTATAAATTTACATTACTGATATATCATTAAATTAATAGAATATCTAGAAATGGGTAAGTCTGATATAAACGTGAAAGCGTAGCATATATGAAAACAAAACTCAAAAGTTTGCTACCACGCATAATTTTCCTTTATTAAATCTTATATTTTTGCCAGCATAGCTTAACTGATTAGACATATAGTCTCTACCGTTAAAATCGAAGGTTCGAGTCACCCCTCCCCCACTTTGATTTAATATATAAAAAAACTGATATTTTTAAGTCTTGAGTAAATATTGAGGTGTTGAATAATAAAATTATTAAATGTGAATTAATTTAAAATAATGAATAAATTTATTGAAATTAGTTTTTACTACGTGCGTTGCACGTATTAATGTTTTTATTTATTGAAAATTTAATAAATAAATTGTGAGTGTATAGTTTTATCCACGATTTTTAAAATTAGTTATAAATAATTGAAATTGTAATCAATTTTCTAATACACTTAGGTAAGAGAGAACTATTATTAAAATGTAAAACATAGTTTTGTAATTCTATGTTCTTTAAAATCAAGCTCTATTGTCACTTAATGCACAGAAACGTAATGCAATTTTGAACTTCACCTGCCGTGAAAACAATATCAAGATCATAATATGAAGGGGAAAATCTAAGGGAATTTGGCTTCATTGACCTCCAAAATTCCCAATTAAGGTTTATTGACCTCTATTTTTATTTTAAACTTTTTTGACCTTATTATTCTCTTCTTCTATTCTCTTCTTCCATGAAACCTTCTCCATCTCTCCTTCCATGAATTTTTTTCTTCTTCTCTTCTTCCATGAAACCATTTTCTTTATCTTCTCAATACTATCTCTTCTATCTCCCCCACACACTAATGACCAAGGATAGCGGCGGTTGGTGGTGAAAAACGTTTGAAAAACCTCTGTCTCTCGATTTGTGTATGCATAACTTTGGGTTTTTGAGATTTTTCATTTCATTTTTTATCAATCTCAAAACCCAACACCCTCTCATTATCTACCTCAACACTCCTTCACATTCTAAGTAATCTTCAAGCTTTCAATTCTTATTATAAATTTAAAAAAAAAAAAAATCCGGGTTGCCCCGAATTGTGCACCAATTTTGAGTTTCTTCCCAATTTTGAGTTTTACCATTGGGCAACGAATTTTGAGTTTCTTCCCGAATTTTGAGTTTTACCCCGAATTTTGCACGAATTTTATCTCCGAATTTTGCAGATTATTGAGTTTCTTCCCGAATTTTGAGTTTCTTGCCCCAAATTTTATCCCCGAATTTTGCACCGAATTATGAGCTTTTTTTAGCAATTTTGGCAATATGATTTTTTCTTAATGTAATCTATATAAAATAAATAAAATAAAAGAGAGGAAATACTTGATTTGTGATTCTTCCAAAAATGTTTGTAAACAAGTAGTTTACCTAAAATATTTCACTCAAGTGTTTTTTGATGAAACACTTAATTAGTATTTCTTTTAAAATCTCTAACTCAAAACGTTTTTAAGAGAAGCTATGCCAAACTGGCCCTTACAATTGCTCTTCTAAACCTAAAAAAAAATAAAAGAAATAAATAAAAAAGATTTCAACTCAACTACAAGAAGAGCTAGAGTGATTAACTATATATGAAACGAGAACCGATTAAAAATTAGTAGAATTGAAACTTGAATTCAAAACTACAAGATGAATCAGAGTGATTAACTAAATATGAACGAGAATCGAAAAAAGATAACTAGACTTGAAACAAGATGAATTAGAGTGATTAACTAAATATGAAACAAGTATCGAAAAAAATTACTAGAGTTCAAACAACCAGATGAATCTGAGTGATTCACTAAATATGAAACAAGTATCGAAAAAATTACTAGAGTTCAAACTTGAATTTAAAACTACCAGATGAATCTGAGTGATTAACTAAAGATAGAATAGAATCATAAATTCAAAACCACAAGATGAATCAAACAAGTATCGAAACTCAAATTAAAAACTACAAACCAGACTCTCAGACTTGAGATGTGTCAAAATAATGATTTTCTCTCCCTTTCTCATTAGTCTCAAAGATATTTATAACATTACAAATTCTCAACTAACCTCACCAACTCTCTTAACTAGAATAACAAATCAGTTGCAACAATATAACAAACTAATTACATTTCCTAATACCCTCCCTCAAACTTATGGTGGGCAAGACAAAACCATGAGTTTGTCACGAAGATGTAGAAATCTGTAATTTGGTAAAGGTTTGGTGAGTAGATCTGCAAGTTGAGCAACCGATGGAACATGTCGAATGTCAATAAGTCGTCGAGCCACCTTCTCTCGAACAAAATACAAGTCAAGCTCTATATGTTTAGTCCTGGCATGCTGAATTGGATTAGAAGAAAGCATGATAGTACTAAGATTATCACACCAAACTATAGGACAATGAGAAGAAAAGCAAGCTAACTCATTTAACAAATATTGTAACCAAGAAACCTCAGCAGTAACAGCAGCCACACTTCGATATTCTGCCTCCGTACTTGATCGAGAAACAACAGGCTGCTTCTTAGAGCTCCAAGAGACAAGATTTCCTCCAAAATAAACACAATAACCCGTCCTTGAACTCCTATCATCCTGGTCAGATGCCCAATCAGCATCACAATATGCTACTAAGTTCAAAGAAGAGGCAGAAGTAGGTTTAAGTAGCAGACCATAGGTGGTTGAACCTACTAAGTATCTCATTATTCTCTTAACAGCCTTCCAATGGGACTGGAGAGGTGTTTGCATAAATTGGCAAACCTTATTGACAGCATAAGCAAGCTCAGGCCTTGTGAATGTTACATATTGTAAAGCCCCTACAGTGCTTCTATACAAATGAACATCATCAAAATAATCACTGTCTATCTTGGACAATTTCTCAGAATTAGCCATAGGAGTAGCAATGCCCTTAGCACCTAACATCTTTGCTTTCAAAAGCAAATCAGAAATATATTTGGTTTGTGACAAATGAAGTCCCTCAGAAGTGAATTTAGCTTGGATCCCTAGAAAATAATTGAGAGATCCAAGATCCTTGAAAGCAAAAGAAGAATTCAATTTTGCAATAAGAGAAGTAATGAAAGAAGCATCACTCCCTGTAACTATGATATCATCAACATAAACAAGAACCAAGATTATCATCTTAGAATTAGAAAGAATGAAGAGAGACTGGTCAGATTGTACAGCCTTGAAACCCAGGGAGAAAAGAGCACTACTAAGCTTTTCAAACCAAGCTCTTGGTGCTTGCTTAAGACCATACAAAGCCTTATTAAATTTACAAACAAATCGAGGCTGCTGAGAATCAACAAAACCCAAAGGCTGATCCATGTAGACTTCCTCATTTAGAGAGCCATTTAGAAAGGCATTATTCACATCAAGTTGCCTTATCATCCACTTATAAGTGATTGCCAATGTTAACACAACCCTAATAGTTGTTGGTTTGACTACTGGACTAAAAGTCTCATTGAAGTCAAAACCAGCAAGTTGATGATACCCTTTTGCAACCAATCTGGCCTTATACTTTTGAATTGTACCATCTGGATTCTCCTTCAGTCTAAACACCCATTTACAGCCTATAATTTTCCTATTAGGAGGAGGAGGGACAAGTGTCCACGTGTTATTTCTAGCTAGAGCCAGAAATTCATCTGTCATTGCATCTTTCCAGAGAGGAGAAGTCAAAGCTTGCTGAACAGTTGCAGGCTCTTTAGTAGCTAATAAAACTTTTGGTTTGTGAATGCCAGATTTAGCTCGTGTAGTCATTTTATGCTTATTTGAAAGAACTGGTTGTGAAGAAATTTGTTCAACAACATCAGGAACAAGAGAATGACTCCCAAGATCAAGAGAAGGTTGTGAGTTAGGTATATGTGTCTCTATACAATCAGTTGGCCTCGGAGAAGGTACGAAAAATGATGATTTTGACAAAATAGGAGGTGAGGCAGAGACAGAAAAGGAAGACTCAGAAACAGGAGTAGAAGTATTAGTAGAAGGAAACAAAAGTGTATAAGGAAAAGAAATAACATCTCTAGAAACAAAAATAGTGCCAGAAGAGTCAAGACACCTATAACCCTTGTGATGAGAACTGTAGCCTAGAAAGACACAAGGTTTTGATCTAGAAATTGAACTTATTTCTATTATATGGTCTGAGATTTGGAAAGCAAGAGCAACCAAACACTCTAAGAAGAGAATAATCTGGTTTTGTGTGAAAAAGAACCTCAAGAGGAGACATTCCAGCAAGTAAAGTAGTAGGTGTTCTGTTAATTAAGTAAGTACTTGTTTTAACTGCCTCATCCCAAAAGCATAAAGGAATTGAAACATTAGCAAGAAGAGTTAAGGCCATATCTATGATATGTCTATGCTTCCTTTCAGCCACCCCATTTTGTTCATGAGTATGAGGACAAGAATTTCGATGAAGAATTGATAAGTCGTTATTTTAGCATATAAATTTGTGTTAATTGTTCATACTTTGATGATTAAATAGCCTAAGAACTAATTAATTATTTTTGATTTGTGTTTATGTGCTAGATTGGAGAAGAGATGATGAAAAAGGACTAAAAATTACATTTTGGACCTTTCTGGACGCTTCAGTGCCATGGCAACAACTTTTAGTGGCCGCAGCCACAAGGAAAAGTCTGACTCCAAGCCAAAATTCCAGAGAGTTCGGCGCCCCGGCGCTGATTTTCTAGCGCCATAGCAACGAAAGCGTTACATTTCCAGATTTTAATCTTTTTGCTCAGCGCCCCAGCGCCCAAAAATCAGCGCCATGGCGCCAGTTCGGATTTTTAGGATAGAATCTTTTATCTTTTGTTTTAAACCCTAGTTTTCAAGGATATAAAAGGATACTTCTTTTCTAATAGGTGAGAACGTTTTTCCCTAGGTTTTCTTAGAGAATGATGAACTCCATGTCTAGCTAAACTCCCAATTTCCAACCAAGGTTAATCAAAGTTTGATTTTTTATATTTGTGAGATTTGTTCTTCATCTTTCTTTCTAATTCTTCTCTATTTCTATGTTTTCTATTTTATGCATTCAATATCACATTGTTTGATTGTTCAAATAGGGCCCTTTGATCATTCTTCAATTTGATAGATCGTCAATTAGAGTGTTTAAATCCGTAATTGTTTATGCATTCTAATCCATGTGACAATTAGTATGAATGATTAATAAGTCTTTTCATCTCATGCTATGAAAATATAGGATCTAGTCTAAATAGATCGAACGTTTCGCATTTGTTGGCTAGAATTGGTCGTCCTTCTCATCTTATTCTTGTCATTGATTAAATTCTATTGTCGTACTCTAGGGTTGTCATTGATTAGGGAAGTAATTAATGATCGTATCTTAATTAACGACAAACTAAGGAAGGATAGATTAATAAGACGTTCTTAATAATCATAACCAATTTAGAGAATGAGTTAGGATTTCATTAGAAAATCAATGATCAAATAATATAAATCAAACGATGATTACACCTTTGGTTGGAACTTTCTCCCATTGAATCTCTTCTTAACTTTTATTGTTTTCTTTCTCAATTTCTTTCTCAACAAACCTCAAAAACCCCCCAATTTTAATTCACCAATCTCTGTGGATTCGACCCTACTTTCCACTACTACAAATCCATAAATCCGAAAGTAGAGATCTTTATTTTTGGTGGATTCGACACCCACCAAGAATCTCATTATCAACTAAGTATTTTGAAAAAACCCTGTATTCACCCCCCAGTTTGACTGAACAGCCTTGATTTTAAAACCAAGTTGTAATTCAACCATCTTTTGAAACTTTAAAAAACAGGAAAAGGCCTCTGACTTTTGTGCTAAAGGAAAAATCCAAGTAAAACGAGAAAAGGCATCAATAAAATGAATATAGTATTTATAATTGCCAAAAGAAAGAATTGGAGAAGGACCCCATATGTCAGTGTGAATCAATTGCAGAGGTTCAGTAAACAAAGTAGATGAATTTGGAAAAGGAAATTTATGAACTTTACCAAGACAGCAAGAGTTACAAAAGTCAGATGCACTTTTATTTGAAAAATTGACATTACAAGAATGAAGAATTTGCCTTATTACATTCATAGAAGGATGACCTAGACGACAGTGCCATGTATGAAAAAGGGAAGGGGATGACATTACATGATTTGGCAAAGAAACATGAGAATGTAAAACATTTACTTGCTTATTAACAGAATTAAGGTGTGACTGTTGCTGCTGGAATGTATCCTTAAGAGACATAGAAGAGGGATGAAAAGCATATAGCCCATCTTTAAGTCTCCCTTCCATTAGGATTTCCTTGGAAACCTGGTCTTTAACCAAGCAAAAATCAGAATGGAACTCAAAAAAGACATGATTATCTTTGGCAAAAGTAGACACACTCATAAGATTTTTAGTTATTTCAGGAACATGTAATAGATTTTGAAGAAATAAAGGTCTAGAATTAAGATTAGAATAAAAGGCAGATTGACCAACATGATGTATAGAGAGTGGAGTACCATTACCCATATGAACTCTCTCTTGACCCTGATAATCAGTCCTCTGATTAAGATTTTGAACATCAGCAGTTACATGATTGGTAGCCCCAGAATCCGGATACCAGTAATTGTCATTAGCAAGTTCAGGTGTAGCCATGAAGGCAGCCATTTGAGCTGACATAGGTTGTGAATTAACATTGAAGTTATGAAAACCTCCATTGGAAGATCCTGCAACAGATGACTGAGACTGATAATTGTAACTATTGTTACTCTGAACACCCAATCCTTGAAAGTTTGGATAAAAATGTTGATAGCATTTTCCAGACAAATGACCTATCTTTCCACAAAGTTGACATTGAGGCATGTTATTTGCTTGCCAATGATTCTTACCACGATAATTTCCTTTATTTCGATTATTGCCTTTGTTACCCGAAGTATTTCTCCTGTTTTGAAAATTCTGTGGAGAATTTTGAGAAGATGGAGGAGAATTCCTCTTGAACTGAGATGAAATTTGTGAATTTACAAGATTCACAGTAATTGATTCAACTTCCTTTGCTCTTTTCTCAATACGAATCTCATGAGCTAATAAAAGTGATTCAACCTCTTCGACAATATACTCATCTTTTCTGGATTGAATTGAAACCACAAAAGGATCATATTCACCAGTCAATCCATCAAAAATTGCCTCTATATGCTGAGAATCAGTCATCATGCAGCCAACAGAATCTAACTGATCTACAGCATTCTTAATCTTTAACAAGTAATCGGCAATAGAAAGATTACCTTTCTTAGTTTCCTTCAATTGATCCTTCAATTGAGAAATTTTTGCCTTTGTTTTTGAAGCAAAATAGGTATGGAGAGTAAACCAAATCTGTGAAGAAGTTCTGCAACCAACCATTTTTGTAAGAAGTTGAGGAGAAATCGATGAGAGAAGCCATGACATAAGAAGATTATCTTGTGCTTCCCAATCAAGAAATGCATTATTGAATTTTCCTAATTTTTCATCATCAGGACTCGAAAATTTCACAGGAATTGAAGGAAATCGTTCGAAAACATATTGTTGAAGTCGATGTCCTCGGATAGCAGCTTCAATTTGCTGGCGCCAAAGTAAGAAATTGCCATTGTCAAGCTTCACATAAACTTTGTGTGAAAATGAGACGATTTTTGACGAACCAGATTCAAGCAAAATTGATGGAGAAGAGGTATCAGAATCCTCATTCGAAGTCATGGCAAAAGAGAAAAGAAGAAAATGAAAATGGAGAATACGTCAAAAAGGCAAAAAAAAAGAGATGATGACTGACAGCTTGTAGGTAGAGAAGATGACAGCTAGCAGCGGAAAGTGGGGGAGAGAAAAATTTGGACGCTAGTTTTCAGCTCTTGATACCATGTCAAAATAATGATTTTCTCTCCCTTTCTCATTAGTCTCAAAGATATTTATAACATTACAAATTCTCAACTAACCTCACCAACTCTCTTAACTAGAATAACAAATCAGTTGCAACAATATAACAAACTAATTACATTTCCTAATAAGATGAGGACTTGTTTCTGAATTAGCAGCTGGCGAAGAAACAAGAAAGTAACTCTGAAAAAGACAACAAAATCAATCATCGAAGAAGCTAAATAAGTTTTCGAATTCAGAAGATGAGTTTGAATTTGAGAGAAAGAGATGAGTAATTCACAAGCATTTGAGTTGAATTGAAGATCAAAAAGAGTGGAGATTTGATCCTTTGGGAACCTCCATTCTTTAACTCTCACTGATTCTTCTCTTCTTCTTAGTTCGAAAAAGCAACTGTAAAAATTTGAAACAATTCCAAAAATACTAGTCACTGAAAAGAGGGAAGGGAGAGTGTATTTGGGCTGGGCTTTTACTACATCTCAAATTAGGCCCAAAAATTACTACTTTGGGCCCATGGAGTTGCTTCATGCTTTTGAACCAGTGGTTTGATTTGTTTTAATTATTTATTAGATCCACTAAATTAAATATAGGATTTTTATGTATGTCAATTGCGATCACTAGTACTATCGTTTTATCTGAATTCCGATTATAATGCATCCCGCCATCCGACGGGAAGGCGGAAATCATGAAGCCGTTGTCTGGTCGGGAAAAACCGCCAAGAAATCTCCATCGCGAAGAAACTTGATATCGAAGGTAATTTCTCCGGCAATCTATGGAGAAACTTGCTCGATTTGCCTCAAAGATTTAGAGGATCGTAGCGCCGCTGTGCTTACAAAGTGTTTTCACGCTTATTGCGTGGAATGCATTCGCAAATGGAGCAACTTTAAGAGAATTTGTCCTCTTTGTAACGCTCACTTCGATTCTTGGTTCTCGAGCATCGATCTCTCTCGTGGAAGGTTCTGGAAAGAACGATTACCGACTTTGAATTTTGCTGATAAGCTCAATGCCGGAGTTGAATCCTCTTCCCCAATTGATTCTCGGAGGTATGTTTTCTATTTACTTGTTTTTTAATTTTCGAATTTTGGGAACAAATTTGAACTCTGAATTTGGAAATTTTAGGATTCTTCGAAGCACGAGGAATGAATTAAATAGGGTTAGAAGGTTAGAAAGATCGATGCCGTGGCGGCGATTGTTTGGACGGTCGGAATCTGTACCTGCTGATGTTATTGCTCAGAGGAAACTTCGATGGCGAGCAAGGTATTTTACTAGATTTATTTTTGGGAAATTTTCATGAGCAGCTATATTTACAAATATAGCAGAGTTTTTATTGTGTCCATCAGTGATTAATGGGTTTATCATGAATACCGTAAAAGAATCTACTATATTTATAAGCAATGTTATATTTGTAAAAGCACGGTTGCTAATTTCTATTTGGATTATGATTATGTGAAGCATATATGAACAATGCATTCAAGCTGTACCATCTTCTGTCAGAAACAGCACAGGACCGGTATGCTTTCTATAATCCTTGAGCAGTTGCATGTTGTAAATTTCTTTGCATTTTCTTACTCCGTTTTTGCAATTGTGTTTGCGTATATGTAGAATGTACTAGAAAATTTTGGAGGCAAAGAAGCAATATTACGTAGGATTGAACCGTGGATTCAAAGAGAGCTGCAGGCCATCTTAGAGGATCCAAATCCGTCTATAATTGTTCATGTGGCTACCACCCTATTCGTTGCAAGACTCGCAGTTCCTACCACACAGCTTAATGCCGAGAATGACTTCCTTTCGCCTCTGCGCCCGTTCCTTCATGATAAAACCGATTTGTTTTGGCATGAACTAAGGTACATGACTCGTAACTGTTCAATAATTTTGATCCCCATATCTGTTTTGTTTGGTGCATCTAAATGCTGAAATTAAAATAACTTTTCTGGTAGAGTAAAAGTGTCCCCGATACCCACACACACTCACTGTAAAAGTAGGAAGTATTAAGAGTTTAGTTCACTTCTAGATTCAACAACAATACTCGGAAGGTATTAAGACTTTGAAAGCCCTGGCATCTCTCTTAAGCTGTAACTTTAGCTGTCAACAAGTGAATTATATGACGAATTATCTCCTTTACCTATTCCTGTAACCAGCATTCCCGAACTACCCCGGGCTGTTAACTTACTCAACCAGCTTGCCCACCCTCCTACATCTAGAATATGTAAACTGTGGGGGTGGAATCATAGCACGTTCAATATAAGGCTTCACAATTACTCGAGTTTTTTATTCCTTGATCACGATACGGGGATACACTTTATTCTTACTTCAGAAAGTTCCCTCTCAGATGTTTTGCAGGAAGTTCATTTTGTATGGAAACTTATGATTCAGTGGTTGAATATAGAACCATGGATTAATTGAAGAAAGAGAAGCTTCAGTTTGAGGAAATATTTTGCAGTGAGTGTTTTACTAGTCTTATCTTAACATGAAGAAATGGTTTAAGCAAGCGATGGATTAGCCTAGTGGCATCACTGGCATGGCAGTGTTTTTTCCACTTTTGCCCCTACCTGGAAGAAAGAACCATGGTGTAAAACATCTTGTACTGTCGAAGATTTCAAAGATAGGGTCCCGTATCGAGGTGTTAGTTTGATGGATCTCTGCTCATCACACTTCAGTCAAACTGGTGGCTTGATCGTCTCCATTCGACCCATATTTTCTACTGATCTATCTTTGTCTAGGGACAGGTTAACCTTTAAATGGATTACCTACCCCTATGGAATTTCCATCCTAAGTTCTAACAATGGACAAATTGGAGTGGTTTTCAATTTATAGACATGGAGGAAATACTTGAACACAGGCATCCTATCCCACCAAAGGTTCCAAGGACAGTCTCGACCATGGAAGATTGGAAGCTTAATCAAAAATTGAAGAAGACGATTGATTAATTTAAGCAGCTTTATCATTATGGGACTGAGGGTGTTAGAGATCTCTATTTGGGACATTATAATTGTTAAATGTGTTGGTGTTATTGGCCATTATTTGGAATGTAATCTATCTCACATTGCTTTTACTTTTTCTTTGGGTTTTATTATTATTTTGATTTCTAAATATTCAAAATCATTTTCAAATTAAATAAAAGAGAAGGAGAAATAGACAGCGATAGACTAGGGTTTAATCGAAGCAATAAATCTCTTTGTTCTTTTACACTCTCAAAGTGGACTGAAACGACAGAAGAGGGGAGACGGCGATGACAAAAAGTACCTGTTGACGGCGGCGAATAGATTTAGGTTGAGTGAGAATATTGAGTTTGGTGAATATTAGTAATGTGGAAAATTCTACGAGACAGACTAAAAATCCCTGTATGTGCACGAGTCGATTCTAAGTGGTTAATTTTTTTTACAGTGTATTTATTTTAATTATTTAAATAAATTAAAATTTTAAAAATATAGCTGTAATCAATAGAAATCTTACGTAAGATTTTTTTGGGTTTCCCTCAATCAATTGACTCCTTTTTTTTCTAATTGTCAACTCTACCATCCCCTTCCAAATTTTCACAATCATTTGAAGATGCAGGTATGTCATGATTGATTTTTTATTTTTAAATTTGGTGTTAAATCACACAATCACAAATATAATGTTTACTGATTTTACAATCACATACACAACAGCATCGATCACAAAATAAGAATATAGGATCACACATGTATAAATGATTTGATCACACATATAAATTTTGAATAAGTATGTGATCACATATATAGGATAGTGATCACAAAAAGTTTCACCAAATAGACAATATGACACACATATCTAATTTTATATATGAATTGAATCAATCTAACGATCACATTTTAAATACAATTAAAAAAGAACAATTACATTTATAAGGGAACGATCACATTCTAAAAACGACAAACATATTTAATCACATTAAAAAAAATTACAAACAAATATAAAGAATGACGATCACATCATAAAATATACGATCAAGAACGATCACCTTTAAAAAATAACGATCTCATTCAAAAGACAACGACTACATTTAATCACATCAAAGAAAATCAATTACGAACAAGATCATATTTAAATAATATTAAGAACGATCACATTTAAAAGATAAAATGACAATCAAACATTGGAATAGCAACGATCACAATGAAAGAGTTGTGATCACAGTGAATCAGGAATCTCAATATTTCAGAGTATGAAGTTTCATAATCTAAATATTTGTATGTTAGATTTAACAAAAAAAAAAAAAAAAAAACTAAATGTGTTTATTTGTAATTGAAAATTAATGGTTGAGATTTAATATTATAATCTAATGGTTAAAATTAAATTAGATTTCATAAAATAGTTAAAGTAAAAAGGGTAAAAAAAATAAAGGGATGAGATCAATTGAGTTAGATCTAAGGGTTTATAAAAGTCTTTGTACCATACAGGGACTTTTATTCTCTGTACTGTAGTTTGACCCTAGTAATGTATATCAGTTCGGTTTTTTTAAGCAAACCATACCAAAAGGTTGGTTTATTAAAAATGCATTTTTAAATTGTAAATTTCAAAATGGATAAAAATTGTCAGAATTTTCATAAATAACACTGTCAAAATCATAAAAACTTGTCAGATTTGAAAAACTAAACATCTCATTTAGAAACATAAAAACGACAATAAGATTGATTATTCAACTCTTTTGTTAAAATAAATCAAATTTTAAAAATAAATTAAAAATCTTACTAACTACCATTTCTCTTTTAAAAAAAATTTATAAACCCAAGCAAACCAATTTTAGTGGAAAAATATAATGAACAGATTGGATAGGATCGGGTTGGTTCAAATTTCAAAATTGTACACCTTAAATATATATATATATATACCCAACAAATAAAGAAACACAAAATACATCATGTCAAATTATACTAATAAAATTTATTGAGTAATATTCAAGAACTGATAATTTAAAAAAAAAACATGATAAATATAAAATTTTGAAATTAAAATAGAATTTTAACTTTTCCTTAATAATGAGCGAAGAAAAAAAATCAGATCTGGTTGATGGGTTAACTAATCATATCTTAAAACAAAAATTACCAGCCCAACATCATGACTCATAATGTTTCATTCCATTCCTGATAAATATCAAACAAGTGAGAGAGAAGAAAGGAAGCTTTACCCCCTAACTTTTATTCAATGGTTCAGCAATTTCAGCTTTGGACACAATTTGAAAAGAAAAAAAAAGTTTAAAAACAAGAGATCATTACTACACATGAATTGCAGCATATCCAGATCCCATATAAGATAAACATTGAATTGTGAAGAATCCTCAGACTCGTTAAATCGCCTGCTTCCACAATGACATTGGTTAGACTATGTGGGATCAAAAACGCTTTCCCTATAGAAATGACACTTTGTTTCCTAATAGGCAAATGTGGCCCACCTACCTAGGATCTTTATCTTACGAGTTTTCCGGCGTCTAGTGTTGTAGAGTCGTGTGTTTGTCCCGTGAGATTAATCGAGATTTGCACAAGCTGGTCCGGACACTTAGGGATAATATATGAAAAAGAGAGAGAATGAAAAGGCATAAGCATGAACACAAGAACCAATAGAGATGTCTATGGTAACTCATGCTTTTAGGGTAATTCAAGAGAAAGCTAGACATGGTCTATGGTCCACTGTACTACTGGGCTTGGCTTATTCAAGGTAAAATAAGTGGTGGTAGCCATAAAAAGATATTTGAATATAGATAATAAGAGCTAGCGTCTACTAGTACTGAATCATGGAACCGTGATAAGTTATCAACTGAAAAATAAGGCCTGTGGTAGAAAAATTGTAATGGATATAAGGATATATCGGTCCGAGAAAATTGATCGGGATATGGAATGACTTTAAATAGATCAGTTTAGATGCTAGCTTCGATGCTACTGGATGGGGTTGCAATGGTTCTGATCGATTGGCCAGTGCTCTGAAGGGACTGATTGTCAACACCAGAATGAGAAATTGATCCACTTGTAGATGTAATGGAACCAACTGATATCGTAGAAGTACTCATCGCTGATGAAAGTACGGTGAAATTAGAGTCCTTACTTGATCCTAAAGCATGTTCCTGCCGCAACTCTGAAGATGAGGATGATGGGGCCAAAGTACCAACCGATGAACCGACAGGATAAGGTGCAACTGGCATATCAGCAAGAGAAGATGCAGAAGGACTGTAACTTAGAGTCCCCGTTGGATGGTCAAACTTGCATGCAAGACCAAACTTACATACTCCATGTTGTGCAAAATGATTACACACTGGTGCACCCTATAAATCAGTAATGAATTACTAAGAAAGCACTTGAAATATTTATAATTACTTGCATAGAAACAAATTAAGGCTGGAAAACGTGCACACTCATGAATTGTATATATTTAAAATAAATGTTGGATAAATACCCATAGAAATGCAGGATCAACTGCGAAAAAGATTGAAAGCACATTTCTTGACAAAATTATAAAAAATATATTGAACACGAAAGAAAAACTAAGAAAGATTGATGGCAGATGCAATGCCTGAATACAATACTCAGCATTTATCAATGCAGACATCCTATAAATTAGTCAGACTATGCAATATCATTAAGGGTCAAATACACCTAAGGTGATTATATATCTTAAGAAATGCAGGGCACCCGAAGGGACTTTGGTCATGAGATGTAGAGCCTATTTACTTACATTAGAGAAATAGTTGTAAAAATACATCGAAACAGGATTTACGTCCCATAATAAACTTCAATATTGGAACCATCAAATGAAAAACAGAGAACAGAATTTCAAGCGTAAGTGAAAAGAAAAAACTAAGCTTTGCTCCAATGTGTTAAGCATCAGCATGCAACAAATTAGGAGCTCACCGGACGCAGAGGAAAACCCAAAGGACTAAGCATAAAATTTCCTTTTGGTGCAATCAATTCAGCAGGATGATGGTATTTACAGGATGATCCAAATTTACAGTCCCCTCTTCTCAAAAAATACTGACAATCTGGTTGACCAGGCCTTTGTGGAAAGGAATGTTCCCCACTTGATAAACTAAGTAAAGATCTACTCTGACGTGAATGTGATCCTGTATATACTGGTGCAGAAGGATTAAGTTGAGTGATTCCATAAAATGGTCCTGAGCCAACAGAAGTTTGAGTACTAGGAGAAGCTCCTGGGCTAACAGATGCCTGCATGGATAGTAAAACATATTTAAGTAAACCCGCTAAATTTCACACACCAAAGGTGCATAAAACTATACATACCGGGTATGGACTCCAACCAGGGAAGGGAATCATTCCTGGGGAAAGCAGCAAAGGACCATAAGCACTATGGACATATGAACTTGGCAATATAGGTGGCCTTGCAACTACCGCACCATAATGTTGCATTGGAGAAGCAGATGGAGACTGAACAGGGTGATAGATTGTGGGTGCCGATATTGATGAAGCCTGCAGAACTGGTGATTGAACTGGAAGTTGCATGCCAATTGGCTGTGGATGGTTGTATTTACATATCTCCCCAAATTTACAACGTCCACTTTTCAAGTAATAAGAACAGTCTTTCTCACCCTACATCAATGTCATTTATAAATCTCCCAAGTACAAATTTGAGTATTCAAATACAAAAGATTTAAATACCAGCCGTAATGGGTATCCATAATAATTCAGTGATACATGGCTAACAGAATCTCCTCCTTGCCTTGGATGATAATACTTGCAAGAAGCCCCAAACTTACAAGTCCCCATCCTCGTGTAGTACTGAAAATCAAGTGGAAAGATCATTTTAACAATACTGCTAGATAGAATGTCAGACAGAGATCACCTCGTAATCCATAAAAAGATACTTTGAAGTCATGTGTTCATCATCGGAAAGTATTACACCATGGCACATTGTCGTATTACAATATTTAGATGCCAAAAATGCAAGCTTCATGTTAAAAAAAAAACACAATCCATATCAATACCTGACATATAGACTGGTCAGTTCGCTCTGGTGGTTCTCCTCCGCCAGGTCTTGCAGCTCCCACAATCTGATCATTATGCATCTTTCAAAATAAGCTCATTAACATTAAAAGATCAAATCATTCAACCAATAGTAACATGTGTTGTTTCATTCTTTTTTAGCACAACCGATAAAGGAAGGGGTTTCGGGTTCAAACTCCCACCTATCACGGGTATAAGTAATGTATTTTAATTTTACCACTCTACCAGGCGCACTTCGTACTTCTTCCCAACATTGCATTACACATCCAACTCAAAAACCAAAGTACATAACTAACACAAAAACGAAACTAAACTAAACAATCAAATTAAAAACCCACTTAAAAAATTCATAATTAAACCCTAAAATTACGATCTCACATCAAACAAAGAAGAGAGTTAGATAAAATTACCCCACGACGGGTACGGGGATGATTGAACCGACACCGAGAACCATACCCACAAAACCCAGTACGCAAAAAGTATATACAATCAGGCTCTTCGGATCGTTCCGGATACGATTCCTCGCCGTCTAATCCCAACTTCCACAAAGCTTCTGCATTTTTGGCACATTCTATTAAAAAACCCAACTTTGATCATAATTAGGAATGAAATACCTAATGCAGTATAAAAGAAACCTACCCTCAAGCTCATGGGGCGGATCGGACCCGGAACCAGACCCGTCGGTGGCCCGATTGAATCGCTCCATTGTATGAACGATGAGGAAGAAAAAAATGTCAGTGTCTGGTCGTAGGTAGGGTAATATGGAAAGTTCGAGAATGTTCCTGAAGAAATCGGATCCCGAGAATCAAAAAGAAAAACCTAATTGGGGGAAGAATTTCTCTTGGGATTGGCTGGGTTGGGTTGGGTTGGGTTTTCTTCCCCCTTCTCTTCTGTTATGGTTTTGATCTCTCTCTCTCTCTCTTTCTAGCGTAATACCGAGAGAGACTTCTGTATTGGTTAGTTTGTGTACGCGCCAAATACAGGAGGATTTTACCAAATTGTACTTTTCTTTTCTTTTTATTTTATAATTTAGGGTTAAAAATTTAGGTGATGATTTACCCACATTTTCTGGAATATTTATAAAAGTAATATGTTTTAAAAGTATTTATAAATATAGTAAATTTTTGAGCGGTTCAATCACTAGTTCGTTGTGATCATCTTTATATGTTTTTATAATAAATTGATCGATGGTTTTTTTAATAATCAATATTCATCACTAAAACTCAGTAAAAAATTGGGGATTTTGCAAGGCGTAATATTTATAACAAATAATAGCCAAAAACTTATTTATAAATATAACATAAATCTAAAAATCGTGTAAATAATATTACAAAATGGTCCCTAGTTTTGTGCATATTATCACTTATCGGACTTATAAGTTATTACGGTCACTTATTTACATAAATGAGAGTTTTAAAAAAATATATCTAAATATTTTTAAAAAAAAATTATATTTACAAATATCACAGAAAATCCTGATACCCAATAATAATTCTATAAAAATTACCATATTTACAAATAATTTTAAGTACTGATATATTTATAAATACAATATAAGGTCTCTTACCTAGGGATTCCCATAAAAATATAATTACCTATTTATGACATCAGTATACATTACGTAAATTAATTTGAATTTTTTTTCCAACCACCAAAGTATGATTAAAAGAACATTTCTTGACTTTTTAAAATTGTGAATATTTAATCGTTTATAAAATCATGTTAAAGTAGTAGCATTTGTTACATGACGACAAAAGTTTAGTGAGGGTGATTAAAAGAGACTAACAAAAGGGCAATATGGGGACCGAGCTTTAAATCAACGAGGAAAACATGCTTAGTAGTTAGTAGTTAGCATATTAAAAAAACAACTGATTATTTTTATTTTTTAAATATATTTCTAATAGTTTTGAAAAATAATATTAAATTCTAGGTTTCCTATTAATCTTCTAACTTGTTTCAATTTATTTTTACATAAATATTTTTAAAAAATGAAAAATAAATAAATAAATTATCTAAGAAAAATCTTAATTTATAAATATAAAAATTCAAAATTAAACTATTGCTAAATTGATTATTATTTTATAAAACATATGTTCTCTTAATATTTATTTTAAAAGGTATAAATTTATTTATTTTATAACAACTCATAATATAATAGTGTAAAGAGAAAACTAAACTAAACATATAACACGAGAATTGAGAACATAATATGGTAAATAAATAAATAAAATTTAAAAAACGAAATTTTTAAATAATTGTTTTTAAAATATAAAAAGACTTCAAAGTTTTTAATAATTATCTAAAAATCTCTATCTCTATCTATCTATCTAATATATAAAAGTGTGGAAGTTTTAGAAACATTTTAGGATAATTATACCCTTTTATAAATTATGAAATTTACAAAATATGCCACTACAGCAATTAATTACCACTAACAATTAATTATTATATTCTTATAATATATTATCTCTTATTTAATATAATGTGTTAATTTTTTAAAAAAAATAGATTTTTTTATTGAATTTGAATTATTGTATAAAATATTTTTTAAATACTAAAGGAAAAGGTACATTGATTATTTTTATGGTAAAGGTACATTAATTCATTAATTTTTGCTATATTTTAAATTAGATGTATTAGTTACTTTTATCTATACTATATATAAAAAGTGCATTCATATGTTTTCTTGATGGACAAATTTATTTTCTCGATGAAGTCATATCTTTTGATAATTCAATAGCCTGTTTTCTATCAATTAAAAAAAAGTTTCATGTGTTTTATTCGATAAAGTTAAATTTATATTAGTAACTTGAAGTATACTATAATTTATTTTTTAAATGCAATATTGAATATATCTATATTTATCTCTATATCTATATATATTAAGAGGATATGGAGAAATACTTTTAAACCATAATAACTCTTATCGATTTTTTAAAAAATATAAAAGAAAAACAAATAAATCACATGCAACGTGTTAAAATCTAGTATATAAAAAAATCTTCATAAAATTCTTAAAAATTTGATAATTACTTAAAAAAATATCAAACTTTAAAAATGATATTTTAATGTTTATTCATTAATGAATTTATCAAAATCGTACAAGATAATAAAATTTGAAAAATTGTTTCAAACATCTCAATAGTTATAAAAAAAATGTCAATTATATCAAGAGAAAAAAAATTAATGACACGAGATAAATGAAAGCAAAAACTATTCTCTTTAAAAAAAACTTTTGCTATTTTGAAATTAATGTCAAGAAAAATGTTATTTGACAGTAATTTCCTTTTCTTTTTTATAAAGTAATTACTCTGACGGTGGACTAACACGCGCTGCAACAGCGCGATTAAGGATTGCATGAAGCAGTGGGTCAGAGTCAAAGAGACTGGAAGATCATAAACTTCCATTTCAGTGGCATCAGAAGTGGCAGGGTTCATAAGATGAACGGATGAGATCAATTTCCATATAATAGACGGTATAGATGGCTTGCTGTAGTATGGTGGTCAATACAGTGCCCGAAATGAGAGAATACGACAAAAAAGGAGATCGTGTGTAATGCAAGAAAGCTACCCCATACACCGGGACCCACATCGTCACCGACGTGTTACAACCGGGTAAGGCCGGTAACCACGGCCGAAGTTTGGGGAGGATGGAAACCGGAGTAGCAGGTGATCCGGTGGTAAGTAGTTTTGTTTTGATGTGGACAATTTTCGGGCACCAATGTTTTGAAACAAAAGATTCGAGGTTATTTGGTACAATAAAATGTGGATGAGATCATTTTTGGGTAATTTTTAAAATAATTATAGTTTTTAAAACATATTAGAAAAATATTGTTTATTTAAAACATTTTAGAAAAATTTTTAGAGTGATGATGTGGCTTTATCTAATCAGTTTATTTTTATCCACGTCAATAAACTACCACGATTTTCTAAAATGTTTGAATGTTTTTTATTCTTGAACTTTTATAATAATAAAATGTTTTAAATGTACAACATTTTTCTGATATGTTTTAAAAATCACCCATAAAAATTTGTATAAATCACACAATCGCTAGATAAAAAATGATAAATACAATTAAGAAAAATCAATATACAAGTTTCCAGACCATTGACCTTTCATATTCATTAAATCAAACTATATGATTTGGTTTAATCAATTTGATTTTATTCTGCTTAATATAAGAATTAAATTGATTTTTACCCTTATGCACGTCAATAAAATGATGAATTTGATGGTAAATTTATTTAAATTCGTTTTGATTGTAAGTATAATATTAATAAAATAATAATTTTAACGTTTAGATTATATTTTTAAATAATTGTAGTTTATAAAATAAATTGAAAAAAGAAAGGAATGAGTGAATGCCACATTTTCGGCCAAATTAGCATACTACCATAGTTTCCTAAAATGATTCAAATGTACAATGTTTGTCTAATATGTTTTAAAAACTACAATTATTTTAAAAACAACCCCATTTTTATTCATAAATATATTAATTATCAAATTAATGTTTTTCATTCTTGAACTTTTATAATTATAAATAATTTTAAAATTTTAAAATATAAATGAAAAATTAGTAAAAAAAGTGGAACTATAGATCAAACCGTCTAAATACAAATTGAATTGAGATCATATTCAATCACTTTTACGATCTATTCAATTTGGTGTCACATAATATGAGAATGAAACTGTTTTTTCACCTTTATCCATGTCAGAAAATGATAAATTCGATAACTAATTTATAAAATTTCATTTTTATTTGCATGGATAATATTGAGAAAATCTTAATATTAATGTTTAAATTAGATTTTTAAATAATGGTAGTTTTTTAAACATATTAGAAAAATATTGTACATTTAAAACATTTTAAAAAACTGTTGTAGTTTGCTGATGTGGATAAAAAGAAACTTATTAGATAAAGCCACATCACCACTCTACCATGTTTTCCTAAAATGTTTTAAATGTACAACATTTTTCTAATATGTTTTAAAAACTACAACTATTTTAAAAATTACCCATAAAAATATGTATAAATCACAAAATCACTAGATAAAAAATGACAAATACAATTACCATGTTTTCCACATCACCACTCTACCATGTTTTCCTAAAATCACTAGATAAAAAATGACAAATACAATTAAAAAAATCAATATACAGGTCTCCAAACCAGTGACCTTTCATATTCATTTAATTAAATTATATGATTTGGTTTAATCAATTTGATTTGACTCCGCTTAATATAAGAATTAAATTAATTTTTACTCTTATGCACGTCAACAAAATGATGAATTTGATGGTAAATTGATTAAAATTCATTTTGATTGTAAGTATCATGTTAATAAAATCATAATTTTAATGTTTAGATTAGATTATTAAATATTTGTTTTTTAAAAAATAAATTAGAAAAACGTTGTACATTTGAAACATTTTAGTAAACTATGGTAATGTGCTAATGTAACGTCCCGTTATTTTTGTGATAAAATTTTATTTATTTATTTATTTATTTTATTTTAATTCAAGTAATTAAGTTCATTTATTTATTATTAAATTAGAAATTTGCAATTTATTTCATTTTAATTCCTTTTAATGGCTTTATTTATTTAATTACGTTTTAATGGTGTTAATAATTATTAACGGGCCAATTAATAATTATTAATCACCATTGGGTTAGTTTGAGATGTTCGGGATTCGTTTTAAGCCAAAAGTCTTAAAAAGGGCAAAATCGTAATTTCCAACTTCCTAAATATCTATTTACTATTTGTCATCTTCTTTAAATGAGTCATTGACTCATTTTTGACCAAAACATCACCATTTTCTTCTCCAAACCCGAGCAACAAAGGGAAGAAAAGAGAAGAGGAAGAAACGGTCGCCGACCGCTTCTTGGCGTTTTGCGTGATTTCGGATGCGTTGGAAAGCTCTCGCCGGGACCTTTCTACCCATTCCACTCTTGGAACGTTTCCAACTCTCTAAGGTAAGCCCTAGATTTCGAATTCTCATTGAACTTCCATGGAAATTGATTCAAGCTTTTGTGTTCTTTCGATTTCTTGCGTGAAACTCCAGGTGTTTGTCAATTCGGGAGTAGTTTTATGTGTTTTTGGAAACTATTTCATAACCCTAAAACCGAGTTTCAATCGAAACCCTTTCCGTTTGAAATTTACCCTTTTGGGATTGAAAATGGGTTAGAAATTAATGAATGAATGTTTATTTAAATTCAATTCGGAAAGGGATTAATGTTCAAAAACACTATTCATCGATACCCATTGAAATCGGGATTATCGAATTTGATTAAAACCAACTCAAAACGTATTTTGAATTGCCAAAAAGCCAAAAACCAAACCCGAGACTCATTTTTGATGATAGGGCCGTGGGCCTCTTTGTGGGTTTTATTGGGTTTTCGTTGCTTTGTATGTTTAGTAATTGTTTGAATGATAGTTGGTTTCGTTATTGATTGTTACGATGTAATTCGTTTGTAGGTGTTTTTGAACTTCGTGGTTGATCGCTCCTTCGAACTTAGGAGCTAAATCATCTTATTAATAAGGTGAGAATAGTTAGCATTTAAATTAAATATGGAAAGCAAACTAGTGTGATGGTTTGAGAGTTTGAAACTAAGATTAGAATCCGAACCTAAGATTAGAGGGTTGTGAGTTAGTGCCCTTAGGATTAAGAGTTAATCCTTTAAGTGAGAACTTAGAAATTCTCGAGAAAGACTTTGAATCTTAGAAGATTCTAACTTAGTTTCGTTATGAAACTAAGGTTGGATTATTTTGAAGTCAAAATGATCCAACTTGTAATTTAAAACGGTTAATAGAACCCCAGGTTATTTGGAAGTATAGAATCCTGGAGGACATAGGTTAATCGTTTAAATTATGATTCTAATCTTATTACTAATATCGGAGTTCGATCGTCATATCGTTCATTCGAGTTTCTCAGTTATTTTACTTTTTGTCATTTACTTTATGTCTTTACTTATGCCCATTTACCTTATGTGTATTTTAATTACTTTATCATTTACTTTACTTTATTTAATTGTACAAGCATATGCATAACATTTTGCACCATTATTTATTATACTACAACATCTCGCATCATTGAAAAGAGAAAAAGAAAAGAATGAAAAGAATGAAAGGAACGGTGGATGAGTGGATTCCCACGTTACCTTCATGCATAAGGTGAATGATGGATGAGTGGATTCCCACATTACCTTCATCATGCATAAGGTTGAATGGTGGATGAGTGGATTCCCACATTACCTTCATGCATAAGGATAAGGGTGGATAGTTTGTAAAAATCCACATTACCTTCATTACATGCATAAATGGCAATTGCGTATCCTATGGATGTACTCATTACTTTTATGCATATGATAGATGAGAAAGAGAGTCGAGATGTTATATTTTTTTTTTTTTTGCAAAGTCATTTACTTTTCTTACTTTATGTTATAACAAGTTAAAGGATGAACAATTAGCCTAAGTGTGCTAATTAGTTTCATCAAATGGAAAATATGACTTAGAATGACCTAGACTTTGGAGAATTCTAGGAAGGATTGTGTCGGTTTATTGGACACAAATCGGAATGCGAGTTTGAGGTCTATATTTACTTTTTATGCTTATTATTCTCACCTGGGCTTAGTTTGTTAGCTCATGATATTACAACCAATTTCCGGTAATGCCTTGGCTAGAGGTCGAGGAGGAGGAGGTGGTCTTTGCGTGATCGAGGGATGCCGACCTCGAGATGGACTAATGGTTTTGTAAAGTTTATGTCTTATTTGATAAACTTTAAGGAATTGTATTTTGTATTTGGCTCCTAAGAGCCTAATGTTGATGAATTATGACATTATATATTTGAACTCCTGATTTGGACTTAAAGTCCATGAGATTTGATTAGATTTGAAAATTAGGTTGTAAACAGGTTTTTCGCGATGCCAATTTTCAAACAAAACCACGCCAATTTTTCGTAAATTAAAAGACTTCCGCTGTTTTCTCCGATTTTAATTTATTTAAAAGTGACGGTCGTCACACGATTGGTATCGAGCCGATGGGTTTCGGAGACTACATGCGATGCATGTTTGTATTTCATGTTTTGTTTTAAGTCCATTCTCGAAAGTCAACATCCGAGATCGCAGCACCAGGTATTCCTGGACCTTATCTTTAAACTCGCATTTCATTTCGATTTGGTAAAAGAGTGGTGAATCCTCTTTTACAAGTGACTTATCTTGTTTTATTGACTTTATTTCAGTATGCCTCCTAGAAGAGGGGCTAGACGAGTTGGAGTGAGAGGTAGAGGTAGAGGCGAGCTCGGAGCCCTACACCTCCACCACCACCTCCACCTTGTGATTCCTATAGTACCTCCGCCAGGATTTCATTGTACCGCCACCGTTCGGGGGCGAGGAGTTTATATTTCGAGGAGGATTATCCGGGATTATTGCGAGATCCTGGTAGACCAGGATTGCCTGTTGTACCACCACCTGAGACCGGTGACGTGGCGCTTGATCAGGTTGGATCTACCGAGGTCGCTAGATTTTTGAGAGAGTATAGTAGACATGCACCTGGTGAGTTTAACGGTAGGTCTTTGGATCCATCTTTTGCTTGAGCTCCTGGATTGATAGAGTTGAGAGAGATTTCGAGTTTATCGGTGCCCAGACCATCCGCAGGTCCATTGTGGTACGTATTCTTTGGTTGATGATGCTCTATATTGGTGGAGAGGTCTCCATAGGTCACTCTCTTTGACTATGGAGGTTACTTGGAAGGTATTTCGTGAGAAATTTTATGAGAAATACTATTCTGCTGATTTGAGAGATAGATTAGAGGTGGAATTTGTGACCCTGAAACAGGGTGATAGCTCGGTGGCCGAGTATGAGCGAGAGTTTGACCGACTGTCTAGATTTGCTCCTAGACAGATTGCTGATCCTGAGAGCAAGATGAGGAGATTTTTAGTAGGGTTGAGGGCCGAGATTAGGGGTCTTTTACGCACTCTGCGTCCGACTACCTATGAGGAGGCTTTAGAGTTTGCCCTTTCTTTGGATTTGGCATCTGAAGAAAAGAAGGGTAAACTAGCTGCTACCGGAGAGACTTCCTCTCATAAGAGGAAGGTGGAGGATGACCGTACTGGTCGAGTACCACCGCCACAGCAGAGACGGTATCAGCAGCAGCAGACTAGGGGTGGGATTCGATTTGGACACCGAGAAACACGAGGCAGGCTCCCTACCACTTAGGTGTTTTACTTGTGGTCAGGAGGGTCACCTATCTAGGTCCTGTAGGACTTATCAGGCTCATCCACCACAGTATGGTTACCCAGGTCAGGGTATGCAGCAGAGACCTTATCAGGCACCACCTGCTTTGTATGCTCCTCCAGGTTAGAGGTAGAGGTCATGACCGAGGCGAGGTCAGGACCGGGCAGGAAGGACGATTTAGAGGTAGAGGTCAGGGTGGTCAAGCACAGCAGTTCAACTTCCACCTGTTGTTCACCGCCACGATTTTACCTCCACCACCACCGAGATTTCCTCCACCGCCACGTCGATTCACCGCCTCCACCGCTCGATGATCAGGCCCGAGTTTATGCTACTAGAGAGGAGGCAGAGGCCGCAGTCTGTAGTTCCAGTACTGACATTGTTTTAGGCCATTCGGCCTTTGTTTTATTTGATTCTGGACCTAGCCACTCTTTTATTTCTTCTGCATTTGTTGAGTCGGCTATGCTTGAGTCTGCACACCGTTAGGGTTTGAGATGCGTGTTTCTACCCCAGTGGGGAAGTTTATTATTGCCGATAGTATGATTAACACGGATGATTTGTGCTTTATGGGTTGTTGTTTGCATGCTACTTTGATTATCATGCCTATGTCCGATTTCGATGTGATTTTGGGTATGGATTGGCTATCGCCTAATCGTGCCACTATTGATTGTACGGAGAGAGTGGTTGATTTTATGAGTCCATGTGGGACTAGTGTGCGTTTTCGTGGGACTAGTAGTAGATCGGTACCCACTTTGATATCGATGTTAGAAGCTAGTATGCTTCAAGTGATGGAGCCTTGGGTTACATAGCTAGTGTGGTTGACACTTCTATACCAGGAGGCTAGTTTGAGTTCGATGCCTATAGTGAGAGATTTCATCGATGTTTTCCCCTGATGAGTTACCGGTTTGCCACCTGGTGAGACAGTTTGATTTTCGATTGAGGTTGCACCTGGGACACTCCATTGTCCAAAGCACCATATCGTATGGCACCTGCCGAGTTGAAAGAACTCCAGAGCGATTCTAAGGACTTTTAGACTTGGGGTTTATACGCCCAAGTGTTTCGCCGGTGGGGAGCCCCTGTTGTTTGTGAAGAAGAAGAGACTGGTTCTATGCGTTTATGCATTGATTACAGAGAGTTGAACCAGGTGTTACGATGAAGAACAAGTATCCTTTGCCCAGGATAGATGACTTGTTTTATCGGTTGAGGGGAGCCACTATCTTTTCGAAGATAGATTTGAGATCCTGGCTATCATCGATTGAGGATTCGGGATGAGGATATTCCCAAGACGGCATTCAGGACGCGTTATGGACATTATGAGTTTGTAGTTATGTCCTTTGGCTTGACTAACGCTCCTGCGAGCCTTTTATGGACCTTATGCACACGGTGTTTAGGAGGTTCATTGACTCGTTTGTGATTGTTTTTATCGATGATATCTTGGTTTATTCCAAGACAGAGGAGTTGCATGCTATACATCTTCGAGAGGTTTTGACGATACTACGAGATCAGAGACTGTATGCCAAGTTCTCCAAGTGTGAGTTTTGGCTGAGGGAAGTGGCATTTTTAGGCCACGTAGTATCGAGTAGAGGAGTATCTGTTGATCCCTCTAAGATTGAGGCAGTTACTAACTGGCCTAGACCGACGAGTGTGGCTGATATTCGCAGTTTTCTGGGACTTGCAGGCTATTATAGACGGTTTGTGCAAGATTTCTCCAAGATTGCTTCAGCTTTGACACGTTTGACCCGGAAGGGGGTTGATTTTATATGGTCTGAGGATTGTGAGAGGAGCTTTGAGGAGCTCAAGAGGAGGCTTGTGGCGGACTGCGTTCTAGTGTCGCTTATGGGGACTGGTGGTTTGACTGTGTATCTGATGCTTCCCACGAGGTTTGGGATGTGTGTTGATGCGGCATGGTAAAGTTATAGCTTATGCTTCTCGTCGATTAAAGGAGCATGAGAAGAAATATCCGACTCATGATTTAGAGTTGGCGTCATTGTGCATGCATTGAAAATATGGAGGCATTATTTGTACGGTGAGAAGATTATGATATTTACTGACCATAAGAGTCTCAAATATTTCTTCACTCGAAGGAATTGAATATGAGGCAAGGAGATGGTTAGAGCTCGTCAAGGTTTATGACCGTGACATTCAGGATCATCCTGGGAGAGCCAATGTAGTGGCCGATGCGCTCGATAGGAAGTTTTCTCATTCTTGACTTTGTCGGCCTTACCTTTGAGATTGAGGTGGGATATGGAGCGGAGCTGAGATAGCATTGCTTATGCCGAGGTCACCGTGAGTCCGACTAGTTTGACAGTGGGGCCTACTTTGAGGCGGAGGATGATTGATGCCCAGGGGGGAGAGGTTCATTTGCGGGCTGGTTTTAGAGAGGCCGAGTCGATGTTCCTAGTCATTTTACCTTCTCTACGACGATGCTCCGATGTATCGTAAGAGGCTATGTGTGCCTTTAGGATCGACTTTTAGAAGGGAACTGTTGGAGGAGGCTCACGCTTCTATCTTCTCTATACATCCAGGTAGTACGAAGATGTACAGGGGACCTGAGAGAGCATTATTGGTGGCCTGGGATGAAGTTTGAGATAGCGGACTTTGTTAGTAGATGTTTGACTTGTCGCAAGTCAAAGCTTTGAGGAGGAGTTCATCGGGTTTACTTAACCCTCTCGAGTGTGCCAGAATGGAAATGGGAGGAGATTTCCATGGACTTTATCGGTGGTTTGCCGAGGACGCCCAAGGGTTATGATACCATTTGGGTGATTGTAGACCGTTTGACGAAGACCGCGCACTTTATACCTGGGAGGATTACCTACCCAGTGGAGACATGGGCACGATTGTATTTACGGGAGATTGTTAGATTACATGGTGTGCCTGTGAGGATAGTATCGATCGGGACACTCGTTTTGTCTCGAAGTTTTGGCGAGTTTGCATTCACCATGGGTACAGGCTTGGATTTTAGCACGACTTTTTACCCCAGGCAGGATGGTCGAGGCAGAGAGAGTTAACCGATTCCTGGAGGATATGTTGAGGGCTTGTGTTCTTGACTTTGGAGGCAATTGGGATTCTCGGTTGTACTTGGTAGAGTTTGCTTATAATAACAACTATCAGGCTACTATTGAGATGGCACCATTTGAGGCACTTTATGGTAGAAAGTGTCGATCTCCACCACCCCTGGGATGAGGTGGGAGAGAGAAGGCTTTTGGGACCTGAGTTGTTACGATTGACTAGTCGATCTATTGACTTGATCAGAGAGAGGATGAGGGTTGCCCAGAGTCGACAGAAGAGTTATGCAGATAAACGACGTAGTCCACTTGAGTTTTCAGTGGGGGACCACGTGTTTTTGAAGGTAGCACCTATGAAAGGTGTTATGAGATTTGGGAAGAAGGGTAAGCTGAGCCCTAGATTTATTGGCCCATTTGAGATACTTGAGCGAGTAGGAGCAGTGGCTTACAGATTGGCTTTACCACCTTCTTTATCGGCAGTTCATAATGTTTTCCATGTATCGATGCTTCGGAAGTACATGGCAGATCCTTCTCACGTGATTGATCACGAGCCGATAGTTTTGGATGCTAGTATGTCTTATGAGGAGACACCTTTGAGATTTTAGCATTCGAGCAAAAGGTGTTGAGAAACAAAACGATTTGCTTGGTTAAGGTTCTTTGGAGGAACCAAGTGTCCGAAGAAGGCTACGTGGGAGCGTGAGGATGATATGCGGGCAAAATATCCTCGACTTTTCACTTAGTGAGTTTACTTTTCGGGACGAAAAGCCTTTTTAGGAGGGTTGATCGTAACGTCCACGTTATTTTTGTGATAAAATTTTATTTATTTATTTATTTATTTTATTTTAATTCAAGTAATTAAGTTCATTTATTTATTATTAAATTAGAAATTTGCAATTTATTTCATTTTAATTCCTTTTAATGGCTTTATTTATTTAATTACGTTTTAATGGTGTTAATAATTATTAACGGGCCAATTAATAATTATTAATCACCATTGGGTTAGTTTGAGATGTTCGGGATTCGCTTTTAAGCCAAAAGTCTTAAAAAGGGCAAAATCGTAATTTCCAACTTCCTAAATATCTATTTACTATTTGTCATCTTCTTTAAATGAGTCATTGACTCATTTTTGACCAAAACATCACCATTTTCTTCTCCAAACCCGAGCAACAAAGGGAAGAAAAGAGAAGAGGAAGAAACGGTCGCCTGCTCGTTTCTTGGCCGGTTTGCGTGATTTCGGATGCGTTGGAAAGCTCTCGCCGGGACCTTTCTACCCATTCCACTCTTGGAACGTTTCCAACTCTCTAAGGTAAGCCCTAGATTTCGAATTCTCATTGAACTTCCATGGAAATTGATTCAAGCTTTTGTGTTCTTTCGATTTCTTGCGTGAAACTCGGTGTTTGTCAATTCGGGAGTAGTTTTATGTGTTTTTGGAAACTATTTCATAACCCTAAAACCGAGTTTCAATCAAAACCCTTTCCGTTTGAAATTTACCCTTTTGGGATTGAAAATGGGTTAGAAATTAATGAATGAATGTTTATTTAAATTCAATTCGGGAAAGGGATTAATGTTCAAAAACACTATTCATCGATACCCATTGAAATCGGGATTATCGAATTTGATTAAAACCAACTCAAAACGTATTTTGAATTGCCAAAAAGCCGAAAAACCAAACCCGAGACTCATTTTTGATGATAGGGCCGTGGGCCTCTTTGTGGGTTTTATTGGGTTTTCGTTGCTTTGTATGTTTAGTAATTGTTTGAATGATAGTTGGTTTCGTTATTGATTGTTACGATGTAATTCGTTTGTAGGTGTTTTTGAACTTCGTGGTTGATCGCTCCTTCGAACTTAGGAGCTAAATCATCTTATTAATAAGGTGAGAATAGTTAGCATTTAAATTAAATATGGAAAGCAAACTAGTGTGATGGTTTGAGAGTTTGAAACTAAGATTAGAATCCGAACCTAAGATTAGAGGGTTGTGAGTTAGTGCCCTTAGGATTAAGAGTTAATCCTTTAAGTGAGAACTTAGAAATTCTCGAGAAAGACTTTGAATCTTAGAAGATTCTAACTTAGTTTCGTTATGAAACTAAGGTTGGATTATTTTGAAGTCAAAATGATCCAACTTGTAATTTAAAACGGTTAATAGAACCTCGGGTTATTTGGAAGTATAGAATCCGGAGGACATAGGTTAATCGTTTAAATTATGATTCTAATCTTATTACTAATATCGGAGTTCGATCGTCATATCGTTCATTCGAGTTTCTCAGTTATTTTACTTTTTGTCATTTACTTTATGTCTTTACTTATGCCCATTTACCTTATGTGTATTTTAATTACTTTATCATTTACTTTACTTTATTTAATTGTACAAGCATATGCATAACATTTTGCACCATTATTTATTATACTACAACATCTCGCATCATTGAAAAGAGAAAAAGAAAAGAATGAAAAGAATGAAAGGAACGGTGGATGAGTGGATTCCCACGTTACCTTCATGCATAAGGTGAATGATGGATGAGTGGATTCCCACATTACCTTCATCATGCATAAGGTTGAATGGTGGATGAGTGGATTCCCACATTACCTTCATGCATAAGGATAAGGGTGGATAGTTTGTAAAAATCCACATTACCTTCATTACATGCATAAATGGCAATTGCGTATCCTATGGATGTACTCATTACTTTTATGCATATGATAGATGAGAAAGAGAGTCGAGATGTTATATTTTTTTTTTTTTTTGCAAAGTCATTTACTTTTCTTACTTTATGTTATAACAAGTTAAAGGATGAACAATTAGCCTAAGTGTGCTAATTAGTTTCATCAAATGGAAAATATGACTTAGAATGACCTAGACTTTGGAGAATTCTAGGAAGGATTGTGTCGGTTTATTGGACACAAATCGGAATGCGAGTTTGAGGTCTATATTTACTTTTTATGCTTATTATTCTCACCTGGGCTTAGTTTGTTAGCTCATGATATTACAACCAATTTCAGGTAATGCCTTGGCTAGAGGTCGAGGAGGAGGAGGTGGTCTTGCGTGATCGAGGGATGCCGACCTCGAGATGGACTAATGGTTTTGTAAAGTTTATGTCTTATTTGATAAACTTTAAGGAATTGTATTTTGTATTTGGCTCCTAAGAGCCTAATGTTGATGAATTATGACATTATATATTTGAACTCCTGATTTGGACTTAAAGTCCATGAGATTTGATTAGATTTGAAAATTAGGTTGTAAACAGGTTTTCGGCATGCCAATTTTCAAACAAAACCACGCCAATTTTTCGTAAATTAAAAGACTTCCGCTGTTTTCTCTGATTTTAATTTATTTAAAAGTGACGGGTCGTCACAGCTAATGTGGCGAAAAAGAAAGGAATGGATGGATGCCACATTTGCGGTCAAATTAGTATACTACCATGGTTTCCTAAAATGATTCAAATGTACAACGTTTGTCTAATATGTTTTAAAAACTACCATTATTTTAAAAATAACCCGTGATTTTTACTACTATTGACGTGTTTAATATTGTCTATGATTCTAATTTCGTTTATATTCAATGCAAAATAAATATGATTTGTTTAATAGTGGATTAGTATGCATGTTTTTTTTAAGATGAATTTATTTGTGATAAATTAAATTAAGTCACTTTTTAGCTTGATTTTTTTTTTTTAATTCAAAAGTGTTGGATGAGATTGAACCACCCTATTGAAGGTAAAACTACATGCCTTAATTAATGAAATATGTCATGATTGACTTTTTTTTCATTTGAATTCGAACATATGTTTTAAAAGTAAATATATTATTAAAAACTTTAATTAAAACATGAGCCGATCAAAATAAAAAAATTTAAAAGTCTATTTAAAAATGTACGTTTCTATTATAAACTCAGGGTGTGTTTGAGACTGCTTTAGAGGCCAAGCCAAAAGTGCTTTTAAATGAGTAAAAACTCTTTATAGTTGCAATAATCATATTTCGCTACATTCAGGGGCGGAGCCAGAATTTTTCATAAGGAGGGGCAAAAAATACATAGAGTTAATTTTTAGAAATAAAGGGAGGCAAAATAGATAAGTGATGGTAAAATTTTCAAATTTTACCTTTATTTTTTCATTTTTAAAAAAATTGAGGGGGGCAAAAATTATATAAAGCTAATATTAGGAAATAAAGGGGGGGGGGGGCAAATTGGATAAATTATATTAAATTTTCAATTTTTTACTTAATAAAATTCAATTTTAACATATAAATTTTTGTTTTTAAAAAATTGAGGGGGGGCAACTACCCCCTAATCTAAAGGGTGCCTCCGCCCCTGGCTACATTTTATAATCACTTTTTGTAGTAGTCAAAAGCACTTCAAAGTGCTTTTTGAATAAGTAATACCTGCCTTTAAAGTAGTTTTGATATTTTAAACCTAGTATTTATAATTTTCTCTACACAATTTCTCTCTCTAACCTCTCTCTACATTACACTTTCTCTCTAATTTTCTCTCTCTAAATTCTCTCCACACATTTTCTACCTCTAACTTTTTTTTCCACACTCTCTCTAATTTCTCCTCATACAACTTCTTTCTCTAGCTTATTTATATAAATTTTATTTTCTACACACGTTTTCTCAAATAAGAACTCTAAACAAGATTAAAAACATTTTTTAAATATTAGATCCAGACAATAAAATAATATACCATCAAACACTTTTTTATCATGGTATTTATTAGTAAAGTAATCTGATTAAACACACTTATTTCATAAAACACTCCCAAACAAGCTCTTAGAATGTTGTATTGACAACATTTTTTTAAGTGGTTTATTAATTGATATTTAGATGATATTTCAAAGTTATTAAAGTTATTTTAAAAAGTAATAATTTATTAAAATAATTATACTTTCCTCTCGATTAAAGGGGGGGATTTTAACGAGTAGAAATTGAAATTTCATACTCCGAGTGGCTAGGTTTTCGTCACTTTACAATTTGAAATCCAAATATTTTTTTAAAAAAAAAATCAATAAAATTAAAAATTTGAGGTTAAATTCGATTTACAAAACCATCTAAATATAATTGGAATTAGTCAGTCACTACTCCTTTCAATAAAGTCGAAGGTTCAAACTTCTATTTAGTGATGTCAACATTTTTGTGGGAATGGAGAATTCCTTTGAGCAGGATGGGGAATACATTATGATTCTTTAACCTATCACCGCTTCAATCTCTGAAATTATTAAATTAATTAATCATTTTTTTATTAATATTATATAATTAATATCATCTTTTAATTCATGAGATATTAAAAAATTATGATAATATATGTTTTATATCTAAGAAATATAATATATTACACAATTATAAATTACAATCTAACTATAAATAATAAATTTTATAATTGGGACATCCGAACCCCACCACAAATTCCTCGACCGAAATCCTCATCATCGACTTTTTAAACGGGGATTTCAACGAGAATGGAGAAATCTCATCGTGCCCTTCATTTTGATGTAATATATATATATATATATATATATATATATATATAGCCTTAACTAATAAATGATTTCCCCCTTGGATTGTTTATTTACAAGCAAAATTAAACAAAGTGATGTAGAGAAATTTTCATTTCATTAGTGAGCGGCGATGAACGTTACACACAATTTGAAATAAGGAAGAATTCCCCCAATTCTTCGTCAACATCAAGTGATGTAGATAATTTACAAATCCATTTCAATACTTCCTCAATTTGGCTTCAATGTCTAATGTCCTCTGCAAAACCCTAATTCAATTTCGTCATCCTTCAGCGATTTCACCATGCCCAAATCTGCGCTGCATTCAATTACTCCATTTCAGCAATAGCACAAGCAAGTCAGATTCAGATTCAGACTCGCAATCTTTCACGGTATCGTATCTCATAAACTCTTGCTGTTTCTCCCCACATACTGCTTTAGCTGCTTCAAAGCTTGTTAGCTTTGAAACCCCAGAAAAACCAGATTCGGTCGTTTCCTTCTTCAGGAATCGAGGTTTTTCCAAAACCCAAATCTCATTTATGCTCGAGAGATTTCCAAAACTTCTTGTAGCTGATCCGAATAAAACCCTTTTGCCCAAGCTCGAGTTTTTTCACTCGAAAGGTCTTTCCAGTCCTGAAGTTGCGAAGTTGATTGCTAAGACCCCAAAAATCTTGAGAAGAAGCGTTAATGATCGTCTCGTTCCTGCTTATGATTTCTTAAAAGGTTTCCTTCAATCTGATGGGAGGACTATTGCCTCCATCAAGCGATTTCCGAGTGTTCTTGCTGATTTTCGTCAAATTCCTTTAAGTGGTTCCATTAAAATGTTGCTTGAGGCTGGCGTTCCTATGGAGAAGGTTGTTTATTTTCTTGTTTATCAGCCAAGAATGTTCACCATGGATTTAGACCGGTTTAGAGAGATTTTGGAATACGTACTGGAACTGGGGTTTAAGCCAGCGAAATCGAGCTTTATTCAAGCCGTCCATGCTTTACGATCAATGAGCAAATTGACGTGGGAACGGAAGCTGGAAATTTATAAAAGGTGGGGGCTTTCTGAAAAAGAGATCCTTGCAGGGTTTAGAAGCCATCCATGGTGTATGACACTTTCAGAGGAAAAAATTATGTTAGGAATGGACTTCTTTGTTAACAAATTAGGTTGGGAATCTGCGGCAGTTATCAAAACCCCAGTGGTGCTTTCCTTTAGTTTGAAAAAGAGAATTATTCCCAGGGCTTCAGTTATGCTGTTTCTGTTTCAGAAAGGTTTGGCTGAGAAGAAATTTACGTCGGTAAAGCCATATATGTATAATGAACTTGAGTTCCTGGAAATTTTTGTTCGGCCTCATCTAGAAGAGGTTCCTGAGCTATCAAAGATATATCGTGATGGAAATGTGGATGGTGGGATTCATGAATGATAAAATTTGTTCCATTTAATTGATACTATAAGTTCTAAGAAAACTCGCGCAGGAATTCTAGTTTATTTTGAGTGAGATTAGTCATCACCTTAACCTTGCTTAGGTATGTGATACCATATCAATGCCAGAAATAATTGATTGTGGAATATTCGAAGTTATAGTTTGCATTGCTTCATCATTATGTGTTGCTACAAATGACTAACAATTATTACTTATGTTATCTCAAATTAACATACAAACTCTGGATTATTTCTAAACGTCTATTTGTGTGATGTTCATTGATCATTGCTGTTTTATTAATGATTGGTTGAAATTTCTCTTATATATTTGTTCAAAGTTTGTAATTATTTTTTAATATTTGTGAGTGTCCTGGTTAGCTTGCGCACAACTTTACGAATCTCACAAGACAACCGCTTGATCCAACGAGGAAAACTCGTGCGATAATATCTTAGGTGGGTAGCCATACATAAGTTTGAACCTTTGACTAAGAAAGCTCTTTGACCAATAACCCATGGTTGGCTAGATTTTATGTTTCCGAGTACATCTACTTTGTTGGGATTAGGATAAAATGGGGAAGCACATAATGAAAGGAACCCTTGAAGATAATTGCAGCACTAGATAATGTATACAGATTTATCGGTAGTATAGTATATACAGAATTATCATTGTGGAAATTTGATGGATGGTTTGACATTGAAGCAACTTAAAGGTGGACATCTAGCATTTTCCTTAAGAAATGGGGTTTATAGACCGGATGGGAGTGATTACCTTTTCTGTTTGAAGATGTTGTGAATTGAAACATGTATAAATGTATCTGTCTTCGTTCTTATATATTTAAAAAAAAATGTATATGACTCCGTCAATAAGGAAATCCATCACTTCTTAACTTAACTCTCTGATGTTAATTATGTTCTTTGGAAGGAACTTAGCTCCTTAATCACTGTCAAGCTGTCATTTACACAAAAAAGGCCAAATACAAAGATCCTCACAAAAGAAAAGGGGAAGGACGCATACACAAAAGTGTAGGCACCCTCTTCGTCATATAAAATCAAGGACAGAATATGGAAGACAGCCTAGAGTAATCTATTTTTTAGTTCCATTGTAGATGTCTTAGCATCCGTTAAGCTATTATTGGCATGTATAGTCTGTACTTTACTGTTAGAAAATGTTATTTTTCATATTTTATTTTAAAGTGTATTTCACCTCGTTTGAGTAAGTCATTTGCTACAACTTCTCTTAAAAATGTTGAGTTGAATATTTTTAAAGAAATATTATTTAAGAGTTTCATCTAAAAACACTTGAAATGAGTATTTTCTCTAAAAATAACGTTTAGTGTACCCAAGTGTTTTTTGATGAATCACTAAATTAATATTTATTCTAAAACGTTGCATACAAAATAATGAAGTGCAACACATAATAAATCATCCAAAATTTCTTCGGCCCCAAGATTTCACCTACGGTGACAAGGATCGCTATATTAACTTAGTGTACCCAAGTGTTTGTTGACCCATTATATTTATTCTAAAACGTTTCATACAAAATAATGAAGTTCAACACATAATAAATCATCCAAAATTTCTTCGGCCCCAAGATTTCACCAACGATGACAAGGATAGCTATATTAATTTCCCCTCCTTTTAAGTATTGACATCTGCTTCCTCAGCAATTGGATGGGACAGACAATACAGCCCAGCGTGGAACAGTAGCCAATGAACTAATCGAGTGGTCGTTAAAAAAAAAAAAAGAGAATTCACAAATAATATAAATATAATGGGTCACCATTGATTGTTTTTATGGATTCTACGAGTCAATGGCTTCGCTCTTTGATTTTCAAATTACAATGAGATTTTCAATCCAAAAGGAAATGGAAAAAGGAAAAAAAAAAAATTGAATACAAAAGTCAATTGACGTGTTAAAAAAGCACAGAATTAATCATTCCCCATTCCCTCTCTGCACAATTCTGCTTTCACGCAGGAAAAAAAAACTTCCTAACAATCCCCATCTCCAATAATCTACATTAGTAACAGGAAGCAGAATAAACTGATAAATAATAATAATGGAAAAGGGGGGATAGTCAAGAATGTTGAATGGTGTCTCTCTATCAAATCCCTCCCAATTTACTGGCCCTCTTTCTCCTCCACCCTAATATCCTTCGAAAGCCAGGAGATGAAGTGAGAGGCTAACCCAGTTTTAACTTCCGACCAAATTGAAAGTTAAAATTGTCCTTGACTAACAACTATGCAGATGATAGTGTACAACCCGAAATGCATTTTGCCCAAACCCCTCTGGATCTTCCACGCCAAGCTTTGAACTAACCAAGCAAGAACTTGAAAATATCACCTAGTGAAATTATGCCCTCTACTCGTTTACTGCCAGCTTCCACAATTACAAGCCGTCGAACACCTGAAAAACGCAGTGCATTTTTAAAAGGTTTGCATCAATGTACCTACTATGAGGCAAAACCAGAAGGTGATATCAATGATATAATCATGCACTTAGAGATGCAACAAATTAATTTTCCTAGGTTTGCAATCCACTTTTTAAAGACAATTTTGAAATCTTAACCAAATTTTTAAAACTAAAAAAGTAGTTTTAATAATTGGGTTTTGCTTTTGTAAATTGTAATCAGGAGAGAATTTAAAATACTGCATCACGCACTCAAAAAAAAAATTTAAAAGCGATGAACACAATCATTTTTTAAAAACAAGAAAATAAAAATAAATAAATAAATAAAATCCAAGGCTATTATGTACCTGGGTTTGCCAAACGATCCATCACTTTGTGCAATGAGTCAGATCGCAAACACATCTGACATCTTTGACTTCGTGGCTCATAAAGAGAGAAGGAATCTTGTCCCAGTTGCAATGCCTGGAAAGAGATCAGAGAGATGAGTCAACCAGTAAAAGATTTAAACATTCTTCAAACAGAAAAATAACAATTCCACAGGTTTATTCATTCACACAACACAAGATGACAGCGCTAAAAAGGTTCGACTTATAAACATAAACAAATTTACTGTCAACCAAAACACATCAATCATGATAAACAAGAAATTCCTCAAAATGATATCTGCAGAGCAATTTTCTTTCATGTAGCAACTGTGTCAATCCTTCATTAAGAGAGAAGGAAAATTGCATCTCCTCGCCAAACCTTTATAGATTGATGTCAAATTTAGTCCTACGTATACCCATGTAAATCCCCCCGCCACGTTTCTGTATAAATTAAATTACTGGTCATTTTCACCTTTAAACATGAGGCAAGAGCATCACCCATATGCTCACAAAAATAACCAAGTAAATATCAATGCCAAAATCAACAGAGGAAATCAATCAAGTCAAAATATGAAGCCATCCATTATTATTATTATCAGAACAGAAACTTGAATCAATCACGACTGACAATGATAGCAAAATGAAGTAAAACAAAGTCATGGACTGGTCTAAACTAGCAACAAAAAGGTCACGTCACAAACAGCTCCTCAGGAGAAGAGGGGAAAAAGAAGAAAGAACAACTTTGGTCTTTGACATATTATGGGGAGGGGGACGGAGTTACCTGGTGAATAGTCATTTCATCAAGATTAATGTGTGTATAAGCTCTGTCTTTTGCAAGAGCTGTTATATCACTGTAAAAATTTTTACAGAAAATCCTAATTTTATCATAAAAATCTAATAATAATATATTATAACAAGATAGAATGTAATGTTGTAATACTAACCTGCGACAATATACATCCAGCAATGAATCATTTTCATCAACAATGGGTATTGAGCTAACTTGGGCTGCAAGACAACAAATGCATCGGCAAATAAATTTAATAGAAATCATAATGCATATCATCATGACTTCTGTGTGACTAAAACTAATGCCCAAAAAGCTGGCAGAATACATCCAAACTGAAGAAAATATACATATAGAAAACCTTAGTTTCTTTGATAGGATATCAACACACTTTCTTAAAAGCTAACCAGCCCACATGTCCAAAACTTGGATTACAAACACTTTACTCCACACTGATCATATAAGACAACCCCTCTCCTCAAAGTAAATCTGGTATCCCTGGGAAAAGATACCAGTGTACCATAAACATAAAGGATATGGACACGAACTTAATCAAACGGGCAGGGCATTGTAAATTTACAATCATTTTTTTAATTTTCCAAGTTAGAAGTCTTAACAGTGACAGAATCTTAGATGGAAGTGATGGAGAGCCAAAAAGAACCAAAGCTGTAGAAACATTACTAGGATCCATCAACAGTTATATACGAAAGAAGTTCCTCTACTTAAGAAATACTATCCCGATAATAGCCACCAAATTAAAACAATAACCACAAAGTACACATCAAAAGTAAAATCATCCTGTAGACAGAAGTTCGAAGGCAAACCTTGAATAAGTAAGTTTAAAGCTGAGCTAAGTGAAGCACTGGGTCTCAACATAGCTAACGGTTGTCTATTCGATTCTCCAATTTTCGGAACCCATGTACCAACTGGAATTGCACAAATTGGTAGTTCAAGTACGGGTAATAGGTTGGAACAATGCTTAAAGTATCTGCAGATACCTGAAAACTAACACCCATTACTTGGTATCAAGTGAAGCTCCATGTTCAACCAAAAAAACTCATAAAAACCTTACATTTTAGTATTCCTGAAAGTGAAGCAAGATGCAACAATTGTGGAAATGAACCATCTTCTGCAGGTGAATGAATGATGGGAACTGTAGCTACCTGATTTTGCAAAATCTTTAGAGCAACATCTTTCAAATTATCAAACGGTTCAGCCTACATGAGCAACAAAATCAGAGTTAAAAAGCTTCCTCCTTCAAAACTAATCAATAAAGCAAAGGGGCAACCACTGGTGATGACTAAAAATATTTGAATAGAACAAAAGTCTAATGTTGTTGGGAGATCAGATCAGAGTGCAGTGTACATTCAACTTTAATCCCACAGAGATCTTAAATTTTAGAACTTCTAAACTTTGATGTTGGGAGAAGAGATTTTTCCAATCTCCAGAAGAACGCAGATGGCTTTGTTATAAGAGAAGCAAGGTAAAGATATCACATTTCATCTAAAAAGATGAGATATATAATTCAGAAATTAATCGATTGGAATTCTAAGGGTTATTCATAGGATAACATCAGAAAACCCATTCCAATTTAAGGCAGAGGTTGTGTAGATATCCGATTGCTTTTTCTTTAGTCTAATAAATTGAATCAGTTGTAACTTTTTTCTGGAATACAATAAATTACCAAAATGGCAACTAATACATAGGCAAACTACATGCAAAATATTCAGAGATGATATTGTACTCACATGAACAAACTGTCTTGACAAGAATCTCCCCTGCCCGTCAACTCTACCGTTCAAATATGCTTTACCATCTTTCCAAGCAGATATAGTATGTGTTTCTAGTTCCTCCTCGGTCAGGTTTGAGCCACGCTTCCCAAGCTACTATTCAAAGTTAAATTAGCATATTTGAAAGGAAAAAATAGAACTAAAAATATATACATGAACGAGGAAAAACAAAAATTCTAAAAACAAACTTGTGATGCCCAAACAAGAAAATGAAACAGTATGATTCTATCAACAAGATTCACATGCAAATACTCTAAGATAGCAAAAATGGCATTAGCCAATCTTAATATTATCCAATTTGGGAGAGGAATGAATATGATCTACTAAAAAGTATATTACCAACACGCAGAATTATGAATTGATTCCACCAATTTCCATATAAGGTGTCCAATCTGCATTGCTCAAACAACCTTCTAGACAAGCAATTTCACAGATGAAACACATATTTGTCTTAATATCTCAAACACTAAATGAAATCCATACCATTCATAAAAATTGGTCATTTAAATTTAACAATAATGAATGCCGCATTAAAATGGCACATAAAATACAAAGGGGTGATGTAATGAGCAGGCTATAATTCCCAACCATCTTATATTTGCAACCTAACTGATATAATAAATCTTTCCTATGAAAAAAAAATGATAATTTTTTTTTCAAAATATAGCAACGAGAAGATTTTTTCAAGATGAGAAGTAATTCGCATTGTTAAAAGTAAAGTGGAAAAAGTTGTATTTACACATACTTCTTTTAATATTAAAATAAAATCTGAAGCACTGAGAACTCCAACAAATAGCCCCTTGCTGAAATCCCAAAGAGGCGCAGTAGGGATCCCCTGTAAGCAGTTAAAAATTGATAAGATAGAAACCTAATATCTTAATCAAAACATAAATGTGCAGTGTTTATTACCAAAAAAATCTTTTTTGTAGCTTACATAGCCTCTAATTGGAAGGCTTTTTTGTAGTTCCTTCCTTGCCTTTTTGGGCTTTTTCATATATCAATGAAATTGCAGTGTTTATTACCAAAAAAAAATCAAAACATAAATGTGCAATTTTACAAAAAGTGATAACGAGAAATAAGCATAAAAAGATTTGAACAAATACTGATCCTAACATCAAATAGAAGATTGATAGCTTATTATATGCCAGATAAAATCAAAGAATATGCACCAACGGGGGGATAACATAAAAATAACTACAACATTCCAGTTTAAATTATTACAATTGCTCAATTCCCTCATATCCCCCCAAAATATTGTTCCTATTTTGCAAATTCTGTAGCACTTAGTCCAACAAATATAATATTCATTTGGATGTCTACCTTATATGCTCTGCCTGATGCCTTCCCAAAAAATTAGAAAGGACCTCTATAGAAAAGGGGTAACAAAGTGATCTTATTATTTGAAACAGAAAGATCAATCTTTTCATTGATATATAGTGAAAACTGAAAAGTGTACAAAAGAGTCAAATGCCAAAGCATTATAAAAGAGCACTCCAATTCAAAAAAATCTTTTTTTCTAATGCACTCCAATTGCCACATTGAAATTGACTCTTTCAATCACATCTACCAAATCTCTAGTTCTTTTCAAACCAAATTTCCCACAACATCGCCTTACAAAGGTGGGCCCCAGCTATGTTCATTCAAATCTGGTTGAACTGCGACCCATTAGTGATTTGATGCAGATTTTGTTTTAATTGAAGTGTGGAATACACAATACAAGTTGATTAAATTCATAATATCCTCAACAAATTAATTGTGATCTTATTTCTCTTTTTCCAAGTGTAGACTAATTAATTGCACAAATCCTATCCTGATAAAAAATCATGCCTTGCAAAAAAAATAATAAAAGAAATACCTGTTCATGCAATATATGAAAAGCTTGCTTCACCGGTAAGTCAATGTCCAAAGCAACAACCTGTGAGATAATCGTATTTCCATGAGGGGATCCAACTAGAACCTGATACATGGTGGCCATAAAGAGGCAAAGATAGAGAGCATCCAAACCTTGCCTGACTCAGGGAGCAACTCATAAACAGTGTGTGTTGACAAGAATGCAGATATGCGGTGACGGGAGCACTGCAGATCAGCCTCTGATATACTTTGCACTGCCTCGGTCAAATGTCCATCATTTACTCGGACCTGAATCATAAACAAGAGACTCAACGCACTAATAGGAGCAATAAGAGTGGAACAAACATAGAAATACTGAACAGAAAACAAATTTCATTGATACAACCAAAAGTACAATTGGGTGATAAGAACTCAAAAGGCAAATGAATTACAAAAAAAGCTGCTGATTGACCTCTAATATATATACAATTGCAATTACAAAAAGATATTTGGGAGTGAGCTCCAGAGGAAGACTCTGTAGTGCAAAAAAATCCCCCGATTGGAGTTGATAAAAAAAAATTGTCAATATATAAAAAATTAATAACCCGATCCATAAGTATGACAGAACTAAATCATATAGCCTTTTCCATGTTTGTCTGATATAATAAGATCCCAGACCTTTATACATATGCAGATAGAGAAGGCAAGGGCTGTTTGGGAGGTTGAATGAGCTGGTTTAAGAATTGGAGTTCTCACAGAGAAATACAAGGAAGAAAAAACCTTCCTCGTGTCAGTCAACCAGAAAGAGCTAGAAGACTACAGCAATCCCTAATCCACACTAAAACGAACCTAGCCTACCATTTTCCTTTCTTCGTTATCAAATACATTTTCCTTTCTTCGTTATCAAATACATTTCCCCCAACGGTTTTCCCAAATACCTTCCCCTAACAAGCTTAGTCACATGGCTAAATGTACAATGTTGGGGTCTATCCTTCTGTTGATTATGATAGTGAGCCCGGAAGGGAGGTTTAGTGGTTAGAACAACAGGTAGTAGGCTGATGTATCAATTCAAGATGAGAGAAAGGGAATGTATGGAGAACAATCTGGATGTAAAGGAGAGCTCAGGAATCTCAAAAGCTTGGAACCCAATTAAACTTCTTGTTACATTCCTATTTCTGATATTTTACTTACTAGTTCTATAGGATAAAGTGCAATGAGATAACTGAACTCTCAAGCTGCAGTTGCTCCAATACCACAAAAGGTGGAACAGTCTGATAAGACACTTAACTCACTTTTATTATATGATATCAAAATACAATAAAAGGAGAATTTTTTTTTTTTTTTGAAAGAACACCTCAAAAAGCCATTTCATTGATATAATGAAAGAAACATATAAAAAAAATAAGAAAATTACACAAAACTAAAGTGGCAAAACAATCCAAAAGCCACAAAACAATGGTATACCATACACCCCGAAACCCAAAAGACCCGCACCGCCACCTAATTACAAGTATGCGGGCCATAACGGAGCATTATTGTTAATAACTCTCTTACCAAACGACGAAAGGCCTCATTATCCACATCCATGCTAGATCCGGGAGTCGTCTCGGAATTGGCAATTGTAGGATTAGGAGCATAATTAGGCTCTGTAGCCAGGAGAACGGTGTTCACTATCCCATATTCACCAGAAATACAAGTCTGTTGATCATCATGACGCCACTCTCCATCGACAAAAAACTTATACTGCAAACAAGACCGTTCTTAAGTGTGCACATTAGTATAAGATAGCTACATAATTAAAAATTATCAATATCTTTTATAAAAAAAATATGTATAGACATCGTGTTTACACAATATCCTATGATTAAGATTATTCATTGTTATTTATTATATCAAGAACAACTTTGATAACATATCCATGAAAAGTTCCTTTTCTCATCAAAAAAATAAACAACAAAATCAAAAAGTGAAAATTTATTAACATCGGCTGCGCCCGGCCAGCAGAACCACTCAATGCATATAATTAATATTGAACTCGTAAAAACAAACATCAAAATAATCACAGAAAACGTGTACAAAACAACACAGCAAGAAGTCAGAATGGTTTCATCAAACATCTTTGGATATTGACAATTCAAAAAGTCTTAGTCAACCACCACAATCTGACCTGGTGGTATCCAGGGGTTAAGCTGTATATAGCCTGAAAAACAGTGGGACAACCCTCCACCGGCGTCATAGGAACAAGTTCCGACCACCTTCATAAAAAATATTATTAAAATTTACTAAAGCTAACAGACAAAAAATAGGAAAAAAAATACCCAAACTCTAATGATGCGTTTTCGAAAGCCTGTCAAAAAACAAAACAAAACAAAACAAAACAAAACAAAGCAAAACAGAAAAGTCTTCACAGAAGGCTAAGAACATCTAAACTTCACCTAGTGAAAGAGCCGCTAAGAAATACACTTCTTCCCCCATGGGGCCAGACGAACCGCATTGGGATTAACAACGTTCCCGCAACTCTAGCTGTGTCCCGCACCGTATCCATACTCGAAGCAAACATCCAATGCTCAATTCACGAGAGATTTTTCCAATGTATTCTTCAAACAATGAATCTTCTACCGCATCCCCATTAATTTAACCACACACACTGTCAAATAAATTCGAGTAAATTATGCTACAACATAGAAATCTACAAATCTAACATCTCATAGCCTATTCATACTCAAAACGAAACAAATCCGCACTCAAAAGCAATTCATCACGCAATAAAATGCAAAAGGCACAAAGGAAGGAGAAAAAAAACAGATATTGTAAAATAAACTTCAGAAACAAAAAATCAAAAGCACTTTTGGCCAATAACTACATAGAAAAACTGAATTTTACAAACAAAACCCTAACCCTAGACAAAAAAAAACTGCAGCAGGAACTCACCATTTAAGAAGCCAAACACCTTCGAATTAAAATCGCATAAAAATGCGAACAAGGGTACAAATTAATCGGAGCCCTAAATCGAAGCAGAGATTTCGAGAAACAAGAAGATTGAAATCTTAGAGAAGAAGACAATATAGGGAGTGGGTGAGAGAATCGAAATGGAGAAGCGATATGATCGGAATCTAGCTTCGAACCCTAGAACTGAGAAACGGGTTTGATAGAGATGTTGAGGCCGAGGGGGGAAAATAATAATAATATAAATAAATAAAACATATTTAAAATTGATAAATAAAAATAAAAGAAAATGCCAAATCAGAATTTATCGCGTGTACGTGAGGGAAAAGAAAACACGGTGAAATTAAAATTAACCCTGTAAATTTCTATACATATTAGTACGAATAAAAATAATGTTCGATAATTCTACAAGACAATTTCCTTTTATTTTTTCACTTTTAAAATATTATAAATATTTTTTTTATATTACATCAAATTGAAGGATAATCTAAAAAAAAAAAAAACAGATGTCGAATTATTAAAATCGTGGTCACGTTGGCTAGATATTTTATGTATGGAAAAAAATATAATTTTACGATTTTTTTATTTTGAATAGTTACCTTATAGTGGATATATTACCAAAAAATTGAGTAAAAGTGTTATTGTTTTAAATGTTATACGTATTGTATGGTTTGATTGATTAATTATGAGTGTAAGAACTTACTATTCAAATGGTAAGATTTGATTTATGAAAAATATACTTGATAAAATAATAAAATTCTATTGTAATTGTAGAGCGTGTGTTCAAACTTCAAATTCAAACGCACTAATTCAAATGATTAACAAATTATGGTAAAAAATTATTTATATATAAGATTATTATACAATTACATCACTGTTGACAAATATATATGATTTGATAAGGGAGATTTTTTACAATTTGATTATTAACCTATTTTTGCAAACTTATTATGTTATAAATTGAAAACAACCTTACATTTTTTTTTTTTTTGTTTAGATTTTTTTTTAATCTCTTGAAAAGGATAGATGACCATTTATAGTTCAATAATAATGGGGTTTTTCTTTTATTATTATTATTGTTATTATTTCATTGTTCACTTTTTTTTTATTGCGATTATTAATCCTCTCCTCTCCTCTCCTCGGACAAAGGTACTGATTTATAAATGCAATAAAAGAAAATACTAGTTTATAACGTGATAGAGTAATCACATCGATAATGATTGATTAAAAAAAGGTAAAATAAATAATTAAAATTGCTTTTGAAATTCACATTTACACGAATAAGAGTGGGCAAATTTCAAACACTTGGCTGGTTTTTAAAAGTCAACTTCAGGTTTCTGGGGGAAAATCCCAATTTTTTTGTTCTCGATCATACCTATGAAACTTGAAATCAATCAAACATGGCTTAGTGAAGAAAATTAATTTTTATATAGCTTGACTTATATTTTGTTAATTCATATTGTTCCATTTCAAAACCAATCGATAATGAGAAAAGTGACTCGTGATCTTATAAATATTATTAGATCATCATATATTTATAATATTTGATTTTTAATATACCATCCCTTTATATTTTGGACAATTTTAGTGACAATGATGGCGATTTGTACAGTTACGAGGTTGTGGAAGAGAACAAATATTGAAGTTGGTTATTGTATTAGATGGATCTTCAAACCTCAGAGATATAATACTAGACACGTTTATTCATCATTTGACTTCAACGGTCACATTGATGCTCAATGAATGTGCAACTATTGATTGATTTTATTTTGTTTATTAATAGGCAAAAAATCGCTCATACATTAATGATTTGGGATGGATTCAAATTCACTCCCATGTGTGATACACTGCTCAACCTCACATGTTAAATGTAATATTGGGCAAAGTAACAATAGAAAAAAGCACGTCATGGTCACCCATATATGATTTTATAACACGAGTTATATTTATAATTCGAATAAATCTTATTGGTGTTATCTACATCTATCCATGATTTTTCACCCTTCGTTTGGAATTGAGAAGATACTATAGAGGATTTTGATGGATTGACGTGTTTAAAAAACTAAATATGAATTTGAAACTTGTAATATTGTCCGGAGTAAGATAAATATGAGAGGGATGCAATTGATTTTTTTTATGTGATGTATGAAAAATTACAATAAAAGATTTGTGCTGATTATTGTGTCCTTTTAGATTGTGAAAAATTTAAATATATTGAGACTAATTTTGTAATTATGTTTACTTTAAAATCAATTTATACAAATCATAATGTTTTGAGTTTGTCTCTTTTCTTAAAAACATTATTTATGAAATTTAAATCATTTTAATTCCAATCATATCAAACAAGTGGATTAGTCTAAAAAATCCTTAAAAAACCAATACAAGCTAACACAACACAACTGTCTTGAAAGGGACCTTCAAATCTTCACTGGCAAACTGAAATCCAATAATGATTTGTTTAATAAAAAGAACTTTGAAATCTCAAAACAAAAAAAAAAAAAAAAAAAAAAAAACCGAACTTTGAAAACATTGAATGTGATAATTAATTTAATTACCAAATAAGTATTAAAAAATGGAATTAATTTTACAACTATTTCAGCTAAATAATTAAAGAATATATTATATTATGCAAGTCAATTGGCATATTTTCGTAAGAGGGAATGGAGAAACTTCATTGACATGCAAACTTTAAAATACAGTTAAATTAAAATATTTTTTTATTTTTTGGATATGTGAATGTACCCAAATTATCATTGATGATCAATATTGAAATTTCAGTGGCCATCAATAATTGTTGAAGGCAAATTAATGATTACCAATAATTCAAAACTGATTAAACATTTGATCCCGCTGACCAATAAACCCGAAAACATCTTTAATTTATATCCTTATCATTATCCTTAATATATAAAAGTGGTGATGTTTAAGAAACTTTTTTGGACTACTATATCCCTTTTAAAATCTTAAAATTACTAACATGCCATCATATATACCCTTTTAACACCTTCAAATTACTAAAAATGTCATTATTATTTATACTCCACTATCTATTAAATGACTATTTATATTTTTAATAAAATATTTCTCTTTTTTTTATAAATAAATTATTTCTCCTTGGTTTTTTTTATTATTTTCACAACATCAAATTATAAAATAATTGAAAAAACAAGTACAACATATGAAAATGAATTTATTGTTTAGATTTATCACTAATTTATGAAAAATAAATTATATTTAAGTATTCAAATATTAAATGATTTAATAAAGGTGACGGTGCTTTAATTTTAAAAAGTATTAAAAAAAAAACTTAAATTGTTTAAAAAAAAACAGTTAAGATTAAAAAAAAAAACTACAACAAAATATAATTCATTGAATTAGTAATGGTATAATATTTAAATAAATTTAAATTTTTTTAATTAAAAATATTTAAAATTTTAAAAATCAAAGAGAAAAAAAATATAATATCTTAAATTTTAATTAAAATTAGAAATAAATAATCTATAAATGCAAAAATTAACTAACATATGTATATAGAACAGACAATTTATTTTTTATTTTGTAGTATAAATTTTAAAAATAAAGATGTTAAAAAAATTGCCTTATATAAAAAGGCATATAATTATGTAAATTAGTAAACTATATGATAATTTAAATATTAAATAGAACATAATAATATGTTAATAAAATCATTTCGAAAAAGATTTATAAACCATAGAAAAATCAAATAAAAAATATTTCGATCTTTTAAATATTTATATGTTAGAAAAAATATCACGTCCGACGCATATGGTAAAAGACTAGTATAGTAAATTATCCTCATATTATTCTTTTCAAACAGATTCTGTTATAGTAAAGATTCAAAAGTAAAATTTGATAAGTACTAAATATGTCAATAAGAGCAATATTTAGCTGACATTGTCATATGGTATGAAAAAACAAGTTACAAATCGGTAGATCATAAGAATTATATATAAATAAAGCAATAGTTGAGACATTATTTTTTTTAAATATATTAACTGGAATGAAGTATCTTATACTGGTATAATAATCGGTTGTCTCAAAATATACAACACTTCAGAGGTGTTTAATGGGAATGAGATGGTCATGAGTTTCTCATTCTCGTACAAGTATAACCATTTAACATCCCCGCTAAAATATCTATTTTAAAAAGTTACGGGATACGATGGGATTTACTATAGGAATTTTGTCAAGTTTAAAAAAAAAAAGTCTCGTGTATAAGATCCTATTTTTAATTTTTTAAGTGTAATCAAACTCATAAATACACAATAATACAATATTATGTGAAATACTTTATATTTGTGGGTATAAGTGAGACATTTATTATCATAAGAATTAAAAGATTAATAAAAAAATTTATCGATGGAATAATTTGAGGATAGGGAATGAAACAAATATTATTTAAATGCGATAATATGTGTAGGTATAAGTTAGAGAGATAAAATTTATAGAAAAAGATAGTAGGTTTTGTTTGATGTTAATTTATTTATAAGAGGGTGTTTGTTTATAGTGTATGTGGACGAGCATCAAACCCCATGATGACTTTATTCTCATCCCGTGTTTGTTTGATTTTAAGGGAAGGAATCCAATCCCCATGGGATCCTATGGCCCCCCCTCCATGAGGTTTGAAACCCCTTTAAAATACATGGGGTTTGTATAAATCTCATAAATGTGATGAGAGAGTAAGGAAGAGAAGAGAGGACAAAATTATTTTATAAATATAATTTTATTATTCCCATCTCCATCCAAAATCAAACACGGTGATCTTGTCTCCGGGCATCTCGTCTCATGCATCTCAATCCCATGCAAACTCGAAAACAAACGCCCCATAAAAGTTAATATTGAAATGTATGATAGGATATGTTATCGTTTAATAGAAATACTATAATATCATATAAAAAGATAAAATAACTTCTTATGAATAAGGGGATGAATAAGGGGTTTCTATAACCATCAGAATGCTATGTCCCTGCTCAATTTAGAACTTGAAAGTCGTTAGTTGTGTAAATTTCAGATTTTAACATCATAGTAAAACACCTCCAAAATATATTACTGTAGATGAATTATGTATTTTTTTAAAATAATTTATAATTTGGGTAAAATATCATTTTAATCCCTGAACTTTTACTTAAATTTCATTTTCGTCCCTAAACTTTTAAAAATTACATTTTCGTCTTTGAACTTTCCGATTCGTTCCGTTTTGGTCTTCAAATTTTGTTTTTCCACGTAGGACACTAATGGAGGGGTTATGTGGCATGTAATTGATGATGTAACATTATAAAAATATACCGTGAGGTTAAATATCATAGAAAAACGAATACAAAGAAAGGTTAATCTCATATTTTCTCCTTAATTCCAGTCTTCAATCTTACTATATATTCGTTTTTCCACGTCATTAAACCCCATTGTATATTTATATAATGTCACATCATCAATTATATGCCACATAAGCCCTCCGATAATGTCCTAGATGGAAAAACGCACACTGAAGGACTAAAATAAAAATAATCGTAAAATTCAGGGATGGAAAATGTAACTTTTGAAAGTTTAAAGATAAAAATGAAACATGAGTGAAAGTTTAGAGACCAAAATGGTATTTTACCCTATAATTTATTTATAGAATGTAAAAAATTTCAAGTGTGACTCACCGTGATTTGAGTTACACAAATTCAACCAATGTATGTCTCTTGATTTTATTAACCCAAAATAATAAATTATCTAAACTCATCATATTTAATAAATTCATTAATTTTCATAATCTCAACACATTTTCTACTAATTCAATTTCACACTAAATAGTTTTATTATTCGACCCCGTCCAAACATTTACTTAATAAACCCAGACTTAAAAAATACCAGATTTAATAAACCTAGACTCAACAAATCCGTCAAAACCCTCGAGCCAAAACGTGAGTAACCACGAGCACGTGTATCTTAGTCAACGACGTCGTTTTCTTGTTGTTTGACATGTAATATAATACACGACACGTGTGAAAGAAAAGAAGTAAATCATATGTTCATCGCCACGCGCCCATAGGCCACTCTCCTCGCCTATACCATACACGCAGAGAGAGAGAGAGAGTGTTTGGGTTTGGCCTGAGAGTAGAGAAAAAACCAAGAAAGTTTTGCAGAAGAAGGCAAAATTATAAAAACTTGAACGAAACCTCTTAAAAACCGGAAAAGAAGCCCATAAACCCATAATCAGAACTTTCTCTATTTCTTTCTCTTTTTCATCACGTAACAATTTCCAAACTGACTGAAAATCTCTCCTCTTCCAGTTTTTAAGAGAAACCAGACCCCATTTCTTTTGTTGGTTTTGGTTTTGGCAAAACTCGAACGATTCCCGCACACTACGATCATCTAATCCGATCGTTTAGTAAACGGGAGCTAGTATTTCTTTGTGATTTCCTCTGTTTTTTTTTGCTGCATTTGAAAAAAGATTTTTTTTTTTTTGTTTTTTAGTTTGATTGAATACGACCCAAGTGAAGTTTGGTGAATTTGGTTTCTGGGTTTTGTTTGTTTGATTTTCTCTTTGATTATAGTGATGTTGGATTTTAGGGAAAATTAGGGTTTAGAACTAGGTTTTAGGGTTAACATTTAAGGTTTTGATTCCCGAGTTAAGAATGGATGATAGCAATGACATGGAAGAAAGTGAAGCTTGCTGTTACAAAGACAATGGCGATGATATTGACCCTGACATTACTTATTCTTACATTGTAAGGGCATTCTCATTAGAGTTAGAATACGTTGCTGAAATGTGCTAACCTTACTAATTGGCACAGTAAACAAAGAAATAATTGAAAAATCTTAACTAAATTACTTCAAATTTGATGAATTTTCAAAACTTTTACTTTTTTGGTTTTTGGTTTATAGTATGTGATCATTGAAGTAGAGTCTGATTGAAGGAGGAAAACATATTAATGCAGTGAATTGAACTCATGGATGTTACATTTTACTGATATCGGATTTAAATAAGACGAGTCCTTCCACCGATCAGTCGAAAAGTAATGTGATGGAATGGAATTCAAATTGTATAAATCCGTGGTTTAGTTGCTTGAAAAGAATCAGGAAAACAGGAAATAGTTACCCTGGGTTCTACTTCTTGAGAAGCTGGAAGAAATTTCACACTTTCCATGTTTTAGTTTTAATGAACAATATAATGATGATCAATTTTTGGTTTCTAGACCATTGTTCTTTATGGCTTCTGATCTGTTTGGAGGATCATCACAAGCTATCTACCACAGAGTTATTGACCAAAATTTTTCATTGGCTTGTTTCATTTTTGTTTTCGTACCCAAGTTTTCATTTGTTTTTTCAGCTAAATCAGTTTTGTTGAACTGTGTTGAAACGTTGTCAAATCTTTGAATCACCAGAGTTTAATATAAAGTTAATCATGTTAAACAAAAAAAAAATACGGTTTTATTTACAAGTGATTCTTGTCAAATAGTTCATACATCTAAGATTACTTACATTGACACATTTCTGCAAAACACTAATGACTCAGGAATTAGGTATATCACTCTAAACATCTGATACTTAATCGATTATTTTACTTCTACTTGTGGTCGCTCTTAATTGTATGCTCATGTGAAGTAATTTGAATTCCTTTTATTGTATTGTATTTCCCCCCAATTGGAGGAACTTTTTGTAATCATCCAGGGGTGCTCTTTTTTGTATTTCATTTTTTTTATTTATCAATGAAATATCTCTTATACAAAAAAATTTCCCTTTATTGTATTTCAAGGACGAGAAGATTCAACATGTCCTAGGTCGCTTCCAAAAGGATTTTGAAAGTCGAGTTTCAGCTGATAACCTGGGTGAGTGGCAGGGTATGCAATTTTATATAGATCACAAGAAGAGATGCTGACATGATCCTCATGTTATGAAAATGATAAAATATGGTGTTTTGATTATTTCTTCAGGGGCAGAAATCTATGATTATGGCTCATTTTTGCCAATGTATAAACGCCCTTCTTCCATTTGGCCACATACGATAAATAAACAAAGAGATTGCGATGCAGCAAGATTGCCCAATAGTTTGCCTTCGAAGGTATATGAAAATCTTTTCTATTATTTTGGCTGTTGTGATTTATGCGAGATAAAGATATTGTGGAACAAGATCTTCTCATATGTAATTTTAATTCTATCATATGTTCAAACAGCATTTTATTCAAAAATCGAAAGCTACGCCACTTGGGAGGTCTGTTACTATTAACTGCAATGCTGTTTCACCTCTTAATACAAGGGAACCTTCTGGCAGAAAAGATTCACGACTTCCACCTGCGGAATTTACTAATAATTATCCTCTGAAAGATGAAACTCTAAGTAGTTCAGGCAATCTGATGAAGAACAGATCACTTAAAGTTCGAATTAAAGTTGGTACGGATAATACTGCACAGAAAAATGCAGCATTATATAGTGGCCTTGGACTTGATGATTCCCCAATATCATCATCAGAAAACAGTACTGATGTAAGTGAAGGGATGCTGCCTGAGTTTGAAGGCTCCATGGATGCATCTCCAACAAAGATTATTCAGGTGATAGATCTTCCAGTTTTTTGATGTTTTACTTTAAACTGCATCTCTATGCTTACATTTTAGTACTCTATTATTATTATTTTTTTCTTTCAACAGGTAATGACTTCCTTCCAAGTTCCTGGTGGAGCTCTGATATCACCTCTTCATGACAGTCTTCTTTGGCTTTCAAGAAAGAAAAAACCTTTTGCAGAAATTAAGTCTTTACTTCCCAAGCTAGTCAATGAGACAACTGCATTGCAAAATAAAGGTAAATTGGTTAAGGAGAAGAAAAAGGAAGTAGGGCATAGAGAAAGGCAGGTTACGTTAAAAAACGGAGTTACTTGTCTTGACAAGCAGAAGACTATTCTCATTGATGGAAAATCAAAGAATGAGGCTTTTGGTGGCAAGGATTTCCTTGATAGTGAGTTGAAATGCAAACCCGTTTTCAACATGATCCATGACTTTGGAGACTTGAAGCCCTCGTGCACTGCTTTTGATGGTTCATTGCATAGCAAAGAGGATCGGGTTAATGGAAGATTCAGGGAGTCATATTTGGTGTCAATATCTGGACAAGATCGCTTGAAGAGTAATAAGCAGGAAACTGAGGATGAAAAGGCTCTGAAACAAAAAGCTGAAAATTCTGGAAATTTTGTTTTAGACAACCTCAGGGATGATCGGAAGTACAAAGGTGTCAAAGCCTCTACCTTGTTGGCACATACCTCTAAGGTTGTGAATCACAATGATTATTTAGATCCACAAAGCAACAAGCTTTTCCCTAGAGCTACATTACATGAAAAGGATAAGGATACACAATCAAGTAAGACTGAACAGCCTGGAATAATTGTCAAGAATAGAGTAAAAAGGCTTCAGAATATTTGTGGGAAAGAATCCAGGTCATTGGAAGAAGGCTTTAAGATTGGAAGTGGAGCACTGGAAGCTAGAAAGAATACTGACTGTGACAGTCCTGAATGTGAAAGCAAAAGGCACAGATTAGTATTATATAAAAACAAGACTGTAGGAGAAAAAAATAAGGATTTTTCCAACAGCACAAGGTTAGATCAGAAAAGTCGTAATAGTAAGGATATTACTATGAGGGCTTCTGGTGACTTGCAAATGGTCAAAGACCTTAATGCCAGTGGAATAGAAAAGATCAAGATTAGAAATAAACCCAAATTGAATGGTGGCAAAGTAAACATTCATCTGAAGACTGGAGCATCTGTTAAAGATGGGCAAGGTGCATGTTCAATTGTTGTTGACGATAACCCTGCTTCAAAGGTGGAATCAGCAGAGGTGGCTCTAGAAGATGATTGGGTATGCTGTGATAATTGTCAGAAGTGGCGCCTTATTCCCTTTGGAAGAAAGCCTGAGCAGCTTCCTGAAAAATGGTTGTGTAGCATGCTAGATTGGCTGTAAGTTTGTTGCTCATTCTTCAACAAAAATAAATCTCGTTTAGTAGATGGCGATAATGTTTTGAATAACTCTTTTCTAAAAAAAGATTATGTTTTGAATAACTGATTTCTTATAAAAAAATGTTTTGAATAACTGATCTGCATATCAGCAAATTATTAGTCTTTTAATTCTTTGATTTTCTTATTTGAGTCTTTTGCCCATGTCATCTTGCTGGCTCACTTTGTTGTTCAATTTGTATGATAGGCCTGGAATGAACCGGTGTGACATTAGCGAGGAGGAGACAACAGAGAAGGTTAATGCCATGTACCAACTGCCATTGTCTGAGAGTGCACACTCCTTACAGAACCATGCCGATGGACCAAAATCAGTTGATACTTCAGCTGATAACCACCACCTTGACCAAAATCTGGGTTTGGAAACCACATCAAATCAAGGGAAAAATAAAGATAGGTTGAAGGTAATAAAAAATTCAGGTTGCGGTGTTGGCCAGTTTCATGTAAAAAGTTCTCTGAAAAACCACCAGCAGGAGTCCAGAAATAGTGCAGGTGTCAATGGCTTGAGTCACTGTACTTCAAATCAATTAAGAAATTCAATGGGTTCTGTTCCTGAGCTGCACAACTTGGTAGAGGGAAAAAAAAGACCTAAACTGAAAGAAAACTTCGTTGATGGAGGTGAGTAATTCATGAGAGATATAATCTTGTCCAGTAGACAAATTTTTATGAAATAATTGGACTTCTTTTCTCTTTCCTCTTTTTTCTGCAGGTAATTGCAAGCAATTAAAAAGGAAAAATAAGAGACCTGAAGAAAATGATCTTTATCTTGGAGCTGTTAAGAAGTCTAAGGCAGAAGGAATGTGCTTTGCTGATAATCATTTGGACTTTGATGTCAATTTTGGCAAACTGGGTTATAGTTCGAATTTAGGTTTGTCAAACATGGAAGGTGGGGAAAATATTCTGGAGTATGATGAAATTGGATTGTCAAAGCATGACAAGTGTAACACACAGAATAAAATACGTGTTTCAGTAAAGATGCCTGGAAAACAAAATCAGATCTCCTGTGGTGATAGGTCATTTGATAATCTTGTACATGGTAAAAGTGATAGTTGCACAAAGAAAAGGAAACTGAAGAATTGGCAGGATGATGAACAAAACCGTCACAATAATGCAGTTCATGGACGGATGAATGAGAAGGAAATTTGTGAAGGATTCAAGAAGGAAAAAAAGTCTCACGTGTCAAAAACCAAGGGTCAAGATTCGAGTAAAAATAATGGTGCTTATAGCCCAAAGAGAAGAGGTAGAACTACTCAGATTTCTATGTCAGGTACTGGAAACGATTTTGTGAATGGTACAGAAGAAATCAGAACTTTTGGTGAGGAGAAGAAGCTGCAGATCTTTTCTGAACAAATTTTAGCTTGTAAGGAGTTATTGAAAAGAAATTTAGATTCTCGGCAACGTTCAATTGCAGCGAACTCTAGCTCTTCAAAGGTTTCTTTATCTCATTCAACTAAAACCAACTTTGAAAAGGAAGGGTCTCCTGCCGAATCAGTTTCCTCATCTCCCCTTAGAACATCCAGTCTCGATCAATTTGGAGGAGACAAGGAGGAGATTACCTCCTATATTCATTCTGTATCTCATAAAATTTCTCCTGTATTTGGGGACAGAAATGTTGCTCTCAATTCCAGCAGGAAAACCACACCTTCATGTGATGTTCAATGTCGTTTTCGTTCCACTGATGCTAATATTGTTAAGCATCTTGGGGTGGGCAATAATGATTTAGCTGATGGTATGGGACATAGCTGTAAGAATAAATTGAAAGAAGTATCCCCTACAGAGAATAAGGATCTCTTTTTGAATTCCAATGAGAAGGATCGAAGTGTCTTGTCTGTTATGGATTTAGATAAGGCAAAGGCTTCTGATGGATTTTCCAAGCATTCAAAGAAGAGCATGATATATGAGCCGGAGGTTGATTCCTTCCAAGTTGCATCTTTTCCAAATGGAGTGGCTAATGTTAGAAAAAGTATTCTTAGGAAGTGTAGCACTAAGTTAACCAGAAGAGAGAAGATTCATGTCAGTGGTGAAGGATTGGAAATCCCTCAAAATATCGAGAACCATGATGCGGTAGATCAGAGATTAGTTGCTTCATCTAAATTGAATAGGAGAGTTATACTTCAGGATAAGCAATGCCGAGATTTTGAAGCAGAACAAAAAAGTGGTGTTGAAACAGTTGAAGTGAGGGATGGGAAATCAAAATCCTCATTGTTTCCTGGAGGTGAATGTAAACAAGAAAAAATTCCTTTTGCTGATGAACCTTTGCAAGTTTCTCAGAGGGCAGGCGATCATCATCAACTTTCTGTCAATGCCCCTAAAAGCAATGGTCGGTCAAAGTCAAAGACACCTAAAAATTTAGGCAATGCTGGCAACATGATTGGAATTGACCATGAACTTCTGACACCTGATCAACAAGGGTTTAGAGACATTAATTCTTCATGTCATGATAGAATGAGATCCTCCAGCCAGACAGCTTGTAATAATACATTGAAAAAAGCGAAAGATCTTAGAGACACTGCAGATCGCCTCAAGGTTACACTACTGTCATTCTCTTTATACACAGTTTTCAAAATTGAAACCGTCTCTTATACTGGTTCTTTGTATTATGTTTGACGTGCTCTATAGAATTCCGGATTTGGTTTCGAAAGTAACGAGGCTTACTTTCAATCTGCTCTGAAGTTTCTTCATGGAGCATTCCTTCTAGAGACTCATAATGCAAGTGGGAAGCATGGGGATAAGACTCAAATGCAGTTCTATGGTATAACAGCTGAACTGTGCGAGTAAGTAAAAATGATTGTTATCTCTTAATTTGGCCTATTCCGTGTCTTTAAATGCAATAATTGATGGTTTAATTTTTATCATCTACCACAATTTTCAACCATCAAAGTCTTAAGTTTGATTATGTAATTTAGAAAAGAAACTTTGCCTTTCCAGTTGTTTTTAACCAATATGACCTGTTGTTTTTAATTTATTTAATATTTTAAGGCTTTTTGGAGAATGCATAAGTATTTCTAAAAGGGACCTTAAGCTTATACTAAATGCAGTATATGACTCTTAAGGTCGGATTAGCTTATATATGTGTTTTTGTTCTGAAATCATTTTAAAATGATGCTAATAAAGTTATTGTTATGGTAATAAAAAATTTCATTAAGTCAGGTGGTGAATATATATATTCAAAATGGAAACGTGCTGTGTTACTTCAGTGCAACTTTATCGGAGGCTCGCTCTAAATTGTTGAAATACTATTGGTCTTAACATGTATTGTGGTTGTCAATCATGAATTCAACATTGACATCTTTGTGATGTTTAGTACTTAGTTGCCTTTCTTATTAAATAATATGTTTCTCTTATTTGTAGCACTTTCTGATGTATCCATTATAGGCATCATTCATCATTGACTAGCATTACTGTTGAAGTTCTCAAGTAATTTTTTCCCTTTAAATAAGTTCTTAAATGTTCCATTATTGAACATTGGTTTGCCTTGTTTTATGCTTTATTAAATTCCCAGAATCTGCGCCTCTGAATATGTTAGACGTCAAGAAATGGGTGCAGCAGCTTTGGCTTACAAATGTATTGAAGTAGCATACTTGAGAGTAATTTACTATAAGCATTCAAGTACAAATGGAGATTGGGATGAGATTTACTCTTCTTTACGTACAATTGTACAAGGTAATAGGATAAGGCTTATGATATTGATAATGTGGAGGCTTGACATTTTGCACCTCAGGGTTTTCAACTTTTGTCTAGGAATTGTGCTTTTAGTTATTTCGCAAACGTTGGATTCTTTTTTATTAATATTGAATTGAATTAAAATATTAATTTTTTTTTGTTTTCTTCTCTCTCTATGTGGTTAGCTTTCCTTTCCCATTAATCAATGTTGTGATTCTCTTTCAATTGAATCTTTTCTCTAGGTGAATCTCCATCTTCCTGCGTATCAGATGTTGATAACTTGAATCATCAATCAACAATGGATAAGGCTATTTTTGATAAAGGTGTTGGTTCTCTTGTGGTTGGAAGTCACATCTTTAATGCTGGAAACCGCACAAATTTTGCTCAGCTACTTGACTTTGTAAGTTTCTCATTTCTTCATCCAGATATGCCTGGTTATGCCTGATTTGTTTTTGTTTTTTGTTTTTTTTCCCCTTTTTAAGAAAGAAGGAAAAAAATTCATTGATTGAATGAAATTACAAGCCTATAAAAGTAAATATAAAAAAAAAGCCTTTTAATTGGACAAACCATAGACTCCTCTCCTTTGAGGACCCCTCCCATTTCTCCAAATTATTGCTCATCTCAACGCACATTAACCCATGAAACTTCAGCTTGATTGTTTAGAAAATCCCACCACCCTTAACCTCACAGCTTACGTGCCCAACTCAACGCTTCCTTGCTAACCAATCCCTCAAAGCGATGCATGCGGCTCAAAAGCACGCCATAAAATGAGAAAAAGTTTCTAGATACAGAGAGAAAAACAAGGGAGTAACATTTTAAGTTCTCAAGGTTTAACTACAGATTGGGAATATCTATCAAAAACCCATACTTGGGGTTTTTGTATCTGTATATCTTCTTTGTCCTTTCTTAAAATTGATTTTGTAGTTGTGTTGTAGATTTGCAGTTTTTCTCTTTGTTCTCTCATCCCATTTCTAAAAGTCATTTAATCATAAGTATCTGAATTTGGAGCTCCCATATTTCATGGCTATTTCTTTTTTACAAAAGTAACGTTTGAAGGTGAACATCTGAATCATTTCATGTCGCAGACACGTGATATGAATTTAGCGATGGAGGCCTCCAAAAAATCTCAAGATGCATTTATGGCTGCCAGTGTAAGTGTAAGAGAAGCACATAACGGGGACTGTGTTGCATCGGTTAAAAAGGTCATTGATTTCAGCTTCCAAGATGTTGAGGAACTCATACGTTTGGTTCGGCTTGCTATGGAGGCAATAACTCGCTCAGGTTTTGGCAATGCTAGAGATTAGGTCAACCATGTAAATAGTGTATTTTAATGAAAGCAAAGGCAATCACCAAAACTTGACTATAAACCTCAAATTGGTTTGAACCTTCTAAGATGTTGATCAGTTCCCAGTTGCGACTTAACCATACTTCTGTACAAAGTGAGATCAGAAAATTCAAAATGAAGTATTCATGCGTTGAAGAGGAATTTTCCTTTCTTTTCATTGCCAATTCTTGGAGGTCATGTACAGGCTACCCAAAAATTAACTCAAGTGAAAAAAGAGGTTGCAGGCTTTGGGCAACCATTTTGAAGAGGTCAATTACTGATATAGTTATAGTTATGACTAGAAGCTGATTAGTTAGTTATGACTAGAAGCTGATTAGTTAGTTGTGTTTCAAAGATTTCCAATTCGATAGGGTTTATTCAATTTTGAAGGAATAGAAAAATGTGTTGAGCCATTTTATTTACTTGTTAAAAAAAGGATTAAATATAAAGGTATGTGTATTTTTTTTATCCTCGTTTACTAGCACATCCTCGTCCTTCTCCAGTATTACCTTTGACAGGTTGAAAGGAAGAAATTGTCACTGGGGAATGCTGCATTGTCTTTGCTTCACTAGATATATTTCTGCTGAATAGCTAAATATATCCGTGAATTGAATCGAAGGGTGTAAGAGGTAAATATGTACGTTCTTTCTTTACTCATGGCAAGGGAGGAGCCGGGATTTCGTTTTTAGGGGCGCAATTTTTTATAAACCTACTTCTAAGTAAATTGTTTTATACACATGATTTATAATGGTTAAATTCCTTTCTCTTCCCCACTATGACTTAGTTTTTTTCTTTTTATTATTGTTGTTATTCTTTTTGCATTCAAGCTACTAATCTTAAAGAAAGCCTTACTTCTAACAAAAATATTACTGTGTTTGCTTGACATTTTACAAGTTTCTTCCCTTAGAGAAACTGCTAATGGAGGCCCGTTGAATCTTCAACTGCTTGGGATTGTTAGTGAAATATTATTCATTGAACAGCTGAAGAAGGATTTGCTATGATTTGTTTGTTAACTGGTTCTGTGATAAAAGGAATCTATTGTTTTGCTCAGATAGCTACAATCGGAATCTAGCACAGCAAAAAAGTGAGAATTTTGATGATTTAATTATTGATGTTGTTGATAGTGGCTTATGTAGATCTTGAAGTTGAAGCTGCTGATAAAGAAGGCTTTTTTTCATACTTTTTTTTCCCTGTTAATAATGTTTTATTCAGTTTCCCGGATTGTAATTCGTATGTTTTTACTTCACAAATGTATTGGTGATGTAACAGTTCTTTTTTAATCAATAAAAGTCTCGTTCTACTGCTGATGATTACTGTATTCTTGTGGTGTTTTCTCTTGTCTCTGTGGGTGCTTCTGGGATTTTCGATATGCACGAATAATTATTCAATATGGTCGACACAATATTACTACAACTATGCGTTCACACTCAGTTTCATAACTATTGCATTTCTTAATTTTTATTTTTGATGAACAATGTTATTCGATAACCACTCCAGTTTTAAAAATTTGAGAAATGTTTTTTTAAAAAAAAGTAGTAGTTTTTGTAAACAATTTTTCGTTATATTCTGTAACTTTTTTTTTTTTTTAAATTTCTGTTTTTTAAAATAAAAAATTTGTATATTCTCTGTTCTTTAAAACACACACACACAAAAAAAAAAAAAAAAAAGGAAAACGAAAAATTGCTATCAAAGAGGGTCTAATAAATCAATTTCTTCTGGGGGACAGATATTAGCAAACCTTCAGGAAATTAAGACCCTTTCTGTATTAAGAATCATGTAAAATATAACAGTTTTGTTCAGTATAAATTACCAAAAAAATTCGTTGTGAAAAAAATAAATAAATTAAATTACCAAAAATCAGTGCAGGTACAATACCCGCTTTTAAAATGATGAAATCTGTTCACGTCTCTAACTACAAACTCTCTATCCACAATCTCACTTATAAACTTGAAAGCTTCATGACAATCCTTACACATTCTCAAATTCTTCATTATTCTTATGGTTATTCCTTTTGGTATGCTAATTAAACCAAATCCCAGCGCCAATCTCTCGCTATGTAAACCAACTATTTCTTCCTCTGCCTCTTCTTCTATATCAATAAAAGCCAACCCCTTGCTTCCCTTATAACCTCTATCCTTCATTTTCCTTCCCAATTCTCTTAGTTTACACAACACTTCATTGCCACGCGGACAAGAAGTAATATCTCCAGCATAGAATACGTAAGTCGAATTTTTTATCTCAAGCCAACTACAACCCGGTTCCTTGCGAATTCCAGTATGCTTCATCTCAATCCTAAGATTCTGAGCCTTCTCCATATCCCCAGCCAATGCATAGGCATTGGACAAAGTAACATATGCGCCGGCAACTTGTCTATTGGATTCTACCAACCGCTGACAGGCTTCTCCTGCAATATCTATCCTCCCATGAAGCCTACTGGCCGAAAGAAGTGCCCCCCACAATAGTGCTCCTTCTTCGGGTTCTACCACCATGGATTTTGCGAGTTGGTAAGCTTTATCCAACTTTCCATCTCGAGCAAGCATATCAACAACACATGTATAATGCCTGGTGTCAGGCATTACCCCATGTTTCTCATTCATGGATGTCAAATAATGAAGGCCCTCATCAGATAATCCTGAATGGCTACAAGCATACAAGACTCCAATAAAAGTGACATCGTTAGGTTTTAGTCCTTTCTTTATCATTTCTTCAAAGAGTTCAAGGGACAATTTCCCAAGTCCATATTTTGCCGTGCTCACGATCATTGAAGTATAGGGAATAACTGATGGCCTCAGAATTCTCCTGAAGACCTTTTCAGAGTAGTCAAGACTCCCACATTTAGCATACATATCAACCAACACACTCGCAATGACATCATTTGAATCATGTCCGAGACGGATCACTACACCGTGCGTGACTTTCCCAGAAATCAACCTACCCAAACTTGCAGAAGCACTAATTACACTAGCTAGCATAAAATGATTCGGGTGTTCACAGGTCAAGCTATTGAATTCCTTAAATAATTCTAGGGCCTCATCACCATATGCATTCTGGACATAAGCAGTAATCATCGAAGTCCAAGAAATAATATTCCTACAAGGCATGGAATTAAAAACTGTTCGAGCTTTAACAACGTCGTTACATTTCCCGTACATATCAATAAGTGAAGAACACACCACGAGATTATCGTTGTAGCCCAAAATCTGAACACGGGCATGAATTTTTTCTCCCTCTCTCAAATTTGAAAGGATAGAACATGCCTTGATCACAGTGGCAAGAGTGAAGTCGTTGGGCATAACTGAGCTCTTCGACAACTCTCCACACAGCAAAAGAGCAGTATTAGGTTGACCATTATCGATGTAACCGGCCATGACCGAAGTCCACGACACAACATTAGGTCCGGGCATTTCATCAAACACTTGGCGTGCAGTACTAACTCTTCCGAATCTAACATAGCAATTAATGAGATGGTTCACAGTGACAGTTAGGTTTAAGAACCCTAATTTTACGATTAAGGAATGAGCTGAAGTTGCAGTAATCAAATCGTTACAATTTCGAAGCAGGTGACTGAGATTTGCTACGCCAAGAAAAGATGACCGTAGTTCGTTTTCGTGGGGAAGGTAAGGGCTGCCGCTGTTCACGGCAAAAGCAAGATTTCGTTTCAACATCGGCCAATTTTATTATATGTTTTTCTTGGCTTTATATTAATTATTATATTAAGCAATATATACATTTGTTACAAGTTTATCATCTATCTGCTTATATTTCTTGAAAAAGACAATTGAGATATTAAAATCCCGGTTCTCCCATTTTTCACTTAATTAATGATATTGTAGGCTGTTAAAAAATGAAAATCAAATCTAAATATGACGCTAGTTCTATCGAGTATTTCAAATTGAATTAATCATTCATATTTACTACAAAATATATATATTCGTAACTTAATCTACATGTGGAAATTAAAAATGTAGGTTTTGTCAAACAATTGGGGCTAAAATATTATTTTTTACCATATAAAGATCAAATAGATATTGAATATAAACTATAGAACCAAAAATGTAATTATCTTAATTTTTACTATAAAATTATGAAAAGATATTGTAATTTTAAACGCAAAAGCAGTCGCCCCCTTAAATTAATCAAGAGTGCCACAATAGTAGTGAAGTCGAGGTAGTATAGTGAAATATTACATGGGCTTTCAGCAATAAAATAAGTCGAAGTAGTATAGGCTTCCAATTGGTGTCAGGGATTGATCTAAAGCTTTCTTTCCTCTCATAGAGGTTTTAAAAGAAATACGATTTCTGATTCAATTTGAGAAATATTGAGAAGACTGATCCCATTATCATTGACTAGTTCGTTGATGAAGGACTTTCTACGTCTACCATTTGAAATTATATGGAAGAGATTGGTGTTTTCATCTCCTTCCCTGAGCCAATAGACTTGCATTTTTGTCTCCATTTCATGTTTTTTTTCATAAGGACATCAAGGAGTTGAGTTTTCAGAAGTTGTCTTTGGGCAAATTCACTTTCATTGAGGGGCTACTGCTCTTCTTTGATGTCCAAGGCATTGATGGCCTTTGTAGTGATAATTTTAAGAGAATTGCTCTTCTTTGATGTCCAAAATCTTCTCAAAGCCGAAAACATGAGCTGTTAAAGAACAGTTTTGGGGGTAGTTTCGGTTACGTGCCTAATGTTTATGAAACAAGAAATTTTTGGTTAATTGTTATAAACATTGTTTTCAGGTTGTTTAAATAAGGTATTTTATAAATGAACTATTGAACGTCCACGCTTCCATTTCGCTTACTTGTGGTTTAGGATTAATTAAATAAGTCGGGTCGTCACAATATTGAACATAATCGCTTAACTTTACTTTTAATTTTATCTGAAAAGCCATGATATCGACAAAGATCGACTAAATTATAACTCAAATAATTGAATTCATCAATCTCTAAACTAAACATGGAATATAATGATTAATTAGAAGGTGAGGTTACCTCTTTGAGGGTCATAACCACATCCAACCAAGATGGTAGCCCTAACATCATCTGTTGTGGGGTGAAATTGGATTACACGTGGAATTTTACAACTGGATAAGATTTGTCTACGCACCTGGTCTGACCGCGGTGCTAGGCACCTGGTCCAAAGCACCTGGTCCGACCGCGAGCATCGGGAACCTAGTCGACCACCGGCTTAGGCACCTGGGTCCGACCGCGCACCAGGGCACCTCGTCTCGACCGTGGTACCTAAGCATAAAGTCTACGCACCGAAAAGACCGCTCACGCGATCTTGACATAGACCTAATACTTAAGATTGAATACAAGTATCCACTTGGAAACGACACGTGGCGCAACCCACAAGCGATACGTAATTGAGAAGCAACAAATGGCCCAATCCTGACACGACACGTGGCACGATGATGTCATCTACCTAATCTCTTATAAATAGGAGAAGAAATTCATTCATTAGGTAACTAATTTCTACTACTATTCTCTCTCAGACACTAGCTCGCTTGCTCGACTTTAGCATCGGAGGGTGTTAGGCGCACCACACCTGGTGCTCTTTTCCTTTCCTGTGCAGGTACCTACGTAGCACGCCGTCGAAGCAGCCCACCACCTCTGACTCGTCCCATAAATTAAGTTCGTTGCCTATGTGAAAGATATTCATTTTTACGCAACAACATCATCCAAAGTTGCCCTATTGAAAAACAAGAAATTACTAAAGATGCCATCAATGCAATCAAGCACTAAATGGGTCTCTTCCAAACAATTGCGGGCTTCTGAGCATGCCAATGGAATGGTAAAATTGCGGTCAGAAAATCGAAAAATTGATAAAATCATGGTCGAAAAAACCTGACCTTTTTAAAATTTTTAAGTCCAAGACCAATTATCTCCTTTGTAAAAAACATGAAACTGACCAAATTGACTAACCGCATACACCAACTGACCGATAGTGATGGGTTTCTATCGTATATATAAACTAACTCACACACTAAACACAAGCTACATGATTCTATGTTAAATAAACTTAGACTTCTTAAATCTATAATCAATTTCATTCTTTAGTAGAATAATAAAATGCACACATAAAAAAAAATAGATTTCCACTTTTATTTCATAATTATATTTTAAAAATAACTTCAAATGGTAGGTTAAGGTTAGAATTATTATATACTGAGTTAATATTCACAACTTAATGATTTTAGAAGAAGAAAACACATTTTTTCATATTGAATTATTATTCTAAAAAACAAAAATCTGCTTTCCAAACACCCCAAACAAAACCAAAGTTACTTCGTTCTAATTTGTAAGTGTCAAACTATCGAGAGGAACAATAACTCAAAATAACCTTAAAAATCAGAATTGTTTCATTATATCAAACACTTCGGTTGCTCATTTTTAACACTTTCTTCCCCCTCTCAAAGTATAGAACAAAGGCCAGAAATTCAATGAAAAGTAAAAATTGGAACAAGGAAATAATAGAACAAGGAACAGAAATTCAGTGAAAGTAAATATTGCACACAAGTAGAACAGTTGCAAATTCCCGAATTCGTACGTGTTCACAACTAAACTGAGAGGCATCAGATATTAGCAGTTTCAATTTCATACGGCTATTACAGTTTTTTCCCCTTTACATTCTGAAATTAGCAAAAAGATAAGGAAATGTATGGAGCAGCCTCCATGTTTCATTTAGAAGTTAGTTTCAAATACAAGAAAGGAATAAAATAGCATTCTCAATTTCTCATATAAGCTAAAGCATATCATCTGCAAGACAAATTTTAGTGTACGACTTAAATATGAAATCAAAAGAACAATTGAATGCATCAGTAGAATAGTTGAAAATATTGACTATAATTTCAGCAACATATATTCACTGTTTCATCTAAAACTTAAAAAACACATGCTCAAAGGTTTATAACAATTTAAACATCCTGAAAACAATGTTTATAACAATTAACCAAAAAATTTCCGTTTAAGCAAGACGAGACTATCAAGTTTCCAGAGCTCCATTACCTTGTAACCAATGCTTAAAGGTTACACACCACCTTAGCGACTTTTAGCTCAGCAGGACGAGACTCTCAATGCAAATAACAGCATCTTGAAATAGAGAAGCTTCAAAATCATGAAAAACTGGATGTCTAATTGTCTTGCTAGTTGGATGGAATAGAAATAGCTCTGAACCCTTCATTAGAATCTCGCCACTCTCCGAAATGTATAATGGAACGGGTTTCTGATACCAGGAAACAGGTATTAACTCACAAGGGAGGGAGATCAATATATTCCAAGAATCTTTTACCCCATACTCACTCATTATCCAAACATCAGTGCGAGTTTCATGATAATATCGAAGAATACAAAGACAGTCTCTAAGTTCTCTCAACATTATAAATTCGTGGGAACAATCATCGTTAAAATCAGGTTGCGGCACTTCAAAAAACGTCTCTTTCGCTAAATCGAAAGACTGAATGAACCGTGAAGATCTTGAATACCAGTTAAGGGTACCATTTACATACACTGCATGACCATTAAAAAAGATGGGGTGTGGAAATTCTTCAATACTTCTCCAACAATTAGCATTCAATGAGTAAACTTCTACCAGAAAATGTAAACACTCATTCCTACTATACGAATGCACAGCCACAACCTTAAAATCATCATTTAAAACATCATATCCAAATCCAAATGCAGTAGAACTAGCCAATTTTCCTTTCAAGTAAGGTAATGTCTTCATTTTCCTAATCGATGGATTCCACAAACAGACGGTATTTTTATCCCTAAAAATGCAAATCAAGCCACTACAAGAACCAATAATCGGATAAAAAGGTGGACTATTTCTTCTCAACCCGTCCGTAATCAAAATTTGATCAACAGGTAGACGATTTTTCTTCAACGAGTGTGAGTATAAAATCGAAGTAGCATAAGTTATCGATTCACTATAAAGAGAATTAAGTGAGTAAGACCTGAAATTGGGTTTATTTAGGATGATTTGACGAGTTCTTAAGGTGGTGTCTTTAGCGGATAAATGAAGATGCTTTTTCACCAAGTGAGGATCGTAAATAAGGGTTTTCCACGATTTACAAACGGAAGTGAACCTTATCAGAGCCTTCACCGGTAATCTTATGAGGATTTCGACGACGATTTCATCGGAAAGATCGTCGATCGTGGATAATGAGACTTGATTTTTTGGAGAGGGAGATGGAATTTGATCGACGATTTTCTGTTTCTTTTTGGTCGGAGTTATGATGAAGGATCGCGGAATCAAAACTTTCTTTTTCGCCATTGATTTTTTGAGACGGAGAAGGCTAGAGAGAATGACCCCTTAAATAGCTCCACGTCGTGAACATAATATAAAATCTTCATCTTATTCTTTTTTAAAAAATATATTTGCCTTATCGGTTATTATCTTTTATCCATATATAAATTATAAACACTCTTTTTCTTTTTAAATAAAATCACACAGATGATTGAAAATAAAATCAAGATACTTTCAATTATTTATTTATTTTATCTATATATATATATTTGTAATTAATATGAATTTTAAATCAAATTGATAACAAATATTTATTTTAACTTGATTCAATCTCATTAAATATTATTGATCAATAATCAAAATCATTCTTTAAGTTATTGTAAATGAATATTTTACATCTAATAATATTTTTAATCTTAAATTATTATGTAACAAAAGTGTGAATTCTTTTTAAAAATAACCTTCCCCTTAATATTACATATTAACATACCCTAAAGTTGCTTTTTTATAATTAATACTGAGATGATATGAATTAGAATTCATATTTTATTTTTTCAAGTTTGTTAGTTTGAATTGTTTTTATAAATTCATTCATCAATTAAATATTTTTCTTTTTTTTATTAGTGAATGTTAAAAAAATAACTTTTTTGACATTCTAAAATATTTAGTTATCATCTAAAATTTACTATTAAAAATTTACCATTTCTTAAAATTTAGTATTATAATTATAATTATATATATTTCGAGATAGTCGATCATCATATCTCTGAGCCGAAATCTTAGACTCGTTACTTTCAAAACTCAGGTTTTATTAAATGAATTAATGAAATATTATAAAGAAAAATCTCTTTTATTTATGTGGATTAAGATAAGGTATTTATAAAATATAATTTTCTAAAATATTTTTATTATATTATTTAGTTGTTATAGCGTTTTAATAAAGTTAATATAGTTAAACTTTAATAATTTATGATAAAGGTTAGAGTTTTATTTTTACATTGAGACCCTATTTTCTTATGACCCGCTATGTGTTTAGAGAAATAACCTTGTTAATGAAGTATAGTGCTAGTAGTAAAATCTCAAATAACTATCCGTCTTTTTCTTTCTTGACTTTCTAATTTTTTTGAGAATAACGGTATTCATATAGTATAAAAAATTGCCAAACTACTCTCTCTAATCCAATGAATTCATCAGATCGTTGAATCAACATAGCTTTGAACAATCAGACTGATTCTGGAATTCGTGTTTCGTAAATTGGATAGAATCAATTCCGATCTTTTAAATCCACAAACTAGTTCAAATTCAATCAAATCAGTGTCATTTTGACACTCAAATTTCCTATAATTTCGTTCTTCGTTTTCTTTTTCTTCTAATTAATTCTACATAGTATAAAAAATTGATGAAAATACCGATGAACATAGAATCAAGGAAACTGAAAGATTCAAATAGAATACCTCGATTTCAAGTCAATTGGAATCTTTCAATAATCTTGATTTCTCCTCGTGAAAAGGCGTATGACACCGACGCGGGAAGAGATTATGAAAACGCGAACAAATCGCTGATTCACCTTATGAAAATTAAAATCACAATAGAAAACGAAACTTGCGAATGAAGAAGGTAGTTAGATACATACCCGAAATATAAACATAGTGCCTTTTGAGTTTAAGATATTAAATTTAAAATATATGATTTTAGATATTAACTTTAGAAATGAAGTTTTCAAAAAGGCGAAGGAAGAAGAAAAAAAGTCAGTTGGTCATAAAAATCAAAGATGTAAAAATTCATTTTTACTCAGACCAAGTCTCTATTATTTTAATACAACACCATTACATTACACAATCTCAAGACCAAGTCACTAATAATGATTGACCATTTCCTAAATTCGCGTATTAATAAATTGAAAAGAAAACCAAACACAGCCTAAGTCAGGATTCGTTTTTCGCCTGAGCTAACTCATTCCGGCGCAAGAAAATGAGTCAGGATTCGTTTGTTTACAGCTTCGTGGCTAAAGGGATCGTGATCTTGGCTGAATACACTGAATCAATTCCGATCTTTTAAATCTACAAACTAGTTCAAATTCAATCAAATCAGTGTCATTTTGACACTCAAATTTCCTATAATTTCGTTCTTCGTTTTCTTTTTCTTCTAATTAATTCTACGTAGTATAAAAAATTGATGAAAATACCGATGAACATAGAACCAAGGAAACTGAAAGATTCAAATAGAATACCTCGATTTCAAGTCAATCGGAATCTTTCAATAATCTTGATTTCTCCTTGTGAAAAGGCGTAGGACACCGACGCGGATAGAGATTATGAAAACGCGAACAAATCGCTGATTCACCTTATGAAAATTAAAATCGCCATAGAAAACAAAACTTGCTGATGAAGAATGTAGTTAGATACATACCCGACGCCAAGAAAAAATTTGTGGATTAGCTTTGCGACGTTATTTATAGGAATCGAGAACGAGAGCATGATTTGAGAGATTACGATCGTTGTTCCGTTTCGTTATAGCTTTAAGTTTACCTTGAAGTGGAAATGGAAAGGAAGCTGGAAATTGGGATTTTGTTGAGACAGATTTTTTTTAAATGACACTTTATGAATTCCTATTTTAAAAAAAATGAGAAATGTCATTTTTAAAATATTTCAAAATATTTGTTAGTTATGAAATTAGTCATAGAAAAAGGGTCATCAATTAGAATTTTTCTTTGAGAAATTACATAGGATATACTTGAACCTTCGACCTAGTAAAAGAGGGTAGTATGTTATGTTTGCTTTTTTGACGGGATCTTAGAAAATTATGTTGGTTGGAAGAACAGAAAATTAATACCTAAAACGAGATGAAGTGTTCGTTTGAGATAACTTTTAAAAGTGCTCAAAAGTGTTTTTGAATTAAGAAAATATTTTTGATAATCATTAAAAACATTTTTAAACACTTTCAAAAGTTATTCCAAACGGACCAAAATATAAACATAGTGCTTTTTGAGTTTAAGATATTAAATTTAAAATATATGATTTTAGATATTAACTTTAGAAATGAAGTTTTTAAAAAGGCGAAGGAAGAAGAAAAAAGTCAGTTGGTCATAAAAATCAAAGATGTAAAAAATCGGACCAAGTCTCTATTATTTTAATACAACACCATTACATTACACAATCTCAAGACCAAGTCATTATTCATGTATTAATAAACTAAAAAGAAAAACCAAACACGACCTTATTTATAAGTCGATTCGTTTTTCCTGAGCTAACTCATTCAGGCGCAAGAAAATGAGTCAGGATTCGTTCGTTTACGCTTCGTGGCTAAAGGCATTGTGATCTTGGCTGAATACACTGAATTCACTGGCAATTTTTCAGCAATTGCAAATCAATGCCTTCAAAAACTTCCTTTTATCAACAACAAATACACATACAATTGTGACCACTGCACTTACCATTTTCTTCTCGAAGATGGTTATGGTAAAAAATTCTTAAACTTGCACTTCGTATATATATATATATATATATATATATATATATATATATCATAGTTGCTTCATTTCCCTGCGAATTTCACATATTTTGGTCCCAGAATCTCTTGATTAACCCCGGGAACAGCTACCGATAGTTGGAAGTAGTTGAATTATTGATTGATATAAATTTGTATGTGTTTGATTTTGGCTGAAATTCAATTTCAGGAAGTTGCTTTAATCGGGTTTCTTTTAATGGTCAAGACTTGACATTAATATCTTATTAATTTGCACTAATTCCTTTAAGATGAAGCTAATTTCGAATTCCTGAGCTATCTAGTAGTCAAGGTACAATTTGTGACCGCTTGAATAATCTCATAATTTCCATGTGATCTTAATGGTTGTTGAGAATTGATCTAATGATTATACTTATCTTAGACTAACAATTCAAGCTTTTTGCCATAATGGTGATTTAACAGAGAGGACGTTATAATATCAAATCTACACAACATTATATTCTCCTTCATTTTATACTATAATCGGTTTAATAAATCTATGCATGACTTTTTAAGTTCAAGAAAATTTCTGGTGTTTCAACTTATACATGGTGCTTCATGTACTTTTGCGATTCTTGTGTTGTGGCAAAAGAAGCTCTCATGAAATGATATCAACAGCGTTTTTGGAACGAGTGAGAGAAGATTTCAAGACAAGATATGGTGGTGGTAAAGCGGAATCGATGTTGCCAAAAGTCTTAATAAGGATTTTGGGTAATGAAAAAGATTTATATATATAGATAATATAATCATATATTTGCTAGTGTTTTCGTAAGAAGTTTAAGAGACATACTCCGCCCATATTTCACAGGCCAATCATGAAGGATCACATGAGGTATATCATTGAACACGCCAAAGAGATTGAAGAATTGATAAAAGTGAAGGCTCAAGCATCGAAGTTAAGAGTAAAATGTCGGAGGATATCGAAAAGGTAAACTATGAAATGTTACGGATTTGTTTAAATTTGCATCTAACCTTCATACATAAATGTTTGCTAGGTAGGTTTCACGGATTTAGTTTTGATGATTTGGGTTAGATGGTTGAGTTGGTTTCTCACTTGATCTTCTAGTTTCTGCTAAAATTGACTGTGAATAAAGTAATTCCACACCTAGCATCAACACTCGTTCCTCGCGATTTTCCTGAAGTCATCAACACGTGATTTACGATATGATGTTCTTCAACTTCTTTCTTTCTCAACATATCATGATTAACTAAGCTGTAAAGAGCAATCTTATTTGATATCTATCTATGTCTAATGACTTCTTTCAGATTTTATCTAAAGACATATGTTGTCGGTATCCTCTTTCTAGCGAGACGGGTCAGGTAAAGATTATTATGACAGAACTGAACAGGTCTCAATTCCATATCAGACATGTCCTTAGAGATTTGAACAACATTCATAATATTGGCAGGCCCAAGATTTCAGGGTACAAGGAACTAGACTCAGAAGGAAGATGCGGTACAAGAACATGAAGAAAAAGCTAGCCTGTTCTTGGGACATTGTTAATTCTTGTACTGATAATCTGGCTTTCTGTCTACCGTGGGTTCAGCTACACCAATTAGCTACAGTACGTCCAAAGATTGAGATTATAAAACTAGAATAGAGACATTACATCAAATTGGGGGCGGGGAGCACTGGTACCTAACCAGTAGAGTTATCCTGGTGAATAATGAAACTTGATTTTTTGGAGAGGAAGATGGAATTTGATCGATGATTTTCTGTTTCTTTTTGGTCGGAGTTATGATGAAAAATTCATCTTTTTATTTTTAAGACGGAGAAGGCTAGAGAGAATGACCCCTTAAATAGCAGATATATCGAGAGGAGATTAAAAAACTGCAATGGAAGAGTGAGTTTTTCTTGCAGAATGAACACGATGGTGATTTTGAATTTGTAAGTGTAGCCTCTCTATGGAATACTTTTTGAGTATTTTAATCTTTTAAATTTGGATTGCTTTGCTGGGGTCCTTTTATACATAAAGTTGTTTTGTATTTCTTTCCCTGGGCATAAATTGTTCTAAGCCCTCTATTTGAGTTTCTGATTTAGAAAACTTTTTGTTATTTTTTTTAATGGATAATCGGGTCACTTAGGGCATGTTTGGTAACCTACTTTGTTTTCATTTCTTGTTTCTGTTTTTACTTTTTTAGAAATAGAAGTGTTTGATAACCATTTCTGTTTCTTATTCCCAAAATTTAAAAAGAAACATTTCTGAAAATCAGGGTAAAAGTATCTAGATTGATTCAATTTACGATATTAGAAATATATGGAAATATATAAATATCAAACATTCAAATAGTAAAACCATAAGTCACTCTTATTAAATCACGACTTAGTATGTGAGTCATACGAGAGGATTAAAGTCGAGATGAGTAACTTAAAAGTGTCTACAGTAAATGGATAACGTTTGGGAACCTTATCCTGGTGGATGGCTACAAGCATACAAGACTCCAATAAAAGTGGCATCGTTAGGTTTTAGTCCCTTCTTTATCATTTCTACAAAGAGTTCAAGGGACAGTTTCCCAAGTCCATATTTTGCCGTGCTCACGATCATTGAAGTATAGGGAATAATTTATGGCCTCAGAATTCTCCTGAAGACCTTTTCAGAGTAGTCAAGACTCCCACATTTAGCATACATATCAACCAACACACTTGCAATGACATCATTTTAATCATGTCCGAGACGGATCACTACACCGTGCGTGACTTTCCCAGAAATCAACCTACCCAAACTTGCAGAAGCACTAATTGCACTAGCTAGCATAAAATGATTCGGGTGTTCATAGGTCAAGCTATTGAATTCCCTAAATAATTCTAGGGCCTCATCACCATATGCATTCTGGACATAAGCAGTAATCATCGAAGTCCAAGAAATAATATTCCTACAAGGCATGGAATTAAAAACCGTTCGAGCTTTAATAACGTCGTTACATTTCCCATACATATCAATAAGCGAAGAACACACCACGAGATTATCGTTGTAGCCCAAACTCTGAACTTGGGCATGAATTTTTTCTCCCTCTCTCAAATTTGAAAGGATAGAACAAGCCTTGATCACAGTGGCAAAAGTGAAGTCATTGGGCATAATCGAGCTCTTCGACAACTCCCCAAACAAAAAAAAGCAGTATTAGGTTGACCATTATCGATGTAACCGGCCATGAGCGAAGTCCATGACACAACATTAGGTGCGGGCATTTCATCAAACACTTGGCGTGCAGTATTAACTCTTCCAAATCTAACATAGCAATTAATGAGATGGTTCACAGTGACAGTTAGGTTTAAGAACCCTAATTTTAGGATTAAGGAGTGAGCTGAAGTTGCAGAAATCAAATCGTTACAATTTCGAAGCATGTGACTGTTTGCTACGCTAAGAAAAGATGACCGTAATTCGTTTTCGGGGGGAAGGTAAGGGCTGCCGCTGTTCACGGCAAAAGCTCGTTTTAACATCGGCCAAAATTTATTATATGCTTTTTTTTTCACATTATATTATATGTTTTAAAAATATAGAAATTAATACATTTGTTACAAATTTATCATCTATTTGCTTATATTTCTTGAATAATACTATGATATTAAACAAATTTATCATCTATTTGCTTATATTTCTTGAATAATACGATTATAATATTAAAATCCCGGTCCACCCATTTTTCACTTAATTAATTAATGACATTGTAGGCTAAGTTCAAAAATGAAAATTAAATTTAAATATGACGCTAGTTCGTTCAAGTGTTTCAAATTGAATTAATCATTCATATTTACTACAAAATATATCTATTCGTAACAATAAATCCCCCAAAAGGTGTCGTATATTAGGGTATTACAAATCTACCCATACCCAATTTCCTTTTTGACTTCATCGTTGAATAAGACCATCTAGGTCTCCCCACATCGAGACCGAAGAAACGTCAACTCACTCCAAAACATTTCATTAAAATTTTATTTTGAAAAAAGAAAAGAAAAAAGAGGACAATCTAATAATATATAACTGCGCATCCCAAAAATGAAAGAAAAATCTAAATCAATTGTGGAAATGAAAAGAACATATCTTTCATCCAGAGACGTTCGACCTGACGCTAGTATTCAAAATTAACAATCAAAGCAATAGATGTACAATTTTAAACTAAGATCAACAAAGTCCAAAACGTCGTAATACAGTGATTTAAATGGTCCACAGATATATATCGGACCATATTATAAAAAATAACTCAATCTTTCACCTCTTTTTTTTTTTTTACTTTTTTACTTTTTTACTCTGCATCCCAAAGTGAACAACCAAAACAATGATTGCTCTCATCACCTCGATGGCAAAATGTACAAACCTTACCAGACCCGGGTTTGAAGAATTCAGGAAAAGCGGTACACAACCTAAGGCTACAGCGTCATCCATAAGTGCCTACACCCACTTCCACCGCGTGCTTTTCGTGCTATCTCGGTGCCACCCCATCCATGGAAAGCAAAATCAAGCCAAGTACCTAAACAAGTGGGGGTTGTCCTTGTCCCTCTCTAGATAGTCCCGGGTGATCAAATCTTCAATCCTCTTCTTAATCGCCTTGAAATCAGGCTGCACATTTTTATTCAAATTTCAGCGAGGGCAATGAGTAACATGAAAACTGAGATTGATGGGATATCAAATAACCACACTAACCTTGAACATGCGACCCAATTGCTCAACACACTCCATCACTAATTGCTGGTGACCCAAAACTTTCCGACTCTTCATGATACGCACAATCGAGGCATCAATAGCATATCTCCTATCCTTGTCAACATCTTCAATAACTTTCTTTTTCTCATCAACAGGAGGGAGAGGAATCTAAATTTTTAACAAAAACGGAATGACACCATGCATTACGCAACAGGGTTATTCAAATAAAGGGAGATAACAAAAGGTGGCAAGATCCCAGTACCTTTATTCTTCTCATTTTGTCGGTGAATTTTGAATTGAACTCAAAATTATCATTAGGGGAGATGGTTTTTGTATTCGGCTCCTTGTTAAGAATTTTATACTTGGCACATGACAAGGAGTGGAGTAGTCTAACAACATCGTCGTCACTCAAGTTTAACTGTGTCATGATTTCATTGTAACTCAGCCTCTCTGAGGAATTGAATAACAGCAAGGCAGAAGCCTGGATTAAAAAAATGGAAGAGAATATGTATAAGAGTCAGTGTCAGAATATGTTCCTAATACCAACAAAAATACTTTTTGTGAGCGCATCATCACCTGATAGGTTGTCACGATAAGCTCCATGGTTTTCAGGTCAAATTTTCCACTAATGTTACAAGTACCCAATGAGTATATCCACGTAAGTTTTCTATGCTTTGTTTTTGTTTGATAAAATTCCCTAAAAACTTCAACACACTTCACCTGAAGCAAAGACAACAAATAGTATGATATATATATATATATACTTGTTCTCACAAATGTCTAGTTACAGACTTCACAAAACAATAGCATATTAACATGGAATTCCTAATCCCCCTGACAATAATAGAAGTAATAATATAACCAATGCCTACCATCTCTGCTGGCAGGTTGAGGTCAAAAGACTTGTAACTTGGCCAAAATCCGGTAGTCAATACAGTAACAGTCAAGTCAATTCCCGGACTCGCTTGTGGATTATTGCTCAGATACTCCTCAAAGCTAGTTTGGTTTTCCCTAGCCAGAGTCAGATCAGTCACCTAGAGTACATGAATGAATTATGATTTTTGTTAGTATTTCATGCACCATTAAAAAGTCAAAATTACAAGATGAAAATAGATCTCTAAATATCTTACCATCCCCTCCATCTTAGAGGTGAACTGTCCACCACATTGTTGCTTCAATTTAGTCAATATACTTCTCTCATGGTCATCATTGGCACTCTTGTCAAAGAGAAGCCTTCGAGCAAGTTTTTTTCTGCCACCAATTGCAAAAAGTTAGTCACTTTAAAATAAACTAAAAACTGTAATGGATCACAGATATAAGCAATTATTTTGTAGAGATACTCAACCCACCTATAGAATTCAGCAAACAGATCTTTGTCACATATATAAGCAAGCAACTTCACAACCTGTATTTTAAAACAAATAAATACAAAAGGTCAACGCCAAATAAGCTTCAAATGAAAGAAGGAAAAAAGGAAGCAGAAAATTACCTTCTCAAGAGTCTCCTCAATTGCTTCATCACTCAGCTTCTCACTTCCACCTTTCTTAAGGATGTTATCACAAAAGGTTGCAAGTAACTCTGCACTGGAACTTCCAGCAACACCCTTGTTACAAAATACTTCAAAGGCTTCCTTAAGGGCCTACATGAAAACACACTTTTAAGGTGCATAATAGTATTTAAATAATACCAAAGTGAAATTGAATATTACACAGAGAGTCAGACCTTGTGAAAAAGGGTGTGGTTTTGAAAACAATCATTCACATAAGCCAGGTACTTGTCATGAAGCTCAATCACTTTTCTTACAAAAACCTGAAATCAAATCTCTCTATAAGTTTCCATTAAAAAATAAAAAAGAAAAAAAAGTCCCATCTAGAGATTAACAATCAAAATTTACCTGTTCCTGCAAACCAACTATGTCCTTCTTCTCGGCCTTGACAGGAATAGAAAAGGGCAAAGAAAAAGTAAAAAGTCATTATGATTAGTAAAATGTATGATCTAAAAATGATTGGTAAAAACAAAAATAGAACCATCCTATCATAAAATTTGTCTCCAATTCATTACCATATAAAAAACGTATTGCAATAGTTGCACAAAAAGAGAGAGAAAAGGTGTGAGGGAAGTTAAAAAAATTGAACATGACATCATCTTTTATATCTTGCTATAAGAAAAGTCGGAGTTTTAAGGCCAGGCTACAAGCAGGTACATTGAAATCAAGGGTAAATATTTGTCCTTTCTTTTTTCTGAAGGGGAGATCAAAATTAGGTGGTAACTTAATCAAGTAATATAGTTATGAAATCAAATTGCTGATCTGACAAGTGGCAACAGTTATTTCAAAAAGATGACTAAACGAGGTAAAAACCTTCTTGTTACTCGCAGCATCTTCTGCCTGTTTGACCAATGCTGTTCCTTCAGCAGTGACATGCTGTGTTAAAAAAAATGGCAAAGTTATCTTTAAAGAAAAAGTTAAAGATGAGATTATTCAGACATGCAACACACTTCAAGTCAAGAATAAAAGATAAAAAGATAAGTATAAGTCCACACGGCTAACCTGCTTGAATATATTGGAAACTGGATCTAATCCTTTAGGTATCTTAGAGAAGAGTCGAAACATCCTTGATAGATCTTCCACCTATAATCATCCACATCCACCCACATAAAAACCAAATAAGTGGAAGCAAAAATTTCAAACATTATTGAGCCAGCACCATCATTGAAGTTTATTCAATAAAGAGGAAAAGAACATATAAATAATATAATTCATAGTACCTTGTCATCTCTAAGCAATGCATGGCATCCTGAATGCTCTTTTTCGAGCAGTTGAGTAGCATACACAGACAACAGCTCATGTTGAACTTTCTAGAAGAATAAAAACAAATAGAATAAAGAGATAAGGATATATATATATAGAGAGAGAGAGAGAACAAGCACACGCCCAAACAAGATCAATGAGAAAGTGGATAAATAGCACAAAAGTTGATTACAAACCTCCAATAGCTTTGGCTCACTACTGGAATGCAAATAGTGTCCAACCCTATCTTTTTCTCGTTTCAAGCATTCCTCGGCCTAGAAAGATCAATAAGATCAATGATAATCCATAATTAAACATAAGGAAAATGTAGTCCAACTGCTAAAATGAACAAGGAAATACTTTTAGCATATAATCAGGGCAAGAATCTTCTAGGATCCAATTTGACGCCTTCCTAGAATAATAAGCAGCAGTGTCTTTAAGCATGGCTGCTTCAAAGTCATTTTCATACTGATCCATTTGCCCCATCCCAATCTCAACAAATATATCTAATACGTTCTTCAGTAAAGCTCTGTCAATCTGCTCTCCTTCACGTTCTTGATCAATCTAATTTGCAATTTGCAAAACCATTGTTATTAACTCATTTAAACCTAAATGATCATGCTGAGAAGCTGAAATAATGAAGCAACTCATACCAATGAAATTACAGCATCTCTCACTTTACTGTTTAGCTCTTTGTAAACCTGAAATGAGTAGATATTACAATTTAGATAATAAGTTATGTCTTGTAATCATACAAGTCAAATTTCAGAGAAAGTAAACAGATGAATTCAAAAATAGCAGTGTTACGAGAAGTTTAAGATTGGCGTTATAATGAAGCCACAAATCCAGAGTTGCGACATACCAATTCACGGAAGCATGTGAGTCCAACTTCATTGAGGGGTGGAAGTGACCTTCGAGCAATAAAATATCGATCAAGATAGTGGAAGAAACGAGAGAGCCACCTCACCATCACTTTATGGTTAGTCCACCTTTGCACAAGTTCTCTCAACATGAACTCGTCATGTTTCTCCCTCAAGGATGGAAGAACCTAAGTTGGCCAAAAATTAACCCAAAAAAGCAGGTTGTAATCAAATAATTAAAATTCAAATATTATCATAAGTTAATATTTAAATGGGGAAAAGGTCAGCAAAATAAATTATTAAATAATTTGAATGGATAAACCAAATATTCAGAAAATGTGTATACATCCCACGCATAAGGCTTTCCAATATCAAAGACATACGTGTAGTGATGTAGATATTTCAAAATTGCAAAACACGACGAAATTCTAACCAAGGGAATTAAGATCTAAATGGAGGAATGGTTTGATAAAGGAGAGGAAGTTTAACATTGAAGTCATCATAGAACTAAATTAAAACAAAATGTTCACGTGGTCATGACCTCCAACGCCAAGAAAAATGTCAAAAAACCAACTACAAATAACATGATGATTAGCAAGATATGTCTGTAGTATCATGCATGACGTAAACTATGTGATTTCACTGTAAACCACAATACTCTTGTGTGATCGAATTGACACCATAAGTTATCCTTAATAAATGATAAGAGAGATGTTTCGAATAAATTTGTTTCTCACCATGGAAGTGATATATTCTTCAAAAGCTTCACGATATTTATCATACAGCTGCTGGGAGTAATCATGTGGTGGCTTTTGGGTGCACATATTATATATGGTACTGCAGATGAAATTATTAAGAAGATAAAAGGCCAATCAATACCATCGTATGGATTCTAGACCTATGCGTAAAAAATAACAAGGGGAAACACAAGAAATTATACGTGTAAAGCATCATATAGTCCTCAGAGTTAAACTGAGGCTCGGGTAACCCTTCTAAAATGTTCTTCAATTTTGTGATCCCCTTCTGCATGAACTCCCATCCTTGGTCTAAGTCGATAGTCTTCCGCTCACTCATCGTCATATTGAAAACCTAAAAACCTGCCGATCATAAAACCAGAGTTCTGCATTAGCATTCATTTCAATTATAAAAACACAATTATCCGATTACAACTAGAAAACCCTATATTGGAAAAACGACCAATATCTCCCTCTCGCAATCAACAATTCATAATCAAAATCCTGATCCTAATCCTGCGTCTACATTAACAAACGCTTGAAACACATGCTCCGAAATTCATTACAAAGGTAAAGTTAAAGAAGCTACAGACAAATATCCTCACTCGTATCTCGACAAACGAAAAAAACAGAACACGTCCAGAAACTGAATAAGAAACTAGAAGAAACGAACTCGCGGCAAAGAAGAAAACAAAACTATCCAAATGATTTTGAGGTAGATCATGAATTAACAGGAAGAAGAAGAAGAACAATATTAGTAATCATCAGAGACGGAGAAAGAAATAAACCTAGATACGATCGTCGAAGAAATCCTAATCGAGAATCAAAACCCTAGAAAACGAGGAAGAGGAAAGAAAACCTCGACGGAGAAAGAAAAAAGTGAGAAACGCATGAAGAGGCGGGAGAGGGGCGGTGTAGGGGTATAAAGCCCCGAAAGATGTGAAACAAATGATCAATCTCGCCTTCACAGAGTTGAAGATTTACCAATTATAATTCTTCTGAATTTCCTCGCTACTCGTCGTCGTAGTCTTATGGGAGATTTTTAATTATTATTTTTTTCTTTCAATAAACTCCTTCAAATCCGTATTATTTATACCATGAACCCTAAAATCTTTTTTTTTTCCCCTAAAATCTTTTTTCAAAAAGAGTTTTTTTTTAGTACGGGTCTAATTTATTTTTACATTAAAAACAAAAAAAAAACTTTCATATTATTGATCGATCAAATTATTTTAATATTCATTTTTAATTCTCTTTCATATTAAATTAAGGTTTTTTTTTTCAAATATAACATTGCGTGAATTGATAATTTAAAAAATAACCAAAGTTTTGAATATTTTAAAGAATAACTTATTTTCTTCCCCAACTCAAGCAAGCATGAATCCAAACTTTTTTTTAAATGTCATTTTTGTATCATTTAAAAATATTTGCTATTTTTAAAAGTGCGTATTCAAAAAGTATTATCTATTGATTTAAAAAAATAAATAAAGATAATTAAAGTATTAGGTAAATATTTAATTTTATTAATATATAAGATAAGGAAAAAAAAATTAAAAACTAAATAGAAAGATAAGAATAACATTATTTAAAAAAATAGTTTCTCCACACTTGACTAGTATAAAAATATAAAGATAGTGACAAGACTCAGATTAAGAGTTGTATACAAAATATTAACCCTATGTTTGGAGTGGATAATTGAAAAAAATATTATTTGAGATGAAATGATTTTAAAAGTTGGAAATGATTTGAAATGAATTATTTTATTTGGAGTCATCAAGATTTGAAATGAATGTATTTAAAATTGTTTGTTTTGATGATATATGAAATTGAGATGGAAGTGAGTAATTTTACCATTTTATCTATTTTATTATTTTAAATTTAAATTTTGATGAGGTTAAATTTGTAATTTAATTTGTTTAAAAATGAAATCCTACTTTTATTTAATCGAAGAAGTTTTAAGTTAAAAATTTAATGAGGCTAAATTTGTATTTTCATGGTATAAATAACATAGTTGATTAAGTAGATAGCTACATTTCACCACCCTCTATCATTAAATAGCCATATATCTCAATTTTTAAATATGTAGCCACCTCTAGATTTTTATTTTTTTTAAATAACATATTTGCTCTTTTCCTTATTAATTGTATGAGCTCTCATTAATGTCAGATTTTGTAGATTCCCACATTTTTTATTTTACCAAGAGAGACCGCCCTTATTCTTTTTCTTTCTATCTTTGAATTCTATTTTCCTTCTTTTTATAATCTTTTTTAATATTTGAAATTTATATCCATTTTCTCTCTATCATTTTTCATTTCACTCTCTTGATATTATTACATTCCTTATTTATTTATCATGAAATTCGTATATTATTTTTCAGATTTATAGCGTGCATTTTGTACATTTTATCACTTTTATATTCGTAATATACCATGATTTATGGACATATTTTTGTTTTCTTTCATAATTTTTCTTTTTTCTTTTATATGATATCTCATTATTTATGGACTTTTTATTTTAATTTCCATGTTTATCTTATTTAGTTATTTTCATATTTCGATTTTGATTCATTTTATATTAAATTTAATTTAGTGAATTTGTACATTCGGTACGTTTGTTTACTACGTAATATATGTATTCAATTTATTTTGCATTCTCATTCAATGGCCAATTTTGTACATTTAATACATTTTGTTTTCTAATAGTATATATGTAACATATTTGACCCTGCTTCGTTATTGTATTTGAGGGAGATAAAAAAATGTACATAATGTATGTAGTATAACTGTCTTCAATTTGCATTTAAAAAAAAAGTGTAACAATCGTTGGAATCAAAATATAAAAAAATGTACATAATATACGTAGTAAAACAAACTCTAATGTACAAAATAAACCTAAACTAAACACATAGCACATTTTAAACTGAAAAAAATCAACCAGAAAAAACTTTCAAAGTGACAGTCTTATAAACTTAATATACAAAATATACTAAATCTGGACATGACAATATAGTAAAAACTAAAATAAACTAATCATAAAAACATATGGGAATATTAATAAAACCATAAAATATCAGATAGGAAAAAAAAAACCTTTTTTCCATAAATTTTGTATCAAGAATAGATGGAAGAAGTGTTTGTAAAAATTTTACCTTTTGATTGTGATTCATTTTAAAATCTTTTTCAAAATCTTTAAGATTCTCGAGTATTTACTTCAAAAATCTTCCCAAAATCATTCATGGTAGAGAGAAAATAGAGAAGAATTGAGAGGGAAGATGAATCAGAGAGAGAAAAAAAAATAAATGTAAAAATGCAAAAAAACGGTGGATGAAAGAGATTTTCTAGGAATTTAAATGAGAGTGAGAGGAGAAATAAATACATGTAATTGAAAATTGTGCAAGGATTTTTTGGTCTGTGAGTGGCCATATATATATATATATATCCCTAAATAATACGGATTTGAAGGAGTTTCTTGAAAGGGAAAAAAAAGCAGAAGAATTAAAATCGGTAATTCTTCAACTCTGAGAAGGCGAGATAGATATCATTTGTTTCCATCTTTCGGCCTTCTTACCCCTTCACCGCCTCTTCATGCGTTTCTCACGTTTTTTTGTCTTTCTCCCCCAATTTCTAGGGTTTTTTAACCAGCTTTAAGGAAGAGGAATGGGCCAGGCATTTAGAAGAATCAAACCCGCCCCGATCATTGATTCCACGACTTCTTCTTCTTGTTCGAAAATCGAAAATCTCGTTGATCGGAAGATTCCTTCGCGTCCAACCGAGAAGGGTGAGATTTTGAAGGCCGGAGAGAGAGGTACTCCTCTTGTTTTCCATCTCCCTACGAAATTACTAATAAATCTGAATAATATCTATCAATAGTGAATGTAAATTAAGTGTTGTTGGAACGAATATTTATTCATGAGAGAAGAAAACTGTGATCATGAATTGTGTTTGTGTATTCAGATGGTGCCTCACAAAGTAACTATGAAATTGAAAATGTGGTCAAAGAACGAGATCCACAGTATGATGCTATGCTTAGTCAAATGGTGGGCCGGATTAGATCGAAGCCTGGAGGAAAACTCGAGATGGGAGAGGTAAAGAAAGTGTTTTTGATAACCATTAAAAAATACTTTAAACACTTTCAAAACTTATCCTAAACGGACCATTATTTTTGCAATATCATACAAGGCATTGCATTTACATATAATTTGTGATTGTGATTGTGGCTGTGCTTGTGCTTGATTGCTTCATGTTGATGTTGTAGCTTAATAACACGACACATTCTAGAATCTTTTTTAGCTACATAAACACTCACATACATAAGAATGCATCTGTTGATTGAGAATCGTATTTGCTGTTGCTGTAGTTTCTCAGCTTTTATAGTGTGTATCTGGGATTTTGTTTGAAAGTGTTAATAGTATTTTTTTTTTACTAATAACTGCTTGTTTGATTACTTACCAAAAAAAGTGTATTTGAATTTTTTTAAGGGTTAATTTCATATTAGACCATAATAAATAGGTATAATAGCATTAATACTTATATGTTTTATAAATTAGCAAACTTACCCACTTTAACTCCACGCGCCGTTTAAGGGAACAATGAAAAGACGTTTTCTGCCCTCTATTTATTATGGTCTACAACATTTAAGAAAAGGGCATGATGGTAATTGTTCAAAACGGAAAACATGGGATCGCCGCCATTTATGGTGTTTTTTGGCAAAATTGATATTAAAAAAACACAACCTGTATTAGTGAATTAATGTGGATATTCTTGATAATATTTCTTTTTTTAAAGTGCTTTTTGGTTATAAGACAATGTTTCTATGATATTGTAACAGGCATCTGTGGTGGAAAGATACGACAGACCAATGCCAAAGCTACGAAATACTAATGTAGAATCCAGTAGATATGAGGATCGCCCAGCTCCACCAGGAACTCTAAACGTAGCACAGATGCGTCATGTGCTTCTCCTCCATCAAGGTAAGGCTAATGATCATGATGGACCAATGGGTGTTCCCCAAATCGCCGATAAATATAAAGTCAGTGTAGCACAAATTCAGACGATCTTGCAGTTCCTATCTCTACCTCCAGAGGACAGTCCTAAAGAGAAAAAAGATCCCTATTAACAGGCGTTTTTGACCGACACAGATGACATCAAACTCGAATGGGGTTGGTTTAGATGTGTATAGAAAGATAACCATCGAATTCAGTTCCTTTATTGTATGTACTAAATTTCGAATGCCAATTTTGACGTGTTGTTCAGAATGAGTTTTGTTGGGGATGTCTCACATTGACCATTGGATGATGATTTACGGAGATATACTTTTGTGATTCTTTTGTAAAATTAAAGTCTGCATTAATCTGTAAATCAATCTGAACAATAAGAAATATATATAGAAGTAGAAAATGATTAATCATTGTTATGAAGAACAAGTCAAGAAAAGCATATTTGTGGTTCACTTTAATTTCTTTCTACATCAAAAGCACTGTTGTCTCAAAATTTCTACTAAAATGCAATGCATGCTAAACAATTAGTACCATTTTCTCCTTCAGGAGCATTATATCGTGATCGAGGAAAGAATATATTTAAAAAAAGGGAAAATAAAGAATTGTATTTCAATAATGATAGAATCAAGTCAAAACAGATTCGAGCCAATCTGATGTAATTTCGTAAGCCACAAATGTTACAGCACCAGCAGGTGCTGCCTTGACGGTGGAGGGGACAATGCCTTTGTAGAGACCAGCTGCCCCTTCTGCCTTCAAAATTCGCCTCAAGGCATCAAACATGTTTTTATAAGCATTGTGTTCCACGCCCGCTCCATACCTTGGATGCCGGCGTAACCCTTCAATCTGTAAAAAAAGGAAAAGGTCGATTAACTTTAAACCCATTTTGCATACAGTTTCAGCAATTTTTCTCATTCCACTCTGCTTCGAGAAGCGAAAACAACCACCATTGGATGAGATAAGCAAGGTTAAATGTAAAATAGGGGACTTTTCACGTGTAACTAATTTAAATGAGAGTAAGTTCAACATGATGCAGGTATCAGAATGTAGTGTTTTCTTTTCAACTACAACAATACTTCATTTATCAGTTACGTGTCACCGAGAAATCCATCGCATTTTATCTTTTTATCTAAAGTCAAAATGGCTCAAATAACGAACTCAATGGCACAAAAATAAGATATGAACCTGGAATCTTTTTTTGACAACATCAAGTGGATGACAAACAAGTTTCGCACAAGTCCCAGCAGCTAACCCGCAAAGAAAAAGTTGAAAACTTGAGAGGCCACCATCATTACTAGTTAACCCAGAATTGGAAGATCTCTGGAGGTTCCAGGACTACATGAACATTCAAAGAATAAAAAAAAATAGTGAGACAAAAAGTAAAAAAACTTTGTCAGAAAAAACACGTATAGTGAACTTGCCATAGTCCATCGCTTGAATGTGTCATAAGTGCCAAATTGTAGACCCGCATAAGGAACAATCTCAACAAGTGTTGGTGACAATCCAGCATATAGTCCTCGAAACCCTCGAGTTTGGACTATATCAATAAATGCAGATCTCATGGTCGGATATATCTACATGTTTACGTAGGCAACATATTATTCTAACATCAGGAAAACTCTTCAAAGAATACTAAGGCAGAAATTGGAACTGACTATGCATTTGGTATTTATTGCCATAACCAAACCTAACCATGTCAAGAATTATCAGATAACTACGATATTGCTTCTAAATGAAATAGTATAATAAATATGTCACAATTGACCCACACACAGATTCAGGGGATTCTTAGACAAGATAGACATATGAGAGGCTGGTCAAAGCCTAGAAAGAAATGCACTAATAAAGTTGCTTGTATAGGTTCGCCAACACCTTTTTTCATTTTTCACAGAAGGAGGTATTAATTTCAGGTAGATCAATCCACTGGATTTTCTTTCTTATTTTTAAAAAGAATATATAATCCTCCAACTCCAATTTAGAATGCTCGGGAATTTAAGATAAATTAAATGATAAGTTTTAATCGTATTTTATACCTTAGGTTCACCCTGTGAAGCTAATATAGTTCGAAGAAGATCAAATGGATATGATCCAACGGTTGCTGCACAGCCTGCCAGTGCCCCACTGATATAGGAAAGATATGGACTCAAATTTATGTGGGCCTCTGCATCAGATGAAATTCAGAAAAGATTAACAAACAAAAATGCAGGCAGCGAGAAAATTCTTAAATATTCAAAAGTTTTAGTATCTGATATCTCAAGCAGAGAGCCAACTTACCAAACAAAAGTCAGCACCTGGGGAAGGAGGGTAATCAAATTGGAAAAATGTTGGATTATTTACTGAAACTCTCGAAAAAAAATGTCATATTTTGCTTACAGTCACTTTTGAGGAGTAGTCAGAAAAAATGAGAGAAGGAAAATGGAAAAACAAAAGGAACACTATGCCAACTTCTCCAATTTAAGGAAGGACTGCCACTTATTTCCTCTAAAAGTTTATACAACTTCAAACAAGATAATTTCAATCTCCTATTCAACCATCTTGTTTATCATATGCTAAAAGGACAACATCCGGAGTTGGAACCTCCCCAATCTTCTAACCCTCCACTTCTCATTTATCTCAATATCATTCTGTTTGAAGGGAATTTCCATCTAGTTATAGTAAAAATATTCAATTGAGAGGAAATCATTTGATGTAATAAACAATACCTGTCTTAGAAGAACCGGCAGCATATGTTTTTAGTCTATGTAACACAGCAAATTGTATGGCTGTATATGGCATAACCATGAGCAAAGCAGGAACGTTACCTCGCCAAAAACCCTGCAATAGGTAGCTCTAAATAAATTGAAGAGGAAGAAATTTTAACAGTTTTGTTTTAGCACATAAATTCTTCTTTCAATTATGACTCTCAGAGTTCATATAACTGAATAATTAAGTAAAAACATCAGATATAATATCTGTCGTTTTTGTCACTATATGTGCAAAATGATAGTTTAATTTAGAAAGATTGAGTTGTGCAAAGGATTCCAGGAGGCAGCAAAACAATAGAACAAGAATAAGCCATGAGATTAAGAGCCTTCATGGGAAATATAAAAATAGCATGTTCTAAAGAATATTAGTTTATAATTTCCAAAGAAATTACGATCAAACATAAGGAAAGCAAGAGTGAGTAAATAGTTGGAAACAAGATTTGTGTGATAAGAAACTTCATGTCTAACAGGCACATATTTGGGAAAGGGCCTTTTGTTTTCTCCAGGTTTATTGGGATCAGCTTTAAGCATAATACGACCTGAGGAGATATGTGAGATGGGTTTTGACTAATCCCCTTTTGTGTGAAGAGGTAAGTTTTTGAGGTTTGGGTGCATGTTTAAGCTAAAAAAAGAGACTTTTGAAGGACGTGGTTCATGATTAAGAGGATATTTCAAACTTTGGGCACTTCAATGCCTCCTTTTTTGGTTGTTTAATTTAATTTTACTTATAAATTTGCAGTCGTAATTTTTTTATTTAGCCTTTTGGCTCCTTTTTAAGGGTCTTGTTTCATATTCTTCTCGTCCATTGATCTTAAAAAAAATGAAGAAGAAAACAGAAGTAATAGCAAAAAAGAGAGAGAAAGAAAACCAAGCAGAGGTCAAAAGTCTAGCTTCTTAATGATCATCTAAGAAGCTAGACTTTTGGCAAAGATTTTTCCAAGCGTTTGGCGTATCGTGGGTGAACAATGAGTCTATCCGATTAACCTTAGAAGAAATGATTGTATCCCCCCCTTTGAATGATAAGGGGAATTTGTTATGGAGGGCGGGTTGTAGTGCAATTGTATGGGGTATTTGGCTAGAAAGAAATAGAAGAATTTTTAGGGATGAAAGGAGATCTTGGGATTATGTTTGGGAGTTGGCAAATGTAAATGCCTCCTTTTGGGTGTCAACTTCCAAAGTTTTTTGTAATTATTCGATTGGACAAATTATTAATAGGTGGGCCGCATACTTGTAATTAGGTGGCGGTGCGGGTTTTGGGTTGGGGGTATACGGTATATCTTGCTTTGTGGCTTTTTGGTTAGTCTAGTGCCACTTTTACTTTTTTATTTTATTTTTACTTTTCTGTACTTCTTTCATTTGTTCAATGAAATGGCCTTTTGAGGTGTTCTTTTCAAAAAAAATGATCATCTAACATTAGAAGATAAAATATTCAAATGACTTCAATAATTATTAAATATAAAACAGCAGCAATCATTCTACGTATTACCCTAAGATTGATAATCAAACTGAGTAACATAATTTTTAAATGGAGAATTCATTAGAAGAATGTACTATTTAGATAAATGTAATCAATGTACCGGTAATCCTTCCTCTCTAAAGATATCCTTTGTTGCTTGGACCATGCCAGTATACTTTGATGGTCCTGATAAACTTCTTTGAACCAGAGCCCATGAAGTGGTGGGCTCCAATTGAACCTGTAAAAAGATGAAAAGGACATGGACATTAGTATTCATCACTGTCAAATTACATGATGCAGACACAAATATGAGATCGGGATTCTGGTATGGGGACTACAAAATTTTAGTTTCCCATCAAAAGATGAATAAATTCCCTCCACATGATTGAAATATCACAACCAGTAGGTACTAGGAATGGAAGCTATTTCTTGCATAAGAAATTCAATAAAGGAAGCTTTCAATCATAGGAACCTGAATTAGACAACTGTAAGTAACAGTTGCCCTAATTGCAAAACCAAACATGTTGAAATAGAGAAACTACTATTACAACGAAATTTGTAAAGCATTTTAGTGGAGCAATTGAAATCTCCATTTCATGCCTCAAACGTGCTTTGCATGAATAAGACGTACAAGGATGCTGAACAGAAGAACATTTAATAACGTCATAGACATTCTCCAAAAACTAAAAACATAGAAACAACCAAAATTCTCATCATCCAGCTTCACTTTTTCTCGATTTCATAGCTAGAGGAAACAAAATTGAAGTTCCTTCTCATTTCTACAGCCAGTTCCATAATCCCGTAACACAAAAACCTAATTCACAGTTACAGACAGAATTCCAATTGCCTTTTCTACTTTGCCAGAAACAAAAATCAAACAATTGCAGGAGGTGGAATCAAAATCAACCTGAAACCTGATCTTAATCACATCGAGCGGAGACGTAACGGTCCGAGATACACAACCAGCAATTGCTCCAGCTGTTGCATCAATGGCCGCACGCTTTATTTGTCCCGATTCCCCCATTCGGCGAAGAAACTCTGCTTTCTTCAGTTGCAAACTATAACCTAAAACACAAACATCACCATTAAATACTGATAACAAGCATCTCCAAACTTCACAATACGAACAAAGACACCATTCGTAATCGTAACTGAAAATTCAATGCAACGCGAACAAAACCGGAAGCAAAAATTTAACAGCGAGCGAGGAAAAACAAGCCAAAAACCAGAATATATAGTATATAGAATCGAATAGAAATATACGAAATCAAAGATTATCGATTCTCTTTCTTCTGACAGCGGAACGGTCGATTTCACGGATCAATCAACTTGCCAAAAAACAAAAAAAATCATATTAAATTGAAAGTCAGAGAGAAAGAGACCTGAAAAAGCACGGTTGAAATAGTGGAGAATGGAAAAGCCGCCATTGAAAGCGTGGGGAGATATCAGGATTTAGAATTAGGAAAGGTCAAAAAAGAGCCAAAGATCAGAGGAAATGGGGAGACCGAGAGAGAATTTCATGGAGCAAAATTTAAAATAAAGGATCCATTAATTAGCCGATGGAAAAAATATATTAAAAAATAGTAACTTATAAGTTGATATTTTCAGAGGTAATAAAGTTTTATTAAAAAAAATAAGAATATATTTTTTTTTTTTCTAGTAAGCTTGGAACCTGATCTACACGAATTTAAAAAAAATCATTTTTTAAAATATCTATTCAACAAGTATCGAGATGTAATTTGAATTCTGCTAGACGCATCTTTTGTGTGTCCACAATCGTAATTAATTAAAATTGGTATCGTTTTACGCATGGGATCGATATTTTGCGTGCCCAATAATAATAGGAAAAGAATTTCAGATCGTTGAAATCTTTTTTAGACAAAAAGAAACATTTTTTTATATCATCATTTTTTTTTTGAGATTAATTTATATCGTCATTTTTAATTTTATTAAATTGAACATTAATTTTTAATGAATGGTGAATCAATATTTTTCTCGAAATAAAATACAAATAGTTAATAAATGACCTAAATATATAATTAATGAAACTTTTATAACATAGTTCAATAATTTTTTAAATTATATTTATGTAATTTTATAAATAAATAAAAATATAACAATTCAGTAATCAGTTTTAAAAATATGTTATTTCTTAGGGTTAATTTAAAAAAACAAGTAATATTTTTTAAATAGATACTAAAATTTTAAAAACAGTATTTTATCTTTTGATTTTTTTTCATTTCTTTTTATCCTCTTCAATTATTTAACTTTAATTAAACTCCTCATTTGCTAGAAATACAATAGTAAGAGTAATTTTAAGATGAATTTGAAAGTATTTCATTCACTTAATTTTTTTTATATCATTAAAAATGTTTTTAAAATTTAACTATTATAAAAGAGTTCACATGTTTCTTTTCACATATTAAATAATTTAATATTTATATACAAAATTTAATATTTACAAGTCAAAGAGCTCACAGAAATCCGTCTTCCATGTTGCCTATTGGTCCAATCACATAAAGCACAATAGAATCAGTGGGCTGGTCCCCACGGCTGCAGTCTTTCACGACCAATACTCCGTACCATTTCAAAGGTTAATTAAATAGGAATACTCCATACCATTTCAAAGGTTATTTAAATAGGAAAATTAGGTGCAGTAGCCAACTTTTTTAGTTTCGTTTTCATATGTGTCATACTTTCACATTTATATCATATAATTTACTAATTTTTAGATATTTTATTAATTTAATGATTTATCAGTAATGGAAGTTTACAATAATAATTTACCATTAATGTAAATTTAAAACAATAATATTAAATTTACATCAACAGTGTGTAAATTATTGTGTAAATTATAGTATTAAATTTATATCAATGATGTAAATTTACAACAATAATCTATTATAATCAAGTTTTCATTAAAATTTGTGGGTTAATTATTAAAGGAATATATTATAGTAATAACTCATGTCTCCATATGCGCACATTCTCATGTGCGGGCTAATTTTTATATTTTTCAATTTTTTTGAAAACCGCGTCTCAATATTGACTGTGTGATAATAGCCCAATTAAATATAGTAACCAAATTAAATAGAACTAAATAATATATCAATAATATTTAATCCTCGTTAACAATGATATAAACTCATTTAAATTAATTAATCAGATCTGAATAAATAATTAATTATACAATTTTTTAGTTAGATCACAATAGATCTAAAAATTAAAGCTGATGAGGCTAAAACAAATTTAATCATATATCTCAATACTATCATTCCCACATGACTCAATCATGTAGAATTTTAATACGTGGGGAAGAGATAAGAGCAAATGACACAACGAAAAGTCTAGACTCATGAACTCTACTCCGATATTATGTTAAATCGCTAATAAACCTAAAAACTTAAATTCATAAGTTAAGAGACAAATTTAATCATATATCTCAACACTTTTATGCTACTCATGTTGTGAGAATAAAAAATTATTTATTGGTGGATAATAAACACCACATGAATGTAAATAAAAATTATTATTATTTTAAAATATTACTCTATAGATAAGGAGAGAGACTCGAAAATACAATCAATTGGAAGTGAGTATTAACATTTGATTACTAAAACTATACCCACATCCACATCGACATCCAAATATTATTATTTTTCTTCTAAATTTTTAACATGTGAATTTTAAAATACATTTTCAAACCTTAATATCTAACCACGTAAAACTCACCATCATCAATGGGCCGAGCCGAGCCGGCTCGGCCCAAACATTAGAAGGCTCAAGCTCGGCTCGGGCTCGAGCCCAACGAGCTTTTGCTTTTGATCGAGCCGAGCCGGCTCGGCCCAATCTAAAATGTTAAGGCTCGTGGCTCGGTTCATGCGCTAGGCTCATCGAGCCGAGCTTGGGCCTGGCTCATTGGAGCGAGCCAAGCTCGGCCTTTCATATAAGTTCATTTTTGTATTATATTTTCTCAACAACCAATAGTGTATAACTTTCGAATCACTTTTTAAAAAAAAAAATCAAGTGTTAACAAAATTAACATATTAAACTTATTATTTTAAATAACAATTTTATCCGTTAACTAATTTAACTATTTTATTTTATCTTATTTAGTAATTAAACAAAAGTATCAACTTTAAAAAATATATATTTTTATTAATTATTTCATACATGAATATTAGAGAATAAACTGTATCACTACAATATAAGTACATCCCAACTAGGTTGACACTCACTTATTTGTCAATCATATGTATTTTTCTCAACTTAAAAAAATTACATGAAATGAATAAATTATTCTTCGGGAGAATCACATTCTTTAGCCAACGTTGATGAAATGAATGTCTCAAACTCTTCAGTTGACTTTTCAATGATTTCTTCTTCATGCATCCTTTTTTTTGCTAGCTCCCATTTTTTTTTAAAACTCTATTGTTAAGTTATAATACAATTTTTTATCTTAAATTTAAAAATGGTAATAATATAAAAATTTATTTAAATAATAAATAAATATTGCGAGCTTTATTTGGGCAGAGCTTGAGTCGGCTCGTTGGATCGGCCCTATGGAGGCTCAAACGAGCCCACAAGCCGGCTTGTTCAAAAAAAGGGAGGCTCATATCCAATCCAAACAATTAACGAGTCGAGTCGAGCCGGCCATCAAACGTTGACTTTCGAGCCGAGCTCTGGCCGAGCCCGAGCCGAGTCAGGGCCGGTCTTTAGGCCGCGAGCCATATGATGATGGTGACGTAAAACACGTTTTCACATAAACGTGTGTTTTATTATATGGGTGACAAAACTCAGAAAGAATCGATGAAACAAATGGACCAATAAAGCTTTAGCTGACATTCCCATTTGCTTTTTGGCATCCATAGATGTTTAGGCCCTTTGGAATTGGATTTGAATCCAACGTTATGCCCAGTGTTTGAAAAGCCCGTTTTAAAAAGTTATTGGGTGATTTTCATAACTAACCCTTTTATAATTCAAAAGGCTCAGTTTTAAAAAACATCAATGAATCGTTTTCAATAGTTTCCGATATTATATATGAAATAGGGTAAAGTGCTTCTTTGGTCCCTGAGTTTTAGAACTCATGTCTATTTGGTCCTTACGTTTTCAATTTGTGTTTAAGTGGTTCATGAGTTTTGGATATTGTGTCTATTTGGTCCTTACGTTTCAATTTGTGTCTTTTTAATCCCTGAGTTTTAAATATTACGTCTATTTGGTCAATATGTTTTCAATTTGTGTCTAAATAGTCCCTGGATTATTAGAAATAAGTTTAATTATTTCTTAATTTGTTAACTCATTAACATAATATCGACTTAACGATTACATAAAATGTTTAATTGATCAAAATACTGACAAGAGATTAATAATTATGTCAAATTTTAGGCCTAGATTTATGAAAGATTTATTCCTATCTTCGTATTTTGACCGATTAAACATGTCATGTCAGCATTAAGTCAATAATATGATAAGTAGTTAGCGAATACGTTAAATTAAGCACCAATTAAACTTATTTTTAATAGTTCTTGGAAATCTAGGGACCAAATACACACAATATCCAAAACTTAGGAACCACTTTGACACAAATTGGAAACGCAGGAACCAAATAGACACGATTTCCAAAACTCAGGGACCACTTAGACACAAATTGAAAACGCAGGAACCAAATAGACACGACTTCCAAAACTCAGGGACTAAAGGGGTACTTTACCCTATGAAATATAATCAAAACCCGATATTCAATTAATGAAAAATGGCGGGTAAAATACACTTTTGGTTTGTGCAATTTGAATTTGGTGTCTATTTGATCCCTAAATTTTAAAAAATAACACTTAATCTCTGAGATTCGGAAAATGATTCTATCGGAATAAATTTGACCGGTGTTGGTTGTAAGTTTAATGATGTGACAGTTAGATTTAAATGGTTAATTTTTTTATTATTTTATATAATAAAAAAACCACGTAATTTGATGTATATGCCATATCAGATTAATTATACGTGTTAGTAAGGTCCCAAATGACTGTCACATTATTAAACTAACATTTAAACTACCTGCCAAACTTATTCATAGATCATTTAAAACTATTTTCCAAATTGAGAACTTAAGTGTTTTTTTTCAATATTTAGGAACCAAACATATATCAAATACAAACTATAGGGACAAAAAATATATTTTATCCAAAATGAAATTACGTGGGTGTAGTTCAGATAAACCGATCACAATGTCGGAAAAAAAAAAGGCAATGTATTGTTTTCTTATGGTTTTTCTTTTTCTCATTAACTCAAAATCTAATGGATTAGTTGATCAATATAAATAGATCGGATTAGGTCTATAAATGTATTTGTTTATAACATGAATCAAAATGTGTGTGTATATATATATATATATATGTATGTATTTAATTTTGTTTTTCTAATAAGATTCTATTAGTAAAATGAACAACAATATGTATATATAATATAATTAAAAAAAATTATTTACTTTCGACCGGTGGCACTCCATACCGGTCACCACGAGAGCGTTGATGCATTCCAATCTCATTCAATTCGAGACTCACAAGGTCAAGTCATTTTATATAGAAGTTTACTTTTGTGCATAATAATGGGATCTCGAATATTTCTTTTATAAAATTAGTTCATTTTTATTTATTTTCTTATAAAAATTTTCATGAATTGCACCCAAGTTCATAATTTAAATTGACCAAAAAAGAGTCAATAATTTAAATTAATTTTGATGGGTTTTGTTTCCCAACATGGCATTAATATATTACATTTAGCATTTAAATAGTTCATGTCATGCGAATTATTAGAGATGCAAGTAAATTTTAATTTTTTTTTTGGAAGTAGTAAATTCCATATTTAATATTTTTGGAAGATTTTTTTTTTCTCGTCTTTGAAAGTTGATCGAACAATATCTATAGAAAGGGGTTTAGATGTATTTTACCTTTTTTTTTTTAATTATTCAATTTAATTTTACAGATGGAATGGAAAATATCTTTCAAAATTACTTAACTACACCTATGGGGAGATACCTGACTTTAGAAGTTGTTTTGTCTTTTTATTTATTAATTCATTTCATATATATATATTAAGTCATTTTAATGTTTTGGAAAAAATAACTATATTCTTTTCTAAAAAATTGTTAATCCAGAAAAAAAAAATTGATTTTTGTTTTTTTAAAGAGACATGCTTTTCACTAAAGTTTTGTTCAATAAAATGAATAAGCTGCTTCATGCCTTAGCTTTCGGTAAATAGTATTATCTCTAGATTATACATAATTAAATTAATTTTTTTTAATTTTATTATCGAAAATAATTTATAAAATGATTGATATTTAACTAAATACCTATTTATAAAATTAAATAATCAGATCATTTTTCTCCTTACACAACAGTTATAATAAAAGGGAATAAAATTAATTTAAAAACAGATTTTTTTTTATTATATTATATTTAACTACAAAACTTAGTAATATAATAATAGTCATTGCCTTGTTTCGCAATTTGTCGTCTTATCTCATGCCAGTTTATCACACACAAGACTCCATCAACTGATTTCAAAATTTTATTTGAAATCCTCAATATTTTAATGTTTTTGTCAATGTTCAATTTAATTCATGTAATTAAATCTCATTAAAAAAAACTATGTAATTATTAATGAATGAGGTTAAATATTGACGGATTAAATAAGTCTAAAATATTTTTATGATAGGTCGAGGTAAAAATACCTGAAAGAACTTAGAATTATATTCAATTTTTACAATAACATTTATATTGTTTATCATTATCAGAAATATTAGAATAATTTAAAAATATCCCCATTTAATTGAATTTGATATACACATAATATGAAAATTTTCAATATATGACCTTTTTTATGTATAATTTAAATAATAGTAAATGTTTTAAAAAAAATTAAAAATGACATTTCTCATACTGAAGTTTCACCAATTTCGGTAATATTAGACCGATCAGGTATGAGATGAGTGAATCTCAATATGAAAAGTACACTTTTTGAAAATTTTCAATTTTTTTTTTTTTTGGTTAAAATACTCCCAGTATATAAACTGAAAAACCGTTGAGGAGTAAAGTATAAAGGATAAATATGTAATTTAATCTAATATTAATTAAATTACACCAAATTTTCATTAATAGCAACTTGATTACTTGCCATGCACAACCCATTGACTTCAAGTTTTTCTGCTTACTATTTAAAGACTTCTATTTCAGTTCAGTTTTGCCAAAAAAAAAAAAAAACGATTCAAAGATAAAGAAGGATCATTCTCTCTTCTCTCTCTCTCTCTCAATCTGATCTTTTGTTGTTTTTCTGTTTCTTAATTTAGCTCTGGAAATGGAATCAACGACTCTAGAAATCAATGTCGTGTCCGCCAGAGATCTCCATGAAGTTAACCTAGTTTCCAGGATGGACGTGTACGCTGTCGTTTTACTCGTCGGCGACAACTCTCGCCAGATTCAAAAAGTCCAAACCAATGTGGATAGGGAAGGAGGCAGAAACCCTAATTGGAATTTCCCTATGGAATTCAGTATCAATGAGCTAGCAGCTATGCATAATCCGGCAATTACTCTCGTGTTTACGCTTAGAGCCGAACGAGCTTTCGGTGATCGAGACATCGGCGAAGTCCACGTGCCGATAGCCGAGCTTCTTCAGTCCGCCGCCGGTGATCGGAACTCTATGAAGCACGTTAGCTTTGCTGTGGGAAAAGCGTCAGGAAAAAACCAAGGCGTTTTGAATTTTCAATTTAAATTTGGCGGGAATGTTGTAGGTTCATCAACGGCGACAATGGCCGGGGGAATCGGATATACATCAGAAGTATATCCTCCTCCAGCACCAGCTATATATCCTCCTCCACCACCAAATGCCGGACACGGGGGACACCCGTATCCTCCGCCGCAAAATTACGGTTATCCACATCAACAACCACCATCAATACCATCGGTATATGGTAATGGGTATCCTCCTCAGCAGCAGCCGGGATATCCATATCCATCATCATCACCATCACCACCGCCTCCTTATGTTTACAACGGACACCCTTCGGTAGCGTCAAATGTGACACCGCCGAAGGGTAAAAAGTCACACAAAAAGATGTTAGGAGTTGGAGCTGGATTGATAGGAGGAATGATTGGGGGGCTTTTGCTTGGAGATTTTGGGTCAGATATTGGATCAGGACTGTCTGATATTGGATCTGGAGCGTCCTTTGGTGACTCTCTTTCCTACACTGACTTATGCGATCAAAGCATGCAATCTATGTCTGATAGTATGGATATGATGGGTTCCATTGGTTAACGTTATAAATCGTCTACATGTCAAGTTTGTTCACATAAATTTGTGATGTTTATGTTATGTGTGTCAAGGTTTGAGGAGAAGTAACGAAAACAACGTCGAGAAAATTCAAATAAGTAACTTCTTTATGAGAAATTATTCAATGAAACTGTCATAATTATTAAAATAGGAGCGGACGAGTCATGACGGTTGCATCAATTGATTAATTTATTAATTTTTTTTTTATTTTTAAACTCAATGTCTGTATGGTTAACTTTTATTAAGGGTTGGGATTGTTGTTTGATTTTTGTCATTAAATAATTTTTTTTTTTCGTATGATTTCTGTCATCTTATCTTCTTAATTTTTGTCTGCTTCTATTGTATTATATAGGAGTAATTATTTACTTACGAGTCAACAAATTATGTTTATTATTTTTCATTATCTATCTAATTTTGAACGGTATAGGATAATGTGAAATCGGGGTTTGGAAGTTCAATCGAAAATTTTGATAAAACTGAAAAAATAAAGTGAAGTCGAAACAAATTAGAGGCAACACCTACTGTACTTTTTGACGTATAACCAAAGCCAACAAAACCAAATCTATGGTAAGAAATTATAAAATTTAGCTATTAAATTATTAAATAAAGAGTATATTGAAATAACAATTACAGATGTCAATAAATTGAATAAATAATGTTGTGTGAAATACTGGAGATGTGTATTGTTTATTTCAGCGTTAAAATAGATATATTTGAAATGGTAATTCAGTTTGATAAATAAAATATTTTTTTCTCGAATTTAATTTTTAGATATGGAAAATGAATTATTACATCCAACTTTACCTAGTTATTATTATATATTTATTAATAACTTAATTTACACTCATCCATCATTAAACTAATAGTCAAACTATCAGTGAAACTTATTCAGACTATTAGAACCATTTTCCAAACCAGGGACTTAATTAAGTGTTGCTTTTTAAATTTCAGTAACCAAATAGACATCAAATTCAAACTGTAGGGATGAAAAATATGTATGCTTCTAAAAATGAAATCATGTGCGCTTGAAGTTTGGATAAACCGATTACATTGCTGTAAAAAAAAGGCAATGTATTGTTTTCTTCTTGTTTCTTTTTTTCCTTAACTCAAATCTAATGGATTAGTTGATCAATCTAAACGAATCGGATCAAGTTATTATATGTATTTATTTATAACCTGAATCAATGTTTTTTTTTTGTGTAAAATTTTGTCTTTCTTGTATGATTCTATTAGTAAAATGAAAAAAAAAAGTGTATATTCACTTAAATTATTCTATGAGAAATTTTATTGGGTAATAAATTTTGATTTAATATTTGTAAAAATATCAACTCTAAAAAGTATTTATAAATATGACAGTTTTTACTATATTAATAAGTGATTAACAATGAAAATGTATGTATCAATGATAAATTTAATGTAAAAATATATAATTCAATGTTTTTAAACTGATTCACACTATTAAAATCTACTATATTTAAAAAAAAAAAAATTAGAACTGCTATTTTTACAAATATTAATAAGAAAATTGTTCGATTTACAAATACTCCTTATTCTATTTACTTTTCAAGGGTACAACTCACCACAAGAGCGTTGATGCATTCCCAATCTCATTTAATTCAAAACTCACAAGGTCAAGTCATTTTATATAGAAGTTTACTTTTAATGGGATCTCGAATATTTATTTTATAAAATTAGTCCATTTTTATTTATTCTCTAATAATTTTTTTCATGAGATGCACCCAAGTCCATAATTTAAATTGACCAAAAAAAGTCAATAATTTAAATTCATTTTGATGGGTTTTGTTTCCCAACATGGCATTAATATATTACATTCTAGCATTTGAATAGTTCATGTAATGCGAATTATTAGAGATGGAAGTTTTTTTTGGAAGTAGTAAATTCCATCTTTAATTCGCTGTAATGGGAAGATTTTTTTTTTTCCTTGTCTTTGAAATTTGATTGAATAATATTAATGGTAAATTACACCTATGTAGTTTGGCTAAATTATAAATCACACCCCTATGGTTTAAAAATATTTGTAAATACTCTTGTGGTTAGATAAATTACAAAACGCACCCCTCTATTGGTTAGTTGATCAAAATTTGAAATATGTGCTTATTTTATGGATGTCATGTGTTCCAATTCCATTCAAATAATTAGAATTTTTTTTTATAAATCAGTACAATTTATAGAAAATACCATTATCAATAAAGTGTAAAAATCTAAAATTCACACGTATATATATATATTAATTTTTTAATTATTTAAATTGAAATAATTAATTAATTAATTAACAAACCAACCTGGATTGCATCAACTAGCTATCACATTTAAAATAAAGATTTTAAAAACCGTTGAAACAAGAGGCTCCTTTAGGGTAATTCAAAAAAAAAAAGAGGGAGAGAGAGGCTCCTTTGAGCTTTAAAAGGATTAATTCCAAACTCTTGCCTTATCAAAAAAACTCAGTCTTTCTTCTTTCTGTTATTCATTTTTTCAAAATTTTTCTGAAAACGGAGTTTATAACTTTAGACATCAATATCGTTTTGCCACACTAACTCGAAAATAACAAGAATCATATTTGTTGTTGCGTAAAAATGGATATCTTCCACGTAGGCAACGAACTTAATTTATGGGACGAAGTCGAAGGTAGTGCGCTGTTTCGACGGCGTGCTACGTAGGTACTTGCACAGGAAAGGAAAAGAGCACCGGTGTGGTGCCGGCCTAACACCCTCCGATGCTAAAGTCAGAGCAAGCAGAGCTAGTGTGCCAGAGAGAATAGTAGTAGAAATTAGTTACCTAATAAATGAATTTCTTCCCCTATTTATATGAGAGGAGGTTGATGACATCATCGTGCCATGTGTCGCATCGGGATTGGGCCACGTGTTCCTTCCTAACGATGTGTCACTTGTTGGTCATGTCACGTGTCATCTTTTGATTGGATATCAATATAATGTAGTTTCTTGGTTTTTGATACGTAGTCTTATTAGATGACGTAGACGTAGACTCTCGGGACTATGTAGACGTACCTTCCTAGGCGATGTAGACGTAGCCTTCCAGACGACGTAGACGTAGCCTTATTAGATGACGTAGACGTAGACTCCCAGGCGACGTAGACGTAGCCTCCTAGGTGACGTAGCTTTATCTTTTCAGGTGACGTAGACATGCCGATTGTGCATTCTTTGAACAAGTTTAGAAATTCCACTTGTACTGATATAATTTCACCCATAACAATATTCTCTCTCTCTGATCTTTTTTTTTCCTGGAAATGGAGTCCACCAGTCTAGAAATCAATGTTGTTTCCGCCAGAGACCTCGAGGAAGTTAACCTTATTTCAAGGATGGACGTATACGCTGTCGTTTTACTCGTCGGCGATGACTCTCGGCATATGCAAAGAGTCCAAACCAATGTGGATAGAGAAGGAGGCAAAAACCCTAGTGGAATTTCCTCATGGAATTCAGTATCAATATTGAGCTAGCAGCTATGCATAATCCAGCAATTACTCTCGTGTTTACTCTTAGAGCCGAACAAGCTTTCGGTGATCGAGATATCGGTGAGGTTCATGTGCCGATAGGAAAGCTTATTTAGTATCAATATTGAGCTAGCAGCTATGTATTTACGAAATCGAGATATATTTATATTCTACGTATGTCATTTGACAGATGTATAGAATTTTAGAATAAGCTTTATGTTAATAAGATGTAAAACCTAAAAAATCACACTCAAATGTTCAAATTTTTTGAAATTTTTAATGGTTTTGGAACACATGGTATGCGTATAATATAGATGTGTCTAAATTTTGTTAAAACTAATCGATTGAAGGATATGATTTGCAATTTTACTAAAGTGCAAGGGTATTTTATGACCAAAAAGGTGTATTTTGCATTTATCCCTAAATTCATTTTAACAGTAAACGTGCCTGTTTGAGATAATTTTTAAAAGTGTTTTTGATTACCATTGAAAAAAATAAATTTAAACACTTTCAAAAGTTAACCCAGATAGACAATAAGTTGACTTTAATACTATCATTTTCAGGATTAATACGGGAACTAGGGTTTAAGGTTTTAGAGTTTTGGTTTAGATTTTTTATTGCAGCATTATATATATGGTGGTTTTTTTAAATTTTGAATTATCACTTTTTATATTTGTATGAGTAAGAAAGGAGACAGCCTAGCTAAATATTTGTTTATATTGGGATCACTTTAAAATTAGTTAATAATATTAAGAGAAGGAAAAGTATATAGATATACAATAAATAAGAAAGACTTTTTGATGTGACACATTCATTCTATAGTTATAAATTAATATGTATTACAAAAAAAAAGTATAATATTTATAAAATAATAAGACAATTTCTTATTTGCTTATTTGCAATTTGGTTTTTAATTTTTTCTTTCCCAATAAATATAATGTGATGAAAAAAAAAATATGAAAAAGACTTGGCTACTTAGCAACTTGTCTTATTAGATAAATTCTAAATAGGTAAGCAATTAAACATGTTGACTTAAGAGTTGCTGTAAAAATTGAGATGGAAAAGAAGAAGTTTTTTTTTTTAATTCCTTATTGATTTTAATCATCCTTCGTTTCTTATCGCGTGATAAAACGTAGGATTTTTTATCGCATGATAAACAGGTAAAATCAGGCGTTAATATGGTTTCCAAACTTGGTTCGTTTCCTAATCCTAGTAATTTTGGTTTCAGTTATTTTTTCTCGTTTCAATGAATATTGCTGCATTTGGTATATTTTGGGGGATTTGGGTGAAAAAATATCAAATATCAAATGACACAGATATAGATATATAATAGTAGATTGTCCTGTGAATTATGATACCGGGTGAAGAATGATCAAATCATGTATAATAGAGTCATATCATAATAGTTATATAAAATATTTTTTGATTGTTTTTATGTGTGTATATTGTAAAGAACCATCGTGTTTGTTTACACCGTTTATAAAAATTTTATTTATTAGTTATGAAATTTAGATTTACGTTATATATATATATATATATTTGATGTATAAATTTATATGTAGTTGATAGAAAAATTAAAAAAATAGTATACCGAGTCAAACTGCAAGTTGAAATATATGATATGATTTACTGCAGAATTCCATGAATCAAACCCCGTTGAATTTTGTGATGAATTTTTTTTATCGTCGTGTTCGTTTATCGTTGTTTTTTTTTATTAAAGAATACTTATAATTTTTCCGATAAATTTTTGTGGTGGAGGCTTAATCTAACTCAAGATTTTGCTTCATCATATATGATTTCTAGAGAATGAAAACAATAGTTTTTTATCCTAATATATAAAAATGTCATATTCACAAGTTTTATTTTATGATTATTATCTTTTATGGTTATATAAAATATCTTATATTAATGGGCAATTACTGAAATAATATATCTTTATTTTTTTATTAGTGTGTTCGCTTATTTTTTAAAAATTCTAACATTTTATATTTAGTATGCAGGTTTAGGGTTTAGTATAAAAATTCATTTTTAAAAAGTTTTGACATTTTAATCTTTTATTTTTTTAGTATTGTAAATCCTAGCACGAAATTCTACCATAATAATAAATCTATCGAGAATTTACGCCCCCGACTAAGTCGGTTGGTGACCCATATAGGAATCAATGCCGATTGGCCGATTGACGTTATAATGTATAATAATAATTATTTTTTATATAATTTATGTCCAAATGATTTACAACTTTTTATGATTGATAAATTTTGTATTTTTAATACACAGCTAATTTTTTCTTTTTTCACCTTTTTTCAATAAAAGCATGCTTAACTTGCCCATAATTGTTTTTTTATATCTACATTTGTATATATATTTAGTTATGGAAAAGACCACGCTGCACTGATCCAAGTCACCGTGCTTTAAAAAAAAATAGCTACTTCTATAAGAGAAGGTGGAAATTTTCACACCCTACAAATATAAAAATATTAAATAAATTAGAGATTAAAAAATAATAGAGTGAGGATGTGGCTGAACTATAAAGTTACTTTTTTTAGAGTAGTTAAATTTTAACCTTAAAAAACATTAAAAGAAAAATTAATTATGATTATATTTTAACCACAATAAAGATTTATATTACTTGTGCAACTAAGTTGTTTTATTTTAAAATTCTCGCCTCCTAATTGCTCAAAGGAGACGTGTCTCAATCTTTTGTTCGATAAAATATATCATTAGACAAATAAAAATGTAACCCATAAGAAAGTTAGGTGTAAACTCCTCTATATATCTTCACAAACAAAACATGATATAAATTTTATAAAGTTCATAAAAATAAAGTCTCCTAAAAAATTATGTTTAGTTTTTTGTTGATATATTTTCAAACAAAAATGTGACACACAAATAAAAAAAAAGACTCGGTCTCTAATGCTTTGAAATCATTAATTAATGTTATTAAACACTTACAAAGAGGCTCCTTAATTAATTGGCTTTAAAAAGGGATATTAATCATAAACTCTTTTCCTATAAATACAAACTCATCATTCTTTCTTCTTCAAAATCCCTCTGAAAATGGAGTCTATAACTTTAGACATCAATATCGTTTCGGCCAAAGGCCTTGACGTAAACAACCCAGCCTACGTCGTCGTTTCGCTCGTCGGAAATGCTCAAAAGGAGCAAAAAACTCAAACCAAAGTAGATTATGAAGGAGGAAGAAACCCTAATTGGAACTTCATCATGAACTTCATTATCAATGGCTCTGCTGCTAAACAAGATCTCAATACCCATCTCTCCTTCACTCTCAGAAACATACGAGAATTCGGAGACAAAAACATCGTCGGAGAAGTCGTGGTACCGGTAGTCGAGCTTCTTAATTCCGCCGGCGACGGAAAGTCCATGCAACCCATTTCGTTTCCAATCAAAACGCCTTCAGGACAAACAGAAGGCAGGTTCAATTTTGAATATAAATTCCATGTCAACGTTTCACTAGCGCCGTCGCCGCCACGTGAAAACGGTTTCGCCACCCGTGAAATTGGATATCCACCACCACAACAACAAGGATATTATCCTCCGGCTCCGGGATACGGCGGTTATATGTATCCACCACCGTCGCCGTCATATTATCCCCATCCTCCTCCGTATTATATGCCGCCACCGCATTATAATATGTATCCGCCATCGGCGTTAGGGTTTTCTCAGCCGATCAACGGGCAGCGGTCAGTTCCAAACGGTGAAAAAAAGAAGAGTAAATCAATATGGGGAAAAGGCGGTAAGATATTAGGAGGAATGATGGGTGCAGCTGCGTTTGGAGCTTTGACGGGTGGATCATCGCTTGATTTCGGGTCGGGTTCGATTATGGATCCATCTGCCTTTGTTGGATCATATGCAGCTCCTGATTTTTCCAGTATTGTTTCGAACGCTAATTTCAGTAACGCGATCGGATAAATTGGGGTTGTTTAAAAGTGACATTTCGAAAATTGATATTTTTTAAAAATAGTAAAAATTTTTTTTTTTTTTAAATGACATATCTTGAGATCAGTAATCTCATTGGTATAATCTATATTATTTTTAAAAAAAATTTAAAAAATTTACTATTTTTAAAATTATTCATAAAAATAAAATTCGGATGGTATGGTTTTCAAAAATTGTATTTATATGGTTTTAATTGTAAAATTTAAATTGTGTGTTATATATGCGTGTGTTTGATGTATGAATTCATATATATGGTATAAATCCCATAATATAAAGAATAATGGGATTTATTGTAACGTTTTAAAATTTATTGAATTTGTGGATGAGAATATTTGAATCGTGATTATCATGAATTAAACATGTTAAACAAATTTCATTAATATTTGATGTGTGAGTTTATAGAATTCGAAATTGGCTGATGTATCATAGAAATTCATGAATCAAAATCTATCAAACAAAATTTCGATAAATTATTGGGGTGTATGACTGATTTGTGTAGATGTTTATTAAAGAATACAATATTTTATTTTATTAATAATTAAATTTTGTGGTGCGACTTAATCTTACTCGAGATAGTCTTCATCTTATAGATTTCAAGAGAATGAAAACAATAGTTTTTTAATATAATGTATATAAAAGGTCGTATTCATAAGTTTTATTATATTCGACCTACTTTTATGATTATTATATATAAGTACTAATACAGTTTTAATAAAAAAAAAATCAACAGTAATGGTTCAAAGAAATATCACAGGGGAAAATTTTTATTTTTATGATATATCAAATGGCAATTTAATGTAAAAAATCTAAATTTAAAAAATAAAAGGATGTTATACATTAATATAAGTGATTATTATGATTATTGTCATATTAGATCTAATGATATCTAAACAATTTATATAAATAAAAAATTATTACGTGAAGTAAAAAAAAAAACTGATTACTATTTTTAAAGTCAATAAATGATGACTAATTGAAAAAATGTCATAAAATATTATCTATAAATATTATATCTAGAACCAACTTAAAATTAGATTATCCACTAAAAATCCTCATATATAAATAAATAACAAAAAAGGTATAAAAAAGAATTAATTACATTAATAACCAATTTAATTCACCTAATTTCAGTTTTAATGGTTGTTTCATATTAATATCATATTTACCCATAAAACACCATTTATGGTGGCGATTCTGATGGATTCCGATTTGAGTGTTACCTTATTACCCTTTTATCTCTCATAATAACTATGTCTCATTAATTACATATCATTTAATAGATCAGGGGTATGTTTCGTCTTTTCACAATGTAATTTAATTTTTCTGGTGGTGGTTTTAGGTAGTTTTGATTTATATATAAAAACTTGTGTTTTTTTTTAATAAACAAAATTAATGTGTCCATTACTGAAATTAACCCTATAAAAAACCTTTGAAGAAAAAACTTCATGCTTAGTTTTTTTAAAAATAAAAAATTATTATGTCTTTATTTTAAGATATTACATTAAATTAGGGGAGATAAGATTCAAATATTCAACATCAATTAACCATTTGAGTTATGCTCATATTGTTAAAGTTTTTTTTATCACCATTATAAAAATTTTCCTTATGTCACACGTATTTTTTTTAATCCTTTTTAAGAGTTTACAAGAGATAAAATTATGTTGTTTTCACTCATAATCAACCGGTTTATGTAGGTGGGAATGAGATAAGTAGCTTTTTTTTTTCTTTTATTTATATTGAATTTAATATATTAAGGGATAATAAATATATAATTTTTTATTAAATATATGGGACCCATAAATTTATTTTAGCCAACCATAATAAGATATGTAGGAAATTCAGGAGGAGCTTTTTTTAACCGGTGAGGATAAAAGTAGTTTCCGTTTAAAAAAGAGTATGCAAAGGGTAGAATAGAAAATATTATAATTTTTCTCTAAAAAAATAATTTATTGAGCCTAGTCCATGAAGTGAGTCCGGCCCAACAACATTATAGAAAGCACCCGTTGCATAATTTCAATCGGACGGAAAACCTAAAATTAGCGATAACTGCTTCCTAAAGGCCAATACCTAGAATTCGATTCAGCCATCAAACAGCAAAGATGAGACCTTTAGATGAGAAAGAAACTGGTGTCGTTTTTGAAAAGCTCTTCAAATTTACAGGTAACAATCTCAAGAACATCGTCGAGAATCCCTCTCATGAAGGACCCGACCCGACCCGGTCGATACTGTTTCCGTCTCCAGAAGAACAAGGTTTTCTACGTTAGCGATTCTCTGGTAAAACGCGCCACGAACATAGCTCGGAACCTCTGTCGAGAAATTCACTCATGGCGGGAGTTTTCACCTTACGATTCACGCGCTTGGATTGTTAGCTGCCAATGCAAAACACAAGGTTTGGCTTAAACCGAATTCGGACATGTCTTTTTTGTATGGAAATCATGTTTTGGAAGGTGGGTTGGGGACGATTACTGAGAACATTGTGCCCGGCGATGGCGGCGTCGTGTTTTCGATGTCGGATGTGCCGTTAGGGTTTCGTTGTGGCGGCGAAATCTACTCAAGATTGTAGGAAGTTGGATCCTAATGGAATTGTGGTGCTTCCTTCATCAAGCTGATATTGGGGAGTACTTGAGAATGGAGGATGAGTTTTGAATCGGGAAGTTTTGTTTTTGGTGTTTTTTTCGGTACATTAGATGATTTATGTAAGTTGGTGATTTGCAATTTTGATAGGTATGAGCTTGAATTCAAACACTTATTTGTATTCTATTCTATTCTATTCAAGGATCTTGATCTTATGTTTAATGTGTTACTTTAATATCTTAATCAAAATTATATTCTTCCCCTGTTAAAGTTTTGCTGAGTTAAATTGCGAGTTTTACATTGAAATGATGATTTCGATTATAAGTTAAGCATTTTACTTATAGCAATTCAGCTTAATGTTTATTTTTTTCTTTCTGGAATATGTCTCTATTGTCATACAATGTTGGGAACAGCATTGTCTTCATTTGTTGTTGGCCGTTACCTTTTGCCGGCCTTGTGAAATAATGATGTATACTTGATGTAAACTCATCTAAATCTAAATAATTTAATTTATCGGTTCTTTTTATTCGATTTTGCTGCCTGGCTTTCATTTATTACCACACATTTGTCAAAGTCTTTGTTGTTTGTTGTTCTTTTTGTTCTCTTCTTTGCTGTTTGAGTTCTTGGCTGATTGAAGACTCAGCTCACATCATGTATGTCTTGACCATAATCAGCAGGGTGCAAAGCATCTTCCCTCCTCCCGTGATCTGTTGCTCTAACAGTGGGCTCTACAACTCTAAATATCGATAACTTTATTACTCTCCTAGACCTTGATGGTGATAAGGCTTTTAGGGATGTTAATGTAGCCTTTTGCTTTTGGCAATGCTCGGAAAAGCGGAGACGGAAAGCTGAAGGTTTCTTTTTATGTATAAGGAAATAATAATCCTATTTTGGAACTCTGAACAAAGTTCAAATTTTACAAGCTCACAATCAGTGAGAAGCAGATTCCTTACTGGTTCATCAGGTCTTTGGAGATGGTTGAATTTATCTCGTTGCAGAGTTTTATTGGCCTTCTCTAACAACGACTACTTTCTGAATATACAAGCTATCCGCGATAATTTTTCTGATGAGTCCTGTTGTAATTTGAGTTCATCAATAGAAATCTCCCACTTCGGGATTGAGCGCTTTCTAATGTAGGTACCTTCTCAGCTACATGTGGTGGAAGGTTCTTTGGATTACTGCCGTTAGCTCAAGCGTATGTATGACTGAGTACACTGTCAAGTATCCACTCCATCCGACGCTGTGTACTCTACTGGCTACTAGTGATGTCCTTGACTACCAACTTCGGGGCGCATCGCAAGTCAGACATAAGCTTTCCATTATATGCCGCATATTTTGTCACACTAGTTGCGCTTCAACTGATGTTCGGATGGGATTGGAAATTTTATTTGCAACTGGGAAGAGTGATTGGCACTCGAAGATCTCTTTTTACTTACAAGATCAGTATTAAGAAGATCCTTATTGTAGTAATTCTATTCATTCTTCCTGTAACGACAATAATTCAAAGCCAATTTGAGGTTTAATCTAAAGGTAAGACACTTATATTTGCTCTTAAAGATTCGTTTCTCCTACTCACACATTTTACTTTTTTTAATTAAAAAAAAAAGTACTTTATAATATTCCTCTTTTGATTTAATTAAACATGTATTTATCATTTCTCATGAAAAGAAAAAATTTGTCACTTTTTAGCGAGGACGAGAAGTTCGATTCTTTTCAGACTAATTTTTGGGTAAGAATTCCCTAATCAATATCGAACCACTTTGCTTTAATGATTTTTAAGAAAATGAAATGTTTTTATTACTGTCAATTCTTTAGAATAAAATTTTACCTTTGAATATTAAATAAATCTTGCAAAATAGATTCTCGTATTTTCCATGCCAACGTAGCCTACATTCAAAGCATTTGCATGGCAGACGGGATGGCACTCGAATAACCCCATTGATTTATTACTATTTCCATTCACTTTCGAGAGGGCATCTACATAATTAAATATTTCAAATATACAATGTTTTATTAATATGTTTTTAAAAACTACAATTATATAAAAAATAACCCCCAATTGAATGAAATCAAAAGTTTGATGATATCATCATTTTCATTTCAATCAATCATTAAAGATTAAGATAAGTAACCTTTTCCTCAAATTTGTCTAATCAAAGGAATTTATCCTTCATTCCTTTTGTTTACTACTTTATTCTAATTTTTATTAGAAAAATGTAATACCTTCTCCATTCCAATCATCTTTCTCTTCCCAATTTTTTTTTTTTAAAAAAAATACAAAGTTAGGCACTAAGGCACCAGCCTACCATCAGGTTAGTGGCATTGTTCTTACATATTTAGCTATTAGTTTTAGTTTTATTCACCCATATGAAAGAAATATAATCATCTCTTCGATTTTGAATAAGAGATTAACCCATCCAGGTTTAAAACGATTTTGAATAAAAGATTAGCTTATCCAGGTTTTAAACGAGTTTGGTTCTAAATTTTAAAACTGTTTAAAAGTGTTTTTAATAATCATTTTAAATAAATACTTTTAAAACCTATCACAAACCAACTTTTAAAATGCTTTATGCTAGAATAAAATAAAATAGGGTAAAATGCAAACGAGACCTCTCTGTGGTTTTTTTTTCAAATACACGAACACCCCTGTGGTTCCAAATTTTTTTTCAATTAGACCTCTCCCCTTCAATGACAATAATTTTCTTTTAGCCATAACTTTTTCGTTTGGACTTCGATTTAGATGATTCAAGATGTTTTAGAATACTCATTTCGGTCTCTACGCTATGGTCACTTCAAAACTTCTAAATCATCAATAACCAAGAGAGTTAACAGTGTCAATTATACCTAGTATTTTAATGTTAATAAACTCTTTTATTTATTAATCATTTAAAAGTTTCAAAGTGACTATTATGTAGAGCCCGAAATGAGGATTCCAAAACATCTTGAATCATCCAAATAAGAGTTCAAACAAAGAAGTTATAGCTAAAAGAAAATTATTGACAATGAAGGGGATGAGTCTGATTGAAAAAAATTGAAACCACAGGGGTGTGATTTGTCATTTTTAAACCACAGGGGGTGTTCATGTATTTGGAAAAAACCACAGGGGTCTCATTTGCATTTTACCCAATAAAATATAAATTCCTTTTAAATTTGGAAACAACCCTTTTGAGTAAAAGTGTTAATTGAAATAGGATAATTACATCTACAACTACAAGTGAAACTTCATTCCTTGAACCTCTAGGAGTATCTTAGTTATTGGTTTCATAAAATAGAATATGCCTTAAATTGGTATCTCCAAGGTAAATATTTTTGTGGTTAAATTATATAAGAATTTTTATCCATTAATCTGATTTTGTCCATGATGAAATTCTTGAGTGAATATTTTTTAAAGTGTGAAAATATATATCGTATAAATTGAATAGAGACATTTGTCAAGTGCTTGAAAGCATGCAAGGGAGAATCGTATCTAAATTAATGTTCAAATCAATTTCATAAACTTCATAATTATTTTACAACAAAAATGGAGATCGAGAATCTGAATGAATACATCAAACTTACTGTAATTACTTGAACTGTGTTTACGAGACCATTCAATTTTTCGATTAGACGTAATTTTAATGGAGATTTTCAAAAATAACATTTTATAAATTGATATCATAGCAATTGACAAATTTTGAAAATGTTCAGAGATAACATTTTTTCCCTTTCTAGTCAAAAACAAGCTTTTGGAACCCACCCACTAAATCTTTAAGGAAATGTCATATAATTTTTTTTTAAAAATAGCTATTCAAATAGTGTTGGAATTTCTCTAATTTCAATATGATTGATGCCTATATATAGTGCTTAATTTTTTTTAAAGAATATCATAATATTTTTTTTAATAAATATCATATTATCAATGATCATATTCACTCCTTTGATCCTTGAGTATTTTTTTCCTTTTCTCACTGGATATTACATTAAATTAAAAGAGTGAGACTCAAACTTTAGACCTAATGGGAAGAGAGTACTACACCAAACCACTTGAATCATGATCGATTAAAATCTTTTCCATTATTGTATTTTATTAAAAACAAGAGAATATTTGAATAAACTTTTTAGGCAACCATTGAGATTAAGTAGAGTTTTAGAGAAGCCAAACAACAATATCAATTTATCTAAACCACATTCACCTCTATATATAGATCTAAATCATCTCCAAAATCTCAAACAGCTCATACACACTTAGCAAGCTACTCTTCAACCTTTCTCTTTTAAATCTAAAATTTAAAATGTCTGGAGTTTGGGTGTTTAAGAATGGTGTTGTTCGTTTAGTCGATAAAACCGGATCGACAGAGTCGACGGATAGTAATCGAGCACAACTCAAACAGAAAGTGTTGGTTTATTCTTCAACAGAAGAAGTGATAACATCATATGCGATGTTGGAACAGAAGTTGTCATCACTTGGTTGGGAACGTTATTATGATGATCCAAATCTATTCCAGTTTCACAAGAGATCAACAGTTCATCTTATCTCTCTCCCAAAGGACTTTAACAAATTCAAATCCATACATATGTACGATATCGTCGTTAAAAATCGAAACCTCTTCGAAGTTAGAGATGTGTAAACATCAGATTATGGATGTTCTTCATATGTATACCGTACCCTTATTCTCTAGTGTTATCCCCCCCCCTCCAATATTATAAGTTTTTTTTATGTTTATTTTGGAGTATCAATATGTACCGATTTTCATGTGTTCTTATAATACCTTCCTCCTCCTTCATCCGTTTAGAATAACTTTTAGGAGGGTCTAAAAATATTTTGAGACTAAACGGGTATTATTATATCTAAACATGCTCAATCGAAAACAGACGGGTTTTTTCAATCTAATTTTGATGGTTTAATTTACATGCAAATGTTGACAAGGACTGGACATAACTAAATAAAGATTAAGGGGGGAATTGATCTTTCTCTCTCTTTTTTTATAGTAGCATGGGCTTATAACCTAAATTCATCTAATTTGAATAGACCGGGCATCTTTCTCTACGTTGTAGTGAACGAATAAATTATTTAGTTGAGCCTTAATTATATTTATTTTATAGGTTTAAAATCCACTCTTAATTTTTGATGTTTTTCTAATCTTTTGATCCTTAAATTTTTAAAATTTTTGTTTTAACATCAAACTTTACATAATATTTTACTTGAGACCCTCCCATTCACCTCTCTGTCAAATTTTTAATTCTTAATATAAAATGTTAAGTTTAGAGGTCAAGTAAGTTTTGTAATTGAGAAACCAAATGTAATCCATATTAAAATTAAAGGTAAAACGGTGAGGATAATTATATCTATCTGATGAAAACATTTGATCAAAAGATGAAAAAGAAAAACGATGACGGGAGTAACAGTTGTAACTTACTTAGAATAAAAGAGAAAATAGTGCCCTGCGTTTTTTTTGTTTGTTAATATTTGCAAAATTTTCCTTTCCATTAATTCAAGCTCATTATAAAAATAAAAAATAATTGCATCAAATACATGTATAAAAATATAGCATTGTTGAAGTACAAGGTACAGCTCCCACAAGCAAACTATCCCCAAGCAAACATGGAAACAAGGCTACAACTTTCCCTCACTCCAATTTTAAAACCTTAAATCTTTTTGAAGTCCTATAGCTAATTGGTGCAGTTGAATCCATGGCAGACAGAGAGCCAGATTATCAACACAAGAATTAACAATATCCCAAGAACAGCTAGCTTTATCTTCATGTTCTGATACCACATCTTCTTTCTGAGTTTAGTTCCTTGACCTTTGTAAAGTTGGGCCTGCCAATATCATGAATGATGTTCAAAATCAAATCTTATATTTATAAGAATGTCTGATATGGAATTGGGCGGTCTTGTTATGTTACATTTTTTTACCTGATTTCGAAGATTTTCTGTCTTGTCAGCTAGAGAATTGATGTTGTCGCCTCTCTCAAAAGCCTGAAATAAGTCACAGACATCGATAGATCTCAAATAAAACCACACTTAACAGTTTAAGTGCATCATGATATGTTGAGAGAGAGAAATCATGGGTATGACTTCAGAAAAACTAAAAGACCAAATAAGAACCAACTACCCCTCAAAACCAACACAACCATCCAACCAAAATCACCAAAATTGTCTTGACCAGCAAAACCAATGCCAACTGAATTTTATCTTTTCGTCTTCAAATAGTGTGTAAAACCAACTCAGACCGACTAGAACAGTCAAACCACATCAGTTCGTTCAGTCAGTTAAATTGGTCTGGTCAATTATTTTAGTTCTTACTTACACCCCTAGCGGATGCTCAACGATAATTTTGCTCCATATAACACTTCACATTCTAACTTCTAAGAGACAATTTTCATGGTATTCTTCTGTGACCTTATCTACCACGTTTCACCGATAATTATCCATCACAAGAACTAGAAGAATCTCCTAGAGGCATGTTGAGTTTAAGTTTTAACATATAAAGTTAGCAAGTTATTAGCTAGTGTTGTATAGAGGATCAAATGCAACTTCAGAACATTTTTTTTTCTTTATGACGACGATGGGTGTTTGAGTCACCTAAACACATGAACTTGAAAGATTGAGTTAAATGGATACGTATAAATCTTAGATGCAAATTTGAACATATCCTCAACATTTTAAACATGTTAATTTATGTTCCTTCCATGGAGTTTACCTTGTCGAGATTCTCCAACATTATACTCTTCACTTCTGATACTTGGGCCTTCACTTTTATCAATTTTTCAATCTCTTCAGCATGTTCAATGATATACTTCATGTGATCTTTCATGATTGGCCTGCAAAATATGGGCGGAGTACGTCTCTTAGTACTGCTTAGGAAAATACCAGCAAACATCTTAAATAAAGCTTTTCCTGTCTGAATTTACCCAAAATCCTTATTGAGACTTTTGGCAACAGCAGTGTCTGCTTTACCACCCCCATATCTCGTCTTAAAGTCCGCTCTAACTCGTTCCAAAAACGCTATTGATATCTGCTTACTGAGAGATTCTTTTGCCACAACACAGTAAGCTGCAAAACTCCATGAAGTACCACGTATAAGGGGTTGAAACAATAAAAAAAATAAAAAATCTTGCAACTTATGATTGTTTTTTAAAGAATTGTAAAATTACCATGAAACCAAAAAGGTTAAATAGTTAAATCAATTCTTGTATGAAATGAAGTAAGAAATAACATTTGCACAAGCGGTGGAGCATGTGGTTTAATTTGTAGATTTCAACTAAGAGTTTTCTGCAACACGAGCATTAGCTCGAATGGTCAAACATCAATGCTCCCTCCCACTTAATTGTAGGTTCAGGCCTCCCTCCCTCAATTTTCAATGCAATGTTTTTATAAAAAAAGGTACAACTTTCTGCTCTAATGTCGTGTCAAATCACCACTACACCTGAAAACTTAAATTGTGAGACTAAAATAAGTTTAATCATTTGATCTATTCTCAACAACCATTAAGATCAAAGAGAAATTATGAGATAATTCAAGAATTCACAAATTAAAGGTTGAATGAGTCGGTTTAATCTCAACAATTTTGCTTTTTAGAAACCCATGTAATACGAGCAAAGCATGGTGCAACTTCATATAGCTTCAATTAAGCTGAAAAATTCAATCCAATGCAATTAACTAGATAGCTTGGAATTCAAAATTTGCTTAATTTAGAAGGAGTTCATACAATTTAATAAGCTTAATTAATTAATGGCAAATCTTAACCAATTAAAAGTAACTTCCTACAATTGAAATTCAGCCCAAAATCAAACACACCCAAATTAATATCACAAGCAATAATTCAACTAGATCCAACCATAGTTAGCTATTCAAATCCCAAGGATTAAGCAAGAGATTCAGAGAGTGAAATTCTTAAATTGAGTGAAAGTTAGTTAAAGAATTGATTACCATAACCATCTTGGAGAAGGAAATTGAAAGTGTGGTGGTCACAATTATAAGTGAATTTATTGTTGGAAGAAGGAAGTTTCTGAAGGCATTGATTTGCAATTGCTGGAAAATTGCCAGTGAATTCAGTGTATTCAGCCAAGATCACGGTTCCTCTAGCCACGAAGCTGTAAATGAAAGAATCCTGACTCATCTTCTTCAATTTTAACCCAAATGAGCTACAGCTCACCCAGATCTCCGGCTAGGGAAATGGAATCACTTCCCCTATGTTTTTTTTGGTTCGTACCTTTCCTAAAAATAAAGGAAATTTAAGTATTATTTATTTATACGTAAATCTAGGAAATGGTCTTGTAATTAAAGATTTGGTCTTCGTATTAAAATAATAAAACACCCGGTAAGTACGGATTCTCTTCTAGTTGTACAGTACATAGGAAAGCACTCTACCTGTTTCCATTTAATCGATTTTTTTTTAGCATGCCAATAAATGGTAATGAAAGTTTTTAACTGATCATAATGTAGAGTCTGAATTGAGGATTCCAAAACATTTTGATTGATTTAAATCGAAGTTCAAAGGAAGAAGTTGAGGCTAAAAGAAAATTAATGGTTTTGAAAGTAACGGGTATGATTTGTCATTTTCAAATAAAAATCGTGTTCATGCATTCAGCAAAAAAAATAGAGGTCTTATTTGTATTTTACCCCTATTTATAAATACATTTTAAATATACTACCAATTAAAATTTCCAAATACTATATGTATTTATTAATAGGGTTAATTTACACCTATAAGTTTCTAATTTAGCTTTTTTCACCTCTAAATATTCCATTGTCCAATTTCTGTTTTAGAAAACATCAAAAATTAAAGGACCTTATTTTTTTTTTTAATATTATTTTTGTCCAAGGGTAAAGGAAAAAACTCTTTTGTCCATATGAACCATCCACGACGATTTTCATCAGCTTCTCTACCTGAATGAAAGAACGACCTTCTTGTTAGCGAATTTTGAAAATCAACGACCAGCGATTTACTGTTGGACTTCCTTGATTTATCATCATGCTTCTTAGCTTTCTGCAAGCTCATATCAACACTGGGTTGATTGAATGTGCAAAAAGGAACATAGAAGGCCACCTTAAAATAGGTAGATTAAAAAAAACGGTTGAAAAAATTATAATTTTATGGTGAAATTGTATTTTTGATAATTTTGTGGTGGAGATGGATATATACACTAATAATACTAATAGGAACAAAGTTATTTTATCTTATGAGAAATACTAGTCAACATTTCAAATGATTTCGCTTGCTGTCTGGTTTGGTCATAGACAGAAGTTCATTCTTGATGGTTAAATTTCTAACCTAAATACAATTAACCATGGTCAATCTGCTTGACAATGGTTCGTTTGGATAAATAAGTCTTTTCATTTATCTTTAAATAGAAATAATATTAAAAATATAAGATCTTTTAATTTTGGGTGTTTTTTTTAAAGGAAATTAGATAATAGAAAGTCTAGAAGTGAAAAAACTAGTGTAAATTTTATAAAGTGATATACTCTTTCAGGTATATCACTTTCCTTATTCATCCATATGTTTCGTTTCGTATATATTCCATTTTTGTGATTTGTAAATTTTTATGGTGGATCCGTGATGTTTTTGCATTTTCCAGATCACTGTCTTCGTCGGTGAGATCAAGATTGAAAAACTCCGATTGGCTTGATATGGAATGGAAGTATTCTATTTGATTATTGGTTTCTTCAGTGTTTTCGTGCACCTTTTTATTCTACGAATTAGATTCTTTCGTGCTGAGAAAACCATGGAAGAAGATAAATTATACGAAATTTTAGTATTAAATACCCAATTCTCCTACAGTTGCCGACCCGAGCATACCTCTGCTGGTTCGGCACTAGTACTCCCTTTTAGCTATACTCCTCTGGTTCGAGTCTCCCTCCCTCAATTTGATATAGTTTTAAATTCTAAATGTTTGGTAGTACTATAGCTAATTGGTGTAGTTGAATCCACGGGAGACAGAAAGCCAGATTATCAGCACAAGAATTAACAATATCCCAAGAACAACTAGCTTTTTCTTCATGTTCTTGTACCGCATCTTCTTTATGAGTTTAGTTCCTTGTACCCTGAAATCTTGGGCCTGCCAGTATTATGAATGTTGTTCAAATCTCATATCTCTAAGGACATGTCTGATATGGAATCGAGACCTCTTCAGTTATATCACAACTTTTACCTGACCCGTCCCGCTAGAAAGAGTACACATGCCTTCTCTAGATAAAATCTGTAAGAAGTCATTAGACATAGATAGATATCAAATAAGATCGCTCTTTACAGCTTAGTTAATCATGATATGTTGAGAGAGAAAGAAGTTGAAGAACATCCTATCGTAAATCATGTGTTGGATGACTTCAGAAAAACCACGAGGAATGAGTGTCGATGCTAGGCGTGGAATTAGTTTATTCAGAGTCAATTTTAGCAAGAAATAAATATTGAACTAGAAGATCAAGTGAGAAACCAACTCAACCATCTAACCCAAATCATCAAAACTAAATCCGGGGTAATGAAGCCTACCTAGCAAACATGTATTTATGAAGGTTAGATGCAAATTGAAACAAATCCATAACATTTTCATAGTTTACCTTTTCGATATCCTCTGACATTTTACTCTTAACTTCTGATGCTTGAGCCTTCACTTTTATCAAATCTTCAATCTCCTCAGCGTGTTCAATGATATACCTCATGTGATCCTTCATGATTGGCCTGTGAAATATGGGCGGAGTACGTCTCTTAAACTTCTTACGAAAACACTAGCAAATATATGATTATATCTATATATAAAGCTTTTCATGTCTGAATTTACCCAAAATCTTTATTAGGACTTTCGGCAACATCAGTGTCTGCTTTGCCACCACCATATCTTGTCTTGAAATCTTCACTCACTCGTTCCAAAAACGCTGTTGATATCTGGTTTACTGAGAGATTCTTTCGCCACAACACAGTAAATGCAAAAGTCCATGAAGCACCATGTATAAGTTGAAACAACAGAAATTTTCTTGAACTTAAAAAGTCATGCATAGATTTATTAAACTGGTTATAGTATAAAATGAAGGAGAATATAATGTTGTGTAGATTTGATATTAGAACGTCCTACTCTGTTAAATCACCATTACGCCAAAAAGCTTGAATTGTTAGTCTAAGATAAGTATAATCATTAGATCCATTCTCAACAACCATTAAGATCACATGGAAATTATGAGAGATTATTCAAGCAGTCACAAATTGTACCTTGACTACTAGATAGCTCGGGAATTCAAAATTAGCTTCATCTTAAAGGAATTAGTGCAAATTAATAAGATATTAATGTTAAGTCTTGACCATTAAAAGAAACCCGGTTAAAGAAACTTCCTGAAATTGAATTTCAGTCCAAAATCAAACACATACAAATTTATATCAATCAATAATTCAACTACTTCCAACTATCGGTAGCTCTTCCCGGGGTTAATCAAGAGATTTTGGGACCAAAATATGTGAAATTCACAGGGAAATGAAGCAACTATGATACATATATACGAAGTGCAAGTTTAAGAATTTTTTACCATAACCATCTTCGAGAAGAAAATGGTAAGTGCAGTGGTCACAATTGTATGTGTATTTGTTGTTGATAAAAGGAAGTTTTTGAAGGCATTTATTTGCAATTGCTGGAAAATTGCCAGTGAATTCAGTGTATTCAGCCAAGATCACGATGCCTTTAGCCACGAAGCTGTAAACGAACGAATCCTGACTCATTTTCTTGCGCCGAAATGAGTTAGCTCAGGCGAAAAACGAATCCTGACTTATAAATAAGGCTGTGTTTGGTTTTCTTTTTAGTTTATTAATACGCGAATTTAGGAAATGGTCAATCATTATTAGTGACTTGGTCTTGAGATTGTGTAATGTAATGGTGTTGTATTAAAATAATAGAGACTTGGTCTGAGTAAAAATGAATTTTTACATCTTTGATTTTTATGACCAACTGACTTTTTTTCTTCTTCCTTCGCCTTTTTAAAAACTTCATTTCTAAAGTTAATATCTAAAATCATATATTTTAAATTTAATATCTTAAACTCAAAAAGCACTATGTTTATATTTCGGGTCCGTTTGGAATAACTTTTGAAAGTGTTTAAAAATGTTTTTAATGATTATCAAAAATATTTTCTTAATTCAAAAACACTTTTGAGCACTTTTAAAAGTTATCTCAAACGAACACTTCATCTCGTTTTAGGTATTAATTTTCTGTTCTTCCAACCAACATAATTTTCTAAGATCCCGTCAAAAAAGCAAACATAATATACTACCCTCTTTTACTAGGTCGAAGGTTCAAGTATATCCTATGTAATTTCTCAAAGAAAAATTCTAATTGATGACCCTTTTTCTATGACTAATTTCATAACTAACAAATATTTTGAAATATATTTTAAAAATGACATTTCTCATTTTTTTAAAATAGGAATTCATAAAGTGTCATTTAAAAAAAACCGTCTCAAATAAGCCGCCAAAAAACCCGTGACCCAAAATCCCAATTTCCAGCTTCCTTTCCATTTCCACTTCAAGGTAAACTTAAAGCTATAACGAAACGGAACAACGATCGTAATCTCTCAAATCATGCTCTCGTTCTCGATTCCTATAAATAACGTCGCAGAGCTAATCCACAAATTTTTTCTTGGCATCGGGTATGTATCTAACTACATTCTTCATCAGCAAGTTTTGTTTTCTATGGCGATTTTAATTTTCATAAGGTGCGATTTGTTCACGTTTTCATAATCTCTTTCCGCGTCGGTGTCATACGCCTTTTCACGAGGAGAAATCAAGATTATTGAACGATTCCGATTGACTTGAAATCGAGGTATTCTATTTGAATCTTTCAGTTTCCTTTATTCTATGTTCATCGGTATTTTCATCAATTTTTTATACTACGTAGAATTAATTAGAAGAAAAAGAAAACGAAGAACGAAATTATAGGAAATTTGAGTGTCAAAATGACACTGATTTGATTGAATTTGAACTAGTTTGTGGATTTAAAATATCGGAATTGATTCTATCCAATTTACGAAACACGAATTCCATAATCAGTCTGATTGTTCAAAGCTATGTTGATTCAACGATCTGATGAATTTCATTGGATTAGAGAGAGTAGCTTGGCAATTTTTTATACTGTATGAATGCCGTTATTCTCAGAAAAATTAGAAAGTCAAGAAAGAAAAGGACGGATAGTTATTTGAGATTTTACTACTAGCACTATACTTCATTAAAAAGGTTATTTCTCTAAACACATAGCGGGTCCTAAAAAAATAGGGTCTCAATGTAAAAATAAAACTCTAACCTTTATCATAAATTATTAAAGTTTAACTATATTAACTTTATTAAAACACTATAACAACTAAATAATATAATAAAAATATTTTAGAAAATTATATTTTATAAATACCTTATCTTAATCCACATAAATAAAAGAGATTTTTCTTTATAATATTTCATTGATTCATTTAATAAAACCTGACTTTTGAAAGTAACGAGTCTAAGATTTCGGTTTAGAGATATGATGATCGACTATCTCGATATATATATATAATTATAATTATAATACTACATTTTAAGAAATGGTAAATTTTTAATAGTAAATTTTAGATAATAACTAAATATTTTAGAAGGTCAAAAAAGTTATTTTTTTAACATTCACTAATAAAAAAAAGAAAAATATTTAATTAATGAATGAATTTATAAAAACAATTCAAACTAACAAACTTGAAAAAATAAAATATGAATTCTAATTCATATCATCTCAATATTGATTATAAAAAAGCAACTTTAGGGTATGTTAATAGGTAATATTAAGGGAAAAGTTATTTTTAAAAAAGAATTCACACTTTTGTTACAGAATAATTTAAGATTAAAAATATTATTAGATGTAAAATATTCATTTACAATAACTTAAAGAATGATTTTGATTATTGATCAATAATATTTAATGAGATTGAATCAAGTTAAAATAAATATTTGTTATCAATTTGATTTAAAATTCATATTAATTACAAATATATATATAGATAAAATAAATAAATAATTGAAAGTATCTTGATTTTATTTTCAATCATCTGTGTGATTTTATTTAAAAAGAAAAAGAGTGTTTATAATTTATATATGGATAAAAGATAATAACCGATAAGGCAAATATATTTTTTAAAAAAGAATAAGATGAAGATTTTATATTATGTTCACGACGTGGAGCTATTTAAGGGGTCATTCTCTCTAGCCTTCTCCGTCTCAAAAAATCAATGGCGAAAAAGAAAGTTTTGATTCCGCGATCCTTCATCATAACTCCGACCAAAAAGAAACAGAAAATCGTCGATCAAATTCCATCTCCCTCTCCAAAAAATCAAGTTTCATTATCCACGATCGACGATCTTTCCGATGAAATCGTCGTCGAAATCCTCATAAGATTACCGGTGAAGGCTCTGATAAGGTTCACTTCCGTTTGTAAATCGTGGAAAACCCTTATTTACGATCCTCACTTGGTGAAAAAGCATCTTCATTTATCCGCTAAAGACACCACCTTAAGAACTCGTCAAATCATCCTAAATAAACCCAATTTCAGGTCTTACTCACTTAATTCTCTTTATAGTGAATCGATAACTTATGCTACTTCGATTTTATACTCACACTCGTTGAAGAAAAATCGTCTACCTGTTGATCAAATTTTGATTACGGACGGGTTGAGAAGAAATAGTCCACCTTTTTATCCGATTATTGGTTCTTGTAGTGGCTTGATTTGCATTTTTAGGGATAAAAATACCGTCTGTTTGTGGAATCCATCGATTAGGAAAATGAAGATATTACCTTACTTGAAAGGAAAATTGGGTAGTTCTTCTGCATTTGGATTTGGATATGATGTTTTAAATGATGATTTTAAGGTTGTGGCTGTGCATTCGTATAGTAGGAATGAGTGTTTACATTTTCTGGTAGAAGTTTACTCATTGAATGCTAATTGTTGGAGAAGTATTGAAGAATTTCCACACCCCATCTTTTTTAATGGTCATGCAGTGTATGTAAATGGTACCCTTAACTGGTATTCAAGATCTTCACGGTTCATTCAGTCTTTCGATTTAGCGAAAGAGACGTTTTTTGAAGTGCCGCAACCTGATTTTAACGATGATTGTTCCCACGAATTTATAATGTTGAGAGAACTTAGAGACTGTCTTTGTATTCTTCGATATTATCATGAAACTCGCACTGATGTTTGGATAATGAGTGAGTATGGGGTAAAAGATTCTTGGAATATATTGATCTCCCTCCCTTGTGAGTTAATACCTGTTTCCTGGTATCAGAAACCCGTTCCATTATACATTTCGGAGAGTGGCGAGATTCTAATAGATGGTTCAGAGCTATTTCTATTCCATCCAACTAGCAAGACAATTAGACATCCAGTTTTTCATGATTTTGAAGGTTTTCAAGATGCTGTTATTTGCATTGAGAGTCTCGTCCTGCTAAGCTAAAAGTAGCTAAGGTGGTGTGTAACTTTTGAGCATTGGTTACAAGGTAATGGAGCTCTGGAAACTTGATAGTCTCGTCTTGCCTAAACAGAATTTTTTTGGTTAATTGTTATAAACATTGTTTTCAGGATGTTTAAATAAGGTATTTCATAAACGAACTATATTGAACGTCCACGCTTCCGTTTCTCTTACTAAAACTTTCATTATGGTATTTTTGAAAATCATACTTAATTTAAAGGTAAATATACTAATTACGTCAAAACTGCGCTGAGAAGGAAACACAGAAAGCTATTGTGCAATGACGAAATCTGTTTGACTCGATTTTAGATAATTTCTGACACAAAATTGATTGTTGAGATATTATATTGAATTGTGAGAGGGCAAACTTGAATTTTTTTATACAAGGTTCTAATAATATTTAACTAATTAAATTATCTCGTTTATCTAACTTGACGTAATATTTAAAAATAAATAAATTAAACTATGTTTATATTAAAGATATTTGATTGTAAAAAGAAAAAGAAAAAGGCACCTTTTGCAGTGATTACTCGCTGCTGTAGTTTTATAATAACATGAGGATAGACCGTGACATCACGGGCATGGCAGCATTTGAGACATTTTACGTTTTCTTCGGGTTAAAATATTATTTTGCTTCCTGAAGTGAATATTCAAAATCGTTTACAAATTAAATAAAAGAAAAGGAGAAACAAACAGCGATAGACAAGGGTTTAATTGAAGCAATCAATCTCCTTGTGCTTTTACATGAAGTGATTAGACGGAATGGGTTTGGTTCAATTTTGTAAATTGTACACCTATACCCCACAAATAGATAAACAAAAATATATCATGTCAAATATACTAAAATAATTTATTAGGTAATATTCAAGAACTAATAGTTTAAAAAATAAAACGGTATAAATATAAAATATTAAAATTAAAATAGAATTTTAACTTTTACTTAATAATGAGCTAAGACAAAACACAGATTTGGTCGATGAGTAACAAATAGTATCTTAACATTAAAATCCAACATCATGATCCATAATGTTCAATTCCTGTTAAACATTGAATTGTGGAGAACCCTCATACTCATTGAAATGCCTGCTTCCACAATGACATTGGTTAGACTATGTGAGATCAGAAATGCTTTCCATGTAGAAATTGCACTTTGTTTCCTAATAGTCAAATGTGGCCCACCTACCTAGGCCTATTATCTCACGAGTTTTCTGATGTCTAGTGCTGTAGAGTCGTGTGGTTGTCCCGTGGATTCGTCGAGATGTGCACAAACTTGTGGAGAGAGAGTGAGTGAAAAGGCAGAAGCATGATTACAAGAACCAATAGAGATGCCTATGGAAACTCATGCTTTCAGGGTTATATTCAGGAGAGAGCTAGACACGCTCTATGGTCCATGGCTTATTCAAAGTGAAATAAGTGGCTATAAAAAGACATTTGAATATAGATAGATAATAAGGTCTACTAGTTCTGAATCATGGAACCGTGATAAGCTATCAACTGAAAAATAAGGCCTGTGGTAGAAAAATTGGAATGGATGTAGAGAAAATTGATCAGAGGGAATGACTTTAAATAGATCAGTTTAGATGCTAGCTTACATGCTACTGGATGGTCCTGATTGATCTACACCAGAATTACAAATTGATCCACTTGTAGATGTAATGGAACCGCTGATGAAATTACTTGATCCTAAAGCATGTCCTGCCGCAAATCTGAAGACGAGGATGATGGAGCCAAAGTACCAATCGATGAACCCACAGGATAAGTTGCGACTGACATATCAGCAAGAGAAAATGCACAAGGACTGTAACTTAACAGCTTAAGAAAATCAGTAATAAATTACTAAGAAAGCACTTTAAATATTTAAAATTAATTACATAGGAACAAATTAAGGTTGAATTGTATATATTTAAAATAAATACCCATATAAATTAGAGACATGGTTGTAAAAATACTTCCAAACAGTATTTTCAGTATTGGAACAGTAAACACTATTAAGAAATATGCAATTTTCTAGAATCATTCATTGTTTAGACTATTTCTATTCAAATAATGATGCAAAACTGCAAATTTTTTTTTTTAAAAAACTTTTTGAAACCAACTTTTTTACTATAATTATCAACTAAAATACCTAGAATAAAATTATTCAAAAGACAGAATTACAAACCCAGCACACCGGCAGTCATGGTCATTAATGAAAAACACATAATTGCAAGTCACCTTATTTTCTCCATATCTTTAGGTGAATAAAATTCTCCATTTTTGATGGTTCTATGTGAAGAGCAGGTCCCAAATACTCTAAATACTCATTGTGAGGCAAATTATTGTCTAGTTCAACTCCAACTGCAGTCTTTTGAAGGACAAAACACCACAAGTAAATTTTACAGCCAGCTAAAGTAAAAGACACACAGACAAAAACACCAAAAGAAAGAGAGGGTCCTTGTAGCACCAACATCGAGCAACATTGCGGATTGTATATCCTCCTCCACCCAAAACCATTAAAGGAACATTAAACGATCTCAAAAAATGAAGTCAATCTACATGACCCTTCACAGACAAGTTAAAGGGTCCTAACCTATCACCAGATAATGAATCCGCTCCACATTGAAGAACTAGGCTGATAAACCTCCATAACTTTTTGAATGAGTGGCCTAAATAGACCACGAAAACTGTCATCATCCAATCCATCTTTTAACGGGACATTAAGGGCGTAGTTTTTACCGGTTTCTTCTCCGACATCCGTAATCTTCCCAAAACCTGGGAAAAAATCCTCCCTAAATTTATGAAAGGAGACCGTCATTACTCTAGCAGTAGTGTAAAATGCCTCCTCTATACCATCACCATGATGGACATCAATGTCTACATTCTCTACACATCACCATGATGGACATCAACGTCTACATATAACACGCACAATGATATTGAGGAAATTTTCAGTCAACTCCACAATTCCAAATTTTTATGACTAAAGCATTCTCAACCTTTTCATTAATCTCTCCAAGTATTTATACGGTAAAATCAGAGCTAGAATCTTACCAAATCTCAAGTGTTTAGGTAGAATCAGTAACTAACTACTATAACAAAACTATCATAATTACATGTAAATCAAAGATACGATATCTACACTAACACAAATCATCAACCAAGCTAAAAAAAATTCAAGAAAACAAAAGTCCCCAAATTTCAAAATCAAAAGATGGGATTAAATAAATTACCAGATGATTCTTAAGAAGCTCATTAATACCAAGAACGATATCATTAACGTAACAAAAACCAGAAGCCATAGATTTCTTAGCATGATGAAGCCCACCAGCCCAGCATCCCTACGATTGAGTTTCACGGCAGCACCAATAGAGCCACCAGAAGAAGCTTCAAAACCCAAATAACACATCAAAAACCGGACAATCTACATCCATATTAAATCGATTTAGCTGTTCAGAATATTTATCATCCGACACCATTTCAGGGGAAACAGATGCGAGGAAATTGACATAATCATCGGAATGGAATTGGCGAATATCTTCCGTAGCAGCAGGAAAAGGGCGATTGATTTCCATTCAATGGTGAAGACCATACCTAACGATGAGACTGTGGGCCATACGGATGCGCTGGGGTTTCAAAGGATGGCCTTGACCATAGTACTGCTCACCGATTGTGGGTTCGTAAAAGTAGGTTATCGGCGTTTTTTACCGTCGGGGTCTGATGGAAATGAAGCACCGCCGAAACGCCGTGTAACGTACTTCTACGAACTCACAATCGGCGAATGTTGATAATGAAATGAAGAATGAAAAGATGGAGAAGGAACTGAACCTGTAATGGAAAGTTCTTAGATATGAACTAACAAAATTGAGAAGAATACCTAGGGTTTTTATTTAGGGTAAAATCGCAATGAGGCCCTGTGGTTTTTCTAAATGAATGAACACTTTATAGTTTGGAAATGGCGAATCGCACCTGTGTGGTTTCAATTTTTTCAATCAGATCACTTCCTTTCAATGTAAATAATTTTATTTTAGCCATAACTTCTTCGTTTGAACTCCGATTTAGATGAGTCAAGATGTTTTAGAATCATCATTTCAGGCTTTACGCCATGGTCACTTCAAAACTTCTAAATCATTAATGATAAATAGAGTTAAGAGTGTCAATCGTATGTAAAATTTAGATGTTAATAAACTATTTTATTTATTAATCATTTAAAAGTTTTGAAGTGACTATTATGTAGAGCCTGAAATTATGATTCCTAAACATCTTGAATCATCTAAATCGGAGTTCAAACAAAGAAGTTATGTCTAAAATAAAATTATTGACATTGAAGGGGAGGGGTCTGATTGAAAAAAATTGGAACTACAGGGGTGCGATTTGTCATTTCCAAACCATAGAGGTGTTCATGCATTTGGAAGAAACCACAGGTGTCTCATTTGCATTTTACCCTTTTATTTAATATATATTTTTTATGATATTTATTGATATATTTTGAATTAATTCAATAAATTTTTAATTTTTATTAGTTTTTACTATTTTAATAAATTTATCAATTAATGTTTTTATTTCATTTTAAAAAAAAATATTAGATAAACTACTAATTCAAATGATAAAATCCAGCCATTTTAAAAAAATAATTCTAAAAGTCCGCAATTTTCAATATAAAATCTAGCTTTGAAATTGCAAAGATTGATTGAAATCAGAACTCAAAAGGTAACGCTCATTCGTAGATTAATCGATGAATTTAAAGGTTTATGCATTGTCGTCGAAGGACCCCATTACGACGCCATGGAAATGAGAGGAATAAAGGCGGTTTGTTTTCCATTATTCTGTTTTTTGGGTTTCTTTCAATTTGTCCCCTTTTCACTCGGTAAAGGAACTATTTTTTGCTTTGCTTATTGGGTCTTTTGGATTATTTTTTTCCTTACTGAAAATCGTTTTTAATACAATTAACGTTTAGACATCTTTTGGATTCTTCCTGACTGAGTGTAGAAATGGAGTGAGAGAGTGAATTGTTGGGATGAACTCCACGTAAATGGAGGTGAGAGAGTGAAGGAGAGATGGGAGGATGAAGGAGGATTAAAAAGTCTTTTTACATACCTTTAGTATTAAAAAAAATAATAATAAAAAGAATGGCCGTTAGTTTTAACCTTGTTTTGACAGAAATTGGAAAATAGCAGATGTAAGGGTGAAAAAGGCTAAATTGATTGTCCAGATGTAAATTGAGAATGTTTGAAAGTGCAAGGGTGTTTGGTGCATTTAACCCTATTTTTAAAGATAAGAATAAGAATAAGATAGAAGATTTTATATTTAAAAACCCATGTATTTTTCCTTAGGGGTGTAAACGGGGCGGGGTCCCCCGTTTATCCCCCGCCCCGTTTAAGGGGAAAAAAACTCACCCCCGCCCCTGTCCCCGCCCCATTTATGGAACAGGGGTAGGGCGGGGAGGGGGATAAACGGGGTGAGGCGGGGCAGGGGCGAGGCAGGGGGAATATTTTAAAAAAATGCATGACTTTTTTTTTTTAATTTTGTTATAAATTTTAATATTTTCAAATATAAATTTTATATAATATACACATTTTTATTTATTTCCATTCCATATACAATGTATTTAACAATAAACTAAAAGTCTCAAACATAATATATATTTTCATTATAAAGTCTTAAGTAACAATTCAAAAACAATTTTCGTAAACATACATAATCAATTTTCATTTTATTCTAATATTATCAAATCAATCCAAATTCTAATTTGATATTTCAAAGTCTCAATAAATATAAGTAATCAAAATTCAAACATAATTAATGTAAAAAAAAAAACTTAGTGCTAAACGGGGTGGGGTGGGGCCCCGCCGGGGACATTCCCATTACCCCGCCCCGTTTAGTAAACGGGGGAATTTTTTCCCCCCTACCCCGCCCCATTTACGAAACGGGTTTGGCAGGGTAGAGGCGGGGGAGTTTGCTTTCACCCCTACTTTTCCTTCACGAGGAGTTATTTAAGGGGCCATTCTAGCCTTCTCCGTCTCAAAAATAAAATCTTGAACACCATTAAATAAGTGACTGCGTCTGCGAGATCAATGGCGAAAGAGAAAGTTTTGATTAGGGATGGCAACGGGCGGGGTGGGGTCGGGGATGCCATTCTCATCCCCTAACCCACGGGGATTTTAAATACTCATACTCTACCCTATCCCCTAATCAAAGAATCGGGGCGGGTTCGGGATTCTCCGCGAGGAAAATTCCCTTTTTTATATTTTAATTCTTATTTAAAAAGAAATATAAAAAAAGAATGTATATTTAAAATATGCATTTTTAAAATAAAAAAAATCATAATATTAAACATATTATAATTTATATATTAATATAACCATATTTTATATTTTTTTTTCCTACTAAATAAATATAAAAGTAAACAAAATACATAACATGTTATTAAAATATCGGGTTCGGGGTCGGGGCGAGGCTAGGAATGTGTTCCCATCCCCTCACCCTAATACGAATTAGGGAAAATTCCCCCTCTAACCCTATAAAGCGGGGAATCCCCACCTCTATAGGGTCGGGTCCCTAACTCGAAGAGAATTTTGTTATCCCTAGTTTTGATTCCGCGATCCTTCATCATAACTCCGACCAATAAGAAACAGAAAATCATCAATGAAATTCCTTCTTCCTTCCTTAACAATTCTCCAAAAGATCAAGTTTCCTTATCCACGACCAACGATCTTCCCGATGAAATCGTCGTCGAAATCCTCATAAGATTACTGTGAAGGCTCTGATAAGGTTCACTTCCAATTTGTAAATCGTGGAAAACCCTTATTTACGATCCTCACTTCCTGAAAAAGCATCTTCATTTATCCGCTAAAGACACCAGCTTAAGAACTCATCAAATCATCCTAAATAAACCCATTTTCAGGTCTGACTCACTTAATTCTCTTTACAGTGAATCGATAACTGATGCTACTTCGATTTTAGACTCAGACTCGTTGAAGAAAAAGCGTCCACCTGTTGATCGGATTTTGATGACAGGCTCGTTCTTGTACATTCTGTCATCTCTGCCTCTGGATGATCTCTGTATTTGATTTGATGTGTTTTTTAAGTTTTAGATGAAACATTGAATATATGTTGCTGAAATTATAGTCAATCTTTTCAACTATTCTACTGAAATATATGTATTTTTTATTCTAATTTTGCTTCTTCTTCTGTGTCTAATTTGTGGGATAAGGTGGTGTGGTATGCCTCTCTTTGGAGCTCTCTTGTAAATGATTTTTGTAATTATAGTCCTTCCCAGATCGCCCTTAATTGGTCTAGTTTTTTATAATTTTTTGGGGGCCTTTTTTTTTTATACACCATATTTCATATTATCAATGAAATCGTTTCTTATTTAAAAAAAACTATTCTACTGATGCATTCAATTGTTCTTTTGATCTCATATTTAAGTTGTACACTAAAATTTGTCTTGCAGATGATGCTTTAGCTTATATGAGAAATTGAGAATGCTATTTTATTCCTTTCTTGTATTTGAAACTAACTTCTGAATGAAACATGGAGGCTGCCCCATACATTTCCTTATCTTTTTGCTAATTTCAGAATGTAAAGGGGAAAAAACTGTAATTGCCATATGAAATTGAAACTGCTAATATAGGGTGCCTCTCAGTTTAGTTGTGAACAAACCATTGCAAAACGTACGAATTCGGGAATTTGCAACTGTTCTCCTTAGGGGTGAAACCGGTTCGGTTCGGTCCGGTTTTTCAATTAATTTTAAAAACCGGACCGGTTCGGTTTACAATAGGAACCGGCCCGGTTTTGAACGGTTTTTGTCGGTCCGATTTTCGGTTTTGAACGGTTTTTCTAGAATAGGTCATTTGCATTAAGTTTAAAAAAATCCTCCAACATTGAAGGATGAAACAAAAAAAAAAAATCAAACATAAACAAAAACTTAGTTGAAAAATTAGATTAATAAATATATAAAATCTAAATTAAAATAAAGTGATAAATAAATATATAAAATAAAACAAATAAATAAAAATTAGGGGGAAATAGGGAAGAGGTATGGGATTTTTACTTGTTTTTTAGAAGCCGGTTCGGTTCCGGTTTTAGCCGGTTCGGTTCGGTTTTTTAATAATGGAAACCGGGACTGTTCGGTTTTTTACGGTTTCGGCCCGGTTTATTTTTCCGATTTCCTATTTTTCGGTTTTTTCTTTCACCCCTAGTTCTCCTTGTGTGCAATATTTACTTTCATTGAATTTCTGTTCCTTGTTCTATTATTTCCTTGTTCCAATTTTACTTTTCATTGAATTTCTGGCCTTTGTTCTATATTTTGAGGGGGGGAAGAAAGTGTTAAAAATGAGCAACCGAAGTTTATGACATAATGAAACAATTCTGATTTTAAGGTTATTTTGAGTTATAGTTCCTCTCGATAATTTGACACTTGCAAATTAGAACGAAGTAACTTTGGTTTTGTTTGGGGTGTTTAGAAAGCAGATTTTTGTTATTTAGAATAATGTTTCAATATGAAATTTTTTTCTTCGTCTTCTAAAATCATTAAGTTGTGAATATTAACTCGAGTATATAATAATTTGATAGGATCCGAACTATATTAATACGAAAATAGAAGAATTACAATAACTTGTTTAGCATTCGAGAGACTTAGCTCTCTCCCCCTCAATAGCCTAAAAGACTACTTACTCAATACTATGGATATCCTAACCCTCTCACAATCCCTCTATTTATAACCATACTCCCTAACTAACTACTCATTTATTGACTATTATGCCCTTACACCCTTTCCTAACATTACCGGGCCCTCAAAGACACATTTGCACATATGAACATGCGAACAACTCTAGCTCCCATTATACATTACCAAAAAAAAGGAGAAATTAAGATTAGCCAAATAAAAATTGAAGTAGCCCTTGTCATCCACGCTTGCACGCTGACAATCAACTTCCTCTGATAGGCAAAATAGGTGTCGAAATCTGAGTTGTCCCTTCCTAGCATATTGAACTTGAAACTAGGGAACTCGAAGTCAGTCAAATTGTTCCACCCAACCGTAAACATGTCATCGCAAACAACACTTGAGATATCATTCTTTGTCGTTAAAAACCAGATAACAGAGAAACAAATCAACCCAAGGAGAGAAAAAACAGGTTCTTTCCCATATGTGTTCCTTGATAGATAAATTCGCCATCCAGTACCCGTCAGTTGTGGCATGCCATAATCATGGTACATACTATCCCAATTGAACCACCTACAAAAAACGTGGGTAGAACCAATCCCACAACATCAATTAAACTGACCCCAAGAAATAGTAAGAACAAAGCGGGGAGATCTATTTCCAACAGAGATTCACCCTTGGACTCATGAAACGGATCACTATTCACTTCTAAATAGCAAGACACAACCTCCAGTCCAGACCACCTCCAAACCTTACCCCTTCAATATGTAAATCAATTCCCTTCATAACACACCAATACACATATGTTTTCGTCGCCTGAATTCCTTTGATGAAATAGAAATACCACCCATTTGTAATGAAATTCACACACAACACAACAAAAATTTCTTCAAATCTCACCATTATTTGTGCAGGTAGATTGTGAAAAACGAAGCTGGGAAAATTTGATTTCTCGTGGAGTTCTATGATGGTTGTGAGCGAGCCAAAAATTCCAAATATCGGAAATTCAGAAATTAAGTGAGATACCTCTTTCCAAGCATCAAATGATAGGAACCCAAAAATAATGGGTAAACCAGCATTGAAATCAGATGCCCCTGCCCCATAGACTTTACTGCATCGTGTGAAGTCCCAAGCTCAATTGAATTTGTAACTTCAAGATAGAAAACAAGGAACATTGCCTGCCACTCTGAACCGTCTTCATCAGGTCGCCTCCTGGCTCCTAGATGTGGAGCAGATTCCTATCGCCTGTATCTTATCTTATCTGAAGAAGGAAATCAATAAGCCCCTTGTGTGAGTTCCCTTTTTTTTATTTTTTTTTATTTTGGGTAATATTATTCCTCAATTGGGTTCTAATTAGCCATTCATATTGGGCTTTAATGTCTAATTCTCTAGAATTGATCTTCCACTTAGTTTGGGCCCAACAAAAACTGAATAGCTCACTGTTAGTATTGTATTCTTCTTACTGCTTTGTAGGGCCCCACCATTAGTCAGAACTACTTCCTTATCATTTAATTGGGCCATAAGATCCTTTATAAAATTAAGCCCATGAGGTGGATCTTTTGACCTAATTCTCACGCCTCTCTTTCTACCAGAATGACAACACAGACACCACCACCGCCGACAATCGCTTAACTTCAATTCCCTTCTTACTGCCGACCGTCTCTTCTTCTTTCGCCGGTGTCCTTTCCGTCCTCTTCTATTGCGCATGCCTTTGTACTCTAAGTCTCTTTATCCTCGAAATTTGAAACTGTCGTCGTCGACACCACCATATTTTAATTTCTGGCCACATTCTCTGCGGCTTCTGGTGATATTTCTGATAGTGCCGTCGGAATCCAACTTTAGGACTTATGACAGTCCTCGCTAAAATTGAAGTTCCGATTCGAGAAGGCTTCGGTCTTGACTTCTCCAGAAAACTCTTCTCCTGTGATCGATCCTCTTCTTTGGTAGGATGATGTTCCATTTGTACCGTCTGTAATTTCTGATCTATACCGGTCAGTGGTAAAATTTCTATGGATTCATTATTCTCTTTCAAGTTCTGATATAAATCGCCACTTTCAACTGATTGTTGAATCTCTTCTTCGACTCGTGATCGAACTTCTTCCCTGACCTTCAACACCGATGAATTCTCTACCACAGGTTTGAAATTCTTTACTGACTCTTCTCTGGCCATTCTTGCATCAATTCCTTTCTCTTGTTCATCCTCTTTCTTCCACTTTATCATCAACTTATCAAAAGCTTTGCTCAACTCCCTCCACATTTCCTCTTTGATCGTGTTTCTGCTTCTTCTTCAACAGTCGGGAACCGTTTCTCTATCAAAATCTTCAACTCAGTCCAGTCACAAACTTCTCTTCTTCCACTTTATCATCAAAAGCTTTGCTCAACTCCCTCCACATTTCCTCTTTTGATCGTGTTTCTTCTTCTTCTTCAACAGTCCAGTCACAAACTTCTCTTCTTCCATTTACCCATTGAAACCAACTAGAGGCTTCATCAACCATAAACTCGGATGCCGCAACAACCTTCGCTCCTTCTCCCAATCTGTACATTGAGAAAATTTGCTCAACCTTGTGGATCCAGGATTTTGATCCTGTTCCATTGAATTTCGGAAGCTTTAACCACTGATAATCATCTCTTTCGTACCAGTAATAATAATTGGCCATTGTTCCAGAGATCGATGCTCTGATACCAATTTGATAGGATCCAAACTATATTAATACGAAAATAGAAGAATTACAATAACTTGCTAAGCATTCGAGAGGCTTAGCTTTCTCCCCCTCAATAGCCTAAAAGACTACTTACTCAATGTCAATACTATGGATATCCTAACCCTCCCACAATCCCTCTATTTATAACCACACTCCCTAACTAACTACTCATTTATTTACTATTATGCCCTTACACCCTTTCCTAACATAATTCTAACCCAGTTCAACCAGATTTGAATGAACATAGCTGGGGCCCACCTTTGTAAGGTGATGTTGTGGGAAATGAACTTGAGATTGGGTAGATGTGATTGAAAGAGTCAAGTTCAATGTGGCAATTGGAGTGCATTAGTTAAAAAGAGCTTTTGAATTGGAGTGCTCTTCTATAATGCTTTGGCACTATTTTGTACACTTTTCAGTTTTCACTATATCCAATGAAAAGATTGATCTTTCTGTTTCAAATAAGAAGATCACTTTGTTACCCCTTTTCTATATAGGTCCTTTCTGGTTTTTTTGGAAAGCATCAGGCAGAGCATATGAGGGAGAAATCCAAATGAATATGATATTTGTTGGACCAAGTGCTACAGAATTTGCAAAATAGGAACAATATTTTGGGGGGAGGGATAGGAGGGAATTGAGCAATTGTGATAATTTAAACTGGAATGTTGTAGTTATTTTTATGTTATCCCCATTTTGTGCATATTCTATGATTTTATCTGGCATGTAATAATCTATCAATCTTCTATTTGATGTTAGGATTAGCATTTGTTCAAAAAAATTTATGTTCATTTTCTGTTATAGCAATAACTGAAGCTTTTGCTTATTTCTCATTCTCATCTTTTGTAATATTGCACATTTATGTTTTGATTAAGATATTAGGTTTCCATCTTATCTAATTTTAACTGCTTACAGGGGATCCCTACTCCTCCTCTTTGGGATTTCAGCAAGGGGCTATTTGTTGGAATTCTCAGTGCTTCAGATTTTATTTTAATATTAAAAGAGGTATGTGTTAATACGACTTTTTCCACTTTACTTTTAACAATGCAAATTACTTCTGCTTGCTTCCAAATAAGATTTATTATATCAGTCAGGTTACTTATAGAATTAACTTCTCACTGGTAGAAAGAACTCTTAATATTTACTTCGGTTATGTTCGTGAGCATATGGGTGATGCTCTTGCCTCATGTTTAAAGTTGAAAATGACCAGTAATTTAATTTATACAGAAACGTGGAGGGGGATTTACATGGGTATACATAGGACTAAATTTGACATCAATCAATCTAGAAAGGTTTGGCGAGGAGATGCAATCTAAATTTGACGCCAATTCTTTAATGAAGGATTGATGGAGTTGTCTTGTCTACATGAAAGAAAATTGCTATGCTGATATCATTTTGAGGAATTTCTTAGTGATCATGATTGATGTGTTTTTGGTTGACAGTAAATTTTTTTAGGAATTTGAGAAGGTCGCAAAATCATATACGTGTTATAGTTGTGAAGAAGGGTCAACTACAACTATACGCCGGACCATTCACAGATGTGATTCAGCAAAACAAGAATATAATTTGACTAAATCCCAGATAAGAAGCAGATATATCGAGAGGAGATTAAAAATGGGAGCAATCCAAGTAGAGTTCAGCCATTTAAGGGATGTAAAAAACTGCAATGGAAGAGTGAGTTTTTCTTGCGGAATGAACGACAGATCTCCCCCAAAGGTTTATGGTGATTTTGAATTTACAAGAGGGAATTTGTAAGTGTAGCCCCTCTATGGATTTACATGTGATTATTGTATTTCTGTTTTGATAGTTTTGTTAGTAGTTAATTACTGATTCTACCTAATCACTTGAGATTTGGTAAGATTCTAGCTATGACTTTACTATATAAATACTTAGAGAGATTAATGAAAATGTTGAGAATGCGTCATAATAATTTGGAATTGTGGAGTTGATTGAAAATTTCGCTTTATAATTTTGGAGTTTATGTTTGTTGATTGGATTGGGTTATAGATTTGAGCTTCTTGAATATCATTGTGCATTATATGTAGACATTGATGTTCATCATGGTGATGGTGTAGAAGAGGCCTTTTACCAAATCGATAGAGTAATGACGGTCTCATTTCATAAATTTGGGAAAGATAAATTTGGAAAGGATTTTTTCCCACGTTCTGGGAAGATTACACATGTCGGAGAATAAACCGGTAAAAACTACCCTCTTAATGTCCCGTTAAAAGATGGATTGGATGATGACAGTCATCTAATCTTTAAACGAAAACTGTCATCATCCAATCCATCTTTTAACGGGATATTATGGGCTTAGTTTTTACCGGTTTCTTCTCCGATATCCGTAATCTTCTTAGAACCTGGGAAAAAATCCTCCCCAAATTTATCTTTCCCAAATTTATGGAATGACACAATCATTACTCTATCAATTTGGTAAAAGGCCTCCTCTACACCATCACCATGATGGACCTCAATGTCTACATATAATGCGTGCACAATGATATTGAACAGCTCAAATCTATAACACAATTCAATCAACAAACATAAACTCCAAAATTATAAAGCAGGAATTTTCAATCAACTCCACAATTCTAAATTTTTATGACTAAAGCATTCTCAACCTTTTCATTAATCTCTCCAAGTATTTATACAGTAAAATTATAGCTAGAATATTACCAAATCTCAAGTAATTAGGTAGAATCGGTAACTAACTACTATCAAAACAGTTAACATAAAAATAACTACGAAATACTCTAGCAAATTATTTGAGATTTGGTAAGATTCTAGCTATAATTTTACTGTATAAATACTTGGAGAGATTAATGAAAAGGTTGAGAATAATTTAGTCATAAAAATTTAGAATTGTGGAGTTGATTGAAAATTCCTCTATAATTTTGGAGTTTATGTTTGTTGATTGAATTGTGTTATAGATTTGAGCTGTTCAATATCATTGTGCACGCATTATATGTAGACATTGATGTCCATCATGGTGATGGTGTAGAGGAGGCCTTTTACCAAACTGATAGAGTAATGACTGTGTCATTTCATAAATTTGGGGAGGATAAATTTGGGGAGGATTTTTTCCCAGGTTCTAAGAAGATTACGGATATCGGAGAAGAAACCGGTAAAAACTACGCCCATAATGTCCTGTTAAAAGATGGATTGGATGATGACAGTTTTCGTTTAAAGATTAGATGACTGTCATCATCCAATCCATCTTTTAACAGGACATTAAGAGGGTAGTTTTTACCGGTTTATTCTCCGACATGTGTAATCTTCCCAGCACAAGGGAAAAAATCCTCTCCAAATTTATCTTTCCCAAATTTATGAAAGGAGACTGTCATTACTCTATCAGTTTGGTAAAAGGCCTCCTCTACACCATCACCATGATGAACATCAATGTCTACATATAATGCACAATGATATTCAGCAGCTCAAATCTATAACCCAATCCAATCAACAAACATAAACTCCAAAATTATAAAGCATGAATTTTCAATCAACTCCACAATTCTAAATTTTTATGACTAAAGCATTCTCAACTTTTTCATTAATCTCTCCAAGTATTAATACAGTAAATTTATAACTAGAATCTTACCAAATCTCAAGTAATTAGGTAGAATCAGTAACTAACTACTATCAAAACAGAAATACAATAATTATGTGTAAATCATACGGAAGTGAAGCACCGCCAAAACTGTTTTCTGTCATATTTTGTCTCGTTTCTTTGTTTTTCTTTGATAATGGAATGAAAAGATGGAGAAGGAACCGAACCTGTAATGGAAAGTTGTTAGATATGAACTAACAGAGTTGAGAAGAATATTTAGGGTTTTTATTTTATATATAAAAAGAGAACTAAAAAATATTTTTGATGTGATTAATTATGAAAATAAGTTTTTAATTTTATTTAATGGTTTCTAATTTATATTGATTTAAGTTTTATTTTCGAGAAATAAATTACACCCAATAATATTTTTTACCTTATTATTAAAGCTATTAAAAGTTTGATTTATTTTTTAAAATAGTTTTTTTAACATTAATGAATTTACTATTATTGATCTTTTTCTCTTGTTGTAATGCATAGTGACAAGTCTCTTTATTGTTTTTTAGGATGTTTATTGACATATTTTGAATTAATTCAATAAATTTTCAATTTTTATTAGTTTTATTAATGTTTTTAATTCATTTTAAAAAAAATATTAGTTAAACTACTAATTCACATGATAAAATCTAGTGATTTTTAAAAAAAATTCCAATAGTCCGCAGTTTTCAATATAAGATAATTTTTTCTATTGTCCTACGCCTCAAACATAAATAGTTTTTTGCTGAACTTTTTTTAAAATAATTGCACTCAGTAAATTTTTTTTAAAAAAAAAAAAAAACATTGAAAAGAAAGCGTTTTCTCCGACGGAAGAAATAAAACATCATGGAATTATGGTGACACGTGTCAGTCATGGAGGGCCTTCTTCTCCAATAATTTCTCATTAAGAGGACGTTTGCCAGCACATATCCTTCTTGTGCCTTTTGCTTTACAAATCTACAATTTATTTTTCTATTTTTGCTTTCTTCCATTGATTTTGAATGTGGTTAATAAAAATCAACGGGACCAATTTTAGTCATCAAAATATCGTTGTCCAAATCATCACACAAAAGAAGCTAGTGAATTAGCTATCAACATGTGTCCATTGAATTTGCACTATAGATTTTTTCCTACTTCTGTTGTAAAGAATTAAAATTGGTTGAAAATTAAATCAAATAAATACTGATAAATTATAATATATAAGAGAAATTAAAAGATAAAGTATAGGTTAATTTTTTAAGAATTTGTCTCAAATACCATAAATCTACATACTAATTACTAAAATGTCAGAACTTTTTAAAAATTACTCAAATAGCATAATTATAGTTCAATAAATTATTGACTATAATTCAATTAATTATTAACTATTTTTCATAGGTATTTTTAACGAATTTGTTTGTTTTTTGGATTTTTAAGTTCAGTCCTAGTAATTTATTAAGTATTTAATCATTTTTTATTATTATTTTCAATGAATTTGTTAAAAAAATATAATTTTTTAGTTCAATAAATTATTGAACTACATTCAATTAATTATTAACTATAATTATGCTTATTTGAGTAATTTTTGAAAAGTTCAAACATTTCATGAATTAGTATGCAAAATATATGTATTTCGAGTATTGTCCTAATTTTTTAATGATATAATATTAGAGTGAAGTATTGAACTATATGTCTTAACCAATAGAGTATGCACGATTAGTAGCATCAGTTAACTCTTAAAACATAGTTTTTTTAAAATTTAAAAAAAATAGAGACACTAGGTACGCAAAATTATAGAGTTAATAACATTAGTTGCCAATATATAAAGTTCAGAAATAACGTCACGTGTCCCCACCAAATAGTGGGTCCGCTCCTGGTGGTAAGTTGTAACTTTGTATCCGATTCTCCTCTCTCCCTATCATGATTTGCTGTCCTCTTAACTGGCATTACCATTCTTATGGTATATCATGGTTTTGATTTTTCTTTTCTTCTTTTGAAAAAATTTGGTTAGTTGCCTTTTTTTTGCATAATTATAATTAAATTAAATTCTTTTAACCCCTATTTTATTCAATACTCATTTTATTGTATTATATGAATTACTATTTAAATAATTAAAAATGGTCGTATTTTAAATATCATAAATTTATTCTTTAATAACAGCTCGTAAAAAAATATCGACAATGTAAATGTTATTTAGTTAAATTATCCCTCATAAAACAAGTGAGTGATTAAAGAGAATCAAATAAAGAATAAATAAAGAATTTTAAGTTGGTTAAAAATAATATAAATTGAGTAATAAACTACCACATATAGATACAGTCCCCTATTATTTTCCTTGTATTTATTTATTTTTTATTATTTTTGTTGTGGTTGTGGATAGCAACTAATTCAAATGGCAAATAAGGACAAAAAAAGGCTCCATTTAGTGGGTGCCAATTAATTCCTTCACATTCAAGCGTGTTGAAGTCAAGTGGCAATTTCAGTAATTAATCCACAAACCAGTGTCGTTTCTCTACTAAATACCACTTATATTCCCCAAACCCTTCTTCTGTTCCTCTCTAACCCAAAATCTAAACCTCAAAAAATGGGAAGAACAATCTCACGCGTCTATTCTCTCCTCGCCACGTTTGCCATTCTGGCCGCCGCCTCCGCCGTGGATTTAACCGGCGACCGCAATCTCCTCTTCATTCCGGCGAAATCAGAGTGCCGAGGCTCAATCGCCGAATGCATGCTGACCGGAGACAGCTCTGACCTTGGGATGGAGTTCGATATGGACTCAGAAATCAACCGGCGCATATTAGCAACCACGCGTTACATCAGCTACGGTGCGCTGCAGAGGAACAGCATCCCTTGTTCTAGACGCGGCGCATCTTATTATAACTGCCGTCCCGGAGCTCAGGCTAACCCTTACAACCGCGGCTGTAGCGCCATTACTCGTTGCCGGAGCTAATTTTTTACATTTATCAATTATTATTTTTTTAAATAAAAATAAATTATTTTGTCCGTTTAGTAATTCGTGTGTTTATAGCTAAATATTTATTCATACAGATGATTGAAAAATGTAACTACACATGTTTGTTTGTCTTTTACATAATTTTTCTTCTTTTTTTTTTTTTCATGTCTGATTCTTGCGATTTCTTGGATCTTCCTGAATTGCTCATGACCGTTTATTTATTTTTTTAATTTTAATTTTGTGTTTGAAATTGTGAATATTACGCTTTGGCTGGACTTGTTGATGCAGATTTTATGTGAAATTTATCTCTTAATTTTTTTTCTTGAGCTTAGTAATTAATCCAATCTTAAAATGACTAATTTTAAATTATAATAGTTTGTCAATACTGATCATTTTAATTTTAATGAGACTTATTTATTCAATCTGAAAAAAAAAGAAAAAGGATGTATTCATTGTTTGAGTTTTCACCCGTAATCATCTATCAAATTTGTCTGATTTTTGAATTTCTGTTTTGTTGACATTTTTAAGATCAATTGTTATCGCCTTCATGGATTTGTTTTCAAAATTGAATTTCTTAATTGAAATGAGCTGTTTTACATCAAAAGGGAAGAAAGATGGGAAAAGAAAAGTATATGTGGCCCCACTTTACCCCTTTACTCAATTTAAATTTCAAATTTTGAAAATTTTTATCTTCGATTTTTCTAATTGTTTTTGTTTTTTAAATTTTTTTTTTACAAAATCTTGCAAAATTAATTATTATTTTCTTTACATATCGAATATGAAACAGTAAATGAATGAGTATCATTGACAGTCAAGCTTAAAGTCTGCCGTAAATTGTTTTAAATTAAGAAATTAAGTAAAAACACTTTTAAGAGTAAGAATTTTTTTTATTAAATTTAAATATAAACTAATAAAAATACAAAATTTCATACAAAATTTTCAAACCATTTTAATCCCGTTTAACATGTTCTTGATATCTTGCTTATGGATGGAACAATTTAAATAATTTTTCGCATGGATAGATTAAATAATATATCAAAAATTCTTTTTTTAAGAAAATGCTTAATATTAATTGAACATATATGAGATTAAATCAAAGCGTGTGGTTGGCAGGCCGTTTTTTATTCCAAGACAGAAACTACAATTCAAACTAATTAGGAAATACGCGTAGAATCATAGGTGAGCTAACTTCACATGGAGGTCACTGAAGGCCCCGTGATTTCTGAAATTTGACTTCGACCTCGCCTTTCATATGATAATTAGAGTGAACAAATCCAATTAGTTTAGTTCGGTTTTTAAATTTTTATAATTAATTACACTAATATCCTCACCTAATTTCAATTATGCCGATTGTTATGATTCGATTTCACTTTTACCCAAAAAACACAAAATATGGTTGAGCAACCGTAGCTTTTTTTTCACCGTTTACCGATTTTACCCTTTTTGATTTGTTTATTTATTTTTTACGTTTAATTTGTTTTTGTATTTCCTTGATTTATGGAATTTGCTTCTTGCCTGATATCAATTTGTTTTTATTGTTTTCATTTAATATTTCAGTTATCATATTTAAATTATTTCGTTTCCATAATTTATGAGTTTCATTTCAACGTAATCCTGAAAAATTTCATTTCATTTTCCTCTTCTACGATATCATTTCATTTACTTCTTCTACGATTTCTTTTCGCTTTCTTCTTCTACGATTTCTTTTCGCTTTCTTCTTCTACGATTTCATTTTTTTTTTATTTTGCTACGATTTCATTTATTTCTCTTTCCATCCCCATATGAGTTATACTTGTTTTGATCGGTTATATGAGGGTCATTGGGATGAATCTCATAATTATGAGGATTATGAATTAAAGACGAGCATTATTTTGAAGAGAACCAATTTCGCTGTACTGGTTAACAAAGTTAAACGGAAAGTTCCGTTTAACCGAGATTCTAATTGTCTCATGATGGAAGGCGATTGTTGTTGTGGCTTGTGTTGCTGTTCAATCGATGAAGAAAGCAGCAGAAGATACTTTTAAGTAAATTTTATTTTTGTTCAACATTTTTTTTTCTATTTAAATATCTATAGAAACTTTGGCCTCTTTTTCATTTTGAATTTTGTGCCTTCGCTCTATCTCTGAATGAATTTTTTTTCTCTTTCGTTTTTACAGTCGGATATAGGGTTCTGTATATATTTGATGATTTTTTATCCTGATTTGAAGGATTTTATTAAAATGTTTATTTTTGTTCAACATTTATTTTAATTTTCTATTTACATATCTTTAAAAATTGTTACCTCTTTTTCATCTTCAATTTTATGTCTTCTATCAATTTTGAGTACACATCAATAAATTTACTAAAAGTAAACAGTTTATAAAACTTTTCGACGAACTCGCTTTCTCTATATTTTTGTTGAATTAGTTACTTTTAATTAAATGTTTACTTTTTATCTCTGTATTTTGTAGGAGGCGAACGAGAAAGACATTCGAATTTTCTTGGAAAAAGAAGTAAAGTTTGAAGATTTTTCTTTTATTTTTTTGTTATAGTTTAATTTTTGTTTAGATTTGATTTTTCTATTAATTTTGTAAAATTTAAGGGATTTTTATAAATTTCCTTAAATTTTACACAAATTAAGGAGAAATTAAATCGGGGTATGTTTTGACTTTTCACATGTAATTTAATTTGGCCTGTGGCGGTTTTTGGGTAGTTTTGATATATATAAAAAAGATTTGGTTTTCTTGAAATTTCCATTTATTAAATGGTTATTCCTAAAATTAACCCAAATTTTTATTGGTCTAAATTAATTAGTATCGGTTTGGTTCAATTTACATATATTATTATATCGATCAAAAACCAAATCAATATATATATATATATATATATATATATATATATATATATATATATATTGTATTTTATTTAAAATATTAATCAAAACTCAAAAAACAGGAAGGATCTTATCTCCAACTATATATTTATTATATTTGTATAATTATAATTAGGACTTTATGAATTTTATTATGTCCGTATTTGTGATTTGTGTTTTAGTTGTTATATTTGATTTTTGTTATGAATTAAAATTAATCTTACATTTTTTAGAAGTTTGTTTTGATATTTTGTGGAACGATTGTAAATTAAGCATTTAAAAAAGAGTAAAAAAACGAGAAGCATAGTAACCAAATAATTCTGGTTTGGTTTTTGTTCCGCTTTCTTAAATTAAATAATTCAGGTATAATTTAAATAGAAAATCCAATAAAATTTATAATTTTAGTTAAATCAAAATCAAACTAAGGGGGTGTTTGGGAGTGCTTTTGGCTTGACCAAAAGATTTTCAAAACGAAAGAAAAGACTTCCTGATGCAATATGTATGTTTGGTTACATTCTATAACTTAAGACTTTTTGTAAAAAGTCAAAAGACGCAAAGTGATTTTTGAAGAAGTAAATATTAGGTGTTTTTTAAGTGCTTTTGATTTTTTAAATCTTATATTTCTAATTTCTTCTACACATTTTATCTCTTTAACCTCTCTACTACATATTTTATCTCTCTAACTTCTCTCTACATACTTTCTCTCTCTACGTAACACATTCTCTCTCTAACTTATCTCTACATTAAACTATCTCTCTCTCACACGTTTCTCTCTCTATCACCTCACACATTTTCTCTCTCTCTTGCTTATTTTTTTACTCTCTAACTTCTACTTATACACTTTGTTTCACTAACTTATTTCTACATATTTTCATATCTACACACATTTTCTCTAAAAAGTACACTAAATATAATTAAAAACACTATTAAATATTAGAACCAAACAATAAGTTAATATACCACAAATCACTTTTTATCATAGTAGTTATAGGCTTCGTTTGGGATTGATGTTAGGGCGATCTTGTAAAAAATTTAACCGTAATTGGTGTTTGATAAAGTCATATTTAAGAGATTTTAATAGAATCACTACCCGTGCAATCAGCTTTTTGAAAAGCTAAAGATAACCTGCTTTTGAAATTGATTTTCTCCAAATCTCTATTTACCTGATCTTTTGCCATTTACATTCTCTCTCCATTACCAATTTACCACCAACAAAAAAAAAAAAATTTCAGCTCCCTGCCTTTTTTTTACGTATGAATATTATTTTTATGTTATTTAGTATTATTATTATAAACTATTTAATTAAATTAAATTATAATTTGGCTAAAATAAATTTTACAAATCCCTTTAAATAAAAATTATTACATTTTTTATTTTATATATATATATATATATATATATATATATATATATATATATTATTTTAAATTAAAATATAGAAAAGTTAAAGATTGATCTCATAATTATATCATTATAAAAATAAGTAAATACTTTTTATCAATTTATCAGATATTATTTAACTATTAATATATCTCACAGCTGTTTAAAACTTTAAATTTACCAAACACTAATTTTTTGCATAAGTTGATTTTACCAAACACAAATCTGATTCATGATACAGCTGATTTTTTATAAAGCACAACTGACAGCAATTATTTCAAAAGCTACAACAATGCCAAACTAGCCCATAATAAAAATAGTTTGATTAAAAACACTTATTTCTTAAACACTTCCAAACAAGTCCTAATACGTTATTCACCATAATGGTAATAGCTTTTTGGTTAAACTGTTATTTAGCGCATGTTATGTTCCTGTCGAATGACGCAAAAATTGATTACAGACTCCTTAAATTACGACTCACGATTTTTCCCTTTTGACTTAAATTACCCGGTATAATAATCTCGAGTAAAAAAAGAAAAAAAAACTTTTCTCAGTTTTCATTCCTATTCTGTCCATTTCGTAACTTCAAAATTTAATTGATTTGTTATGTGAAAAGATATAATGAAACGTATGTTGAAAACAATTATATTGAGTTCTTTACGTAAGCTATATCACCAAACTTCCACCATTTTGATAATGTCTTACATATACTTATTTTCCTCTAATCCATTCCTATTAGAAAAGTTTATGGGTTTAAAATTTTAATTATAATATTATTCAACTATTAAATAGTGAGTAGTATAATCCAGGGCCGGTCCTAAGATAACGGAGCCCTGTGTAAAATAAAAATCCAGATCATTTATCATATAAATAAATCACAATAACATTAAGAAAAAAACTAATTAATGTTTTTAATGTATTAATTTGATTATTATAATGAAAACAAATTAGATTTAAAATTTATTTTAAAAATTAAAAAACATATTTAAAATTGATTGATTTTTTTAATTGAAATAATTAAAAGAAAAAAAAAATAGAGGTATAGTTGATAAATCATTTTATTGAAATTTATAATAAAAAAGGGCAAAATGCAAAAAAAACATCCATGTGGTTTTCTTCAAAAACAAACACACTTTTTAGTTTGAAAATGGATATTTATACCCCTAAAATTTCAAAATTGTGCAAATTGACTCATTCCCTCTACGCCGTTAATTTTCTTTCAGTTATATTTTTTTCATTTGAATTTTGATTTGAATTATTCAAGATGTTATGGAATCCTCGTTTCGATGTCTACGTTGTAGTCACCAAAAATTTATGAATCATCAATATATAAAAGTGTTTACGACTTCAACCCGGTCAAATATTTTGATGATGACGACTATTTTATACACTGATGATTTCTAAGTTTTAAGTGATCACAACATACAACTCGAAACGAGGATTCCATAACATCTTGAATCATTCAAATCGGAGTTCAAATGAAAAAGTTATGACTACAAAAAATCAACAACGTAGAGGGAAGAGGTCAATTTGAATAATTTTGAAATTATAGGGGTATAAATATTCATTTTCAAATTACAGGGGGTGCGTTTGTCTTTGACGAAAACTATAGGGGTGTTTTTTGCATTTTGCCCTAAAAAAATACATTTTTTTAATATAAATAAATAAACAAAATGACTTCATTTTGCTTTAGTGAAGAATAGAACCCTTATTCTTGTCCTAAAAAACATAAATCACGACTTTAGTCTACCATAACACCACATTGATTCTTTGATATATATTTCACAATAGTATATAAATAATATATTTAAATACTGATTTTAAAATTTTAGGCACTCAATATTCAGGGCTCTATGCGATCTCCCATCTCACACCCTCTCAAGACCACTCCTAGTATAATCCAATAGTTTTAAGATATTTAAGGTAAACAATCACCTTATGTAGAAATGGTTGGACTATGTTAATTACTATACAAATAAATTTCGATACCTACACCTTCATTTTATAATTAACCAAACACACAAAGGATATCACACAACTTGACGCACCATTAAATTGTCACTCATTCTTTCTATAGTGCGTTATTTTTTATGTAATCTCTTATAGGCTCATATGACATCAAGTTATCGAGCTTCGTCGATATCAAAATTTAAATATGAATTATTTTAACCTTCCTTACAATTTAGGGTTGTGAGGAATATTGACGTAGCACCAAGCTTAAAAATGTCAAATAGGAAAGAGCAAATGCTCTGTTTTATATAGTATTTGAAGAATTCAACCAAAAGCTACCCTTCCACTTTATGAAAGGAGAGAGAAATAGGGAAACAAAATACAAAATGGGCTAAGATGAAGCCCAAAACAAAAGGCTTTAAAAATGAAAGTATTGCCCAACATTTAGGCCCAAGTTATACTCAATGACCAAATATTTAAATTAAGATAAAAACATAATTAAAATTATGAAGGTGGATTGGTCCCACATCAAACGTTACATTTTATTATTAATACAGAAAATCTCAAGAAGTATAAATTATATCATTTTAATAGGTTACTTATTATTGAGTATTTTAGTTGATAAAAAAATGGATAGAATAGGAAAGCACGAGCTCACGAATTCAAACCCATATGATTATTTAATGATATTTGTCATATGAGTTTTTTAATGATAAATATTATAAAACTGTGTGATTATCTTGTGAGATCAATTAAAATACACATAAACAAACAACTATTAAAAAAGATGGTTAAATTTAAGATTGTGATTGGGATTAATTTCCCCTCAATTAAAGTTTTAAAACATAATAATATTCATAAAACCCTCTGAGAAAAATCATGGTTATAAAATGAGGGTAATTTATCTCTTCATCAACAAGTAAAAAATGTGAAAAAAGAAAGATCAACCAAAAAGGTGATTAATTTATAATTTTTGCACCTCTATAAAAAAAAAAGAGAAAAAAGGAAAAAAAAAGGGTAACGAATTTGCTTTCCAACCAATCCATTTCCACCGCAAGAAGGGCCCCACCAAAGCACCAGATACTCTAATTAAACGACACATCGATTCCAAAACTAAAAATATCACCAACGTCGGTCTCAGCGACGCACACCGGAATAAAACCCAAAAGCACGCGAGGGAGCACGTGACTTGGTTTTTCCTTCTTTTCCCTTTCCCTGATGGATCCACTTGACTGGATGCTCAAAGACTTTCCCGTATTGCAAATAAATACGAGTGACGGTCTCATTAAACAAACCGTACCTTTAAAAAAACAGATATAAATAAATAAAAACTGCCAAAAAAAAAAAAAAAAAAAAGCTAATGTCACTATTCAGTTCTCTCTTCAGCATCTGTCTTTCTTTCTTTCGTTTCCTTTCGGCGGCTTAGATTTCGAAACCTTTCTGTTTCCCTCTCAGAAACCCTAATTATCTAACCAAACTCAATTTTATTGGATTCAGGTTTTTTTCTGTTTTTGGATTACGGTAATGGAGGATTCTTTAGGGCTCAAGAATAAACAGAGCGAGTTCACTTTGCTTTCTATTTCTGAGCTCGCTTCTTCTTCTTCTTCTTCTCTGTCTGATTCATCAACTCCAGTGATTGCTCGGTTTGGCGGTGATTCTGGCGCCGCGGAGCTTCGGTTTGAGCTGGAAACTGAATCGTCTGACTTTACTTTCGATCTTCGAACTTCGCAGGTTCTGTTTTCTTTTTTCTGATAGTTAGTTTAGGTCTGGACTAGTGTTTAACGATATCTTCTTCTCCGTTTTGTATTTTTTGTGTGTTTAATTTTCCGTCGGTGAATATTTCGTTGTGACTAGAAATGTAGAATGCAGAGTAGGCGCTATCATTTTTGTTGTTGTTGTGATTATCGTGATTCATATTGGAGCTCAGCAACATACATTTCTTGTTTTCATGAATTTTGTGTGACTGTTTTGGAGAAGATAATAGGATTAGTGAGTGTGTTTTTTCATTTCTTCAGATATTCAGGTTAGGTCCTGTTCACTCAGTTTGCGTTTCTGAAGGCTCTGATTCCAGTAAAGAGGTAGGTGTGGTAATTTTATGCTTATGATTTTTAATATATATGGCAATTTTCATGTATCTGTATATAGAACTTGTCTAAGAATGAAATAATGATGGAGTGCTTATAGCATTTAATTGCTTCACTTCTAAAGCAGGAACCGTATTCTAGAGGAGTTACCATTCAATTTAGAAATGAGGAAGAGAGCAAGGTATTTCACGCTGCTTTTGAGAAGCGGAAGAACGATGTCATTGTTCAAGGTGGGGATTTGAAGTTGGTTATTTATTTCTACACATAAAATTGCTGATGATTTGGTCTTGAAAAGCTTTTCTTTGCTTACGATGTAATCCTAACATATTTAATTAAAGTTAATTTCCCCCCATACAGGCACCTGTTTGCCCAATGGTGAACTTTCCTTAAAAAGCAAGTTTGATGATAAAATAGAATTGTCATCTGCGAAGATGTACTTCCACTATTACGGGCAACTTCTGCATCAACAGAATATGTTGCAAGATTATGTGAGAACAGGTTATATCACTTTGCTGTTTCTTATTTCTCTATTACTATTTAATTAATCTGTTTTGCCTTCGTACTTCAATTATCTTATTACATACTGGTCTACGGGTTATCTGCTTATACAGCTATGCTTGAAATGAATGTGTAAACTGAACCACAAAATGTTTCACTTTGTTCTTTTTCAGGGTCATATTACGCAGCAGTGATGGAAAATCGTGCTGACTTTACTGGTCGTGTGGTTGTCGATGTTGGTGCTGGTAGTGGAATTTTGTCATTATTTGCTGCTCAGGTATACTAGACACAGACAGTAAAGGGCACTAACATCGATTTTTTTTGTCTGGATTTTTTTTTCAAATTCTTGAAGTGAAATTGAGATCTTATACTTTCAAGACTTAACAGGCTGGTGCTAAGCATGTTTATGCTGTAGAAGCATCTGAAATGGCAGAATATGCTCGAATACTAATTGCAGGGAATCCAGCTCTAGGTCAACGGATCACTGTGAGTTTTCTATAAAAAAAAAGTTTCTCTTATCACATTTTTTTTTTAATAATTTGCAAATATCAATGTTTGTCAATATTTTTTTTTCCATTTATGATACTGTAATTTCAAATATAGGTCATTAAAGGCAAAGTTGAGGAAGTTGAATTGCCCGAGAAAGCAGATATTTTAATCTCAGAGCCAATGGGTGAGTGCATTGTTTTCATTTATCTTGGAAGATGGTGTAGTTTTGAAATGATCCTTGAACTCTAGGTGTCTAGTTTTCTTATGTAAACGCCCCTGGATGACCTTTAATTAAATATTTTAGAGGTAGAAACGTCCCAATTTAAAATATTTGGAAGTTGCTGATTTTCTGTTTCACTCTTGATCTTTCAAGCAAGTAATTCAGTTTCTTTCTTTTTCCTCCTCCTTTGTTATTAGGTACCTTATTGGTGAATGAAAGAATGCTGGAATCCTATGTGATTGCAAGGGATCGGTTTTTACATCAAAATGGAAAGATGTTCCCCACAATCGGAAGGTAATTTAATAGCTGAAAATTTTCCTTGGACACATTTCTTGTCTTTTTAGTTGATGTAGGAATATTTTCTCAAAGTTGTCTTTTTTTGGTCATTCTCATGCAAGAAAAAAATATCATTTTGATATTGATGTTTTGGCATTATTGAGAGCAGTCACTATGGAATTTGATTTTTCAAACTACACTTTTGGTTTATTTTGCTTGATAACAAGCAATTTATATTTCAATAACTTGCATGGCAATGTGATATTCACCTCAACAATCTTTTGACTTGTTTATGGATTATGATTGTTTATTCGTTTTTCTTTTGTTTATCAATGAAATGGCCTTTTGAGGTGTTTTTAATCCAAAAAAAAAAAGATTATGATTGTTTATGTATTTAACACAGTGTATCGCTCTTAATATCATCTTTTCTAATAGTTAATCATTTGGAGTAGTCTGCAATTATTGCATGTCATGATTGCTTAGCATGTCGGTTGGGGAAGTTTGTTATATGAAGGGAATCTTGAAAGATGGCTTTGAGTTAGTGGCAGTTGTTCTAGTTACTGATATACATTCTCAAGCCTTTTGCTTCAGATACATACCTCATGCAAGTTATTTTAATATGGTTTGTATAAGTTTGCAGCTTATGTTTTTGTTTTCCCCTATCTTTTTGGGTGCTTTTGAATTTAAATATGATCTATGAGTATTATTTTCCTTGGTACTTCTGGGTTTTTATGAGTCAAGGATGTTCGTCATGTAGGATTCACATGGCACCTTTCAGTGATGAATATCTGTTTGTTGAAATAGCTAACAAGGTGCGACTTCTTTTGAATTTTCTTAATGATTGTACAAATTTACTCCTTTACCATCTTGTCCTATTTACACTTTGAGAACTGCAGAAATAAACATTGATGAGGTCATTCATATGTATTGACTCCATGTGCCAGAAGATGTGTTATGATTGGGAAAGCACATGATTTTCACTCAGTCTTTAATATTTTATTGGTTCAAACTGCAAAGTAGAGTGAGCTTTTTTTTACTGACTAGTATCTTATACGCCGTGTTTCATTTTTTTTAATGTTTTCATGACGTTTAAAGGTATTTTAAGGGGCGAGATAGAAAAAAAATAGTTTGATATGCCTTTAATTTTAAAAGATATCTAAAAATGTTACCATTTTCTTTAATTTTTCATTATTTTATTATGTATATATATTATGTGCTTCACACAAAAAAGTCCTCTTTTTTTGTGTGAAGGGCTTAAGTGAGTTTATCGCTTTTAAAACATTGGATGCAATATGCATATATGTTACTACCATTGTATTCAACGTTTAGCTTTATGATGAGCAAGTCAGTACATAATAATGATTACCATATCAAGTATTATGTCTTTCTTAGTGTCTAGTCTTCTTTCACAAGTTTTTGAAGATTTTTGTATATTATTCTCCTTTTATGTAGGCCCTCTTTTGGCAACAACAAAACTATTATGGTGTGGATTTGAATGCCTTGCATGGATCAGCATTTCAAGGCTATTTCTCTCAGGTTTGTATCACTTTCATTTATCTGAAAATGAAATTTAGGACCCTGGTACTTTTGGATTGGAGTTTGCTAATTAATTTAGAGGCTGACCTTAACGGAGAGCATTTGGGAATTGGAAAATGCATTTTATAAACGATGGCCTATGGAGATACTGTTATGTATTCAATTAATATAATTTTATATTTAATGCAGCCAGTGGTTGATGCTTTTGATCCAAGATTATTGGTGGCCCCTTCAATCTCACATGTTTTAGACTTCACTAATATTAAGGTACCTTCTTCATTCGTACTTGTATTTTTTAGTTGGACACATTTTTGGCATTTAGCCTTCCATTTATCTATGTTTTTTACTACTTATTAATAGATTGGTTCTTTGGAACTGTAACTTTTCCTTTCATGTCTTGCAATTAAAGTAACTTGGAAATTGTGCATCGTGTATTATTATGCCATGCAATTTGTGGTTGGCATTAACGATATCTCTTCCGGAGTTTTGTTTTCTAGAAATCGGTTCATTTGACCTTGTAAAGTTTTGGCAAATAGGTTAGTAATTATTGTAATAAACTTCCAATTGTCCATACCTATTAGAGAACATGTTATTAGGGTAGTTTAGGTATTGGCAGGTAGTTACCAAATTAGTTACTATGGCTAAGATAACAGTTATGCAGGTAGTTATCACATCAGTAGCATGTGATAAGAATAAAGGGTTATGTAGGTGGTTAGTACTAGTAGTATGTGATAAGATAAGAGCTAATGGTTATATAGGTGGTTATGGTTATCATCTAGGAAGCACGGACACGACATGGACACGGATACGGACATGGCGATACGTCATTTTTCAAAAAAAGTAGGATACGGATACGTCAAGGACACATTTTTTTTTTATAAAAAAAAATAAAAAAAATAAATATATATATATATATAATGACAAATTTAGTTGTTAAAAATAAATAAAACATGTAGATGAAACTATGTATGGGTGTGACAGTTTTTCTTTTTTTTCCTTTCGTTCAACCTGGTCATTTTTAACTTTAAGCCGTATCCTAGCTGTGTCCAAGTCATGTCCCAGAAGTGTCCAAAAGTCAGATTTGAAAACAAAGGGGTGGACACTTATTTTGAAGTATGAGACACGTGTCCCAGGAGTGTCCGGACAAATCTGTGTGAAAATAGAGGTATCCGTGCTTCCTAGGTTATCATAAATAGTGGCGTGGGTTAGGGATAATGGAGATTGAGTAATTGTTTGTTGTTTTGGGAGAGTACCGGGAACTCTCGAAGGAATCCCTAGAAATATTTTTATATGTAAATGTTTTGAAATTGTGAATACTCTCCATTCTTGTTTAATTTACTGTTGAGTCTTACCTTATTCTTGTTCATATGAAATCTTTCTGATGAAGCACTCTTAATTTTAGGAAGAGGAATTATATGAAATTGATATTCCTCTCAAATTCATTGCCACTGTGGGTGCTAGAGTGCATGGACTGGCGTGCTGGTTTGATGTATTATTTAATGGCAGGTAACTGTCAGGTTTGAGATGCAATTTTCTTTTAAGGCTGTTGCAAATTTGCTATAAATTCTTCTATAATCTCTTGGTATTTTGTGTGTGTTGACTGCCTAAAACTTCTTCAATCTATAGTACTGTGCAGAGGTGGCTCACCACTGCTCCTGGGGCACCTACCACCCATTGGTACCAATTACGTTGTGTCCTTTCCCAGCCACTGTATGTCATGGCGGGACAGGAAATTACCGGAAATCTTCGTATGATTGCTCACAGTGCTCAGAGTTACACAATTTATTTGACTCTATCAGGTTTATTTCTTCTTCTGTCTTGCATATAACTGGTTTTACATTTGAGCTTGCTGACTAAGATTGTTATACAGCCAAAATGTGGGGCCCTGGTGCTGAGCAAGGAGGAATACTTCAGTCATCCTCGTGCAAACTTGATCTCAAAGAGCCCTACTATAGAATGTCTCAACCACAAGCCTATGCCATGGTTCAAGATCAGCAACAACATCAGCTAATACAGACACAGGTATTGATTATACTCTATCTTCTTGGTTTGCCGTCTTGATTGTGCACATGAATTTTTCTCGTGCTACTGCTGGGGTCCTCTCATCTGCTAATAATGATGCCCCTTTTTTTGCACTGATTTGCATTTAATCTACTTGATACGTACTGAAAACCCAAGCTATGTTCATGTTTAAGATACCGAGTACATGAAGTACTGCTTTCGCTCTGAATTTCTTAGTGGTGCCACCCCCGGGGGAGTAATTATTTTTAATAATTTTGTTATTGTTACTCTAAGGGAGTAATTTGATATTCTAAACAGGACATGCCAATTCAACCGCAGGATTTAGAAGATGCGGACCTGATGCTACAGGCATCGCCTAACTCGGGGGCTCAGCTCAATTCATTGATGGAAAACATTTGAATGTTAGAGATTGTTTGTTGCAGCTTTGTAGTAAGGCTTGCGCCTCTCTTAACAAGAATTCGGCAGTCCCCGCCCTTTACCTCTAACCTCCCGCTGGCAGTGAGGGTATCATTGATTATCCACAGTGAGATTCTGTACAATTTAATTGAGATTCAATAATTCAAACAATAATTATATCTTGTTTGTTGCATATTTTTCTTTCTTTCACGATGGTTATTAGCCTAGCTTTTTAATGTTGAGCTCAATGATTGCACCGTTTGTAATAGGTTTCGAATTTTTGCCAAGAAATTTTTTACTAGATGAGTCGGGGCAGTTTTGGATGATTTTCTGAGAAAAAATTCGATTCATTTTAAAACTTGTACTCCCCCCCTCCCCCTGCCTGTATTATAAAGATGTTCCTCGCCAATTTTTATCCACGTTATCTTCAGCCTGTTTCTTTCTGATTTGGGAATCCAAAATTTCTTTTGGAGCATATGAAATTAATCAGAACTGGAAATTGCCTAAGTTGGTTTCTTTTGGAGAGTTGATCAAAAGTAAGCCTCTTTTAGGGGTTTGGTAGGAGACATCATTTAGTCTAGGTAGTATGTGTTTGGGATGTGTAAGATTTAAAAAAAAATTGTTGCTAGTGTTTGGGATACGCATTTCAGTTTGAATTGGATTGTGTTTTTTAATTCTTCAAGAAGGGGTTAATAAAGTAATAAACCTATATTTTTTTTAGGGGCATTTTTCATTATGTTAGAAATTTTTATAATATTTACAAATTTGTTAGGAAAAAAAAATATTTACAAAAATGTTAGAATTTTAAAAATTATAAGTATATCAGTCAATCACTATTAGTATATCATTGAACTATTAGTATATCAATAATAGTTTATCAGTCGATCATTAATAGTCTATCATTGATATACTATTATATATCACTGATATACAATTAATTATTGATTGATATACTAATAGATTGATTGATATACTCGACTTTTGAAATTCTAACATTTTTGTAAATATTTTTTTTTCCTAACAAATTTGTAAATATTTCACCTAATTATAACATTCATGTAAATTTCTCTTTTTTTTTACGGTGACCCATTAGTTTTAAGAAAATTAAATTTGGGAATTTTTTTATATCAGATGAATTTTTCATTTATCCTTGTCATTTGAAATGCTGTTAGATAATTAAAATCAATCTAGTTGATTGGTTAAAATATGACTTTCATCACCATAAAACTCCAGTTTGTTTGATTAAATCAATTTATAATAGTAATTTTTTATTTATTTAATGGATAATAATAATAATTTTGCAGTTGATTTGTATGGTTGATCGATCTTCTCAAAGCATTTTGTTGGTATAGTTTAAGAAAATAATTTTTATATTTTCACGTTTTCATTTTTTTGATAAGGGGAGAGGAGAAGCATATCATCCACAATCGATTGAGCGTCGTTTGAAATAATTTTTTTTGGAGGTTCTAAAATGGTTTTTTAGTTAAAAATTCTACACATTTTCTGTCAAAAACATTTTTATTTAGAAATAATTGCACTCATGACCACATTAATTCACTCAAATCCACTTTTCATGACTGTTTTGTTTTTATTTCAAAATTACCCAATAACCACCATAATTAGAGGCTTTAACAGTTGCTGGCGAAATCTAAGGTTACGTTTTTGCCCTCATAGACTCTCTCAGCTACATGTGATTATATCAAATCTTAAATGCATTTTTTCCATATTTATTTATTTATTTAATTCAAATTAATCTTAATTGATTTGATCAATCTTTATTTAAGGAAAACCTAGATTTATTCTTCTCTTTTTCCCTCCTCAGCCGTTTCTCTTCCCCTTCTTTCTCATCTTCTCCGTTTTCTCTTCTTTCTTTTTTTCACGTTCTAATTATTTATGAAATTAACCCGTTAAAAACGGTTACGAAATAAACCTGAATCAATATCATCGTCGGCGTATGGTATTTTATCACTCATTTTTCGGTTTCCAATTCCACCAATACCATTATTCCAAGCATCGCAATCCATCCATTTATCCTCTCACGCTATACGGACTGAATCCGAAATCGACATTCACGCCGTCGGAAACCGCATCCTTCAACGGCACCGACGGCAGATAAACAGAGGATCCGACTGCGACGACGGAGGTGGTGGTGGATGATCCTGTCTTTCCTTTTTGAGCTTTGCGTAATTCAGCTTTCTTACCGATTGCGCTTCGGTATCGGAGTCGTACTTTGGATAATCGATCCTCGAAATCGTCGGCGTTTGAATCTGGTTGTGAGGGTTCTAGATTGGAAGGGGAGATTCAGGATCTGATGATGATCGGGTTGTGAAATTGAAGGGTTTGGAATTGGATTTCCAATTCCCCCATCCAATCTCAGCCTGTGTTTATTGTGGATTTGTAAGGTCTAGTAATTTGTAGGGTTTGAAATTGTGTCTATTGGGATTGATATTAAAAAACCAGTTTCTATTCCTGTACAAGTTGACTCTATTAGCAACCATCTAAATTCCCTCATCCAATCTCAGCCAGTCTTTGATTTACGTGTTTATAGCAATCCCGATGATTTTTATGTCGACGAGGCTCCTGCTGGTTTTCCGGAGAATAAAAGCAACAACAATTCTTTTTTTTTTTTTACTTCTACTACAGGTTTGTTTTTATATAAAGAAAATAAATACTTTTTTTTTTGTTTATCAATTATACACAGTGACGGTTAGAGGATGATCGAAGAAGAAAGCAATTTGATATTTACTGGAAGAAAGTTAGAAGCTTGAAGATTTTTGTTTTCTTGTATTTTTAGATTTAATTTTTCTTTTACTTTTTGTTATAATTTTATTTCTGTTTAGATTTGATTTTTCCATTAATTTTATAAAATTTAAGGGATTTTAAAACTTTCCTTAAATTTTGCATAAATTAAGGAGAAATTAAATAGGGGTATATTTTGTCTTTTCACATGTAATTTAATTTGGCCGGCGGCGGTTTTTGGGTAGTTTTGATATATATATAAAAGATACGATTTTTTTGAAATTTCTATTTATTAAATGGTTATTACTGAAATTAACCCTTTTATTTATTCCAAAACGGACCAATCCCCCACCTCGCCTCGTTGAGAACGCTTATAAATTTGTTAACTCTCAAAATTTGACGGGCTTTTGGCACCAGCTTCTTCCCGAAGAGGAAACGGCCATTGCTTTAATTATTCACCAGAAACCAGAAATTCAAAATCTCACAGCTTTTCTTTCCCATTAACTATGGCGGTTAAGCATGGCTCCGCCGTCTCTTTCCCCGTTCCTTTCAACCAATTCGCCTCCTTAAAAAATACTAAATCCCTACTTTCAGTTTCATCTTCTATTTACGCTTCATTTCCTTCAAACCTCACAAGAAGGAAAAATCACCTTCGCATTAAAATCCTCAAAACCCTAACTAAGCCTCTTCCTTTAACAGATCCCTCAATCCAAATCGTATCGCCGGAAATCTCACGACCTAACGATGTTGAGACTGATCTTTCCTCGACCGCGAATGGAGATGAAGTTGGAGTTGAAGTATCTCGAGTCTCCGATTGTACGGACACTTTATCGCGGTTTGGTATCGATGTCGGTAACTTTTCTTGGTGGTCTGTTATGAGGTTTGGCGTTTACTTTCTTGCTGTTTTTGCGTTTCAGACAATTTGTACTGTTTGGGTTTTAGAATTCGGTAATTCGATTAATGGAGATAAGAATTCAGATAAAGATTTGAGTGTTAACCGAGACGAAGTGTTACTGAATGGAACCGAGAAAATTTTGTATGGTAATTTTGGGTCTAAAACAAGCCAGTTAGTTTATTTGGAGGAATCCAAAATGAGAGAGAAAATTGAAGAGATTAGGTCGATGGCTAAGGATGCACGGAAGAAGGAGAAGTATAAAATATCTGAAAATTTTGAAGATAGGGGCCGCGAAGATGAAAATGTAATTTCTCGTGCTAGGATTGGCATTGAGAAAGAGGTTGATGCACGACTTGTTAAGTTGCAAAAGAGGCTTAATTCATCTAGGGAGAAGATACCTAAGTCACATGTAAATTATTTGCTCAAGTCTGAAACGGTCGACGATGAGGTTGAAAGAAATGATCAGAGTGTTGAAGAGGGGAATAGTACTCTCATGTTCAAGAAAAAGCTCAAATACAGAAGTTCTTCAAATGAGAGAATGAAGAAGCCTATGGGATTTCAAGGTTTTGCTTCTAATAAGAGAAAGAGTAGCTCAGCTGTCAAAGTTACAATAGCAGAAGACAGAGATTTTGTCATTGACAACGCGGAAGTGAAGAACTCAGGAAAGCGGGAAGACAAGGAAATAATGAAAAGTGTTTCAGGGATGTTGAAGGATGATGAAATGAATTTGACGAGTGTTGGACTGAAATTGCAACCAAAAAGTGATAGGAAGAAGTTTGATACAGGAACAAAGATAGCAAATACCAGACCAAGTAATGGTAATGCTTCTAGATTACATAGTGTTTATTTGGTTTAATGCCTGATTGTTCACTATGAGTTGAAGTAATGATCAAGTGGTCAAAATGTTGGTGTATTTGGGCATTGGTGATCATTTGTGTATGTTCTCAATTATCATTCAAATTTCCCGATACTAAATATTGTAGTATTAGGCAACTATCTTGTAGATTAGTCGAAATATGCTTAAGCTATTATCAATTTAGCCTTATTTGTCAACAAGATTTTGTCCGGATACTTTTCATATATCCTATTCAATTGTTAACTTGATTATGATTGTTGTGAACTTATTGTTCTATTTTCTTGTGGTAAGAAATAATTTATGGTTTGTTTTCTCAAGTTTTTAGGTGCAATTCAGGAGACTTCTTCAGTTGAGATATTGAAGTCACGAAATTCAAGAGATTTAGAGGTGAAAAATTCTCAAAGTTTCCCCAAAGGAAACAAAGAAACTTTTACATCATCATCCATGCCTCCTGCCGTGAGTTCAAACGACAGTTTTGCTCAGAAAGACAAACAGCCAAATAAGGAGATTGATTTATGGTGGTCCAATCTTCCTTACGTTTTAGTAAGTGAAACACTTAATGTAAATGTGAAACATTGATGTTTGTTAAATTAAATATGTTCTAAAAAATTATGGAAGTGGTTCCATCATTGGTGTTTTGCAGACTAGCATTTTAGAATCTTTTCCTGGATTAAGTTTCATTAGTTGAACTGCAGGCTACTATAATGTAGTAGTTTCATTAGTGCTAATGAACAGCGAATGCTTATCACTGAAAATGACATCAACTATATTTGTCTGCAGATGTATGTTAGGAAGTTTTTTTTGTCAATTCTATACATTAAATACGATTCTGTTTGTTTTAGGCATTAAGCATGAAAGTTGATTTTGAACCCAAAATGAATATATTTTTGACATCCAAAGGTATCCTATCACAGGCTATTTTTATGCATAGAGGTTCTGAAGATGAAGGTCCAGGAGGATTTTTCTCCTTGAAAATTCCTTCAGAGTCGGTGGATCTTGAGGATTCTACCTATACTGTTGCTTTTGAAGACCGAATGGATGCCATTAATTTCTGTTTTTTGCTGGAGTCATTTTTTGAAGACCTTGATGATTTTGCTGCTGAAGTTGTTCCTATGGCAACAAAAGTAAGATTCTGACATTTGTTTCATGATAGCTAATTTCTCTCGCATTACAAATTTACGTGTACATGAGTCACTTTATAGAACTTATACTTGGAAAAAGCAAAGATTTAGGAGATGAATTCTAAAGATTATTGTCTTTTTATCACCATCCTGCCCAAGTTAACTTGCTAATGTATAATACTTCGAATAAATTGGACAAATTGAAAAATAACTCAAGATTTTTTCTTTTGTGCTTCTTTTAGGAACTTGAGAAGGTCGCAAAATCATATACGAGTTATATCCTTGTTGTGAAGAAGGGTCAACTACAACTATACGCCGGACAACCATTCACTGACGTAGAGATGGCTTTACACGATTTGGTTCAGAAAAACGAAAATGTCATTTGCCTAAATCCTCGATAGGAAGCATAAATATAGAGAAGAGTTTGAAAATGGCATCAATCCCAGTAGAGTTCAGCCATTTAAGGGATGGTGGAAAACTACAATGGAAGACTGAGTTTTTCTTGCAGAATAAACGACATACCACCCCCTGAGTTTTGTGGTGATTTTGAATTTACAAGAGGGAATTTGTAAGTGTAGCCCCTTTATGGATCCAACTATCGCATTGAAATTCTTTTAATTAAGTTATCGTTGTATTGTACCATTGAATTGAATATCACTTGTCATGTAATCGCTTAATTTATTTTTTTGAAAAATACTTGCCTTCGTCGGGTGCTTCTCATGACTTTCTTATGTGTTTTATTTTTATTGGAAGAAATTTGTGGGTCCCATATAGTTATTAAAAAATAATATATTTATTATCCCTATTATTTTTTAGTCAATAGAAAATGACATTGAAAGTCTGGAGGTTAGTGGGTGTTGTGACTCTTGTTTGTGAATAATATTGCTAATAATGAACCTATAATTTTTTTTTTGATAGGAACCTATAATATAATATATTTATTACATCTTACTCTTTTCTTTCTCCTATTAGATTCTAAATATAGGTTGGTAGTGGGTGTTGCGACTCTTGTTTGTGATTGTGTGATTTTTTCCGTTAAACCTAACCCGCTTGATGTACATTAGTTGACGTTTAAAGTTAGAAGTTCCGAGTCTTATCTCTCTTTATTTGATTTAACATCTGTCTCTCTCTCTATTTGATTTAATATCTAAAAAAAATATGATAATTTATTTCAATAATTATTATTTGTTTTCTCAAAACACTTTTCTTTTTAATAAAAAGAAAACGAATCACATTTACCTTTAAATTAAGTATGGTTTCAAAAATACCATAATTAAAATTTTAGTTTCTTTTTTATTCTTAATCGACAATTTTCTCGTGCATGATAGTAAAGTCGGTTACAAATTTTATAATACTTATGAAACTTTTTATAACATGAGAGTATTTTTTATAACTTAGTGAAAATTACCATCATAAAAAAGCATTAAAGTAAAGAAGATACTACAATGAGAGGTCCGAAGGGCCGAGCGTAGAAGGCCCATCCAAAGGGACACTTGGCGACACCGTCAGCACGCCGAGGTTGCCGTACGAAAAAACACACGAGTCATTCATTCTCTTCTCTCTCTCTATCTCTCTGTTTTGCTTTTGCAGATCCAACCAAGCTTTCAGTTTCACTTTCGTTTCTAAATCCAACACCTTAAAAATCTTCTCTTGCTACGGTCATGATTCTGATACGAATCTCCTGTTTTTTGGTTTTTCAATCAATTTCCTAACCTTTTGTTTTGTCTTCTAGTGCAATTCATTTGAGTTTCTGTCTACTCTTTCTTCCTCCAGAGGTTTCGTTTTCGTTTTCTCAGTTCTCGTGAAATTAACGACTTTTAGTTTTTCTTTTGGCGCTAAAATTTATTCAATTTTCACCCAATTTCAATCGTTTAGGGATTTTTTGTCTCATGCAAAAACCCTAATTTTCTGAATTCCGTCTTCAAAAGTGTTTCTTTGATGAGATGCAATGACATAGGTTTTCCCTTTTTCTTTTTAATTCCTTTGTTTATTAATGGGCGCCCGAACCAGCAACCGTAAACGTGTCGACGAGAGTTTGAGCATCAATCGTTCATACTCATATTTGAAATCCCCGGATTTTCACGTTTCGAAAAAGCCTAAATTTTCAACAATGCAGCAGAGTTCGGATCGACCCATTGTCTCGTCGAACAATACGGTGGCGAGGCTCTCTCGGTATCCTGAGGAGACTACCCAATTGCGTCGGCAAGTCCACGGTCCTTGTAGAATTACCAAATTTGGGATCTTGAAGAGCTTCTACCGGTTTTCAGAGTCCAAAAAGAGCGAGATTTCTAAACAGGATGAAGTTGGGGATGATGTGGGTAATGTTTTGTCCTATAATTACCAAATGGCAAAGAGTAATGCAATGGGCACGTTGCGGTGTTTGAAGAAGGATATGGAAGTCATTGAATTGGATTCAGATATTCAAACTGAAAGAGACATTTCTGAAGATTCGAGTATCGAGGAAGTCGAGGTAATTGAAGAAGATAGGCGAGAAAGGTTCTGTGAGGTTAATGGGATTATAACAACAGTGCAGGGTTTGGATGCGAAGATGTTGGAGGGTCATCAACCATCATCGTCTTCGGTGGTTATAGATTTAACAAATGAAAGTTTGAAGGTTGAGAATGCTGAAAACATGCTTGGTGCTTTGTCACTGGACCGGGATTTGTCCAGTGTTTCTGCATATAAAAAGTTGCTTGAAAGTGTGGAAAAGCGGACATCGAAATTGAAAAGCTTGGATTTTGAAATCGAGTTGAATGAAAAACGTCGGTCAATGCTTCAATCGCAAAGTCCGAAGAAGAAGCCTGTTGATGTATGTTTCCTATCTTTTCATGTTTTTCATATTTGTCGAGATAGATTTATAGGAATGACTAATTAACAGTTGTTTTGGACACTACAATTTCATTACTCATGGAGGGTTGGAGAAGGTCCCTGCTGCTCAGGGGGGATGATTTCTTTTATGATAATGAAAACGTATTCTTCCTTTTCAGGATATTCCTAAAGAACCTTTTACCCCTCTTACAAAGGAAGAGAAGGCTGAAGTTGAACGAGCGTTTTCTACTAACCGGTATGGTATGATGCACTTGTAGTCTGCCATGATCTCCATTTGTTCTTTGTATGACGTTGTTGGTGTTCATTTGTACAGGAGGAAGGTTTTGGTCACTCATGAAAATTCAAATATTGAAATTTCTGGTGAAATTTTGCAGTGTCTAAGACCGGGTGCTTGGTTGAATGATGAGGTACTCTTTGTGGCTTTTTTCATATTTCATTTTGAAAATTGAAAAAACAGATCTTACCTGAAATTTTCTGATCTTGAAACGGATTTTTCTGAAAGTTTTATCTCTCTTTTGTAGGTGATCAATTTGTATCTTGAGTTGTTGAAAGAAAGGGAAAGAAGGGAGCCGGAGAAGTATCTGAAATGTCATTTCTTCAGTACATTTTTTTATAAGAAGGTCAATTATTTTTGCTCACCATGTCACCGTTGAAATTTTTTTATTATGTCATTGATTCACCCATTTATTTTTGCCAATAATATCATTCCATTTATTACACCATTTCTCTTTTATTCTTGTTATGAAAGAGTGGTTTCTTATAGAAGTATATACATATTCACATATTTTCCAACTGAGATGGTTAATGTTTTTTTTAATGTTCATTACAGTTGATAAATGGAAGGAATGGCTATGATTATAAATCTGTAAGAAGATGGACCAGCCAAAGGAAGTTGAGATATGAACTTAATGAGTGTGATAAAGTAATATCTTGCTCCGCCAAAACTTTACTTCATCAATCATTTATCATTGCTTTGGCCTTTATGCTTTACATATATCAATGAAAAATTTGTCCCCCTTTTCCAGATCACTCATTAATCATTGTTATGTGATGGTACTGGTAGTTCATTCATAACTAATCCAATGTAATAACTTGTTTAGATATTTGTCCCCATCCATAAAGAAATACACTGGTGCCTAGCAGTAATCAACAAGAAAGAGGAGAAGTTTCAGTATCTTGATTCACTCAAGGGAATGGATTCACGTGTTTTGAAAACAATGGTGAGTTTTTTTTTCTTTCATTTATATTTGTTCTTAACTTTTTGTGATGGTAGTATGTATAAAGGGCTTGTTTAGTATAAGGATTACTCTTACGTATACTAGGGAGGATTTATAGATAAGGTGGCCAGGAGCTGTGTTGCTCAACTTGAAAATAGATCATTTTGCATTGAATGAAGATCATGTCTATTGGGTTAGCAATGCCAATGCACAGTGGACCGATAGGGAAGTTTGCTTGTGGTTGTGAGTGTTGTTTTAGTAGGTTGGGAAACAGAAAGGAGGAAGAGTTGGGTTCTTGGATTTTCAAATTTGTTTGGGAGGAAAGAAATAGTTCAGTTCTATTTTTTTTTTTTGGAGTAGAAAGAAGGATGTGATGGCTATTCATATTTCTATTTTTAGCTCTGATTTCTAATTGATTTTAAATAGATGATAATCGCCTTAGATGAGTCCATCATATAGTATAGGGTAAAACTTATTATTCAAATGCTTCTAAATTCATGGTATTAAGTCTTTATTTTGAATTCAGATACTAGTCCTTGCGCCTCAAAGAAAGGTTCCTACGTGGATGTCTAAATGACATTGCTTCGCCTTAATTTTGGTGGGGCATCTCTCTCACACGACACCTAGGCATGTTATTTTTTAATGATGCTAGCTGCTACCCAACCTAATTTCTTCCTGTAATCATTGAGTTGTGACACGCTCCTTTCCTCCCCTTTATGGAATGCTGCTAAGTTAACGAGCATTCTTTAGACATCCTTGGGATGGTTTTTTTAATACATTTGTGATTTCTTGGGTCCCTTCCCTCTCGTTCCACCATTCATTAGAAGAAATGCTTTTGAATCCCCCCCCCCGGTTCTAAGGAAGAAGCGGTGAATTATGGAGAGCTGGAATATTTGCGATTACTTGGGGAATTTGGCTTGAATAAAATGGGAGGACTTTTAATGATGTGATCCGAACATCATGGTTGGGAGATGGCCATGTAAATGTATCCTTTTGGGTGTCATCTACCAAACTTTTTTGTAATTAGCCTCTTTTTTTTATTACTAACAATTGGGCCGCATACTTGTAATTTGGTGGCGGCCGGGGCTTGTGGTAGTGTATACGGTTACTTTACTTGCCTACTTTATAGCTACTTTTGTACTTTTCTCTTTTTTCCTTTTCTTTTTCATTAATTATATCAATGAAATGGGCTTTGAGCCATATTTTTAAAAATAAAAATAAAAATTTGACATCCTTTCGCCCCTGCCTAGTGCTGTGGGAGGACACTTCACTCAAGTCTGTGGCATGTGTGCTTTTCACTATGGTGCAGCTTAAATGCATAATAAGGTCCATAGTTTCGTTAACATCATAGCATCCATATCTTTAATTTCTTACGTCATTCGGTGACCCTTTTCTTCACATTTAGCTCTTTTTCTCCCTTTTTATTTTATTTTTGAAAAGTAACAACATATCTATCATCTTCTCCTTTTCTTTATTTTTCCACCGTCAATTTCTCTATAATTATTAATGGCAAACCACGAGGTAAATTTTTCGCAACCCGAGGTCTTAGGCAAGGTGATCCTCTATCCCCGTTCCTCTTTATTTTGGTTGCGGACTCTCTCAGTAGATTGTTGTCCAGTGCTCAGGAGGTAGGGGTTATTGAAGGGGCTGCGTTGGGTCGGGATGAGCTGATGGTTAGCCATCTCCTTTTTGCGGATGATACTTTGCTCTTCTTGCCTTTTGACTATGGGAAGCTTAGCAATCTCCTTTCTATCTTGCATCTGTTTGAAAGGATGTCTGGCCTCAATTTTAATCTCGATAAATCTTTTCTGGCCGGTGTCAACCTGAATCCGAGTGAGTCTGCCCTTGCTGCTTCCTGGTTAAATTGTAAAGTCTCTTCTCTTCCTCTGTCTTATTTGGGTCTCCCTCTTGGGGGTAACCCTCGTCTTCGTTGCTTTTGGGAGCCGATTTTGGAACGTATCCAAAAGAGACTTACTAAATGGAAGAATCTGGCTGTGTCTAAAGGAGGCAGATTGACGCTTGTTCAATCGGTGCTTAAGTGTATGCCCACATATTATCCCTCAGTGTTTTCTATTCCGAAAAATATTGCTAAAGTTGTTGATAAAATTTTGCGAGATTTCTTTTGGAAAGGCAGTAATGGTAATGGAGGTTCGAATTTAGTCAAATGGGAGGTTGTTGCTAGTCCGTTATCTTATGGTGGTTTGGCGTTTGGGAATATTGTCAACCGTAACATATCTCTTCTCCTTAAATGGTTATGGAGGTTTCCTTTGGAGGAGGGAGCTTTGTGGCATAAAGTCATAGCAGCAGTCCATGGTACTGATTTGTTTGGTTGGAAAGCTGGTAGTAGTACTATTTGTTCTATGCGCAGCCCTTGGAAGCAGATTGCTAAGCTTTATGGTTTGTTGGACGTTTTTACCTGTTTTGGTGTTGGGAATGGGAGGAGGATTTCTTTTTGGGATCATCCTTGGATTTCTAATGCTCCCCTTAAGGTGGCTTTTCCTTCCTTACACAGGCTGTCTTTTGATAAGAATTCCTCTGTCGCCAATGTTTGGGACTCTATTCTCAATTGTTGGAATTTGAGGTTTAGGAGGAATTTAAAGGATGAGGAGATAGAAGATTTCGTTGGTCTGCTTTCTATTCTGGAAAGGTGTGCTATTGGCTCTTCGGCTGATTGTAGATTTCGTTGGGGATGAGTTCTCGTGTAAAAATGTAATGCTGTCTTTAGTCCCTACAAGACACGCTTTTCCGGAGGATCTCCACAAAGCCCTTTGGAGGGACAAATACCCAATTAAAGTGAAGGTGTTTTTATGGTCTCTCCTTAAAGGGGGCCTTAATACCTGTGATAAGCTTCAAAGAAGGTTCCCTTCCATGGCTCTATCCCCGAATATTTGTTCATTATGTTTGGCTGATAGTGAAAGCATGAATCATGTTTTCTTGCATTGCCCTTTTACTATGGGGTTGTGGAACAAACTTTTTTGGACTTTCAACATGCAAGGGCCTCTCCATCTTTCCGTTCCGGTGGCTGTCCATGGTTTATTGTGTGGTCAGAGGTTTAATAGACAGGCTCACATCATTTGGTGTAATGCTGTTCGGGCTATTTTGTGGCTCGTTTGGTGGGAACGTAATATACGGCTTTTTCATTCTAATGTTAATCCTTCTTCTGTGCATATCCTTTGGGATAAGGTGGTTTGGTTTGCTTCTCTGTGGAGCGCCCTTGTAAAGGAGTTTTGTAATTATAAGCCGTCCCAAATTGCCCTCAATTGGTCTAGTTTTGTGTAATCGGTTGGGGTTTTTTTTTGTACATTTCATATTATCAATGAAATTGTCTCTTATTTAAAAATTTATGTATTTCTGGGTATATTACTAAAAAATTACTTTTTGGTGTTATGTGTTTTGTACCTCACTTCACTTTATTTGGTCATTTCCCTAAGTTTCCACATACACACACACATGCACACAAAAAAAAAACTAACAACTTGATGAAAGAGTGAAAGAGGGGTATATGTGAATTTGCCAGTTTTCTAATTTTTGATCTTATGTAACAGGCCAGATATTTTGTAGATGAGGTGAAGGACAAGAGTGGAATAGATATTGATGTGAGTTCTTGGAAACAAGAATTTGTCGAAGATCTTCCCGAGCAGGAAAATGGGTTTGTACCGCTCACTTATTGAGATGAGATACACTTGATTTATAAGGCAGTTTTTTAGGAGGTTATGATTTTCTCAATTTTTCAAAGTAAAAACTAAGAACAAATTTTTTTTTAGTAAAATATCTTACTGGCCTAAATGAATGTTTACGAAAGTAACTTTCTGCGTTTTAGAACAAAAATCTAGTGAAAGCGTGTTTAGTTGACTATTTTTAAATCTCTGTTCTCTTGCTTTCTTTTAGTTTTTGTTTTTCATGGATGACCTATATATTAGAAAAACTATATATTTTTTTTAATTTTATAATCATAAATTCGTGAATAGTAACTCTTAATATTCCAGTTTTGACCATTCAAAAAAAATTCTTAGATGCTATATTGAAACAATAGTAGAAAATAACTTTTAAAAGTTGTCAAGATTGTTATTAAATTGGCTTGAAAAGATTATGTTTTCAGTTCACTTTGGTTAACTTCTTATTTCTTTGTTTTTTTTTATAATAAACCGGACGCTATATTGAAACAATAGTAGAAAATAACTTTTAAAAGTTGTCTCTTTGTTTTGTATTTTACTTTTTAAAGCTCTTTTGAAATCTAAGTCTGAAGATTAAAAAAAAAGTTTTTGGAAACAAAAAAAAACTAAAACTAAAACAGAAAACTAAAACTAAAATGTCCTATTTAGAATATTCTTCTTAACAATTTTTTCTTTTAACAGGTTTGATTGTGGCATGTTTATGATCAAGTATGCTGATTTTTATAGTAGAGGTTTGAATCTCTGTTTCAAGCAGGTAAAGATGATAGAAAAAAATTTAGCCATGCATTTCTGATTGCTTATAAGTTATAAGTCATATATATACATGCTAGCCGATCAATGGAGGAATTTTGGGGAGGGTGGGGTTTGAATGTCCACCCCTTGCATGGTTTGAGGCATACATCATATTGTTCGGTGTTTTAATTTTCTAAAACTCCCCTTGGACCATCCCTTTCATCAGAATATTGTATATCAACGATGTAGAAGCACGTCAATCATGTACTTGCATGCGTTATTGAGTGCAAAAACTGCCTGCTATTATTTTTTATAATGCACTTTTACATTGCTACTCTAATTTGCGTTTTTTTCTTCTTGTTTAGGGTCACATGCCTTATTTCCGACTTAGAACAGCCAAGGAAATTCTTAAATTGCGCGCTGACTGATTGTATACAAGTTGCTGATTAACAATTCCTGCCGTACCCATATGGGACTTGGCAAGCTAATAGCTTGAAAGTTTTATCATATTGATGTGACATTAATATGTTTTTGTACCTTGGTGAGAAACCTGCGAACTAAATACTGGTAGGCAGCGGCTCTATCCAACCTGTCTGGGACCTGCAGATCGGTTTGAGGTATCGAGAAATCTGTTAAGCAACAAAATGTTATCTGAATCTTTGTCATGATTAGGATTATGTACCTTCCCCCACCCCTACTAAATTATTCGATGGTAGGTGATTGTTTTCCAGTAGTGTATTGAGAAATTCTTTTGTATTAATATTGACGATAATTGTATGCAAGAATATGAATTTTTGGAATTTTTGACAACCACCGATTACTCAAAGGCTTTAACAGACTGATTAACAATCTCATTTTAAGTCGAATGCTTTAACAGACTGATTACTAATCTCATTTGAGCTTGGCTTTCTTAAGGCAATGCTACAGTTAACTCATCCATAAAATTACCAAATATTGGGCATCATGTATAAAAAGTAATGGAATAGGATTGAATATAAATACAAACAATTTCAACATGGATCAAGCTGTATTTCAACAGTAGTAAATTTTCTGGACGCTCATGCCAAACTGTATTTTAACTTTGAACGTGATAGATACATACACAATGTGAAACGTTGTTAGATGCCTATAACAACTATAAATGTAAGAGGATAAGAGCGGTAAGCAAATTCAATTCCAATTTTTTCAAGGTCGAAATGTACAAAACAAATCAATGATTATAATATGAAAGGGGGAGAACACAAGCAACAGCTGACTTCGAGGCAGAAACTCAACTGTCACCCTAACGCGGTACTCTTTTCCGGCTTAGTATCTCTTGTTCTTTTAGTCTATGCTGGAACCTTGCAAGGCGAGCCTGAAGACTGACCAAACCAGCCGCTTTCCGAGATAGCACAAAACTCAACTGAGTCACGTAATTATCAATGTGACTACCCGGTTGGTCCACTTCTGCCAGCAGCTTCATTTCCTGCCAGCCAAAAACCACAACAGATGACCATAAATAACTCATCGCATCAAATTGCTACAGTAATTATCTGAAGTCCTAAATCGTCACTAATTAACAGGTTTAGCTGATTTGACATGAATTAAAAGATCAAAGTTTTCAACTTACTTCACGCACTATCTCCATGGTATCCTCGATCTCTTTTCGATGAGCAGCAATTAACGCCTCTTCTTCCTAAACATTTCAGAAGGCATATATCATTATAAGTTAAGGAATAACCATACATATCACACAAGCAGGGGAAATAGAGCACGTAATTTTTTTTTTATGTTGATGGACAAAATGATGCCACCTCAAGTATTGCATTAATATTGCCATCAGGAGTTGGTCCGGATTCATATTTTATGGCTTCGACATTATTTGCACTAGAATTTCCTGGACCATGCTGCTTGGAGCTTGTGGTTGAAAAATCAGGCACACTTCCATCTTTCTTCTGCCAGTTCGCCACCTTCTCTGATTTTTCATCTCGGGATGATTTCCTACGAGGTGGTGACACCTTTTGCACCTTCTCTTCTGTATCAGTTGAGTTGTGGGGATAAACAGGAATCTTTCGAGCCTTCTCCTCTGTATCAGTTGAGTTGTGGGGATAAACGGGAATCTTTCGAGCCTTCTCCTCTGTATCAGTTGAATTGTGGGGATAACCGGGAATCTTTCGACCCTTCTCCTCCATATCAGTTGAATTGTGGGGATAACCGGGAATCTTTCGACCCTTCTCCTCCATATCAGTTGAATTGTGGGGATAACTAGGAATCTTTCGACCCTTCTCCTCCGTTTCAGTTGAGTTGTGGGGATATCCTGGAATCTTTCGACCAGTAGCATCACCATAAGGGTTTTTCACTTCAAGCAAGTCCCTATCAAATGACCCAGAAGTTACACCGACATTTTTTTCATCTCGGCCAAAAAAGGTATGGCTTGATGGCAAAGTGGTAGTTTGCTTGTCAAAGTCGGAAGAGGAGAGACTCTCCTTATCTGCAACTCTTCTGGCCAATTCCCCTAATTTCATCTCTTGGCGTAACATATTAACATCTTCTGCTTCAGTGGGAACTGAAACAGATGGAGCAGAAGAAACTTCTCTGGTTATTGGTTGACTGGAACCAACAGTCGGATCCCTTTTTGCATTTCCACTTTTGGACAAACTTTTGACCCTAAATATTCAAACAGTATAATTAAAATCAAATATATAATGATTTATGCATCACACGTTAATCCTAGAATGTAAAAAAGATACCGGTCGGCATATCTCAGAGTGTTGAGAGTATGTTCACATGAACCAGCGTTTGGAGAAATGCAAGATATCATGACAGTTCTTGAATTGCCAACAAATGAATCACGGAGCACTTCTGTGAGTTTGCTTCCACGAAAGGGTATGTGAATCTGATCGTTGTCCAAGGCACGAATGCATTCCTTCAAAGCCAAAAGACTTTTGTTAATTTCTGCTCCCTCAATCCTGCAACGGATCCAATGACCAAAAAAATGGCAGATTATATACATCTGCATAAAAGCTTTAGTTGAATGGAATATGTAAATATACAACTGTAAAAAATTGAGCATGTGAAAAATAATATCAAGCAACATTTTGCAACGCAAGGAAAAAAAATGAACATAGACATAAGGAACCTTTCGAACAACACACTTCATAACTGCAGCTACCATATAAAATTCTCTAAGGATGCATTATTAAAAAATAAATAAATAACCACGATGCTGCTCACTCTTTATTTATCGAGCAGGCAAACTCATTGATGACATCTTACAACTGGGGGAAAAATATTAATAAGAAATAAAAGAATAGAGAACAATAAATCTGAAATACCTGGTCTGACGGTCATTATCAGTTGTATCAGCTCCTCTTTCACTACCAGCTAAATCAATAAAAGAGATTTTCCCAACAAGCTTCCCACTTTTAGACTCATTTCCATCATTATTTCTTCTTGAATCCTTTACTTCACTGTGTTTCTTAATGGCAAGTTGTAAAATAGCATGTGACCTAGAAGACTCCTCATTGGCACCAGTAGAGCCTGTACTTCTAGCTGCATTTCCCTTCTCAATATATTCTTTAACAATTTGTACATCAGACACTTCAAATTCTTGAAGTCCAACAATACAAACTTGCTGCCTCCCATCTTCTCTCATGCAAAGTTTCCTAGTACGTTAAAATAAAGTTATCTTGAGCAAAATCCTTATGTGCATAAGAAAAGGAGTACATGATGTTCTCATTTTTTAACGAATAGCAATGCACGTACAAAAATGAGAATAAAATTGAATACAAACTTTCTATCACTGAGTAGATCAAATAGCTTTCCACCATATATCTCAAAAAAGCTAAGCCACAACTTGAATCTCTGATTCCGATAAATTGGCTGGTGTAATAATCTAACAATGTCTTCAGCAGCTCTAAGAGGTAAAGGTTGCATGGTAAACGTCTTACCACTACCTGAAAGTCAAATACAAAAAGTTGTTAGACAGAGTTATGAAGAAAATAGTATTTTTCTTATATTGTATAGTATTTTTCTTTTTCTTTCTTAAAACTTCTTGCTAAGATGATTATTAGTGTATTCTTGTTATTGATTTGATCTTTTCTTTATATTCAAAAATAGATTCTGCCCTCATCATAGAAGGGCTAATGTAGAAATGGGGTGGTTCTTATATAATATTAAACCCCAATGGCTTTTGTGTAAAAAAAAATAATAATAATAAGTTCTGACACAGTATCACTATTAATAGGTAAAATCACAGCTTCCCTGAAATAATTAGGCGTATTAAACAGGTGAAAACAACCAGTTAAATTCTGAAATATTCCAGATCCTTAAAATGATTAAAAAAACTCATCAACAAACTTAGTAATATCAAATTCATTTATACCTGTTTGACCATAAGCAAAACATGTAGCCTTGGTTCGTTCAAAGATGATAGGGATAATTGGCTGTACAGTGACCCTATAAACCTATTTCAGAAAGCACAACACTAGTTTAAAACAGATTAAACAAAATCATCAAACAAGACAAGATAATATCTGGCACTAAACTCAAAGCAATCTCCATTGAATATAAACACAAGAATTGAAAGACATTTCATTACTAAACAACACCTTAAGAGGAACAAAAATAATTAATAACTGTCACCTCATCATTTGTAACATATTCATCAAGAACTGCATCAAAGCAGAACTCATGCTTCTCCACATATGCAGTTAGATCCACCTATTTAATTGTAAATTATAAACAAAGAAAATTGTGATCCAGTCAAACAACTGCCAACATCAAAATATTAAGTTAATATCATATGTCAGTTCTAAATTTTTAAAGAATGGGACCTTTAGTTTTGGTTCATGAACGCTCAAACAGACATTGTCTGATACTGTCACAATATCATCCTCCTTACGAGCAACCTCCTTCTTGTTTAGAGGTCTTTTCCGTACCTAAGCCACAATAACCACTACATGTTTTAGGACATGGAACAAAAATATGATAACATATGCTAGTAAACATCTTAAGACCAACACCAACAGACAGTCTAAGAAGCAATTCTAAATTAAGGATACAACATTGACATGCTAACAACATGTTCTTTTAAAAAGAAAATTGAGGGCATGGACAAGGACAAGGACAAGGTGACATGTCTAAGAATGGCAATGAAAAATAGATATATGTCTGCGCAAAGATTTAGATGCATGTAATTGCATTTTCATTCCAATATTATAATTCAGAACAAATAATTAAAGCACTTGTACCCATCTGTTCTTCCTTCCACACACAATATCTCCATAATAGAGAATTCATAAACTCATATATGAAAAAAAAATTATGAGAGAATCAAGGACTCCAATGAAGTTGACTAAACAAAACCAATTATCGCATGTGGCATGTGGCATCTGACAAATTAAAATTTAAGTCATTATTTTGACAAGGGATGAACTCTATAAACATTGACATTAACAAATACCACACTCAAAAATAAAAATAGCCAAATTGAAACCTCCATGGTTCCACTCTTATTGCATCTCGGGAAAAATCACTAAACAGATGCATCCATATGCAAATGAATTCAAGTCAGTATGCTAGAAGCAGTCTTCTGATGCCACTATAGAAAGCTTACCACAACTTTGATTTTAGCCACATTATTTTCTTTGGCAACATTCTCTTTTTCAATCGCAGGTAATGTAACCAACCCATCTTCATCAGCCTGGCTTCTTTGCTGCCTGCTGGTAGCTATATTAAAATCATCCTCAAATGCTCTAGTGCCACTGGGAATGAATGGTGAAGGCTCAAAGGGTTCTGAGATAACATGCTGATTAAGGGGGGAAAACAAACTATTAAAAATGAATTGCAAAATTAAAATGCAATGTAAAAAAGGTAGGCAATCTTTGCCAACACATAATGTACAGATGAATTATAGTTCCTTAGCTGGTGATGGGAGCAGGAGCATCCCCTTATATGGTTCCATTTTTACAACCTCTCCCCAAACACACACAAATTTTTTTTAAAAAAAAAGGCATTCCCATCATCAGTAATCTCTATAGTTTCCTCTATGCATATCCCCACAATAAATAAATGATAATTCATGTAAACAGCCCACAGATCTTGAAGAAATGCCAACAAAATATCAAGCAAACTAGCCAGCTTACTCTGCATGACTAGAGGTAGAAATGAGATGCCTAGAATCTGCTCCAGAATTACTACTGTTACTTCACATATATTCAAGTATAAAACTAAAGTAAAAATATTTTCCCCATTAAGCTGTTGCTCCCTAATTAATTGGCTTACGCTTACCTCAGACAAAAGTTCAGTGTCATCCATCGCATGGAGATCCAAAAGCCCAGCACCAAAATCCCCCCTAAATTCTGGAGAATAAAAGCCATCCATCGCAGCTAGTGCCCCTGAAGTTTGGCCAGTAGGCGTTTGTGGTTCAGATCCAGACTCTCCACCAAAATTTAGATTTCTCATCAGTTTAAAAAGTCTCTGCTTCTCTTCGGCAGATTGTGCTCCATAACCCTAGGCCAATTTGGGATGGGGGAACTCAATTTCTATGATACAATAATTAAACAAGTATAAATGTGCAAGAGAAAATTTGGTATTCAAAAGAGAATTGGCAATGATACTTAAAAGGAGAAATTTCACAATAACCCGTATAAACATTAAGAATAATCAGTGTGACCAACCAATAATAGCCATAGGTTTCACTAGAGAGTGAAATTAACTACATCAAACAACATTATAGACATGCAATTAGATGAGACAAGGCTAATTGTCTAGAGAAAAAGAACTTGCATTTTTTTTTATTTTTTGTACAAAATAAACTGAACAGCAGACAGATGAAACTGCAGAAGCAACTGTCCCCCAAATCAAAATGCGGTCGAATTAAAAAAAAAATCCTACAGATGACCCCCAACAATTGAAGATTGCCAAAAAAAAAAAAAAAAAAAAAAAAACGAGGCGTCGAACCTGCATGAGGAGGTTGGGGAGGAGGCGGTGATCTATGGCAGTGGAAGCCAATGGAGAGGCGAGATGCTGCAAGCCAGCCGACTGGAGCCACCGAGCCATGACCGCATCACCAGCGTCGTTTGCGGGGCCGGCATTGTGCATGGCCCCACTGCCAGCGACAGCGTGATCGTAAAACGCTGTCGCTGCCGCAGCATTGCTCTGCTGCATCTGGCCGCCCATGTGGCGCTGCGAACGTCTTTGCGGAGCCAATTTTCAAGATCTATTTAACAACGCTTCAACCAAAACATATAAAACCAATTTCAATCAATCATAACTCATCAAAGAAACAAAAATCTATAATATCAGTTTCGAAACACCAGATATTATACTCACAGTGAGGAGAAAAGTTGAATTCGAAGCAGGACATGAAAGGAATTACTCAAATAGAAATTCAAAACCTCGAAATCTGCAATTAAAAAAAATCTCGGATTCAACTCAACGATAAAGTAAAACAATGAAAGTTCATCAAGAAATTCACATGGAAACGTACCGGAATCGGATTAACGATGAAGAGGTTTACGATTGAGATCTGTAGAATAAAGAGTAATCGGAACAGAGATCAGATCTGAATCGAACTGAGGAAACAAAACCCTAATTTCATCGATCGTCGATAGAAGAAAATGGGGCAAAAAATGATAAAAAATTCACCGTCACCGAAGGTTTTATCTGTAAGATGATGAATTTGAAGAAATGTGTTGGCGATGGCGATGATGGGTAAATCTCTCTAAGCCACAGACAGAAAATACGCTTTTCCTTATATTATTAATAAAACTTTATGAAAAGCTACAAAAAATCATATCGTAATTTTGTTGATTATGATTATATTCAAATTTGATTAAACCGTTATTTTAATTCAAGTAAATGACTATTATACCCTTACTAAATTTCTACGCGTTTCCTTTGTCGTCAACGAGAAGGCTGCTATCTGACGGATATGCCCTTGCTTGAGGGCACGTTTGATTTTGGCTGCCTTGTAATTTGAATTAGAATTAAATAGTGTGAAATTTTCAAATTTAATTTTGTGAACTCTTTTTTTTTTTTTTTTTAATAAATAGCTTGATATGTTATTATTTCTTGAGATGTGTATAGCTAACTTCAAATAATTTTATTAATAACTTTTAAAACATTTGTTTCTTTCACTAAATTGTGTTGGCAAAATCTCTCTATTTAATGTTTGTTGTTTAATAATTACTTTGTGATTAACTGCATAATTTTTAACAACTAAGTTTGTTCATCTGTTAGTTAAATTTTCCTTGATTGGTAAATTGTTTTTTAAATTTGCTAATTAAATCTTAACTAAAATCTCATAAAAATATGGTTTATTTAACATACACTTAAAAAATAATAGTTTAAAAACGAAAAAATCACAAAAACTCAAATAATTATTCACAAAATAAATTATAATAATTTATGAGGAAATTTTAAATATATATATATAGTTTTTTAAATCCATAAGTATCCGGATCAATTTACGCGTACAAACAATTCATTCCAAATGTCTAAACTATTATTAAAAAAAATAGTGACAAACAAACTTAATTTAAAAAAAATAGTGACAAACAAACTTAATTTAAAAAAAAATATATATTAAATGAGGTTTTAATCTTTCAATTTCACCTACATGCAAGGCAAATTTTTTTATAGAAACAAAAGGAACAAATATATACGTCACGAAAGATAAATTTCCACTAGTTTAGCGATATCTTTCTCTTCGGTCGAAGGTTAGTCACTCTCCTGACTTTGATGTAATCTCAAAATTAAAAAAATGAACAAATATATGTGATAATTATATAATCAAAATATGCATTCACCTATTTCTCTATGTCTTGTAAGCAACCAATAAATAAATTTCCATAAATTTTGAGACTGTGAGTAAGATTTGATATAATGATTTGTTTAGCTGGTCTGGTCTGGTCTGGTCCGTCTGAAGCAAGGAAGAAACATGGCTGTGGTTGCAGGTGGGGGAGAAGAAAGACGCACGTGACACCCATGCTTTTCACCAGTTACTTGGGAATTGGGCTTTTTAATTTCAGATGGGGCCCAATATATTTCCATATAGGAATTTTATCATATCTACCCCAAAATTAATGTGTGTTATCAAAAATACCCCCTCTTCTATGATACTTTCATTTTTACCCTTTGGTTAGTTATATCCATCCCACTAACTTTAATTGTCTAGCCTCCATGTGTAAAATTAGGGGCAATTTTGATAACTTCCACATACATAAGGTAAATTTGAAAATGAGTTTTTCCAATGGGGTAGTTATGAAAATTTCCCTTCCATATACGCAGACACATACATACATGGTATATATGTAAATTTTGTGGCATTGGAAAACAAGAGTTCATTAAATTTTGCTTCCTCTTTTTTTAAATTTGAAAAAAATAACTGGTAGTGGTCTTTCTGTGTTTCTTATTCTTCTACCCGTCAAATTTTGAGAGATTCTAATATTGAAAACTCGGGACCAAATAAATATGAGTTTTAAAATTTAAAAACTAAAAAAGTATTTTTAAAGTGTGATTGTATATAAAATTTGAAATCGATGTAAGATAGAAGAAGCTCAGCTGGGCTAAAACGTAACAATACGATCGTGAAGGAGTATGTAAAAATAGGAGTTGATTAATTAGATGGATATGGTGACAGCAATATTCCAATACCAAATAAAATAAAAATAAATAAGGGCCAAAGTTTTATAGGTTATAGCGTAAATATTTATAATTTCTCCACGCTCCTATCTGCTTACATGGATTCTAGTTTTGTTTTTTTTTTTCCTCATATATAAAGCAAAGAAGAACAACATAGATAATGATGAATGCATTTATTTAGATGATTTCCTTAACAAAAATAAAAAATAAAGAAATTTAAAATTCGGAATTAATATTTATCCAATTTTGCTTTAGTGGGGCCAATTGACCAAGAATGAGAAGCTGGTGGATCTCAAAGTGGGCCAACCGGAAAAGAAAAAAAAAAACCTTTTATTTTCTTTGTTATTATATTTACTAACCCATCATAACTTCAAATGCACTTCTTTTTTTTAAACAAACAAAAGTCTTGCTTTTACTTAAAGCATGTAAGAGAGAGGGTTGGGGGATATATCACCTTTCGTTTTCCATTTTTTTTATATTTAGTAAAGTTGTTTTTATCTTTTAATTGTCCTAATAATTTGATTTCCCATCCTTTTTTTTTTCAAAACATTTTTACATTTCCATATTCAATTTCCCGCTTTCATTTTCTTTTAAAGTCTTCGAGAGCGCGTTATGTATTACACAACTAATTGATGGTCATAATAAATCTAAATAGAAAAGACATTCGATTTATAACCATTTTATTTTCCGTTTTTTTATTTTGAGTTTAATAACTTTTACACGAGAATTTTCAAAAACAAATTAATTTATCATTTTTTAATACAAATATTATTTCAAAACTTTTTTGGTTTTAAGCTTCTTATTTTTTATTAATTTAAAGTAAAAAAAATTGCTTATCAGATAATTATTTTCTAAAATTAAAAACATAAAATTAATTGGTTATCAACAGGATACATAATTTAAATGATCTTTCTTTCCCCTTCAGATCTCAAATGCAAAGATTTTCTAAATGGTCTTGAAAGAGGGAAATTAATTAAGAAGAGTTTTAAATGGGCTAATGTTGGGCTGAGTTATATATAAATGGTCATGGACTGTAGAGAAAATAAGGCCCAACTTAAGCCCATCTGATCATGGCAGTAGGCTGGATTAAAATGAGCCTCGTGGGTTTTGCCAGTTGTCAAAACGAAGTGAGTCTGAATCTTGAGCCCTCACAATTCCTTGATGGGCCTTAATTCTGCCCATAGGCTGGCCCAGGCTCGAAGAAAATCTCCGGGATATCTTGCATTTCGTAATTTACGCATTTTATTTATATTTTAAAAGTCCGTCTCACGAGAAAATAAGAGAAATTGATTTTATCGTCTCATAACGAGGCGACAATTTGATTGTGCGTGGAAAGTAAGGTGACCATGAGAAAAAATAATATCACAATAAAAAATTCTTAAATGGGATGGTACAGTGGGTCTATATTCACTCTTAATTTATAAAAGGGAGGTTTCTAACAAGGAGATAACCTGAAATTTCTCATCTAAATTTCATCAATGTCGTGTGATTGGTATTGAATCAAAATTTCTTTTACGCTTTCTTTTGATTTTTTTTTTTCTAATCATTTCAATTTTCCTTCCTTTTGGGTACGAGATTTAATTGATGAAAAATGAGGAAGAAAGGACTGATACATCTTATTCAAGAACCGAATAATCTTCTTCTTCACCATCACAATTTCATTTATTAATTGGTATTGAATCAAAATTTCCAGACGGAGGAATTAATTTTTTATTTTAAGCTCATGTTAGCAAAGCTCTTGTTATCAGCCTGTTATGAGGGTTTGTTAGTTGTTAGCTGCTTGTTATATTTTCTCCGTTGCAACTGATAATGAGAATGACTCTCTTCACTTTGCTTCTTCCTCATCTTTCCCAATTCTTGATCTTCTTCTTGTTAGATATAGTTGCTCTTTTCTTAACAAATTGGTATCAGAGCTTCGGTCAAAACAAGAAGATAACATCCATGGCGAATCACAAGTTCGAGGTGGAGAAGTTCGATGGAAGTGGCGATTTCGGCCTGTGGAAACTGAAGATAAGGGCTGTGATGGTGCAAAGGAAGACGTTGATTGCATTGGAAGAGAGACCGGTGTGGCCAACTGGATCAACCGAAGAACACAAGCAGAACGTTCTTGACAATGCTCATAGCATTTTGATCTTGCATCTTAGCGATAATGTACTGAGACAAATCGCAGAAGAAGACACAGCCCTCAAGATCTGGAAGAAGCTTGACTCGATTTACATGGCTAAAGATCTTTCGAATAAGATCTATGTAAAGGAAAAGCTGTTTACATTTAAGATGAATCCACTGAAGACATTGACAGAAAACCTCGATGAGTTCAAGAAATTGACCATTGATTTCAACAGTCTAGGGGACGAAATTGGAGATGAGAATGAATCAATCTTGCTGTTGAACTCCTTACCTGAAGACTATAGAGAGGTAAAAACTGCCATGAAATATGGTAGGGAAAGACTCTCAGTCGCAGATATCATTTCTGCTGCAAGATCGAAATAACTTGAACTAAATGTGGATAAGAGGGATTCTGCAGCAGCTGACAGCTTATATGCTCATGGAACTAAAAGGAACAACTTCAAGAATACAAGATTCTCTGGGAAATCGAAGAACAAGTCAAAATTGAAATGTTTCCTCTGTCATAAAGAGGGGCATTTCAAGAGGGATTGTCCAGAAAAGAAAAATCATCAAGAAAAGGGAAGAAAGAGAGAAGCCAATGGAGAAGCATCCTATGGGGAAGATGGTTTCACCTTTGCAGAAGCCTTAACAGTAGAGGAAGGTGCAAATTCACAAATGAATGATAAAAGGGAGAAAGAGTGGGTCCTTGATTCAGGGTGTTCATATCACATGACCCCTTCTAAAAACTGGTTCAAAACTTATAGAGCTTGCAGTGGAGGCACTGTCTACATGGGAAACAACCATATATGCAATGTGGCTGGTATTGGGACAGTGGAGTTTAAGCTCTCTGATGGTACAACCAGGATGCTGAAGGATGTAAGGCATGTTCCCACCCTAAAGAGGCATTTAATCTCTTTAGGGACACTAGATGAACAAGGGTGCAGTTACAGTGGTAAAGGAGGCTTGCTGGAGATCAGACTGAATGGGAAGTTGATTCTTGAAGCAAGGAAAGAAAATGGCCTGTATTGGGTAAAGAATACAGCAAACAGTGGAGTCTCCCTTGTAGCAGAATCACAAGACATGTCTGAATCAGACCTTTGGCATAAAAGACTGTCTCATATCAGTTCCAAGGGAATGTATGAATTGTCAAGACAGGGTATTCTACCAAAAGGTGTCTCTGAAGGCCTCACATTCTGTGAGCATTGCATATTGGGCAAGACAAAAAGGCAGTGCTTCAAGAAGGGAGAACATTATACAAAGAAAATACTTGACTATGTGCATGCTGATCTTTGGGGACCAACAAAGACAGCTTCAATAAATGGATCTAGGTACTTTCTTTCCTTGATAGATGATTACTCAAGAAAGACTTGGGTGTATTTTCTGAAAACCAAAGATGAGACACTGGGGAAATTCAAACAGTGGATAGCATTGGTGGAAAATCAAACTAACAAGTCAGTGAAACACTTGAGGACAGACAATGGGCTGGAATTTTGTGGAGAACTTTTTGATGTTTTTTGCATAGAAAGAGGGATTATAAGACACAAGACACGGGGCATACACCCCAACAAAATGGAGTGGCGAAAGAATGAATAGAACCATTCTTGAAAGAACTAGGTGCATCATGCTAGATGCATCGATAAAGAGAGTCTTTGTGGGAGGCAGCGGTGTCAACCGTGGTGTATACAATCAATAGAGGACCAAATTCATCACTTGGTATGAAGACACCAGAAGAAATGTGGTCTGGGCATCCTCCAAATCTAGAAAATCTGAAAGTCTTTGGTTGTGTAGCCTTCATGCATATTTCACAGGGAAAGTTGAAACCAAGAGCAGAAAAATGTCTGTTTCTTGGGTATCCTGAAGGGGTGAAAGGGTTCAGGTTATGGAATCCTAGAGAAAGAAGGTGCATAGTAAACAGAGATGTGATATTTAGAGAAAAGGAGATGTTTTACAATGCAAGAGAAGGAGGAGCAGAATCTGAAAATGCCCCAAGTAAAAAGGGAGCTGTTTTTGAGGTGGAGCCCTTAGAGACAGAATTTGATATCTCTGTTCCTTTGGTAACTCATCAGCCAGTGTTAGAAGAAGGTGAATCTTCATCTCATGTTGATGAAGAACCTCAAAACCTATCAAACTATTCCCTGGCCAGAGACAGAGAAAGGAGAGACATCAGACCCCCCAGCAGGTTTGATGGTGAAAACTTAACAGCATATGCTTTTAATGTAGTTTCTGAGTTCTGTGATGAAGAACCAGCAAGTTTCCAACAAGCAACCAGTGGACCTGAAGCTAGGAAGTGGATACAAGCAATGAATGAAGAGATGACTTCTCTGAATCAGAACCAAACTTGGATTTTGGTTCCAAGACCTACTGATCAGAAACTCATTGAATCCAAATGGATATATAAAAGGAAAGAAGAAATTCCTGGTGTGCAGCCTTTGAGGTTCAAAGCTAGATTGGTGGCAAAGGGGTATACTCAAAGAGAGGGAATAGACTACAAAGAAGTATTCTCACCTGTTGTAAAACATAACACCATTCGAATCCTGCTAGCAATTGTGGTTCAAAGAGATTTGGAGCTACAACAGATGGATGTAAAGACAGCTTTTCTTCATGGAACTTTGGAAGAAAAGATCTTTATGAATCAGCCACAGGGATTTGAGGTATCTGGCAAAAAAGACATGGTTTGTTTACTGAAAAAATCTTTGTATGGGCTGAAGCAATCCCCTAGGTGTTGGTACAAAAGGTTTGATGACTTTGTACTAAGCATTGGGTTCAAAAGGAGTTTATTTGACAGCTGCACATATGTGAGAACAATAGAGAAACAGGAATCCATTTTCTTGTTACTATATGTAGATGACATGCTATTGGCAGAAAGATGCAAAGAAGACCTCAATCTTGTCAAAAAGTCAATTAAATTGATCTTTGACATGAAGGATTTGGGGGATGCCAGGGGATACTTGGGATGGAAATCATCAAGGATAGACAGGAAGGAATTCTTTGTGTCAAACAAGGGAAATCTTGTAAGAAAATACTTGCAAAGTTCAATATGCAAGATGCAAAGGCGATCAAGGGTCCTTTAGCTCAACATTTCGATTGTCTCAATAAAATTCCCCTCAAGTTGATGACTTTGAACACATAAGGTACATGAACTCTGTTCCTTATGCTAATGCAGTAGGCTGCCTGATGTATCTTATGGTGTGTAGTAGACCAGATCTGGCATATGCAGCTAGTGTGACTAGTAGATACATGGCCAATCCGGGTAAGAGACATTGGGAGGCTGTCAAATGGATATTTAGATATCTTAGAGGGACATCAGAGGTGGGATTAGTCTATAAGAAGAGTGACAATCCTGAAATACTTGGCTTTGTTGATGCTGATTTTGGGGGAGATCTAGATAAAAGAAGATCTATGATAGGTTACATCTTTACTTTGGGAGGGAATGTAGTGAGCCTGGAGGTCAGTTTTACAGCATGTGGTAGCCTTATCAACTACTGAGTCTGAATTCATAGCTTTGGCAGAAGCAACAAAGGAAGCAGTTTGGTTGGCTGGAATTGTGAAAGAGTTTGGAATAAAGCAAGCTTGTGTGAAGGTGATGTGTGACAATCAAAGTGCCATATATCTTACAAGGAATCAGCAATTCCATGAGAGGTCAAAACATGTAGATGTCAAATTGCATTTCATTAGAGAAGTGATTGAAAGGAAAGAAGTTGCTGTTGAAAAAGTGCATACTTCTGAGAATTTGGCAGACATGCTGACTAAAGTGGTTACACAACAGAAATTGAACTTTTGTATGAAAAGTGCTGGTATAATGTAGCAGATTTTACATGTTTTCTGTTCTGTTTTGCTTTGTAAATTTGTTGTTTTACTTGTAATTGTTCACATAGGTGGAGATTTGTTAGAATGTACTGAACACATTAGCAAGTCTATTTTAGAGTCAACTTTTAGTCAGCTCATGTTAGCAAAGCTCTTGTTATCAGCCTGTTATGAGGGTTTGTTAGTTGTTAGCTGCTTGTTATATTTTCTCCGTTGCAACTGATAATGAGAATGACTCTCTTCACTTTGCTTCTTCCTCATCTTTCCCAATTCTTGATCTTCTTCTTGTTAGATATAGTTGCTCTTTTCTTAACAATAATATTACAAGTTTAATGTGTTTTTCGTTTTAAAAGTCTAGTCGTCCTTTTCATTTTCATTAATGATATTTTTGCCAAGGTTGCCTAGGTTTGATTGGAAGAGGACATCAAAGCAAAGCCTAAGGATGGTTTACAAATACCAGTCAATTCATATGGTTTGATTTGGTTTTGTAAATAAATACCGTTTTTCCTTTCTAATATAAAACTCAATCAAGGTTTCGGGCAATTTTTTTTTTCTTAATTGTTATTTAGTAAAACTATGAGTTCGTTCACAAGGTTTATCGCGATTTTAAATTTAATCGCGCAGGTCTTGCTTTATTTATGACTTCGTTCATGACGTGACACGTTTTCTTATTGACTTTATATACTAAATACTCAGGTGCTGACAATGATATCATATAGACTTTTTTTTATTTTAAAAAAATAGTTAATTATTAATTGTAATGGATATTGAATTCCAATAACTCACTGTTTTTCTAAAAAATAATCTATATCGATATCCTTGTCAGCATGTGGGTGTTTACTATTAATGTCAATTAAAAGGAAAACGTGTTATGTCAAATAATTTGAATTTAAAACACAATGTGGGATCAAAATAAAATAGGGGTGAGTTTGGGATACATTTTGAGAAAAATGTTCTTAGATAAACACTTTTTCTATAAACACTCGTTAGATAAACACTAATTAAGTGTCTTCTTTAAAAAGACGAGTGTTTCCAAGTGTTTTTAGAAATTTAAAAAGTATTTTTATGATGTAGTAAAACATCATATAAAAATTAAAAATTGTTTTTAGTGGATGAAAAACCGTCTCAAATTCACCCAAAGTAAGGTACTCGTTAGAGATGAAATTTAAAGTTTTCAAATATTTTAGACTGAATTAAAATTTGAACTAAACATTAGGGACCAAATTTTAAATTTTCCATTGTTAATGGACAAATGTATATTATAATGTAGTGTTTTCAATAACGTATTTTTTCTAACGAAAAGCAATTATTTTTTCATCTAAATTATTGTTTTATTAATTATTTTCAAGATAGTTAAATACTTTATTATTAATAAAAGATGTCTTATGTCAATTTTCGGCCTAACTTGAAATAATATCAAGTCTACAACTCCGTTCATAGACTTGGCTTGTTGGGTCAATTTTGAGCTGAGTTTAGGATAAACTCGCTATAATTTATCGTTTGATCATAGGTTTTAAGCCGGTGTTTATTGTTTATTTATTTAGAAGTAGTTATTCTTCAACATGGTGTTTCTCAGGTATTCGAACTATAATAAATTTTAAAATTTCTGATGATTTTATTTGAAATATGTTATATTCATAAACTATAATATTTTAATTTCTTTACTTCCTATGATTAACAAATAAAGTATAACCTAAAAATAAAAGGGAAAAACTGTAAATTCATGGATGCGGTGAGATACATGGAAAAGATAATTTTCATAACTACCTTCTAAGAAAATTCAAATTATAAAAAACTCTCCATATTATAAAAAGTTTCATAATTACCTTAAAATTAGTAACCGACTTCATTATCACGAAAATAACTGTCAATTAAGGTAATTTTTTCTCTCTAAATTATGATAGTTTTGAAAACTATACTTAATTTAAAGATAATTGTGATAATTCCTCTCCAGTATTGTCACATCCTTTAACGAGGCTTATATACTGAGTAGAAATCCTGAAACCTTGGACTGACAGGTTAAGCCCATAGAAAACCTGAAACAATGAGATCGTGCTTAATAAACAGCTTTAGGCCCACCCGCCCATATATATATATATATATATACAAGTTTTGCCACACATATTACTGAGTGACAGAAGTTGAAAATGATAATTTACCATAAAAATAGATAAAAATGCTCTTTTTTTAAAAAAATAAATTATTTCTTCTCAAGGAAAAAATTTACTTGAGAAGAATAGCTTTTAATATCATTATGATTCTAAAATTGTAATTTATTTAATATATATCATCATCATTTTTTCCAAAAATACACGAGAAATTTTCTCGTAAATAATATTAAAGATATATATGAAGGTTTGAAATAAAAAATAGTTAGATTAAATTGTATCATATTTTGCTGTTTGATTTTTAATTTTTAAAATTTTAATATAACTAATTAATTAGATTTGATGGGTTTTTTTTTTAATTAATTTTGTCATATTTCATTTCATTTGAATAATTAAATGAGCTTTTATTTTCTTTATATTTGAAATATATATAATTATTATTAGGATATTGTTTCTGAAGCAATGCGGCGGGAGATTTATACTGTGTGGGAACAGCGAATGCGATCGGCATAACGATAAGATCTTACACCGTCAATTTAAGTGATCATCATCATCGAGCTGTCGTGATTCACGTTGACTAAGAAATGTCAATGTGGCGCGTGTATATACAGACAAGTGTTTGCCTCATTGGGTGACCAATGAGAAGAAAATAAGATCCTTTTTCCATTTCTCGAGGACCCTATCCATTTATAACTTCGAGGATTATTATTACAATATCCTCCTAATCCATGGAGAATATTCTTAGCTCAGCGTGAGACTCACGTCCTTTTGTCTATTTTTTTTTGGATAATAGTCCTTTTTGTCTATTTAAAACTATAAAATTTAATAACAATCAACCAAAATGAAAATAAAATATTTACCTATCGTTTTGATGTGTTTTTCGTTTATATGGTGATTTTTTAGTATTAAAATTAATAATTTAAGGAGGTAATTTATCTTAATAAAAATTTTATATTCAATATTTAATTTTAATATTTTATAAAATTTAGAGGGTCAATTGTTTAAACTGAAAGTTTAAAAATGTGATTATTATAATTCTATAGTTCATGTTTGATTTATTTAAATTTTCTAGCAATTTATTTAAAAAAATATGAAGATTGGTCAAATTAGTGGAGTTGGGAAGGGGGGAGTCGTATTATTTTGGTTTCATTGAATAACTTCTCACATAGAAGATAAATTATTTGATTTGGTATACATAATGTGACTCCTCGCGATATTATTATATGAGTATTATTGATCTTTTTTTTCTTATTAAAATCGCCCAATAAAATAAATTATTTAATATGATTGTCACAAATTTTAAGAATAAGTAAAATTAATATAATAATAAAATTAAATCAATGATGCATGGTGTTGATTTTAGTGTATGTGACCTTTTTCTTATTAGATTAGATGTGAGTAAGGAAGGTTATATATCAATAAGAAGATAAGTTTTGTTTGTATATGTGGTAGGCTAAGCATGATGAAGTTATTTTTTATTTTTTATATATATTTCTTTTAGTAATAAAAAATAATTATGTGAAATTTTTATTTTTTAAATAGAAGACAAGAACTTTCAATTATTTAAAAAGTAACCTCAATATTTAGATCCACCACGTGAAAATAATTGAAATTAGTAGACCCCATCATCATCATTATTTTTGTATAAGATATGAAGGTGAGAATTAAGGTGTCACAATGGTACAAAGACGATAACTTTATCAATCTGTCATCCTCTATTTCCACCTCCATCTCCACCTCATAAATTATTTCTCATCCGGTTAAAAATCTCCATTTTAAAATATTAGAGAGAAATTTATTTAGAGAATGTTATTTGTTTACAAATTATTTTATATAAATTTTAAATTATAATTAGATTATAATTTATCATTATGTGAACATATAATTCATAAACTTTATATTTTATAATTAAAAAAATATACCATAAATAGTAAGAGTATGAAAAATCTTAATTATTACATCACCAGAAAAGAAATGATCAAAGCATGACACAGCCTGCAAGTCGAGGACAGAATGGGAAAAAAAAAATTCATATCTATCCTTTTATTGGGAGTCGTGCTGAATTGGGGATTTCCCGTTTCCATACCATCCCATGCTGAGTTACGTCTCGTTTTTGTTCTTTCACTTGAAATAGAGAGACCCTTCTTTCATCTTCTTTCCCATTTTTATTTTTACAATAAAAATTTGATCTTGAGAAATAATATAGCCATCTTAAAATCTCACAGACATGGGCAGTAATCCAAAAGGAAGAACAGTAATGGAAGTTGGAGCTGATGGGGTTGCTGTTATTACCATCATCAACCCTCCTGTTAACTCTCTTTCTTTTGATGGTAACAGTTTTTCTCTTTATTTCATTGTTATCTCAATTTTTTTTTCCTTTTTTCTTTTTCTAAGTGTTCTGTTCTTTAGGTTTGATTGGATTTATGAAGTAGTATTCATTTAAATGCTTACTTGATTTAATCAGAGAGTTTTAATGAAATTTTTTTTTTCTTTGTGATTTAAATCTTTACGTATAAAATACAGTATTATCAAGCTTAAGAGAGAGTTATGAACAAGCCTTGAGAAGAGATGATGTGAAGGCAATTGTGGTAACAGGTGATTGTGAAATGAAATTAATTTTATTCATGAGTTTTGAGTTATGAATTGTATTAAACTCATGGGATTGATTTTAAAAAAATAATAATAATCTTTTGATGTTAATTTGGAGTACTGTAGGTGCAAAGGGAAAGTTTTCTGGTGGCTTTGATATAGCTGCCTTTGGTGGAATCCAAGGAGGAAAGGGTGAGTGATCTGATATTCTATATATGATGGTTGATTAACATTCTCATTAACTTGTCTTCCCGACGTCCAGTGTTGTATGCTCGTGTCGTTATTCCATTATTTTGACTTAATCAATTCTATGGGGGTTTTTTCAATAATTTTTCTCTAGTTTTTAATTCTAAGAAACAAAATTTAAGTGCTATATTTTTCACTGTGTAAACTTGACCTGTTAGTAAAACATATTTCAGGAGGGCAACCAAATGTTGGCAACATATCAGTAGATGTGATCACTGATATTTTTGAAGGTAATGATTTAAAATCTTATCTATATTTTTCTTTGTTTTATTCATTGTCAAGAGAGATTTATGCCTGTTATGGTATATTGGGTGATTCTTAGTCTTCTCCTCTGTCAGCTTCCAGAAAACCAGCAGTTGCAGCAATTGATGGACTTGCTCTGGGTGGAGGGCTAGAGGTTGCAATGGTATGTGTCTAGCTATTTTATTCAGATTTGGTTCTTATTAGGATTTTACTGTTACAATCACTTCAATGACTTGAACTATCAGGCGTGTCATGCTCGATTATCGACTCCTACAGCACAATTAGGACTGCCTGAACTTCAGCTTGGAATTATTCCTGGTTTTGGAGGTATAATTTTTCTTTTTTACTTCCATAGATTGGCTCTGTAAGACTGTTATATATATCTTTTTAGCTTTTTATGGAACCTTGACATTGTTATGAATAGGTACATGAAAAATGAATGAAGAGTTATTTTGAGTTTTCTATCACATGTGTTCTTAATGGAAATACTTTTCAACTAAATGTGAAGATTGAGGAATTATTGACCATTGATGTGTAATAGAGATAAGTACTTTGCCCAGCAGTGTTATTTAGATTCTCATTGTACATAAATGCGATAAAAACCCGATCAACATGACTTCTTGGAATGGTTGGTGTATTTTTTTTTTTTTGCTTTTGTTAATCTCAAAATCCTAAATTACACAGGAACTCAGCGACTTCCACGTCTTGTTGGTCTTACAAAGGCTATTGAGATGATGTTGGTAAGCTAAACATATATTATTTTTAACATGTTCGATATATATATGCATATGCATACATATACTAATTTCTGCTCTTCTTTTATCCCGGGCATCGGTGTATACAGACATCAAAGCCAGTTAAAGGACAAGAAGCTTATTCTTTGGGACTTGTGGATGCCGTAGTCCCTGCTGAAGAGTTGATCAATAGTGCACGCAAATGGGCTCTCGATATCTTGGAGAGGAGAAAACCCTGGATTCTCAGTCTTCACAGGACTGATAAGCTAGAGTCTCTCGCTGATGCTAGGCAAATATTTAAATTTGCCAGAGCTCAGGCAAGGAGACAGGCTCCAAACCTTAAGCACCCATTGGTCTGCATTGATGTCATTGAAACGGGTGTCATTTCTGGTCCACGAGCTGGACTATGGAAGGTTTCTTATCCGACTAAAGTTTTTTATTTTCTACTTTTCTTTTTCATTTTCAAATCAGAGTCCTTTGTAACTATTTATCTTCTTTTGTTTACTGCAGGAAGCTGAAGAATTTCAAGTTCTTCTTCATTCAGATACTAGTAAAAGCTTAATTCATATCTTTTTCGCTCAGCGTGCAACGACAAAGGTTAGAAAATGAAGCACTAAGACACGAATGCTATATCGTTTTTATATAAGTGCTTGCTATTTAGTCTCTTGATCTTTGCATGTTCACAGTTATATCAAATGTCTGTTGTTGTCCTTATTCGGCAATTGTCTCTATTTATGGTTTTTATAGTAGCCTAACCAAATGAATGGCATATAGTTGAATATTCATTACTAAGTTTAAGGATTGTTGTATGCCCCAATTCACATCAACATTTCTCGTCTTCTGAAAATTAACAGGTCCCTGGGGTTACTGATCTCGGGTTGAGACCAAGACGAATCAAGAAAGTTGCTATTTTGGGTGGAGGATTAATGGGATCTGGAATAGCTACAGCATTGGTTCTAAGCAACTACCCTGTGGTACTTAAGGAAGTGAATGATAAATTTTTGCAGGCCGGTATTGGTAGAGTCCGAGGTAAGCCTTTGATTTGGTGATTGTAAATATGCTTTTGTATTTGTCCATTCAATTTCCAGTGGTGGTTAATTTCTGAATTGACATATTCTACTACAGCAAACCTACAAAGCCGAGTCAAAAGAGGGAACATGACGCAAGAGAAATTTGAGAAGACTCTTTGCCTACTCAAGGGTGCCCTTGACTATGAAAGTTTTAAAGATGTTGATATGGTGATCGAGGTAATTCATGTTTTTTTATCTCGTCATTCGTTTCCTTTGGCTTTTCCCCGAGCTTATGGGCAGTAGTTCATGCCAGTTTTGTTGTTCTTGAACAGGCTGTTATTGAGAATGTTTCTCTGAAGCAACAGATCTTTGTTGATCTTGAGAAATATTGCCCACCACATTGCATGCTTGCTACTAATACTTCCACAATAGATTTGGAACTGATAGGAGAGAGAACAAAATCTCAAGATAGGATTATTGGTGCTCATTTTTTTAGGTACATCCAGCAAAACAACCATGCTATTTACCTCCTCCCTTGCTTTCCTTCTGTCTTACCCATTGAATTGTGCCTTTTTCAGTCCAGCTCATGTCATGCCACTATTAGAAATCGTGCGTACCAAGCATACATCTGCACAAGTGATTGTTGATTTGCTAGATGTTGGGAAGAATATAAAGAAAACACCGGTTGTTGTTGGGAATTGCACGGGTTTTGCTGTCAATAGAATGTTTTTTCCGTACTCTCAAGCTGCGATGTTACTCGTAGAACGTGGAGTAGATCCCTATCAGATTGACAAGGTCATTTCCAAGTTTGGAATGCCGATGGGACCTTTCAGGTTTTAAAATTTGGGAGTTTGCTGCATATTCTCTTCTCATTTAATCACAATGAAGTTTCTCTGAACTGCTCTTGTACTTTTCTTTCAGGTTGTGTGACCTTGTTGGTTTTGGCGTGGCAGTTGCAACTGTCACTCAGTTTGTTCAAGCTTTTCCGGAAAGAGTTTACAAATCTATGCTAATTCCTCTTATGCAAGAAGACAAAAATGCAGGTAGTATTGTCTTTAATCATTCAAAAAATTCATGGTTTATGTAATTGAATATGTCGGTACCTTTATACTTCCCTTGTTAGAAGGTATTTATCAAAACCAACATTCCTTTGAAGAATCCTATCTATAATTCCAGGTGAATCGACTCGTAAAGGGTTCTATGTCTATGACCAGAGCCGCAAAGCCGGGCCAAATCCTGAGTTAAAGAAATATATTGAGAAAGCTAGGAGCATTTCCGGTGTTTCGATCGATCCTAAGGTCTCTCTCTCTAAGAGTTCATCTAATGATCAAATGTTATAACACCCCACAGCTTTTCTTTTGTAACAAAAGTATTAGATAGCTTATGGAAGTGATGCTTCTTGTGGTAATCTAAAAACACTTTCTATGACAATTTATGTGGATGTAGCTCTCAAAGTTATCAGAAAAGGACATTGTGGAGATGGTTTTCTTCCCGGTGGTGAATGAAGCATGCCGTGTTCTCGCCGAAGGCATTGCAGTCAAAGCTGCAGACCTTGACATTGCTGGTGTCATGGGCATGGGATTTCCATCTTACAGGTTTTTTTTTTTTGTATATTTAATCTCAGTTTGAAAGACTCCCTCAGTTTCAAATATTAGTGCATAAAATTGTGAGGCCCTCTTGAAACAGGGGAGGACTCATGTTTTGGGCTGATTCTCTTGGATCGAAATACATTAATTCAAGGTTGGAGGAATGGTCAAAACTATATGGTGGATTCTTCAAGCCTTGTGAATACTTGGCTGAAAGAGCTTCTCAGGGTGCAACTCTGGTGAGATATCTGTTATTAGATTAGTTACTCCGACTTGTAGTTGAGAAATAATTCAAGTCTAGTTTGGGATGTGACGCAAAACCGGTGCATCCGAGTATCGGATTAGAATAATGTCTTTTTACATTAATTTTGAATTGAAGTTCTAAGAGACTAATGTCTTGTTACATTAATTTTGAATTGTTTGTTCGGTTCTGAGTCTCTGTTCCTTACATTTTATATGATCATTCCAAATTGGATCAACACATTGATCTTTTCTCTATCAATATCATAACTAATTGGTGATTTTTGTGTGTGGCAGAGTGCTCCGGTTGGTCGTGCCAAACCTCGAATGTGAGATCAATCTACTGCTCATCCAACCAGATGGGATGACCAACCTCGAATGTGAGATCAATCTACTGCTCATCCAACCAGACGGGATTTGTTTTTAGCATCGCATCTTAAAATTCAGATGAGAGGCCTGGGATTTGAGTGGCCTTGGAAGAATAATAATATGTATGAAACGTTTGAGATTGTATCTCTGAATGAAACATGCTCGAAGGACTTCAGTCACTTGCGGGAAAGTTTTATTTCTGTTGCTATTGTTTATTATATCATCCTTTGATTGGAGCGACCAAGTTTTTTTTCTACTGCATCCTTCTTAAGGAACTGCACTATTTATATATTCTAATTATAAACAAGTAGTTTTATATCTCATTTTAATAAGTTTCGAACGGATACGAAAGTAGATGAAAATTAATATTTGGTTAAACTCGTATGAATTATTTTATCATTATTTTAGTTCTTTCAAAATGTTCACAAATATGAAATAACTCTGTCGATATCGTTATACATGTCAATTTCCCTTATTTTTAAATCTTTAAATCTGGAGACAAATTCTAACACGCGTGCAGTATTGAAAATTGAAAAAAATTTATACTAGTACTTTATAAAATGTCATGTAAAATTGTGTCAATAGAAAGAAATAAATTTCCATCTCCATCCGATAATTGAAGTCGAATAGGATCAAACCTGTTGCAATTCATTCGGCTTTGCCCACGAATCCTACCAGCACCTAGACCTAGGGAGTGGGGGTTTGGGGTGCGGCGCGTGCTAGTGTTCCAGCCATACGCGCTCCATACATCTAGCAGCCCTGCTTATTCTACAACATGGAACTCTTTCCCATTCCATGCAAGCAAATATGTGATCCTTCACAGATACTATGGGGAAGTAGGGAACCTTACACGGAAATAAAGACCATAAAATCTATTTCTCACCACGTTTTTAATTGTGATGAGCTAAAATCAAGATGCTATTCAAAGATCCTGCAAATATCAAACTCAATGCTGTAGTCTTTGTAACTCTTTGGCTCTTTGGAAACCTCCCTCTTTTGTAAGCTTAAAAAAAAACCTCTATTGATTACATACATGCATGCATGATAAATAACGATAAGCAAAGGAAATATTTCAACCAATAAATCCTCATTGAAGAGAAGGAACATCATATCATAGCTGGCAAAGAAGGGCATAGCCGAAATCAATAATATTACATTTCATTGAAGCTAGTGCCAAGGACCCAAATTACTCAATCAAGTGCTCCAAGTCTTGCAGGCTTTTGATTAGGATCTTAACAAGCTCAAGAAGAATAGCTTCCAAGAAGATTGAAATCACGCTTTTAATAGAACCGTGGAATCACATGTTTTATTTTTTCATTAAAAAAACCGATATTTCTATGTTCACCGAGTTTGAACTTTGAATGCAAACTACCACTTCGCGACATTTTGGTAGTTGCAAATCTCATCCATGAAGGTGGCCCCTAGAACTAATTAAATTTCAAGCAAGGTTAACTGGAATTCACAGGCAACAAGGCTTGAAACATACACATCTCCAGACAAATCTTTTTCCTAAGAAAAGAGAGTGTCTCGCTTTACCTGATGGCTACCCCAAGATCATTCAGCTTGTCACAATGAGGAGTGGGAAGATTTTTATTCCACTGCCGTCTCTGGTATTCTACATGACAATAACGCCAAAGCATGGTTTTATAATCCTTCATCACATTATTCTCTATGTTAGCTCGAGATGGGCTTCCAAGAGGATATTTCACATCAAAGTCTGATGATTTGACATAAAATTCCACATCATGTTTCTCAGTTGCCATCGGAATAGTATAGGAGTAGTTTTTATGCAAAGAATAGTCCGGCTCTGAGAGGGGCAGATAAGCCAACAAGAAAATTAACAAGAATGGTAACATTGGAAGAAGAATCAACAAGTTGGGACCTCCACTACTAAACTCTTCCCTCTGTTGGCTGCTCACACCTGCAGATCTATAAACATGACTTGACCGAAACACGTTTCCCTGACCAAAGAATGCCCTGAAGATCTCATCAGGATCAAAATCTTCATCAAACAAATCATGACCAGTTCTCCTCCTCCTATGCCTAACATTATGCTGCTGATTAAACTCATATTGGTCAACCAAACCCGTGTGGTCATATTGCCTCCTCAAGCCATCATCACTCAAACACTTGAAAGCCTTACATAATTTCTTGAATGCTTCATCTGAACCAGGAGCCTTGTTCTTATCAGGGTGAACTTTCAAGGACAATTTTCGATAAGCCTTCTTAATCTCTTCAACCGAACTAGTCTTCTCCACTCCAAGAATCTGATAATAGTCCCTGTTTCTATTAATCTGCCTAATCAATTGAACATGCTCTTCGGTGTAATTACGATCCCCATTTAAACCCTCAACAGATTTCATTGAAGCAGGAACACCCCCTACATTTCCTGCACGATTTTCATTGGCGGAAGGAGCAGTTGAACCTGAATCAAGCTCCTCACAAGCAATCAAAAGCTCATCAATTTGCAAAGTATGATTAAGGCGACGAGCAATTTTAATAAATCTAAGTGCTCGCTCTTTATTGCCCGACGCAATTGCTTCTTCCGCTATATGAATACATCTCAAAGCTTCATCCTTGTTTCCATCCATGATAACACCTGCAAAAAAAAAAAAAAAAAAAAAAAACCTAGGTCACCTGATTTCCTAAATCCGAAATTCAGATACAAGTCCAGGTAGAATAATCACAAATTCAAGCTGAATTAAACTGAAAGAATTCAAGCGTCAACTCACGCAGACAATACAGGCAACAAGTACATAAAAAAGAAACGAAAAGCTAGAGAAAACAGCATCATTCAGAACCAAAAAAAATCAGAGAGAAATTCGGAAAATGAGGGAAAAAGAAAGAGAATCGTACCTGAAAAAGAAAGATAATAATCGGAATTCAGAACCAGGCTCTGAGAGAAGGCCTCGCTCGTTCCCTTGGCCCTCCGACGACGGAGAACTTTTTATGCGATCCTTCGATTTGGAAGGAATAGGATGCTATACTGCTACCGTAGATTTTCAGGGAGAATTTTGACATTGACTAGAAAAACAATCATAATTTTTTTTTTCCTAAAAAATCCAACTTATGTGGTATTGGCCTTTTAAGTCAAAGGTTAGAGTTTATACTTGTCTAACCCGGGAAAATTCTTTCGAGTAATAGTAAGATAGTTGAAGGTGGTTAAAAGCGGCAGATCTTAATATATATTTATTATTGATAATAATTATATGTGATATATGATTAATGGAAAGAGTAATGAAAAATCTTCGGTACTAAATATTTAACGTCTCCCGTTCTCTAAGTTATTGTAATATCTCTAAAAATAAATCACAATTTTTCATTAAAAATATTCAATTAATTTAACTATATTATATCATACAAAATATATGTACCTTAAGGGGAAAAAATTATCAACAAGCACCATAGCTAAAAGAATGTATTTGGTTTGGATGATCTTTCATAGACTAAAATAAGAAAGCCAATGGCATACATCTACGTCTTGGTCGTTTCTACAACGTGGTCTCAATATATAATATACACAAGGACAAATTAGTAAAGTAAATAAAAAGGATGGATACTATTAGTTAATATTTCTTTGTACATTCTCATTACAATTCTGACTAGTTAAATAGACTTCTATTCTTTTAATTTTTATTTTGATATTACATCAAATTGGGGAAGTTGAACTTAACTCATAGGAAGGGAGTACCGAAGCTAACTAATTGAGCTATACTCGAGTTAGCGGACTTCTTTTTCAAAGCAAAGAAAAGGAATAAAATATTAACTTCCAATAAATTACAGCAGCTATCGCTGCTTACTATACAAATCAATTTTCTTCATCAGACTCGAAAGACTGTCGTTTCCTCAAAGATTCAATTACATCCAAATGTGAAGCATTTGTGGTGTTGTTTCCCCCACTCCGAGATTTGAGTTTAGGCAAACTTAGAGATTTAAGGGGTGGTGTCAAAGCCCCCTTGTTTACTTCCCTAAGCACAGACCTGGCTGTGGCTGCAGCTGCAGCATCTGCTATGGCTGAAGCAACTTTTGAGTCGTTGGGAAGTTTAGCAGTTTGCTTACTCATGGCTCCTTTAGCATGAGATGCGTCAGGAGAACGATAGCTACTTGATTTGTGCATGTCGGTAACAGCCTCAGCAGCAGTTGACTTGGCCTTGGCAGATTCATATTTTTTAATATCATAAATGAGCTCTTTTTGAAGCTGCTTGTCAGCAACCAATATGTCATCAATTTCACTCTTGTAATCTTTGAGAAGAACTCGGAGGCATTCCATCAGGGAACCTATAAGGGTACTGTTTTTGCTTTCCAATAGCCTTTTTAACTCTATGAATATAGGTATGGTGTTCTGGATAAGACCCTTTCTCACTGCCTGAGTGATTGCCCTTCCTCTAGCAGCGTCTGCAGATGCCCCTCCATCTCTACCTTCCTCATCTACATCCATTGACTCGGATGATGGTCCCCGAATTGTTGATGGTCGGATCTCTTTACAAGCAAGAATGTTGAAAGCATCCTGTACTCACGGTTGAGCAAAATTTGTAAGATTATAAACGCTGGACAGTTATAATAACAAGCACCGTACAAAACTGATGACATTTTAATGCTTTTGGCTTTCTACCTGCAAAACAGACTGTCCGGTGATATCATCTATATTAAGAAGACCATCGGATGCTGCAGCAAGAATCTCTGCACATAACTTTGCAAAGGTAGCCAGAAGGTGTTCAGGAGCCATTTGTTTCAGCAGAGAAACATAAATGTGCATTCTCTTGGATCTTGATTTCTCATCGTTACCTCTGAGAACATAAAGTCAATAGGACCAGAAACAATCATTTTCAGTTACCAGTATTTGTTTAATAACTGACAGTCTATACACATCCCTACCGAATGGAGAACAATCGGCTCTCAGCTCTTGAAGCCTGGGAATGACTATGTCCAACATGGGCACGGCAGTCATTCAGAACATAAATTGCTTCCACAAAACTGTTGTAAGCCAAAAGTGGTGCCTTCACTGCAAATTCAGTTTCATCGTTCAAAGCACTGGTATGTAATGTATATCACCAATATATATAAGATATAACCACAAGAATGGTTACACATAAAGAACCGATAACCTTTTAGAATATTCCCAAAAAGGAAATCAGCCAGTTGACGAATCTTCTCTGATTCATCAACAAGTGACATGAGAAATCGAAGAAATAGAACCCCTCTCCATTTCACATAATCCCTCTGAAGATAAAAATGTGTATTAGTCTAGTCATGATCATTGCTCATTAGTGTGGAAGTAAACATTCAGAAAAGTTCAGAGATAATTTACCTGCAATAGTCTTGATAGAAGTATAAACGTATGCCTTCTAACAAGTTCACAAGGATCGCAAAGACACTTGGTGATCTTCGTAAGGTAGCTGTTCAGTTCAGGATCAAATAGTCAGAAACTTGGCAATAAACATGAAAAATGTTCACCTTTGTTGGCATAGCCAAAATATTTGGTACATATTGCTTATCTCCAAAACTCCTGTCCTATATTATTCTTACCAATCAACTAGAGCAGTATAGCGTACACAAAAATCTGCCATCATAACAACAAGATTGTTGCGAAGGGCTGCACAATCACTCTTTCCAAGCTCCTGAACTAAAAAAAAGACACTATAAAATTTCTGGAGACGAGAGTCATATCAGAAATTAAATTTGATTATGCAATCAGGCACTGAAAAGGTAACATGACTTGAAACCTTGCAACAGGAAAATAAAGAAACGATCTAAAATTCTACAATGATCTTCTCTTTTGTTTGGAATTTACTCAAACTAGTCATATGTGTGTAATATTATTCAAGAAAGATGTATTTACTCAACGTAAATAAACCAATAAATAAGAAATTTAGGAAGAAAATGAAGGACTTCTATTCTATAACGGACGTCTACCAGAGCAAATCACATGATTGAACTCAACTCACCTAGTTCCTATGGAATTGATCCTTTGCAACCAGACTATTACAATAAATTCAACTTGTTCAACAATATTCATTAAAATCATCAAAAGACCAGGTTACATGAGTGATACGAGTTGATGAGAGAAGACCTAACCTGTACAAACAGAGGAATATAACTCTTTGCATGCTTCTCGTCAGCAAGACAAATCTTCCCCATTGTCAACCATGCTTGAATGTATAAAGAAAGGGCAGTTTCCTTTAGAGATACTGTTTGTATTGGTAATTTATTTGATTTGGGATCACGGTTCCCAGAAGTGATGATGGTGTGGAGAAGTGGTATGATAGTAGTTAAATTAGCAGATGGACAGATGAGAATCAAAGAGCCAATGGTGTATACTGCACTAGTTGCCTGTGACAAGAACTTGCAATTTGCAGTTGCTTTGTTCCCCATTCTACTACTACTTCTAGGAGGCGTTAAAAAAGCCGCATCTTTCTTTACTTCTGCATACTCAGAGATATACGTTTCTACTATATGAAAGGCTTTAGAAAGTAACTGGTTAACCCATTTTAGAATGAGAGTATCGGCCTCAGCAGAGTGCAAAGCCTTCCGCTTGCACAATGTTTTAAGCGCTTTTACATGCGCATTCACCTAACAAAAGATCGTCATTTACAAATGCGTGAGTATATGTCAACAAAAGAAAGGAAACTGCACTAAAGTGTAAATCTTTTAGAAATTGGCTTAACATGCAGAATTGTCCTCAAGAGCTTACATGACAAAGAATAAAATCTCTTGCTCTTGTTCATTATTCTCCCTCCAGTTTTTAAGTAAATTTGCAATGAAGCATTGGTGCACTAGACACATGAATGATAAAAGTGAGCGTGCATTGAACAAATCTCTTGAGGAATCATGTTGATATAAATTATTCACGAAAATCTCTTGTGGAATCATGTTGATATAAATTGAACAAATCAGTCAATAGTCCACTCATTGGTCATCCATTGGTGCTCAGTGCTCACATTAAAAGAGTTATTAACTAATATTTTTTGCAGGTTAAAAACTTTATGTGAAAGCGTCGCGTGCATTTTATAAATTCAAGCACATTTAGCAAGTCATCCAAAACAAGAGCAGGGTTCTAAAAGGAGAAAATATGTCATGTAGGTCCACAACGGAAAGTGTGTTAAGAAACTGATTAATGGTGAATTATACTCTTGATCATCAAGACAAAAATGCCTGAAGAAATTAACAATAACAATATTGTAGTTTTTTTTTGTTGCTAAAGATAATATTGTAGAATCGAAGCTCAAAACAGTTAAATTTGATATATACCTCTGTTGAATGCATGTTGAATTCTTCAATCCTTCCAAGCAGTTCGTGAGCCAACTCTGCCGCAGGTTCAGGAGGCAACTCAACAGAAACATTAGAGATGGTTTGCAAGAGAGAAACACGGTCTTGAGCCCAAGCCATGGAATTTGACTCTAGGTTGTTTTCCTCTTCAAGTATATCTACTTGTGGTACTGAGTTCTGAAACTCGGTCCTACCGTGATTATCAAGGAGTTTCCAGTGATGATGAAGGAATTCCCAGTCAACCGCTTTCACAAGATATGCTGATACTTCTGATAGAAGGAACCAAGTACCTGGTGGGGCAGTCCACTTTCCTGGTGGCAAAGAATGGCTTAACCAAAAAGATTCAGATGTCTTTATAATGGTCTGAAGTGAAATAGCAATCGTGCACTTCAACCGTTTCTTCTTCCCTAAGTTGGTGCAAATTTTCTTCACCCAAGGTGTTACCTCTACATGGCTTATCTCTTTAAGAAGATCCAGTACTTTTTCAGGAAATAACAGCTCAAATTCTCTGTCAAGTTTTTGTGCTTTATGGTTTGAAATAAAGGTTTTTGATTCCTCGCGGGGTAAACTTGAAGATTCAACTCGACACAACCGGTCTAGCACTAGTTCTTGAAACAAGTTTTCACACTCTTCTTGAATGCTAGACTCATTATCAGTAATTAATCGTGGAACAGAATGTAGCCACTCTATAGTTACACTTTCATCTGAGAATCTTCTAAAGGCCTATAGCGTAAGTACAGATTCAAAATAAGACCAAGAAATGGATGGAAAATTGAGGTTGTGGTTATAAGCATAAAATGGGGGCAAATTAATGGGCATGCAAACATGTATTTAAGAATTAAAGCAAAATAGAATAGCATACAAGATTTTTTTTTTAAAAAAAGAGCTCAATAAAAGATGATATATTGTAAAAGAAATTCATTACATCTTGCAACCATTGGATTCTCAAAAATTACTAGGGAGCATGCCATGCAGCTTATCAGAAATCTGCGAGTATTGAATCGTGGGCAGTTTATACAGAAGATCACATGGCAACGATAGCCTATCAGAATCTTGGTTTAGTAAAAGCATTAAAATCAGTACAAATGAAGTATAGCACAAACCAGTGAAATTTACCTCAGAAAGAGCAGACATAGCTGCTTTCCGTATGCTAACAAGCGGGTCTGAACAGGCAATTCCCAAAGTCTTCAACAAATCTCCATCCATTGATCCACCTAACAGGGCTGTATACTTGGTAACCAGAAACAGTGCAGCCTTCCTAACTGCTGCCTTCTCATCAACACATCTTTTTTGCAAAAGATCGTGAATTCCACTTTCTTTCATTTGGCAACAATTTTCATCAAACCCCATCACTTGCTTTAGTAAGGCCTTATTCTTATCATTCCCTGACAAGAACGCCACAAGATGAGCCAAGTTGGATAGTGCCCGAGCACGAATTCCAGCACCTGCATCTGAACAACGCTGAATCAATGCCACCAAACACCTAAAACCCCATGAATCCTTCACTTCACACTTGAATCAATGGCCAATAGATCACTTAAAGACATTATTAGGGTTGGAATAAGATCAACAGCTAGCAGCCTGAGATTAGCCTTTCCTCGTGTCATCTTCACCACATAATCCACAAAACCAATTTGATCCTCGAATTCCAACACTTTCACAATCTCCATTATTGACTCTACAGCTAAAGCACGAGGCTCAGATTTCTCAGGGGCATTTTGAACCAAATACCTAGGAAGATTCACCAGTGCTCTCTTAACTCCATCAGATTCCTTTGCCACTTTCACTATTTGAACTGTCACAAATCCCAATGCAAATGCTCGCGCCCGATCTTTATGATGAAGAATCAATGGCGATATGGATTTCAGTGCCTCGGCAGCTGTATTCACCTGATCTCCATGTTCAGGACTTAATGAAGCACTCAAAATCCGCAAACACAAATTAACTAACTTATCATAGATAATTGAATTGATGCATATATCAAGAGCCCTAACCGGTATATCAATTACTGTCTCAACCAAAGATTTCAAACTATCTGGAAAACGATCTAAATGAATCAAACCAGTTAAAATCTCTAACCTTTCAAGAACAGGATACAAAACCCTCACATCAAATTCACCATCTTCGTCATTATCGCGAGAAAAATTCCTCGATCCTTTACCCTTAGCACCTCCTTTTCTCTTCCTTTTAGGAGCACTAGAATCCTGAGTTGTCTTATCGATCTCAAGTGGAGACTTCGGTCGATTTTTCATGAATCGCCGAATAGACCTAAGAAACGAAAGAAAATCCATAGGAGTAAAGAGAGTAAAAACCGGAGCATTAGGGCTTAGAAGAAGAGAGAGATAAACTGTAGAAGCTAAGATTGAGATGTGAATGGAAGAAGAATCCATGGAAGAAGCAATTGCACGAACAAGAGAGGAATGAGATAGGGATTTGGATGAGAGACTTTCATAGAGAAGATCAATTGGTTCTTGTTCTTGGGTTTTTAGTGAATTGTTTAACAAGGTTTGAAGGTCTAAAAGAGTGGATTCGGATAAGGGTTGTGGAGGCTGAGAATGAAGATTTGTGGGGGTTTCATCGAGCTCTGTGATGATTCGGGAAATGGCTTCTTCCATGGCCATGACTGTGAAATTTGGAGAGCTTGACGGTTGATCGAGTGAAGAGAAGAGAAAACGACGTGGCTTCTTACAAAGTTTTGTATAAATCTTTGAATTTTAAATTTCCCGCTTTAAAGAATTCTCCAACCTTTTAGTATGCTCTTACCAGTTGCCACGTGGCTTTAAGGGTAAATTTTTAGACGACGTTTGATGCGCGGGATTGCAATCGGGTTCCCGAGAATCACAAACCTATAGTTACTATTTAGATTAATATTTTAAACTCATCTTCCATAAATATAAATATTCAGTATAATTTTTTTTTAGTTTTAATCGTTTCTTGAGTAATTTTTTAAATAATAGTAAATTTAATTAAATAAAAGTTAAACCATATTTTTCAAACACAAACTTTTTATTTTTAGATATCACGTTCTCATTCTCAAATATTAAATTAATATTAATGTAGTATTTGAAACCCTCATACCATAAGACTGGGGAAAAATAATATTATTGTAGCATGAATCACTCCTTATTCCTATTAGTCGCGTGGAATTGTTATTGATAAATGGATCTCACCGATTTGTTTTGATTGATAATATACTTATTTACGGTTAAATATTGATAAACAAAAAAAAAATTGGGTTATTTGTATAAGTAAGAATTTTTTGGTTTTTTTTTTTAATATTTCCTTGACTAAAATCTTTGTATCACATGAATTAGTAATTGTTAAAAACATATTTTAACGTTGAATATATTTTGAAAGTATAGATAATTGCAAATGTAATCTAAAAATGAACCACGTGGTTTGGGGTTTTTTAGAATAAACCACCTGGTTATGATTTATCAGGTATGTAAATCATACCTATGTAATGTAAAAATATTTTCAACACCCATGTAGTATGTAAAATTTTAAAACACGTCAATACTTAAGTCATTTGTTTTAATTTCATTTAAAATAAAATAAACTTAACAAATAAGTGTAAAACGTAGATTTTACAACTCGATAACCACGTGGTTTATTCTTAATAAATCTAGAACACGTGGTGAACATATAATAAACACGTGTCCCAAATTTGTGATAAGGGACATCTTTTACAAAAAAAAAAAATTAATACTCATTCTCTAATTTTTCATTACCATAGTGTTTGATAAACATAACATAGCATAACCTTGAGATTTTTATTCATTCCATTTATTCAATGACAATACTATAATTGAGTTTATTTGACAATAATCTTTGCCTAATGAGATGGTTGAAATTGGAAACCAATTGGAACGATATTGGTGACATTGAAGAGTCCTCCAAGAATGGCGTTTCCAATAGCTTGTAATTGTGATTCTAAGAGACCAAATGAAGGAAGCTCAATGTTGCAATTAGAGAGAGGCGTGGTTACAATCAAACTGCAATTGCTTAATAAGAATGAAAGAAGCATTTGAGCTGGATTTAATAGCATTGAAAATGATCCTGTTTCATTTGTTTGTACTGATGAAACCATTTGCCCAGATCCGCATCGCATTTGGACCGCGGCATCTGAAAAATGTTCATTCCAAAATGGTTTAATTACTAGTCTTTAATCATGTTTAGAGAGTGAAAAGGTGAAGAAAATCTACCTTTTATTCTATTTATTTAAATTGATTTTTTTTTCACCAAGATTCAAACCTTACTGTTTGGGCATTAGTGTGTTTTGCGTAATTAAATTTGATTTCGGTCAAATTATTTTATTTAAAAAGTTGTTTTCCTACAAAGAGAACTCTCAATTTATCATTTTATGTCTATCAACATGTGCTTAGCCATCAAATCATTGAAGAAAAATCTTATAATATGTACTATTATAAATGTTAACCAATCGTTTATAATTAGCGGTGACCAATGCATCTTATAAAGGGAAGAAGTTTGGTACTACACAAATACTATCACTCTCACTAACTTTAGACGCCACACTATCAATTCCATCATTTTATCCTTCACTAAAATTGTCTATTGTTCTATAAAAACCCAAGATGATTATCAAGAACTGTGCGATAAAATCGAAAACGGTAAATAAGAATCATAAAAGAACAATTTTTGATGATATGACTAATGAGAAATGTAGTGTATCAATCAGTAGTTTAAAAAGCCATGCTATGCTAAGTGAGAGAATGCTTTGATAGATGCAAATATAATATTTCCTAAATCAAAGTTAAAAACGTGTAAGAGCCCGTATGTGATAGTTTTTTAAAATATTTAAAAGTGTTTTTTAACAGATATAAAAAACACTTTATTTATTCAAAAACACTTTTAAACTCTTCAAGAGTTCGTTTGGGACTTACTTTTCAAAGTGTTTAAAAGTGTTTTTTTAATGGTGATAAAAAACACTTTTAAACACTTCCAAAATTTATCTCAAACGGGCACTGAGTTTGTTTTGGGATAGCTTTCAAAGTGTTTTTTTTTAATGGTGATCTAAAACATTTTTAAACACTTCAAAAAGTTATCTCAAACGGGCACTAAATGCCAGTTTGAGATAACTTTTGGAAGTGTTTAAAAGTGTTTTTTATAACTATTAAAAAATACTTTTTTGAACACTTTTGAAAGCTATCCAAATTGGCCCTAAAACTGATCTCAAACGTGTAATTTACTTGGAAAAGTTGGTGTTGAAATTCCTTGGGAACCGATATTGCCATTGGAAGTGCAGTACACAGTTCCTTGAATACGAAACAGATCAAGAAGGCCTCTGAGGGTTCCAACCTGAGCCACAGCAACAGCCATTGGAGCTGCCACAAACACAACCAATAATAAAACAGAGTATAGAGATGTCAAAGACATTGCTGTTTCACAAATATTTAGCAAAATTTGGCACTATTTCTTAATAACAAATTAGCAATAGATTGAAATTAATCACAATTTGTAGTGTGATTAAACTTAACAAATTTGCGTCAAATGCTCGACATGAAATTGGCGTGAGATGTAGAAATGGCTTTCAGTCTTTTATGGGCGAAGATTTAGGTTCATATAGTGTGACTGCTAGTTTGTTACTAGTCTATTTAACATATTGAACTAACTTGAAACTTCACTACAATCCAATTGATTTATTATAATATAGTCGCGAATATTCTGACCAGCGTACGCGCACCTCGACTATTCTCACGGAACAACAATCTAATCAATAAAAAAACATACCATTCATGAATGATCTTCTAATGCACATTATTATGTTTTTTTTTTTAATAAAATGTTAGAAAAAATAATAACATAGGAATGAAACTAGAAGTGCCATGAAGAAAACAAAGGAGTAAAAGCAAACAAGAATTAATAACAATGTTTTCTTCTACACCTAACAAAAATGGTTCCCAATAACTGTCTACCTTCCCACATATTTTCAAACTCTGATTCTCAATTCTCAAGTTAATTTTTTCTTTTTGGTGTTTTAACTCAACTGGGGGCTAGGGGGAACGTCAAGGATAGTTCCGGCTTGAATCTGGCCCCAGCCTATAAGACGCCAATGCTTTTCGACACGCCGACTGAGGGCAATCTTCTCCCCTTTGCTGGTGCAAACTGGAGCAGTGAGTTGTAACTTTGCCAAATCATTCTTTACAGCAAGTACTCGAGCTCCTGTAGACATGGATCCTATGTTCAACATTAAGATCTCCGCCTTGGTTAGCTTTGATACTTTTCCTTGCCTCTCTGATCCCTTTGTCCTTACACCAAGAAGCCGTCGGAGAAGGAAGAAGTTAACCTGCAAGAACAGAGAGAGATATTCAGGATTTCTTCTGCAACAAGTGTGTTTTGCCCGTATCTTTCATAGATTTTCAATCCAGAGCATCCCTACGGATCCAATAAGCTTTAAAACCAATAATGCTGAGAGAAACATGCATTCCAAAAACAGATGATAAACAGAAGAAGGGAATAATTAACTAAAGGAACATGACACCATTTGCATGCTCAGTCATTTACCTCCAGTTCCACAAAAACCTCTGGAAGTGACCCAACCTCGCCAAGAACCTGACCAACCAACCTATCAGCACGAGTTAAAGTGGGATCCATGGTTGTGCCAACCCCAATTAGACCTCCAGGAACAGCAAATTGCAGCTCATTTTGCTCAGCATATAAAGAGACAATTCTGGAATATATCGGAGTGCATTTGATGTTTCCATTTTCATCTTTAACAACAATCCCTGGACGAACTTCAATAAATTGGTTTACCTTCAAAACACCCTACAAGAACATATGGAAATGGTGTTGATATTAATCAATCCCTGTGTGCAATTCTGACAGATATGGTTACACAACTACGAAAGTTCAGACAATCAAATGAAATATTCACAAGGAAGAGACACACCCTTAAAATACTTCCACCAGCCACACCACCCTTTATATCATCAACCTCAAATCCAGGCTTATTGACATCAAACGACCGGATCACAATCATATTTGGAGGAGAGACAAAATTTCTCTCGGGAATGGGGATCTTTTTCACAATATATTCACACACAACATCAATATTATACTTCAACTGTGCAGAAATTGGCACGACGGGAGCAGCATCAGCAACAGTTCCCTGGAAAAGATGGGAGCAAATAATTTTAGGAAAGAAAATATAATGAACCTTGGATCATCACAATGTAAATAATCAAATGCAACTAACTTTAATAAAACTTTGAATGGCTTCATGCTGATTGATGGCTACATTTTCCTGAATAAGGTCAACTTTATTTTGAAGGATTATTATATGTTGCAGGCGCATAATTTCCACAGCAGCAAGATGTTCAGAAGTTTGAGGTTGGGGACAGCTTTCATTGGCAGCTATAAGAAGTAATGCTCCATCCATAATTGCAGCTCCATTAAGCATAGTAGCCATGAGAATATCATGACCCTAAAGATTGTTAAAAAAGAGATAGAAAAAACATCTTTTAGGATATAGCCATGGAAAATCCACCAACAACGAATGGATAAGAAAGCGCTGTAAATTTCAAATAAATCAGAATCCGATTTCCAAATTACTTGAGAGTTATGATAAAGAATTCTCTCTTGAATGAAATGATATTCAATTTTCATTTTCAGATAAGTAAAGAAGACAAAAACGTCTTGAAACCTTACAGGGCAATCGACAAATGAAACGTGTCTCAGCAATTTCATCTTGCTGTTTTCAAATCCAGGCACATCACACAGTGGACTGTCCTCCTTCCCACTTCCATACGCCCTACAAAACAAGTTAAATACATACATCAAGGACAGACACCACGGATGAACCTAGATCTAACTATTAGGATAAAAATGAATATCCATCCACAAATATGAAATAGCCCTGTATGCATAGATGTAAATGTACGTGCACATAATAAAAACGAGGAGAGAAGCACCCACTTGTAGCACATAGGTCGAGGGCATTTATCATCTTCACATTTGAATATCTTTGCATTAGCATATCCAAGCTTAATAGTAATGTTACGCTCCAACTCATTTTTAAATCGAACAGTCTGCAACGATATTTGTAATCAAAATGCATTGATTGGTATTTTGGTAATATTATGCCCTGTGCATTGATTAAACTAAATAATACATTTCCTTTAAAACTCAAGCCTCAGAAGGTAAACATGCAATGGACTATACCTGCAAAAATACCAACTCATAAGAAATCAACATTATCTATGACAACAGAGGCTTTTCCCAGTAAAATTATATGTTGTTGGAAAAAAAAACATATATCATCAATTCTAGACCGCGTATTTTTAAATTATCGCCACTCCTCAAATGGATACTAGCAAAAATGCATTACAGAATAATTCCCATAAATAAATGGAAAAGTTAAGAACTCTAACAGACAACAAAACCAGCTGAGACATAAAAAAAATGATCGTCGTATGTCAATTGGACGTATCAATTATAGCATAAATCCATACACATTACAAAGTAAAACTGCCCCCTTGATATTAGTGAAGGCACCTTAGTATCAAACAAAAAATATAAGGAGAATTATTTTCTTTGTCTGCATCTCTAGGTCAAGTAAAGCATTCACATTAATATTACACTAGCCCATGTTGATATCAACATGAAACCGATACATCCCCAAAAAATTAACAGGAAGGGCAGGTATTGTTGTAGGAAAAAGAGTACTGGAACCTGAACACCAGATATTGCTTTCACAACAGTGGACTTGCCGTGTGCCACATGACCAATAGTGCCTGGGAATAATGATGAGCTTCAAAGGTTAAGATAGACATCAAATAAAAGAAACTAACTAAATCATCAGAATATGTGGAGGATTTAGGCAGTGTGAAGAAAATGGAGATACCGATATTAATTGTCGCTTGACGTGATATAACTTCCGGAGACAGTGGATGTAACTGAGTCACGTCTAGTTTACTCAAATCTTGCTCCATCAAACCTCTTCGTGCCATCTTGACTGTTCCAAGGTATTTTCTTGAAGAGGATTAAAGTATATCTTTGGCTGTTTAAATGATATTAAAGCTAAAAACAGACTGTCAGCTCAAAATGAAAAAAAATAAAAATAAAAATGATATTTTAGTAATCACCAATATGCAACTACTTCACTTGCTTCTTCTTTTTTTCCAACTAATTACTTAAAAAACACGGAGTAAATCAACCAAATGCCTCGAGAAAACACCGCAAGAAGGTAAAAAAAAACCTAAATTTCATACTCTCTCGTACCGTAAATCGATGAAATATTCTTACTCAAAAGTAAAAAAGACAACTTCAAATCGCAGAAAAGCTTGCGGAAAGCTAATTAACTTAATAGTCAAGATGAAATAAGAAGCAAATAAAGTCTCAAGGATCAAGGGATAATCATGGCTATATATGCAAAGTCATAGACCCGAAGTGGATAATATCATATGAATGTGTAGATTATGGAGGCTCGTTGTTTCTTCAATTATACACGAAAATTTCGAGAGAGAGAGAAAAATGCAAAAAATCGTAAAGAAAATGCGTGAATACAGAGAGTAATCAAAATGAATAATAATGAAGTAAAACAAATGAGAAATGGTTGGGAAAGAAAAATGAAATGATAAATCTGAATTAGAGAGAAGTGGAAGAAGATGGAGAGAAAGAAAATGACCTGATTGATGAGAGAGAGAGAGAGAGAGGCAGCTGTGAGAAATGCGACACAGCTTTTACGAGATAGTAATTAGTACCGTAGGTAGCAGAAGGAAAGGAAAGGAAAGGGACACAGACAGATTCTACGCCAATTGGGAATTTCTCCTCTCTTCTCCGCAGCGATATTCTGTGTTATGATTTCGATTTTGATTTGTGGCCCAAATTAGGGTTTTCTGATGATGGGCCGCCCAACTCATAAACAATATAGGGTTATTTTCATTTATAGCCCAAAAAAATCCTAAATTCGTTCCGTAGGTAAGTGAATGAGTAAAAATACTCTAGGTATCATAAATGGGAAAAAAAATAAAATCCAACTATCTATATAAATGGTTATATTTGAAATCTATAGGAGATATAAATTGAGTTAGAGAGACTTTAAAGAAAGAGAACAAGTGTCTAACCAGTTGAATTATGCTTATATTGACACCGTTTGATCATAAAAATGTTGATTATAAGGCTTTTTTTTTTAATGGAGAAGATGGTGGAGCAATAAATCTTATAATTTTATTTCCATGGATGTCATGATTTAACTGATTCACTTATAACAAATATGGTTCCTCTCCTATTAAAACCATAAATCTAATGATTGTGAGAGACGAGCACACTAACAACCTCCAAAATTTATCATATTACACGTATCAAATAAAAAATCTTAGAATTCATAATAAAGTTAAAAACATATACAAATACAACAGGAAAAAAATTACGCCCTTGGAATAAAAATTATAGTGAGCAATGGAGAGATGGAATTCTTCAAGTGCCCACGTTATTCTCTAGGGAAGTAATTGAGAGATCTCTTATTCTATGCCAAAAAAAAAAAAAAAAAGGGAGGTGAGATTAGGCGGAGGACGTGGTGGCGCCGTCGTAGTTAATGTCACCAAATATACGTTGCCGGAAATCAGAAACCATGAGAGGAAGTCCCTTTCGGAGAGAGACGATGGGCTCCCAGCCCAGAAGATCTTTAGCTTTGGAAATGTCGGGCTTTCTCTTATGTGGGTCGTCTTCTGTGTTGGGCCTGAACTCTATCTTTGCATTTGGATCTATTGTTTCTTGCACAACCTGATGAAGAATCCCATTCCCATACCATAATTTATTCAAAAATTATCAATTTTAACTTTGAATGTGTTTTCTTTGTCAAATGGATAACAGTAAAAAAAAAAGAGTAAGAGAGACCTGAGCAAGTTCAAGCATAGTGAATTCACCAGGGTTCCCAAGATTGAAAGGCCCTACATGATCACCTTCCATCAGTCTCATTAGACCCTCCACCTATCAGTTAACCACAAAGATTTAAATATTAAAATATATAATTTAAATATTAATATTCTATAACATTTGTTTAATTTGGAATTTGGAAGGGATAATTAACTATAAAATTGGGAGAGAGAAAAATCAGATGCCATATCACATTTAAAAATAAATATTTTATGATGAGAATCAATTTTGAGGTTTAATAAAAGTATAGAAACTAAATTTGTGATTTTAAGAGTTCAAAGTAGTAAAAAATAAAATGAATAAAAAATTTCAAAAAATCATATTCGAGTTATTAGGCCACGTTTGATAGACATTTTATTTTATGTTTTTAATGTACATTGTTGTAAAATACGGTTATTTGATAACCAAATCATCAATATTAAGTATAAATATTTACCAGATCAGAAACAAACTGGAAACTGCGAGTCTGTTTGCCGTCACCATAAACTGTCAATGGCTCCTTTCTTAATGCCTAGGAAGAATAGATCATATCATATCGATATCGATGTATGATTTTGATCGCACGAAAACATACGAATACAATCAGAGGGAAGTGTGTAGGTAGGTACCTGTGCTACGAAATTACTGACAACACGACCATCATCGATGCACATACGAGGTCCATAAGTGTTGAAAATACGAGCAATCCTAACCTCAATGCCAAGGCCTCTATGGTAATCCATAGTCAAAGTCTCAGCAGTGCGTTTACCTTCATCGTAGCAGCTTCTTACACCAATTGGATTCACATTTCCCCAATAAGTTTCAGATTGAGGGTGTTGTAATGGATCTCCGTACACTTCGCTTGTGCTTGTTAGCAAGAATCGAGCCCCAACTCTCTTTGCTAGTCCTAACATGTTCAATGTCCCTACCACATTTGTCTTGTGATTCTCTCTTCGTTAAAGAAACGAAATTTCCACACCCATTTTCTTCACAATTCTAACTCATTTACATATAACTCCTTTCTATTTATTCTAAAAAATCGAACCAACACGTTTTTTAGACCAGTTTAATAACCATTTCATTTTCTGTTTTGGTTTTTTTTTTTTTTAATCAGATTATTTGATAACCATTTAGCTCTCACTATTTTCTTTTTTTAACTTTAAATCTATATTATTTATAAAAAAAAGGTTTTTAAAATTAAAAAACTGAAAAAAAAAAATTATTGGTCATCAAACCATTTTGTTTTTTAAAAATTAAAAAAACAAAATCTATAAACAAAAAATAAAATAGTTATCAAACATGACCTAAATGATTAGTTTTTAAACTGATTACTAGATCACTAGACTACTTTATTGGTGGCAATTTAAAGAAGAAGAAGGTAAAAAAAAACTATGTTGAATAAAGCCACCGGACCTAGAAATTAAGAATACAGATTTTGGATTTGAAAGAAGGAAACTTTTCAAATTTGAATATTAAAAAAAAATTAATTTTAGATGCTATTACAAATAAGGAAAAACAAACATGCCATTAACGGAATTAATGTTGATTGTTTCATTGGTTTCATGCATTATCTCTTTAGTTGAAAATTAAGCTTGCTTTGTATTGTAATATAGTTTTTATAAACAATTTTGTAATTCTAACAAAATTTTAAAAACTACGAGTAATTTTTTTAAAGTTTTGATTTGATGTTTTTGGAAAAATAAACTAAATCATTAAAAAAATCCAGAAATTAATGATATATTTTAAATATGTCGTTTTTGAAAGGAAAAAAATTAGAAGAAAAAAAAACAGAAAATGAAAAAAAGGATATGATAGTCTTGACAGGATTGAATTTGTAATGAACAGGAGAAGCAGGGCAAGCCAAATGATAGATCTGATCAACTTCCAGAAGAATCGGTTCCACGACGTCGTGTCGAATCAGCTCAAATCTAGGGTTTCCAAGATGATGAACCAGATTATCCTTTCTTCCTGTGAAGAAATTATCAACCACGATCACGCTATCTCCTCGCTCCATCAATCGATCCACCAGATGACTTCCGACGAATCCAGCGCCACCCGTAACGACGATCCTCAAGCTTCTCTTCTTCAATCCCGGCGGAATTTTTCCACGCCCTTCACGGCGAGTTTCGTAAAGAACTCTCCGAGTCGGAATCGTCGAATCGAGCTCCATAAACGGATCATTCAAAACGGAATGGTGATGGAAATCATGGAGTTGTGATTGTGAATTAGGTGAGTAAACTAAAGGAAGGAGGTTGAAAAAGAGAGCGGCAATGGCGACACCGATGAAGACGAAGAATAGACGCTGTTCGCGAAGCATGAATCGGATCGGATTGGTTGATTTCCTCGGCGGATCAATCGAGAAACGTTGAGGTTGCTGAGATAGAGCATTAGGTAATTGATTTCTTCGAAGTAACTGATCAGAATTCATTGTTTTTCTGTAGTTTAATTTTCTTTCCCGAGAAAATATGCAGAGAGAAATGAATAAAAGGGAATGAAAGTTTCAATAGAAAATAAAAGAAAAGAAGGGAGAGAGTAATGCGGAGAGTGTAGGAAAAAGTGGAAGGGGGGCTGACTTCCATTTTACATGCATGAAATATTGCACTATAATCGCTCTCTCATGGAACCCAGACTTGGGTTTAGATTAAATTAAAATGCAGCCTTAAGATTTTACTCATTTACATGCCACTGGTTTTATTTATTTATTCTTTTTTTATATATAATAATAACAATCATAAAAAAATCTCCGTTCGAGTTTCGGGGACGGGGAATGGCATCCCCGACCCCGACCCCGTCCCCCGACCCCGTCCCCGTTCCCCGATTAAATCCCCGATAATTCATTTTTTTTTATGCTTTTTATTGTTTTTTCCTTACTGTTTTTACTGTTTTTTATAAACTGTTTTTTTATTCACTGTTTTTTAAAAACTGTTTTTTATTCACTGTTTTTTAAAAACTGTTTTTATTCACTATTTTTTAAAAACTGTTTTTTATTTGCTGTTTTTTAAAAACTGTTTTTATTCACTGCTTTTGCTGTTTTTTAAAACTGTTTTTTTCTTTAATGTTTTAAAACTTTTTTTTTTTTAATGTTTTAAAACTTTTTTTTATAACTGTTATTTTAAAAACTGTTTTTCTTTACTGTTTTTCATATGTTTTGTTCGCTGTTTTTATTGTTGTTTTTACTGTTTTGCTGTTTTTACTTGCTGTTTTTTTATTATAATTTGTTGTTTTTGGATTTGAGTTAGATAAATTAGTGAATTTTGATAATTGTATTGAAAAATTAACTCTATTAGGGATTTTATTTTTAAATTTAAGCGGGGAAAATTCCCCGCTAAATTCCCCGTTCCCCGTGATTCCCCCGCGGGGAATCCCCGTCCCCGATCCCTTTGAACGGGGAATTTTGCGGGGATGGGGACGGGGATTGGGAGCGGGGACGGGGACGGGGAATGCATTCCCCGTCCCCGCCCGTGAACACTCCTAGATATGATTTATAATATCCATTATAATATTTTATCTTAATTTACTAGAATTAATCTAACCCAAGTTATTAAGCTTAGAAGTAAATCATACAAGCAACGAACTCACCACATGATCTCTCTCAACTCCCTTAAAATGAGAGTAAGAGTATAAAAAAAATTGTGCGAGAGAAGTTAACACAGCCTCTTCAGGTGGCTCAGAAAGCATGGGCTTCGAAACTGTGAGAGTCCAGAGAGCCAAAATGGAGTTATCCCCATACTACTTGCTACTTTCTACATCTACAAGCATATATGCACCATTATATTATATGGATCATGAATCAAAATCCACTTACAAATAAATATTCCTGGCAAAGAGCTTAATCTAGGAAATAAAAATGGAGTTCTGAAACGTTGAAGCCTGCATCGTTGCGGGGGAACATACTCTTGCCAAAATGCTGATATACTACATTTTGATCTTGTCAATTGGTCTGGAATGTATAAGTGATCACCAACCGTCACGATAAGTCTAAAATCGTCGGATATCTTTTGGTGGCTTGTAGTTGAGCGGATGTGTTTCAGGGGTAGCATTCTCGTCCTCTTTCCACATTTTAATTGTCTTGTCTGCTTCACAAGTAATAAGCCTCGAACCAGTTATGTCGTAAGAGATAGCATAGATACCAGCTTCACTATCCAGCGAGCCTGAGATAGGGGATTTGTCAACTTACAAAGTTCTCAGGAAATTTGCAAATAGACAGAGGAAATGAAGATATTCATACCGGGCTGTACAATTGTTTGTGATTGCTGAAAATTATGGCCACTCTTCCAGTCCCAGAACCACATACTACCATTGTCACCTTCATGAAAGGAGAAAACTGTTGTCTTAATCTCAGAAATTGTAGGTTCCGTTAAGTAATGTCTAGATATGAATTGTAATAAGTATGAAATTCTTAAAGTGTCTTCAACCTTCAATTTTATCCAACCAAAATAAAGAATCGCAAAGTGTTGAATAAACAAGCTAAAGTATGCAAGGAACAAATAGCAGGTTTATGATAAGGCGCCATCAATAGCCATATCCTAGCAATGGCTGAGAGATCAAGGAACCTCAAAAAGGAAACATAAATTATACACATCTTTAGAGGAAAATAATAAATAAATAAGTGGCTGAAACTTGGTTTACTCATTTATGCACCCATAAAAAATTTAATTACAGCGAGATATAAAAAAATGAATACCTCCAGTCACCATAACACCCTCCTCATTGACAGCCATTGCGTTGATTATAGTCTTCTGCTGAGACCTAATCAAAGTGTGAAAATAGAAATATCAGGTATTTTGATTGTCTAATATGAAACAATCACCAGCAAACTAGTAATGCAATGGCTGTTATATAAAATTTATAACAAAATATCAAGTAGTTTGTAACTCCAAAGAAAATTATTATATTCGAAAAGCATGACTAAATATCCCTCACTGGTCAATAAAGGAACTAGGCTTTGCATCACACACACGACCCGCCGCACTTGCCAATAAATTGCATATAACAGTTGCTATAATGTTTAATAATTTCCAATTATTTGATACGAAACAAAGACTTTCAGGTAACTTACACTGTTCAATTTTTTGTTAACTCATTGTCAACTCTACATTTGCTGCGGTTAAGATCTATCTTTCCATAATTAAAAAAGATCAAATACAACAGCCTATCTACCTCAAGTTCAGAACTATAATAATTTTTTCCATGCATCTCTACATGATCTGAGGTAGAATAGGAGCCTTACACAAATCCAAAAGGACCAGAAGTGGAAAAAAAAAGAAAAGCAAACATCATTCTCAATCATATCGCACCCAAAAGAAAACTGCGAGAAGAGTTCATAAAGTTGATAATTATGGTCGATTGTTCACTCAAAACTTGGTAATATAGAGAGACAAATTACATGCAATGTTTTAGCAAGAAGAGAGATCCAAACAATCTTCAAATTATGTGCATGGAAGGCTTGCAATAGTACTTACAACATATTGTGCAAGAACTCCCCCCTTGGAAGGCTAAATTTCTTAATGTTGTCGGCTGATGCAGATGCAAAACAATGCCTGGAAAAGGGGCCAGGGACAAAGGTAATGATGTAAGCAGCGACTTTGTAAAAAAATACGGAAACATTTTGCTTCATTAATTTGTAGATAACATACTCTTTAGGATGTGGTGCCAGTGCACGAACAGATTTCTTATGGTATGTCAGAGTTGTCATTGTCTTTCCTGCCAAACACAGAATTGAAGTATCAACATGAAGGCAAATTATATATATATATATATATATATATATATATTTTATGAAAAACATGAAGGAAAAATTTAAGAGTAGAGTAATGAAACATATTAAATTACCATATCTAAGGTCCCAAAATTTAATGGTTGTGTCATGGGATCCCGTCACAACTTGTGGATCCTGCATATGTACCAGGACAATAAAAATTAAAATACAATCCTAACATTGCAGCATCACAACAAATAGGATATTTTTCTTGTTAATCCAAAATCAAGGGAGGCAACAAGTTAGAAAAAAAAAATGTCATGCACATTGTCATTAACTAGGAAGGAAAAGAACCATCTAAAATTTAAAATACATAACTACATAAGGAAAAAAAAAAGTGAAAATCAATAAGAAATTACTATGACCAAAATATCCACACACACAAAAAAAGGAAAGAAAAGGATACCGTAGGTCGTGTAAAAACTGAGCAAACAGTGTTATCATGCCCAGAGAGGGCATGAATTTGCATCTTACTCCGAATGTCCCATACCTGAAAGAAGATGTCATGTCAACCATACAATCATTCTTGCTAATGCTCATTAAAAAAACCACTTGATAATACCACAAAATGATAGAAAGCTGGTAAAATCAAATACCCGGCAAACAGAATCACGTCCCCCAGTAAGCAAAACATCAATAGTTGGATGAAGAGCCAAACAGTAAACACCACTCAGATGACCATGATACGAACGGATGACCTGAAAGAAAATTAATTTTGTTTCCTCACTATTTTGCTTCTAAAATCGTGCTTCCACAAATAAATGATACGAAAAATATCCAACCTTGTTCTGTTCCAGGTCCCAGCATTTAACTTGCTTGTCATCACCAGCTGAAAACATGTAGGTATGCTTGCTGCTGACAGCAAGACCTAGGGATGAAATCACATATTCAGATATATACCCCAAGCTACAATTATATTTATTGTGTTCAAAGGCATATCATTAGATCTAGATGAATAAGAACTGACCTCGTACTTGCTCAATATGACCTGTTAATGTGAGTTTTAGTTTTCCACTTGCAACATCCCAAATCTGATGAATCAAAATTGAAAAGACCCTATTAGAGGGGATAGTTCCTTCTTAAAAGCTCAAGTAAAGGGGCGAGTCCATGACTATTTTAAAGGATATAAGTCTGCCCCAGTGTGTACAATTAGCGTAAGCAGGGGAATTGAAAATTAATTTTACATCAAATCTATTCAAATATAACTGAACTTGCATTGTCAAGTTCCAATTTATGAAGCAATTAATTATGAAGACTAGCTAATTAAATTAATCTCTCGACCTCTGTATGAAGAATAGCTAGCAACTAAGTGATTTAATACATCTTAAAAAAAATTAATTATGTTTATGTACTCGTATGCTTAAGAAAACGTTCGATGTTCACTCTCAAAATTATTACTTTTCTCCTAGACCATAAAAAAAAGTTCAAGTGTCCGATAATTGTCTAAGTCCAACATATGTTTCCACTTCTCTAATGTGTTTAACAAGTTGACACATGTTTGAGTCCAACAAGTGTCTGCCACACGTCCAAGTCCAACAAGTTTCAAAATGTCTGAAATGTGTTGAACATATTCATATTACCCAAACTAAAGTATCCATGTTTCTAAGTTGGATCCATATGTCATAGTTTGCCATCATAGCCCACCTCAGAATTTATTCTCTTTCACACTTTTCTAGGAAGAAAGAACATATACATACAATTATCACAAATATATGATGCTTTGATCAGCAGAAAAATTCAAAGAAGATGAAATTTATCAGAGTGCAAAACTAAGACAATTTAGAAATGACACCATATCACCATAATGGAGTTCATACATATAAAATAACATGACAACTAGATACCTTGATAGTGCGATCAGCCGAACCAGTACAAAACCATGTGTTACTAGGATCAAACGCAACAGATCTCACCCATCCTAAGTGACCACTTATGACCTGATAATTCAAAAACAAAATTCATGGTTTAAGAACATGACACAAGGAATATTAAATGCAAGATACATAATTCAAGAATACATATTACATAGAGGTGTGACATGTTAAATAGGAAATAAGCAACTCAATGAAAAGAAGCATACAAATTGGCATCATTATGAGGTCATGATTTCAGTGACTTCAGTTACAATTCTGTCATCTTTAAACTAACTAGTGTTGTTTAAATATAATGAACAACAGTTTCTGGCCACATCCCTAATAACGCTATTTATTTACCCTCTTTCTAAAGTTTATCTTTCTATAAAAAAATTAATAACAACCTTAGAAAAGCAAGCTTAACAATGAAATCCTTCAAATTGAGATAGCCGCTTGATTTCTGAAATATTGGGTGTTCAGTTCTAGGCATTGGTATCGGAAAACTGAAGCGTTTGTATCCCAAATAACTAGACCAATGACATAATGCAACTTATAAAAAAAACGAATTGATAATGAATCTATACCATATCCTCATTTAAATTTAATAGAATGAAGTATAATTACCATTTTAGTTCAAGTGGATTTCTCCTCATAATTTATTGATACATTCACTTGAATTTTTGAACTCAAAAAGGTTAATTGGGATCATAAGATTAAAACACCTCATCAAAATTTTACTCATTTGAATTACAAAATAAAAGGTGATATATTGATGACTTCCAATCCAAGATAATAATACAGATAGAAATTTAAAAAAATAAAATAAAAAAAATTCTAACCCTGTAATTTCTCCATGGAGCATGCCAGACAGGACGTGGCCACTTGCTAGGTATTCTTTCCATAATTGCAGATGTTGACATCCTACAAGACCAAAAGCCCAAAAACTTCAGGGAGAATCCACAGATACTAAAAAATGAGTAAAAAGAATCTGCAGGCTTAAAAGTCAAAGCTGAGAAGCAGCTCAATTGAGGTTATATAATAGGTGAGTCGGACAATTACTCCTGGATGAGATAATTCCCGAAATACACTTAGAGTTAGCATAAAACAAACATCAGGACTGAAGTAACTCCAAGTGTATGTGCCATGCAAGATGACTCAACAATTATTAGCGTAGGTACCCCAAATTAATGTCAGAGATTTGAGATCAATCAAATGAGTGAGATTTGTCATAGACTTCAAATTAATTAAATCAAACATATTCTAATCATACCCTTATAACTGCTGGAACAAAGGGGAAAGGGCACACACAAAAAAAGCTAATAATCATCACATCCAACTTAAACGCCATGCATCCAAACACTATCTTTCTGGTTATCACTCAGATATAGGTAGGATGTAAGAAAAAAAAAATGCACAAAGTCCAAAAAAACCTTTCAGATGAACCAGATGCAGACACAACCGCAGAGCTTCTTCCTTGAAGAGGACCATCATTTCTGAAAAATAAATATAAAATTATTAGAAACAATCCAAACAGCCTAAAAAATTAACTTCACATGAATATCAATCTAATTAAAATAGAACTATGAAAGGATACACTATGAACTATATTCAACATTTTTAATAAGACACAGATGGCCTCAGTATGGCCAATTGGATAAGAAAGCCAACCCATACTATACAAAGCACCAACTAAAGCATATTATTGTAATCTCCAGTGGCAGCTTCATTCTTTAATTTGTCTCCTTAGAACTCAAGGACACAGATGTACAACCTATAGACCAAATCCTTTTCAAGTAAGGTCGTTTTACATTCTTTAGTTCGGGGTAATTTTCATATTGGGTGACCTAAAAGAGGCCATGAAGAAAGGGAAATCCAAAGAACATTGATAAACCAAAAAAAAAACAAGAATGAGCATGACCTAAATGCATGAAGAAACATAAAGATTATATTTTCCTATAATATTTTCTACGTACTACTCCACGAGTAAAAAGAAAGTGAAGGGGAGAACTTACTGTGCATTTGAATGTACAGATGGACCAACAACCAAGGCATTCTGCGCCGCTGCATTGGCATCTCTAGAATCACCTGGGCCTGCATTATAGAAAGATCCACCCACTACTCAACGATCAAATTATTCGAGAGATAACAGTTTCAGTCATCTAACATCTTAATATCGGATTTATAACAGTTATTTAATTAGAATTTGTTAGTAACTAAGCTGCCATCTCAGCTGATATTCGTCAATTATCTTCGCTATAGACTTTAAGCTGGTGCTATAATCCTAATGTGTATATTATATCTCTATCCTTTGTACTTACTCTTCAACATAATAAAATCTTAACTTAAGTTCTTTTCATCTGTAATTTTATCCTACCTCGAATTCTAATTTAGTCTAATCCAACCCGTGTAAGATTGCTAATAAACTAGCCTATTTCGCGATATAAAACAAGAACAAAAACAAAATAATAGGTATACCAGGTAGGGCAAGGGTATTGGAAGGCACTGAAGTTCCAGGACCGCTATCGGCAGCGCCGGAACTCGCTTGACCGGTCGGCTTGATGCTTTTGTTCTCTATTCCTCCATACTCAACGCTTATCTAAACATTGAAAATAATTGAGAAAATTCAATGCAGCTTTAAAAAAAAAGAGTAATTCAATGGTGCAAATCATCTAACAGGCAAGAAAACTTTAGTAACCTTATGACTGATACGAATCTTTTTACTGCAATTAGAAAAAGAAAAAAACGGATTAATTCGTTAGAATCTCCAGGGTTTATGAGAAAATCAAAGTATTACAAAATAATTAGAGAGAATTAAGCATGCCTTTCGGGATCGGGAGGAGCAACGTGGCCGTGAACGGGAGAGAAGAGGTCTAGGGCTCTTTTGAGAGATTTGAAACTTAGCTTCTTCAAAGACTGTGGCTCGACTGGCTCCATCTCTAAAGTAGGTCCGGGCATCGTTTTCTTTCTTCTTCTTCTTCTTCTCCGACGGAGCTACCACCGCAGTGAGGATGAAAGGCGGCGGCGATTAACTTCGTCTGGGTTTACGGACAAGAAAATCCAGGCCTCTGATAGTTTTCGAACTCGACGTTTCTCGACAAAGATTGGGCCTGGTCCCACCCCTAAGCCCATTATGACATTTTCAGGCCTTTTGGGTCCGTTAAAACCCTAATTTTTAGGGTAATGTTAGGGATAGAAGTTATTATCAAATCTACCCCTTTTTCTTTAGGATTTTCATTTTTACCCCCAATCTGAAAAACGTGAAGACAGATCAAAAGACGAAATGACAACTTTGACCTTGATATCATGAGATTGTTACCTCTAATCGAATTGAAAATACAGTTTCCTTGGTCATATTAAGTTGTTGAAAAAGTTCAAATACAATTTTTCGGGATATTTTTTTTAACTAAAACTACCAAATAAAGAGTATATTTAAAACTCCGAATTCACACTGAGTATTTTTTAATATTCACTACATTCTAAAGGGTATGGGTAAAAATAATTATCATATTTTTTTTAAAATAAACCAATCATAGATGAAATATTATCAAGAATATCCACATTTATTCACTAATACCGGTTGTGTTTTTTTAATATCAATTTTGCCCAAAAAACACCATAAATGGCGGTGATCCCATGTTTTCCGTTTTGAACAATTACCATCATGCCCTTTCCTTAAATGTTGTAGACCATAATAAATAGAGGGCAGAAAACGTCTTTTCATTGTTCCCTTAAACGGCGTGTGGAGTTAAAGTGGGTAAGTTTGCTAATTTATAAAACATATAAGTATTAATGCTATTATACATATTTATTATGGTCTAATATGAAATTAACCCATAGATTAGCTCTTCAACTAATTTTGTCTATTTCATATCTCTATTTTTTTTTTTTTACAATTACATATTTACTATTTAATAATTGCTTTGAGGCTACATCTTTAAATTTAGGTCTTTCAACTTTTTACTATTGATCTATTGTTGGTAGTTTGTTTAAACCTGCTTTGATAATATTGTAACGATAAAATTAATTAACAATTATCATGATAAGATTTATTAGAGATAACATGTGAATAAATATTTTAGGGATATTTGTGAGAACGTTGTTTTAAAAAAAGTAGAGATCTCTTAAATTTTAAATTTTACCAGTATTTTTTTTTTAAATTATGTTTATTAAATATTCAAAATAATTGAAACAACGACAATAATAATAAAGTCTAAATTCAGTCCCAAATAGACCGTAGTCTAAAACCACATCACCTACTAGTTTTTATAAATTTTAATGTTTACATGCAAATTGGAGAATCCAATGATGGATCTTACAATATCATTCACATAATTATAGAAAAATAATAATTGTTATAATATTTTAGTTTTATTGGTATTAATTAGGAAAGCGTGAAGGTGAAGGTGGGAAAATAAATAAATAAAATGAGTGGTTTTCTTCAATTTTAATAATGCATAACCCATCTGTGTTGCCGTTATTTATTAAAACGGTAGAGAAACATATGTATGTGTTGTGATATTTAATCTTTAAAATATTGATGTTGACGTTGAATGTCTGGACGATAAATAATAAAATGAATTAAGAAAATAAGTTTTCAAAAACAGTATTTTTTTTTTTAGTAACAGAACAGACAGAAAAATAAAAAAAGAACACAGAAAAGCTAAGAAATTAGAGAGATGATTCTATTGGGAATAAAACCCTTCCAGCAACCATATGAATCTCCAAGCAGCCTTATTGCATTCCCTACGAGCATGAATGAAACCCACCACCCATGAAGAATTGTTATTTTCTCAAAAATAATTAAAATAATATTTTTCATATTGAAATCTACCAATCTAAGATTATATCAGTCTGATTACTTAAATTGATAAGATCTCAGTATAGAAATATCATTTTACAAATTTTACTATTTTAATTTTATTCATAAAAAAATATCACCTGTTAGAAATTTTTCTAAAGCTAATAAGATAAATTATTATAATCCAATTGCATAAAGCAATAAAAACAAAATTATATATTTTATTTTATTTTAAAAATTTAGAATAAAATAGATGACACGTGGAATCACTTTGGAAGGGCGAGGACATGGTCCCGTGAAATAATATGGATATAAAATAGAAGCATTATATATATAAATGACACGTAGGAAATAAAAAGCTTGGGCTTAGGGGGAGATGCAGCAGAAGTGGGCAAATATTTAATTAGGTACGTTTTTGGTTTTGGTTCCGAATGACTTCCTTCCTTAGAAGAAACGAACTGACATATGACCGATTGGAATGGAATGGAAAAGACTTCTTATTTTATTAAGGGTAAAGTACCCTTTTAGTCTCTGAGTTTTGGAGTTCGTGTCTATTTGGTCCCTGCGTTTTTAATTTGTGTCTAACTGGTCCCTAAGTTTTAGATGTTGAATCTATTTGGTCTCTGCGTTTTCAATTTATGTCTAAGTGGTCCATGAATTTTGAATACTGTGTCTATTTGGTCCCTAGATTTTCAAGAACTATAAGAAATAAGTTTAATTGTTTCTTAATTTAATGTATTCGTTAACTTCTTATAAGATTATTGACTTAACGCTGACATAACATGTTTATTTGGTCAAAATACGAAGATGGGATTAAATCTTTCATAAATCTAGGCCTAAAATTTGACATAATTATTAATCTCTTATCAGTATTTTGATCAATTAAACATTTTACGTCATCATTAAGTCGATATTATGTTAATGAGTTAACAAATTAAGGAATAATTAAACTTATTTCTAATAATCCAGGGACCATTTAGACACAACTTAAAAACTCAGGGACCAAATAGACACAATATTTAAAACTCAGTGACTAAATAGACACAAATTGAAACGCAAGACTAAATAGACACAATATTAAAAACTCAATGACCACTTAGACACAAATTGAAGACGTAGGGACCAAATAGACACGAATCCAAAACTCAGGGACCAAATGAGTACTTTACCTTTTTATTAATTTATATTTCAAATAAACTATAATTATAAATATTAAATTGACGCAAATAATAAAAACTCAAATCACATAAAATAAATAGATGTGAGTGTTTACGAAGTTGGACAAAGCCATCTTTTGAAATATGTTTATGTCGAATTCAAATTTATTTTAAGTGGTTCGAGTCCGTGATTATAGTTAAGTATTTTTGCAGTTGAGATTCAAAGTATTGTGATTTATATTTGTTGTTACCTAAAAATGGATAGCTTCCACGTGAGGAACGAACTTAATTTATGGGGCGAGTCGAGGTAATGCGTTGCTTCGACCGGCGTCTTACGTAGTACCGCACACATAAAGGAAAAGAGCACTTGTGTGGTGCCTGCTAACACCCTCCGATGCTAAAGTCAGAGCAAGCAGAGCTAGTGTGCCAGATAGTAGTAGTAGAGATTAGTTACCTAATGAATGAATTTCTTCTCCTATTTATAAGAGATCAGGTTGATGACATCATCCTGCCACGTGTCGCTTCAGGATTGGGCCATGTGTTGCTTCTCAATTACGTGTCGCTTGTGGGTTGCGCCACGTGTCGTTTCCCAAGTGGATACTTGTATTCAATCTTAAGTATTAGGCCTATGTCGAAGCCTGGTAGCCAGTCTTTTTCAGTGCATGGACTTTATGCCTAGGTACCACTCGGGAGGTCTTTAGACCAGTCTTACCAGGTGTGACCAGTGCTTTAGGCCCAGGTAAAGGTGCTTTTGGACCAGGTGCCTAAGTACCACGGTAGACCAGTGCCTAAGTACCACGGTGACCGTGCCTAAGACCACCGTAGACCAGTGCCTAAGACCATGGTAGACCAGGTGCCCTGATGCTGGCGATCGACAAGGCGTGCGTGCGACAAATTTTGTCAAGTTGTAAAATTCCACGTGTAATCCAATTTCACCCCACAACAATATTTATCGTTAACTTGATTCGATATTTTTTGTAGTTTATTTTTACTTTTTTATAATTTTAATATAAGTTATTGATTTAATTAAGGGGAAATTATATAAATCACATATGAACTATAAGGATTGTAATAATTATCACCTTAAATTTTTAATTTGATCAATTAACCCCCTAAATTTTACAAAGGGTTAAAACTGGACTAAAAAAAAAATTAATTTGATAGATTACAACATTAAATCGTTAAATTAGATACTTAAAAATCATCATAGTGACAAGTAATACATCCTTAGAATAACGAGGCAGGGAGGGATGAGATCGGTGAAGAAATCATCGTCTCAACCATTATTACAAACATTTCAAAATCGGAGTCAAGAACTGGGTTGAGTGTGGGATAGGGGTATTCAGAGACCCGCTCCCACAAATATTTCATAAAAACAATTAATAAATTAATCTTTTAAAATGGGTAATTTGTTTGATTACAATTTTTCTAGGTCTAATTTTAATATTCGACAAAGTTTGAGGGATCAATTGATAAAATTGAAAGTTTAAGCGTGTAAGTGTTTCAATCCCTATAGTTCAAGGGTGGATCGTGTAAATTTTCCTTTAATTGATTATTTTAGTTAAAATTGAGTTAAAGTGAAATTTAGGGTTAAATTAAATTTGTTTTCAGGGATGGTTGCAAACCAAATTTTTGAAGTTTGTCTAATTTGTAGATCACATATTCGGGAGGGCGTTTAGTATATGAGAATGAGAATGTATAGTTTGAGAATCTATAGTCAAAAAATGAGTTGATGATAAAAATGATAGATTTGTATACCGAATATGAGAATGAGAATTGATGATAAACATAATGTGAGTGTTTTTACAATAGAACAAAAACCATTTTTTAAGGTTCGAACTTATTTAAAGCGGTTAAATTTCATAACTATGATTAAGTAGTATTTGTAACGGAGTGTTCTAATATAATTTATGGTCTATTTCATCATTTCATTGTAGAATAAATATTTTACTTATATTTATTAGTATAAATAATTAGCGTGACATTTTTTAGGTCAAACTGTTATAATATCATGTAGTGTTAGTATTTTGTTTGTTCTATTACCCTTTTCAAGTGAAGGTGTAATAGTAAATAACTCAACACATATTATCTTTTTATGAAGTTGAAGGTTCGAGTTTCATGTTTTAAAATACTCTTCTCATTCCCCGAGCTCGAAGGTTCGGGTCTCATCTCGTAACATCTAAAAACTGTAAAAAGTAAAATAAATAAATTCATAGAAAAAAGCAAAGAGAAGTCAGGATTCCACGTGCTACTGTGAGTGAACTCTCTCGTCAATTGGTTCCATACAGTCATCCATCCCCACGTCTATCCCTTACTTCAATGCCTTTCCCTTTCTTACATACATTTTATATATATTTTTTTTCCTCTAAACCCCATTTACGCCTTCTCTGATCCTCTGTTCCCACTTCCCTCCACCCCACCCCCTTATGTTTGTCTTCTTTCTATCTGTCAGATTTCTCTGTTAAAGCAGAGAAATAAAAAAAAAAAACAAACAAAAAAACGAAAACCCCATTTGATAATGATGAAGATTGATTCAATGAAAGCAACCACCGCCGTGGCTGTCGCCGGCGGTGGCGTTGGCGGCGGAGGTAAGGTCGGAGTTGGGGTTGATGACGATATGGGTGATGGAATGCAATGTAGTGATCATCCATATAGAAATAACCCAGGTGGAATATGTGCTTTTTGTCTTCAAGAAAAGCTTGGTAAATTGGTTTCTTCTTCTCTTCCTCTTCCTCCTCCAATTCATGCTTCTTCTTCTTCCTTTTCTTCTCCTTCTCCTTCTTCTCCCATTACTACTGTTTCTGCAACTTCGAATACTGTTTCTGTTTCTGTTTCTTCTAAAACCCTCAATTTCAACGCCGCGAGTGATTGTCATTATCATTCGAAGCGGGCCCGGATTCCTTTTCTTTTACCTAAAAGGAAAAAGAAACTCGTTACTGATGATATCGTTTTCAAACGAAGCAAATCCACTACTCCAAGGAGAGCTCGTTTTTTGGATCCTGATGATGATTCTGCTTCTGCTCGTGATTTTTGTTTTAAAAAACGAACTGGGTTTTGGTCCTTTTTTTATCCTGCTTCCTCCTCCGCCTCTAAATCTCATGCGCCGCCGCAACCCAAAAAAACAGATAAAAACACGACCACGACCATTTTAGAAGAAGAAGAAGGGGATGAGAGTTTTAATAGTCAGACCACCGGTTCTGCTTCGGCCACGTCGTTTGATCGGAAAGTATCGAGATCTAGATCTGTTGGTTGTGGAAGCCGGAGTTTTTCCGGCGATTTTTTCGAGAGAATCTCAACTGGGTTTGGAGATTGTACTCTCCGGCGAGTGGAATCTCAAAGGGAAAGCAAAGCTTCCAAGCTAGCCGCCGGTAACGGCGGCGATCATCACTGTATGAAAGAGCGAGTCAAATGCGGAGGTTTATTTAGTGGGTTTATGATGAACTCTTCATCTTCTTCTTCATCGTCTTCATCTTACTGGGTTTCTTCTTCAACTGAAGAACTTAACAGAAAACCAACGCCGGCGTTGATAAACGGTGGCCGGAGTAAAAGCTGGAGTTGGGCATTTGCTAGTCCAATGAGAGCTTTCAGTAATAAAACTTCAAATTCTAAAGATAGGAAACGTTCTATTATTAGACAAGCTTCAGAAAACAATCCTTCTCCTGATTTGAATGCCATTCCTTCATTATTGACCGTTAGAAGCTAATCAGTTTCAGCTATGGAGTTTTCCGGTCAGTGGGTATTCAAAAGTTTCAATTTTTTTCAAATATTTTTTTTTTCCATAATTTTATCTGATATTTTTTTTTCCTGTTATGCAGTTTGATGTGTTGCTCAAGATCGTTGGAATGATGCAGGCTTACCAAACCTCAGGTGTGTTTGGGCACAGTGGATTTCTATCACTTCTCAGTACAGGAAAAAACAGAAGAGGATATTTAATTTTAAGCATATTTTATCTTTTTTTTTTTTTTTTGGTTTAAACTCTGTAATCCTTGTTAATGTTTATGTTTATTGTTTGAATAATTTAAAAAAATGGTCGAATTCCCAAATAATCACACGTGAACACATGCATGGTAGTGGGGTAGACAGCTAGTTTTAAGTGTTTGAGTCAAATATTGCCAAAAAGATTATTCTATGAAAAACCCAATTCATAGTTTAATTGTGGAAAATTGGTGGTTGAATGAATTGGTGTTTCATTCAATTTTAATTTTGAGTCTAATTAATTACTTCACAGTTTGACCATGAGGAGAAGACAGCTGTTTTTACCCCATTCTGCAGAATATAGATAATAGATATAGGATTTTTCCTCCTAACATCTAAGATTGTCTAGGTTAGTTTAAAGCACGTTCCAACTATTCTTACGGGTGAATCACACAACCTTATAATATTTAATGTTAGAAAAAGTAAAAAAATTTGTAGGATAATATTTTAAATTGTTAACCGATCTTATTAATGCAACTTTAAAAGTGGAATGAGATGTATTTTTAATAATATTATTATTTTTTGGGGAAAAGGGATTGGCTTTTTATGGAAATAAGGAAGAAATGGAGGACTAGAAAAAAATAAATATGAAGGGAGAAAGAAGAGTGTCAGGTTTTGATTTGGGATAGGGATGCAGAATCTGAGACTTGAGGAAAGAGACATGACATACTTGAATGAAAGGAAAACAGGGGAAAGCTGCTCTGAATTTTACTCTATTATTCATCTCTTCTTCCTATCATTTATCAATGGGAGCCCCTACTATAGACTGAGTGAGAAATAAATTTTAAGGAGCAAAAATCTCGCTACATTGTTCTGAATGATAGAGAAGGCCTTTTATAATTTTTTGCTAGAAGAAAAATGTATTAAATTTTTTCTTATATATTTCCAACAATTTTAGACCCTTTTCGAGTTAGTTCTTTGTATGATTATGTTACAATTTAGTTCAGCTTTTGTTTGTATCAATTTAGTTTTCTATAAATGTGACAGTCACATTATAAAGAAAAATTACATATAGTGTTAATTAATAAGGGGGTTTTTGAAAAATGAATTTTACGAATTGATTTTTCTTAAAATAACAAAAAAATTTGAAATTTTCAAAAATGGTATTTCGTATATTGAGATCCACCAATCTCATACCTATCTTAATATGAGAAATGTCATTTTTAAAATATTTAAGAACATTTATTATTTTTCAAATTACTCGTAAAAAATATCATCAATTGGAATTTTCCGTTATTACCGAATTAAGATACCAACTTAAATTATAGGAACTTAATTAAACATATCTATAACTATAAGTACTATTTAATAATATATTTTTTTAAGAAAATAATTTCCCGCTCCACACTTTTTATATCTGTCCGCACGGGCAGTTTGGACTGCTATCTAGTATCTTTCCCCCTCCTTTTCAGTTTGAATTCTCTTTAATCTATTATCAGGAGTATTTTAATCTAATATCAAGAGTTAAATAAATTTGTAAACAGACTGATTAACTATTGCAAATTGGTTTAATCTTGAACAATTTTCATTTTTTAAGTCGAAACTACTTCAATTGATTCAATTTGATCGACTTGGTCAGATTTTTACCCCTAAAGAGATACAAGAAAAGATCTAAGCTGTCGTTTTTTTCCCCTAAGGTAAACAAAAAATATGCAAATTGGGACGGAAATATTTGAGCTTTAACATAATTCTTTTAAACCATGTTAGATTTTGCCGGGAAATTTACATGAATGTCATAATTTGATAAAATATTTACAAATTTATTAGAAAAAAAATATTTACAAAAATGTTAGAATTTTGAAAAGCGAGTATATCAATCAATCATTATTAGTATATCATTATTAGTATAACGTAATACACTAAGCTACAGAATTTTAAAAATTCTAACATTTTTGTAAATATTATTTTTTTCTAACAAATTTGTAAATATCATGAAAAAAATTTAACATATTTGAAATTGCCCCAATAACAATCCTAATTGGATCTAAACAAATGAAATATAAGTAGTTTAACCTTTTGTTTGATGAATAAAATATAATTAAGGTTTGTTTATAGAGGAGCAGTAATTTGAGGGAGAGGATGTGGGATTACAAAACCAGAGATTTTTAATAAAATTCAAAGAAATGCCTCTCTTAAACCTGATAATGATTTTTACAAATCCCTTTGACCATTCATTTCCCCTATCAATTATTATCATAGACCAATTTTGAGGCATCTTTATGGCATTTTAAGAGGAAATACAAGAACAAATTACAGTGGTGGGATGAGTAGATGTCTAGCTTACAACCGAGATTTCGCTTGACCCATCGAAGAACTCTGCAAAAAAGAAAAAAAAAAGAGAGAGACCATTATTATTAAGATATAAAAAATATTAACACGCAAAATAACAATTTTTCTAGATCGCTTATCATATCGAGGTGATTGACACATTGCCTTCGACATGCTGGCGTTAGAAGTTCTTAAACCTAACATCTGGATGCTAATCCACATGAGCAGCTCTAAAAAATAGTTAAGCAGTGTTTTAGATTTCTCACCAGCGTAGCACCCTGAACAGCTCTTTCAGCCAAGTAAGCACAAGGCTTGAAGAATACACCATATAATTTTGTCCATTCCTCTAATCTGGAACAGATGTATTTTGATCCAAGCGAATCGGCCCAGTACATGATTCCTCCCCTAATCAAGAGGAGCCAAAAACTTTATTCATTGAAGACTACCAAACAAATTTAATATTTTTTTTTTAATAAGCAATGGACTTTTCATTGATCATTGGAAAAGTAAAAAAAGTCGAAAGTCGTCGAACCAAAATGGATTACAAAAAAACGATCCAATTAGCAATAATAAAAGAAAAGACTGTAATTTCAAAAGTAAAGAATGCCAACCTGTAAGGTGGAAAACCCATGCCCATTATACCAGCAATGTCCAGGTCGGCTGCTTTGACGGCTATACCTTCAGCAAGGACACGACATGCTTCGTTCACAACCGGGAAGAATACCATCTCCACGATATCCTTTTCTGATAACTTTGAAAGCTGTTTCCACATTGCACCATAAGAATTGAACAACAAATCATTAGATAAATCTTTCTGATCTGTCATAGCCAAAATAAAACACTTGAATTAAAAAAAAAAGTATGATTACGCATGGTTTCTTAAAGCCATACATACAGAAATTCAATTTATTGTTTCTTAAAGCCATACATACAGAAAATCAATTTAAGGTAGAAATATTAGAAAAATTAGAATGTGTACACAAGCCCAGAGAGAAAGACCTTAGGGTCAACAGAAACACCAGAAATGTTCCTAGCCTTCTCAATATACTTTTGTAACTCAGGATCCGGCTTAGCTCTGCGATTCTTGTCATAGATATAGAAACCCTTATTAGTTGCCTCACCTGAAATGTAATGACAGTAGAAGTTATTATTTACAGAAATTTATGTCTCGGGGAAGGGACAAATTGCCAACGGATACGACTAATTGGTAAACATTGTCCGTAAAATGCAAAAACTGGGATACAAGCCCCAAAGGTTTAGGGAAGAAACTCCACCTGCTCGCTTATCCTCTTGCATAAGAGGAATGATCATAGATATATAGGATATATCTGGATAATCTTCAATACATCGAATAGCAGACTTCGTTGCCACATCAAAACCAACAAGATCAATCAATCTGAAGGAGAAGTACGAAGCTAGTTATGGGTCAAAAAGGAAAAAACATGCAGCTGAACCATATATTCTCTTATGTATAATAAACCTGAAGGGACCCATTGGCATTCCAAAGTTAGAAACTGCCTTGTCAAGCTGATATAGATCTACTCCATGTTCTACAAGTAACAATGCAGCTAGAGGGTATGGAAGAAACATCCTATTGACAGCAAAACCAGTGCAATTACCAATAACAACCGGTGTTTTCTTTATTCTTTTCCCAAAATCTAGCAAGTCCACAATCACTTGAGTAGCTGTTGTTTTAGTACGAACAACTTCCAGCAGTGGCATAACATGTGCTGGACTGCATCAGAAACATAATTCAATTGCTAAACTAGGACAACAGAAAGAAATAAGATGTATGGGTATTTTGCACACCTAAAAAAATGAGCTCCAATGATTCTACTCTGAGATTTAATTCTCTGTCCAATCAGCTCCAGATCTATTGTGGAAGTATTAGTGGTAAGTATGCAATGTGACGGGCAATATTTCTCAAGATCAACAAAAATCTGTTGCTTCAAAGAAACGTCCTCTATAACTGCCTGTTATAAGCACAACTAAATGAGCTCCTAATTTTTGCATGTGTATAAGAATGACGTGTGAATTACCTCGATCACCAAATCCACATCTTTGAAATTTTCGTAGTCGAGGACACCCTTGAGAAGGGAAATAGTTTTTTCAAGTTTCTCTGGAGTCATTTTCCCTTTCTGGACTCGGCTTTGTAGATTAGCTAGTATATTGACATAACAGGTCAGAAACAAACTGAATAACAATATTGAAAATGATGCATGGTAGTAAATTTGATTACCTCTGACTCTGCCAATACCGGCCTCCAAAAATTTATCATTTACTTCTTTAAGAATCACACGATAGTTACTCAGAATCAAAGCAGTAACTATTCCAGATCCCATCAATCCCCCACCAATAACAGCCACTTTATTAATGCGTCTGGGCATCAACCCAAGATCAGTAACCCCAGGAACCTGTTAAGTGTTACTGTTATATTAGAAAAGAAAGAGGAACGATTAATCTCAAAACATATTAGCAAAGAGATGTGATTTTCTCAAGGGCTTCATCATGGTTTAAATATCACTAGATGCTAACACCTCAAACTTAAATTGAAAATTAATATTTATATTTTCCTCCTAAAGTGCATAAACCATACCAGTTTTATTAAATATTCAACTATAAACCATGCAAATAAACTTGAGCCACCAAATAAAGTAATAGTCAATCACCAAATAAAAGACACCATGAACAAACAAATACATCAACTTTACAGGGCAATAACACATAATCAGCAAGTGTAAAACATCTAAAACAACCATTAACCAAAATGTGTTAAATAATGATTCCCATAAAAAATGTGGTAAATAATGTTAAAGAGTCTGAACTCAATCAAATGACTATAAACTGGTTCTTTCCAATCATTATCTCAATAAATTTAAGTATAACTAGCCATTTAAACCTGAACTTATGGAAGAAAATTAGAAACAGGTAATTAAATTCAACTAGGAAAGGGGAAAAGCCTGCAGGGATCCTAAAGTTACAACGATAAACAACAATTTATTTTGCACTAAATCTTCATCTCAAACCTTCGTCGTTCCACGCTGAGAAAAAAATACGTGAATCAAGCTTTTACATGTGTCAGAATGTAAAAGTCCATGAAAATCTTCAGCCTCCTGCCAGAATCATCAAAACGAAGAATATCAGGACAAACAATCGTGTTTAAAAATAATTATTACATTAAAGATATAAAAACCTTGCAAAGTCCATCACGGGGACCAGAGACTACACCCTTTTCAACGACATCAATGCAAACCAATGGGTGCTTGAGATTTGGAGCTTGTTTTCGTATTTGAGCCCTAGCAAACTTAAATGTATCCCTAGCATCACTGAGAGACTCCAACTTGTCAGTCCTGTAGAGGCTGATAATCCATGGTTTTCTCCGTTCTGAGATATCCAAAGCCCACTTCCGTGCAGTGTTGATCAACTCTTCAGAAGGGACTATAGCATCCACGAGTCCCAAAGAAAACGCTTCTTCTCCTTTGACTGGCTTGGAAGTCTGTTTAAGCAAAGCAACATGCGTAGAGGGAGATCAGTATAGAAATTAGTTGGAAATTTGAATGGCTAATATAAAATGTTATACAACATCGGATTAAAGAAAACCCAAAGATTTAGCCCTTAAGCTCACCAGCATCATTTCAAGAGCCTTTGCAAGACCAACAAGACGGGGAAGACGTTGTGTACCTGACCAATATAGAAGTTTGATATTCAAAAAGCAAAGAAAATCATGCCAAATATTAAAGCATTCAACTCCTCTTGTTTAGATCATATTAAAAGTGAGGATACCATCAAAAGGCAAGATACACTGACAGAGATATATACCTCCAAAACCAGGAATCACACCAAGCTGGAGTTCAGGTAATCCTAATTGTGCACTAGAGGTTGAGACTCGTGCATGACATGCCTGACACAGCAAAATTACAGAAAATCCTAACGCAATAAACTTATAAGATATAATCTGAGAGAAGTAACAAGGGACGTACCATTGCAATCTCTAACCCTCCACCCAAAGCAAGTCCATCTATTGCAGCAACGGCCGGCTTTCTGGCAGCTGAGAAACAAAACTAACAATTATATAATCAACATTTAACTAGAATTATTTCTCTCAATCTCTTGGAGGATTAAAGAATAGAAATGAATATTAATACACACCTTCAAAAATATCAGTGATCACATCCACAGATATGTAGCCAGGTTTCGGTTGGTTCACTAAAATCAGGTGGAAAAATGTCAATCAAAGTTGTAATGGTGCATTATGAGACAATGGGCAAAAATAGAAGTCTAAACTCACCCTTTCCACTTTGTGCTCCACCGAAAGCTGATATATCGAAACCACCCGAAAACTTTCCCCTTGCGCCTGATCCAATAACCAAAAAGGTTAGCTTCATTCATCACTAACAGCCCTGAACAACCTAACAAGTCATGTATAAAAATCATTTCAAACAAACCTGTAACAACAATTGCCTTCACGTCATCTCTTTGCAAAGCCTGTTCATAACTCTCTTTCAAACTGAACAATACTTCGTTTATTTGAACAGGTGCATCAGATTTCATAGAAAGAGAAATTGTATTATCAGTCACGGATGAATAGATAATTTAGTATAGAAATAAGCCCAAATTTCTAGAATGTGAGTCCCCAAACCTTAAATCCTTATCAAACCAATACAAATTACAGTGCTCTAAACTCTATAATGAAGCGAACAAATAATACTAACACTGTCAAATTGTCAAGAACCCAAAAGTCAAATCAACAAAGAACCATAATTAAGCCATTTTAAATGAAATACACAACTCTTCATCTTAATAATCATGGGCTTTCGTCTCAAACCCAATTGTTAATAAGAGAAGTAGCTCATAGACTTTTAAACCTTGTTTCGCCCTTCATCTTTCCAGGTCTAGGATACTTAACATGCCCCTTTTTAACTCACTATTCTAGGACAAAATCCTATTTTTGGACTGGATTCTCGTTTGAGTTATTTGAGCTCTAATTTCATCCTAATAAGCATGAAATTTCATCTTAAAACCAATTGATAACGTTAGCTCTCAAGGTTCCTTTATATTTCCGATGTGAGATACTTTAACATTTCATTGATTCATGAAAATTCAATGGTTTCCTCAATTAAGTAAACTTAAAAGATTGAAGTAAATGAATTAGAAATAGAAAAGTAAAAAGAAAAGAACAAAAAATCAATACCATCAACAGAAAGGGAGTTAACTGGTGGATTAATGATCGTGATTAGAGCAACCCCATCAGCTCCCACTTCCAAGATCGTCCTTCCTTTTCCATTGCTACCCATTTTGGCTCTTTCAATATTACTCTCTGCAACTGAAATTCAAAAATAATTGAAGGAAAGTAGTGTGGAAATCGTTTGATTTTATTTTTATTTTTATTTTTATTTTTTCAATTTCAAAGGAAGAGAGTGAAAGTGAAGAAAATTGATACAGATGGATCCCCAATTAAACACGTATCTGACGGCTGTAAATTAATGGGAGAGAGAGATAGACATTGCCCATATATCTTCAACTCACTCGCGTTTGCACGATGCAAAACTACACGCGCAATACCTTGGTATGTACAAAAATGTGAGATAGACATTGCCCATATATCTTCAGGTTTGGGTTGTTAAGTAGGGGTTGTTAAGCAGGGGTTTGTTAACACTGTGTTTAGTATGTATAAAACTGTCAGTTTGTTAAGTGTAAAATGTGTTGAAATTGTGAAAATGGATTGGTTTGTTAAGAGGGGATTAACAAACTCATCATATTGGGTTTCAAAAATAGGAAACAAACACTAGTTAGGGTAGTGTAACCCTCAACTCCCTACCCAAACCTGGCAACCAAACGGTCCCTTAATTTTGTTCATTTCTAGTTAAATTAATTTAAATCTTTTATTTTATTGAAATGTATAATTTATACTTTAAATTAATTAAATTACGAAGATTTATCAAATGTCGGCGACATGCTCGATATATCGGACGAAATCTCGCTGAAATGAAGGTTCGATATTTCACCAGGGGATAAAAAAAATTCTCCAGATTCGACGGCATTTGGCCATTGTCGCCGATTTGGTGCTCTTCGTTCGAAATTTCGACTGCATTTCAGACTGATATCCTGGAATCATCTCCACATCCAGTTGTTTCTTGCCACGTGGAATCTCATTTTTTTTAAAACTTACCTTTACGTTATTGATGAGACTGATATGTTTATCATCATTTGAAGGTGTATAATTTCATTATATGATAGATTATAACTAAATTTAGCTATTTAGAAAGTTTTATTCAAAATGTCCAAAAATTTACATACGTTTCCATCGTTTCCGTGATTTTTCTAGGAATGTCCATCGACATCGATATTTCCATCGATATTTCCGTAAATTTAAACTTCGACATTTCTATCGACATCAACATTTTACTCCTTGGTTGTGGGTGAAAATATATCATTACACGTGAATTTTTTAGCTTAATCAAAAAATACATAACCAACACGTCTACACCACCTAGAAAGATAAGACTACATTAACTCGACGGCAATGTTTACGTCGCCTGAGAAGGTACATCTACATCGTTGAGTAAGACTACATATGTAAGTCAAATAAGTTACATTATACAAGTATCCAATCAAAAGACGACACATGACATAACCAATACATGACACGTAGTTGGGAAGCAACATGTGGCCCAATCCTGAAGCGACACATGACACGATGATGTCATCAACTTCTTCTCCTATAAATCCTATAAATATGAGTACAAAATCAATAATTATGTAACTAATTATGCTTTAATTCACTCTGGCACAATTACTCTAACTTAAGCATCAGATTCATATAGTGCTCGTCAACTACTTAACACACCGTCTCCGACTCAACCGATATTATAAGTTTGTTGCTTACGCAGAAGGTCTCTATTTGTACGCAACAACATAGCATAACTTTGTAAATTTATAGAAAAATATGTAATTTATGATTAAAAAAATATAAAAGTAAAATGACATGTTCACCTTTAAAAAAAAATCAAATTCCATTAATTTTATATATTTAATTCCAAAAAAGTTATGTAAATTACATAATTTTATTTTTTTAAAAGATATCACATCAGGGTGAGAAAGGGAGGACTCGAACCTTTAAATTAAGAGAAATGAGTCTCGTATCATCTAATAGAGGGTTAATGTGATATTGCGGTGAGATGTAAAAAGTCCAAATTAGGCTCGTTTCACTCACGCTTATTCCAAACGAGTAGTTGAGCCACGTCATTTGGTTGTTGGCAAGGGAATCCGTACTCGTCTCATATACCAATGAATTTGTGACATCTGTTTTAAAACCTGTTTTTTATTTTTTTAAAGAGTTAAAACGATGTGCTGTTCTCTTCTCATTGACTGCTGAAGGAGGTTGGGGCAGATACAGTAATTAATAATTAATGTATAACTAATAAATTATATAAGAAATCTTTTTGAGAAAATCTCTTTGTTTTTTAGCAACATAGTAAATATATAATAAAACATGTTATGTAAAATAATTTATTTTAAAAGAAAAATAATGAAAAAGATTCCCCAAAACGTAAAAAACAGGAGTTTGGGACACATGTACACGCCATTTTTTTAAATATTAAATATAGTTTAGTTACATAATACAATATTAGTCTTGATTTAAGATTTATATCAATTTAGTTTTTATAATTTTGAAATAATCATTCTTATTTGAGAAATTTTTATGTAATATTTGTAAAAATATCAACTCAAAAAATTATTTGTAAATACAGCAATTTTTATCATGTTTATCAGTGATCAACAAAGATTTATGTGTTTATCACTGATAAACATAGTGTACAAATATGTAATTCAATGTTTATCACTGATAAACTCAATCAAAATTTGCTATATTTGCAAATATTTTTTTGAGCTTTTATTTTTACAAATACTACTAAAAAATTTGCTAAATTTTTGCAAATGCCCCTTCTTATTTTAAATATTACATCAAATTGATACTTAGAGAAAATAAAAAATGGGAGAAGAAAACATCATGTGAGAATATATTAAATGTTTGAAAAATATTATTTAAAAAATTAATAAAATCATTTAAATACTAATAAAATATTACACAGTCATTAAATAGATGAAAATAATATAAGCGTTGTTTGGTAGGAGGGTTAGGGTGGGGTGGCTTTAGGTAGCTTGGGGTTATAAAACTTGTGTTTATGTAACTCGTGTTTGGATATACAGTGAGTGAGTTTCTATAATTTGAACTTATGTAACATGTGTTTAGACGTGCAATGGATTGAGTTTCTAAAATTTTGAGTTTTAAAATAATTAAATTGATAATTTGCACCGGAAAATAATAATTAATTGATAAAATAATTATTTTAAATTTTAGTTATAATATTAAAATGTTAATTACTATTTTATAATAAATAACAAAAATAACTAGTCAATAAATAGATATTTAAAAAATGATTTTCCATTATTTATGATGAATTATTTATGAATCTCTCTTTAATTAAATTATTTATATACTCCTATAGATTTTTAAAAGTAAATAAAATCAATTTATAGTCGTTATCACCATACTTGATCAAGTTGGTTTGCTAACTCCTCATTTTTACTATTAAACTCCATGGTTTAACTTACCCTAATCATTTTAGGGTTTCAAATATATGAGGTTGTTGTTACGTAAAAATGGAGAGCTTCCACGTATGCAACGAACTTAATATATGAGACGAGTCGGAGGTAGTGCGCTGCTTTGACGACGTGCTATGTAGGTACCTCTACCGGAAATGAACAAAGCACAGGTGTGGTGCCAACCTAACACCCTCCGATGCTAAAGTCAGAGCAAGCAGAGCTAGTGTGTCAGAGAGAATTGTAGTATAAATTGGTTACCTAATGAATTAATTTATTCTCCTATTTATAGGAGAATATGTTGATGGCATCATCGTGCCACATGTCGTGTCAGAATTGGACCACGTGTTGCTTGCGGGTTACGTCATGTGTCATTTTCTAATCGAACACTTGCATTCGGTTTAAATATGTAGGTCTAGGTTGGAGATGCGTATCCAGGTCTTTTCAGGTGTGTAGACTTTATGACTAGGCACTGTGGTCAGACCAGGTGTCCAAGTACTGGGGTTAGACTAGGTGCCCTGGTACTGGGGTTAGACGAGGTGCCTAGGTACTACGCTCAAACGAGGTGCGTAGATATTTTTGTCAAGTTGTAAAATTCCACGTGTCATTCAATTCCACCCCACAACAGAGGCCCCCTACTCCCGAGTTCAGTTGAGATGCGAGTTCAATGCTACTTGGAAGTATTTTTTTAAAGTGGAATTTTGCCTCAGTGAGTTTTCTGAAAATATTCTAAGTATTGAATTTTGTATAACTTCAATTTTTGTGTCTTTGTAGCTTGAATTTTTGCCTTAGCGCATGTAGAAATTTTTATAAAACACTAAGTGTTGGAGCTTGATAGATTGATTTTTGTGTCATGGTGGTTTTGGAGCTAGGTTGTATGTCCAAGTCGTCCAACTCAATTATCACGTACTTTGCCCCCTTTGATTTTAAGAGCAAAATTTACTCTTATAATCATAGTATAAACGTGTTAACTTGATAAACGAAAGTAGGAGAGTAAACATAATAAAAGTTTAGAAAGAAATAAAAAAAAAAGTAAATTAATTTTTTGTTCTCTCTCCCTTGCTGCTGTTGTGTCTACGCAACAGCTTCAATTTTATTTTTAATTCAGACGCAACAACTTTCATTTTTTCTTTCTTTCTTCTTTTCTTTTCTTACTTCTTTCCTTGTTGCACTTTAAGAGTAAAAACCCATGGGTTTTATGCCAGCCCTCATATTGACCCACGGGTAAAAGCATGACTCGCCGACACGTATTGATCGGTCAATTGGTTGACTTTTTTTTACCAAATTCAGTTTGGTTTTCGGGAGTAGATTTCTCGTCGAGCCTTGACATAAGATTGATTGATTTGACTTCAAATTTTATGAGTGTTATTCGTAGGTGTAGCTTGTGAGAGCCCTTCACTTCCAAGTAGACTTATAATTTTTTTTTTTTAAATTCTTCTATCAGGTGCGACTCGTGCGAGCCCTACACTTATAATTTTTTGTTGTTTTAAACTCTTCTATCAGGTGCGACTTGTGCGAGCCCTACACCCCCTAGTAGACTTAGAATTTTGTTTCATTTCAAATTCTTCTACGAGGTGCGACTCGTTCGATCCTTGCACTCCCTAATAGACTTAAGAATTTTTGTCGTTTCAAATTCTTTTACGAGGTGCAGCTCGTAAGAGCCCTGCACTCCTTAGTAGACTTAGAATTTTTTTTATTCATTTTAAATTCTTCTACAAGGTGCGGCTCGTGCGAGCCCTGCACTCCCTAGTAGACTTAGAATTTTTTAGTCGTTTTAAATTCGTCTACCTAGTGCGGCTCATGCGAACCCTGCACTCCCTAGTAGACTTTGAATTTTTTAGTTGTTTTAAATTATTCTATCAGGTGTGGCTCGTGAGAGCCTTGCACTCCCTAATAGACTTAGAATTTTTAGTCGTTTTAAACTCTTCTACCATGTGCGGCTCGTGAGTGCCCTGCACTCCCTAGTAGACTTAGAATTTTTAGTCGTTTTAAATTCTTTTACTAGGTGCGATTCGTGCGAGCCATGCACTCTGTAGTAGACTTAGAATTTTTTAGTCGTTTTAAATTCTTCTACCAAGTGCGGGTCGTGAGAGCTCTGCATTCCCTAGTAGACTTTGAATTTTTTTGGCATTTTAAATTCGTCTACCAGGTGCGGCTCGTGAGAGCTCTACACTCCCTCGTAGACTTATAATTTTTTAGTCGTTTTAAATTCTTCTACCAGGTGCAGCTCGTGCGAGCCCTGCACTCCCTACTAGACTTAAAAAAAATTATTTAGAGCTCTCCCATCTTGATGGACTAAGAACTCTTTCATTTTGCTCTTCCACCTTGGTGGACTTAGAACATTTTCATTTTGTTGTAGTAGATTCACATAGTTATCCCCCACTCGAGTAGAATTTTATTTCTTGAAGTATAACTCGAGTCTAATGTTGCGAGAAGAGTTATGAGAGGAAGATGAACTGTCCTGGATATTTAGCATCGACTTCCTCTTTTAGCCACCCTTCTCATGATTCCTTGATTCACCTATGCGCTCTATAAGTTTTTTGTCTTTGCCTTTTTTGGATAGTAATTCCTGGTTGTCATTAGGGGCTTAATGATCAGTTTTCTATGTAAGAATTTCGAGTACTTTAGCAAGATCTTGATTCACACCTCGAACTTGCTCTTCTAGAGCATCTACCCTTCCGTCCGGCATTGGCACAACTCTTACTACTTTTTGATTTTCATCAGCTTATTGTTGTTTTCGTCGTTCTCTAGTGCTACGAGTTTGATATCTCGTATTACGACGGTTGCAATTTTCATCGTCATCTATATCATCACCGTGTTGACTTCTTCGACTCATACTTGATGGTAGAGCACTTAGTTATATACTTTACCACAGACGGCGCCAAATGTTGTTGCGTAAAAATGGAGAGCTTCCACGTATGCAATGAACTTAATATATGAGACAAGTTGGAGGTAGTGCACTGCTTTGACGGCGTGTTACGTAGGTACCTGCACAGGAAAGGAATAAAGCACCGGTGTGGTACCGGCTTAACACCCTCCGATGCTAAAGTCAGAGCAAACAGAGCTAGTGTGCCAGAGAGAATTATAGTATAAATTAGTTACCTAATGAATGAATTTCTTCTCCTATTTATATGGAGAATATGTTGATGACATCATCGTGCCACGTGTCGCATCAAGATTGGACCACATGTTGCTTCTCAATTATGTGTCGCTTGCGGGTTACATCACGTGTCATTTCCTAATCGAACACTTGCATTCGATTTAAATATGTAGGTCTATGTTGGAGACTGCGTAGCCAGGTATTTTCAGGTGTGTATACTTTATGACTAGGCACTGTGGTCAGACCAGGTGTCCAAGTATGCTGCGGTCATACGAGGTGCCTATGTATTGCGGTCAGATGAGGTGCCTATGTACTACGCTCAGAAGAGGCGCATAGACATTTTTGTCAAGTTGTAAAATTCCACGTGTCATTCAATTCCACCAAACATGGGTTCGGTTCTGTAACCCACCTCACCCTAACTCTACTACCAAACACCTATAGATCATTATTAAAATTCGGGTCAATCTTACATTTTATTCTATAAAAAAAAACTCATATCCGCTTTCTTATCTATCTATGCTATCTGAAAATTATAGTAATTGCACGGACTCCATCTAGCTTGGGAGCTTTAATGTAGTGGTTATTATTTATGGCCGATTCACTTAGGGGGCGTTTGGTTGTCAAATTTGGATAGTGAGCTGGGGGTTAAACAACCCTAACCTGTGTTTGTTTTCCAGTTTTGAAACCCAATATGATGAGTTTGTTAACTCCCCTCTTAATAAACCTATCAATTTTTACAATTTCAACACATTTTGTACATACCAAACAAATTCACTGTTTTGTACATATCAAACAAAGTGTTAACAAACGTCTGTTTAACAAATAACAACCCCTTGCTTAACAAATTTATAAATATTATATTTTGGAAAAAAATTATAATTGTTTTTAAAAAAGTGACCAATTTCCAATTAACCCAGTGATGATGAAGCATAAACGACGACGTATTATTGTCAGCTGGATCAAGAAAACACCGATTTCAATTTTTTAAAAATGACAAAATTTTAACACTCTTGAAATAATATCACGGGTTTCGAATATTGGATTTCCAGCAAGAATAGAAAGAAAAAAACATAAATTTGGGAAAGCAAAAGAGATATCTCCTTCCTCGATCTTCAAAATCGCGAAAAGAAAAAAATGAGTGACGATGCTAAGAGAAACTCTCAAGCCTCTTTAATGGTGAAATCGATCTCTGAAGATCGAAAACCGTCGCCGGCGGCAACTGTCGGCGGCAAGAAAATCATCATTAAAAGCGCCGATATGTTCGGAGATGTTCAGAAAGAAGCCGTGGATGTTGCTATAGCTGTTATTATCTCTTTTCCTTAAACTCATTTTTCTTAATTTCAGCTTTCAATTTTATTTTTTTTACAAACCCTATTTTTTTTCTTTCGATTTCAGGCATTTGAAAAACATAGTGTAGAGAAAGATGTAGCAGAATGTATTAAGAAAGAGTTTGATAAGAGACATGGACCAACTTGGCATTGTATCGTCGGTCGTAATTTTGGTAATCAATTTTATCTACCTGCTTCTATTATTCCTTAAAATTTCAGCTGGAAAGTTTTGTGCTTTTTTAGCTGTGATTCTTATAATGGAGTAGATCTAAGCTTGAAGTTTGCTTAGTAAATGGTTACTGAATTGATTTGGTTTTTCTGTTTAATTTTTTGATATTGCTTCACATGTATCTGTTGAAAAGGGTTTAGTTTTTAATGCAGATGGTTTAGAACTGAAAAGGGAAACTTTTGAAGGGTTTAGTTTCTATCCGCTTTTTTTTAGTCTAATCTTAGTTTTGCCTGATATTATTAGGACCTAAACCACCATGGACAAACCTTAAACCCCTGATGTACTTAAGGTGATGTGTGGTTTGGCGATTACCTGCTTAAGATGTTAAATAAGAATCTAACTACACTTCTGATGCCAAGTGTTGTAGTATCACGTGGTTGTCGTGAAATTAGTCGAGGCACGTGCAAGCTGCCTCAGACACTCACGAACGTAAAAAAAAAAAGAAATCAACTACATTATTAGTTTCTCAAAGTCAATTTTGTAGGATCAAATGATTATTTTTAGAGATTAGTCAATTAATGTAGAAGGTGGCTGAGTTTTTTTTTCCCCCTTCCAAAAAGAACTCTTGGGCTTGGTTTGATAACAACCTTGGAAGCTGTTTTCAGCTTTTATTTGGAAAGTAACTTTCAAGTGGTTTGAAAATGATAGGATTGTTTTTCACTCTATCATTATTCATGAATTTGTAATATTAGAAGGAGAAACAACTTAAAGCAAACAACCCTTTCACATAATTTCACTAGATTGGTGTGTTAGAAAGCCAAAAACTGGTTTTAAAAGTTGTACCTTACCCTTAGCTCTTCCCGAACCAGTACCTCTTGAATAAAGAACTCTCAACTCTTTCAACTAATTCCCATGGTAGGTTTTGTTAAGGTGTTTTTCGAAGTTTTGTTCCGGGTTTAGTTGGTATCCTGATTGTTGAGTTAAAGGGTGAAATTTATGAAATTGAAACAAAAAGACAGATTATTTCTATTTATGTTGCTTACAATTACATTGACTTCTTTAAGAGGGTTCATTCATCAAGTCGAGTCTCCGTGACACTTTTTTCCCTTCTATTTATAATTGAATTAAGACTAGTGAACTCTTACAAAATGTATATCTGAATCCTCGAGAAAACAATTCAATATTATTGAGATTTGCTTAGTCAATTCCTTCAATGAGAAAGAAGCGAGGGTACTTGCAATCCAAATTAACTCAGTTATCTGAATAATTAGCATCTTTTCGCCTTGATCTGTTAAATTAGCCATCTCTCTCATGAATCTCCTAAAATTTGGTTGTTTCCATGACAGGATCCTATGTGACACACGAGACAAACCACTTCGTTTACTTCTACTTGGATCAGAAAGCAGTTTTACTATTCAAATCAGGTTGATTGTCTTGTATCATTATGGATATTATTAATGTTAATGATGAAAAATGAATGTGATTAACTGATTATGATTGCACAATGCAATCAGTGTCTGTATGTGATTTTTATCTCTCAAGTATAGCAGCTATGCTGACAGTCCTCTATACAGTCTTCTGCAACTTTCTTGTTCTTTTCTCTTCAGCCTTTAAATTAGATACAATCATTTTGCTTGCCTTGACAGAGATATTGCAGGGGATAAGGAGTAGTAGCTCTTCCTACATCTCTTTACATAAATATAATAATAAGTAATGGAAATATTAAAATGAAAAAAAAATTACCACTTTATCTGGTTAATTTACTCTTGAAGATGCATTAGGGTGAGATTGGGATGGATCAGGGAAATGATTTTTAGTAAAACACCTTTGTTTTTTATAAACAATATTAAAAAAAATTGTGATAGTAGCCAGGAAATGATTTTAGTGAATGAAAAACAATGTATAGTTATTCTAAAAGTGTGTTTTGAATTTGATCATGTTCTTCATAGGATTGATCAATTGTAGTGATTTTGAAATGTGATTTGGTTATAAAATTATTGTTTTAGAAAAATCTATTATATTTTTTTGTCTAAATTTTTTTTATTGTTAAGCTAACGATTATTTATTCCCAATTTACACACAAAGATAAGATATACGAGTATTTTATTTTATAGACACCATCAAACATCAACGACAGTTGAAAAAAAATAAATTTCTTCTTACTTTGGCACAGATATCAGTAGCAGAATAAAGGAGCTCCAAATCTAAAGCAAAATTTCAGATATCAAAATTGAGCTTTAAGAATTTTAGAATGTCGAATTTGATCAACGGTCTGTATTTGAATTTTTGAAGATGTTGATACCGCTTGTTCTACTCCATTTGCCCTAACTTAAACTCGTCTCCTTCTTTTCTATCTTCATTGAAACGATCGTTATTTTTCACTCTTAATTTCTTACTTTTAAAATTCGGTGCGTCGATATTTAAAGTAGTTGCAATTTACGAATTTGTTGTTTTATTTATTTATTTTGATTTTTTTTTTAATTTTCAGTGATTACATCTAGCAAGTGTTCTATAAAATTTTATAGAAAAAATTGCATAAACCATCATTAAACTGTAAAAAACGTGCGTCAACATGAGCACAACTTAACTGGTTAGACATCTACTCTCTTTCCATGAGGTTGAAGGTGTTGAAATTAGTCATCTAAATTTTTAATTAGTCATCTAAATTTTGTTAAGTGTTGAAATTAGACTTGACAAATTACCTCTTTCAATTATTAATATAAATTTATTATGGGTCGGGTCCCTACATCTCATCCCCACAAGACCACCCGACCTCAAAACTCTCACTAATGCATGAGTTCTTCAATCTCACTCATTCTCACCTTGTTGATATTATGGTTGTACTCCTCATCTTTTATGATAATTTTTTAAGCTTACTTCAAGAAAGTAATTTGTCAATTTAAATTTTCATGTGTTTAATTTAAACATTTTATAAATTTTAAGGGGTCAATTATTAAAACTAAAAGTTTGAGGATATAATTGCTACATCTTATAATTCAAAGTTGATTTATATAACTTTCTCAATTTTATTATTTATAAATTTTTAACGTTGTAATTTGATTAATTAATTTAATTTATTTCATATAAGTGGTTAATACATTTTGAAAAAGAAAAGGAAGAAATAAAAAAAAGGAATATTTTTAATTGACTAAAATCTTAAGAACCGAAATTATATTTTGTAAATTAGTTAATTAATCGTCAATGAAACTCAATTACTATATAATTTATAGACTTGCAAATTTGTATACTCTTCTTTCTTTCTTTGATTTATTTATTTTAAAAAAAAATCTTTTAACTATTTTATATCTAGTTGAATTAAAACTTAATTTCTTTAAATTGAATCATAAACTTGGATCAGTTCCCACGGCCCTACCTTCCCTCAAACGTTTTCTCCAAGAAAAATTATTTGAAGAAAACCCCAACTCTTTCCTTTGAAAAAGCCACAGTTGAATTATTTTATATCCTTTTCGGTTCTCTCTCAGTCACCAGTGAATAATTATTTCTGGTCAGAGTTCCCATGATGTAAATCTGTTCATCTCTAAGGTCATGATTGCAATAATGTAAGAACCCAGGGCCTTGAAAAAATATTCGATAGCAGAGGCCCCATGAAAGTAAAATTTTCATTTAATTAGAAAACTTTCGTTTTTCTCAAAAAAAAAAAATACAATTCTAATTCTTTCCCATACATCCACTTTCCTTTTCATTTCAATCTAGATATTCAATGTACTCAAACGCCCAATAATGTAAGAACCCAGGGCCTTGAAAAAATATTCGATAGCAGAGGCCCCATGAAAGTAAAATTTTCATTTAATTAGAAAACTTTCGTTTTTCTCAAAAAAAAAAAAATACAATTCTAATTCTTTCCCATACATCCACTTTCCTTTTCATTTCAATCTAGATATTCAATGTACTCAAACGCCCATTAAAGAAATAAATTTCGCCATTTTGATATATGGTTATGAATTTAAGATTAAAAAAAAACCAAATTAAGTAAATATTTTCTTCTCTTTGAACTCTAAAATTCTAGTTTTTTCTCCCTCAATTTGATGAAGTATCTCAAAAAACAAAAAATTCACCATAATTGCCTGCCTATTTCAACATAATAAATCAGGCATTTAATCATCATTTTATTGATAATATCCCTTAGGAAATGTTATTGTCCATTGATTGTAAAAGTAAAAAAAGAAAATGGAATGATTTATTAGTCAATTTAGATAGTTATAGGCCGTTGATTGTATTTTTTTTTCTTTTTAATTTTCACTTTTTCTTATACTTTTTTTTAGTAAGATAGGGAAACCGGCAGTGACAAAGTAGAAAATAATATAACATTGGAAAAACATAAAATTTTATCCAGAATATACGAGTATTATCAACTAAAACCCTCTAACTTTAAATTTATCAATTTTATCCTCAAACTATGCAATAGTTGTTTAATTAAATTTCTATTAACATCTCCATAAAAATTAAAAAAATAAGTTTTCTAAATGTTAAAAAAAATAATAAACCATAAAATAAAACAACTATCAATAATTACAAGAAAATAAATGGAATTCGATACTAAATCACATATTTATCTCATTAGTTTCGATAGTCCCTGTTTTAGGGTCGGACGCCCGTTTCAACTCACATAATTTAAATATGTTTGTTACCCTCTATACAAATAAACCCAATTTATATATTACACATAAAATTGTTTATAACAACTAATTAATAGAAGATTAAACTTGTAATTATTTAAGGTTAAAAACGATAATACTCTAAAGTTAGGGTAAAAACTAATATTTTTTTTCAAAGCGTTTTTTTAATCAATCCTCACCCTCACTGCCATCAATAACGTCCAAAAAATAAAGAGCAATAATATAGAAGAAAAGGTGGGAAAAAAAAATTCACCATCATTAATTCATTTGTACTTAATATAGAAAATGGCGGAAATGCCCTTGAGTGATGGCTTTTGTGATAATGGGGGGAAAAGAGAAACGCCAAAAAACTGTCAGAGAGGAAGTTGCCAAAATGCGGGAGTTCAAATCTTAATGACTATGGCCGTTTTGCTTCATACCAGGAAACAAACACACACCAAAAAAAAAAAAAAAAAAACACTAAATAATAATATTTAAAAAAAAAAAACCTAAATCTCCCTCTCTCTCTTGTTTGAGAGATTTATCCATCTCAATAAGCAAACTCACCCCGTCGATTTCTCGTGGTTTTACGAACATTCCGTGAACCCTCCGGCGAAGAAGAAGAAGAAGAACCAGAAGAAGGATTTTTAGGGTTTATCACAGCCAATGAACAGTTATCTTTATGAATACTTTCTTCTAATTCGTCCATATAAATCTGCCTGCACCTGCACTCCACGCTACAAAAGCCCTTATCTCCCCTAAAAAAAACCAAAGTCAGAATCTTTTTATTTATTTATTTATTTATCGAATACCGATGTTTAATCACTCGAGCAATGCTTAGATTGACGTTTAAAAAAAAACATATATAAGATAATGAGAGGAAGAAAGAAACTTACTTGTACATATAAATATCATTTCCAGGTAAAAGTCTGTCTTTGCAAAGATAACAGAAATCGAGAAAACATGAATTATTATTCTTTCCAAGCTTAGTGTTGGTTTTGATCATAACTGTGGCTTTGTTAATAACTTTTGTTGAAGATTTTAATTTACCAAAATCTCCTTTCTGGGTTTCCAAAATTACACTCAAACCCACCATCTCTATAATAACCATCAAGCATTATAGACGGCGGTTTGAGAAGAAGAAGAAAGAAGAAAGAAGAGTGAGTTTTTTTTTTCTTTTTCTTTTTTTCTGTTTGGTTTGAAAGAAAATAAATAAGAAAATTTTTTGAAAGGAAGAGAAAATTGTACGAATGGGATTATGGTGAGTGGTGGGACCCACTACAGCTATGGAGCAGTAAACAAGGACGATCAGCGTAGCCAGTGATTTGACTTCTAGTGCTTATTTACTGCCACGTATCCTTTTCCTCCATTCCTTTTTTTTTTTTTACTTTTTGATTTTTTCCCCTCTCTGTTGCTTATTTTGTCTGTTTGTGGTTTCGTTTTAATTATGCATTAAATTGTTTTTTTTCTTTAATTAGAAGTTTATTTAAAACTCAAGGAATTTTAAGGCTATGGTCCTCTGACGGAAACTGTTCAAAAACAACGGCACAAATCAGGTTTCTTTTAAACTGTTTTTGTACTCAATATATTTTTTTAGCACATCTTTTTAAAATAGGGTTTAGAGGAATTACTTACTTCCGATGATTTTTTTTTTAGAAATTCTCACGGGTGATGCTTAATTTTATAAATAATAAATATTTTGAAATATTTTAAAAATTACATTTTTCAGATTTAGATTTCAAGATTTGTTTAATCTTAGATCAAGAAATATCATTTTTGAACCGTTTCAAATTTTTTATACTAATTTTAAAAATATCAATCATTTAAATTTTATTTTTTAAATCTACTTTTTAAGTTTATTTTTAATAATATTATTTTATTAACTTTTTCCTTTTTATATATTGATAATTCTTTATCACTATTTTTATAATGATTATTAAGATATTTTAAATTATATTTCAATAATGTTTTAAATATCTTTACTGTTTTAAAAATTTATTATTAAAAATATTTTTTTCTTTTCAAAATCATAAATTTATATCATTTTCAAATCACTCATAAATTATGTTTAGAACTTAATTTTAAAAATAAAACTACTACCAAATAATATAGTGATTTTTGTGGATTAATTGTAAACCAAGCTGCATAAAAAGAAAACTCTCTAGATTTTTCTTTTATTTTCTTAACAATTTAAATTTTAATAAATTGAGAGGGAAAATAGGAAAGTGTCACGTTTGAACTCCTATATTTATGATTACAAACAAAAAAAAGTTTAGAATTTTAAAATTTTTCCATCTCTAGAGTAAAGTTTAAGTATGAGAACTGAGGTCATGAATTTAATTAAATGCTTGTAATAAAGAAAGAGATAAAATAATTTATTTAAAAAAAGAAAAAGAAAATGGATGCCATGCCACCTTAAGGAGATACATAATAATTAAGAAAAAAGAAGGGATAGCATCCAATGAAAACGACAAGAAATATTATTATTATTTATTTTATTTTTATTTCATTTTGAGAGAACGACAATAAATATTATTAAAGAAAGTTTGTGTCCCTGTTTTGTTATATGCGTTATCTCTTTGAAACCCTATGTCCTTTCAAAACATGAATCGGATTGGTAGTTGCGGTCTGATTTTTTACTCTCATTTTGATTGCATTAAAATAATTTTAGTTATTTTATAATGTTAATCTACTTATTTAACTTTTTTACATTTATGTTATAAGATTGGGTTCCAAATCAATCCTTATTATTAAAATCTAAATAAAAATTTAATAAATACATTAAATTAATAATTTGTTATATCGATATTATTGACTAAAATATAAAATCGGTCTACAATAAAAACATATGTCATTTTAGTTCCTAAATTTCTACATTTTACCTATTTAGATATATTTAGACATGTAAAATTTTCATTTTGAACCCTTAAAAAATGTTTAAGTTCCTCTCGTCATTTCACTGTCTATTTTACAATTTAGTTACAAGTAAATGACGTGGTGGTGACCACAATACCATCACCCCTCACTTTCAATCTTTTAGAAATCATCTCATCCCACCATTTTCACCTTTCTCCCTTTTGATCGAACTAGTACATATATCTGCACTATTTTACCACTATCCACTATAAATTTGATATACCTATTTGATATTAAATATTGAAAAGTTATATTACCTAAGTTTTCTATTAGATGAACGTACAATTTGAATACTAAAACATAACTTTTAAAGATTCGTTTGAGATAGAAAAGTGTCGGAAGTTAGAAAACTAGAATAGGTTTTCAATTTTTTTTAATGACTTAATATACATATTATCATTTGGCAGAATGATAAGATTATAATTTCCAAAGGTTCAAGATTAGAGGCAAAATTAAGTTTTTGGATTTGAGCCTTGAGGTATATGGAGGGAATGGCATGGGAATAGCTTCTATTATAGGAGTGGCTATCTTATATTAAGAATTTCAATTTTATTGGAGAAATTATTGTATTGTGGGGGTTAAGGCAGCCCCCTTTATGATAATGTCAGGTGTCTAACTTCATTATTTTTCTAGGAAAATATATTGAGGTTATTGAAAAAAAAAATCATTTTTTTTTTGGGTTGTGGATATAGCGTAAATAATGGAGGAGAGAATCTCCTTTGAGGCAAAATTCATTCAATTATTTTAAATTCATCAAAGCATATGCGTGATTTATGATTTTGAATTCATGCATTTTTTGCCAACTAAAATTGCGTGATTTGCAAAAATCATCGTTAAATTATGTTTTAGCTTTCATTATGTAAGATTATTTGTTTCGTTTTGAATTCTATTATTTAATATTGATTTTTTTTTTATATTTTTATAAAAATGATATAGAATTTAAAAAAAGTAAATAAAAAAATATAATTGTAAAAAACGTCACGATTTTTATTTTAGTATTATGTGCTTTAAAAAATAAACATATTGGACTAATAATTTCATTGTTTTTTTAAATATATATATATATATTTTAAATCTTACCTAAATTTTAAAAACTACGAAAGTAGTCCCTAAATATTGACATTTGTTTTTAAATTTGTTTCCCTTTTTTAAAAGTATTTTTGAGAATTAAAAATTAAGTGGGAGTTTCATAACAATGTTATTCTATTTTCTAAAATTTTATTAATCAATAATCACTTATCTCATTATTTATAAATTTTTTTAACAATTCTTATAAAACCTTAATCAAATTTAAAAATCAGGAAGTAAATTTTAATTTTTTTTGAAGATTCCAACTAACAATAATTTTATTTTTAAACTACTATATTTGAAAAGGAAAAATATTAAATATTAATGAAGAAAAAAAAAAGTAGGAAGAGAGGGTTAGGTAGGTGGCCAGAGGGAGAAGGAAGGTAAAAGAAAGAGAGCTAGGTTTTCCAGGCGTTAGGCTGTGTTGAAGAATCTAATAAATAAAAACCAATGGAAATTAAAGAAACTAATGAAAGCCAGAGACTAGCTTTTGCTTTCACATAATAGAAGTTTAATTATTACATTACTCTTCATTTATTGATTATTAATCTTAATCTATCCCTCTAATCATTTGCCATCTGTCACTATTATTTTCTTATTAAACGGTTGAATTTGGTGCCGGTATATCTTTCATATATTAAGATTGGAAAATGCTAGAAAACAATTTACGATATTTTTAAATATAGTTCTTTTCACTAGTAAATTTAAAAAATAATCAGAATTTTATAACATAGCACTTTTTAACAAATCCTTAATATATAAAAGTGGTGATGTTTAACAAACTTTTTTGGATTACTATACCCCTTTTAAAATCTTAAAATTACTAACATGTCATTATATATACCCTTTTAAAACCTTCAAATTACTAAAAATGTCATTATTATTTATACTCCCCACTATCTATTAAATGACTATTTATATTTTTAATAAAATATTTCTCTTTTTTTTTATAAATAAAATATTTCTCTTCATTGAATAAGAAATTGTCAATTTTATTAAATAAATTCCTTGGTTTTTTTTTTTTCACAACATCAAATTATAAAATAATTGAAAAAACAAGTACAACATATGAAAATGAATGTGATATTAAAATGAATTTATTGTTTAGATTTATCACCAATTTATGAAAAATAAATTATATTTAAGTATTCAAATATTAAATGATTTAATAAAGGTGACGGTGCTTTAATTTTAAAAAATATTAAAAAAAAAACTTAAATTGTTTAAAAAAAACAGTTAAGATTAAAAAAAAACAACTACAACAAAATATAATTTATTGAATTAGTAATGATATAATATTTTATAATATTTAAATAAATTTAAATTTTTTTAATTAAAAATATTTAAAATTTTAAAAATCAAAGAGAAAAAAATATATAATTTCTTAAATTTTAATTAAAATTAGAAATAAATAATCTATAAATGAAAAAATTAACTAACATATGTATATAGAACAAACAATTTATTTTTTATTTGGTAGTATAAATTTTAAAAATAAAAATGTTAAAAAAATCGCCTTATATAAAAAGGCAAATAATTATGTAAATTAGTAAACTATACAATAATTTAAATATTAAATAGAACATAATAATATGTTAATAAAGTCATTTCGAAAAAGATTTATAAACCATAGAAAAATCAAACAAAAAATATTTCGATCTTTTAAATATTTCTATGTTAGAAAAAATATCACGTGCGACGCACGTGGTAAAAGACTAGTTTTTAAAATAGTAAAAGAAAATCATTATAGGTATATTTTGTTTCTCCTTAAAAAATTGGTTCAAAATAGTATTTTATTTTATTTTATTTTATTTTTATAATGAAAACTACTTTCAAAATTTCCATGAAATCCAAGAGACCTAAATGTTAGGAATGGTGTCTTAGAACTTGTAATTATTAATTATAATAATTTATTTCGAATAAATTAAATAAATAAACATAAATTTTTTATATTATCTAGATTGATTCAATTGACGATATTAGGAATATATGGAAATATATAAATATCAAACATTCAAATAGTAAAACCCTAAGTCACTCTTATGAAATCACGACTTAGTATGTGAGTCATACGAGAGGATTAAAGTCGAGATGAGTAACTTAAAAATGTCTACAGTAAACGGATAACGTTTGAGAACCTTATCCTGATAACACTGTTGATAGCTTCACATTTTGTTTATAGACAAATTATCGAATCCTGATCATTCATGTGGGAGACATGAAATGGAAGTATCATATGCAATGTTGATTGTATAAGATAGGACCACGATGTTCGATCAAATTTCTCACTAGTACCGTTTGCGAGAAATAATCGAATATCAAACTAAGTTTATCAACCGTGATAGATCTCAATCCTGAGTGAAATGCGGACTCCTATTTATGGAGTTATGTTCTTTTTGATTCACATGGTTGAGAGCGATCTGTAAGAACGCTCGATAAACTCATGTTTTGGGAACATAACGAAATAATAGCTGAGAACTCATTTACACGAGATGGAATTCATAACTTTCCTAAAGAATTAACGGTATCAGTGCGATACCTAACCATTCTAGGAACTTTAGGAAGCTCCCTTGATGTACTGATTCGAGACATGAACAAGTGGCGCCACGACTTCTATTGATCACAAAAGTATATTATCTATAGTTCGACTAAAGATAATGTTCATTGGAGAATCAACGGTAACACAAGGATAAAGCGATAATTATAGGGGCAAAACGGTAAATCTTATCCATCTGTAATTATGAGTGTTCCACGTGAAGGATAATATCACAGATATAAATAAAGATAAACTAGATGGACAATAACTCATCTATAGTGAGGGAAGTTCAACAATTAATCTATAGTGGAATTATTCATAGTTAGATAATAAGTAATTAACTGATTATGTGTTAATCACTTAATTGACTAATTATTAAGCCCATGATCTATAGATACATCGGGTCTCTATGCTAGCCAAAATATCGTAGTCGCAAAATCAAGTAGAAGAAATGGAAAGTTTATGTAAAGTGAATTACTTAAATAAGCAATATTAATTGTTTAAATATTGAGTATATTTAAACGGTAATTAATATAAACATTATTAATTGTTTAAATAATGAGTTTATTTAAACAGAAAATTAATAATGAAATATTATTAATTAGACATTATTAATTATTTAAATATTGAGTATATTTAAATAGTAATTAATAATTGAAATTAATTGACAATTATTAATTGTTTAAATAATTAATTTTATTTGAACGGAAATTAATAATTAAAATTAATTAATTAATAATAAAATATCATCAATAAAGTTATTAATTAAATAATGAGTTTATTTAATGGAAATTAATAATTAAAATATTTATTATTAATTATTTAAATAATGAAAATTATTTAAATGGGAATTAATAATTAAATATAATTTGATAATATTTAGTTGGGAGAAAATATTAATATTATTAATTATTTAAATAAAATATTTTATTTAAATGGTAATTAATAAATAAATTAATTAAGTTGGACTTATTAATTTAAGAGAGAGTTTCAAGCCCAATTGGATTAATGAACCCAATTGCAATTGGCCCAAAATAATTAATTAAATAAATTTGATTTATTAATTATTTATTATTAATTTTGGCCATCATAGATAATTTGTAGGAGATAATTATTTGAATTATAACCTATAATAATTATATAGATTTATTTACTCAAGATAAATAAAATAAAGAAAATAAAATATTCTCTTATTTATCTATGACATTTTAGAAATACCAAGATAAAGGAAAGAGACAATTCTTTTTTCGTTTTGTATTTATCTCCGTGGATTAATCCTAATGTGATTATGATTCATATTTTCCTATAAATAGGAGGCTTGTGTCATTCATAAATCACACAATTCAATTCTTTGGAAATTGAAAAATCTCTCTTCCTCCTTTTCTCTCCCTTTGCGATATTCAAAATTGGGAAGAAAATATTTTTCTTCTTCCCAATTTCTTCTTAAGTTCGATCCCACAATCGGATTTCGTTTGATCGATCGGGATATAGCGTAGAAGATCCGGTGTTGCTGAGGATTTGATGTTGTAAAGAAACCTCCAATCGATTATCCATTAACTACTCAATGTAAGTATAATTGATTTTAATTTTCAAAAATACAAGCATGAATCTACATGTTTTTTCACAAATTGCATGATTTTAATAGATCCATTATTAAATGTTAATAAGTTTACTAAACAAAATTCCGCTAATTTAGTAAATCATCCCTTCACTAAACACATTTCTTAATAAGTAAATAATATTGAGCCACGTGGAAGGCGGCACACAAAAAATGGTGGAATTGAGTGGACGTCTAGATCAAATGATAATGAATAACCATTTAATCAAATTGAATTCTAATCTCATTTAAATTTTGAATTTAGTACAAAATAGAAAATAATGTTTTGAGCAAGACATTAAACCGTGTTGCCTGTGGATTATATTTCTCTCTCGCATTTTTTTTATTTTTTTTTAATGAGTTTTGGGTTGTACTACTAGGAACCCTTGATGCGTAATTTTTTTTTTATTAGAGTACAGGTTAAATAAAAACCAGAATTAAATTTCTTTTATTTATAAAAAATTGATTTTATTAAATTTAATCTTATGTTTCAGGGAGTGGATAACTAATACCTTCATTCAAACAATAGTATAAAAACATATATAATCTAATTAGAAAATGTCCAATCTCAATTATAAAAATACTGATTCACAAACATAGAATAAACCATAACAAAATTTTAAGCTGACACAAAAATATCTTAATTTAACTAGTGTTTTTCTTCAACAATTATATAAAAATAAATATTCACAAAAATGATTTTATCTAATTACCAAAACATCTACGCCTAGCTAGGAATCTAAAAGGTTAGAGTAATTTATCTAAGACATGATGTCCATTGTATTACTTATTCAAAGTCAAGATTCAATCTAATAAAAAAAATTAAGTTTAAGACTGACAAACCTAACTAAATACAGGGGTAAAATGATTCCCCCAACCACTAAATTTGGTGTTCAAGATCAAATATTATTTACAATTGTTTCACTATAATTATTTTCTTATTTACTACCTATTTTTCATATACCTGACTATTTTTTAAAAAATAAAATTGAGTAATTAATATAACTAGAGATGATTAATTAAAAAAATGTGTAATTTTATATTTTCTTAGTAAAAAAAGTTTTTAAAATTTCGAAAAAAAAAACTCATGATAAGCATAAATATGTTAATATTTGAGTTGATTAAATTTTATACACTATCATTCATATTGTGTACAATTTAAACTCGAGTTCTAGATCCGTCACTGTTGATAGATCAATTTGCGCAAAGTTTTAACAACCACCAAAAGGAACAATTGGTCTAATATTGGTATCTTTGCAAGCTTTTATGAAGTTGATTAGTTTTGAATTATGGAAGTTTAGGCCATTTAGGTTTAGGGAGCGTTCGAAAAATTTGAAATAAAAACAAATAATTTATAAATGTCACGTCATACAAGTCATGACAGAAAAAAGAAGAAGCATTAAAGGAGGTATTCAATGAACCATTATGGGTGGTCCATTTATAGCTAAGGAAATTCCAAACCATATTACTTTGTATGTGCAATTATTCAATTTCTACTTCAGTATCATCACCACAATTGTGAGGGCACACAAATTTCACTCACTATAAGTTGGATCTTGACATTTTGTATAAAGTGTCTACTATTTTCATTTAGGTTTAAAACGTGAAAAAATCGCGGTTTTAAAAAATATAGTATTTATTATTTTTGAATCGAGATTTTTAAAAATAATTGTGGATTATATATATATGTGATTTATTTAAATATTTTTTTTTGTATAGAAGAGGCTTTTTTATGATCTTAAATTAAGGAAATAACTCCAGTTAAAAAAATAAAGGAGGGTCGAATTGTCATTTTTTAAATTTATTAATATCTATATAATTAATCAATAATAAAGAAAACATCATTTAATTAAATAATTATATTTGAAAACTAATATTCTTTTACTATACAATCCATAAAAGACTAAATTTCAAAATTTCAAAAATTTTTAAGAGAAGAACAAGAAAATAGTATCAAATTGGATGCATGGGACGAATATCCAAGGCAAGCACAATTCAAATGGGCCTGACTTTGTTTTCTTGGTCCATAAAGATATTGGGCTTCCATGCCCACTTAGCACACATATCCACCCAAAGCCCAAACGAACCATTTCCCTCCGATACGGACCGATTTCCCGCGCTAACTATCTGGATCGTCTTCAGAACTACAAACGATTTGTAAAATCCTCTCATTTTCAAACGATTCCATCAATTTTTTAATTTTATTTTTTAAATTTCAAATCTTCAAAACCATTCTGATAAAAACTCTCCAATCCCATTTCAAGGGCTAAATAAAAATCATAGCTTTTTTTCGATTCACACGCCATGTGTTTGTGAAAATTACTGACTGATCTTTAATCTTCAATCCGGAGCTAACTCTGGAAGAAATGGCATCTAACTGATGTTTCATGCAAATGGGATTAATTAATATGTTAATTATAAGATAAGTGAGAAAGTTGGGGAACAATAGTACTAGTGCTGGAATTTCTCTACTCTAGAATTGCTTTCTTATCCTTCAGCAATAGCAATAGTTATTGCCGGATCATGTCCACCATGGAAGCTACATTAAAGAAAATTTCATAGCTTTATCTTCTTTCATTGTCTAATATCTGGTACATGTTTCCCCCCATCTCATCAAAGAGTCAGATTCATTAATGGGAGTTAAATAAAGCAAACATCATTATATAGTTTACGTCTAAAAAAAAAACCCAACTTTGAGATGGACTTTTAACTTGTTTTCTGTTTGGCAAGCCAGAAAATATCTTATTTCACTTTTTTATGTAATTTCTGTAGGTGGGAAAATTCTCTTTTCCATGATACAACAATGGGTTAGGCTGCCAATTCCCATTTATTCTTTGTAAGTCAAATCTCACATGTGTAAATTTGAATTGTTTTTTAATATTTATGTATGTTTCTTTTGCTGTTTTACTTCTATTGGGATTCTTTAAATATGGAAAGCATGATCGTTCTTATCGGTAAGAAGATTCGGTATCACTCATTCTTCTGCATGATAGTCATTTTCAGGTCGTTTCATAACTACATCATGAGAATGAAATTTGATAGGAAAAGGTGGCCCATTTTGTAAAGTGATCATGCTATGCCACTAGTTTTGTCACGCTATGTGTTTGATGAAATGCCTCTGGATAGTTTCGTTATCCCCCCTTGGCCAGCACAGTTCTTTCTCCTTTCTTTTCTTCCTTTATAAGATTCAAAAGTCTCCACAAATTTTTTTTCTTGCAAAAGATTGAATTATCTCTAGTTGGTATCACGTGCTTTTCGTTTCCATGGATTTCTTTTTGATTCATGTTTGAAATTACTTCAAAAGTCATGTAATAAGAGTAAAAAGCCACACCAAAAAGTTATTTTTTTAGTTAAACTTAACGTGTTTGTCTCAAAGTTAAACAACCCACTCGCACCCCATGGGAAAGTAAGCTGATTCACTCAGCAACTTTTCGGATACAATTGAATACTTAATTGCAATGACTATGAGTAATCTATTTCTGATTCTAAGTAATTATTGGTATGAAACTCTTAGTCAATTTTGCTTTCTGTGCAGAAATGTTGGACTAAAACTCTAATGGCACAGCCCCGGGAAATTAGTTGAACGTATAAAGACAGGAAGATATAAAGTACTCATCTCGAACGACAATTAATGAGATTAAGTCTAAAGAGTCTGCAGAAGAAGCATAAAGCTATTTTGTGGTCTAATTGTTTGACATTTTCTATTGCTGCCTACCTTGCTGCACAAAGATACACTATTCAGAAGAAAACAGTGGGTTGCTGGTTTCAACATTTAATCACTTTTCCAAGTTTCAAACAAGAAGAATGCAATACCTGAGAAATGGAAGACAGGTAAGACAATTAGAGGTTTATTAGTTTATTTGCCTCCAAATCTTGCACAAAAAAACCCTTTAAAATAGCTGTTAAGTTCTTTCTTGATGGAGAACCCCAACCACAAGACAGGAGCATTAATCAGAGGTTTTGTGTCATTTATATACCAATTATCATAGTCTGATCAAATTATATTAATCAAAGTTGTAGCTATAATTGAACAATATTGTCACCCTGCCACTTTGTAAGGGTCTCATAAAGCCTACATAGTGTGTTTTGTTGGGTTTATTTATTAATTATTTGATAGTTCAAATTTGAATCGTTTTGTTGGATATTTTGGTTAAATTAGACAGAGAAGCTTTTTATTGACAAATTTTCAAGTTTCCATCTTCATCTTGTGTGGAGCAACATGGGATCGAATAAAAGAGTATTCTAAAAGAATCTTTGTGAATCCTGGCCAGACCATGTTGTTCACATTGAACCTCCTCCCAGTGAAAATGAGGAGGATCAAATCCAGCCCTCTAGGTGACTTTAACGTTGAGGTGTTAGCGGTCTAAACCAATACTGAATTCATCTATCAATTTAAGAAAAATTGAAAACCGACCTTGAACCAAGCCGACCCCCTGAATTAACTGCAGCCAACTGTAACAGACAAAAACTGTAGTCAATCGATTATTTTTTGAATTTAAAAATATTCAAAACTGATCCGACCAGACCTATTTCTCTCGATTCAGTTGATTTAGTCAGTTTTTTCAGTTTTTCCAATGTAGCCCTACCATCATGTTCAATCGTTCTATAAGGAGATGAAAAATATTTTGACAGAAAGTGCCTCAAATTCCAATAGAAATAGAGCTCTTTATCATGAGCCATGCATCTGCATTGCATGTACGAATTACTGTGCCGTAGAGCACGTTTCATTTGTTGTCTCAATGGCCACACACCCACACATGACTGGTCTAATACTGTGCTTCCATATGCCTCTTCCATTTTTTCCGTTTAAATTATTCCATCATTAGGAAGGGAAACATCTTCCAACCATTGAAACATTGAATATGACATATAAAAATGGAATAATTAAAACAAAACAAAAAAAGATTAATATAAAAAATCTATTTTTCCCCCAAATATTTCCCCACTTGAATTAGACCAATGAACCTCAATTTATCTAGATTCTAAAATAAAACAAATGAAGAAAAAAAAGGGAAATGAGCTTTAAAGATGTGGAGATAACTATAATACATATATTATATATATATATTGATTTTACACAATTCTAAAATTAAAAACCTAAATTGTGTGTGTCTCTCTCTCTATATATATATAATATATGAAAAATGATTTTTTCATTTTTGGAGAGTAGAATATTCTTTGAGAAACTTAGGAGGATCTTGCTCAGAAATGACTGCTTTGCCTACCAAGTTTGTGGCTTTGATTGATTCCTTCTCCCAATCTGTATAAAAAATGACTGTTAAGATTGAGAGGACACATGCCATTTGAGCTGCCAAAAGACCATAGCAAAGTCCCATTAATTCAAATTTCCAAACAAAACCCAACACTAGTGCTACTGGTGCACCCACCATGTAAAAAGACCAAAAGTTTATCCCTGCTCCTATTCCTGGCCTTGCACTTCCTCTTAGTATCCCACAGCTTGTTGTTTGTGGGCAATTTGCCACCTCACACAGCCCTATTATTGGCAGTACTGCCATTGTCATCTCTATAATTTCTTCATCTTTTGTGAACATTCTTCCCCATCTCCTTCTCCCTATTGTTGTCAATGATAACCCCAATGATGTGCTTGCCAATGACAGTCCTATCGCCACCACTGCTGCCAATCTAGCCTTTTCTGGTCTCCCGGCACCTAGTTCGTGTCCGACTCTAGTCGACACGGCTGCGCTTAGTGCCATGGGCAATGTGTACATGAGTGATGTTGTTTGTATGATTATGCCCGATGTTGCTAGTGCAACCTGTGGGTTGTAGAGATAGCCGGTGAGGATTGTCATGAACTCATACCACCACCATTCCAAACAAACTCCGAGACAACTAGGTATGGCGAGTCTAATCAGCATCCCCCATTCCTCTCCTAGTGTGGCAGTATTGAGCGGCGGCGAGAGTGGGACATACAAGTTCGCTTCCTTCGGGACGTGGTTACGGCTGGTGAAGAACACTAAATAGAGCAAAAGAAAGAAAAGGGTGTTGAAATTAGTTATGAAATTGGACATGGAGATTCCCCGGACACCAAGATTAAGATGGAAGGTCAAGAAAAAGGTGATGGGAATGTGTAGGAAAATAGCCAACAAATTGCACCACATGACAAGCCAAGTGGTGCCTTTGTTACGTAGGTAAATACGTAGAGGGTGAAGTAAGCTATTCAAGAGCAAATCCGGGACAGCGAAGCTGCAATACAAGGCAGCGATTCTGGCGATATCGGGGTTTTGGCGGAGAAGCAGCATGAGAGGCTCAAGGTTAAGCCAAAGAAAACCAATAGGAAAAGAAGCAAAGAGTAAAATGAAGACCATTCTTTGCAAAGTAAGGAAGGCAATGGAAGAGTTATGAGAGCCAAAAGCCTGGCTGCAAAGAGGTTCCATGCCCATAGCAAGACCAGAAAGAACAGAATAGCCAGTGATATTAGTGAAACCAATGGCTAAAGAGCCAGCAGCAAGCTCTAAACTTCCAAGTTTGCCCATGCAAATCACCAAGATCATGTTTTTCAGATATCCAACCAACCCCATTGCCAATACTGGGAAGCCTATATCTGTCATTTGCTTCAGCTCTTCCACCACCTTCACACACGCAAAAAAAAAAAAAACATTATAAGCCGACAGGTAAGCAAATATATAGACTATATATATAAATATATCTTATTATTATTATTATTATTCCATGAGATGGTTTTCTTTAAGAATTCGTACCTCTGCCATTGTCGGGTACTTTTGGGACTTCTCTTCTGCAAGCATATTTTTTCCTTTACTTTGGCTTGGTTTCTTTTTCCTGTGCTGAGGAAAGAGAGAGAGAGAAAAAAGGGGGAGAGAGAGAGAGAGTGAGAGTAAAGTGAGTGTTGGACATGCAAGAAAATATTTTAATTTATAGAGTTTGAGAATCGGGTAGGGGGCTCTCTCTATGAATCTCTCTCTCTTTTTCTAAAAAGAAAACAGAAAAGTAGAAGCAAGAAGAAGGCCCTTCTTTAGTTTTGTTCCCTTTTTTCCTCCCAGTTAAAATTATATTACAAAAACTAGAAAAAGAATCGATATTGATTGTATGTCTTATGTACATATTTTAATGACAGCCAACTCTATGAGTTGGTGTTATAGGTTCAAATCCACGCATGACACTTACCTAAGATATTATTATACGAGTTTCTCAACGACTGTATGGTTATCATATGAGATTAGTCGAGGTGCTCGCACGTTCATATTGACACTAACGGATTTTAAAAAAATGTTTTTATTTATTCTAATGACTAATTAAATATTAGAAATACATGAAAATATCGTATTTGAAGATGCTTTTGATTGTAGACTTCTTTTACTTGATATCACTTGGCTAGTGTGTGTGTTGGGGGGGGGTTAAATTATTTCGTATAGAGCATGTATTTCTTGTTTAAACCATGTGAAAATATTGGACAGAGCATGGACAAGCACTACAGATTTTAATGGTATTTTGGAACTTTCCAAATTAAAGGGAAACATATCCACTCCTCTCTTTGTTAAAAAAAGATTAGGCTTATAAGTTAGTTTAAAAAAAAATTACCCTAGATTTTTCTTCACGTGGGGACTAGTAACCACATTTATTCTCTTATGGCTCTTGTTATAGAAGACTGATAGTATTATTTAAAAGGGGTTATTTAAAAATAACATTTAAATTGATATTTTTAAAAATAGTAAAAAAATTTACATCGGTGAAATCTCAGTTTGAAAAATAAAATTTTAGAAATATTTCATAACATTTGCCATTTTTGAAAATATTCATAAAAAGGTGTCATTGATTGAATTTTTTTTTTTAAAACAATTCATTTCTTAAAGAAGATCAATAAAATGTAAAATGGCTCTCTTTCGAAACAAGGGGCAATAATTCCATGAAAGTATCTAAATAGAAAATACCAATATATTATTAAAGAATTAAAAGGTGCACCTTTATGTTTTTTTTTTCTAGATTTTTCTATCAAATTAGAGTACAGAAAGGTCAAAACTTCAATTTTACGGAAAGAAATACTGATATCTAACGATTTAAGCTATGTTCGGATTGATAGTACACCTTCTGCTTTTGATTTGAAACTTTCAAAGTGGAAGAAAAAAAAAGGAATGGAACTTGGGCTGGGAACAAAGTAACCGTCCTTTTCCAAGAGATGGGCAAATATAATGCAATTTAATTGACAAAAAGTTCAGTTATATATACAAATCAACAGTCAAATAAGGTTGTGACAGCACATGGTGTCATCTTATAAATAAAGTAAATGCTACGTACAGCCTCTTTTTTATAAGGTAGATTTCAACAGAAACCAAACTGTGGGGGGGTCTTTCTCATAGTGATATGCCAAGTATTTTCATTTTTATATTGAAAAATCTTTCTCCTTTCACCAGCTATTTCCACAGCCATTTGTAGCTTTTCTCACTGTGTCTCTATCAATCTTTAGCCATTATCCCAACTCCACAAGCTTTATATTATGTGAAATTCAAAAATTATTCGGTGTATCGCACATACTTTTTTTATGACTTATTTATATCTTTTATAATAGTTAGCTGTATTTTATTCTAATATATTAAAATCATGATTCGATAACCAATAATTGTGTGGACAAAATATATGACATGTTTAAATAAAGAAAATACTTAATAATTGATCGATTAGATGGAGTTTCTACTGACTTTTCTATGTATTTCATGTTTATGTGATAAAACATAATAATGATAATGATAAATAAATACATGAATTTTATTAATATATTTTATCTATAAAAAAACACATGGAAAAGTCATGAAAAACTTCTCACCAATCAATATCCAACTAGTTTCCTTAAATAAATACTTAGGGGAGGCAATAAAGAGATCAAATTTGCTGTTGCTTTTTTTTGTTAGGGTTTAAAGAAAAGGGCATTTTCCCAGCGTAATCAGAGGGTAAAAGGATTCCTCTTTCCCACCATAAATATGATACCAAAAATGAAAAAAAAATGGAAGTTCATTATTTGAAATGATCTATTAAGACCATGAAATGCCAAGTTAAATAATAATAATAATAATAATAATAAATAATAAATAAAAATAATAAAGAAAGAAAGGATGTGCATTAATGCATGCCTTTTTTCACATCTTGGTTGCTTAATTGCTAATGTTTGAATTCTCACATAACTAACTTCTCTTTGTAACAATCAAAATTGGATCTTAATATCCATAGTCAATGTTCCCACAATTATTTCTCCACCCAATGATATATAATATAACAACTTTGAGATCTTTGTTTGAACATCCATGCATTAAAGAATTAGTTGTTAATATATATATCAAATTAACTAAAATTGTGTTGCATGTTCTTAATTAATATATATATATATATATATATATATATATGGTTTTGGTTGATACTCCTAATAACTTTAAATATATTATTTGAGTTTTTAATATATGCAACAATGAAAAATAGAATCCATATTATGATATACCTTCAAATTATCTTAGTTTGTTTTTTGATAAATCAATATTTAAGTGGGTTAGTCAATTTTAACATTAAAAATATTTTTTTTAAGAGAAACAACTTTTCAAATCTAGGGGTATAAGGAACACTTTTGAATTAGTGATACCATCAAAACCTATTTGGAAACGAAACTATAAAATTACGTAATAATTAGTCAACGACACCTAAAATATAAAAAGCTAACAATAAAAACCACCTAATCCTTAAAATACACAATTTCAATACAAATCTAAACCACCAAAAATAAGTTCAAATTTGCCACTAAATTATCTCAGTCTAATAATAAGAAGTGTTTTATACAAACACAAAAATCAATAGCTACAAAAATAATTTTGTTCTAAAAAAAAAAATCAACAATCTTAAACTTTAAACCAATTAATATTTACTCATTGTACCATGAGACTTTTAATTATCACATTTAATTTAAAAATCTCCTCCTTTGATATAAACTAAGAAATTATCCTAAGAAAGACTATTTAACTTTTATTTTAATTTTTTTCATGTCACACATAGATAAGACCATCCATGTGCATATCAAACCTAGGTTAACAAACATCAATAATTATAACACCTACTTTCGATACAAATTGTGTTTCCATCACTTCTTCGTCTTTTTTTTTTTTTTTTTTTAAATTTAATAACATGTGATCTTTCATTAAGAGAGATGGGATTTCTTACCTTACAAATTAGTCAATAAACATCCACTTATCAAAGAGAGAGAAGAAGAAGATTAACAAAACAGAGAATTTGGTTGGTGGAAACGAAACGACAGCGTATCCAACTGTCACAATCTTAATTCCTATATGTTTTTTTTTTTCCTTTTAATTTAGTTTAATGATGGATTTTGTTGTTAAAATGCCATTTCTTTGGTCCCAAAGTCTCAGGCACCGAATAAGAAAGAATAAACTCGAACAACCGACAGCTTTTCTGCCTTCTCCCACAATGAGTGACAAATGAATCGGTTTTTTCAACCTTAGTATCAAACGTTTCGAAGATGATAATAAAACTAATGAAAACCTTTCTCTCTTTCTTTATAGACGGGTCAAGTCGGTTCGGTTTAGGTCGGGGTTTTTTTTTTTTCTTTACGGTTTTAAGTTTGCAACCCTACAATCAAGTGTAATTTTTAAAAGAGATGGAGGAAAAGGAGAAAGTTTAAAACTCAAATTTATCTCTAAAAGTCATCAAGTTTGATTCAAAGGGTAAGAACACGTTTTTGCTATCATTTAACTTTTTGGCTTGATCTTAGGGATGTGGAAAAATCACTTTTTGGGTATTTGACAAAGATTAGAGGTGGAAAAAATTTGAACTCTCAATAAAACTTTGTCTATATTCTATTATATAATTTTACGTGGTTTTGTATCAATTTTATTATAAAACTTTACACTTTGGATTGGAGATGAAAAAAGCTTTTCATTGAGTAATATAGGTCGCTAGTGTTAGATTATATTGTAAATAGGTTTATGGTTTATTTCATGTTTATTTAGTTTAACGGTAGAATAGGTGCTTTACTTATATTTATCAGTATAAATAGGTTAGCATGTTGTGTTTTAGGTTAAGTTGTTATAATACAATGTAGTCCGAACGTTAAAGTTGTTCTCTTTCCTCCTACTCTTTAAAGTTAAACGGGATTACGAACTAGAGTAAAAAATCCTAGATCATTAAAGAGATTTGTAGATCTTAGGGGTAATAATCGTTGATGGGGGACCATGAATTGGACATTTCAAACTAGATAATGCACTAATTCCTCCTTGTTGTATTTAGTCAACCTTGTTTGATTCATATTGAAGCCCTAAAGGGGGGGAATTTGCAGTGGAGAGGATCGATCTCCATCAAAAAGATTGTCCACATTGCTTGGTCCTCCCTTCAAGGGATCATGCCACTTACTAAAAGTAGATCATTTCAGTCAAAAAATGAAGATTGCTATGCTTTAAACCTTTTGACCAATTCTATTATTTAATTAACACAAACTATTTTTCCACATTTTGCACATAAACTTCTTAAAATGTCTCTCTTTTTTTTCCGTTTGTCTTGTTCCCATTTGATATCATATACATATACTCAGGGGCGGATCCGGGAATTTTTTTAGGAGGGGCAAAAACTATATAAAATTATTTTTAAAAAATTTGGGGGGGCAAAATATATAAAATACATTAAAAAGTCAATTTTTTACATATATTTTTTCATTTTTACATTAGAAAAATAAAAAAATAAAAAATTTAGGGGGGCAGTGGATCCGCCCCTGCATATACTAAATTATCTCATTGGTGATGACTCAAGTAACAAATTCTTAATTGATTTAAGGTTTCTATTTAAAAGTTCAAATTAAATCTCATACTCTTAAATTTCACAATATCTTTTAAAAGGAAAAAAATATATCAATTGTGAGTAGTGAAAGCCTAATCATACACTAATTTGTAAGAAATAAAACATTTTCTTAATATGTCCAACTTGAACATAATTTAACTGGTTAGGTATATAATATTCTCTTTCAATAAGGTTAAAGGTTTGAATCTTCTCTCTTTCAATTTGATGTAATATATTATTAATTTTTTATGATGATTATTATTACTATTATTATTATATAGTAATATAACTATGGATAATGCAATTTCCAAATGAATTAATGTTATATTAATTAATTTATAATTTTCCTCAATATATATAGGGTTGTTGTTGAACTTTTAAGTATGTTTTATTTTTTCTTTTTAAAGTACAATTAATGATGGAAGTAAATAAAACATGGTTTAGGTAATATAAATATCTGTCATTAAAAAGGGTTAGGTATGAACTTGATTTAAAATGGGTCCTAAAAAAATGTCAATTCCCACAAAGAAAGTAAAAGTCACACACTAATCCAAATCTTGATTGAACTGTTAAGAACGTTGCTTTCAATGATGTCGATTAATTAAAGTGGATGCTATTGTTACGGGTAAGATCACAGTTACGCTAGCGCTCTTGATTATATTTCATATAATTAAAGGTCAATTTTATTTTATATGTTTCTTCATTCTAAATGGAAAATTGCTCAATTTCATGGTACATAATTGTACTTTAACCTTCATAAATATATATATTGTATTCATTTCAAACATAAATAGTTTAAGTTTTATTTATAGAACTCTTTAATATATAACATTTTATATATATAGTTAAGGTCAAATTTCTTTTATATATAACATTTTCAATTTAGAATATAAACTCATATTTATTTAGAAAGTAATATTGATATAGAACTCTTTCTCATTTCAAAGATATATTAAGGTTGAAAAAAATAGCTTATTTCTTTAAATTAGAAATATCACGAGTCTGAATTTCTCATAGCTTTTAGTAGAATACTTAATTAGGGTTTTTGTCTCTTCATTGCTTTAAAGCAATTTTATGTTTTTATTTAACTTTTGAGTGACTTGAAAATTAAAATGTTGTCACGTTTTTTAATCGCTGTAATTTTATGGTTTTAAACTTTTAATATTTCTTAACTTAATTATTATGTTAAAATGTAAAAAAAAAAAAAAAAAAAAAACTACTCTCAAAACACTTTTAAAGAAAGCTTGATATTTTTTAAACTGTCACTCTTATTTATGAGTTTATAATCTAAATTGAAGATGTGGGAAAGTATTTTTTTTAAAAAAATCAATTGTAAGAAAGTAATTTTTTCTTAATTAAGTATTGAATTTGAACTCGAACACCTCAAAATAATTTAGTAATTACAACATGAATGGAGATTTTTCTTTCTCATTTTTTTTCCGCCAAATTTTCACGTGTGAGTGATAGAGAGGGGAGTGATTTAGAGAAACGATGAGTTAGAAATATGAATTATTTATTAAAAATAAATAAATAAAATAGAGATAAATAAAAGATGTATTATTATTTAACAACACCATCCCAGTTTTTGACAAAAGTAAAATCATTAAACAGAATAAAAAGACACTTTGAAAGAAGATTCTTTTTTTTTATGATATTATTTTAGTAAAACACATTAAAAAAAAGTGAATAAGATTAAGGTACATTACAGGCTAGCGAATTCATAATGAAATTAAAAATAAAAAATCAAAGAAAGAAAGAAAGAATAAAACGGGAAAACAAGAGAAGGGGGGGCAGATTAACATGTGAAGAAAAGATCTTTTGAGGGCACACAGGCATGTGCATGAATTGACGTTAACCTAAATTTAAGTTCTCTTCTTACCCACACTTTCCTTTCGATTAAAGCAATCCTACAAAAAAAAAAAAAACTTGCTCTCTCTCTTCTCTCTCTCTCTCCTTTCCATTTTCTCGCTTCCCAAACAGCTACCACCTCATCACTCCTTATTCTCTCTTAGCATTACACTGATATTTTTACTCATAAATACATAAAATACACATTTTCCACGAGCAAAAAATATTAATTTCATTAGCTGAAAATGGAATGGGAGACACTTTCTATTTATATATATGTATGTGTTTGTGTTTGGAGACTTTTTTTGTACTACCATTGAAAGCCAAGTAAAAAAGTTCAAAAATATTTATTTTACCATGAGGTACTAAATTGTACTTGGACTTACTATTTTCGGAGGGCTTTTTTCGGTATTTCACATACCTATTTTATTTGATATATCCCCGATAAAATTTATGTGATTTGTGCCAACATGAATATAAATCAATGAATTAGAATGAATAAAATCCGGAAAAAACCATTTGGATTAATTTCTTTTAGGCTAAAAATGAATTAATAAAAAAGAATCCAAAATATCCAACTCAAAACCCGAAAAACAGGCTTGGCACAATTTAATTCACGGTTTGAACACATGAGAAAAAATACAGTGGGCCCATTTTCCGTTTGGGTCGGTTGGGCCCGGTTTGACTGACCTTTCTCTAATTTTATTTATTTAATTAAATTTTTAATTGCATGTTTTAAGTGATTTTTAACTTTTCAAACTTAAACTTAATTCTAAAGTGATGAAAAAAAGTTAATTTATTTTTCAATATATCCTATTTTTATTTATATTTTGTTTTTATAATTACATATAAGATTAATTTAAATATAAAAAATAAAATAATATTTATATATATATGTGTTTTGGAGGCTCTTCTCACATTTTTCCTCCGCTTATGTCTAATATGTAGCTATTTGAATAACGCTATTGAGTTATGCCCAAATTCTCTCCATTTAGTGTGAAAATATTTTTGATTCTTTTTTTGAGAAATTCTCTCTTTGGTTGCACTAGGTTCTTATGAATTTTAGAATGGATCTCATTGTTTGATAATTCTCCTTTTGGAAAAAAACTAGTTGTTTTAATCTAAAGAGTTTATTTGATAGACTTACAATGCTTCATTATCTTTATTATAATTTTTTTAAAAGAAAAATTTATCCTAAGAATGAGAATAGTTATAATTGATGCGGATAAAGATGTTTTCAATTTATAAGTTTGAATTATTAGTTTTTTCAAACTTAAAAATGAATGATTTAAGGTTGGAAGATTATTTTCACATTGTTCGATTCACAATCTTATTTTAAATTTTTTGAGTAACCAACCAAACACATATTTCAAATTTCTAAATCTCAATTATAAATTATGAATGTGATTTGTAACCAACAAATTCACGATAACTCAATTCATTAGAATCCATTAAATTCAAATTCTGCTTTTCAGATTGCATACCAAACAGGGCCTTAGACATCCGTACTAAAAAAAAACTTTAAATTTCTACTCCCTCAGTTTAATGTAATATTAAAAAAAAATTATAGAAAATTATAATTTTGAATTACATTTTGGTCTATTTTACCCTTTCAACTCTTAAAAATAGTTTTGTAAAAAAATATGTTCCCGGTTTGTCATCAGTCTTTTTCCATCCCTTGTTCTCACTTGTAATAAAAACTTTATCTGGCAAATTAATTGTTAAATAGGATTTGTTCGGTCTATATTTTGTTGTTTTGTATATATAAGAGAAGCTTTATAATTAAGGGAAACCCGTCGTTTATTCATTATATACTTTTCTTTCTTTCCCTTGTAAAGTTAGGTTCTTTAAAAATGGCACTTGTTTTTTTTTGGACGCCCTAACTTTTGTTTTTAGGACGTGTTTGGCAATAATCTATTTTTGGGATTGTTTTCATACCAAACTATGAGATCTTCTTTTTCTATTTGTGATAATAAATTATACTGAATTTTAAAAAAAAATATGTATATTAAAATGATTTTGTTTCCCGTGCCTCTAAATCAGACTTTTTTTAGGATAATTTTCATAACTAATCTTTTAGAAATTCAATTTATCAAAAATACCCTCATATTATAAAAAGTTTCATAATTACCCTAAAATTAGTAAACCAACTCTACTACAATATAGGAAAAACCCATCAATTAAGAGTAAAAAAAAGAACTAGATTTTTAATTGGGGTAGTTTAAAAAAGCATACTTAATTTAAGGGTAAAAATGATAAAGTCAATTTTATATAACAGGCTGTCGTTTTAATCTTATGGGCTGCTCAATAATTATTGGGCCTAATGACTAGAGGCCGAATTATGAAGATCCAGAATTTTGTGGGCCCAATTTTACAAGGCCCAAGTTTCTAAAACTGAACACATGCTGATTGGTTGGCCCATAATTATTTGTCCCGGGGCTTACTGTTTTGCAAGGTAGTATTTTTTCGATGTTGTCGGTTTCAATCATTATTTTTGTTGCGAGTCAGAGAAAATTATTATGCGAAAGGAGAAATAATTTTGTTAATTATTGGAAGATTATTGTTTCTCAATCCATTGAAGCTCGCGACATGTAGCATTTTTTTTAGACTCTTTTAGGCAAAATCATGTTCGAATATGGTCACCTTTTTTACTTTATAATTCATGATAATTTAGTTCATAGTTCTGTCACTAAAAACCAAAATGGTACTCTCAACGTTAAATTAAATTTTTTAAAAAATGATTTAAATGCTTAGATAAGTATTATGTTATTTCATAATTTTTAATGATGTTATATAAAATAATTACATAATTTTTGTACTATTTAGATAATTCTCTCTTTAAAAAATACTCCCAAGTTCTTCTTTATCGATTTTTTAAGACACGTGGTCTTGTTATTTTACATATTTATGAATAAAACAAAATAAAAGGTGGAATGTAATCTTTAGCTTTATTCACATATTGTAATTGATAGCACCGTTTTGTTCTCGTCATCTTATAGGTTGTCCTTAAGAGTAAAACAATTTTTTTGAACAATAGTTACATATTTAAGATAAATTTTTTTCACGTAAATACTAAAATAAAATTATGTAAATATCTCCTCACAAATTAATTTAAAAATTAGATTGTCTTTTTTTCTCCGCAAGATTTATATCTCACATCAACTCAATCTTCTTTAGCTTATTGAGTGAAATTATTATGATTTAAACTTGCTACTACGTATTAGTGTCAAATAATTATTCTCACATTCACATACATCAAAAGCTATTTTAGTATGTGATTTTTTTTTACAATTCTAAAAAAGAAAGAAACCAATTCTTTTAAAATTCAAAACCTTAAAAATAAAACACAAAATTTGTAAGTACAAGAAAGAAATTCAAAATTAATTAATAGGGCCCACTGGTCCAGGAAGGTTAGTATTAGTCAGATTAAAGCCCAATATTTGAAGGGCAAGTAGAATATGACAGATATTATTAGGAATGGGAAGGTAAAATACCGTAATTTATCCAATTGAAAGCAATGCCATAGGGTGAAGGGGAAGAGTGAGTTCATTGCGACGGGTGGTGCACTTTTTCATTGATTAGCGAGCTAGGGATCTCCCCTTCTGACAACGGCACGTTACTCCTTTTAAAAGGTAAATTATAATATATCTATTACTTAACCCGTGTATATTTTTACTAATATTAATATAACTTAACAGGTTAGACATATACTTTCTTCCTTTGAAGTCGAAGATTGAATCCTACCTCCCTCATTTTAATGTAGTCTCAAAAAGAAAAAAAAATATTGTTTATATTTTTCAATTTAAATATAATTCAGGTGATACTTATTAGTAGTTTTATTTTCCCACGATCAAATGTTCGAGTCTTTTTCTCTCTTATTTATTATAATATCTAAATAAAATCGATTGAATTTGATTTATAACCTTTGATGCTAACTCTAATTTAAAAAGAGGTTTGGGTTCAAATATCTCTAATCTTAATTCTACATATTTTTTAAAAATAAAAAAAAACTATAGCATATTTAATAACTAATATTTTTAATTTTTGAATTAGACTTGATTTAACATTTAAAAAAAAGTCAATAAATAAATCTCAACAATTTTGGAATAAGAATGATAGCCCCTATATAAAGAGTAATAAAAAAGAAAACATATTTTTAACAAAAATATATATAAATACAATCCAAACAATTAGATATTTAATCGTAAGCTCCAATTTATAATGTAATGTTTTTGAAACTAAAAAAATATACATATTGAATGTGTTTAAAAATAATATTATGGTAGCAGAACTAAAGAAGAGAGTAGAGTGGGTACAGTACAAGAGAACGTGGTTTGCAGGAGAGGGAGCGGCGGGCACATGACTAAGACTAAGCATCAGCCAGCCGCTACCTATTTTGTAGCGTAGCGCCGCTCATATTACGATTACGATACGATGATAATACAATACGGATGGGGGCTCCTTTCTCTATATAATATAGCCGTTGAATTCTTCTACTTCATGTCGTTCGTTCCGCTATTTCGATCTGTCGTCTTCTTCTTTTTTTTTTAACTATATTCTTTCTTGATGCCGTTTGATTTACACTCGGCCCAATTCAATTCGCTACATCAGATGGCTGCTAGTAATGACCACAAAACAATGGAGTATCAAGATCTTGACACGTTGTAGCCTTAAGGAAAGTCAATTTTCACCCATTTATGTTGGAACAAATTAAAATATCTATTTAAAAAGGGATCTTGTGAAAATACTGAAGAAAAAGGAGATTTCTTAATGAATAGGTTTGTTATTTTTTGTCATTCCATTACTTGCATAATCTATGACACTTGTTTAATTAAACTAAACAATTTTTAAAGCATAGTTTGATAGGATAAGAAGGGATGAGTGAATTTCACCAACCTAAACTATGGTTGATTAAAGAAATATTAGGGAGACTCTTTTTAATCCAACTTCACATCACCAAATTACACAACTAAATTTTATAACCTTAGAATTACACAAACCCAAACCAAATATCCTTAAAATGAGGGATTTTTTATAATAAAGATCCCAATTAATTACAAAAAGAAATTCTTATTGCAAAATTTAAATTGATAGTGGTCAAAGTACCAAAATAAAATTTTGATTTTTATGGTCCACAACTAACCGTTGCTTGAAATGGGGGCAAAATCATAAAATAAATAATAGGTATATAAGAAACAACAAACGGATATATAAAGCTATACAATACTACAACAACCGACATTTAAATAGGTTAATAAAAAAGACATTTTTCGCTAAGACAATGGAAGAAAGTAACTTAATATATAATTTATTTATTTTTCCTAATAGATTGGAAAGGTAATATTATCGTAATAATGTAATTTAGAAGATGGAAAAGGGAAGAAGACTTTAGTCAAAACAAGAGTTAATAAAGATGCAGAAATCAATAAAGGAGGATCAAAAGAAAAGATCTCATCCTTTTCCCAATGGATCAAACAGCTTTATCAGCTGGAAAAAAAAAAAAGCAACTGGATCCATGGCCATGTGACAACCCCAATAGAAAAGAAGAAAAAAAAGCAACAAAATTACAAACCCATTTCCTTAAAAACACAGTTTTTTTTTTTTTTTTTTTTTGAACATTTAAAAACACAGTTTTTTCACAAATCTATTACCTTTAATCTAATCTAATCCGATTCCAAATCCACAAATACCATAATGTTTTTTTTTTGTTTTGTGTGTTATTTAGGTTACTAAGTATATAGGCATAGGAGCAGAAGTTGACATTCTGTTTTGCTGTTCCATACTCAGTTCCCGGAGACTCAGATAAGGTATTTGAATCTCCCCTTTTCTCGCCGGAGTTAAAGTTCCTGCGATTGGGCCGGAGTTTGGTCGGCTTGTTGACCTGTAAGGGGTGGTTGACCCGCTTCTACTTTCGGTTATATAAACGGGTCCTGAAATGGAGGCCCGGAAAGCTCGAGCTCTGGCTTGATGAACATCGTCGTCGTCGTTTTGATGATTGTGAATCCATTTCCATTTGAAGAAAAAGAGAGCGTTTTTCCACCAACGCTTCTTCTTGGCGGCGGAGGCGGCTTTAAGGGTTTTCTTTGAATCGTCTTTTGAAATGGGTTTTTGGAGCTTGAAATGAATCGAGTCTATGGATCTTGATGATTCTCGTTTATGCTTCCTTGCTTCTTCCAAAACCTTGTTTATTAAATTAAAATAAATTATTTAAAAAAAAAAAAAACTAAAGCAAAAGCAAAAGATCAGGAAAAGAAATGGAAAAAAAACCTGAAAATAGTCGATTTGAGGATCAAAACCATAGTCGCTGAAATGTTGAGGCTCTGGAAAAGGAAAAACAGGGGATGATTTGTTAGCCATTTTTTTTTTTATTAAAGAGAAGAAGGATGATGATGAAATGATATTTCTGGGAAATGGGTTTTGGTGATGGAAAAGGCAAAACGGATAGAGAGAGATCAGATAGAATAGCTTTATAGCTTTTTCTTTAAAGAGAGGAAGGAGAGATAGAAAGCGTGGAAAGTAGGGAATATGAAAAGGGATGGCTCAAGGTTGGGATGGGAATGGCCGTTGGCATTCACAAAACCTAGTAAATGCTCTCTACTTAACTTGGGTTCTTCATTATCACACCCATTATTTATCTCCTCACGGTCACGAGAGATAGCCTCATTAATTTATCCAATGCTTTGCCCATGATTTTTTTAATACTAACTGAAATTTTAATCTTTGGTTATTTAATGGTTTATTCACTTGAGAGGTAGAAACAACATGTCTAATTTTTATTTTATTTTTCCTTGAGATCTTAACAATAGAGATGTTGTACTCTTTATCATCTCCTAATTATCTAAAAATTTATTATTATGGAGTGACGGTTCTAGCATAACAATTTAGAAGAGACAGTGTATAATAGTAAAATCAAATATTCAATCACTTCTTTCTTTTTTTTTTTTTAAAAAAATTATTTTGTATATTGATTATATAAATTTTTCACGAGAACCATTGAAGAAACTTTATATATATTTTTCAATATGTATTTTTTTTTTAGTTTTTACCATTTTTAGTTGTTTCTTTTTTTTTTTTTGACATTATTAATACTTCTCAGATGAAACCTAAATTATCAAATAAAATAAATAAATGATTATAAAATAATTTTTATTTCAATACAAAACTTAAGTTAGATAAAGTTCTACTTATATATTACTCTGTGTTGAAATTTTTTATGAGAAATTCTACTAGATGACACATTTTGAATTGTTATTTTGAAAAATAGAACATAGTTTTAATAGTTTCAAAAATGACATTTTCTTTAAGGTATGTGTAAGTTGAGTTTAATTTTTTACAGTAGAGATTAAACCACAACTTAATAAAATACAAAGATCTAAATTATAACTTTTAAAACTTTAAAGAACAAATTTAAAATAAGGATAAATTTTGAGGATCAAAAGTAAATTATAAAATTAAATTATAACCGAATTAAACTGAAATTATAAAATTTAACTGGGATTTTTAAAAGGAAAAAAAAACTGTGGAAAACAATGGAAAGAAAGTACATATAAATAACTTTACTTATGTTTCAAATTTAATGTTTTCCATCCATCACATCTATTTTCAAATCACTCTGACTTCATTCTTTGGTTTTTGGCCAAAAGGAACGTTGTTCAACCTTAGAATTTTAATGAAGTGTGTGGGTCGAGCTTTTAATTTTGCAAGGAGGATTCCAAAATTCCAAATCTAAAAAGCCTTTTTTGTTTACGAAGGAATGGGCCCATAAAAGTGGAATATAGGTGTGACTTACCCACGGGCCATCTATGTGGGTAACTTCCCACTCTCTAGTCTCTTTTAATTGGGCTTATCGCTCAAATTATTTTCTTCTTATCCTATTATCATATTATTTGTTCCTTTGTTTTTTTTTTTTTACACGTGTAACCACTTTTTAATAAATAATTATATGGATGGACAAAAAAAGGTTGTTATGTTCAATATAATTCAGTGTAATTTTAGGTGAAATGATTGTTTATAATAAATGTGGGGATTGATGTCCCGATGTGTAAAACATCCTATGTTTTTTTGAAACAAGAAAGAAAAATCACAATCGATAATATTTTTCTCCAACTTCATTTTAAAATAGTAAAATTTGATTGGATAGACGAATTCATTTTACTTTTATTAAATTAATGAATTTATTTTCATTAATTTTTCTCGTGTCTATATAATTATAAATCTTGAATTTTATGATGGATATTGACTTGTTTAAAAATAAAATTCAATAACTTTTTAAGTTTGATTAGTTCTATTTTGATAAATTCATTAATTAATATTATTTTTATGTAGTTAAAAAAATATATTAAAAAGAGTATATTAAAAAAAATTCAAACTTTTGCTATTTTAGAAAAATAACTATTAAGAAAGTATAATTTTTTTTACCCAAATTTTGTATTTCCTCATATACGTTGATATATTTCTTAATATTTAAAATGATAATTATTAGATAAAAAACTTCAAGAAAAATGGTAACGTCAATTGACTAGTTTGCTCAATCGAATGACTATTTAATTACTTTCTAAAAACTCCCATTTTTAAAATTCAAAGGGTCAACATCCAAAATACAAATTAAATAGAATATAATATAATTTAAGAATTAGTGGTTGCCTATCTAAAAAAAGGAATTAATGTTTGCTCATCCCAGATAATTTAAAAAAAATATCATTTATTAATTTTCAGTAATTATCAAATCCACTTCACCATTAAATTTAGTTTGTTTTGCCTACACCACTATTGCCAAACCCACTTCACCATTAAATTTCAGTAATTATCAGAAAAATTAAAAATTAAAAATTAAAAATATATATAATATTAAATAAAGATAGAGAGAGAAAATGGTGGAATTTTTATTTGATTGATAAGAAATTTCTTCACATTAAGACTTCAGCTCTGGCCCTCTGGGAAGAGTCGGAGAAAGAAACCACCACGAAGTTTCCTTTCCTTTTCCCTCTCTTCAAATTTATATCATTCTTTCTCTCTCCTAAATTCAATTATTTCCATTTCCCCGAACCCGACAATAATCCCTTCTTCTTCTTCTTCTTCTTCTTCAATGGCCGATAACGACGACGATGGATTATTTTCTCCACCCAATTATCGACGCTACGCTCTGAGTGGCAAGATAATGCTTGGAGCAATTGTCCTTTTGTTGTGTGTTGTTATTATAATGATTTGTCTCCATCTCTACGTTCGTTTATATCTAATTCCGACCAATCGCCGACAAACCCGCCGCCGGTCTCGCCGCCGTACTCCCTTTGTCTTTAGCGTTGACAATCGAAACGTCATCCCTTCTTCCGGGTCAAGAACGGGCACGGGTCTGCCCGAATCCGTTGTAAAGTCTCTGCCCGTTTTCGTGCATTCTTCAAAAACTCATACGGATCAGATTGATTGCTCCGTTTGCTTGTCGGAGTTTGAAGAGAACGAAATCGTTAAGATTATCCCCAAATGTAATCACAGTTTTCACGTGAGTTGTATTGATATGTGGTTTTATTCTCACGACACGTGTCCGCTCTGCCGGTCTACGGTCGTGGTTGAACCGGGTTCTGGATTGGATAAACCGGATGAGCCGGTGGTTGATTTTGGTGGACAGGTGAGGATTGAACCGGGTTCGAGTTCGAGTTCTGGGTCTTGTGGTAGTGATGAAGAGTCGGTGGCGGTGGAGGTGGTGGTGGTTCCGACAGATGATGAAGTAGGAACCAACGCTTCGTCGAAGATAACGACGAGTTTCGTCAAGTCGTTATCTTTCAAGAGGATAATGAACAGAGACAAACGAGAAAGTGTTTCGCCTTCGGTAAACGGACGTGACGGAATTGGATCTTGATAAGGAAATGATGAACCGAATCCGCGGCTCGGCTTATGGCGATTCTGTAGCGAAACACTTTTTGAGCTGTTGTAAAAAGTTAAAAGCGGTTTTTTTTTATATATATATTCTTGTTTTATTTTCTTTAGGTGGAAATGTATGGAGGAAGAATTGGCATTTTATAATTCTTGTTTGGGTAAAAAATTTATGATTTCGTTTTCAATATAAATATCATTCTTGGATTTCATATATTATAAATATTGTTTTTAACCTGATACAGTGATATATCAATATGGAAGCTTAACGTGTGGCGTATTAGAGTATTATTGAATTTATAGGGATATAATTGTCAAATATTAATATACAAAGGGTAAATTAAAAATTAAAAAAAGGGATGTAGTTGAATATTCAAGAATCAAATTTCAATAATAAAGTTACATATTTTAATAATATTTTTAAGGAAAAATCTCGGTAATAAGAAAATAACGAGTAAAAAACTGCAATTTTTTCCCTTTTCTAACACGATCCTCGAATAAGTATCTCTCATCACTCTTTTTTTTTTTTAAAGTTTTATGGTATAATTTTTTTAAAATTTTATAAAAAAATTATTCCTAATAAAATCTAATACGAGTAATTATAGAGATGTTAACTAAATGTTAAACTTATAATTTTGTTATATATTTTAATGTGAAAATTGAAACGTCACCCTGCCAAACCCTCTTAACTAACAGGGTGAGGCCGAGGTCAGAGTTATTCCCCCACTACAAGATGATTGGGTTATACTGACGCCATAATTGCCGACAACGGGGACGGCGTCGGTATAAGGACCTACATCACTAACATGGCATTGTTGATGAGGATTTCATAATTTGTTTAAGGCCATTACTGACGTTGGCGTGACGTCGGCCTATGAGTATTACCGATGCGGCCGGGCGTCGGTGGTACTCAAGTCTTTTATAGTGCCCATAGTCAAATTTTACTGAAATTTTAAAAGTACTTTAAATTAATAAAAGAAAACAAATTATTAAAAAATTTTAAATAGATAATAACAATGAGTTAAAAAAAATAATAAAGGTAAAGTTCAAGGGCGGATCTATATACGGGTCGGGGGCGTGCCCCTCAATTTTTGGATTAATTATAAATATTTATATATATATATATATATATATAGAAAGTTTAAATTAAAATTAATTTGGATACCTTAATTCGTAAATAAATATATAAATGAGTTATAATTTGTTAAAAACCTCTTACAACTAACCTTGAAGGCTCTAGTTCGAATCCTAGCAGGCTACATTCAGGGACGGATTCAAAAGGGGGCAAGGAGGGTTTAGGGTTTAAATTTAATTTATTCTTATGAATGTTTTTTTTCAGTATTCATAAGAATAAATTTAATTTAAACATCTTATTATTATATATTACTTTATTCTTTTAAATATTAGTTACATGACACGTGCGTTGCACGTGAAATACCAATTATTAATTAAAAATCATTAAACAATATAATAATAAGATGTTTAAATTAAATTTATTCTTATGAATAAATTTGAAATAAAAACATTTTCTTTTATAAATATAATTATAAAGCAAATATATGTCTTGTGAATTCAAAATTCATTTTTTAAAACGGGTTAGCATTTTAATAATTCAATTAATACTGAAAAAAATATGTAGAGGAATATGCAGCCTTAATTATGGAAGAGTTAGTCTCGGAAATATTGGGTTATATTATTTTGAAAAATTATTGGTGATAAGAATCATAGGTGTATAAGATCACTCAAACTATACATGACATGATCTTAAAGTTCTGATTATAGTAGTGGAAAAATAAGAATGAAAAAAGTAACTCATTGCATAACATCAACATATTGCAATTTTATAACAAATATAATCGAAGTAACCAATAGAATTAGAAAATGTAATAATTGAATTTAAATTTGAATTTGAATTCTACTAAAACACTTAAATTAAAAAAAACAAAATCTAATTAATTTAATTTTAAAATTCTTTTTTGGATTCTTTTTTTAAACTATAAACTTGGATCAAAAGAGAGTTAAAATAAAAACAGAAAGAATAAGAGAAATAATGGTGGAAAAATAATAATGAAAAAAGTAAATCATTGCATAATATAAACACACTCCAATTTTTATGAAAAATGTAATTCAAAAAAAATATCAACAAATTATTAAAACACGGTCAACCAACCAAATCAGAAAATGGAGTATTTGAATTTGAATTTAGATATTAATTATCAAATCCATTTTTCATTGCAGCAGAGTGCCAAATCAACTAAATCAGAAAATGAACTAATTGGATTTGAAATTAAATTCAAAATCTAATTGATTTATTTTTGTTAAAAAACAGTAATGGAAAACTAAACTAATAATGAAAAAAAGTAAAAGAAAGGGGATAAAAAAACTCCAATAAAAACCAGATAAAAAGGTAAAATTCTATATTTTTTTTAAAAGAAAAATATATAAAAATAAGAGAATTACCTGTTTGCCAATAAAGTTTATCTGTAAAATCGTGCAACTGTTAGGATTTACATGACTAAGGTATTCTTTTCGAATAACACATTTGAGTATTTTTTTGAAAAAATTCTAGCCTATTTAATGCTCTTTAAAGACTTTTGGGAATGGCTTCAAATGCATCAGTTCCAGAGGCATATTTTCCCATGACCGTATTTCTCTCTGACTATGTGGAAAACTTCACAAATTTTTTTTGTATCCTTTTGTAATGGTGGCAGTTAAACATAAATAATAATTTAATTAAATTAAATAAATTCATGTTGCAGTTAAACATAAATAAAAATTAAATTCAATAAATTCAATTGTACTAACCTTTCTCAAAAGAATTTTGCATCCTTTCGTAATGGTGGCAGTTAAACATGAACATAAATAATAATAAAAATAAAGTAAATTATTAGAAAAGGGGTAGTTAAGTAAATAATAAAAAAAGTGAGGGTAATTTTGGAACCTAATGTTTCTCCAACTCTTTCCCACTTTTTAACATGTTATAGATATATAATTTTAAAAGAATGATTTTGATAAGATCTATTCTTTTAATCTTTATTTATAATTATGATATTATTTTAAAAAATACTAAATGAGAGATAATTTATTTATTAAAACTAGGTTAAATCTATAACATATATAAATGTGGGGATGTGAGGAGAAACATTGGATTCCAATTATATCCCTATTTTATTACTATATTCCAATTATGTCCTTAAATTTATTATTGTAAATTTTTTTCCATTTTTCATTTATTGAAAATGTAAACCTATTCATACCATTTACAATTAGTTTAATATTAAATTTTGGGGGGAGGGGGGGAAATTTTTTTTTTTAAAAAAAAATACGTATTAAAATAATATTAATTTATTTAGTTTTTTTTTGATATATAAATGAGTAACTTCAATTAATACTTTTAATTCACATAACTATATTGAAATTTTTTTAACATTTTAAAACAATTTAAAAAACATTAATCATTAAGGGACTTGAACTTTCGGCTAAAATCAAAGCTCCTGGTGGGTTTTAATAAGCCCCCTTCCCCATGTTTTAAAAATACAATCTCTTAATTTTCATCTAAATTTATAATAAGATGTTGTATTAAAACACACAAAAAAAATTATATTTTTCTGTTTTTGAATAGGGGGGGGGGGGGGGTTTTTTTTTTTTTGGGGGGGGGATTGTTTTTAAATTGTAATACCTTGAAAAGGTTAGATTTCCTCGATAAATGGTTTTTTTTAAACAAAATAAAATAATGTTAGGGTTGAAATTTTTAATTTTGTCAATGTTAAAACATTTTAGAAAACATGATGTAGGGAAATTAAATGGGTATGAAAAAATATTTATTTGGTTGAAAAAGTCTACAGGTTGTCTATAATCTTCTTTTTTTAAGAACGAAAAATTATGTTGACTTACCTAAAATTATTAAACCTTAAAAATAAAAAATTGTGAATAATTTGTATAATTTCTTTTAAATTAAATAATTATATAATTGAAAACATTTTCAATTACTAATTTAATAAAATTTTTGTTTTTAAAAAAATAAACATGGAACTTTTCATTTTTTTACAAAGAAAGTTATTAAACTATACCATAAAAATGTATCTAACTTTTTTTAATTTTAATTTTTTTTGAAAAAGGTACAATTTTCCCATCATATTTTGTCTTTTTTGCGATTACTATTATTTTAAAAAATTGACCATTTTAACCAGTTAAATAAAGAAAAGAAAAGATAGAAATCACGTGCAACTCACGTCTTTCCTAACTAGTTATATTAAATACCACCATACCATGGTTGTTTCAATTTTTCCCTAAACGTTTTAAAAGTTTCAATTCTACCCCTAACTTTTTAATTAGTTTAAAAAATATTTTTGTTGGAAAAATCACTCTTTATATCTTCGGAAAATTATTTTTTCATTTAAACTTTCTAAAATACGTTTAATCTCTTAATTTTCATTAAATTTAACCGAAAATACACACAAATTATATTTTTTAAAGGTTGATTTCCTCGATAAATGGTTTTTTTGAAACAAAATAAAAGGTTAGGGGTAGAATTGAAACTTTTAAAAGATTAGAGGCAAAATTGAAACCGACACTATATTTTAGGGGTATTTTGTATAATTTAACTTAAAAAATAAGAATAATAATTGAAATTTCTTTTATTGATTATAATTTTTTTTTATAATTTAATAAAAATTACAATTTCATATTTTGGATATGTTGAAAAAAATTTAATTTTGAAAAAAAAAATGATTTTCATATTAGTTATTATATATATAAATATTTTTATATCTCAACCATTTTTAATAGTTAATTAGTATATGTATTAAAAAAAATTAATATCAAATGAAATATTGATTAAATTATAATTCAAATATAATTTTTAAATTAAGATGTCGAAACCTTAATTAATATATTTTATTTTTTTTTCCAAAAAAAAAAAAAAAAACCTGGTTCGGCCCCGGCTACATTTGTTCCGTTTTATTCACTTTTTAAAAGTTAAACCCATTATTTGTCTACTTTATAAATTAGATAATAAAAAACTCTTTAATTTTTTATATTTTAATTTAATATAAACAAACTACTTCAATATATTTAATATATCTAATATAAAGATTTTGAAATCGTAATATAATTAAATATAATTTTTATTTGTTTATATTATAAATATTATTTCCAATAACTTATTATTTTTAATTATTATCCATCTATCTATATAATTATTTAGAAATAAAATAATTTTAAATATATAAGATAAAATAGATTAAAATTTATTAATATTTAAAAAGTTAAATACCATTAACGAATATATAAATTTTATTTTTATAATTATTAATATTATATCAATAATTATATAATTACATATTAGGGGTGTTTTTCATTCAGTTTATATCAATTTTTATTAAAATCGACACTAAACCGATTAAAATTGGAAAAAAAAAAAGAATCGTCAATGTACCATTTATGTCTCAAAATTGAAATTCACATTAGAATCAGTTTTGACTTATGAGCAATTTAAATTATTGAATTTCAATAGATTTTTATAGATTTCAAGATCAGCTTCTATTGGTTTGAAAATTTTAAATTACAGCTTAATTACGTGCTCCTCCAGTTAAGTCCTGCCTCTGCCATTAATTTTAAATCCACGTCGTTATCCAATCTGTGGAGGAAATTTCGTAGGCGTTGCTCGAAAAGACTCCATGACACGATGTGGACCTTTTAGTTTTTTATGAATTTTCAAATGTTAAATTTAATTGGCTTAATTATTATTTTTTTTTAGAAAAATTGGCTTAATTATATGACACCACTTAACTGACAAGAAATTCCCTTCTATTACCCTTCACCACACCTGCCCAGCCTGTTTACGTCAATCTACCAACCTTGATCTTATTAATAATACTTTATTAAATTAAACCATGATAGAAAAATATATATAAATAAAATTATAGACGCAACATTTCTATATTCTCTTTTAAAATTTTAATAACTAGTTTTGAAACCTTTCTCAAATAATTTATCTAGTTATATTGATTACTATATATTTTGATCTATAATTTTTTCGGCATTTTAAATTCTAGAGGAAAAAATATACTCTTATATCGAAACTTCAGAAGATTATCAACGATTACGTATAAAATCTATAATTTTTTCCGTATTTTAAATTCTAGAAGAAAAAATATACTTTTATATTGAAACTTTAGAAGTATTATCAACTTAAACCTAAAGATTAAATATTAAGATTTTCATTAGGGGGCGGCGGGTACCCTTGATTACACCCCGCTTCTTTTAGATAGAAATATACCACCCGCCCCTGCCCTATTTAAGTTTCACCTTGACCTTATCGTCACCCTGTTTATTAAGCGGGGTTAGAGTCGTCTCATTTACTTCTTATCTCTTGACTAGGGGTGAAAGCAAAACCCCTCGCCCTGCTTCCCAGCCCCGACCCCGCCAAACCCGCTTCGTAAATGGGGCAGAGGGAAAAATCCCCCGTTTACTAAACGGGAGGGGGGGGGCATGATGGGAATGTCCCCGTCTGACCCCGCCCGGCCCCATTTAGCACTAAGTTTTTTTTTTAATTATATACAATATGTTTGAACTTTGATTAATTATGTTTATTGTGACTTTGAAATATCAAATTTGAATTTGGATTGATTTGATAATATTTGAATAAAATGAAAATTGATTATGTATTGTATGTTTATGAAAATTGTCTTTGAATTGTTACTTAAGACTTTGTAATGAAAATATATATTATGTTTGAGACTTTTAGTTTATTGTTAAATACATTGTATATGGAATGGAAAGAAATAAAAATATGTATATTATATAAGATTTATATTTGAAAATATTAAAATTTATAACAAAATTTAAAACAAAATCATGCATTTTTTTTAATATTGCCCCTGGCCTGCCCCGCCCCTGTTCCATAAACAGGGCGGGGGAAATGTTAACAGGGGTGGGGATTTTTCCCTTAAACGGGGCGGGGGATAAACGGGGGACCCTACCCCCCTCACCCTAGATTTGACGACCCGACGTGCGAATGTGATACAGAGAAATAGAGTGAGAGGTAGAGAGACAAAAAAAGAGTCAAGGAAATAAAATAAAATAAAGAAAAGTGCACTAGAGTAAAGAAAAGTGAAGTAAATAAATGTTTGAAAAAAAAAAAAATTAATGGTAAAATTTAAAATATAACATAAGTTTTTCAAATATTTTAAAAAATGATATTTTTGCAACCTTAGTTCACTTTATGAAATGAAAAAAAAGGTAACAAAACTGAAAATTTCACCTATTTTAAATCTAAACACTCAACTAACATAAAAAAAAACAATAATGATATTTATTATTTTACAATACAAGAGAAATATTAAATGAAAAAACTCATTAATTTAATAAAAGCAGATTAATTGATTGAATGAAAGAAAAAAAAGTTATGTTATTTTAAAAATTAAATTAAAATATTATTATATTTAGAATTTCATTCAAGGCGCTTTGATAACTGATATTAAAAAAAAATTGGCATCCATCACACAAGAAACTCTCACGTGTTTTTTACTATCACGATTCACGGTTTATTTATATTCAACAAACATAAAAAAGTTACAAAAAAAAAAAAAATCAAAATTCCTTTGGATAATAATATAGTTTCATATATATATAATTTGTTAGTAGTGATACAGTAATAATCCGTTTCTGTAAGCTGTCTCTCTCAAATCTTCTTCTTGTTTTTACAGAGTCATAATTCCAGAAGCATAAGGAATTCCAGAAGTTTTAATCCAAGAATCACCTTGAATAAATGTTGCTGCAGTAAATTCCAAAGCATCTTCTAGAGTTAACTTTTTAATTCCTTTCCATGCTACTCTCTTTGATACTAAAGCTCCTGCTCCTCTATTTTCATATTCTGCATAAAACAATGTATCTAATCCAAATGTTCCCATCCATGGCAGCCATCCTTGAGCTTGAACAAAGCTATCTATCTCTGATTGCATTATTATTGTTCTTGAAAATTCCTTCCATGGTCGACCTAAGAATGTTGGGTTCGTTTCTTTGAATGGCAGGTATGCCGGGTCTGCTGCGATCGTGCAGTTTTGAAGGGTGAACCCGGTCGGTTCTCGCGGGTTTAGCCTTCCTTGTGCTGTGATGATGCATTGTTGATTCTCTAGTGGCTTTCGGACTACCACTTTGCAGTTTTGGAACACTGCTGCGGCGTTTCCAAAGATGAAATCGATGGTTCCGCTTACGGTGCAGTCACGGTAGAATTGACGGTGAGCGTGGGCGTAGAGCGTGTCTTGGTATGCGTCCATTTTGCAGTTGTAGAAGATGGACATGTCGGATTGGACACGGAGTGCTACTGCTTGGTGTTTTTCAGGTCCGGCTGTGTTCTCGAATCCCATGTCTTTGCAGATGAAGTTCGCTCCGATAGCGGCTGTTTCAAATAAAGAAGAATGTTATATTCATAACGATATTGTGTGTAACAACATATTGTGATAGTCACATTCAATAATTTTTCTCACGACTGTCATAATGTAAGTTAATAACAGACACATTGTGACAGTCACGTTTAATAATTTTTTGAAAGCCTTATAGGTACTGAATGTGAGCTTTGTGTTTGCACCCTAACAAAGAAGGAGGAAGTGTGCTTACAAAAGGTGGCAGTCTTGAATGTTTGAATGCCGTCGATAAAGTTCCGGCTACCGGTGACGATAGTCTTGGTAGGTCCATCTCCAATCATCATGACATGGGTCATATACTTCTGAATAATGACAGTCTCTTCATAAACTCCAGCTTTGACATAAATAACAAATGTAACATTACTCTTCTTAGGCACCGCAACAAGAGCCTCATTAATGGTCTTGTAATTTCCACTGCCATCCTTAGCCACCACGATATTCGGTTTAATCGTCGCCGGAGTAGCTTGAAGAAGCCTCCTCTTGCTGTCACTCACCCACGACGGCGTATCGTCTTCCGATAAAAGCCTTCTATTCAATCCTGTAATTTGAAGCGATCCTAGAATTGAAGAAATTTCAGAAACCATAGCAAGACCATTAGTAGTAAGTTGTTGAGAAATCTTCAAGAAAGATTTCATTTTCTCTCCGGCTTCACCGGTCGTGTTTTCAAAACCATCGAGACAAGTTTGTTCATAAGTAATAGCACCACTAAGCCAAATCTTGATATCATCGACGAATTCATCGAGTTTACTAACTTCGAAATCGCCGATTTTGGAGAAAGATTGATGAATATCATCGACTGCGTATTCGAGAAGCTCACGACAGTTCTCTAGAGCTTGGTTTGTTCTTGAATCCTTGGCGAGCTCTTTCAATGTACCGGATTTCTTGATTGCGGAGAGAATTTCGTTCTTCGCAATTTTGAATCCTGCCTTGACAAGGGCTCTTGGGTCAGAAGTGTTTCCAGCTTCTTTCATGAGGCTTTGTTCACAAGTTTCTTTGTAATCAGTAGGGTGGCAAATGGCTTCAATTGCCTTAGAAGTTGTCGAAACTGTTACGGGCTCGGAGGCCGGAGTTTCACTGTTATTGTTGCCACCGCCAACACCGACGGCAACGGCGACTACCATGGCTACTAGAATTATAGAAGAGACGCTTATAAAAGCAATCTTCTTCTTTCTACGGTCACCATCAGCATTAGCAAATCCACTGTTCGACATTTTGAAGAGAGAAAAAACAGCTGACAGAAAAAAAAATTAATATTTTTTTGGGGGGGGAAGGGGGTCTGTTTTTGTTTTTGGTTTTTGATTTTTGATTTTTGATTTTTTGTTTTTTGTTTTTCTTTAAAAGAGCTGCTGGAGGAGCTCTAAGGGGGTTAATGAGAAAAGTTATTGATTTGCCCCTTGGGCTCTGGTTTGTAAGAGAAAAGGAAATTGAGGGGAAATTTAAAGGCGGGAAGAGGAAGATAAAAATAGAAAAAAAATATTGAATGACAGTTATTTCTGTTACTAAATGAGAGGTAGTAAGAATTCTAGACAAAAGTTGTGGGCTAAATTAATTCTTATAATTTTTAAAACCATTTTGGTTGGTGTCTTTTTTTTTTTTTTTGTTATTAATAGGTTAAGAAATAAATGGCATGTCGTGTTTTTTTAAAACCATTCCTTAATTTTGGAACATGCTAATAACTGATAAGAAATTATGGTAAATTTTAAGTTTAGATGTGCGCGAACGAATTACTCCTATACAGTCCTCTCCTCCATCTGTGGTCTGGGTCTGCGATCATTGAAAATGGGCCTGTTGGGCTACCACATCGCTTGAGTTCTGCTCCGGCCCAATCCAATTCATACTCCCACTAGATCTCTATTCTTCCTACTCCAATAGTAATCAGCTCTAAAAAGTTGGAAATCAATAACAATTTTCTATCCAATTTGTTTTATTGTTAAGTAATTACAATTTCAAACACACTATGTGTCCGTTTCTAATAACTTTTAGAGGATTTAAATATCTTTTTAGTGAAAAATCCTTAGTTTTTTTCAACCCAAAAATGTTTACTTCAAATATATTTTTATTCAAAATATTTATTCAATTAATTTTTTATTTTCATTATTTTATTTTATTTTTTTATAATTTTTTTATTATTTGATTCCAAAATTATAGAGAGCATTTTTTTTTATAAATATAAAATTACTAAAAAAAAAAAAGAACAATTCAAAGCATTGCTTTTTAAGTACTATTCATTCAAATTCCATGAGACTAAGACCACCTATTTGTCACTTAAAAAAACACTTTTAAATAGTTTTCACCTCGTTAAAAACATTTATAAATTAACGTTAAACATAAAAATTGATCTCAGAAATATTTATGACCGTGATAAAATTTCTTTTGAGCCTAACCGAAGAACATCCAATTGAAAGATGCCAATTAATACACTTTTTAGAATAATGATATCAAAATCAAGATAATGATGGAGCATACTAAACAAGAGAACTACTTAATTTAAATAAGATTCTTCCTTGATTAATTAATGATTGAGTTCTACTTCTATGGATTAAGTAAGAGTATGGAAACTAAATATATTTGTAATAAAAAATATTTTTTTTTTAAAGATTTGAAAGAAACGATTCATACTAAAGGAGTTCCAAGAGATCACTCTTTGTTCTTTCACAAAGATCGGAGAGGGAAAGCCGGGCATGGGATTCCTTTCCTCCAAATACCGCCTTTGCTGCCCCCTCTCCCAAACGCTCAAGTTGGGTGGGAATCTCTATAGTTCATTTTTTTTTTTCAAATAACCATTGGATTCCCGGGAAATCGAATTTCTTGAAGTCTTAATCATAAGATTATACGGAATTAAAATTTTATTAAGTACAATTCCAATTATTTTGAGGATCTAAAGTCCGAATATTGCACTAAATTTCTATAAGAATATGTGAGTTTTGAAAATGACGTTTAAATGTTGAGATTACTTTTAACCTAAGATATATTTTTATGAAGAAAATAAGACCTAAAAGCTAATTTAAATCATATTAGTTAGAAGTATATAATCTATAATTAATGGTGACTTATATAATGTATATTGATTTGGTACTTGTAATTTAGGGCCCGTTTGGTAACCTTCTCAATTTTTGTTTCTTGTTTCTATTTCTTATTTTTTTTTTAAAATGGAATTGTTTGGTAACTTTTCTTGTTTCTCTTCCGAAAATTGTGTAGAAATTAAAAACAACAAATTCTAGTTTCTTATTTCTCTTTCTCGTTTCCAAAATTTTCAACACATCGATAAATTATTACGTTGTCCTGTTTTGAATTATAAAATATATTATAAATATCCAAAAATTATATTAATATAATATTTTTAAACATGTCATTTAAAATTGTAATATTTTCAAAATATTTTTATTTTTTTTAAATGAGAAACAAAAATAAGAAATATTTACCAAATACATTTATGTTTCTTTTTTCTTCCAGAAACAAGAAATAAAAAAAAACAGTTACCCAAACATGTTTTTGTTTTTCATTTAAAAAAAACAGGAACAAGAAACAATAAATAGAAATAAGAAACAATAAATAAAAACGAGGAAAGTTACCAAACGGGTCCTTAGTTTTTTTAGCTCCAAATTTTAATTAAAAGTTGCATTCGATTTAATTTGAAAAGCGGGGGGAGAAAACTTTTGAATGTTTTTAAAAATTTCATTAGATGCCTATGCTAAAACAATATTTAAAATTTGTGGTTAAAGGAGCCATAACTTTTCTTGATCACAAGAAAAATGTATAGATCTATTTAGGTTTTAATGGAAAAAAAATAAGATTCATATTTAAGAGAGATGAAAATGATTGTAACCATTAATGATATTATATCTAATTTGAAACACATCGGTACTTTACGTTGATACTAAATAAGTTAATAGAGATAATTTGAATGATTGGTTGCCAATAATAACACGAGTTTCTAGTTACTTTTGTACATGTTTAAATCTATTAGATCAAATAACATAAATAAAAATATGAATTTACTAATAAATACAAGACTCCTACTAATAATTTTTACCCCAGATTTCATGAATGGAGGTACCCGGAGAAGAAACATTCACTAGTGCATGAAACACAAAAGAACTCTGTTTTTTAAACCTGGAAAATGGCTCTCCACTTGATCCATAGAATTTTTTAGAAAGTAGCAAATCTTTAGAACCTTTTTTTTCCTTATCTTATCTCTCTCTTCTTCTTCTTTTTTCCAAAACCTTTAAAATGAAAAAGACGGATCGCAATTATACAGAAGAGAATAATACCTTTAAAATTAATTTCAAAGCAAAAATATATAATAGTATTCTCTTTTCCATATAATTCTTTGCTTAACACAACACCCACCAAAAGCTCATAGTCTGATAAATCCGAACAAACCCACTTTTCTTCTATTTAAAAAAAGCTTTTCACACACACACATATGTAATAATTTAATAAATATATAATTTTTATTTCATAAAAATAAGATTGATCGAAAGCATAAGGAGGAGATATTTTTTTTCCACATAGAATTATTTACAAAAATTATCTCAATTAACATATCTCTACATACTAATTATTAAATATCAAAATTTTATAAAAACTAATGCAAATTTATTTAGCAAAATATAACTTATTAATTAATTATCATTAATATGTATAAGAAGTAATATTTTTTTTCTCTCCAACTTACCCATTATCGTCACCACAATGACGTCGAACCGAGGAAAGGGAATAAAAGTCCATCCTTCTTGCTCACTGTTCGAATCCTTTTGCCGACCTTGGAACCAAATATTCACTTTACGACCGTTGATCAAACCACTTTTTAATAAAAAATTCTGTTCGAAATGTGTCTTTTTTAATATATTTATTATTTATTCAATTTTTAAATAAAAATTGAATTGTTTGGTAAGTAAAAATAATTCAAAACAGTATTTTCTTTTATAAATTTATGATTATTTCCGATTTAACATAAATTTATTTGTAACCTAACCATATATAACTAGTTGGAAGCATCACTGTCTCATAATTATATCGACTTCTCTCTCATTCACCCCTTCTAAAAAATACTTGACTCCTCATCGATTAAGATGAGTTTCTATTTATTTTTATATGTATTTGATTTTATTTAATTTATAAAAACTGGTAAGATTGATATAGTTATTAATTATAATATATAATTAGATGAATAAAAATTAAAGGAAGAAGAAAGAAGGAACTCCTCGTTAACGGGCAGAGTCAAAAGTATGCCCTAATATTCGAGTGGGATCAACAAGTAGGCCTAGAGGGAGCTTGAGTTCTCTATATATTGAGGCTGATGCCCAACACAGAACACAAACCAAGAAAACAGAGAGTTTAGTGAGCTAATTCTAAAAAAGTAAAAATAAAAAATAGTGAGAATGGGTCCTCGGCCAGACCTAGCAAAGATTGGGAGGGAAGGGTTTGAGCTTGTAGATAAATTCTACGGCCGGCCACCGCCGAGGAGGTCGGCTCTTCCTCTTCCTCCGCAACCACCGCGTTCAACCGATAAAATTCAACCTCCGAAAAGAAAAGAATTACCCGCCGTCCTTAACTGCAATGAGGTTGCTATAGCTCACCGTGGCATAGTCATAACAGATTGGCGTCCTGCTTACAGAGTTTGAAGCTTCTAGTACGAAAGCTGAACTTGTATGAATAGAATAATAATTAACTATATATATCTAAATATGGGTGGCTCAACTTTCATGAAATGAAGTTGTAGCCATATGTAGTTTGTTTATGCTTTTCATTTAGAATTATAATGAAATAGTAATATTATAAAAAGAAAAAAAGAAATTAGACTCAACCATTTGACTCAAATTAAGGCAGTTCTAATTTGAAGTACCCAAAAATAAATAAATAAACTATGCAAATGAAATCAAATTCTCTGATGATTAGGTAAATAAATCGGTATATAATTTTTATCAATTTTTTAATTAATTTGCAATCATAAAATCAATTTTGCATAGAAAAATTATTGAATTTTTAGACTTGAATATTCAATTTTAAAAGGGGGAATACACATATTATCAATTTAAACGATTTAACTTTGGTCGCAATTAAAAGTTAAAACAGGCATGCTTATGAAATGGTCAATATTGATTGAATGTGCGCATGAGGGAGAATCACTTGAGAATGTGTTGTCAATCCCATTACCAGTAAACATGTTGTGCCGTCAAATTTTTTTGGGACACTTACTATATTTTTGCATGCTAATTACTGAAATGTTAGAACTTTTCAAAAATTACTCAAATATCATAATTTTAGTTCAATAAATTATTGAACTAAAAAAATTAAAATATTTAACGAATTCATTGAAAATAATAAAATAGTTTAAATAATTATTGACCTTGAACTTAAAAAGCCGAAAAACAAACAAATTCGTTAAAAATACCTATAAAAAATAGTTCAATAATTAATTGAATTATAGTTCAATAATTTATTGAACTATAATTATGTATTTGAATAATTTTTAAAAAGTTGTGACATTTTAGTAATTAGTATGCAGATTTATGTTATTTGAGATATTTTTTTATTTTATTTTTTACCATAGTTTATATAATAATTATTTTCAACTAACGGAATATAATTTAAATGGTTAGTTAACGGATCACTTTCCATAAATTTGAAAGTTGAATCTTTTGTCTCCTAATTTGATATAATATCCCAATATATATATATATTCTCAAAAATAATTTATTCACCATTAATTTACATTTTGAAGCTGCAATTTCAAACACTTCAGAATCCATTTCTCTATTATTTCTTCAAATCCCTAAAAAATTGTCCTAAGATTTGAAAAATAAATATCAAAATTATAAATCATCTAGTAATAACAAAACGTAAATAATTAAACAAGTAAATAAATCTTAAGCACAAACTGTTTGGTTTTATAGCCATTTTACTTTTGGTTTCATATTTTTTTTTAAAAGCTTAATATGTTCTGTGAATTTTTCTTTTCTTTTTCCGAGTCATACTATTTTTAGAAATGTTTTTAAAAATTATAACTATATATTTATAAACTATATAAAGTATTTTTTTATCTGAAATTTAGCTGATGATATTAACAATATTTAGATTAAGGACATCATATCTACCGAAGATCAATGATTGAGCATAAAAAATATAGTGTGGATTGATACCAAATTTAAGTACTTAATTTAATTCAAGATGCTTCCTTGATTGAGAGCTATGGATTAGGCAAGATTCAGAAAATTAAGTATATTTACTTTTAGTAACAAAGAATAAATTCACCCGGTGAGATTTTTTGATTTTATATAAGTGATAATATCTCAGTATCCTAAATAGAATAAATTATTATTATTATTATTATTTTTAAAGATTTGAAAGGACTTGTTCAAGATATTACTCTATACTTGTGCAAAGGGAAAGCCGGGAATGGAATTGGATTCCTTACAACACCGACTCTCACGTTCTCTTGCCCTCCCTCCCACCATGTGTCTTCCCATTGGAGTTTGGAAGGACGTCCAAAAGTAGGGTGGGAATCTCCATATTACAAGAAAGGAATTTCACGGAATGAATTCCTTGTAATCTTCATAGGGTATACTTGAATTATATTGAGAATTTTCAAAAGATGACTTTTTTTTTAATTGAATAATTTTAAAATTAACAAATGTTTTGAAATATTTTAAAATGTGTATTCTTTAGACTAAATCCATCAATCTCAATTTGAGATTATATTAATCTCGGTCTAATATTGATGGATCCCAGTCTAAAAATGTTATTTTTAAAAAAAAATTAAGACTTTTACCAGTTTTAAAAATATCAATTTTTAAAATGTCATTCTTGAAAAACCCAATGATTTTTTTAAATGCCATTTCTCATGATAAATTTTTTTTATTAAGAGGTCATTTGTGATAGTTTTTGAAAGTATTTAAAATTATTTTTTTAAAATTTATCAAAAATACTTTCTTTATTAAAAATACTTTTAAAGTTCATCACAAAAGGGCACTAAGACTGTTTATAAATAAATTCAAAAAAGGAATAATGTGCGTTTTACACAGTTTTTTTCTTAACCAATTTACCCTTCACGACCATTGAATGTTATCACCTTTTAACACTTAGTAAGAGAATTTCTCAGTAGTCTTGGTCCATTACATTTAAGTCTTTCCTAAATTTTATTAGGTAGCACATTTTGATGAAATATTTATAAAAATAATAATTCTAAAAAATATTTATAAAAATACATGAATCAATATAAACTTGGGGGTTGTCGGGTGGGTTGTTAAGGGGTGTTGTGCGGGGTTGTTAAACAGGGAGTGTTAACACTGTGTTTGGTTTGGTGAGTTTGTTAAGTGTAAAATATTTATAAAATAATAGATTATTAAGGGTTAACAAACCCTCATATTAGATTTCAAACCTGAAACAAACATTAGTTAATGTGTAACTCCCTACCCAAACCTGACAACCAAACGCCTTGATAGAATAAACAATGTTGTAAGTTGATATTTCCTTTATTTATTCTATAAATTTTTTCTTTACCTATTGTTAGCTGACATGTTTCTTCCCCTTGTTATATATGTCTAGCTTTGGTTCTTCTTTATTATTGTTAGCTGACACGTTTCTTCCCCTCTTATTCTTCCTTGCTGTTTTTGTCTCCTAATTTCCCTACATCCTTTTAAACTTAGTGTAAAAATATGTAATTTAATGTTTATCATTAATTACTCCATCGAAATTTTCTATATTTATAAATATTTTTTAGAAATGTTATTTTTATAAATATATACTAAAAAGTTTACTAAATTTATAAATGCCCCTTTCTTAAATAATTATTTTTGCCTTATGACTTACCAGTTTTACCATTACACTTGAATCAAACAGAATGTTTGTTAAAGAGATAGAGAGGACAATTTTGTAAATGGAAAAAAAAATATTAAGAAAAGGTAATCAATGAAGGAAAATAACTTTTTTGTGTAATAATATTTTTTGGTTACTTGTTTTGTAATATCAAACTTTTATTCTCATATCATTTTTTCGGACAATTTCTAAAAGAGCATATTTTTACATATTAATTACTAAAATATTAGAACTTTTCAAAAAATACTAAAATAACATAATTATAGTTCAATAATTTAATGAATTATAATTCAATAATTTATTGAACTAAAAAAAGTATAAAAAACAAACTAACAAATTCATTGAAAATAATAATAACAAATAATCAAATATCTCGATACATTATTGAACTTGCACTCAAAAAAGTAAAAAAATATACAAATTCATTAAATGCCCATGAAAAATAGTTCAATAATTTATTGAGCTATAATTCAATAATTTAATGAATTATAATTATGCTAATTGAGTAATTTTTAAAAAATTCTTACATTTAATACGGTCAGGAGGTGCTCCTCTTGACTCTCGTATACGTTTTCTTTCCATTAGTTAAAATAAATTAGTGGATCTCATATAGTTAATAAAAAATAATATATTTATTATCGTTTATTTTGTTTCATAAAATAGAAAGAGAACACATAAGGTAGGAGGTAAGTATCTTCCCTTAATTAATATAAAGAAAATGTTCTAAAACTCATTAAAATTGGTTAACACTAATCTTTTTTCACCATAGTGTTCGAAACTAAAACCTTATTTAATTTCAATAAATTATATTTCAGATAATACTTTCCTCCAAACTAATTTTGAAAAGGTTTTATAACCTTTAACTTCGATTGGTCAATTGCAATTAAATATTATCATATTTAATAAATATGTTGGTTCTGTAACTTTTATAATCAAATAACAATAAAATAAATATAAAACTATGGAGAAGTTCCTCAAACAAGTTTGGACGCAGGTATTTTCGATATATTTCCCGTCCCACATTCGTGTGGGACCCAAATTTAGGCATATGGAGGAAGCTTTTTGCTTTTTCCCTGCTATATATTATTTACATTGGTCGAAGCTCACAAAACTAACCAAACAAACAAAGACAAAGAAGCCTTTAGAAAAATTTAGTGATGGGTCCTCGGCCAGACCTAGCAAAGATTGGGAAGGAAGGTTTTGCACTTATTGACGAGTACTTCGGTCGACCACCACCAAGCAGGCCAGCACGGCCCGCTCTTCCTCCACCACCCCGTCCCGTGGATAAAATTCAACCTCCAAGGAAGAAAAAACCCGCTGCTGCCTCCGCTACTGCTACCGCTGCTGTTAACTACGATAAAGAGGTAGCCAAAACCCGTAGCGGCCTCATGATAAGAGATTGGCGTGCCTACCGTGACTGAGCTTTTTAATCATATGAATATCGGTATCGGTATCGGTATCGATATTGAGTACTATGACTGAGTAGAATAAATAGTACTTGTTGAAGCTGCTTGTAAGTTGTAACATAGTTTGTTTATGTGTTTGCTTTGCTTAGCTTTTATAATTAATGAAGTAGTATCTCTAGATATCAACAAATCATAAAGTTTGAATTAAAATGTTTGGTTTACTTGTTCCTTTTTTTAGATATAAAAATGTTTGAAATATTCGTAATTTTTTTTTTCAAAGAACGAGATTATGAATTAGAAGCAACTAATATTTCTTTGTCACTTTGAGTTTTTTTTAGTGCGGTCAAATGTTATGGGCCATAGCTAAGAAAATATTATTTATTTTGATTAGTAATTAGTGTAGTTTAGATTATAGAATTTACAATTTTATTCCAGTTAGTTTTTTTTATTTGTTTTATTAATTTTTTCTTGGAAAACTATAAATAGCTACCTTTAAAGTTTATAACCGATAATTTGAACATTATGTACGACACTAGATATTTTGAGAGCTTGCTTATGCTCTTGGGATAGATTTCCTTTTAAAGATGAATTTTGTTTTATAAGTGATCTCGCTTTTGTTTTAAATTACTAAGGGTATATTTGGTTCACAGGTTCAGATAAGAAGTTGAGGTTACACAAGTGTTTAGTCTCTCAGTCTCTCAGTCTTACTTCAGTAACTTAACAACCTTCATTTTTATAATTTCAACACATTTTATACTAATTGATACGTAAAAACTCAGCAAAATTCTAACAATCCAAATCCACTAACCTAATGCACCCTAAGAAAAATATACTAAAATGAAAGATATTTGATAGTTACTTTTAAATTGTAAAAGATGGCTGTGTAATGAAAGATATTTGATATTCCATTAATATACTAAAATTTGTTTCATAACTTAACGTGTAAGTACAGAATTATTATCGATTAGACTCAAAATTATTGTCTCTGATAAATAGATGTACATTTTGAAAAACATAAATATGATTTTACATTATTTTGAGCCATTATTAACAACATTCAAAATATATTTATATTCTAGAAAAAAATCGGGAAAATTGCACAAAAAAACCCTTAAATTATAGAGGTTGCACACACAAATTTTCAATTTGAGCAATATGATTCATGAAATTTTAGTTTGACAAACTATCCTATTGTAAATTATTAATTTATTAATCATTATTATAAAATTTATACGGGGTTGGGGTCCTCAATAACCCATCCTGCCTCAACCCCATTCTTGACTTATACCTCAATTTTTTTGTTAGAGTGAGGACAAAGAATTTTTCTTTGATCACGCTCCTTCTCGTCCCTATAATAATTTGTAAAGGTCTAATTTAATAACATAAGATGATAATGTGACAAATTAAATTTAAATTAGTCTAATTGTAACACTTTATAAAAAGTAGAGGTTAATTGTTCAAATCTAAAGTTTTAACGGTATAATTACTATAACTACTATAATTGAAGGGTAATTTGTGCAATTTTTAAAAAATAAAAATAAAAATAACTTTGTACTTAACTATCTTTCTTAACTTGAGAAGCTTTCCTTCTTAATTTAAAAATAAAAAACACGCACAGTAAGAGAAAATAAGTAACGGTAGGGAGAAGACCTCATCTTTATTTATATTTGTTAAAATAATTCTGATCCCTAAATATTGGTCCTAATTTTATTTTAATCCCTTAAATTTTTTAACAGTTTTACATTAATCTCTCAAAGTTAATAAATTATATATTTAGTCTTTATTATTATTAAAATTTGAGTCAAGATTTAATAACATGAAACATAATCAAGAAAAAAAAAACACTCTTAATAAAATTGGCCATGTCATTCTAAATATTAAAATTAAAAATTTCAAAAAAAAAAAAGGGAGAAAAAAACATTTGAGGAGATTTAAGGGGAAGTTGGGGGGGGGATTTAATATCATTTTGAAACATAATCAATAAAAAAAACACTCTTAAAAAATTGGTCATGTTATGTTATTTTAAAATTTAAAAAAAAAAAAAAAAAAAAAGAGAGAGAGGGATGAGCAAGATTAAAATGAAACATAATCAAGAAAAAAACCACACTCTTAATAAAATTGGCCATGTCATTCTAAATATTAAAATTAAAAATTTCAAAAAAAAAAAAAACCAGAGAAAGAGAGAAGGAAAAAAGAAGAAGAAGGTTATTTTCGTCCCCTTTTGGTCATATTTTTCGCTTTGTTATCTAAACTGAACTCAGCTCTAAAACCCCAGATCACTAAAATCTCCTCAATCGCCGTCGTCACCATCACTATACCTATCTTCCGGCGATCTTCTAATTCTCAGCCATGGCTTTCTCTTCATCCCGACGCTCATTCTTTACCATTCTCTCGCGATCCCTTTCTTCTTCTTCTTCTTCTTCACCTTCATTTTCTTCTCCCTTACGATTCACTTTTGCACTTCTTAACAAACCAGGTCAAATATTCCCCAAATCAATCAATCTTCCATTTCGTTTCAGGACTTCGGGTTCTGGATATTCTCCTCTCAATGATCCTTCTCCTAATTGGAGTAATCGTCCTCCTAAAGAAACAATTCTTCTTGATGGTTGTGATTATGAGCATTGGCTTATCGTAATGGAGTTTCCTAATGAATCTAAACCCTCGGAAGACGAAATGGTTAATTCCTATGTTAAAACTCTGGCTTCTGTTCTTGGAAGGTATTGGATCGGATTTTCAAATGTTTCATCTTCTTTTGATTTCTTTTGATTAAAAGTTTTTTTTTAATGATTTTTCAGTGAAGAAGAAGCGAAGAAGAAGATATACTCTGTTAGTACGACTACGTACACTGGTTTTGGCGCTTTGATTTCGGAAGAGCTTTCTTACAAAGTCAAAGGTAATAGTGTTTGGATTTATGATTGTTAGGGTTAAGAAATTAGGAACCATTTGAATCGGATTTTCTGGACTTTTTTTTGTATTGGAATTATATAAAGTATTTGGGTTTTGCTTTTGATGGTTGAAAGTAGAAAGTGTAGTGTTTTTGGCTCAAGCGCTCAATGTGTTTGATGAAATTACTTTGAGAAATATTTTGATTGTTTAAAATGAGTAGGATGATTTGATTACTTTCATAATTTATTTGGTTTAATGTTTTAGTTATATTCTAGCTTTTGTAAAGTGGATATATATTTTGGTGTTTGGCTTTAATCTCAATCGCTTGAATTTGGTCTTTGCATTTCGATTGAGAACAGAGTTGCCTGGTGTTCTTTGGGTTTTACCGGATTCATACCTTGATGTTCCAAACAAAGATTATGGAGGTGATTATATTTCTGGCTTTAGTAAATTGATTGAAAGTAGTTAATAGTATGAGTCCTAGGCTCGTATGACCGATTTCAATCTTAATTTCAGGGGATCTGTTCATCGATGGGAAAGTTATTCCTAGACCCCAATATAGGTACAATGAGAGGCAACAGACAGGTAGAAATAGGCCTCGCCCACGATATGATAGACGGCGAGAAACCATGCCAGTTGAACGGAGACAACCATTTCAGAGAGTGAACTTGGGACAAGAGCAGAGAGATCCAGTGCAACCAGGTCAAGGAGTCGGGGGAAATTTTTCGACTGACCAAGGAGACTTTAACAGGCCTAGCTCCTGATGAACGGTTGTTTCTATCACTCCTCAATGATTTAAGTTCGAATCTATGCATTATATATTTAACATCTAAATGGATGAAAATGTGAATATTTAGTATGTTGACTGAAATCCAAAATGTTTTATCTGGGATTGTTGTTCTTCTGTAGCAAAGCAATGTGTCCAGAGATCAAAACTATTGGGATTTCGAACTTTTAGTGTGCTCTTCTGTTGTCCATCACCACAAATGATCAAATTTGAGTGATTATGGAACAATTATTGATCTTTGTTTGATTTATGTTATCTAAATTATCTTTAAATGTTTAATGTAAATGATATCATCACAAAATCCACACCCCGTGCAAATAAAAATTGTGAACAAAATAAATTTCTTTTTCTGACCTATTATCTGGTTATCAATTCTCTGTTCATCTGTTGTATGCAAATGCATGACTCAGTGCATAGAACAAACCGGATTTCTCATATTCCTCGTCCGTTTGGAATAGATTTTGAAAGTGTTAGTGGTTATAAAAAATATTTTCTTTATAAAAACACTTTTGAACACTTCTAAAGCTTAATCCAAACGGGCACTCAGAATTGTACTAATTTTCACTGTGTAACATTGGCTTTCTGATCTAGTTTATTGTGATACTCGGCAAGGATGCCAGACTGTATATATGGAAGCTCAGAATTCCAAGATGAGGAAGATGATCATGAGCTTTTGAGCTTTGCTTAAAATGATGGGCTTTTTTCAGGAAGCAAAAACGGTAGGAATGGGACTGAAAGAGACACTGGACTGAGCTCCAATTTTTCTCAATCCTTGCCACTTTCATAAATGTTGTATGGTTTAAGATATTTTTAATTATTAAGCCGTTCATTCATTATTAGACATGAATTTTACTAAGCACTAAAAGTTTGAAAAACTTATATTACTTTTACGAATAAAAAAATTTATTGGATTTAAAATATGTAGAGCTTTTTAAATGTATATTTAGTTCTTTTTAGAAAATAATAAGAAGTAAAGTTCGTTTAAAAAAATTCCATTTCAATTAAGGGTTTTTTTTTTTTTTTTTTTTTTATTTTTTATCTATTATGTCGATGACATGTTGTTAAAAGAAAACAAAATTTATAAATCATTTATCTCTTTGGCATTGTAATTGTCAGATTTTAAAAGCTTTCTAATCCATGCTTTTGCTTTTAAGAAATACTTTCCTAAAATATCTCTCCCACTATCTTTGTTCATGGCTCCAATTATGTTTTAAATCAAAATCTTTTTTTTTTAAAAATCTATTGTATTGTTTAAGAATAGATTTAAATTAATATAATTTGAAATTGATTTGTAAATATTTTTTAATACACAATAAATATATTATATTTTAAATAAAATTTTAATATAATTATCAGTCGTAACAATTATATTATATAGGTACTTTTTTTTTTAAATAGAAGAAATTTATTTAGTATTTTTTTATTATAATTTTCTTATATAGTTTTATAGTTGAATATCATTTTTTATGTTTTTTTATTAGATAAATTGTTTTTATGAACTCTTGTAATTAAATTAATATTCATATTTGTATCAACACTAATTAATTATTTATATATTTCACAATATTTTTAAAAGTTGAATTTATCAAACATTCAGTTTAATTTACCAAACACTATTCATGATCCAACTGTTTTTTTCTAAAAGCTATAATAATATCAAATTAACCCCTCCACGAGATTTCTATTCTACGTTAGGTCACCTGGTACAATTCGAGTCTAACATGGCGCATTAAATGGATTTGGAAGTATTCGATTCAATTCAAATTGTTTCGAATTATTATCGATCATTTTTTATTTATTTCTTCTAATATTAAGTAAATGGATCCAAATTATTTTGTTATCTGACTGCGAAACAGAATATGGTGGCTTCTGCTGTCTCTTACGCAATTCAAATTCATCATTATCCTTACTCACCTTTCTTTCACACTTTCAAGATTGGTTGCGTCATCAATTTGCCCATGGCACTCTTGTAATATGATTATAATTTTTCTTTCTAATTTAAAATTTTGATTTGTATTCAAATATTTTTCTTATTTCATGATTTTGAATTTCCTCTCTTCATACAAATGTTTGATAATTGTTTTGAAATTATTTGAATATGATTTTGAACCTAGTATTAGATAATACGTTGTTTTTACTTACTGAGCATGATAATACGTTGGCGAAAATGAAATATCTAACCTAAATAATAATAATTTTTAAAATATTTCAACATATTTATTATCTATTGAAATTTTCTTAAAAATAATCCTAACATACACTCTTTTATAAACACAATCACAATCTGCCACGTTTTTCCACCTCGAAGCGAACTTTCACTCCCTTCTATAAAACTGCAGACTGTATGGTCAACTTCATAAGGCAGGTGATCTCTTAGGCCCTATTTGGTTTGCAATTCATATTCAATTTTATAAATCTGGATTGTAAAAATATAAAAAATGAATTTTAAATTTGTTTGGTTTGCAATCCAGATTCATAAAATTAAATCTGGATTGCAAACCAAACAGGCCTTGATTTTATCCTTTTGTAATCATCACAAGTAAATAAATAATGGGGTGTTTGGTTGGGGTTTGAGAAACGGAAGTCTAAGTTTGTGATGTCTAGAAAAGGAAAGTATGGGTTTGTGACTTCTAAGTTTGTGAAGAATGTGTTTGAATTGTATGAGAATGAGAATGGATAGTGAAAATAATGTGAGTGTGTTATAATGAGATGTTAAATCCAATAGTAATTTTAGGAATGTGTGATGTCAATATCAAGTAAAAAAAAGAGAAACAAACCTGAGAATAATTTCACAAATTCATTCCTATACCCATTTCTCAGTCTCAAACCCTCAAAAACAAACACCTCCTAATCATATTTGTTTAATTGAATGGGGAAAAAAGTTAATAATATTATGGAAATTTGGTAGATGTCTTGGTTGGCAAATTTGTAAGACTACTCGGGAAGCTTGTTTTTTAGCTTGAACGGCTACGGCTTCTATTCTTGTCTCTCTCATTTCACGAAATTCAATATGTTGCTGTATTCTTCTCTTCTTTTGGTTTTAATAATTCGACATCTTTCCTGATACGATACATTCCCTCTCTCCTCTCCAATTTCAGGCCCATGTTTATCTTTAATTTAAAATTAAATATTATCATAAATAGGTATAATTTAAATAGTTAGACATAATGTCCTATTAACTTCTATAAACTTTCAAAAATATCTCGTTACCTTTTTAAAGGTCTATGAATAGATGAAAAGTTGATATTTATACGTGTTCTATACCATTTATGAATTAAATTAATGAAAGATTTGAATATTATTTAAATTTTAAAAATATTATAGAATTTTTTTTTATATATTAATTTTTATTTTATTTTTTTATAAATTTATAATTATTTTAAAAATAGTATAGTCCATTAGTTAAAGTATATAATTACACATTTAAAAATGTGGTTGAATCCGACACTCTATATTAAAAAAAAAAACTCTTTAAAAGTTAATGGGAATCTTCGTTTCTGCTTTTGCTTCCAACCGCCATTGTACAGAGTAGGCCCAAGTCCAAGGCCCATTTTTACAATATATAAAACCATATTTATATCTCAAGTCTCTTCCATGAAATCTCTCTCTCACTTTCGGTTTCTTTGTAAAAGAAAAGGAAGATGTGCGGTGGTGCTATTATCTCCGATTTTAAAGAAGCAAAGCGAGAAAGGAAGCTTTCTAATGAACATCTCTGGTCTGATGAATTTGATTCTTTCTCCGATCTCATTGGCTCCAATTCCTCCACAGGTAAAACAAATTTAAATTAATTATTAAAATAAAAAAAAAAGTATTTTTATATTTTTATAAATATAACAGATTATTTTTAATGCTAAATTTGCAGTGAGAAATGAGAAAACTCAGAAAAGAGAACGAGGAGAGGAAGCGGCGCGTGAGAGGAAAACGCGAAAGACAAGGAAGAATATATATAGAGGAATAAGGCAAAGGCCATGGGGGAAATGGGCGGCTGAGATTCGAGATCCGCAAAAAGGCGTTAGGGTTTGGCTTGGTACTTTTAACACTGCTGAAGAAGCTGCTAGAGCTTACGATGAAGCTGCTATAAGGATCCGTGGCGATAAAGCTAAGCTCAATTTCTCTCAAACCCTAACGAAAGATCGTTGCTTTCTTCCCCAATTGAATCAGAATGAGATTTGTTTTGATGAAATTGCGAGTGATTGTGTATTGAAAGAGCAAATTTCAAGCTTGAAATGTTTTCTGGGATTGGAGAATGAAGATCAAGATCAAAAAGTGAGTCAACCAAATGGAAGTGATGAGTTTGACCCTATTGTTGATCTTTGGATGATGGACGATCCGTCGGTGAATCAGAATCAGCTAGTTTGACTCGTGTTCGACATGTCGTTTACTCCTCTGCACGTGTTTAATATTTTCAGTTTTATGCTATGTTTATGTTTGAATGTCTACTAGCATATGGAGTTTGTATTGTAAATATATGGTTTTGGAGAATCAATAAAGTTTAGCTCTCTTTGTCTGCCCCTTGTCTTGATGATACATTGCTTTATGCATTAGTAATGTATGTTCTAGGGACGTCGGGATTGGAAATGCATTCTCCATCTCTAGTCACATGAAAGAATTTTAATCCTCATCTCAAACCGCGATAATTTCCTATAGGATTATTTTTGTCATTTGTAAATACGAGTTTATTTCAAGTTTGAAATTGCTTATTTCTCGTGAGTTCAAATGATCGAGTCTACTTTCCCCTAATCTGACGTAATATCTAAAAGAAGAATTTTTTTTTTTCCCTCATTTGATCGTCTTACCTTGGTATCCTCCCATTTGTCGTTCTCTCAAATTTAGATTATGATTCATCACAATACATTTTTAGTATTCTAAAACAATGAGTTTATTCAAAGTTTAATCCTCATCTCAAATAGAGGTGTCAAGTGGGTCGTGTCGGGTCAATCCGACCCACGAAAATCAAAACCCACAATGACCCACGAGTTATATTGACTCGGCCCACAGTGACCCACGGGTTAACCCGTTGTGACCCATGACCCGACCCATGTCAAGTGACCCACGAGTTATGTCGGGTTGCGTGTCGGGTTGGGTTGACCCACGAGTCATACAAACCTACGAGTTATGTCGAGTCACATGTCAAGTTGGGTTGACCCACGTGTCATACAATCCACAAATTATGTCAAATTATTAGTCGGGTTCGATTAACCGATAAATTATACAACCTCCAACTTACACCTAGTCACGAATCGGATTGGGTTGACCCTCAAATTATATAACTCCTTAAAATGATGAGATGCTAATAGTGTATAGTTAATTACTAATAAGTATTAAATACTTACCTAATTTAATCAAATCACAAATATTAACTTTGATTATGATTTATAAACTATAATTTAAATATAAACTATAATTTAAATGTAATGTAAATTATATTTTAATAATATGATATTTTTATTTAATTTTATATTCATTATAGTAAACATAAATAAATAAATAAAATTAAAGTCTTAATATTTAATTAATATTTTTCTATCTTAATTCTTAGGATTATAATAAATTAATAAATATTACAAGCATAAACTAAAATATTGTATATCAATATCAACTATAATTTATAAACAATTGTTTTTTTTCCTTTTCTTTAAGAAATGTTTACTTTATCTCAAATCTATAGTTATAAACTAATATTTTTTTAGAAGATTTATAAACTATTTAAGTCTTTATTATATAGGTAAGGTAAATTATATTTTAACTATATATTATTTTATTTATTTGAATATTGATAAATAAATAGGTTACAATAATTTATTTATTTTAGTTATAAAAATTTGTTATAGGTCGTGCCAAGTCATGGGTCACGGGTTGTGTCGGGTTGGGTTGTGGGTCGTGCCGGTTACGGGTCACGGATCGTGCCGGTTACGGGTCATGGGTCGTGTCGGGTTGGGTCTTGGGTCAAGTCGTGCCAGATTATTTTTCGTGCCGAGTTCAAAGCGTGCCGGGTTGAACTTGACCCATCGAGTCGTCTAACCCGGCCCACTATGACCCACGTCTTCGGGTCGTGCCGGGTCAAACCCATCATTAGGCGTGCCGAGTTGACTGGTTGACCCAACCCATTTGACATCTCTAATCTCAAACCGCGATAATTTCCTTTTATGCCCCCGGCCTATAGGATTATTTTTATCATTTGCTAATATGAATTTAACTCAACTGATTTGACACAGCTTCTTTCTCGAGTTCGAATGATCGAGTTTACTTTTCCTAATTTGATGTAATATCTAAAAAAAATAGAAATGTTTTTTTTTCCTAATTTGATCGTCTTTACCTTGGTATCCTCCTATTTGTCGTTTTCTCAAATTTAGATTATGATTCATCACAATACATTTTTAGTATTCTAAAACAATGATTTTATTCAAAGTTTTTTTTTCTTCTTTCTTTATATAAAAATTAAAATTCTAGTCTTTTTTCGACAGAAAAAAAAGTCTTAAGAAAAACTACTTTAGTTAGTCTCTAAGATTGGACTAAAAGTTTAAAAACTTTCGGGTTTATTTAAAAAAGATTAAAATTGGAAATAGAATTATAATCTTATAATTTTCACGAGGGTAACTGTAGCAATTGCAACTTTAAATAATGCAAGTAAAAGATCAAATCTAAATTGAGACGAAATAATTGAAAACGTATTGCATAAAATAAGAAGATGCATGAACGACACTCAAATATGGGTCCCACTATAAATCCAAGTGGGGCCCTCAAATCAAGAGAGCTGTTGAAAGCTTTGAATGCAAGAAGATGAAAATCCACTCAACTCGAATTCTCCCCTGTTTTTCGGATGATTTTGAATTCGACAAGTTGGCAAAAAAAATCATTTTTTAATACAAGTTGTTTGATATTCCTAGTACAGAAAAAAGACAACAAGAGATTTTAATATGCAAATAATTAGAAGGAAAAATCTCATTTCATGTCTGTCCTTATCCAAAAAAAATTTCTCTGGAAGATAATCCCATCCCACCATGATTTTCCGGAGCCAGTGGATAACCTTGATATTTAATCCATGGAGTAAATAATCAGCATGTGGGTAAATCTCAACTGATATTGATTAATCAGAATCAGATATGAAAACAGAAGATGGTTTTAAGTTTTATACAATTAACCCAAGAGAACAAAACTCACTAATTGTATTGACAAAAACATAAGATTACAATATTAAATATCATTAGTTCTTTCTTCTAAACGGGTAATTGGATATTTACAATAGTAATGTAATCATAAAAAGCCAGCAAAATGGGATGCAATCAAAATTGCACAGGTTCACAGCTATATTGGATGCTAGGCCTAGGAATCTCTAATGGTGAGGTAATCTACCATTCCCTTGTATCAAATATGGTAATCCAAATACCAAACGGGCCCTAACAGCAATTAAAATTAAGAACAGGGAAATTAAAAAAGCATTAAATAAACAACTAAAGTCACAAACACATAGGATTGTTATGACTACACAACTCTCTATAGAATAAGAAGAAACAGAATCTGAAACAATAGTCAAAAAGTAACTTGAGCCAATAAATTGAGTTGCTTGAATGAATATACTTTTAGGCACAGCAGAAATCAACTAAGCTACTCAAATAAGAAACAAACACTTCTCAAGTTGCCTAATGGAAGAAAAGATGGCAAATCAGCCTATAAGGATAAAAGTTCAGTACAGAATTCAACTTAAAAGATTATAAAAAGTTTTACCAACCCAATGAGGCAAGATTACTTTCATGCATTGAAAACATATTGACAGTTTGAAGACAATCAATGATGTCAGGAACTTTTTCAGGAAGTGAAAAAGAAAAACCAGGGGTCAAAAAACCAGCCAAATGTTTTTCCGCCCCTAGATTTCTCTCACAGCATGAAACACTCAACATTAAAACTTGTAACGAAGGATATGGAGATGAGAAGAACCAACCACAGAGATCTTTACAGAGTACTAACTGCCCAAATTAGATCAGGACAAGATAAATGCATCAGTTGGGTCCACTATTATAAGGGTTTTTTCCGGAATATTACATCAAATAAGGGAAGGAGAGGTTCAAACACCTTACGTGCGGCAACACTGATAACTAACGAGTTGAGCTATACTAAGTTTGACACAATTATAAGTTTATAACTCATTATGAAAAAAAAACTCTTTCAAAATTTGATCAAATCCAGTAGCTAGCCATAAAAATCAACATAAAAAACCTTCCTTTGAAGACCAAGTAAATTGCATAGGGAAATAAAACAAGTAGGGCAAATAATTTCGAACCAATTTACTCAATTAAAACAATGTGAATATTTACAAAATATACAATAGCAATTGAACATGTGATAATTACATGAGATAATTTATACAAATTTCCCTTCCAGACATTAACAATTAAGAATCGAATGATACCAATTCCAATCAGCAAACCGAAATCAATCTCAGGGACAATTTTCCCCTCTCCGAATTCCCAATTGCATCAGCAGCAAATCTTACCACCTTCTTGAACGCGAAATGCACGCAATTCGAAAGCGCGATCCAACAAACCACCTCGTAAACGAAATTATACGCAGTATTAGAATAAGATGAAGACGATGCATCGTCCCAATCATTTCCACCAAATCTATCGAAATTCCAACCCCCACCACCACCTCCACCGTCGCCTCTACCATGCGATCCATCAAAATCATCGCCACCGAATCCAAAATCTTCGCCATCCTGAGAATCATCGCTGAATGATCCACGCTTCGTGCGACGCTTTCGACGAGTAAACGTCCGAGAAACCGATCGGCAAGAAGTCGATTTCACGGGCGGTGGAGCGAGGGTAGCGACGGGAAAAAGTGCAGCCGATAATTGAACGATGCCGGCGGTGGAAGATGGTGGGGTTTGTTCAGTAATTGGGTCGGAGATGGAGATTGAGTAATTTGATACGAAATCGATACGATTGAGGAATTTAGCAAATCCAATACCTTGATTGGCTAGGGTTACGGCTACGAGAGAGAGATCCATTGAAAGGGAGAAATTAGAATGGCGTGAAGGGAAAGGAAGGGGAGAATTAGGGCTTGAAATAGTTGAAACGGAAACCGGAAAAGCACGGAAAATTGGGGGAAAGACAAGCGAGGAAAACGAGCTGGTGGCGGCAGAGCCACGCCACGACAATAAAGATTCGAGAAGAGCACGACGCGACGCGTGTTCAAAAGTCGCGGCTTGAACAGAGCTAGCTATTTGCTCACGGCTCAATTGGTCAGAAATTGCAAACTCGGATTCATGAGCCGCGCTTGATATGGGCCTATGAACAAGATTGGGGAGAAATCTGAAGTTGAGCGGCCCATTTTGAATTGTGGTTTTGTACGGCCCCATTTAAAATATAGCAACTCACTTACAAATAAATATTTGATCAATTTCACTAAATATCACTTTTCTGAATATGTATTTGAAATAGCAAATATATTGATTTTTTTGAAAATGGTATGTTTAAAAGGCATAGTGGATTGGGCTTCCTGTTCACTTTGAGCTGAGAAGGAAAAATATATCTATATCTATAATACCTCTAAAAGGGGTTTAAGGGGAGAAACTTTTAATTTCCCCTTTTTAATTATTTAATTTTATTATATTTATTCATTTACCTATTTATTTTATTTTAGTGCATTGATTTGTATAAGAATATCATGGGTTGAATGAATTTGTGAATGAATATAAATATCATTGACATTCATTGAACAAAGGCACAAAACATGGAGTGCATCTTGGGAAAGAGTGAGTTGCATGCACCAGGGGGAAAACACTATCAATTTTATGAATCGAGATATTACATGAAATATTTTTTTTACCAAGCATGTACTCCTCGACCAGTGTAATCAATTTCATACGCATGTAGAGTGAAAAACTCCCAGGTAGTGTAATGTATTGATATGCAATTCACAGCACACATACCAATTCAAAGGGGTGAAGGATGATAATTGAATGTGGAAAACTTATATATGGCCCTGATAGGGAATGAGAAGAGACTTAAATGACAAAACCATCCATGTAAATGTCTACATAAATAGAGAAGCACGGTGGTCAAGTTCCCCTTACTGATAAGAAAGTTTTCAACAAGAGTACTTTTTATTTCAAAAGAGTAAGTTTTTATTTTAATTGTGTTTTTTTCCTTTTTTTTTTTAGGAATGGACTGCGGAAAATTCTTTTAAACTATGCCTATAAGAACTATAATTATAGATGTTTGAATGGGAATTAGATGACTAAAAACTAAAAAGATTTGACTATCGATCTTTTTTTCCAGGTGAAATTCGACCTTTGGTGAGCATTTTATGGTCAAGGTGTGTAAAAAATTCACAGTCTTAATTTTGAGATTATCAAAATGAAAAACATTTTTTAAACACGTTTACTTTTTTATCATATAATGATTTTAAATATTTGTTATCTACAAATTACTATAATTTTTTAATAAAAAAATATAACAATTTTGTTGAAACTGTTAAATTGAAACTAATTTAAATCAAAATATATTCAATCTTATTTAATATGATTACTATCATTTTTTTTTTGATAAATAAAATATACCAATTTTGTTGACAATGTTAAATTGAAACTAATTTAAATAAAAATAAAAATATATTCAATCTTATTTAATATAAATTGGAATTGGTAAATAAATTCATCGATAATATTTAATATTTTAATATTTGTTTGCCTTCGTATGATTTTAAATACTAAATAATTGACACCAACTCTGACATAGTCCATTGGTTAAGACCTATAGTTCCACACTCGAGAGTGATTCAATCCCACCTTCAACACTTTGTATAAAAAATACAAAATAATTGACATTTTATTGCTACTTTTCATAAATCTAATGCATATATTCAAAGAAAATCATATATTTGCATTATTAAGATAGATAATAAAATAATTATCAAAAATAAAATTTGAATGCTTAATTATTATTCATATGTCAATAATATGAAAAGTTGATTTTTTTAATGCCAAAAATATTAAGAATGTGTTATTTCATATATAGAAATTATTCATTAGAACTTTAATTATCTATTATTGATTAAAAAAGATTAAACCACGTGCAATAGCACGTGTTGGTTAACTAGTATATTTAAACGTTTATTTTTTTTTTTAAAAATCATAATAGATCCAATATTTATAAATATAGTTGACAGATAAATCATTTATAGATGTACCAAAAGTCAAGTGATTGGTCACATGGTCTAGACAAATTGATGTGAATGCCTTTGATCGTGTATATGTGTATTATGTTGGATATTTTATATCATGATGCAAAATAATAGACTGTAAATATAAACACTGTAATTGAAAAACCTGGAAAAAGGAGATTAAAGTGAAAATAGGCATGCACGAAGCAAATCTCCTTGAGACAATATTTCACGCACTGCCACGATGCTCACAATATAAAGGACGTATGTCCTGCCATGTCTCCCAAGATACAACACTTCTTTCAAGATTTAAATAGCATTGAATTAACCTTGAACAACGAACTAATTTATAATGAAAATCTTTCAGAGATAATTTGACAGAGTATCAATAAGTGAGAGGAGCGAAGTTTTAATAATTGATCTCTCTGAATTAATTTTTACTACTGAAATAAAAATTGTAGGGAGCTATTTATAGACATAAACACGTCTCTTGTATATGACTTTACTTAAAGGTTGTGATTGTTAGTAAATAACTAACTTAAGTAAATAGTCATCATAATAAAGTGACTATTGAATTGTGGCTTTTATGGAAGATTGTGTTTGTTTAATAAATAACTATTTATATTCAACAAACATATCTAATAATTATATCTATTCATCCAAATGATACATCCCTTCATCTTATTTCTAAGTGAATAGTCACAAATGAATTAGTGTCTATTCATTTGTATAATCACCTATAACCAATAATTGGAACGATGCATTTCATTATCCAATTAATTGTCGTCATATGTGACCATTCGTGGGTCCTTTCAAACATTAATGTCACTATTGTCGTCGTTTGGTTATCTTATATTAAGTAAATATAAAACTATCATTAACATGAGTATTTTGGAGTCTTATTCCATCTATTACAAACATTAATCATGTTTTTCCAACATATTATTCATCATTTTGTTCGTTCTCTTTTACAATATATATATGTGCGCTAGACTGTAATCAAGGGGAAAGAATATTCAAACCTACAACTTTAAAAGGGAGAAAATATTAATAATGGATCATTGAGTTGTGATTAAGTTGACAATCAATCTACCTTTCTTATCATCCAAATTCAATCACCTGTTTGAGAGTATTTGATAGGAAATGTGTGTTTAATATGAGTTGTGTGGTCTTGGAGGTTGAGTTTTTTTTTTTTTTTTAGATAATACATTAAATTGGGGAAGGGAGGCTCAAACTTTTCGACCTCATGAGAAGAAAACAAGTACCTAACCACTTTAGTTATATTGGTGTTAACATATGGAGATTGAGTTTGGATAGTCATTGCTTGATTGTCTAATGAAAGTTTTAAAACTAATTTTAAGTTTTATATTCGAAAAAAAGTTCCCAATGGTTTAGTAAATTAACATTTTTTACGTCTTATCTTTTTAGTTTTTACAACTCATGAATTTATGAAAATTCAACTCAAATTTATTAAATTCGAATCCACCCCTTCTACCAAATGCTCCATTTCATCCCATCCTTTTAAGTATTTAGTTATTAGTTATGATATAAGTATTTTTATTTATTGAGATATTACATTAAATTGGAGGAGAGAAAACTCAATATTAAAAATCACAAGTGACAATGTGAGCCATGTTCATGTTGATATATATATATATATATATATATAAAATAAAAATATTGTTTCGCACTTATTATACTCTCTTTCATTTGAGGTCGAAGGTTAAACTCAAAAAAAAAAATTCCAAAATTGATTGCGCTTCATTATTTTTATTTTTTTGAGTTTATCAAACGAAATTTGTAGTAGTAAACAAATTGATTTTTAATAAAAAAAAGAACAAAAAATAAATTACTTTTTAACATTGCTAACGACCGCCAGCGTGTATATAAACATTCAGGTTAAAATGCGCCAAATCCTTCACAGTCGCCGCTGGAAAGAGTGACGAGCGATATTCGTGCGGAGAAACCATGGTGTCGTTGAAGCTTCAGAAGCGCCTAGCCTCCAGCGTTCTCAAGTGTGGAAAAGGCAAAGTTTGGCTTGATCCTAATGAATCTAATGAAATCTCCATGGCTAATTCCAGTACGTTTTTCCATATTCCATTTCCTTTTTTATTTGTTACGATTCGAAGTGCAGTTCTGAAATTAGGGCACGATTGAAACCCTAACCACTTTTCACGGGAATCGGAATTTGTTCTGTGAGTTGAGTGGGTAAAACGTTTGCTTTCAATGCTATTTATGTTCTAGGGTTTACTAGTTCGATTATCTGAAAAAAGAGTACTCACAAATCGCATAGTTAGGGTTTAGGTTTTAAGAGTATTCACTAATCGCATAGTTAGTCTCAGTATCTCGATTCTATTGCGACGGGAAATCATCTTTCCATTTAGTATGTCTACATTACTCTTGATTTTCATGTCCTGATTTCTATTGCACTTATAATTTCCTGTCCACCAGTTTATTCCACTCATATTTTAGTTTGAATATTTAGTGTTTTTCCCAATTCTTTTTGGTTGTTCTCATTCTGAAAATTGTAATGGTTACAGGGCAAAACATCAGGAAGCTAGTAAAAGATGGCTTCATCATTAGAAAACCAACCAAAATTCATTCTCGATCTCGTGCACGCAGGATGAAGGAGGCCAAGAGGAAAGGCCGCCACTCTGGATATGGTATTATCTGCTTACTTTGTGTGAGTTTCTTATTTCTTTGTGTTGACGTGCACGTCTCAAGTGGTGTAACTTGTATTATCCAATTATACAAATGTTACTTTGAAACATATTTTTTTGCTCACACGAGGCAAGTGGAGTACTACTCAGATGTTCTGAACAGTGAACACTTGAGAACTTTGTTGTGTGTTAATCTTTAGGTAAGCGTAGGGGAACCAGGGAGGCTAGACTACCAACTAAGGTTCTCTGGATGAGAAGAATGCGTGTATTGAGGCGCCTCCTACGTAAGTACCGAGAGTCCAAAAAAATTGATAAGCACATGTATCATGACATGTACATGAAGGTGAAAGGTAATGTCTTCAAGAACAAGAGGGTGCTAATGGAGAGTATTCACAAATCGAAGGCTGAAAAGGCAAGGGAGAAAACGCTTTCTGATCAATTTGAGGCTAAGAGAGCCAAGAACAAGGCAAGCAGAGAACGGAAGTTTGCTAGAAGAGAGGAACGTTTAGCACAGGTTAGAACTGGATAAATTTTAGTGCCCTTCCCCCACCCCCTATAATTATATAACAGAACTAGTTTCAGTACTCTTGGCTAATTGTATTATGTTACAATGCATTGACAGGGCCCTGCGGATAGAGTACCTCAACAAGTCGAGTAAGAACATAATAAAAAATTAACTTTTGATTTGAGTTATCATCTATACGAAGCAATGTCTGGTTTCTTATATTTTATAATTTCCATGTATTCTTGCAGGGAAGCCAAGAAGCCCAAGAAATGACTAGTTCATCAGACCCGTATATGTTAATTTTCATGGTTTTATATTTATCAAAACCTCTTTTAGTCAGTTTTGTTTCTAATTTTGGAAAGAATCCAATGTATCTGAATGGGTATGAGTTGCAGTTTTATTTCAAATGTCTGTCGATGTTTGCTTTACGAGCACCAGAGGAATGTGAATTTATGCCGTCGGTGTTCGTACTTCCTGTCCTTAAAACTCTGGATTTTAAATTTATGCTATACTGTCGCATCATTTAATTGCTTGAGTTGTGTTGTCTTTAGTTAGGATGTTTTCCAATTCCAATTGATGTTATACTGGTAAATCAGCTTCAATAATGCATGTTTAGAGTTGATATAAGCTAGACCTTTTTCTCTTGTCCAATTAAACATTCCTGATCACGCTTTGTTTGCCAGATTTCTTCTCATCTAAATCCATGGTCAGGAATTTGGCCGTAATCTGTATCGCATGGCTTCACTTTCACGTTGAATCTAATGGCTTGAGACCATTTGACAAAGGCGATTGCAAGGACATGTAATGGTGTTTAGTTGTTTTCACAGGAGTATCCAGAATCATAATTTTCTCAGTTTCCTTGAGGGAAGCCATCTCATTACTATTGTTAAACTATCTTCATACGTATAGAAGTTTCCTTTATTAGCAGGTGGGTTTTTGAGGAACATAAAAATAAAGGTGAATGGGGAAGTTTGAATTTAGCCTTGGCCATCGAGTTGGGTTTTGGTTGGCGTTGATTTTTGCTTATCTTGATGCTAGGTTAGCTAACCCCCCACGTGTCTGTGAGTGGACCGGAGAGAAAAGAAATATGACGCCGTGTCTGTCACTTGGCTGAGAGCTGCATTTTTTAATATTTTAAATCTGGATTGATGGATCGTAACGAAAAACTATCTTCTAGATCTTTCGTCCAAGTAAATGACATGAGGTTGAAAACGGGGTATGATCTGTCTTACATTAAATTGATTAATTTGCATTTTTAACTAATTATAAAAAGTTAGATCGGTTCATTTAATTAGAATCCAACCTGTATTGATTGTTATTTCGATCTAAACATTTTTTATTTCTCGCTATAACTTAGTACAATTGTATTAGTTATATCGTTTTTTTTATTGTTTTAAGTGTAAGGAAAATTATTTAAGATGATAGAGAGAATAAAGACTTGAATCAACTGAATTAGGTGGGAAGATTAATATAACTTGTAAGACAGAGACAACTATGATATAGTTTTAATACAAGTAAAATAACTCTACATTATAATATTAAAATTATTCATTTGAAAATTTGACTAATGTTACATGCAAATATTGGAAATAACTATTTAGGTATATAATATAAGCAATCAACTCTTGGACGTTTGATTTTCACGTCACGAAACCCACACCACGGGGTGCTGGAAGAACTGTAGTGGGGTAAAAAAGTATTTCAAAATGTTTTAAAAAATATTAACAATTTTGTAAAATTTTAAAAATAATAATTATTTTTTTATTTGTTTCATTCACTATGTATTAAACCCAACCCACACATATTTATAAAAAAAATGCTCTTTTTTTAAAATAAAATATTTACTATTTTTAAACATATAAATTTAACTTTATGTACCAAAATTTTATATTAAAAATTGCTATAAAAAAAAAAGGTGATCTCCAAAATTCCTAAACTTGACCTTACAAACATTTCACTAAACAAACATTTCCAACGACCAAACCGGAACGAGTTGCCGTCGGCTTTCTCGACCCGAAACCCGCGAAATCACTCTTTGACGTGTTCATCCTTGCTTGCTTTGCTTTGCTTACAGTTTCAACCATCTCAAAAAAAAGAAAAACCAATCTCTCTCTCTCTCTCTCTCTCTCTCTCTCTCACAGAGCCATCGATCAATTGAAACATTTCCATTTTCATCATCGTCTGAAGGTTGAAATTCGATCATACAAGATTGAAAAGTTGAATTAATGATGGGATCAGAGCAGTTGATGGCCGGAGGAGGACCACGTTACGTTCAAATGCAATCTGAGGCTCCTCCTCCTTCTTCCATGACTTCATTTTTCTCCTTTCATCATGACGCGCCTGAACCTACTCGGATTTTCGATGAGTTACCTAAAGCCACTATTGTCTCTGTCTCTCGTCCTGATGCTGCCGATTTCAGTCCCATTCTTTTTTCTTACACAATCGAATGCCATTACAAGCAGGTCCGATTTCTTTCTATTTCCATTCTAGCTACTGAATTACTATTCGCTTTTGGTGTTTTTTTTTGTTTTTGTTTCAATTTTGTTTAGGAATATTCAATTAGATTGCGTGATTACTTTTGTTTGATCACTAGGAAATTTTTTAGGAGAAGAAAATGAGCTAATTATAGGATTATGTATGTTATTACGATAAGAAAATAATTAATTTATTTTATAAGTTGCTGCATTCTCGATTGCGGTGTAAATACTTTCTATGCAAGCTTATGTAGTGGTTATTTGGTCCTTATTTTAGACCTTTCATCCATCAAAGATTAATTTTTAAGGTGTTACTCTATTAGAGATGTGTATATGTGTCGTTTTGTTTTACTGGTGTAACCGTTTTTCGTTTTCCTGTGAGTAGTTTAAATGGCGCTTGTTGAAGAAACCTTCACATGTGTTCTACTTGCACTTTGCGTTGAAGAAACGGGCATTCATCGAGGAAATTCATGAGAAGCAAGAGCAGGTGTGTATAAGATGGTTCTATATTTGGATGTTGAATTGAAACAGGTTATTTGTTCTTTGTTTATATGACCGTCAGTATGATAATACTTACATATTTAATACCGTTATTGTTCATATAAAGGTCTGGGGTTTTGATTTAGTCTTCATTGGAACATTATATTAAAGGTTAAAGAATGGCTTCAAAATCTAGGAATAGGAGAGCACACGGCAGTAGTTCAAGATGAAGATGAGCCGGATGATGAGGCTGTTCCACTGCATCAGGATGAAAGTTTTAAAAACAGGTATATTCAGCTTCACCCACAGCGACGGTCCTGCACAATACTATTATTCTTATGGGTGTGTATTTTTTTTTTTAGGGATGTTCCATCTAGTGCTGCTCTGCCCATTATTCGGCCTGCCTTGGGAAGGCAGCAGTCTATGTCCGATAGAGCTAAGACTGCTATGCAAGGGTATCTGAATCACTTCTTGAGTAACATGGTTATCGTTAACTCTCGAGAGGTATCGGTAGTAACAGTGTTTTGAAAACATATAGCACATGTATTAATTTGTTTCTTGTCTTATGAACCAAATCTCAAAATTTCAGTAGACATTGGTTTCAGTATTTGTTGCATGGGTTCAATATTGGGAATAGTTAATGCTACTACATTCTTTAATAAATTAATGGGAGATTTAATATGTTGGTAGTTAGCCACAGGAAAATTTATATTATCATAAGGCTCTCTCTGCTTTTGTTTGGTGATTTCTTCATTTATTTTTTGTTTTGTAAAAGTGAAACGTGAACTTTGGTAGCTGATTAGATAGTCACTAATTAGGAAACATTCTTACCCTTGATCAGTTTGACTTTTTTCTCCTCTTGTACAACTTCCTACCTTAGGAATCAAAGATGAAAATCAGCAACATTTGAAAAAATATATTTTGATGCCTAATATATATGTTTAAAAAAAAAAAAAAACTTTAGTGTGTTTTGAGTTGTTTGATGGTTTCAAGTATGAACTCTTTAATGGTTTAGTATAGTCGGATAAAATTTATGCATTACTGGCACACCAAATTCAGTTGTGATAATTCTTGTAATGAATTATGGAAGGCTCTCACATCTGGAGTTATCTTGGGTTTGTACCTATCATAAAGTTTACTGCCTTTTAATTCTTCTTGCCTCCAATGGGCTCAACTCTCTTGGATGTTTTGTTTCTTCCTTATGCATTGAAGGAACAGTTGAGTAAAAAAAATGTATTTATCGGAGTAGAACTTCAATTCATTTCTGGTTTATGGTTCAGTATCAACCCTTTGCTGAGCATGGATTGCACTTTACATTCAAGGCATCATGATTCTTGTGTTTAGGGTTAATATTTAAGTTGTTTGATACATGGCTATTAAATTTCAATGCATTTTGGTTAAGCTATTGATTTGCTTTTGATCTCTTGCTCACATTTTTCATCATTTATTATAAATTATTATTATAATTCTGTTTGAATTTAAAAACTGTAGGTTTGCAGGTTTTTGGAGGTTTCAAAGTTATCATTTTCACCAGAATATGGCCCCAAGTTGAAAGAAGATTATGTCTTGGTGAAGCATCTACCAAAAATAGTGAAGGATGATGACTCTAGAAAATGTTGTGCATGCCCGTGGTTTAGTTGTTGTAATGACAACTGGCAAAAGGTAATGAAGTTTATTCCTTCCTAAGTTGAGGTTTAGATGGGGGACTCTGTTTTATTTGTCCAAACAAGTTTAATATTTTGCATGTTGACCCCTTTGTGTAGTTAAGAATGTCCTGTTAATTTAATATCATACATGCTTTGTATTTATTTTAATAAATGTGCTGTTCTTTTGGCTATCATGTGCTTTGAACAAGACTTATCTGTCACATAGAGAATACTCTGAATATGTTGGATTGTGCATTCGTTTTCTTTTATATTGATGGCTTTTCATGAAATTTTCTAGAGTTGGCCTATATTTTCTTCTGTCCCCTTTGAATTCTAGCAGTCGAGCTCTTAGTTCTTCCCTCACCTTTCTTTCTGAATTTTCTCTTTCAATGTTGTGGTAATAATATCTTATTTGGCATGTGAATCTTTTTTTTTTAATTGAAAGTTTTGGTCTATGGGTAATATTGTAGTTTACTGTTTACAGGTACAAGTTTCAAGCTGATAGGCTTTAATAAATACAAGTCTATGCTGTTAATTGGATTTTGCAGGTGTGGGCTGTATTAAAACCTGGATTTCTGGCCTTGTTGGGAGATCCTTTTGATACTCAACCATTGGATATAATAGTGTTTGATGTGCTACCTACTTCTGATGGCAATGGAGATGGACGAGTATCATTAGCTGTGGAAGTTAAGGAACGAAATCCATTACGACATTCATTTAAGGTAGTGTAATTTTTGGTGATTTGAAATTTTGTTTCTTGTTCAAAAGTATGGTGCTAGTCATTTGCTCCAATGTGGTCGACACCAATGACAAATATGAGCATTTTGTTTTATTTTTTAATGATTCTATTTGAATCTAAACCTTCTCGACATGATAAGCATCACAAATAGTATGATTTTTTATTAAGTACTGGTTAGTGACTCAATATGGGTGTAATGGCTGATGAACTCATGATGTAAATTGGCCATGCATGTACTGAGAGAAAGAGAATGCAATGATAAAAAAAAACTTGACTTTTGGGGTTTGTTTGTTCTCCATTCCATATTAGAGTTTAAATTTAAAGAATAAAAATACATTAGCACTGTTATATTACATATGGTTTTGTTTGTGGTAATTTCATACCATAATGAAATTTACTTATGAAGGGTTTAACTCTGTGATGGGAAATGTTAGGTGACTTGTGGTAGTAGGAGTATTAGGTTAAGATCAAAGAATGGAGCTAAGGTTAAAGACTGGGTTGCAGCAGTTAATGATGCTGGACTGAGGCCTCCTGAAGGTTGGTGTCATCCTCATCGTTTTGGTTCTTTTGCTCCTCCAAGGGGTTTGATTGAAGATGGTAGTAAGGCTCAGTGGTTCGTAGATGGTCAAGCAGCTTTTGAAGCTCTTGCTTCTTCCATTGAGCGTGCAAAATCTGAGGTGTGCTCTCTCTTCCCCCCCAATTTCAGACGGATCATTATTATTTTTGTAATCAATATCTTATTTTTAACGATCGGAGACTTTTACAGATTTTCATTTGTGGCTGGTGGCTTTGCCCAGAATTGTATCTACGACGTCCTTTTAATGCACATGCTTCATCTAGGCTTGATGCGGTACTTGAAGCAAAAGCTAGAGAAGGGGTTCAGGTAGCTGTTGTAATTATCAACATATATTTTTGTAATTTAAACTCCTGAACCTTTAAAATTTTGTCTACAGTGTTAATCTGATATTTGAGGGAAGAATGTGTAATTTTTTTCTAAAATATTTACAGATATACATTCTTCTCTATAAAGAGGTTGCCCTTGCTTTAAAAATTAACAGTGTTTATAGCAAGAGAAAACTTCTGGGCATCCATGAGAATGTAAGAGTGCTACGATACCCCGACCACTTCTCAAGTGGAGTGTACTTATGGTGCGTTTTCAGTCTCTTAATTTTGTTGACGTAACTAAAATATTTTAGTTACATTTTGTTAATTTTAGGTTTCCACAGCATCTAATATTAATAAATGGCTATATATAGGTCCCACCATGAAAAACTTGTCATTGTTGATTATCAGATTTGCTTTATTGGAGGATTGGATTTATGCTTTGGTCGTTATGATACACCAGATCACAGAGTTGGTGATTGTCCTCCTTCAGTATGGCCTGGAAAGGACTATTATAATCCAAGGTAAATTCTGCTGTTCTCTGCTGCAGGAATTTTTCCCTCCTAATTGAGTAATTGTTACATTACTACTTATAGGGGTGGATAGGAACCCTGATAAACTGACCAACCAAACCACAACAATTTTTTTAATGCATAAAATTGAGACTGAACTGAATACACATGGTTTGGTTTATGGTCACCCAATTTAAATAAAAATACTTAAAAATAAGTGAAACAATAAATATATTTAAAAACCAAAACATGTTTTGTACGAACCGTCCTTTAAAAAAATTAATTATAATTGTACAGTTTGGTTTGGCTTGATCAGCTTCGAAAACCGACGAAACTATCGAAGGTCACTCCTTACAACTTGAATGATTTTTTAATTTTGGAACTTTTTGCTCATTTAATTGTCGATTGAATATATAAGATTGGTATAGGTGTTGCAAAATGACATTTATGTTACATAGTATGGGTGCAAACAGTTTGTTTCAGTTTGGTTTTACAAACTGAAAGTGAACCTTAATGATCATTCCAAAACCACTAGCATGCACTATATGCGTCAGGGTGACTTTATTGCTATTAAAGATGTTAGTGATGATTTTTTCGTACTTTTCGGTTATGATCTATACACAAATTTGCTAATTTCACATTTATTGACAGAGAATCTGAGCCGAATTCATGGGAAGATACCATGAAGGATGAGTTGGAGCGGGGGAAATATCCTCGAATGCCCTGGCATGATGTCCACTGTGCACTTTGGGGACCACCATGTCGTGACATAGCCAGACATTTTGTGCAACGCTGGAATTATGCTAAGGTCAGTACTCTGTAATACTCGTGACCATGTAATTTTGACACCTTGTTCTAATGGAAACAAAATATGTATTTCCGCAGAGAAATAAAGCCCCAAATGAACAGGCAATTCCACTACTTATGCCTCAGCACCATATGGTTATTCCACATTACTTGGGGACTGGCGGAGAGTCGGAGGTTGAAAATAAGAATCTTGACAACTCTAAGGAAACTAAAGGACAGGAATCTTTTTCTCGAAGATCATCTTTTCAAGATATTCCTTTGCTTTTGCCTCAAGAGGCTGATGGTCAGGGTGCTCAAATTGAAGGCCAAAAAGTTAACGGTGTGGATCCCATTGTTAAATCCCTTGATCAGCCAAGTAAGGTCGGCGGCGGCGTCTCTTTCTCTTTCAGGAAAGCCAAAGTTGAACCCCTAGGTTCAGAAATGCCACTGAAAGGCTTTGTTGACGATCTCGACCATTTGGATTTCCATGGAAAACCGTCTGGGGATGGGATAGCACAGCATGATGCTAAAAGTTCAGATTTGGAGTGGTGGGAAACACAAGATAGGGCACATGGTGGCTTCATAGATGAATCTGGTCAAGTTGGTCCATGTGCTTCATGCCGTTGCCAGGTTGGTTGAATGTCAAGAACATTTTGAAAATTTTAGAACAGTGGCTAAAAAATTTGCAGACTTTATCAGGGCATTTGGACTTTCTTCAGTGAACTGGTGTTCTTTGTAGTTTCAAATGCAATATTTTCCTTTTCCTTTTCTGATATTCATGATACCAGCTAACTTGATATTGGTTATGAGGAGGGTTTTAGGCCCTTCAACAAATTTTCAGTCGTCATGGTATTATATATCAAACACTTTTTTTAGGTTATCAGAAGTGTCAGTCAATGGTCTGCTGGGACAAGCCAAACTGAAGAGAGCATTCACGTTGCATATTGCTCTCTTATTGAGAAAGCAGAACATTTTATTTATATTGAGGTAGTTAATCTTTCTAATTGTAATTGATACCTTCTATTTATATATATTTTCAAATGAACCTACTGATATCTGGATACCCATGATAATCCCTCCCAGCAACTATTTACTTCTGCTCTGTATCTTAGAGAATATTGTTGTTAAATTTAACCAGCATTCCTACATTTTATTGATGTCTTGATGGTACTCATTCTTGGTTTTCTTTTCCCAGAATCAATTTTTTATATCAGGTCTTGCAGGAGATGACATAATACGAAATCGGGTGTTAGAGGCATTATACCGCCGCATAATGAGAGCCCACCGTGAAAAGAAGAGTTTTAGGGTTATTATCGTCATACCACTCTTACCTGGATTTCAGGTTCTAGTTCTTGGCAACTATTTTTTTTTTTTTTTTGGCTTTTGCATAATTTTCCCCTCTCCATTCTGAATCTTTGGTTTGACAGGGGGGGTTGGATGACAGTGGTGCAGCATCAGTTAGAGCTATAATGCATTGGCAGTATCGAACCATATGTAGAGGACAGAATTCAATATTGCATAATCTCTATGAACTGCTAGGTTCAAGAGTCCATGATTATATATCATTCTATGGACTCAGAGCTTATGGTAAACTTTTTGATGGTGGTCCTGTGGCTTCAAGTCCGGTATTTTCTTCACTATTGCTTGGTTTAAGATGTTTTATGTTTTTCAATCAAATGCTTATAAATGGCATTCATCTCTTTCCTACAATCTATATAAGATGTTCTGGAGATAGCACTGATAAATTTCTCGCTTTGTCACATGCTAACAATCTTTCTCTGTTGTTGGTTCAGGTTTATGTGCATAGTAAAATTATGATTGTTGATGATTGCACAGCTTTGATTGGATCTGCTAACATCAACGATAGGAGTTTACTTGGTTCAAGGGATTCTGAGGTATCACTTACTGTTTTCTTTTGGAAAAGTATGGATTCTTCCAGTTCCATTTTTTTTCAATCTCATACAATATTTCATTGCTGGTATATTTCCGCTCTTGAAAGTTCAACAATTAACAAATATTCCTATAATGAAGTTCTAATCCTTTCACCCAGTGGCTTTTAAATTGCCTTGCACATAGAAGGCTTTCTGCTCCAAGCCTCCTAAACAAAGTGGATTTTCTTTGGTGGACATCTTTATTTTTTAAAATCTGAACTCTTTCTCTCATAGATTGCTATTGTTATTGAAGACAAAGAATTTGTTAATTCATATATGGGAGGACAACCATGGAAAGCTGGAAAATTTTGTTGGAGTCTCCGTCTCTCTCTTTGGTCTGAACATCTTGGACTTCGTCCTGCTCAGGTTAGTGATGGCAAATGCTTCACCAGCTCTTCCGAAGCTGTATTTTCGGTGTTGGATGAGTTTTTTATGACATGATTATCAATGCTAGTTTAAATGATAAACCATTTAGCTCTCAGATAGCTGAGTTCATTTATTTTGCTTTCCCCAGATCGATCAAATAGTTGACCCTGTTGCTGATTCAACCTACAAGGGTACATGGATGGCAACTGCTAAGGTAAAAACAATCAAAAGGGAATGTGGTATATATTATGACCTGAGTATTAATCAGGGTGATTGACAATCTTATGGAATGAACAATAGAAGAATACTAACATGATAATATTTGGGGATGTCTGTAATAGACATTTAGTCCGATATCAATAATAACCTCTAGAACATGAAATGTTTTTTAGATGCTAGGGTCAAAATTTGGTCACATTTCTTGGTAGGTTGAGTGTAGCTGGGGTAAGAACGATATTACTTTGGAACTCTTGGATAGGTAGCAAATATACAATGAATCTAAACTATCTATTTTTTTTTTTAATAATTTTAAAATATGAAATGATAAAAAGAAAAATTTGGACTGTATTGTTGTCCCTTGCTAGATATGTTTGTCAAATGAATCTAACGATTAGATAATATAAGGATTATTCACCTGCGATATCTTGATTAAGAGCTCTGACAATAAACTGTTGATTTTTCTTTCTATAGATGAATACAACGATATATCAAGATGTATTTTCTTGCATACCAAATGACCTCATAAATTCCAGGTTTGTTTTATGTCTATGTTGCCATCTTTGCTGAATCTCGCGGTGTTTTTTACTTCTTGACGTATTACTTTTATGTGTATTTAAATGCAGAGCTGCACTTAGACAAAGCGTGGCATTTTGGAAAGAGAGATTGGGCCACACCACAATAGATTTAGGGATTGCACCTGAGAAGCTAGAAATTTATCAGAATGGAGAAATCGAAAAGATTGATCCTCTGGAGAGATTAAAGGCAGTGAGGGGGCATCTTGTTTCTTTCCCATTGGAATTCCTCTGCAAAGAAGACTTAAGACCTGTGTTCAATGAGAGTGAGTATTATGCATCTCAAGTTTTTCATTAAATATTTACTATCTGATGCTTTTTTTATTTTCCAAATCATGGTGACTAATTTATGGTGGGGTTAATAATTTTATTTGTAACTTAACTTCCCATTTTTGAGTGAGAGTGGGGAGGGGAGGGGAGGGGAAGCCAATGATAGCGCTAATTTAAGTCGATAAATTACAGAAAGCCTTTACAAAATTAAAACTATTGTAAACACCAATTTGATTAATACAAAATTCAGTTGGCATGATCTGGGCATTTTATGTCGTTCTCATCTCTCTCCCTCTCTAACACGCACTCTCACTTGCTGAAAGTACTATGGTACGCAAACAAACCTATTTTTATCTGAAACGTCATTTTTGTCGATAAAAGTAAATTTCCACCAATGTGGAAAAGGTATAGAAAATCATATGTTTGATTATACCCAATGGTTGAAGAAAAAAAATCGGATATAATTTTTTTTTATCAAGATTTAAGTTTAAAGTCATTAATCAAAGCCTTGTCAAAGTTATCTAACTTTTTATAGAGAAAGAAACATATTTATCATTATTTTTTTTGTTACAATCAAATTTACGAACTTAATAAATGGTAATGGGCCAAACTTTATAGGAAGAATCTAGTAAGAGAATTGCAATCGAGCATGATCTCTTCCTTGCTCTTCCCCAAATCTATTGTCTACCAACCATCCACATCACTCTTCAATTTTCAACCTAATACTTTATTCCAAACAGAGAGAAGACAAAATCACATAAATAAAAATAAAAAATCTCTTTTTCCTAGTCCAACTCTTGTTTGTTCATGTTGGGCCCTCATGCCCAAGTGGCTCGTCGGTAGCCATATATTTGATTTCTCCATTTTATACCACCTTTCTTTCTTACACGTCAACATCGTTCATAAATTCATTTTCTTGATTAGAATAGAATATTCTAATATTTGCTACACCTTTTACAATTACTGTGTCAGATCAATTTTCTTTCGGTCTAATTTTTTTATCTTACAAAGTTTAAGGTTGAAAGTTTCAGGACGTAAATGTTATTATTCCTGTAATTTAGGGTGGTTATTGTAATATTTTGGGGTAATTGTTGAAACAATATATTTTTACATACTAATTATTGAAATGTTAGAACTTTTTAAAAATTATTCAAATAGCATAATCTTAGTTTAATAAATTATCGAACTAAAAAAAAAAATTTAACGAATTCATTGAAAATAATAATAAAAAATGATCAAATAGTTCAATAAATTATTGACCTTGAACTTAAAAAACCAAAAAACAAACAAATTCGCTAAAAATACTTATGAAAAATAGTTCAATAATTAATTGAATTATAGTTCAATAATTTATTTAACTATAATTATGTTATTTGAGTAATTTTAAAAAGTTCAGACATTTTAGTAATTAGTATGCAGATTTATGCTATTTGAGACTAATTCTTTAATATTTTTCTTATAATTTATGGTTACATTAAATCTCATTTATTTTTCAATATTTTTTTATTGGTTTATTTAATATTTATCATTATACAATATATATGAACCATATTGATTAAGCTTTCTTATTCAAATTAAGGTCAGAAATAGACTTTTCATTAAAACTAAAAGCACTAAATTTAGTGGTAAGCCCCTCCTAAAAAATCTCCTCTCTTATATATTATATAAAAATTGAAGTAGATTTACCAAATATTTTTTTTAAAAAAATTATGATAATTTTATAATTTTTTTAAAAGAAATATGCCCAAAAATATGGATAATTTTTTGAGTCACACAAATTTGATTGTGAAAAATTTCTTATTAACGATCCTATAAATTGGTTAGCCACAATTAAGATATTGTTTCTATATGTAGAAATTAAAGAGCACTCTGATTGTGTGGGGGAAAACATAATGTAGAATTCAATTCATTAATTTTTGTGAACTTAGTTTCTCAATAAATTTTATTTTAAACGGATGATAATTAAATGAATATTGAAAAAGAATCTGAATTATTAAAAAGATAACGAAAAAGACAACCAAATTCCATGATAAACAAACCATGTTCAACCACTCCCATCCAAGATATTTATTCATAATCTATTCCATCTTCCTTGTCTCCAATTGAAAATTCAGGTTATTCTCATCCACGCAAATATTATATTTAATTTCCTTATCAACTTTTACTTTATACGTATTCTTCTTACGTTTAATACCGACTTTAATTGTCATCATTAGCTTATGATAATCTTGTTTAGGTAGCTTCAAAGTCCACTTAAGGATAAAAATTACACTTGCTAACAAAAAATATAAAAAAATACACCTATATTGTTTATGTTAAATTAACGTTGAGTACCAACATGAGCATAACTCAGCTAATTAAGTATATGATCATTTCATTTGAGGTCGAAAATTTCATTCTCCCCTCCTTTAATTTAATATAGTATATATATAAAAAATATATTAAAGGTGAGTGGAAAAATTTAAATTTTCTACCTTATTCATAATTTTATAAATACTCTGCTTATATCATATTCGATGGCTAATTTTTTTTTCCCACATGCTATGCATTTTTTTCAATTTAGATAATATAAAAAAAAATCATATAAATTTGTCTTGAATTTATATATTTACTTCGTTTCGATCCTTCAACAATTGTTTTATTTTAATCTCTGAATTTTAAACAATAAATCATGGTATTAGTCATCATTTAAACCTTATATAAATAGTTTCGTGATAATTAATCGTATTACGAACGCCATCCACTAACCTTATTTTTGCGTTTTCATCATAAATATTACTAATATCATTATCAACCTATCAGTGGGCAGTGACGTTGTTTACAAATTCAACTGTATTTTACAAATTGTCCAAATTGCCCAACATTGATCAAGTCAATGTAATGGCATTTTCGTACTCTCACAAAAGGACACGGAAAAATGAATGATGTGTACAATTTACGTAGGAAAAGAAACGCTTTAGTTTACTATATAAACGGAGAGGAAACCAGAAGAGAGAGATAGATTCGAAGCAAATCTAAGGCTTTGAATTTCAAAATGGTTCTTTTTACTTGCCGGAAATCTGCTGATTCCGGCCGGCGATGATCGCTCTCCGGTTGTGACGTCAGATTTAAAGCTTATAATTCAATAAAACCGGCGGTGCACGAGGCGAAATTTGGTACAATAGCTGTTTTACTTAATTTTTGATGGTTGTTTGGTTGCTAAGAAAAGAGTTGAAAACTTTGACTCAGTCAGTTAAGTATTGATTCATTGAATAGACAGAAAAACTGTTCATTCCGTGGTTGCCTTACTGGAATTCTTTTCCCCAGGAAAGATCATAATTGATCATATGATAGTATCTGTTTGATAACTATTTTAATTTTTTACGTTTTAGAAAATTAAATTCGTTTATCAATAATGTTTTTATTTTATTTTTTAAATCTTAACCAAAATTTTAAAACTAAAAAAAGTAATTTTCAAATTTTGATTTTTTGAGTTAAGATTTCAATAAATGAGAGGAGAAGATGAAGAAATTGTCCGTAAATAAACTTTAATTTATCCTTATTTCTGCGATTTTATTTGGCAGAAGTGGATGATAAGCTGAATTTAATTTCATTGTTTGGATGTAGATATACAAGAATTGGGAGTTTTGCTGAGGCTCGATGGTGCTGTTTCCAGCGGTTATTGATGGTTTAGTTAAAAACATATCAATAAAGAAAAAGAATAATAATGAAGAAGATGTGGGAAATGAAGCTGCTGGAGCATTGGTAAAAGAGGCTAAAAAGAACAAAACAATGATTTGTTTGTCTGGCAGCATTAAAACCAGCTACTCTGATGATTTCTCTTCAGTTTGCTCCAAGAGAGGAAATAAAGGAATTAATCAGGATTCTGTTGTTGTTTGGGAGGTATGTTTAACTTTTAAAACATTAAAATCATCAATGACTTTTTTTTTTCTTTGTTTCTCTTACAATCGATATAGAGAAGTTCGAATCTCTGCCCTCACAATTATAAGGAGTGGGCTCGTTCCACTCTACTAAACGCATTTTGTACCGTTAATTTTTTTTTAATTTATTTCAAATTTTCATGACATGTTTTATTGTTTTGAATTAATAGGAATATGGATGTCAAGAAGATATGGTTTTTTGTGGGGTTTTTGATGGACATGGTCCATGGGGTCATATGATAAGCAAACAAGTCAGGAAGTCATTGCCTTCTCGTTTACTCTGCAATTGGCAACAAGACCTTGCTTTGGCATTGGCTTCTCTGAACCTTAATTTTGGAACAGAATTGGATGAAAATCTTCTTCCTTTCACTATATGGAAGCAATCTTGCTTAAAAACATATGCTGCAGTTGATCAAGAGCTTAAGCAACATCCTCGTATCGATTCTTTTTATAGCGGTACCACGGCGTTGACAATTGTTAAACAGGTAAATTCGAAACTAAGCTCTATGGATCTGATAGTGTTTTGATATATGTTTCTATAAGGAGATTGATGTTCACTTTTCTTTTCATGGGATCGATAGGGTCGGCATCTTGTTATCGCAAATGCCGGTGATTCACGAGCCGTATTGGCATCCACATCTGATGATGACAGTTTGATACCAGTTCAGCTCACTAACTGACTTCAAGCCTAATTTACCTCGTTAGCTTCTTTCTCTCTCTTTTTGTGTATGTTTACTGGTCTCTTAATATATGCAAATGTGAATTTAACTAGTTATGTTTTTGTGATTGTAGAGGAGGCAGAGCGGATAACACAATCGAAAGGGCGAGTTTTGTGCTTGCAGGATGAACCGGGAGTGTATAGGGTATGGACTCCGAATTCACACACACCGGGTTTGGCGATTTCTAGAGCATTTGGTGATTACTGCTCAAAAGAATTTGGGCTGATATCTGTGCCTGATGTGAACCACCGAATCTTAACTAGTAGAGATCAGTTTGTCATTCTGGCTACTGATGGGGTATGCAATTTTCTAATGTCTCCTATTTTTATTAGATTGAAAATATTAACGAGATTCACCGAAAGAACTATAAGTAGCGAGCTCTTACTTACTCGTGTATAGTCAAGTTTTATTTATTCTTCAATCGGTGTTCAAACTTTCTCAGTTTCCAAAATCTGATCTTGTTCTTTTGACGTGCAAATCGACATGTTTTCATACAATACAAACATGAGATATCAAACTGAAGTCTTTTAACTCTGGTGCTTCTACTTTGTGTTCTTAGGTGTGGGATGTAATATCCAACGAAGAAGCTGTCCGGATAGTATCTTCAACGCCAAACCGGGAAATATCAGCCAAAAGGTTGGTGGATTGCGCTTCTATCTCGTGGAAGTCGAAGAAACGAGGCATTGCAAGGGATGACATATCGGCAATTTGCCTCTTTTTTCACTCTTCACCCTCAGAAAAACAGTCCTACACGGCACACAGTTCTACTGAAAAGCTTTAAAAAACTTGCCATTGCGAGAAGTGTTGAATGTTTATGTATTTTGCTTAGTTGCTGTAATGTAAATAACGATTTTGGGGGCTGTCTTTGATGCTTAATTCTTATAAGAATGTGAGTTTAAATTGGAGACTGTTACTTCAAGTAGAGTATAATACGAGCATTTTGATTATATAAGGCTTTTACTGCATTTTTAATTTAAAAGGTTGGAAGAAAGAATAAAATTGTTTATTGTTTGATATTAGAAGGGACATGATTAAAATCACTAACCCTATGGTATTTTTATTTTATTTTATCTCGATTAAATTCTAACAACTTATTATAATTCGCTTTGTAGAAGGTCGATTCTTATAGATAATATGGGTTAAAATGTCAAATTTACATATTCGAACAAAATATAAAAGAGAAAAAACTCAAAAGTAAAGGCTTTTTTTTTATTGATTCATTGAGATTGAAATTGAATGTAGAATACACTATTCTATAATAAATTTTGAATAGCATTTTGTTGTTGAGCGACTTCGCAACATACATGTGACAGCATCTCATTGACTCAATTGATTTAATTTAAACATGGAAAAAAATGTCCATGAATTTACCTCTTTTTTTTTAATTTCATTAAAAGTCAATTTTAAGAAGATAATTCTATAAGAACACACTAAATTTATGAATGGTTCTCACAATATAAGATGTAATTAACTTGAACTAAAAAAAAACGATGAAACTAACTTACCAATATTTTGTTATCCTATTTAAGACATCATCACAGTCACATTTACATTCGTTAGCTTCTTCTCATTTTCACTGACTGGCCATGAGATGAGTGATCGTCTCATTCTCTCTCTCCCTCGTCTTCCTTCTTTGTCTCTAGGGCATTATGATTATCCATGGCTCCGCTTTCCAACTAATTTCCGGTTTCATCTCTCTTTCTCTCTAACTCACTCTTCCTTCTTCACTCGCGATTTTCATTTTCGAACTAATCTTCAGAAAGTTTCTCCAATCGACGTTTCTTTTAACTACGGAATGGAAAATTCTACGGCGAACGATTCAAAACTTAGAGAACTTCGCGACGAATCCGATTTTGAAGCTGTCTTTTCTTCTGATGATCGCATCTCAATCTGTGGTTTTGGTTCTCTTCTTTCTGGTAAGTTCAATTTGAATCGTCTTGATCGTCATCGTAATTTACAATTTGAATCGATTTCTCTTTGTGTTGAAGCAGAGAAGAGTGCGAGAAGTACTTTTCCTGATCTGATCAACTTTAGACTGGCGAGATTGAACGGCTTCAGACGCGTTTTTGCTAATGTTGCTCCTGTATTCTTTGAGCGCGGAATCGCTAAACCTGAAACCAAGGTTTTTGTAATTTTTTTATGTTTCTCGTTTCACTATTTTGTTTATACTCTTTCTAATTGAATAGAGAGAAAATATGATTAGGAAAGTGGGATACATGTATAATTAACGGTTGCTCTTTAGTCCGATTCAGTATAGTTTCTCTTTTGGAGAAAATGAATTTTGTTGTAATATGTATTTGAATATCAGGAAATTTCAAGTTTGTGCGCAGAGCCGTGCGAAGGAGAAACCATCATTGTTACGGTTTTCGAGATTGAGAAATCTGAGGTAACTGAACTTCATGTAAAATATCTGAACCTTGATGTGAAGCAGAGGAATAATTTCTAATCCTCAATTTTGCTGCTTAACAATATCAGATTCCAGCTTTTATACAGAGAGAGATTGAATTTCGATTTCTAGCTGTGAGTATGAGTTTCCTGTATTTGGATAAAGTCTTGTAAGGCTAACTTCTGGTAGTGTTTTAAAAGAAACATGTTTCTGATGCAGGTTCGTCCTGAAACATTAGATGGAATGCTATATGATAAACTGGCGGTATGTAAGGATTGATTGTGTATTTTGTAGTCACTTACTCTTTAATTACTATTGATAAAAACACACAAATTTATTTAGTTGTTGTTTGATATTTTAAAGTTTCATTACAGGTGCTTTGTTCTCGATCCAGTGATGAGGAATTCTTCCAGATAAGATGCAAAGGTACTGTTCAGAATTGGTATACAACTGTGGTTGCTCCAAAGTATGAATTAATGATTATGAGATGTCGATCAATTGAAAATCATGAAATGAGACCATAATAATATGCTACTTTGAAATTATATTTTCTTCTAAATTTCAGCTATTTCCACTGATATCAGGAAAGGAGGAGATTTATTTTCATCATTATGGTCGTCATAACATTGACAAGATTTGGAGAGATGATATCTTACCCTGTCGTGTATATCTTCGACACTGGTTAGTATTTTTTCAGTGCACCTTATGTATTTGTAGGCAAATATTTTCCTGGAATTGCAGCAGGAATTAGTGTGAAACTTGATATCAATTGCTAACTTAGGATAGGACTAGTGAGAAGTGGTGCTATGTGGTCGGGAGTCCATTTTGATTTTTATATGTATAATAGTTGAGAGTGTCATCACATGCCTCTGTAATACGGACTTTTAAAATCTTTTTGGTTTAGACATTTCAGATGTAAAGTCCAAATGAGCTTATTGACTATCTTCATATGTTATGAGTAGATTTACAAAAAAAGTAGCCTGTTGGGTCATTCTTCTTGATAAAATTTATAAATTGATTATTTCTGATAAGCGCATATAAAATGCTAGAATAGTTCAGAAGGCACAAATTTTGGGGAGCCAAAGTCTATTAGCTGTGTAGCCTATAAGTCAACCTTTATTTGTTTGTTGATTTTTCTTCTTGGTAACGGTTGCATGCTTTCTCCAGATAAGAGCTCTTTTATTTAGCAAGTCAGAAATAAATTAGAGGTCGAGTTAAATTAGGGTTGAGATAATTTTTATTTTCCCTTTTCAAGTAGAAATACAAAATCAGCAAATTGTTTCTTCTGCCAACTTGTACAGTAAATGGACCTTTTCTTTTTTTAATGGGTTTCCTTTTTTACTCTGCATGCCCTCTTCTCATTCTTCTGTGTGCACTTTTTCTGTTTGGTGAAGTTTTGCATATTCTGATGGCAAAAATGGGAGTCATTGTCTGCTGCTTATCTCTGTTTCATAATATATCATATCAATTTTTCAACCTGAACTGAAGGTTATGAAAATTTCCCAGTGTTTTAGCTGCAAAAAACCTTGGGGGCTCAGCTTATAACAACTTTCTGGATCACACTTTCCTTGGAGACCGCAAAACAACTATCCGTGAATATTTGGCCACCACTGGTTCAGGTATCATGGAAGAGCAGCCTCCAGAATCCCTTAAGTTCAGATATGGCGGTTGAGATTTGCAAATTTACTGAACAAAACAAACTGCAGAGAAGGCTTATTGACCCGGAATGCTTAATGAGGTACAAGACTTTAATGTTTATTTTTATTACATCCATGTCTATAATTTGTATCTCGGATGTCCAAGCTAAGAAGTTTACTGGATCCTTGACTTGTTTACTGATCCATAGAAGTTTTTTTGTTAAAGAAGTCAAGAACGTTTGTTTGTAAATTAGGTATGGCAGCGTATTTATCCCTGTGGACTCCGTCTTCAATTCGAATTTTAAAGTCGGTCAACGCTGATTGTAGTTATGACTATGAGTTATGACACCATTTAGTAGGATAAGTTCTTCATCTGTCTGTCATGTTCAATTTCACAGCTTCACGAATCCATCTGCAATGTGGCTGTTTATACTCGGTCCAAAATATTTAGATTTTTTTTTTCCAGATATTAGAAGAGCATAGGTATCTTCAGACCTGGAGAGTTGAGACAGAGATGAAGAATTGGTGCATCCTGGTGACTTTCTAAGCATTCTGGGCTCTCGATTTTCAATATGCCATTCGGAAATCACTGGCAGGATTGAGTTCGAGGTAAAACTCTGAACACCATGTACAATGGTAGTTCTGAAAACAATTTTTTTTAAAAAAAATTAACGGGGCAATTTCAAATATGTTAATTTTTTTTTAATATTTACAAATTTGTTAGAAAAAAAAATATTTACAAAAATATTATAATTTCAAAGATTCTAAGTATATCAGTCAATTACTATTACTATATCAATGATAGTTTATTAGTCGACTACTATTAGTTATTGACTGGCATATTCGTCTTTTGAAATTTTAATATTTTTGTAAATATTTTTTTTCCTAACAAATTTGTAAATATTTCACCAAATTATAACATTCATGTAAATTTCCCAAAAAATATTTTATAAAACAAAATTTTAAAATTTGATAAACTTAATTGTTTTGATTAAAAAAATATTTCAGATTATTTTTAGATATTGTTTTAAAGTAAATGATTTTTTTTTTCACAGAAATGAAGAGTTGAAAACAAAACAGAGTATATTCACTGATGAATGGTATTTTTTATTCGATAATTTTAATTTAACATATTTTTTAAAACAATGTAGGGATTGGAAAATCATATTTTAAATTAATAAATTAAAACATCAAGGATTTGAAAATAAGTGTTTAAAATTAGCTGATTCTATATATGTAAAAAAGAGGATTGAAAATATTTGTTAAGAATATGTTAAACCGTTTATGAACGAGTTTACTTTTATTTTTATTTTTTTTTAAGTACAAGTTTAGTATTACTAAAAGCGTAAGTTGATAAACGAATACATCAATCGAGTTAATTAAGACATCCGGTGAAGCAATAAGTAGCGTGATTTTTGTTTCGGTTTTGTGAAGTACAAATATTTTTCGTATTCAGCGTTACCTCTATATATAAATAAGGGTTTTTTTTTTTTTAATGGCAAATGTTTTAGAATTCAAATTATAAAAAATACCCTTATGTTATAAAAAAAAAAATCATAATTACCCTAAATTAGTAACCAACTTTACTACAATGCAGGATAAAACTGTCAATAATGGGTAAAAAAAAAACTAAAATTTTAATTGTGATAGTTTTAAAAAACATAATTGAGAGATAAATATGATAATTTTTCTTTTTTGAAAGTTTATTACACTGTGAATATATCAAAATCATAAAAGGTTTTGTGAAATTACAGAATTTTAATTTAAAAAGTCTAATAAAATTGATCAATCAATTATATAAAAGAAAAGGTTTGGTGAAAATTAATTCAATAATTTAATGTAAGTAAAAAATTTCTCTTTAAAAAAAATGGCCGAAAAAATGTTATTATGAAATTTCTCTAAAATAAATTTAATGCAAGTGAATTTGAATTCTCCCAACACTACAATTCGTTCGAGGTGCTTAAGATTAGTCTTATTTTAGTTTATTTACGGGGGTAAAACTTGATGTTGCTCTTTATTTTCTCCGTTCTTAAATACAGATTATTCACAAGATTTAGGAGATAAATAGTAAAATCACCTGAGCAATAAACTTAAGTGTCATTATAACTTATAATATTATTCACATAATGTAACTACTTGTTACGTCTCTTTCAAGTTCTTTAATCAATAATTCCATCATCTTCTTATACATGGGCATATAATGATCATTTATCATTGTTTTAGAGAGACGCAGCTTACTGTACAATTCTCTAGGCGTCTCATATATACCGACTCGCTCCTGAACAATCTCACCACCATCATCATGAACTAAATTATCAGAATCTGATGAGGGGACAGAAACAATATGCATGATTTTTCCGGGAGGATAGAAATGGAGGTTTTCTGAAGCATCCAGTGAAGAAATTGGCTCCTCAACATCAATGAGCATGTTCTCTTCTGCAGAAATTTCTTCAGCAGCAGCAGCCACTTCGATTTCCTGGGTCATAGCAACCACCTCTATTTCCTGCCTTTGAAGCTGCTTCTCTAGTTCATACCACAACTCACCTTCCGTAATGTCTTCCACATCAGTTGTCCTTTCAAGCCGTTGCTCCTCGTCTATGTCGTCGTGTTCTGAACTCTCCTCACCAGAAGAACTAGACTCCAATTTCTTGATTGTATTAATCGAGGCTTCTTCGGTCATAAGTGATTCGTGAGTTCTTTCAGCAATCAGAGAAGTTTCAGGCAACTCCTCGGTGGGATTGGATAAAATTCCCCCATTTCGTCTGCGTGCACCCATGCAAGACCAGGAAGACAGTGAGGAGCGAGTCCGGACAACTGCCTGAGCTACATTTTGAGCACGTTTCACAACCGCCTACAACAAACAAGGAGATATTAACTGGTTAAAACCTAAATTTATATCGAGTTTGAGATACTTTTGGGATAAGTACTTTTTTTGGTGTAACATTCTTTTTAGAACTTTTAAAAAGAGCGCTAACTAAGTTTTTGCCATGTGATCAAACATTATAAAAATTTAAAAAAATATTTTTATTTAGTTACAACTAATCTACACTCCTCAAAAGTTCATGCCAAGCATATTATTAGTGGAATAGCTAGAAATAGATTCTTGAGTTAAAAATTGTCTTTAATTTTATAAATTTCATATATGGCAAAAATGGTAATTAACCGTCAAGAATTTCTAAGAAATAGAATTGCATTAGAAGTCATTTTACAATTTATCAAGGAACAAACCATTTTTAATTTTATTTTTATTACTTATCTATATATCCAATCTAATTAATTAGCCCAAAAGTTATCTGCAATAAATCTAAAATTTACCTGTGTGCTGCTAGAGACTGGCCGAAGAAGAGCTCCTGCACCAGCAACCCTTGCTTTTGCGCTAGCTATAGATGGCAAGCCGTGATCCTAGAGCACTTGCAGAGCGATAAACAACGTTAAGAACTCTAGTACGCTCAACCTGATCTCGCAAGTCATTCAGCCATGACGATGCTGTGACCTGATGATAACCATTTATAAGATAACACAGATGATAATTCAATTCGCTGTCAATAAGAATCATACCCATCACTTGTCTGGGTAAAAGAGTTTCATTACCTCAGATCGCAGGTCGTCTATGGATGCAGCTGAGAAGCTGGGCACCAAGTCAGAACCGTTGATAATTGTAGTGATGAAGTGCTTTCCCGATTCTGCCAATTCCAAAGTCATACAGGCAGCTACAAAATAGTGGTGATATTGCCAGTTTGTTAGAAAACAATTATGAGAATATTTAACTTAAGTTGAAACAAGACCTGTGGGAAAAAGAATTAATAAGAATGACTACACTGATGAAAGCCAGTATGAGAAATCATGAAACAAGATCCCATAATAGTCAGGAAAGAGGAAACTTAAGGTGCTCATGATATTCAATATATGAATACGTGGTCGGTCAGAAAAATGGTTTTAAACTGACAAAGCGTTAAACTACTTTATGAACCCTTGTGATTGATACACTATTGCAAAAACTTTTACACCAGGTACGAGACTTGAAACATAGCATTCCTAGTGTTTTTCCAGAAAAAATCCAATACTTTAATACTAAAACTTGTACCATTTTTTACGCTAAAAACATGCAATTGAGGCAAATCCCCTCCCAACCCTCGAACTTCTATTATAACAGCGTAATTATAACAACAGTCCAAATAGTCATTATAACTAGTGCTACAGACAGCAGGCAAGTTTCACAAAACAACAAAATACTCATTTCATGGCTTGAAGATTTGGTTGATGAGCTATAATACTCCAAATAGTCAATCTTAAAATAGAGAACTTTCAGATGACTAAATAAATGCTTTTTTCTTAGTTATAAAGTTTTATACCCTTGAATCCATTAACATAGTACTAATAAGTTTGCTATGACTTTTAAAGTGTTTTTCATTCATTAAAAGCACTTTTTAAAAAAATTATGATGTTTACATTAGCAAAAGTGTTTTTGAAAATTCTAAAAAAACCGTAAAAAAATTTTTATGGAAAACACCCAATGGTGTTTTTTCCCAAGTGTTTCACTTAAAAAAACAATTTTCAAAAGTCATCACAAACCCACCAAATATTGAATTCACAACATTAAACATAAATGGTGATGTAAGGAAAAAGAGGAAGTTCATAAAATCAAATTTAAGAAGCATATACCTGGGGCAAATGTAACACAAGTGCTAGATGAAAACTCTTTTTGTTCTCGTAGAATATATGTTAATAAAGCCGCAGTCCCACCTCCAAGCGAATGCCCAACAACCTGAATATAAAAAATCTCTAAGTACCTTACGAGGCAAATAGACTCTTCGCAATGAATTTTTACACTTTTATTTTTCACATTAAAAAAACAGCATGTTAGTTCACATGTTCCTCAATATTAGGCTTGAAAATCCCGTTTTCAATGTACATTATCTTTTAGTTGTTACTTGTCAGCCTAGCTTATCAGGTATTTATCTCAAAGATTAAACTCGATGGTCAAGCATGATATTATTATTGTCTTTCGGGAAATTTGAAGAAGTCCGTTGGCAAGAATAATGGCTTTATATGCAGCATATCCAGCACAAAATTTAACAACGAATAAATAGAAAACATTATCCCTCATCAGAAAATTCACAATAATCATATGAGAAATTTCAAGATAACAGAATGTCGAACAGTTTAGATATCGAGAAATGTCCCCTGGTTGACTTTCTTTTTGAGAAATGAATATTGACGGGATAGGATCATATGGGCAAGGTGACAAGAAAAAAAAGTACATAATTAAGAAAAAAAATAGACAAAACTAATTGATCTCACAAATAAGAAAAGCTACAAAGGGTAACGCACTGGAAGGATAAAAAAAATTAACGATTTAAAAAGTTTTGATTTTTAGAACAAAATGTGATAATGACATAGCATAGCTGAGCAGAATAAGTTTTTCATTATGCAAATCCACTTTAAAACGCTTTTCACCAGTAGAAAGGTTCATAGAGGAAGGAAATAAGCCGGAGCAAAAGAGTTAATAAATTATAAAAATAACTAAAATAAAAAAATTTATATGCATAAAGGGATACAAGAAACAAATTAGAGAAACAAAAAGTACCTTGATTTTGTAGTCGGGATAATCATTGAGAGCCTTGAGTAAGAAAGGAGTGCTCAGCTTCGCAATCCAACGAGCTGCAGCAACCATCCCAAAGTGTGCGTATCCTAAAACTAAATTACTTATCCCACCATCGTGTAAAACTGAATGGTGGAAAGGAACCACCGCACCAGTTGCTGCCGTTAATGTATCTTTAATACTATGAGTACCCCGAATCAATAGAAGAAAGCATTTAGAATTCCTATCACGAATAATTGTAAAAGCAGGCTTCAAAAGCTGCAATTTGTAAAGACAGCAATCAAAAAATGATTGTCATAAACTCAGGTCATATAAAGGATTCTAATCTCCAGAAACTAAATTAGGTTAAAAGTAAAAGCCATACTAACTTACTAAGATTAATGTGATCCGAAATGAAGATGTTCAAAAATTACAAGCAATGCGGGTAAAATCTAGGGTACATCAAGTGTTTAGTTACTGATTTGAATATAATATTGATAATGCAACTTATTGTGAGAATTATAAAGAATAACGCTAGTCATTTGACTTTCTAGAAGACTCTATGCTTCAAAATTGCTAAGAAAAAATAATACAAGACTGGAATTAGCCAATTAAGTAGGATAATCAAGAACGATCGCCAGGCTTTACATAAAACAAAAATCCTGTGTAGAGCACGTTTCAAATGAATCTAGATCATTGTCAGATTAAAAAACATGTTCTAAAATAGTTAAATACTTACCCCTGCTTTTGGTTTCTGAAGGAGCACGTCTTCCAGAGAATAACCAGCGGAATCTAAAAAGATCGGAAACGGTTTTTTAGAGAAAAACATGCAGTAGGTGAGTAACCGCAAAAGATCATTCAACTCCTCGATGATTTCATGGCCTTTAAGTTGTACACAGTCGTTACCGGCATATACATTGGCAACTGGTAAATTACCCTGCAAGAAGAGTAAAATAACACAATCTCGCAATTGAATTCATCTACTATATATATGAAAATCGACAAAGCGCTAACAGAATATAGAATACGCAGAAAATATCAAACAGTAGAATTACATTACGGCATAGCAAGACTTTTATACAAAAAATAACATCATATACTCATATTCAAGAATGCAAGATGAACTGAGAAATCATACGAACAAAAAATCTCAAAGAAAAAGGAGTATACCTGCCTCCGCATCAAGTAATTAATACCAAACGCTAAGTCTCCGATCGGCCATTTCCCCAAGGTTTCAGAGTACGTATACCTAAGAGTCTCTGATAGAGTAGTAATCGTCTCAAACCACGTCGCCGGAGCTTGAGCTGGCCTCCGAGAGATCCTTCTCCTCACCGATCTGATCGATTTAGACACATTACCGCTACGATCATCTCCATCGCCTTTCGCTGCTAATCTTCTGCTCAAAATATAGTAAAGAATCAAAGCAGCTCCTGCGTAGGTTGCCATTGCCCCTGCCGCCATTGAAATGATTTGTAGAGATCGAAAACTCAAGAAAAAATCATCAAATTCAAAGAAACGATGATTTACGATAAATTCGATACACGAACGAGCAAAAACTGGAATAATTGAATGCGAGTTGGAGAATAAAAGTGATCGACGATGAAATTAGGGCCCCGAGAAATGAAATGAAATGAAAAAAGGGAGAGAAAGAAGGAAGAAAGGAAACAGAAGAAGAAGAAGAAGAAGGATATGATTCTTAAATTCTGGAGTGGAGAGAGAGAATATTACGTTTGTTTGGAGTAAAAAGCGAAAAGCGGAGAGGAGATAATCTTTACTTGGCGTCTGCATCATCATTAAAGGGTAGTTTCGTCATTCTTCATTATACTCTCGACTGGAAGCGCGGCGCGAACGCGGAGTTTTCTTTCGCTTTCGGCTTGAACTTGGAGGGTGGCTGCTGTCGTTTTATTATTCACTCTACTTTTTGTGGTCGTTTTGGCTTCTGGTTTTATTATTCATTCTACTTTTTGTGGTCGTTTTTCAAAACTAATACTGCGGTAGTATTAAATTTATATGCTAACTCAAAGTGCAAGAATAAAATAAAATAAAAATATTGGTCGACTTTAATATAATTTTAATGGCGAGGCACAATACTCACATTCTAATTTCTAATAAGGGTTAAGTGAGTCTTTCCTCCCTTTATTTATTATAATATTTATAAAAATAAAAACAAAATTAAATATAATTTAATTAGTTAAACAATAGACACCGGCTCTTTTATGATTGTCATATATAAATCTCTCCTCTCCCTAATACAGTTTTAAAGCCAATATTTTTATTTTTATGATTTATATCATATTTATTGTTAGGTTATGAATTCACAATTGTAACTACTTATCAAAAATATTTTAACGTCAAATATTATAAGGTTAAGTAATTATTATGTAACATTAGTTGAATTCTAAAGTGACATGTACACCTCCAAATATAAAAAACAATTTGTTTTTAATTCTCATATATTTAAAAATGTGAGTTGGATGATGATCTTCTTATCTTATAAACGCATTATTAATTTAAGGAGATTAAAATATCGCCCATATGGTACAAAGGTTTCTAATTTGGATATGAAATAGATTATTTTATAAAATTAAACATATTAAAATATTACCTAAATTAATTGGTCGCTAGTGCATTAATATGTAGGGGAGCACAAATGACAGGGGCAATATAATAGATGCGTATTTCGGGTCGGTGGTCGTCAAAGTGGGCCTGAATAGCCGGGTCATGGGCCCACATAAGTTCTTGCTGGATCCAACCAAGGTTCAACAGACCAAAAATTAAATAATACCCGTGGGGCCCATTCAGAGCTTCATTTTTTTTCCTTCGAGGAAAGAACTTTGGTAGTTCAGCTTCAGCTACTTATTAGTTATTATCTACAATTGAAAAATTGAGCATAAAATATAATTTTCTATATTGCATATTTTATTTATTTATTGGAAAACCTGCTTTTTGACTTTTCAACTAATCTCTTTATCCTCCTCCGTTTTTTTATCCTCTTTTTTTTAAAGAGTTCTTTTTTTTTCGTCATATTTTTTTTATAGAGATTGTAATTTTACAACTCAATTTTGTTTTATAAGTCTTTAAATTTGATTAACTTGCAGAAAAATATTAATGGATTCCCTTCCCCTCCCAAGATTTTGATAAACTAAAATATTAGTTTTAATTTTTAAAACTATTTATGAATAGTTAGATATGTATTTAAAGTCAATATTCACTAATCATAGATTTTCAGTTTGTGAAAGTAATAATAACTTTTCTTTCAAAAAATGCCATCAATTAAAAAAAACTAAAAGCTAAAAAAGAAAACAACTTTAAAGTAATATAATCTGAACATATTTTTACAGGACTTTTGTATGTAAAAGTGAAAAACTACTTTTAAAAATAATAAGTTTTCCCCAAAGAGAATGGAAAGAAATAAGAGAGACAAAAATTGCATATATCTAGCTGACTATTGCAGTTGAGTCGTATTTTTCAATTTCAATAAATTATTTATAACCCGATGAACTGTTGAGTTGGTTTATTGCTTAGTCCAATAAATCCCTATTGTTTAGGGTGTTAAGATTTGTTTGTTTTAGTCTCACCACTTTTATAGGAGTTGATCTTTTACTGCTTGTTTTTAGTTCAGTTTGTTATGTAAGCAGGCTATTTAAAATTAGCCAACGTTGTTATGATTCAATAAGAAGAACATTTTCCTCTTTAGTATCTCTCTACTATTTTAGTTCTCAACATTTGGTATGGGCAGAGGGGGGAATGCGATTAAATTTTTGTAGGGGCAATGGGGAAGGATGACAACAGAGAGTTCATTTGTGCAACCGGCAGTTCCGCGTTTTGATGGGTATTATGATCATTGGGCAATGCTCATGGAAAACTTCTTACGTTCGAAGGAATATTGGGGCTTAATAGAGAATGGAATGCCTACTCAAGCAGAAGGTGTTGTTCTCACAGATGCACAGAAAAAGATTTTTGAAGATCAAAAGTTGAAAGATTTAAAGGCGAAGAACTATCTATTTCAAGCATTAGATCGTTCAATCCTTGAAACAATACTTAACAAAGATACTGCAAAGAATATATGGGACTCTATGAAGCAAAAATATCAAGGAACAACTCGAGTCAAACGTGCGCAGCTGCAAGCACTACGGAAAGAATTTGAAATTCTTCACATGAAGGCAGGAGAATCGGTGAACGAGTATTTTGCTCGGACTCTTACCATAGCTAACAAGATGAAAGCAAATGGTGAGAATAAGGGAAATGTTGCTGTTGTAGAAAAAATTTTGAGATCTTTGACTCCAAAATTTGATTATGTTGTGTGTTCCATTGAGGAATCTAATGATATAGACAATTTAACCATTGATGAGTTGCAAAGCAGCCTGCTCGTGCATGAACAACGTATGAGTACTCATGTTGAGGAAGAACATGCTTTGAAGATCACTCACGGAGATAAATTAGGAGGTAGAGGTCGAGGACGTGGAAGTTATCGAGGTAGAGGCCGAGGAAGAGGCCAACAAAGCTTTGACAAAAATACAATGGAATGTTACAATTGTCACAAACTTGGGCATTTTCAATGGGAATGTCCAACCAAGGAGAAGGAGGCCAATTATGCAGCATCTCAAGAAGAGATGCTATTGATGACATACATAGATATGAACAAATTTAACAGCGAAGACTTGTGGTTCCTTGACTCTGGATGCAGCAATCATATGTGTGGGAAGAAGGAATATTTTTCAGATCTTGATGTGAATTTTCGAGAAGCAGTAAAGCTAGGCGACAACTCAAGCATGGGCGTAATGGGAAAAGGTAATGTCCGGTTACAGATTAATAAAGTAGCACATATCATTACAGATGTATTCTATGTACCGGAGTTAAAGAACAACCTATTGAGCATTGGGCAATTAGAAGAAAAGGGGCTTGTTATTATCTTCAAAAATGGAAGGTGTAAGGTGTTTCATCATGAGAAAGGTTTGATAATGGATGTGAAGAAGTCTGTAAATAGAATGTATGTGTTCAATGTTATATCTCAACCTTTAAAGCCAGCTTGTTTTAACACAACCATGGAAGATTTGGTGCAACTTTGGCATTGTAGATATGGTCACTTGAGTTTTAAGGGATTGAAAACTCTTCAACAGAAGAAAATGGTGAATGATTTACCTCATTTTAAGTCTCCTTCCAAGCTATGCAAAGACTGTTTGATTGGTAAGCAACAAAGAGTTTCATTTCCTAAAATAAGCTCATGGAGAGCCTCACACATTCTTCAGTTATTACATGCTGACATTTGTGAACCAATCAAGCCCATCTCCAATAGCAAGAAAAGGTATTTACTCACCTTTACAGATGATTTTAGTAGAAAAACATGGGTTTTCTTTTTGACAGAAAAATCGGAAGCATTTGATACTTTCAAAAGATTTAAAGCTCATGTTGAAAAAGAGACAAATACATTTATTCGAGGCTTACGCACTGATCGGGGAGGAGAGTTTACATCACAAGAATTCAATAACTTTTGTGATGTAAATGGTATACAAAGACAATTGACAGCCGCTTACACGCCACAACAAAATGGAGTCGCGGAACGAAAGAACAGAACCATTATGAATATGGTGCGTAGTATGCTTTCCGAAAAAAAAATTCCTAAATCTTTTTGGCCTGAAGCAGTCAATTGGACAGTACATGTCTTGAACAGAAGTCCAATGTTGGCCTTTCGAGATAAGACTCCAGAAGAAGCTTGGAGCGGCATTAAACCTTCAGTTGAGTATTTTAGAGTGTTTGGCTGTCTCTCTCATGCTCATGTACCTGATTGTAAAAGAACTAAATTAGATGATAAAAGTTTGAGTTGTGTTCTACTAGGAGTTAGCGAGGAGTCAAAGGCTTACCGACTTTATGATCCCTCCTCACAAAAGATCATAATAAGTCAGGACGTTGTGTTTGAGGAAGACAAGAGATGGGATTGGGAGAAGCAGTATGAAGAACATATTGGTTGTGATTTAGAATGGGGTGATCAAGAGGAAGAAGAGGTTGCTGCTGTTTTTGATGAAAATGAAATGCAAAGTGAGACTAATATTGAAGAAGAAGAAGAAGAGGATGGTGAGAATTTTTCCTCTAATTCTTTAGTTGAAAGGTCACCTAGTTTGATTGAAGGGAGGAATAGGAGACCACCAATCTGGATGCAAGACTTTGAAGCAGGAGAAGGACTCTCGGAAGAAGATGATGAAAGTCACTTGGCCATGTTTGCAACAAATGATCCTGTTCACTTTGAAGATGCAGTAAAAAGTGAGAAGTGGAAAAAAGCAATGGATACAGAAATGGAAGCAATTAAAAGGAATGACACATGGGAATTAGTGGAATTACCTGAAGGTGTAAAAAAAATTGGAGTGAAGTGGGTCTATAAAACAAAATTTAATGAAGATGGAGAAGTAGACAAGTACAAGGCGAGGTTAGTAGTGAAGGGATATTCACAGCGGCATGGGGTAGATTATACAGAAGTATTTGCACCTGTGGCACGTATGGAAACTATTCGTTTGGTGGTGGCGATTGCAGCTCAAAGAGGATGGACTATCTATCAACTAGATGTAAAATCTGCGTTTCTCTATGGTGAGTTGAAGGAAGATGTTTTTGTGGAACAACCTTGTGGTTATGTACAAAAGGGGCATGAACATAAGGTTTATAAATTAAAAAGGGCACTTTACGGGCTCAAGCAAGCACCTCGTGCGTGGTACAGGTGTGGAAGCATATTTCATATCCGAAGGTTTCGAAAAATGTGATTACGAGTATACTTTGTTCATCAAGACAAGTGAAGAAGGTAAAATTTTGATTATTAGCTTGTATGTTGATGACCTCATTTTTACAGGAAATGATGAATTGATGGTCTCACAATTTAAAGAATCCATGAAGCGTGAGTTCGATATGACTGATCTTGGTAAAATGAGGTATTTTCTTGGTCTTGAAGTGTTGCAGAAATCAAACGGAGTGTTTATTAATCAGAAAAAATATATATCTGAGGTGCTGAAAAGGTTTGGTGTGGACAAAGGAAATTCAGTTCATAATCCTATTGTTCCAGGCTGTAAGATGATGAAGGATGAAGGTGGAGTTAAGGTAAATAAGACTTACTTTAAACAAATGGTGGGTAGTCTTATGTACCTAACTGCTACTAGGCCAGATGTGATGTATGTAGTTAGTCTTATAAGCAGGTATATGGAGAATCCCACAGAATTTCATTTACAAATAGCAAAAAGGGTGTTGAGATATTTGAAGGGAACCCTTGATTTTGGTATTTTTATAAAAAAGGGGAGGAAGCGATGGGCGGTGCTTACGCATGATAGTGATTATGCTGGAGATTTGGAAGAGAGAAAAAGCACGTCGGGTTATGTATTCTTATTAAGTTCGGGAGCTGTATCTTGGCTATCAAAAAAACAACCGGTTGTAAGTTTATCTACCACCGAGGCTGAATTTATTGCAGCGGCTTCATGTGCTTGTCAAACTGTTTGGTTGATCAGAGTATTGGAAAAACTGGGTATGAAGCAAGGAAAGACAACAAGTATTCATTGTGATAGTAGTTCTGCTATCAAGCTTTCTAAAAATCCAGTTATGCATGGTCGTAGCAAGCATATTGATGTTCGTTTTCATTTCCTTCGAGAGCTCACAAAGGCTGGCACTGTGGAATTAATTCATTGCAGCACACAAGATCAAATAGCTGATATAATGACAAAGCCACTCAAGCTAGATATTTTTTTGAAGCTACGAGCATGTTTGGGAGTCTGTTCTGAAAAAGATATAAACTGATGCCTATGGCATGAGTTTAAGGGAGGATATGTTGAGTTGGTTTATTGCTTAGTCCAATAAATCCCTATTGTTTAGGGTGTTAAGATTTGTTTGTTTTAGTCTCACCACTTTTATAGGAGTTGATCTTTTACTGCTTGTTTTTAGTTCAGTTTGTTATGTAAGCAGGCTATTTAAAATTAGCCAACGTTGTTATGATTCAATAAGAAGAACATTTTCCTCTTTAGTATCTCTCTACTATTTTAGTTCTCAACATGAACCAACGCAAGGCAACATTTTATAATTAGAGTAATGCTTTTTGTTTTTTAAGAAATAATTAGAATAATGCATAGAGTTACAGTCTTAATCTCTGTCTATTCATCTAACAACCTACCAAATTCAAATTATTAGTTTTAGGTAAATAATAACAAAATGTTGATCTTCTAAAAAAAACAAAATGTTGATTAAAATTTATAAAAGCTTATCTTTTTTTTAATTAATAAAAGCTTATCTTAAATGGATATATATAATTCAAGATAAGACTATATCTTTGCATAAACTGGCAAGTCTTCTAAAACATCCGACAACTCTTTAAAAAAAATGGTGAAAAATTACCAAATGAAGAAACAATCAAATAATAATTTTAAAAAAGAATAATAAAGTCAAGAATTAAAAATTTAGTGGCACCGTAATATCAAGTAAATTATTAACATTTTTTTAAATATAACATTTCTAGTTGAATTTATTGTTTATTAAGGAGAGATAAAGAGAGCCCTAAGAATTAATGTTTGTTGATTTAGAGGAAATGATATATGATTTTGATCATCGGAGCAGGTCAATCATTAATGCAAGTTGCAATGAGGGAAAAGATACAAAGGAAATCTGCTTATCAGAAAAAAGTTACTTTCTCTCAACATACAGCGGATCCTCTCAAATTGTAATTGATTAGCAAATTCACTTCTCTTTTCTTTTTTTCGAAAGGGGTAAATTCAAATTTAAAATATGAAATTTGATTGGTGTAATCCACGGTAAGTTTATATTGCAAAAAAAAAAAAAACTAGCAAGAATCAATGACCTATAATTTATGGAACGAATGAAGCTTCAAAGTAAAAGCGATGTCAAAAGCTTGCTGGTAATCTTAAACTATCCAATCATCTTGTCGAGATTACAGTTATAATACATCTCATCCTCGGAAGTCAAACCCAATTCCCGCCAAAGGAATTTAATGAACGTGCTGCACCTTCACTACTCCACACTTAGCATTGTGTAAATATAAAAATGTTGCATGGTTAAAGAGTACCTCAGGGATGTGCAACTTTTAAGATTTAAGTTCCTCTATGATCGACCGAAACCGATATTTAGCTTTTGTCCACAGACTGCTTCGTGTCTGGGATTTTGAGCGTACCAGCGTCGATCAAGGACTGCAACTCTACTCTGGAAATCTCACGTACACCAGAGTCGGAGGATTCCAGAAAAGCATGAATAACTCTACAACTGTGATTTCAAAAAAAAAATCGCAAGTTACAACCCATCCGAAAATTTTAAGCACGACGAATTACTTTCTAGTAATAGACACAGTTCACATGGGATGTTTTGAACTAATTTGAAATATGAGAAATTTTTCACCAACCTGTGACCTTGAGCCCACATCTTAGATTTTCCCTTAAGTGATTTGTTCCACAAAGTGAGGGCAAAGGTAGGGCAGTCTAAGACAAGTTTTCTTATAGTCCTACTAGAGTGGAAGTTTTCGAGAATATGCTCATCTCCTGAGTCTTCGGATTTAGACTCTGCTGCAAGTGATGCTATAGCTTCATACAATGTATTCAGCTTGTCACCCAACTCCGGTTGAAGAATGTCACCAGCACCTCCAGTAGCAACCTGCACAGACAGATCCAGAGGATCAATTTACACCTCACTAGGTGAGAATCATCAAGAATATCGAAGGAAAAAAGAAAACTAAGTGTTTAGTACAGCATACCTCGTACATTACTTCTCGGCCAAAATTTGATCTTAGTATTTCTCCAGCATCCTTGATACAAACATCTACAAGCTTCTGTAAGATTTTAAATTCTCCAAGTTAAAGTCAAATTGAGCAGGTTACTTACTAATTACAAAAAATAACATTTGTGCAGGATGATTGACAAATGGAACAACTGGATGAAAGTGATGAGTTGGATAATTGACCACGTTGCAGGATCCTGCTCCCTCAAAAGGAGGTAACTAGACTGCTGGCGCATGACATAGAGGGGGGGAAGTGTCGAGATAGGTACTAAATGAATGTAATGAAATATAATTAAGAAATCACACAATGTGGGAACAAACAAACCTCTGCAATCCCACTATCCACCAACAACTCGCGCCTTCTAATAAGTGGATCCTTTTTACCACCCTCGACGAATTCAGAACCCTCACCAGAAACCTTGCTTCCATCAACAACCTCAGCTTCTGTTGAACCCACGTCACTCTCCACCTTCTCTTCAGATTTTCCAACTTCTACGCAAACTCCCGACTCACTCTGAGAAAAAGGTATATTTTAGTGCTAATTATAATGCAATTGCATCAAAAGTAGTGAATCATTCATACATAAAGAAGAGATAAATAAACTTAAATTTACCTTGTTGCAAAGAGATGGTACTGATAAATTGAAAGAAGCAAGGTCATCAGGGCTGAAATATCGTGAACAATTTGGATGCAGTAGTTGTAGTAACAGCCGCCTTGCATTCTGAAATTGCAGATGAAGTAGATATTTCAAAGAAATTTAGATTGGGGAAATATTAAATAGATAAAGGATTGAATAGATAAAAAAGTGACTATGATCTGGCAGGCAGGAAAGAAAGAGTGGAGACCTTATCCAAAATAAGCTCCTTCAAATTGTTTTTAAGCTCACTGAAGACGATCTGAAAGCATAAAAATCCAACTTATGGTATGTAACATAAGTGCAATGACCCTAAACAAAGTTGATAACACGTGATTAAGAACTAACCTTCTTAATGAGCTTTGTGTCATCAACAGTTGAAATTATGGACACAAGCACCTGCAAATAGAGCATAAGATAAAACACATGAGAACAATTTGGAATAAAGGAAGTGTAAAATAGTGTAAGAACGGTGTATGGTTTGAAAAGTAATCCTTACCATACTCCCGTATTGCTCATGTGCTATCTTTTTCATATGGCCTTTCATTCCCTTAATAATTTTCTTTCTTTCCTAAAGAAACTCAAGGCAACAAACTTGTTTCAGTATCACGTTATATATCCTTTTTTTTTTATTTAAACTAAGACACGGGACAAAACAATGGACAAACCTTCGCACTCCCATGCTTGATGCAAAGTATACCAATTCTTGATCCATCTTTGGTGTGAATCATTCGAACAAGAAGTGAATTGGACAACTGATGGATTGTATCTGCGGCAGAGGTCTTCCAACAATTTGATTTAGAAAGAAGAGAATAGAATGATCACAAAGAAATTACAAATAAGAAATGATTTTGAATGGTACTTATTGCATATAAAACACGTGGGAAATTCCTAAACACACCTTATCAGCAATGCTGAAGTACTCCATCAACACCCTATGTAAGATAGAGTGGTCAACTATCCCTTTCTCCAAAATAGGTTGAATTACCGATGCCATGTGTCTTAAGACTGAAGATTTTTTAATGTCTAATTTTGAAATTACATCCACTAACCTGAAATGTAATATAGTTCCAATGAGAGAGACTGCTAAAGAAAACAACAAAGTAAATATACACTTAAAATTTTATAACTGGAGCCCGAATAAAACTTTAATATGGTAGTATTGTTGGAAATGAATAGAAATAGCCAATTTAACCTGCTTTCTTTCATTGAGACCAGGTCCTTAAATAGCTGCAGCTCCACTGAATAAAGTTCCAGTAGTAGTGTTTGTTTCTGCGCCGCATTCCCTAAATGGAATGCATGTTCAACAACTGCACAAATAAAACGTTAGCAAAGCCATGGAAAACATTCAAAATTTGACATTGCATTACATCAATAATTGAAACAACAGAATTTTCATTAAATAAAAAATAAACTACTACAGAAGGGGGACGACTAAATGGGGCATCTTAGTCTAGAAGTAAATTAGATATTGCCTGAAGATAAAATCATCAGGAATTGATTAAATAATGTGTCTGCTTGCTCATTAAGAAAAACAACCAATTGCGACACTTGAAAACATTAGCTATGACTTGATTGAATGTGATATAGGCACATTTTCATGAGAATGCGGAGATGGGTAGAAGATTAATAAATTGTAATGGGCAAAATTTGAGTTAAATCCAAGATAAATCATGCAGGAATGTAAAAAATACCTAAAGATCCAACCATATGACGAAGAAGAGAAGCAACACGCCCATGTAGAGATGAGATAAACCCTTCCAGCTGCTTTTTTGAGGCTGGAAACAGAAATGTATAAAAATTAGTGAGTATATTATTTCACGTCACCAATTACTTATTTAGAGAGTCTTTATGCTAGAAATGCATAATGAACATACCACTGTCTAACATTTTCTTCACTAGATGCACCGCATAAGTGTTGCACGCAAGAGTGAGAAAATGAGGCTTGAGCTCCTCGAACACTGCTTCTCTCTCCGCTTCTGTGCAGTATTTAACGCAAGTCTACAACAAGCCGGTTTACCACAATTTAAAGCAAACAGGATAATTTTAAATTTGTTTAGAACAAGAGAGTTATCGTACACAAAATTCACCTGAAGCACACGAGATGATACATGTGAACTTGCAATTTCAGGAATCTTCCCCTTCATGTTTTCTAATGCTTTACTTATCAATCTAAGAATTTAAATGCAACAATCAAAGAATGAAATAAAAATACTGAGAAAAGAATAACAGATTAGATGTGGATGTGGAAGCATACTTGGATCTATCTTCTTTGGAAATATTTCGAACCCTCATTTTTTCCCATAGATGAGCAAGCTCCTGCACATAATAAACAATTAGGGGCACAAATAGTTAATGGGAAAAATCATTAAATTCATCACAAGCTCCTCCACATTAACCCATAATCAATCAAAGAAATTATTTTCTAACTTTTGAATCATTAATTAATGACATAACTAAAAATTAAATAGCGGGATTTACGGGTTCCTGATTCATTTTTGTTTATAAGAAACAAACTGGAAAGTACAAAAGATATTGAAAAAGAAAACCGGCCAAGGAAATTACAAACAAAACAAAAAAAATGCTGTTGGCGTCAATAGAAGAGGAACTATATAATTACAAAAAGAATGCAAATCATAAGAACGGTGAAGTTACGTGTTCCAAATCATAATGACGCTTCCTTTTCTTCTTTCTAGCCTCAGCAACTTCCTGACGGAATCAAAAAAACAAATGCAGAAACAATTTCCTCATGAGGCGGAATTATCCGAATGCAATATAAATTTATAACAGATAAATGAGTAATTTTTTAGTTTTCTACGTACTTGAATAGTGTGAGAGTGATGATACGAAACGTACCTTGGCACGAAGGCGATGCTCTCGCTTAGTAATTGGCACCGAATTTTCCTTTTGAGCTTCTGGATTTTGTTTTGCCTTGAATGATTTGAAGGGCTTTTCAATAACCCTCTGATTGAAAGACTTTGATGACTCATCATCGGCGAACTTCGTTTTCTTGGGAGCGGAGTCATGAAAGGCGGCCTTGTTACCTGAAATTTGCTTTCTCTTTGAGGGTTTACTGTTCTGCTCTTTCTTCGCCGCCATTGGAGGACTTCAAGTTTTGATTCTACTTCCAGTCCTGCCGCTGCTTTAAGGTCTACGGATATGAGGGTTTTTTTAGGGTTTTGGTTGTAAGTTAAGTGAAGGGGATGGGATTTTGGACCAAAATGATCACTTCTTAAATGTTTTATTGAAACATTAAAAATTATTTAATTTGTATTTATAATTTTTTAAAAGATAAATAAATTGTGGATGATAAATAAAGGTTAAAATATAACTTTTAGAAGTTTATCAATGGAAAATAACAAATATAAAAAAATATATATATATCAAAATAAGATTTTCAAATCTTACGATATGTTAATCAATGGAAACAATATGCATGACTAAATAATGAAGATGAAAATAAATGAAAGTTGTCTTTATTCAAATATATATAGTAACAAGATATGTTACTTTAGGAATACAAAATAAGACTACTTTTGTTGCAAACAAGATATATTACTTTTGGGATTCAAATTAAACTATAATATATGAACTTTTAAATATAATAGGTATTTTCATAAATAATAAATGTTTTAATTATTTTTTTATAGGGGCTTGGACTCATATAACACTAAAAATTAAACTAATTCCCTAAATAGCAGCCCATTTTAGAAATTCCTAAAATGACATTTTTTAACTTTCAATATATAAAGCCCCAAAATAAAAGCCCGTTTTTAGAAATTCCTCCTTTTCACCATCACTCTCAACTTCAAAATATTCAAATCTTCTCTTTACCCCCACGAACCCCAATTCTCTCAATCAAACAATTCTCTCATTTCATAACTTCCCACGATCGCGTTGCTTGAAAATCATTCATAATCGCGCAAATTTCGCTCACAAAAATCTTGAAAAGTGGAAATCGTTCCTCAACTCTCAATTTCTCTCATCAAATCCCCACTCAACTCTCAACTTCCCCACGATCTTCCTTGAAATCGTTCTCATCTCGCAAAAATCGCTAACAAAAACCTAGCTCATCAAAAATCTCTCAAATCGCTCTCGACTTCCACCTACGATCCTACATTCAAAGTGATATAAACAGATTTCTGCTCAGACGATGAAAACGCTAAATCTGAAAAAGAGTTTAGCAAATACTTCGGACAATGACGATGAGAATGAAAATCGCAAACAAGGAAAGGAGATATTGAAGAAGAAGGTTGAAAATACGAAGAAGAAGGTTGAAAATACGAAGAAGAAATCAAATAAGAAGGTATTGTTTGTCTTGTTTCATCCTGCTACTCTCAAACTCTAATTTCTGATATGTATTCACTAAATGATCCTGTGTATGTTTGTTTTGTATTCACTAAATTGTTTTTCCTTCACCAGATGATTTTTATAATTTACAAATTGATTCAATAATTTCTGCTCATGATGTATAAACTATATTTAATCCTGTGCATGTTTGTTTTTGTATTCACTAAATTGTTTTTCCTTGACAGATGATTTTATATAATTTCGAAATTGAATAATTTCTTGTTCATGATGTATATACTATGTTTAAGTGTTTATAAGGTCAAGTACCTTTTAAGTTCGATTTATTTGTGGTAAAGATTAACTGGAATAGATATACTTGAAAACTTTTTGAAACATGAATCAGTAAGTACAAAAATTCAATAAGTTATTAACCTTAATTCACTAAATTAATGAGTTATAAACATATTCAAATGATTAAATGGCCATGTGTGTGGAACTTGTTTTAATTTACTAGTTTAAAGTCTTTCAAACTTTAAACTAAGTAAAAGTGAATTTAAGTTCGGGTTTCTTTTAGATTTAACTATGTATATTAAAGATTGAGAGTAGTTTACAAAATTTGACAGACTTTATGAAACATAAATGCGTAATTACAATATTCAATAAGTTATTAACCGTAATTCACTAAGTTAATGAGTTATAAACATATTCAATAATTAAAAATTTAAACTATGTTTTGATTGTTTTTAAGTTAAAGAAACTTAGGAATTTAACTATGCATTTTAATTTTGGTTTTGTGTGTTTTAAATTTGTTATGAATAATGGAAAACTTTGTGAAACATAAATCTAACTAACCATGAGTTTTTAAACATATTCAATAATTAAGTAGCCTTGTGTTTTTAAATCTACTAGTTTTTACTTTTTTGAATTGATTTTTGTTTTTTTTACATTCTGTGAAAGTCTAATATACTTTAACTTTCGGTCAATTAGGGGAACGAAGAAGTGACGAAATGTATGGAGAAAAAATTACAACTACAATCAACGAAAAACAAAAGACACGGGGCCTATAAATTTGTCCACTATGAAAGTGGTTTTGATAGTGAGTCGATGAGTAAAACTATACCTCAAACTAGTTTTCAAATGAATTTAATTAACATGTTTAATATAAATGACAAAAATATTTGAAGTTTCTAATGATGGTTATTTTGTTTATAATTAATTCACTAAATGCAGGATATGGAGAATGAATCTCTACAAGATGAGGATGAGCATGAAGTTGTTAAGAACAGAGTGATGGTGAAAAGGAGAACGATGGAAAAAAAGGAAAGGGAAAGGGAAGAATGAAACCTGTCCAAAGAGATCAACAAGAAGTTGCTGAACAAGAAGTTGCTGAACAAGAAGTTGCTGAACAAGAAGTTGCTGAAGAAGAATCTAACGATGAAGAGGAAGACACAGGGAAAAAGGTAAGAATTGTAGGTAATATATAATAAAAGAAAAATCATTCATTAAACAAAACTAAAAGACTTTTGTTAACGAAAAAGGGAAAGGAGAAACAAGAAATACAATCAAGGACGAAGCGAAAGAAAAAGCTTTGTTATTAAAAAAGGAAGGAAACGGTATTAGAACAAGAAGAAGAAGGACAAAATGTGCAAAAAGAATAAAAAGGCAAAAGTAGAAAGGGGAAAAAAGGTTAGTATAATAATAAAATGTTTTTATCTCATGCTTATTATTTTAAAATCTTTGTATGAACAATTATATTTTTATTAACTTATTTCGTTTTGCATTTTCTTTTCAATCCATGTTTAATAGGTTTTGAACAATAAAGAAAAAGCTCAACAAGAGAAGACAGACAAAGAAAAGAATCGGAGCAAGAGTTCCCGAAAACAAATGATATTTGTTGTATAATTCAATATATTATTAACCTGAATTCACTAATTTAGTGAATTTCAAAGATTGAATAATTTAGGCTAAATTAGTGAATAACATTGGGATTATGATTAATAAAAGTATATAGCGATGAATTGGTACTTGTCCATGATGAGATGAAATCCATCATGATTCATGTTTATAAAAACTAGTCTTATTACCTTTAGAAGGTTGGATTGTTTATCGTTAGACTTGTAATATAGTTTAAAAATGATTTTAAATATAGCAAAGTAGTGAAATATACTTTGGATTATTAGTGAGTTATCTAAGACATTTGAATCTCAATTCACTGTGCATGCCTTTATGTTTTTCTAATGGGAATGTTTTTTCTTTTTCTGAGCAAAGAGAAATAACCAAAAATAGTATTTTACTTTGGTCTCTTGTCATATTATAAGCTTCGGATCATTTCTTTTTGTTGTGTCATGAGTTTTGTAACTTATTTTATTTTGCATTAATTTTCAATCCATACTTATTAGGTTTTGAACAATAAAGAAAAAGCTCCACAAGAGAAGGGGATCAAGAAAAGGGCTCGGGGAAAAAAAGTAAGTGAACAATCAATATTTAGAGATATCTTGTTTATTATTAACAATCAATATCTTGTTTACAAAGTTATTGAAAAAGTTAGATTGAAACGTATAATGGAATAGATTAACTTTTATACATAACATTTTATTTACAATTCAAAAATATTAACAAAAAGGTTAGTGAACAATCAATAATCACTAAGTTATTAACCATATGTCACTAAATTAGTGAATTACAAAAAATTTAGTGAACAATTTAATAATCACTAAGTTATTAACCATATGTCACTAAATTAGTGAATTACAAAATTATTGAATAAGTTTGATTGAATCATTAGTTTTGAACAGTATTATAATAAACTATAATAACCTTATAGTTTATTATTCACAAAGTTATTAATGTTAGTCACTAAAATAGTGAATTATAAGGTTATTGAATAAGTTAGATTCAAACGTATAATGGAATAGAATGACGTTACTACATGACATTTTATTTACACTTCACTATATTTACCATAATAATAGGTTTTGAACCTTTTGACCTCCTTATCAAAATTATTTAACTTATTTCATTCCATATTTAATAGGTTTTGAACAATAAGAAAAAAGCTCCACAAGAGAAGGGAGGCAAGGAAAAAGGAGGTCAAAAGGTTAGTGAACGGAATAATATTTAGAGATATTTTATTATTCACTAAGTTATTAACGTAAGTCACTAAATTAGTGAATTAAAAAATTATTGAATAAGTTAAATTCAAAATGTATAATGGAATAGAATGATCGTTAACTTATTTGCAATTACTACATAACATTTTATTTGCAATTCACAAATATTTTCATTTTGCATTTAATTTTCAACCCATATTTAATAGGTTTTCAACAAGAAGTTAAAAAGCTCCACAAGAAAAGGGAGGCCAGGAAAAAGGTTCAAGTGAAAAGGTTAGTGAACAAAAACAATATTTAGAAATTTTTTATTATTCACTAAATTATTAACTGTAAGTCACTAAATTAGGTAATTAGAAATTTCATATTATCAATACTTTTAACTTATTTCATTTTGCATTTTATTTTCAATCCATATTTAATAGGTTCTGAACAGTAAAGAAAAAGGCCCACAAGAGAAGGGAAGTCAAGAAAAGGCTCAGGTCAAAAGGTTAGTGAACAAACAAATTTTAGAGAGAATCTAGTTTATTATTCACTAAGTTATTAACTATAAGTCACTAAAATAGTGAATTACACAAATTGAATAGTTTACATTGAACTGTAGAATTGAAACTGTAGAATGGAATAGAATTCACTAAGTTATTAACTATAAGTCACTAAAATAGTGAATTACACAAATTGAATAATTTAGTTTACATTGAAACTTTAGAATGGAATAGAATTCACTAAGTTATTAACTATAAGTCACTAAAATAGTGAATTACACAAATTGAATAATTTAGTTTACATTGAAACTGTAGAATGGAATAGAATTCACTAAGTTATTAACTATAAGTCACAAAAATAGTGAATTACACAAATTGAATAATTTAGTTTACATTGAAACTGTAGAATTGAAACTGTAGAATGGAATAGAATTCACTAAGTTATTAACTATAAGTCACTAAAATAGTGAATTACACAAATTGAATAGTTTAGTTTACATTGAAACTGTAGAATTGAAACTGTAGAATAGAATAGAATTCACTAAGTTATTAACTATAAGTCACTAAAATAGTGAATTTCACAAATTGAATAGTTTAGATTGAAACTGTAGAATGGAATAGAATGATTGTTACTACATAACATTTTAACTACACTCACATTATTTACCATATTATCAAAACTTTTAACTTATCCTTTAAGTTTTCAATTTAATTAATTTGTTATTGATATTAAAAACCTAGGTGAATGTATCATCTCCAGGAAAAAGAATCAAAATGTCTGCATCAAGGGTGAGTAGTTAAATTGTTTATTTAAATAGAAAATTAAAAGAAAAAAGAAAAAAAAAGAATAGTGTGACTATATATATGTTTTTCTTTAAATTGTTTACATCTTGTATATGGTGCGGGTTCCTCGTATCTTGGTTGAAAAAAAAGATGGAACCTTAATCATAAGATTAATTCGCCTTTTAAGATTAAAACCATTGATGACATTAAAGCCAAGATGAGTAGTGAAGAACTACAAAATCTAAAAATGTCTCAATTTGGACAATTTTTTGACCTAGAAATTCATAACATACCCCAACAAATCCTGCTTTATTTCATTAGAAAGCAATGTGAAAGAGCTACAAGTGATGAGTTGTGGTTCAATGTTAAGGGAAGGTAGCGAGATTTGGAATGAGGGACTTCGCCTTGATTACCTGCCTTCTTTGTCATGAGTACCCCCTATAGATGAGAACGACCTAGAAAATACTGAAATTTGGTCGACAATTTTCAATGGCAAGACCACGATTTTGAAGAGGGATGTAGAAACCTCTTTCAATGCCATGGGAGATAGGGGGATGAAAACAAATGTAAGAATGGCAAAACTTTTCCTCTTAGAACAATTCATATTGTCGAAACAAGAAAACAACAAGGTGGATTTGTTAAATGTGAAGTTAGTTGATAATGAGGATGAGTTTGCCGGTACCCATGGGGTAGAGCATCTTTCAAACTAACTATTGATTCGTTCTTTCACGCCTTAGATAAACCTGGTAGGGATGGCATTAGACTCCAAGGATTTCCATATGCCATCCTTATATGGGCATTTGAGACGTTCCTGACTTGTCAAATGAAAAAAGCATGCTTCTAAGGCTCTTGGAGGCAAATTGCCAAGAATGCTAAATTGGGACATTCTTGCCAAGAAGTTAGAGAAGAATACAATGGATCAACAAATATTCAACAAGCCATCGGTAAGTATTGAAAACACCGAAAATTAAATTTAAATAGTTCTTTTCATTCATTATTTACAAGCCATTTTTTTAAAAAAAAAATCACATTTTGCGAGTTCCAGTGAGGAGTCTTGAGCCAACGAGAAAAAGAGTTGGAGGAAGAATACATGCTGTTCTTTATAAGAAGAAGTACAAAAAGGCAGATGGATAGAAATGAAGAAGAATTTCATAACATGTTTGATGACAAGGAAGAAGGAGGAGAAATGAATCAATTCTTGATTGAAAAATTGTTTAAGAAAACGAAGAAGGTGAAAACTGAGATGAGAGAAATGAAAAAAACTCAAAGAGAACAAACTGTCTTGTTGGAAAAAATATATAAATCAATTGAGGAAGGAAAAGAGACAGGATGAAGGGGAAAAGGAAAAGAGATTGAAGCTTTAAGCGGTCAAGAGATTGATAGGACTTCATCACCCATTGTGACAACATTTTGGTGATTATATAGTAAGTGAAAATTCTACTCTTGTTAAGTTAAATTATACATTCCTAATAAAAATAAACAACATGTTAAGTATCTTTTTTTCATCTACGTGAATTCATTAAAAAAAAGGAGAAGCGAATAATAACATCAATGGAGAAGGGAGAGAAACTAACTTTGATGAAGTTTATAAGGTATACGATTATTAAAAAATGATAAATAAAAGTATGTAGAGTTATTTCTTGTAGTGAGGAATAAATTAAGAAACAAAAACGTAAGCACACACCGCCACTTTAGTATAGAATTCAATGAAGTAAAGAAGAATCTAATAATATTACTCTAATATGTTTTTTTCAGAAATCAAAGAATGCTGATGGTACAAGTGGATACAAAGAGGATGATATTGCAGCAAAAAAAAATGACGAGGATTGTTATTGAGGTAATAAAAACTAAAATAATTTCATGATTTATTTTATGACTTCATTGTGCTAATGTTGAATCACTTTAGTTTATGTTGAAAATATTCATTAAGTTATCCCATACTATTCACTAATTTATTATGTTTTATGTTTTCTTCAATGTTTAATTTTTGGTAAAGCATACAATGAATGAAAATGATGTTCAAAGAGAAAAAGAATCTGAGATTGAGAAAGGAATAGAATTTGAAAAAGAACAAAATTGCAATCAGCTAAATCAGGTAAAAATACATGTTTAGTGGCTTTGTTTAATTTTCAATTGTTTAAATGTTTAGTTGTATGCTAATTGTTTCTTGATAAGACTGACTGTATAGAACCAAAATTAGAATGTGAAAAGTCTGCTTGTAACTTACCACAAATTGAAAAAGGTTATGATGATTGAATTACGGGGAAATACTAATGAAGGACAAGCAAGCAAAGATGGAGAAAAGACATGAACAAAAGAGATGATTATGACCATGTGTTTGAGGTAAGAAAAAATAACGGTCTCCATATAAAAATCCCTTCTCTAGTTTCCTTGAATTTTAAAGTAGTTGAATTAAACATACGAGGGCAAGAAATCAAGGAAATGAAGAAGCCTTGGAAGTTTGAAAATGGATGAGTTCACGACAAAGGTGATAGTTTATTTTTAAATGTATCTTGTCTATTAAAATTTATATATTTAAATATATAATTGTATTGTGAAACAGGATGGAAAACAGCCCTAAAAAAGATGTTATGGAACAATTGAAGAAGGGGCATGTTATGGAACAAGCGGAGAAGTGCTTGAGGGGATGAAGGAAAAAAGAACACACAAACCTTCAAAGGTATATGGTTCACCATACACTACCAACTTTGGATCGGAAGAAAATGTGAATGTCACTAAGAGGAACTTTGAAGGAAGCAAGAATGATGAATGGACACCACCAAGCTTCAAGATCATCAGTCAATCGCCAGATAATACACAATGAAATGTGTTCACTTTGAATAATTTGAACTAATTTTGAATACTGTTTTAACATTAACACATTCTGAAATTTTGGGGCATTTTGATTTTGATTTTGATTGGCTATGTTCATCAAATCATGTTTATATGGTTTTGGTAGTAAGGTCTTTTGCAGTGAAAGGTGTAATGGATATGTGATTAAAGGGGAAATCATCCTTGTCTCTTATTGAATTTTTTTAAGTGTTGATACTATAAAAGTTTTTCATGTTGGTTTTTTAAATGAATGGTTTAGTTTCATGATTTGTTTGATGAATTTAGCTTTTAATTTATTAACTTTTGAGAATGTTAACCTCGTGTTTTTTTATGAGATGTTATTTGTTTGAACGAGAAGACAGGGGAAAGCGAATATACAAGGTTTATTCATCCTAAAATTCTCTTCATTTTATGAAAATCACTAAATTATACCCTATAATTCACTATATTATCCCATTAGATTCAGGAAAGAAAAGAAAGAGAGCTTACTAACTAATTTAAAAATCAGTTTGAACACAACAATCTCAAATAACTATGATGTATATTCATAAATTTCCCTAAGAAATGATAGAAAGTGGTTTCTTCCAAAATAATTCATGACATACTGATGATTCATCCTAAAATTCTCTTCATTTTATGAAAATCACTAAATTATACCCTATAAATCACTATATTATCCCATTAGTTTCAGTAAAAAAAGAGAGCTTACTAACTAAGTTAAAAATGAGTTTGAACACAACAATCTCAATTAACTATGATGTATATTCATAAATTTCCCTAAGAAATGATAGAGAAGTGGTTTCTTCCAAAATAATTCATAACATACTCATGATTCATCCTAAAATTCTCTTCATTTTATGAAAATCACTAAATTATACCCTATAATTCACTATATTATCCCATTAGTTTCGGTGAAAAAAAGAGAGTTTACTAGCCTGATTTAAAAATGAGTTTGAACACAACAATCTCAACTAACTATGATGTATATTCATAAACTTCCCTAATAAATGATAGAGAGTGCTTTCCTCCAAAATAATTCATGATTCATTCTAAATTCTATTCATTTTATGAAAATCACTAAATTATACCCTATAATTCACTATATTATCCCATTAGTTTCGGGGAAAAAAACCAAACTGTGAAAAATAAAAGCTGCATAAAAAAAGTAAGATGACACAATCCAAGAAAGGTTTTTGATTATATTGAATATAATATCGGTAAGCAGTACATGGAAATGAAGTAACAAAAAATAACAAGTATTGATGAAAAAATGTTAATTACATCAAGGCAACGGGTCCTTGCAAGTCCTAATATTATGACCATACTTTCCCAATGACCGCACTTTACATGATGTTTCAATTGAAAGATGACGCAATTCGGTTTTTCTTTGGGCGACCGGGTGGGCGCCTAACGATAAGTGGTAAGACACGGTCAATTGGAACTTCAAGAGATGAATATGATGATGAAGGTATGGGGTGGACTACCTCGATATAAGAAGATACAAGAAATGATGTACTATAGTATAAAGAAGTAAAGTTATGGACATGTTTGCAGCACTTTGAAATAGCAGCACATGCATGAGAACATGGAATGGCCACAATATCCTATAGTTTACATGAACAGCTCCATGTAGAAAGGTTAACAATATATTGTACAGAAGAATCAAATACTTGAAACTCTTCAGAGTTGGAAGGAATGACCTACAATGAATTCAACAAAAATTAATACAGTAAACATAAAACAAAAAATTTGAAAAAAGTAATACAGTAAACCTAAACAAAGAACTTACAATCATTGAACGCCCAAGCTCAATTTGTTCATTAACAAATGATTAAAGCAAAAGCAATCGGACTAAAGTAAAAGATTGTGAAGCAATCCTCCGATCATAAAACCAATCTTGAAGCAATTGCCGAATAGACTCACATATGTTAAACCCTGGCAATCCTCTAGGTTTCTTCAATCGGGAATTTAAACTCCGAACAATTATTTGTCAACATGAAATACCTCCTTCTTTTAAAATAAGATTGAGCCCATCTATGAAAACCAACCTCCTCTAGATATGAGCGAAACCCAGGAACTGTGGAATCTATCTTTGACATAAACTTCTCAAAATCATCCAATGTATATGCCTTGGCACAAAGGTAGTAGTAACAATCAAAATGAAAGTATTTAAAACGCAACTTGATTGGCCGAGTAAATGATGCATGCAAATACCATGATCCACTTCAGGAAAAACACTAGAAATACCATTCGTATGCTAATGTTTCTATCAAATACAATAACCAAATCATCGCGACAACCAAATGAAAGCCTAAGGTTCAAAAAGAACCATTCCCAAGAGGCATCATTTTCAGAATCAACAATGCCAAATGCAAGAGGAAAAATCTGATTATTACCATCCAAGGTTGCAGCTGTAAGAAGCGTGCATCAAAGAAATTTATTATTTAAAAATGTTCCATCAACAGAAATAACTGGCCGACAATACTTCCACCCACAAATAGAGGCGTGAACCGCAAAGAAGAAGTATTTGAATCTTTGGTTTTCATCAAGAACAAGAGCTTTTACAGAACCTGAAATACATAATAAAATGAAAAAAATGTTACTGAATGTAACAGGGAAAAAATGAAAATCACTAAAATAAACCCTAAAAATCACTAAAATATTACTAATGTACCTGGATTGCTAGAACAAAGACCAGTGAAAACAAAGGAATAAATGCATAAGAGTCACTGGAGAACCCATTATACCATCCTTTGCTAACTCCTTGCCACGCCAAGCGGTCTTGTAACTAATACACACTCCAAATTTATCACGCATGTACTTGACAATCATTTTTGGAGTAATTGTTTCATCACCATATAAAGTTAAGTTGTGTTTTACACATTCACTAACAAGGAAAGAAGAGGCTTGTCTATGACTATTGTGTGTAACATTTCTTCGGACGGGATGTGTTTTCACAACTTTCCTAACAACCCAAATACTAGAATTCTTATGCATTAAGCACGAACAAACCAAGAACAATTAGGTTGACGCATGATACAACAATATGATCGGCATTGGATCGCAAGGTACGAAAATGAAAGTTTCCTCTTATACTAACTACCGTAAACCTTTCTTAACCTCATTTTTATTAGGAAATGCCATACGCTCCCGAATGGTAAACGAAGCGAGCATACTATTGATATTAACATAATCTATATACTCAAAACCCGGGAGGCGGGACATCAAGACATGGCATAGAAAAGGAACCAACGGAACTACTCAAGGATGCCTCGGTTTGATCGGATGATGTCAAAGGAATAGGTTGGTCAACAATAATAGGACACCTATCAAAAGTCCCACTCTTAAGAATTGCAAAAAACCATGTCACATCTTTGTCATCTAGCAAAGGAACAAGTTTGCACAAACCACTAGAAGTTTCTAGATTGGCAAACAAGTTAATTTGACCAAAAGTACTAGACAAATGAAGATGACCAATAAGGCATTCACGGAAACTAAGAAAGTCAAATGAATCGTCAGCCGTAAGAGCATCCATCTTAAATCCTACATAATTTTTGTGATCATCCCACATTCCATGATGATAAACAACAACAGCAAGATGAACCATGCTTTACTGAAATTAAAAAAAAAACAATAACTTAGTGATTATTAGGGTATAATTTATCAATTAATACAACAGAGGCAAAAAGACAACAGAACAAAATCCAAAGGAAAAAAAGACAAAAATAACAAAAAAAAGCACAAAACAAAACATACATCAAATGCAAAAAATGATAAATCAATAACTTAGTGAATATAAGATGATAAATTATAAACAAATATAACAAAGCAAACTTAAAGAAAACAAAAACATGGTTGTTTCCAGAATGGATGATAGAAATAAAAAAAAAAAACAAAAGCAAACAATTGAAAGCAAAAAACAGATGAGGGAAATACAAACTAAAGCACGAAAGAAAACAATTAAGCAATACAAAGTAGGAAGATAACTCGGATCTAATTGCAAATACTAAAATCAAATCAAGACAATCAAAACAACAATTGATAGAGATGAAGGAGATAACAAAATCCAAACATAAAGAAAAACGCCATTAATCAGTGATAGAGATGAAGGATATTAACGAATAGCAATTGGATGATGAAAAATCCTTCCAAAATCAATGAAAAACGGAATTTATGAGATGATGTGAATTAATAACAAAAAAACTACATTACAAAAAAGCTTGAAAACAAAAAAGAAAACATAGGAAAACAGAGAGGGAAAACAAAGAATAAAAAGCAAAAAAAAAAACAGAAGCGAAGATACTTACCTAAAAGCTAGAATGCAACGGAAAAGAAGATGATCAAACTTAAACTTGATTGAATTTGAGAACAGGAAGAGAATTAACGCAGCTACGAGAAGAAGAAGAGAATTAACGGGAAGCAGATCCGAGCGAATCGGGGAGAGAAAATTAACGAATCAAACTTGATTGAATTGGAGAGAGAAATTAACGAATCGAGGGAGAGATTCCGGGGCTTGATTGAATTCGAGAGGGATTTTGGGGAATTTTCATTGAACAGTGAGGATTTTGATTAACAGTGAGGGTATTTTGATTTCATATGACAGTTTTAAAAAAAATGTCATTTGAGGGATTTTGGAAAACTTAAGCTATTTAAGACAATAACCCTAATAAAAGTGTCATTCTAGGCAAATTCCCTTTTTTATAAGTACGTAGGGGTTAGATTGCATACTTTAGTTTGAGTTAAATTAAAAATATATATATTATATTTAAAATTTATAAAAATATCAATTATAAAATCAAATAATCTTTTTAAAGATAATAAACCATATTAAATAATGATATATACATAAGAGACCAGATGATATTTTTATTAAGGTCAAAATGAAATAAAGACTGATGAAAATCCATATACATGTTTAACTTCAATTTACTACTTTTGACCCATTGAAAAAAAAAATCAATTAACCCACCCACTCAATAAACGGGTTAAACAAACCCTAATCGAACCGAACAGTCGCTCACCCGACCCGAGATAATTATTATTTTCTTTTTCTTTTTCTTTTTCCCTAACCTCACTCGAGAAAAAAAGAGAAGAAGAAGAAGTAAAGAAGGAAATAGAAAACAATAACACGGCGAAAACCTGGCACCGTAGCGCCACCCACTCTTTCCTTTACGACGTAGCTCAGTATCTGGCTCTCTCCGTTTCATTTACCAACGATTATTTTCAAGTAAGCTTTTCATAATCTTTACTCGAACCAAAAAATTATTCTTTTAACTGTTAATTAAGGTTCCCTATACTTCCGATTGTATATTGTTTCAGCTCAGAGCTATTTGTTTATTTATCTATATTTTCATTTAATTCGAAGCTCTTGAACAATGGTTCACGCCCCTGTGCTGTTTCTCTCTTTTTTTTTTGGTTGAGAATTATGGGTTTTAAGAGGGTTTAAGTGTTCTTCTATTGTTTATCTGTCATTTTTCACTAGGAAAATAGAGAAAGGTGATTTGTTATTGGTCTTAAAGAGTGCAATTTACTATAATTTGCTTTTCTGATTGTGATTTTTGCTTTTCAGAATCATGGGACCGTCAAATATAAGAGATCTTTTGACGGCTTTCAGTCCTGATCTGCATTTCTTTGCTATCAGTTCCGGAGACGGTCGAATTAAGGTATCTCTTGTTTATCTTATTAAATTGTTGCTTAGCTGGTTCTGGTGAGTTTCAGGATTTTATGTGTGTGATTTATTTGTTAGGAGACCAGGTCCTTGGTTCTTTCCTGTAGGGACTATTATTTTTTTTGTATTATATTTGTGGCAATTTGTTAAAAAAGTGAATAAATTTCAGATTTTTCCAGTAAGGTTCATTTGTTAATAGTCCTCATGATGTTCAAAATATGATTTGTTTGCCTCTTCTTTATGTTAGATCTGGGATACGTTGAAGGGCCAGGTACAGACTGAGTTTGCAGATTTCTTTGCATCTGATGCGACAAGTATACTTACAAAATCAGGAAAAGGGCATCTATCAGTTGATTATAAATGCATGAAGTGGTTGTCATTGGAGAAAAAGGTTTCTTAGTTTATGGAGAAAATAAATTTTATTTATTAAGCATCTTTGTCTATCAATGTTGACGGTTTGGTGTTCTTTTCCAGAGGAAAAGAAAGCATGCATGTTCGTTGCTGGTATTAGGAACTGGTAGTGGGGATGTTTTGGCTCTTGATGTTTCTGCTGGTGAATTGAAGTGGAAAATAAGCGATTGTCATCCTGGGTAGGATTTCTTTTATGGCACCTTTCGTTTGGCCAATATTTAGTAAGTGTTGCCTTACAATCAGTCATCTTTCTCTTGTGCAGGGGTGTTTCTACCATTTCGTTTCCTACACACGGTTCATGCATTTATACTGCTGGTGCGGATGGAATGCTGTGTGAAATTGATTCTTCGACGGGAAACCTGTTGAGGAAGTTTCGGGCTTCTACAAAGGCGATATCATGTATTTCTGTTTCACCAGGTATTAGCATTCACATTAAACGTCTTTCCAAATTTCTCTGTCTTCTAAAGTGAAACTAGTTTTAGCATTAGCTTATCTGATAGAGAACAAACTTAAATGTTTACGATAAAGTTGGAACAAAAATGTCAAATATTTATATTTTGCTGAGAACATGTCTGGTGTTTTTTTTTTGATGGATCAGATGGGAAGATAATAGCAACTGCTGCTGCACAGATGAAAACTTTCAGTTGTGCTGATCACAAAAAGCTACAGAAATTTTCTGGGCATCCTGTGAGTATTATGTTCTCTACCTTTTCTGTTTGATATTTCTTAGTTTGGGTGTTAACTTGTTGGTGATTTAACAACTGCATCCTTCATAAAATGTACATCCTTAACTTATACATTTTCAGTTCTTCAGTTCTACAGAGAACGGTGTTCCCTGTTTCTGGTTTTATATTTCAATTCTTAGTCAAATAACTGTTTCGCTCCTTACATGTAGGGAGCAGTTCGTTGTATGGTTTTTACTGAAGATGGTAAATACATCCTTTCGTCTGCTGTTGGTGAGAGATATATTGTGGTTTGGAGTTTAGATGGAGAGAAAAAGCAGTCAGCTAGTTGTGTTCTTGGAATGGAGCACCCTGCTGTCTTTGTGGACAGCACAAGCATTGTTGATGAGTCTGGTCTATACATTTTGGCTCTATCTGAAATTGGTGTTTGTTATTTCTGGTATGGAAAGAATCTCGAGGAGTTACGTAAAGCCAAACCTACAAAAGTATCAATATCTCTTGATGATATTTCCTCCAAGAATCACAGAGGGGCAATACCTGGGATTTTTGCTTCAAAATTACGAGGGATTGCTAAACCTGGGTCAGGACAAGTGTTCCTTGCTCATGGATTGCTTGTTAAACCTTCATTTCAGAACACTGTGGTGCATTGCGGAACTGATGTTAATTTAAACAGCTCCCTTGATGGAATTCTTTTACCAAGTCAGCCTCTTGGCAAATCTAAGAAGGGTTTAAATACCCAAAGTGGAGGTAAGAGCTTACTTGACCTGTGTTGGCTTGCTGCAAAGCTAGTCCATGTTGTGGCATCAGATAATAATCTTTATGTTGTTTAGCGTCTTCTTTTCGTCAGTGTTTTATTATTATTGTGGAATGAGTGCTTGATAATATATAGTTTTGCCCTCTAAACCTGTTCATAAATTATCCTCTTTTATACTGTGGAAGATTTGGCTTTAGAGGAATCAATGACCTTTAGGGAAGAACGCATGAGTTGGGATGGAATTTTTTCTTATAAAAAAGTTAGGATGACATTTTTGACCTAGCTATATTTTTTGTATGTGGTGTATGCTTGTATCATCTTTCACTAATTCAATGAAAAGTTAACAAGTCTACTCCCTTCTCTTTATTCTTCCTTACTTGTTATTGTTAATCACTTCTCATATGTTGGTACAGTGATTGCATTGGATCGAGCTAATGCAGAAGATGCCTTACTTCCAATTCCCAAGGTCTTTGATTCTCAAGAGAAAAATATCTTACATCAAGATTTGAAGGTTGACCGCAATGAACAAATGACTGAGTTGGTTGACAGTAGGAGCCAAGCAGAAGGTACAGCTTATAATTTGGACTTTGGAGCTATCTTATTTGAGTTTTTTGTCCTTAGAAAATCAAATATGGGCTGCAAGTTCTTGATTTTTTTTAGATTAGAATTGACTTGCACTGTTTCCTCCTTTGATGGTTAAGTTTCATTGTAGTTTCTAGTTTTGATAATGATGAATTGAAGTGTTAAATGGTCAATGTCTTTCTTCTTCTCGGGTTCATGTGATTTCCGATCAGCTCATTGCTGTATGAACGTTATTCGGGCAGCCAGGTTATGTGGGAGAATGTTTGTTATTTGTGGGTCCCATGTAATAGTTAGTAGCTGCCTTGTTGTATTGTGTAGGGCGGGCCCATGGTTAGAGGTGTTTTGCTGAGGGGAGTATTTATCCTGTACCCTGTTTGGTGGGCATACCATATTCTGGTGAATTCGTGAGAAGGGGGGTTGAGGGCTTGAAAACTTCCCCAGATTTTGTTTTCTTCATTTAGACCAATTTTACCAATTGATCCTATCATAACAGCTGTAGATCGCTTCTTTTTTATTTTTAGATGAAGAAGGAAAATTTAGGATTTTATTGGCTGAATACAACTTAAAAAGGAAAGATGAAGCAAGATTTATGAGAAACTGTTAATAGGAAAGCTGGATTTTAATGATTTATGGCGCAGTAGATTTCAAGATTCTCAAGTGAGGGAACTGTAAAGATGATTTGATCTGGTTGTTGTTCTCTTTGCCCAGATGACTTTGGAGAAGATGACTCTGTTGCAGTTTGCATGGAAGACCAACTTACATCATCTGGGATACTCAACACCACAGATGATCATACATTTAAGTCCATCCTTAATTCTTCAATATTCAAGGATTTTGATCTTGAAGCTAATATCTCTCAAAAAAAGGTACTGACATTTTATTTCGTATAATTGATTTTTTACATTACACAAATAAGCTATACCTTTCCTTTTTTCCCCCCTTAATTTAAATTCTCCGTTTGCATCAATGGTTACCATTTTTTGTTTAACCAGTTGAGAGCAGCTGTCTCTTCACTGTCATCGGGTGAGGCCTGCAAGTTACTCGGGAATTTGGTTGGCATTTGGCAGTCTAGGTAAAACATGTCGTAGCTGTGTCTTAACTCAATGCGAGTAGGATTCTTTTTAACTTGTTTATGACAGAGCAAATCTTTACCGCCCTTAAATATATTTTATTTATTTTTTATTTGAAGAACCCTGTTATTCGTGTAACGAGTGAAATTTCTTGTACTCCTCAGGTTGTGCAATGGAAGGAATGTTCTTCCATGGATTTATAGTTTGTTGTTGAATCACAGTCAGCATATATTGTCTCATGAACCATCGACCCAGATACTTGATTCTTTATCTAAGGTTCACACTCGTGCTTCTTTTTCTTTTTTTTTACAGTTTTCCCATGGCTGCATTTTCTTTAATATCATTGGACCGGCATTCAGCATACGGCCATCATCCTAATCGTCTCTGACAGATTATAATTGCTTAATCTTCTCTCTTTGTACTATTTGCTTGCATTAGTTGTGACAGGAGTCTAAAAGTTTTAAGAGTTCTCATGTTGAAACATGGGCATTATTTGAGGGCGGCTTGTCCAGAGAATTGTGTTCATTCTTGAATCAATTGTGCATTCGGAAATAATCCGGCTTGGTTTTTAGGTGCTAGGCTTCCTTTTGTGGAATGGATAAGGCTAATATTTTTATCAGCTGCCATTTCTGAGTTCTTTTAAAACATCCATGACCATTGCAGAGAAATTCTTTATTTTTCAGCTTATTTGTTGTCCCTCTGCTGGGGTTTATATTATTTTCTAGTTTCACATTAAGTTCCTCATTTTTAAAAACATATAATAAATGCTATTTTAGAGTTGATAGATCTCTTTCCCCTCTGCCAGATCACTAAATCCAGAGAGACAGCCGTTCAACCTCTGCTTCAATTATCAGGTCGCTTGCAACTAGTGCTAACACAAGTGAGTAATTTTGCTTCATTTAGGCAGTTTTTACTCTAATTTGTGATATTTAAAGAAAGATAAAGTTTTTTTTTTACTACATTTGATAGATTGAGAAGGCATCGGGCAACAAAACCGATCAAATGGTACGGCACGATACCGAATTTGATGTAAGTGAGAGTGACGACGAAGATGAAGTTGACGATGTTATTTATGGGGATGTAGAAGATGATGAATCCGAGATAAGCAGTGATGATGAGAAATAGATTCAATTTATTATGTTGTAATTATCAATTTTGGGAAACTTATTATGGGCTTTAGAGAAAAATCTCACATTTGAAACTCTCTTTGTATACCTATGAGGTGTTTTGGATTTCTTGAAGGTTCTTTGCACTTTTTGAAGAGAGAAACTATCACCCATCGTCGGATCAGGATAGATTTGTTGAGATAACAAATAGGCATGGTGAAGTAAGATTAGGGACAGAATCTTTTTATTCTAAACAGGTTCTGTTTACAAATCGGTTATTCACGATATTTGTAATTTCAGATAGCTTTTCCTTGATAAGGAATCGTTAGGAGAATACCTCATGATAACCACATGATTCTTTTTTAATGGATTAAATCATTCCCTGTTTTCTTTTAAATTAACACCCTCTTATGTGTCACATATAAATAAAATAAATCGTTCAATCAATTTTTTATTAAGTTATCTAACAGTTTATATATTTCATTGATCAAATAGAAATATTTCTAATAATTTGTAGATTAACTTGTCATCTGGAAATTAATGGACCAGAGAAATTACCTTGAAGTTTAGGAAAAAAAGGCCTCTGCCGACCAATTAGAGCCTAACAATATGAGGAACACGAACACTGGACGAGTCTAAGACCATCTTTAATTACGAGAAATGCAATATTATTACCAAGAGTTAATAATATGAGATAAGTGTCACAACTTCCATCTTTCCATTATGAACATTTATCTTCTTCTAATAAGGTTACATAGTTTTACATGATGACCTCATAACTATTTTCCACCTGCATTATTCAGATCATATTGATCCATTCCGACAATCTATGCTCATGATCATGGTTCTAATCTATTGCTGGCACGCCCTCTCCAGATGAACCTGAACCTATTTCAAATCATAACTCATCAAGCATGGTAGATATCAACAGCCCTTGAATAAACTCACATTTCTGAGCTTTCTCCTTTTCATCCTTATCTGAAGATGGCAACCTTTGGACATTGCTGCCATAATAAGCTTGTATCAGATTAATTTTTTAAAAAAATATACTGACATTTACATGTAAAATACAAATGGCCCCAGCACATCAAATGCCAATAGGTGGATAAAGCAGTTAACAGATGAAATGAATATGTGCAAAGGCCTTCTAAGTTGTGACAGATAAGAAATGACTGCATTGACAACTCCTAAATAAGGCATACAACTTATCACACACAGAGAAATCAATTAAAAAACCGGGGGAATAAGGTGCTCGGGCTCCTACCTCTCTGAAGACTCAGTCTTGAAACTTTCCTGCAATGGAATAGATTCAACTGACGAATGAGGCTGCACTGTCACCGGTTTATCGACCACGGGCAGATTAGAGGTGAACGAAAATAATAATGGATCTGGTTCAGTACTAATGGGGGCAGTGTGTAAAGAACCACTAAGGAGGGATCGCATGTTTCCTTCCCTGAGTTCTTTCCTCAACTTTGAAAACGTCATATTGGATCCACTTTTACGCAACCTCCTATGTCGCTGCACGTGATTCATAGTCAAGGATGTAGAGTTCTAAAACCACATATGGGTGAGCAGAAAATATAAGAGTAAAAACAGACATGATTGAGCTTTAATTTTAGGAATTAATTTGAGACGTTATTCCTTAAAGCTCCATCACCATTAACAATATCATAGCTATGCAGTGTAATTTCATAGAAATAATTTCTCTAAAATTATAAATAAATCCCATTTTCAGTATAATTGCTTTATACATCCAGAAAAGTCACCCCAAAAAATCAAGTATCAGAATAGAACTAAAAACCAATAGAAATTAAGGATATCTTAAAAAGACTCCCATGTTGTGAAATGACATGGCCAACGATATCCATCCCAACCCTCTTTGTGCAGAGTGGACACACCTGAAAAAACAATATTAATATTATGGTGAGAACTGAGACCAAACTTCATAAACTTGATGGTGTCATTAAAATTTTCATACAGAAAACAAGACAGGTAGAAGTAGACGACTTGCCAGAGGGAATGCGGGGGTCCTCTGTCACATACATTATACATAAGATGAAATGTACTAATAACAATTAATAGTACATTCAATCATAGACTGTAATAAAGACTGATTAAATAATAAAATGACATCAAACAAAACACCATAGAGACATCAAATATTGCAATTCATCACTTACTCTACACTTTCAATCCCTGCCACATACAACTTCTTACGGAAACGTTTAATTTGAAAATCACATACATTGTTAACAAAAATGACCCAGTGTAGTTAACACAAAACGTGTTGCAAATTGAAGAAATCTAACCTTATAATTCACATTATTGATCAAACATCATAACATTTATTCTAGCAGGTTCCTATGTTAAATCGCGATATCCAATTCACTGCCACCTAAGACTTGAATAGCAGAAACCGGAAATATGATAATAAATGTTATGATGTTTGATCAATAATGTGAATTAGGTTAGATTTCTTCAATTTGCAATACGTTTTATCATCAAAGGGATCTTTGATAACAAAAAGATGATAATCAACAAAAAAAAAAGACCATTTTCAGATTAATACAAATGGGAATTTGATAAAAAATATATTACAGATCGGCCATACCGCGTTCTTAACTTCCACCGGATGCTCCTCGTCGACATGGCAATAGAGACCTACAATATCAAAATCCTCAGCACAAAAAGGACACAAAAACTCAGCCCTAGCATTTTCCTCTTCACTTTCTTCATGATTTTCCAGAAACACGCCTGCACCGAACAAAACAATTATCAAACAACAAGAAAATTTACCAATCTGACTCTCATTTTCCCGCGGATTCACGGAAAACATAAATTTAAAATTTAAAAAAAAATACAAACGCACCCGATCGAGATCGGTATCGTCGCGAAGATGTAACTGAAAACCGAGCATTCCATGAGTCAGATTCCATATAATTAAGTTAGTTTTTTCTTCAAATCCTTAAAGATAAAATTACGATCGCGATCGCGGTTAAAATTACAGAGGAAATCCAGAATTCAAAGGGGAAAATTGACCCTAGAAATATGGAAGGAAAAAATGCAACGACGAAGGAACATGGAAATTACGCGACGGAGAGAGTATCAAATGACTCTCTACCCACCCTCCTGGCAACGATGCGACTTTGAGACGAAGTTTTTGCATTTTGGTCCTTTATTTTCTTACTATTTGCAAAAATATTCCCCACCTACCAACTATGCAAGTTGATGCCAGCCAGAGATTAAAAACCACTAGTTCTCTATTTGTGATTAATTTCAATTTTCAACTTCTCTGCTTAATCAGCATAGCTTTAACTCTTATTTTCATTGTATAATAATTCCCTCTCTTGAATTAATATAATATCTATAAAAAAATTATAATTTTCATAATTTATGTCTCTTGAAATATTAAGTTTTTTTTTTATTGTTAAGAGTAGGGATTGAACAATTTTCTTATGGGTGAAGTTATATGTGTTAATTAATGAATTATGTTTAGGTTGAAATATTAAGTTCATCTGAAGGTAAAAAAAATTCAAATAAATAATTGAATTAAATTATTTTTTGCATGACCTTAGTTCAATTTTTTTTTTAAATTCACGATATTAAAACGTGTTAGGAGAATGAATAGCATGGGGTTGATAAATCGAAACCATGTGTGTTCATAAATGATCTCTCTAACCTTTTTTAAACAATATATCAATTAATAAGATCGAGATCGTCACTTAGATAATTCAGCTTGACAATGAGTTCTAATATTTAATGATGTGAGGATGATATTTGATCCATAATAATTCAAATTCAGGGATATAAGAGGTCAATGATAAGATAGAAAATATAATGGGTAAAATATCATTTTGATCCTAGAACTTTCACTCATATTTCATTTTCGTCCCTAAACTTTTATAAGTTACATTTTTAGTCCCTAAACTTTACGATTCGTTCCATTTTGGTCATTCTATTCTTTGTTTTTCCGTCTAAGACACTAATGAAGGGTTTATGTGACGTGTAATTAATGATATGACATTATAGAAATATATCGTAAGATTAAATAACATATAAAAATGAATATAGAATGAGAATCTAATCTTTTTTTTCTTAATTTCAGTCTTAAACCTCAGTTTATGTTTGCTTTTCCACGTCGTTTAACTTTATTATATACTTATATAATGTCACATTATCAATTAAATGTCACATAAGTTATCTGATAATGTCGTAGATGAAAAAATATAGATATAAGGACTAAAACGAAACGAATCGTAAAGTTCAAGGATAAAAAATGTAACTTTTATGAGTGTAAAAATGAATATGAAACTTGAGTAAAAGTTCATGGACAAAAATAGTATTTTACCTAAATAGAATCCTCGTCAATATGTACAAAAAATAATTCGAGAAAATGAACTCTCCCTCGTCTCCAGGTCATTTGGAACCAGGATTAGAGTCGCACTGATTTTTAGCCTTTCTAACTTGAATACATGGATTAAAATCAAGAAAAAAAAAAAAAATATACAATAAATTAAAAGGTGAGAGAAAGAAAATAATTTGAAATTTAAAACTTAAGAAAAATTATTGCTAATAACACTTTTCTCAGTCCTATTTTTAAAAATAATAAAAGTTTGATTCATTATAAAAAAAATAACCATTTTTTCTTTCAATAATTAATAAATTGTTTTTATAAATTTATGTTTTTTTTTCTCTTGTATTATTAAATGGTCAATTTTATTATATAATAAAAATTTTATTTTTTAAAAATTAAAAAAAATTACTATTTTTAAAATTTACAATTTAAAAAATATCAGTTATGAAAAAAACACCCATGCTTAAAAAAGAAAGTCAAGACCGTGGATTAATATCTGGAAAATATTTGCCTCTTGACCGGCATACATGTTTCAATTTTATTGGATCAAATTTATTAATGGATAATAAATATTTTCTTTAATAAATATAAATGACCCACAACATGTTTTATTTAATTAGAATGTGACAAAAAAAAATTAAGAGGAGTGGTTTTAAGCATTTGGTTGGAGAAGGATCAAGAAAAAATTCGTGACAAAGAAACTTCGAGAGAAGAAGTGTTTGATATTGCTCTCCGTAGTGGCGTGTTTTGGTACTCTTTAACTAAAACTTATGTAATTACTCTCCTTCTATTATATATGAGAATTGGATTATTTTTTTCTTTTGTAAGGTTTAATTGTTGATTTTCACCTTTTCATTGAAAACATCTCCTTCTTAAAAATATATAAATTCCTTCCCGCAGTTGCCTGCAAGATAAGAATCTATTTTTGTTTTTCAAATTTTAGAATAATTTTTTTTTAAAAAAAAAATTGATCGTGACATAAATGGAATAGAGAGTTTATTATGTCACCCACAATGGGTTGTATTAAATTTTTGTTAAAAACAGATTATTCGTCAAATTTAGGTTTTTTAGTCTTTTTTTTTTTTTTTTTTTGGGAGAATAGAGAGAGATAGTTTCGTGCAAACCCAGGGAATATACGGTTCAGTATTGCTCTACCTTTATCAGAGTCCTTACTTTTGTTTTTTCGCAATGCAAAAAGCAAGCAAGTTGTTTAAGACTTGGCATAAGAAAAACAAAATTATATATATTATTTTATGATAATTAAATCAATTTTCAAGACTCCAACAATAAAAAAAGTTACGTTGACATCAATTGAAATATGTTTGTTTGTATTTGATTTATAGGTATCTGTCTTTCATTAATTAACTTGATTTAATAATATCTTCTATTATAATATATTTTTTTTATAGAACTTCAACAGAAGTGTTTCCATTGAAATTCATACCTCGTGAATTTATTTTTATTCTTAAAAAAAGTTATTAATTTTTGAATAATTTTAAAAGTCACTCATTTTAAATACAATGCACTAATTGAAAGTACGTAAGAGGATGAATGATGAATTTATTGGTTAACATATTTCTTCTCTTAAACAACATTTTGATATTTTTTATTTTAAAAAAACATAGTAAAACATATATATTTTTGAAAAAATTTCTCTACAATTTTAAATTAATATTAATGGACATACTAAACTATGAACTTAAGCAATTAATTTATATGTTTATAATAAATAGACAAATCATCCATTATTTATTAATAATTCATAAAAACACATTTATATAAAATTTTATAAATTATCAATTGCCTTTCAAATATACAATATGAAAACCCTTAAGACACGTGTAACACACATATTGATGAACTAGTTTTATTAAACTATTGAATCCTTCGAAATGGTAAAAAGAAAAGAAAACTTAAAAGGGTGGAGTAAACTTTTTTACCACCAATTCATTTATCGGTCCTTCACTTAGGATCCGTTTGAAATACATTTTGGAAGTATTTATAAATGTTTTTAAACAAAAAATTGTTTTTATAATCATTAAAAAAACACTTTTAAAAGTTGTCTAAAAACGAACATTTACTACTTTGATAGAGAGAAGAAAATTATTTAAGAAGAGGTAGAGGTGGAAAGGATGGGAGCCAAAGAGATATGTTATAATAGAGGAGGTGGAAATGACAGATGTACGCCGAGGGAAGAACATGTAGATTAGATGAATTGGTCCTAAATACTTTAATGTCAAAAGGCTGTCAGCCATTCGAGTCTCAGTGCAACTTGACGAGTTAGCTTTGAAAGCAATAGCATAAAAAAACCTTACAATTTTATTGTTTTCAATTATCATATTTCCAAATTGACAGTAGACAACCTTCTCAGACCTGCTTGTTGGGTTCTTCACAGGATTCCTTCCCCCCCCACGTGTATTTTATTTTGTCTGAACTTTTCTTTTTAATAGATTAAACCCAACTGGCAAATAGTAACAAGCTTTTTTGCCTTTTGATTTGTTTTGTTATTATTTATTATTTATTGGCTGATGGTCACTCCACAATCTTGAAAGTGGATTGGAACCTCAAATCAAAATTGACCTTCCCCACAATGATAAAAGTAAACAAAACTTAAAAAACATAGTTTAATTAAATGGTTGGTTTGATATCAGTCTCTCTTCCCGTAAAGTCGAGTTTTTGCGTACTTCTCCATCAATTTGATGTTTAATCTAAATTGAAGAATTGTAAAAGGTCCCTCTTTCTTTAATAATTGTATTCAAATCTGTATCGTGTTAAATTCCTGAGGGTGGGAAAAAAAAAGTTGTAGCCTGGAATTGACTGTTAAAAGCAAGGCGTATGTTGGCTCTGTTCTCTGTTTGTAGCGGATAAAGTGGGACTGCACTGAGAGAAAAAAGCAGTAAACAGTTAATTATTTGAGGAAAAAGTTAAGAAGAGAGAGAGATAGGTTCATGTTTTAGTGGGTCCTGTACTACTCAGGAATCCACTCTTCAAGGAGTGACCCACTTTTATGAGTAAAATATTCTTAAATAATTAAGCTATAGCAAAAGATTAAATCCCCCCCCACGAAAACAAATCAATCTTAGAGTTTGAGCTTCAAGCTGAAACAGTAACAAAATTCTGGTCTGATTTGAGGCTCAAGGGACACGAAATTAAACTAGATTTTGATTGTTTTTTGGTACAGCCCATATGGGTTTTGTGAAATTTAATCTGGGTAATCATCACTTGAAGCAGTAGTTCATTGTTTTGTGATTTATTGTTCTGTTTTGCTTGTGGGAATCTGGGTTTTTGTGAAATGGATCTGAGCCATATGAAGGGATCGTCGCAGACACAGAATTCAATTCCTGCTCGGAAAGCGAATGAAATGGTTTCTGATCAGTTTCCGGTGGGTATGCGTGTCCTTGTTGTGGATGATGATCCTACCTGCCTCAGGATCTTGGAAAAGATGCTTCAGAATTGCTGCTACGCCGGTATGTTTTCAATTTCTCTCTCCCTCTTTCTATGTTTTATTTAATGATCTCTTGGTTTTTTTTTTACTTTCTTAGGGTTCATATGATATTACTCTTGTGGTCTGTGAGTTTAATAGTTGACACGATTCAATTTTTGGGGATTATCTCAAGGAAATTTTGATGTTCCCCTCTTTTTATTGCTTCTGACTTCAAGGAATAGATATGTGATGGTTTATAAGTTATTGCACTTTTTTTCTTCTTCTTTTCCAGCTTGTTATTTCTGTTTGATCCAGATCGATTATATTGAAGTCTGTGATTAATATTGCATATGTCAGAAGCTATTTTCTCAGCACTTGTTTCATTTTCTGTTCTTTATCTTCCTGCTTTGCTGCTTTAAAATTATAGATTTACTATCCTATGCTTGGGTTGTATACTGATTTGTCGGTCTCTAGTTTTACAAGAAATTATCGGTATTCAATTTGCTCTTTTGGGGATATAATTGCAGTGACTAAATGCAACCGGGCAGAGATTGCACTGTCCATGCTTCGTGAGGATAAAAATGGGTTCGATATTGTCTTGAGTGACGTTCACATGCCAGACATGGATGGATTCAAACTTCTAGAGCACATTGGACTAGAGATGGACTTGCCTGTTATCAGTAAGTTCCATGTTTTGAATGTTTTATTGGATTTAACAGATACCAACTTAAATAGTTATATGGTCCATACAATTTTGATTTTCCAGACTAATGTTGGAGAAATGTGATTGTACAGTGATGTCAGCAGATGATGGGAAAAATGTTGTGATGAAGGGGGTGATTCATGGAGCTTGTGATTATCTGATCAAACCAGTTCGAATTGAAGCACTAAAGAACATATGGCAGCATGTACTTCGGAAGAAAAAGACTGAATGGAAGGACTTCGAGCATTCTGGTAGCGTAGAAGAGGGAGATCGAGAGCAAAAACCATTTGAAGGTGCAAATTATTCATCTTCGGCAAATGAAGGAAGTTGGAACAGCTCAAAGCGGAAGAGGGATGTGGAAGAAGAACTTGAGGAGATGGATGATACATCCACATTGAAGAAGCCCCGGGTGGTATGGTCAGTTGAGCTCCATCAACAGTTTGTGGCTGCTGTCAATCAGCTAGGCATTGACAGTACGTGTTCTCTCCGATCCCTTTCAATTTTTTTTATGCACCTTCGTCGAACATATGACTGTTGTGCATAGATTTCAGATAAGAGCATATAACTAACAACTGCGTCTCAGAGTAAATAAAATGTAACATTTGTTAATCTGTGTGGTTTTCAAGTTCACTTAAGGCTGTTTTAAATGCCTGACACAGTAAATCTCATAATCAATCTTCACTTGCAAGGAATTAGAAACCAAACTGAAACAATGACATTAATCCAGGGTTATGTTCACCAAAATGCTATTAGCCAAAATCTACATTATTTCCGTAGGTTTTCGTTTTCAATCTTGATTTGAATATGCAGAGGCTGTTCCTAAGAAAATATTGGAGTTGATGAATGTTCCAGGGCTTACTAGAGAAAATGTTGCCAGCCATCTTCAGGTATTAAAACTTCAAAGGCCATGTAGTCTGTCTTTTTTTTTTTTTTTTTTTAAAATCTTTGCTTCGTGATGGTTATCATTAGTATCTTAATTATTTTGTTTGAAGAATTCTCACCGTGCACTTGTTATATAGAAATATCGCTTATATCTTAGAAGACTCAGTGGAGTATCACCACACCAAAGTAATTTGAACAATTCTTTCATGAGCCCTCCAGACGCAACTTTTGGGTCCATGGCATCATTCAATGGCCTTGATCTTCAGACACTCTCAGTCACCGGCCAACTCTCACCTCAAAGTCTTGCTGCTCTCCAAGCAGTAGGACTCGGTAGGTCTACAGCAAAATCTAGCATACCCATGACCCTTGTTGATCAGAAGAACATATTTAGCTTTGAAAATCCAAAGTCGAGGTTTGTTGAGGAGCAGACACGACATCTAAATTGCAGCAAACCATTGAACATGTTTCATGGGATTCCGACAACAATGGAGCCAAGGCAACTCGCCAATATGAACCCTTCCGCACAGGCTCACGGGAACATAAATATGCAACTTAATATCAAGAGTGAACCAGGTGAAAATAAACTAATGCAGATGGAACAACAAGCTGGAGGTCAGATTCTAAATAACACAACCATTAGCCACTTACCCAGAATGCCGTCGACAATACAGCGGCCTATCATATCAAGTGGGGTTATGGGGAAAAATGGGACTGCTCAAGGACCTGTATACAACCCAGTTCCACCTGCATCATTAATGGTGAATTTTCCAATGAACCAAACCACAGAATTGTCAAACAACTATCCACTTTCTAGTAATTCGTCAATATCTACGCTCACATCTACTGGGATTTTCCAAGAAGAGATTAGTTCAAATTTAAAAGTATCAGGAGGATTAATGCGAAGCTATGACGTTTTTAGTGACTTGCATCAGCACCAATACCATGTCTGGGACTCTCAGAACGTAAGCTTGGCCTTTGGTACTCCTCAACATGGGAACTTCATACAGGATAGCCTTGATGTCTCACCCTCAACTTTAGTTCATCATGGTTTTTCTTCAAGCCAAATGAATGGACAAAATCAAAATGCTTCAGTCGTTGGAAATGCTATATTTTCTTTTTCAGAAGCAACTGGACAAGAGAATGCACAACCACAAAGTAATGCTCAAAACTCCCTTCTTGTCAATTCTATGAAGGTTAAGACTCAGAGAATTTCCGATAGCTATCCGACTGGCCTTTTACCTGAAAACTTTGGTCAGGATGAACTTCTTAGTGCCCTCCTGAAACAAGTAAGATTCTTCTCCTTAATATAATTATTTGTTTAATTGGTCCCTCCTTTTCCTTTGGAAATTTAGGACTTGAAATTCACCACAATATTCTTAACTTTAGGTATATTTTTTGTTTTCCAGCAACAAGGAGACGATGGATCGGTTGAAAGTGAGTTCGAATTTAGTGGGTACCACACGGATGATATTTGCGTTTGAAAACTTTCTTGCTTTAGTTCTTCATTTGGCTGCAGCTTCAAATATACATTCTTGTTGTAACTTTTAAATATCGAAATGCTCCCACGGTAGATAGTTCATTCTTCTCAACCGGTCCATTGTTATAGCATGCTCAGCCAGTTGAAACTGGGAATAGGATGATTGGAGTTCAATACAATTCGAAGTTTGCAAGAACTGAAGCGATCTTTATGCAATAAGCACGTGCGTATACATGCAGTTCTTCCTCCAATCTGTTGGAATGGGTGACATTAAAAACAGAGACCGTTTAATTTAGGATGCCTATGAAACTACTGGTTTGTTGTGGGCACATCTCTCGGTCGTCGATGCAAAACTCCATTGCATCTGCAACCTTTTTAGATTTTTCACAACTCTAATTACACCTTAAGAATGATTTTATTTAAACCCCTCAAAGTATATGCCTTTGAAAGTTTCCTATCAAAAAGGAAAAAAAAAAGTCTATAATGTAAATATCCCCTTTGGATAGATTGAAACAGGTGTGCATAATCTTTGATTTGAAATATGATATAAATTCAGGATTCAATATCAGTTTGCATTAGACAACATTGTTGATCATTATTCTCCGTTTTACTATAATGTTTTTTTTTCCTGAAATGGCTGCATGTAGATTCCAAATTATTGATGTGTTTTGCGGGAATCGTAGTCCAATCTCCAGCATTTTTGCTCTCTGCTTTATTATATATCATGCAAGTAAAATTGTCTACTATACTCAAAATCGAAACGAATTACCTGCAACATTGAAGTATATGTAATCGTTTATATATTCTTAACAATATATGGAGCTTATTATTATAATGTGTTTTTCCTTAATCCTTATTAGACTGTATCATATTGCACACAATCCTCCAGCTAGCCACTGCAGATGAATTGGACGGCAGCCAGTCGGGACTCGTCCTCGCAGGATGGCCACACTGATAAGCAGGATTTGAAGTGCCATCAATCCTCCAGTTCCGTGGCGATGTAAGTAGAGAGCTGCTCGGATCTGGCGGCATTTTATAAACTTCCATCAACTCTAAAAAAGGGACCATTCCCATTCCCACAAGGTTTGGGTCATTGGCTTCTGTGAGGAACAAACCATTACCAACGACAAAGATGATTGACCTTCTCTCACAATTCAAAACATTTTGAAAAATTTAGACTTGGATAGTACAAGGCTTCAGGACCAGAAATGCAGGCTGTGGAATCCACAACAGAGGAATAAGCGTAAACCCGTTTCATTGAATTAAGGGTAAAATGCAAAACACGTCCTTGTGGTTTTGGTTCAATGCAAAACACACCCCTGTGGTTTGAAAATAAATATTTATACCCCTGTAGTTTCAAAACTGTGCAAATTGACATCTTCCCGATACACCTTTGATTTTCTTTTAGCCATAACTTTTTCGTTTGAACTCCGATTTGAATGATTCAAGATGTTTTGGAATCCTCGTTTCGAGCTCTATATTATAGTCACTTAAAAACTTAGAAATCATTAGTATATAAAAAGATTTATCATCATCAATATATTAGATCGGGTTGAAGTCGTAAACAATTTTATATACTGATAATTTAGAATTTTTTGTGACTACAACGTAGAATTCAAAACAAGAATTTCAAAACATCTTGAATAATTTAAATTGGAGTTCAAACGAAAAAACTATGACTAAAAGAAAATTAAAGGTGTAGCGGGAAGAGGTCAATTTGCACAGTTTTAAAACTACAAGGGTTAAAATATTTATTTTCAAACCATAGAGGTGTGTTTTGCATTTGACCAAAACTACAGGGGTGTGTTTTGCATTTTATCCTTGAATTAATAAATTCATGTCTTTGCCCTTCCCAGCTGAGCTTCCAGTTCCAGTTTTGGATATGGCCAAGAGGATTATGGATTAATATGGTAACCTGAGCCAAATAACTGGACTCGTATGTTCTAACCAAGTCCAAATATTTAGATTAAATATGTAATTTTGATCCGTTTGACACCGTTTGTAATTAAGTCATGATGTTTAAAAAACTATAATCTAGTCATTTACGTTTTGATTAAATTAAACAATAATCCTTACTGTAATTGATGTCACATGTTCTTTTATTGATTAGCATTGATATTTAACATCTAGATATTAAAAGGGATATTGTATGATTTTTTTCTTTTAATTCGAGCAGATCATATTAATTTTTTTTATAACATAGTCGAGTATAGCTTTATGAACAATCAAATGTTCAGTGTTAAACAATAATCCTTAATGTAATTAAAGATGTGTAACGTCCATTTCTCATTAAAAATATAAAATTGACAATGACTATAATTGAGATTTAATAAAACGTGAGAAACTAAATAAAACTTTTAACCACAATTATAAATTGAGGGTCAGATGAATATTTTAACCCAAATAATAAATTTAGGGTCGGCTTAATTATCAAATTTATATTTCAAACAAGATTTTAGATGACTTTAAAAAAACCAATCAATATATGAGAAACATAAATAACATTTTCACAAACTAAATAGTCAAACTTTTTTTCTCATGAATCGTCCCAACTTGTATAATATATTATGGGGTAGAATTGTTATATAGTTGATTACTCGGGTGAAGTATTCTATTTTCTTTAATATTATCTTATTCGTGTGTCAAGCTACAAATTTATCTATCATATGGAAAACAAAACGTTAGGTCGATTCAATCATTTTCAATAAATTTATATAACAAACAAATAAAAAAATTATTGAATGAGAAACAAAAATGATAAGTGTTTATAATTTTATTTAGTTGAAATAGATTATATTCATATTTTTAATCTTTTACTAAACACGTCTTTATTCCATACACTTTAAATGGATTTTTTCTTCTATAAACCGCACAATTTAAATGATTAATCATTAAAGAAAGTAAAATTTAAACTTTTAAATGCTTCATATACAAATTTATAATCAATACAAACTTATGGCAGTACTACATCATTATTTATCATTTATATTATTTTAATATCGAATACAAATATTAAATTTTGGGCAATTAAAACAATTTTAAAAAAACTGAAATGGCTAAAAATAGAAAAACAATAGTATGAGGACGAGGAAGGTAGTTTATATGGTTAAATACAAATAAGACCTATGGTTTTTGCCAAATGCATGAAGACCCTCTGTAGTTTAAAAATGACAAATCATATTCCTATAGTTCAAAATTATTCCAAAACATATTGAGTCATACAAAACATATTAAATCATCTAAATCAGAGTTCAAACGAATAAATCATGGTTAAAAGAAAATTAATGACGTTGAAGGAGAAAAGTTTCATTTGAATAATTTAGAACTATTGAAGTATGATTTGTCATTTTTAAACCACAAAGGTGTTTATACATTTGACAAAAACCACCGAGATTTTATTTTCATTTTTCCCCATTTTATATTAATTTCAATTTTCATTTGAAAAAAAAAAGTAGTTTAACCTTGCTCAAAAAAAAAAAAAAAAGTAGTTTAACCTAAAAATAATATATTTAATATTATAATATTAATATGATCCAAAACTGTCGAATCGTCGATCTATATAAATCTCTCCAGGCTCCGATCTCTTTAATATCCTCTGTACTTGCCTTCGAAAAAACCCCCAAATTTTGGTTTTAGGATTTTCAATTATTGTTGCCGCTAGGGTTTTTCTTTATTCCAGCGATCTCGTTCATTACGAATTTTTTTCTCAGTTAGTCGTCGATTCTATTTGGATTTTGAATCTATTTATCGAAAGAAGACGAAATTAATCGAAGAATAAGTGAATCATGTCGTTGAGGCCAGGCGCAAGAACCGAGGTTCGTCGGAACCGTTATAAGGTTTCTGTTGATGCTGAAGAAGGTCGTCGAAGAAGAGAGGATAATATGGTTGAGATCCGTAAAAGTAAACGCGAAGAAAGCTTGCAGAAGAAGCGTAGGGAAGGTCTTCAAGCACAACAATTTCCTTCTACCGTTCATACTTCTACTGTCGAGAAAAAGGTACTGTTGCATTTGAATTTCAGTTTTGACCTTCATGTGTTAATTATCTGTTGATATATCGATTGGTTTCGAGGAAATTATATTGGATCTGTGTGTTAGGGATTCAGGAAATTTCGTATCTCAATTTTTCATTGTTGTTTTTGAATCTCTACGGATGATGTGGTTTTTTTTAATAGATTTTGGGTTTTTTTGTTTTTTTTTGGTTTGTTGTGGTTATTATTATTATTATTATTATTTCGTGGTTATAGATTTAGGGGTTATTTTTCTTTTCAGTTTTCATTATTTGAAGAGTTCATTTGATTTTGTTTGCAGTTAGAGAGCCTGCCGTCTATGGTTGCGGGGGTTTGGTCTGATAATAGTAGTTTGCAGCTTGAGGCAACAACCCAGTTTCGGAAATTGCTTTCAATTGGTATATTTGTTTGATTTCTGTATAATAATTTGTATGTTTTTATCCCGTTCTCTTGATGTGGAAGTTAACTGCTATTTAATCGGTGACCCATATTTGTAATTTTTTTAGAACGTAGCCCACCAATTGAGGAAGTAATTCAATCTGGAGTTGTTCCACGCTTTGTTGAATTTCTCGTTAGGGAGGACTTTCCTCAACTTCAGGTTTTAATTCCCATTCCTGCTAACTTCAACTACTCTAGTTTTTTTTTTTTATAATTATTTACATTAGCTTTATTATTACAATTGCAATTATTGTTATGGTTATTGTTTTGTTCTGATTATATAAATGCGTGCGTCATTGTAAGTTTGAGGCTGCTTGGGCTCTCACGAACATAGCATCTGGAACCTCAGAACACACTAAGGTGGTTATTGATCATGGTGCAGTACCTATTTTTGTTAAGCTACTTGGGTCTCCTAGTGATGATGTTCGAGAGCAGGTATAACTTAGAACTTGCTCAAAACCTGTTTTTATATCATGCGTTGTCTGTCTTGTGATATGGAACTGTTTGTAAGACGCTATTGTTAAATGTGTAGGCTGTATGGGCCTTGGGAAACGTTGCTGGTGATTCACCTAGATGCCGTGATCTTGTCCTCAGCAATGGAGCTTTGATTCCACTTCTTTCTCAGTTGAATGAACATGCTAAACTTTCCATGTTGAGAAATGCAACCTGGACACTTTCAAACTTCTGCAGGGGCAAGCCACAACCTCCATTTGAACAGGTGGTTTTTTTCATTCTGGTGAAGTTTGAGACTTAAAAATGCCCTGCCCTTTACCTCTTTACATATTATTTGCTTTGAATTTCTTCTTTAATAGGTGAAGCCAGCACTTCCAGCTCTTGAGCGTTTGGTTCACTCAAATGATGAAGAAGTCCTTACAGATGCCTGCTGGGCTCTCTCGTATCTATCAGATGGTACCAATGATAAAATCCAAGCAGTGATTGAGGCAGGGGTTTGTGGACGACTTGTACAGCTCCTTTTGTAAGCATATGTTTTGTACATTTGTGTTTATCTTTCTGACTATGTTCCCCCTTTTCACTTTTCTTACAATCAACATTTGTTAAATGTTATTTCAGACATCCTTCCCCATCAGTCCTCATTCCTGCCCTTCGCACAGTTGGGAATATTGTAACCGGAGATGACATTCAAACCCAGGTACAGTTGAATATTTTTATGTTCATTAGTTTTTAACTCATTTTCATTTGCGATGGATTCATGACCTAGGTCATATCATTATATTTTTATATCATTGATTGATGTTTTCAAAAGAATTTGTTTTTTTTTGGATTTTAAACTTGACTTATATTATCAAGCAGTCATTGACTCATCCGGTGCGCCACAAATGCTGAACGTATAAATTAAGTTTCTATTAATGTAGTCACACAATGCGAATTAAATTCTCAAGCTGAGAGTCTACGTGTTTTGCTTGTTATTGTACTAGAGCAGTTTCAAATTGATTAAGGAAAAACCTTTAATTATGATGACTTGATAAATTCTCATACCTTGTATATGTTTCTTGATTGTACTATTCTTATAACTTTATCTGTTTTTGGGTTGCTTTCTATCCAATGTGTTTTGATTTTGATGACCACTTCTTTTCATCAGTGTATAATTAATGACGGTGCACTTCCATGCCTTCTGAGCTTGTTGACGCACAATCATAAAAAGAGTATCAAGAAGGAAGCTTGCTGGACCATATCCAACATTACTGCCGGAATCAAGGAACAGATACAAGTAAGTGATAGAATTTTAGGAAGTTTATGTTTGGCAATATCAACCATGGAAGTTAAAAAAAACCATTTAAATACCGATACCAATACCAAGAGCTGGAAAGGACGTTTTTGTGGTGTATTCTGTTTTGTAGTTTGCTTACAGTTTTAAATGTGGTTATGTCAACTGCTAAAGTCTCTGTCCAGTTATTACTGATTAATCCGTTGAATATAAATTAACCTTAGATTCGCATGTCTTCATAATGCAGGCTGTCATTGAAGCTGGTTTAATACCTCCACTAGTTAATTTGCTTCAAAATGCTGAGTTTGATATAAAGAAAGAGGCTGCATGGGCAATTTCAAATGCAACATCTGGTGGTACTCACGAGCAAATTAAGTATGTCATGCAGCATGCTAGGTGTTTCTTTCTCCCCTGGGAGTTTTCTTCTTTGATTGACCTTCTCTTTTCCTTCTGTAGGTACCTTGTTGATCAAGGGTGCATCAAACCATTGTGTGATCTTCTTGTATGCCCAGATCCAAGGATTGTTACGGTCTGTTTAGAGGGGTTAGAGAACATTTTGAAAGTTGGAGAAGCCGAAAAGAGTCTGGGTAGCAGTGGAGATGTTAACTTGTATGCGCAGTTGATTGATGATGCTGAGGGTTTAGAAAAAATTGAAAACCTCCAGAGTCACGACAACAACGAAATTTACGAAAAGGCTGTTAAGATACTCGAGACATATTGGTTGGAGGAAGATGATGAGACATTGGCCACAACTGATGCTGGAGCCCAGCCTGGTTTCCGCTTCGGTGGGAATGAGCTTCCAGTTCCTTCTGGTGGATTCAACTTTAGTTGAAGCTTGAAGGTATGCAAGTCCATTTTTCTTTGTCGCATCAATTTTTGAAGCTTTGAAAGGCTGAGCTAGATGTGATAATATTTTTTCCATTTCAATTTTGGCCCAACCTTTTCAGGGGTTTTGATGATAAAGGGAAAGTACATGTCTTGGCTCACTAAGCTATATGTTGGAGTCAATTGGATTCAAGTTGGGTCTAATCTGGCATCTGATGTCGAGTTTTTAGTCTGGTCTGGTCGGGTCCAGTTTACATTGTGTTAAAGGAGATGCTAAGGGGGGTCACGGGTCAGGTCAACTACTATGGCCAACGCCGCCAAACATCAAGGGGTCGGGAGGGAGGTGAAGGTCGATTTGGCGGGAAGACGTAGTAGTTTCAGTAGCAGTATCATCTTCTGTGTTCAGAATATCTGCTTCGTATCATGTCATAATAATATGCCTAAGTGTGGGCATATGGTTGCATAAGCATTTGATTTGTCAGTCGGGGTGGGGTGGGTCTGATGTGCTAGCAGAAGGGTGTTTTTCCCAATGCGGCATTGAGTCTGTTATATTTCTTTTGGTTTTTTTTAACCATTAGGTCATTCGTCATTGTTGTTTTTATTGCCAATTGCTTGAGTCGGGATTTGTTTTGACTTGCTGAGTGAATATATAGTATTTATTATAAGCTTATTTTGTTTATTTGAAGTAAAGAAATTGGTGTGTTTTTTTTGGTAAGACTAAGAATACCTTGTTGATTATCATACTTTTATTTTGCCTTTACTTTGTTGATATGGTTATATTCATTTTGGCCGTTGTTCTTCTCTTTTCTTTTTGTAAAAGCTTCTGCTTATTCCAATTAGGGTCCGTTTGGTATAGCTTCTCTTAAAAAAGTTGTGTTGATCATTTTAAAAATACTAATGAAGTGTTTCATATAAAAACACTTTAAGTGAAATACTTGTTACTAAACACTTTTAGAAGAATCACAAATCAAGTATTTTATCCAAAAACACCTTTTAGTATACTTAGTGTACTTGATTTTTCACTACAGTGTATTCTATTGGATACCATATCGTGGATTCACTTGGTTCTTAGAGTGAGGCTCATGTTGCTGCTGGCCCCTCTTTTTATTGGGCTGAAATTCCATCGGCCCTTTACAACCATTTGGGCCAACTGTAAATACGTATGTTTAAGGATAATTTTTATAACTACCTCTTTAACAATTTAAGCTATCAAAAATACATTAGAAGTTTTAAAACTACCCTAAAGTTGATTAGTGGCTGATGACTAATTGGTGCAACGACAAGTGAAAAATGTCAATTAAGGGTTAAAAATAAACTAAAATTTAATGTGAATATCCAACTGCAAATACATATGTTTGTCATTGTTATTTTAAAAGTTTTGATTTCATATTTTAATATATCAATATTTTCAAGTAGATATTTGTTCCATAACATGGTTAAAAAAAATGCAACAAACTGTAATGTGGCTTATAATATAAAAAGGTGCTTGTGAAAAAATTAGGGGTGAACATGGGGCGGGGTCGGGAAAGTGACACCCCGACCCCGCCCCATTTAAAATTTACCTCGACCCCACCCCATTTAACAATCGGGGTCGGGGTATAAACGGGGTACCCCGATTAAAAAAAAAACTCTAATCTAATTCTAACAAAGAAAAAACAAATAGAATACAAGCCCACAAGGGCGGGGTGGTAGCGGCGTTCGACGGCAGGTTCAGTTCAGCCATAGCCAAGGATTTGAAAGAAAAAAAAAGAACAATATGCACTTATGCAGCAGCAGCGTTCATGACTAAAAGAAAAGGAAAGAAAGAAGAAAAGAAAGAAAAGAAAAGAAAAGAAAGAAAGAGAAGAAAAGGAAAAAGAAAAGGAAAAAAGAAAGGGAAGGGAAGGGCAGTGGCAGTGAGCAGCAGGGGAAGTTTTTATTTTTTTAAATAATAATCGGGGTCGGGGCCCCGATGGGGTCAAATCCCATCACCCCGACCCTGCCCCGTTTAATAAACGGGGTATATTTTCTCACCCCGACCCCGATTACACACTTAATTGGGGTGGGGCGGGTTCACGGGGTGCCGGGGTGTTTGTTCACCCCTAGAAAAAACTACGCGGGTGTTTAGTAATGTCGTTTAAGTCATGTGATTTAGAGTTATTAAACCCACATAATAAATTTAGATTATATTAACGAAGTGAAACTAACCAAATCTCAACTTCAACCTCTCTAGCACTAAACAAGTAAAGTAAAGGACAAAAGGAATTTGAATTGGCGGCCTCCTGTATTTTCTAACAAGTTGTAATGTGGCTTACAATTAGGGATGGCAAAATTCCCCGTGGGTTAGAGGCCCCGCGGGGCCCCGACCCTATAGGGGCGGGGAATCCATGTTTTATAGGGTTAGGGTGAGACATTCCCCCCGATTTGTTATAGGGTAAGGGTATGGGAATACATCCCCGTTCCCGACCCCGAACCCGATTTTTAAAGAATATCTTATATATTTTGTTTACTTTTATCTTTATTTATTGAAAAATATATGTGAAATATGATTATATTAACTAATACAATATAAAATGGTTAGTATTATGTTTTTTTTTTCTTAAAAATATATATTTTAAATGTATATTTTATTTTTATATTTCATTTGTAAATAAGAAATAAAATGTAAAACCGGGAATTTTCCCCGCGGGGAACCCAATCCCCTAATGGGGAATCCCCGACCCCGACCCCGATATTTTTTATTAGGGGATATGGTAGGGTATGGGGATTAAAAATCCCCGCGGGTTAGGGGATAAGAAGTGCATCCCCGATCCCGCCCCGCCCCGTTGCCATCCCTACTTACAATATAAAAAGGCACTTGTGAAAAAACTACGCAGGTATTTGGTAAGAGATCTCGCCTAAATCATGTGAATTAACTGTAATTTTTTTTTATCACCAAGTCACTTTATTGGTGATTATATTTTATATTATTTTAACTTATAAATTAGATTACTTATTTATTTTTTTTAAATATTGAAACCAAAGTTATTAAACCCACGTAAAAAATTTAGATCATATTAAAGAAGTGAAACTCATCAAATCCCAACTTCAACCTATCTACCAAACAACCCTAAACAAGTAAAGTAAAGGACAAAGGGAATTTAAATTGGCGCCCTCCTGTATTTTCTAAAATTTTGAGGTCACTTTTGCAATGTTTAATTTTGGCGGGTGGGTGTGGTGTTCAGGTAGAAGGGGGGGTATTTACGTCATTTGGCAAAAATATTATATTTGATATCCATCGATGGCTAGGGTTTCTTCTCCACTGTCGTATGTATCGAATCGATTCGGGTGTTTATTAACTCGGTTTTTTCGACTGCGGCTCGGCTGTCGGTTCGATTCTTCTTCCTCCTCCTCCTCCTCCTCTCTCACTCACTCTCTGCTTCCCTTTTTCGTCTCCCAGATTTCGATTACCTCCATTTTCATTTTCTTCATAATCTTCTCTCTTCTTCCTTTCCGTTGATTTTACACTGAATTTGTTTGTTTCTCTGTTTAAGCTTTTCTCCAACTCTCTCTAATTCAAAATTAGGTCTCTTTTCCCTCCTTTCTCTTTCCATTTCTTCGATTTTTCTTAGCCTTATTTTATCTCAGATCTCTCGAATTTGAATTTTCTAATCTTAAATGATGGATCCGATTGAGGAAGTAAGTGATCAGGATCATGATCGTTTACCTTTATTTTTTCAGTAAATATTTCTTATTCCTGATCTTGAAATGACAAAAAAAAAGTACTGATCAGAATGTAATGTGCTTGATTTCAGGGATCGGAGTTCAAGGAATCGATCGGAAAATCTCCGGTGGCGTCGTCGGAAAATGAGCAGAATAAGAAAACCTGTGCCGATTGCGGAACCTCGAAAACTCCTCTTTGGCGAGGAGGTCCAGCTGGCCCTAAGGTGATTGATTCATCTCTTTTTTTTTTCCCTCTTGATTTAGATCATATTTCCGATATTCGATTTTAATGTTTCTTTTTACAGTCGCTGTGCAATGCTTGTGGAATCAGAAGCAGGAAGAAGAGAAGATCGATTCTAGGGTTTAACAAAAGGGGTGAAATTGAGAGAGAGATTAAGAGTAGCAGTAATAGAAGCGTTAATGGCGTTAGGAATAGGAATAATTCGAAGATAGGTGATAGCTTGAAATGGAGATTAATGGGTTTTGGTAGACAAGAGTTGATGCAAAGAAGGCAATTGGGAGAGGAAGAACAAGCTGCTGTTTTATTGATGGCTTTATCATATGGATCTGTATATGCTTGAAAATGATATTAATGGAGTTAGTTTTTTTGGTTCATTATTGTTAATTTTTTTCTAACCATATTTGTAATGTAGAATTCAGCTTATCTAGTCAGATTTTTTCCTTTTTTTTAAATCTCTAGTGTCCGGGTCATATTGCGTCACTGAACAACCACACGACCCTTATACTTGACGATTCGTTTAGGAATTACCTTTGTTTTTATTTTTTTTAAAAAGAAGAAAGGGAAGTTGCTTTTGGGGTCAATGTTGACTAACAGCTGAAGAAGTCAAATTGTGAAACAAGGGTAATGATGAGTTAAGGATATTCTTTATTTTATTTGTGTTTTGAATTCTTCTTTACAAAAAAAGTGGACAAATAAATGTTTATTTTTATTACATAAGATGTGATTCGTGATTGACTAAAATTGGTCATAGCTTACTTAATTTTAGGACTTAAAGTCGGTTGGTTGCTGTCTCATTAGTCAAATTAATTTGTTATGTTTGACATAGAATTATATTGACATAAAGTTTGATCTATTTTTCAAACAAAAGTAAGTTTCTTTTTAAATAAATTGAATTAGAAAGAGATTAATTGATAAAAGAAAATAAAAATCAAAAGTAAAACTTAAAGGGATTATAATTTTATCCCACAATTAGAGTGTATTTTTATTCTTTTTAAAAATATATCTAAAGATTCGTTTATTTAATGAATTCTCAGATTACACTGTAAAAGAAAATTCTTCAATATATCTAAAAATTAAAGGGATTATAGTTTTGCTAATTTAAAATGTCTAAAATTTTATTTTCTTAAAAAAAAGACAGCTAAATTCGGACTGTCTTCCAACCCAATTCATGGATAGCTACTCCTCCAAATGGTGGGATGAGATCCATTCGATAGAAATTCATTTCTGTAAATTTACTTTTTGAGATTAAATTTATACTCACGAAACAAGTTAAAATAAATTTAATTGAATAAAAAATAAATTTGAGTTATCACTTAAGTTAAAATTATTTCAGCATTTTTCAAAGAAGATCAACTTTTATTTTAAAATACTAGAACTAAACACTTTCGATTCATAAAAAATATAATATTTAAATTCTCCTAAATTCATCAGATCATGATAGAGAGGAAAGTGGTGGAATTCAGGAATATGATTAGAGTAATCATTTTCATAATTTTTTTTTAAATAAAAGAAATCAGAGAAATGAAATATGATTAGAGTCATCAATCAATCAAGAAGTAATCAAACTTTGATCACATGCGAATTTTAAGCCATCAAATTCATAATTGAGAAGACAATATATATTAAAAGGCAGACAGTAAAAAAGAAAGGTTTGTCTTGTTTTCCTAAAATCTATGCAACAAAAAAAACAGTAACACAAAAAATTGGAATTATCGTACGTACCCTCTTGTTTAATTAATCTGTCTAATTATATCCATATTTTCCCCTTCCTTCTTTCCGTCGACCATTTGTCTTTATAAACACCGTCAATGGCTGTTCCGCCCTCGAAGCAAGGTTTCAACGTTTCTGTCATTATTACCACGTGAGTCTTAACGGCAAGTGTTCTCTGTCCATGTCCTGTCCCTAACTTCTGCAAACTCCTCTCTCTTATCCATTACTCTGTCCCTTTCTTCTTTTATTTTTTTTACCTACTCATTCCCCCCATCCCATTGTAGTGTATTGTTTGAGTAACAAAATCACTGATTTATAAAATGTATATGTAGTGTCTGATTACAATTTAATTCTATTTGAAGAAAAAAGAAATTGAAAGCAATTCAATTCAATACTGACGCAGTGTCCTATTTTTTTAATAATCGTGAGCTTTCATCTCAAAACCGGTTGATCATGAGGGGAGTAATTCTGAGACTTTATAAACATTGTTAAGTTTTTTCATGATGTGAAATCTTAATAGCCATCAATGCACTTCAACAATCATGTAAGTAACCGTGAAAAGTTTTAGATTTTGGGTAGAGTAAGGTAAGTTTCAGTTCCCTTTATGTTTTGAATGAGATTTTTATTAAATGTATGTATTAAATATGTTAAATCCCCACTAGACTTAAAACTTTAAGCTAATGGATAATATTAAATTTAATCATACATCTCAATATTTCTCCTTGCATGTGGGCTGAGTTCAAATTCATTACTTCCTGCTCTAATATCATATTAAATATGTTAAATGACCACTAGACTCAAAAGTTTAAGTTAATGAACGAGAGTAAATTTAATTATATATATATATATATATATATATATATATGAGGATGTGTTAGGTCGGGTAGCCATAACGTGTCTATGTAGCTCGAGCATGTATTTGGTTCTCTGCATTATATCTCCTTCTCTAGTTGAATAAATGACCACGTGTGCAGTTTTTTTTTTAAAAAAAAGACCACGTGTGGAGTGAATCTTCCAATCCATAGATTCTTAACACGAGTTATCTAATTCTAAAATTTCAGTGTCAAAAACTTTGCCGTATTTGTTTTCTTTTTTAAATTCGAAGAATCTCTTTCGTTGATTTAAATGACCAATATCTAGAGATAGCCTCTCATAATAGCTTAAAATTAAATATCATTCCCCCTCTATATTTTATCATTTATTTCTTTTTGAGTTATATATATATATATAAATTAATTAATTAAACGTTAAATTTATTCTTTAAAAAAAATTATTACTTCAAATTGGAGAAGGAAACACTCAAACCTTTGACTTCTCAAATAAATAGAACAAATAACCAGTTGAATCATGCTCATATTGGAATCAAATTTTGTTCTCGATCAAGTAATGCAGAATAAATGATGATGCATAAGATTAGAGATAATTGTCAAGTTGGCTAGATTTCATAATTGTTGACAATGGGCCGATATTGAAAGCGAGCCCGACCATCTATCACTTAATGGGCTTTGATATGAACTCTTTAGAGGGCCGGCTTTTGAGCCCATTTCAGTTGAATCTGGGCCATGCTTAAGACATTTCTGTGAACAATGCTAGAACTAGAATATAGAGATGACTGACGATAATAATGTAGTTTAGCATTAGATAATAAAACTAATGTTTTAGACACAGATATTCCATTATTAGTCTAATTGAATGTCTTCAGTTGGAAGAATAGATTAATTTTTAGTTGAAACTTTGGATAAACAAACAATTTTCAATCCCCAATTTTGAAGACAATGCAATCCAAATATCAAACTGGGAAACGAAATAAACAAACAAAGGTAAAATCCACTTTTCAAAAGTGAATGAGAAAAAAGCCTGTAAGAAAATGACATTTGAATTCAACCATGATATAATCATGAATATTAAGTGATGTCTCATTCATTTGGTACAAAATTCAAATCATTCAAACCCTTCCATTAATTTTGTTTTTAGTTTTGCCAATAGTTCACTAGTTTAGCTACTCAATCTCTTCTCATGAGAGATTAAATGTTCGAGTCTATTCTTCTCAATTTGATATAATTAATATTATTTTTTAACCTAGTTTCTCACTCCCTAATTTAGTTAAATTTCATTATAAAAAATTAGATTACAGAATAAATAAAATAAACAAGCTTCATATTAAAATCATAATCATTATACACTAAAATTTAAAATTTATCTGGAAAATCAAACAAAAATGTCAGAGATGATACGGTCATAGATTACTCCATTAAACAAAGGAATGGTAGAAGGAAAGAGGGTAAAAAGATTAGCAAAGGATATGGATTGAATTTCCTACAAAAAAATGGGACAACCCTTGATAAGTTAAAAAAAGAGGTTGCTTTTCTTTACTTTATTGGGAAACAAGTTTTATTGGGATGAAAAGAAAAACTAATTTTCATTGCTATGTTTGATTGCATTAGTGTACGGACACCATAAATTATTTTCTAAACACAAATAATGGTATTGAGTTGAATTCCTTGGAAAATATACTCATTTAGAAAGCAATTGTGAATGGCCATGAAAGCTACTTAACAACAACATTGAGCATGTATTATTGAGAATCACGAAGCTTTTTTCTTGGACTAAATGGCTTGAAACTTTAGGTGTCCCTCTATGACATTTTAAAGTTGTCATAATGATAATATAATGCCCCACTACAATTTTCAAGTTCTTTTTCCATTCCATATTTGAACATTTAGCTAATTTGATGTGCGAGTTTGAGAAATTTGCGTCTGTATAGTTTGGAGTTGTGAAGTCTGTATTTTGATGTATGAATTTATACCATGTTGATGAATAAAAGTCTGTAAATTATTATACTATAATAAACCCACGAAAAATCTATTAATTTTAAAAGTAAAATGATCTACTGTAGAAAAAAAATAGATTTTATGAAATAGACAAATTTTATTGCCTCAAATATCTATATTCTCATATATAAAACTATTTTAAAACGTGATTCTCAAATAACCTAGTGGAGTTCTATTCCCAAATTGTCTTAGTTTTTTCCAAATCAATTTTGAAATGTTGGCTAATTAAGCCCAAAAGTATACGTGTACACAAGTCTAGGTATAGTGTGTTGTGCTTTTCTTATAATCTTATAAGATAATCTATAGGGTAAAATACCATTTTGGTCCTGAACTTTCACTCCAGTTTCGTTTTCGTCTCTGAACTTTAAAAAATGACCGATTTTGTCCTTGAACTTTCCAAATCGTTTCGTTTTCGTCCTTCCGTCCATTTTTCCGTCTTGGTATTAACAGAGGCTGATGTGACTTTTTTAACAATATTTTAATATATTTTTTATTTTATTATAATTTTAAATGGTTATGTGTCAATTTTTTTTATTCTCTCTCCTCCATTAATTCTCTCTCTCTCTTCCCTCTCTCTCATCCTCATTTCTCTCTATCTGCTCTATCGTCTTCTTCGTGAACAATCCCCATCAAGAGGACTTCAAATCGTGAAGAGGGAAAAATCTTAGAGAGTGAGGAATGATTCAAATCGTGAAGAGGAAGAAGAAAGGGAGACCATCAACTACCCAGATCTAGCGCTTCAACCCAATTAGAAAAGATACAATTACTTTTCCTGGACATTATCCTGTTTGAGATTTTCAAGATTCTCAACACATGTTTTCAATTTTGATTTAACAACTTCATTTTTCTCAATCTCGAACAAATGAAGAAGCTCGGTTTTGATACCGATGTTTGTTCGATGGACAGATGGCTCACTGTACAGCTTGATGATTTCCAGTAGGCATTCTGAGGCATTGATATGAACCTAGATTTGGAAGTAAATAAGCCTTTAATAATGAACGCATAGAAACGAGGCGTGATATGAACAATTAATCCATGACATATGAAAACTCCAAAAGGCAACTGTTGCAAAATGGACATAAAAATGAATTTTATGTTACCCTGTTCAATGAATATGAAAATCCAAAGCTTGAGCCCTAAGTTCAAATTAACATTCCAATATTTTCAAATCCAAATCTACTGTCTTTTTGTCCCAAGGATATCATAGCAGTCAAACAATTATTAACTCAAGAAGCTCGGTGTTCAGCCATTGATCATTGAATTGGGTTGAAGCGGCAGATCTGGGTGGTTGACGATGTTGTACCTCTTCAATGGTCTCCCTTTCTTCTTCCCCTTCACGATCTAAATCATCCCTCACTCTCTAAGATTTTTCCCTCTTCATGATTTGAAGTCCTCTTGATGGGGATGGTTCACGAAGAAGACGATAGAGCAGACAGAAAGAAATGAGGATGAGAGAGAGGGAAGAGAGAGAGAATTAATGGAGGACAGAGAATAAAAAAATTGACACATAACCATTTAAAATTATAATAAAATAAAAAATATATTAAAATATTGTTAAAAAACCACGTCAGCCTCTGTTAATGACCCAGACGGAAAAATGAACGGAAGGACGAAAACGAAACGGTTTGGAAAGTTCAGGGACGAAATCGGTCATTTTTGAAAGTTCAGGGACGAAAACGAAACTGGAGTGAAAGTTCAGGGACCAAAATGATATTTTACCCTAATCTATATCTACTTAATCTCAAGGGAGTGATTGAGAATGGGTAGTTGACCTTGCCCTCTAAAAAACAAACAATATTGCAAAGGGAAAGGGGGCCATATGGCTTCATCCTTTGCTTCACAATAGTGATGAGCAAAAATATGTCACATTTAATGGTTATAAAATTAGTGGACCATCTCCTTCTCTATCTCTATGTGTTGTGTTTGTGATTTGGCCATCTCTTTCAGTGTTACATATTCTACATACACAGATGTTACCTAATATGAACTCAAATTCTTAATAAGTTTTATTTAATGGCAAACTTAATTATGGAAAGAATCCTTAATCATGGAGAGGGATCCTTTATTTCAATTGAGTCTTGATATATATGATCTTATCTCAAGAATATTTCTTCCCCGTCAACTATACCACGCAACGTTACACGTTCTATAGTTCATTTATTATTAGTCTTTTGTCGGAATTTTCTGAAATTATATTATAACTGGATTAATAAAAACTAGTTGGTTTGACGTACTCATCAAGAAATCAATAAACAAAATCGTCATCCTAGTTGTATTATTTATGATTTTTTATTGGTTAGATCAAAACTAAAAATTGGCCTTGAAAAGCAAGAAGTGTGAATCAATTATATACTCAATTCCCTAGTTCAAATATGACATTATATTGCTATAGTTTATGAGAAAAGTGAAATATGAAATTTATAAATTTTCGAATATCGTAGAGAGAGAGAGAGGGTGATAACGATAAAACAGTAGACAATTTGGATGAATAGGAATAGCATTGCTTTCTCGTTCTCACTTTGTTCAACTTTGTGCCCTATTTCTCTCTACCTTATCCTAAGATCAATGGTTTTTTTTTGGGCAACCAACAACAAATGATCCTGAATTTTATGCTCCTTGTTTCAACTTTTTGTGTGTTTTGTCGTTTTTTAAGGGATTATGGGATTACTATATCTACAAAAATGGAAGCATTCTCCATAGATATTGCTCCACGCCAATCAAGAAGCCATGGCTACCCAATCCTTCAATTGTGGCCCTCCTTTTAGACCCCCTTAGGCTAATCTTATATATCATGAGCATTGAGAGCCTCTTCTTTTTCCATGATACTCGATCATTGATTATCCATGATAGGTTTCACCTTAAGATGTCTTAGGAAAGCGTTAGGTTGCTCTTTAATATATATATATATATATATATAGTGTGTGGGGGTTTTGATTTATTCGAGGGGATAATTTTTCTGATGAGACAAAAGTTCTACATCGATTAGAACAAGAAGGTTGTGAGAGTTTATGAGAACAACACATCTTTGACTGTTATGAGACTTTTTAAACAGAAGTAGAAACATAATCAAATTTATAACGACAGAAACTTAAATTAAGACATAATTCTACCAATATGGAAATTGAAAGGTCTATTATTTCTAGCATATTCTTTTTATTTATATGTATATATGATATAGTGGTTGAATATTGGATATCAGATATCAATTTACTTTGAATTTAACAAAAAATTGAATAGAAAGAAAAAGAAGAGATGTCAATCGATAACGAGAAACTTCTCATAAAAGAACAAAAGAGAGGATAGAGAGAGAGAGAAAGACATAATAAGAGATTGAATGGGCAGTCAATGAATATGAATAAGGGAAGGTCAGGGCAAGGCCATATTGCGGGAGACAATGTCATAATCCAGGCGTACGAGGGCAACCAACGCCATCCGCCCTGCCCGTGCCCTGCCCCGCGCGCATTTTCACTTTAGCTAGCCGACAATCGCTTTCAATCATCTCCTCTCTCTTTAATTTAACCTTCCACTTCCTCTTTTCCAATATTATTATTTTTCTAATATTAAAATATTAAGATTGGGGAGATTCAAATTCATACATTTATTTTTATTAGCAAAACTCATACATTTTTAAGAGGTGGATTTCAATTACTGATTTTTTTTTACCACTTAGACCGTTTTATTGATCTCCTTGCTTAAAACTTCCCTTCTTACACTTCGCTAAAGAAAAAAAAAATGAAAGATGATTAATATATCTTAGGGCAAAATATACATAACATCTGTGTGATTTTGGTCAAATGCAAACACATCCGCTATAGTTAAAAAAGAAAAATGTATACTCTTATAGTTCTAAAATGAACTTTTTTTAGTCATAAATTATTCGTTTGAACTTCGATTTTGATGATTTAAGATGTTATGGAATCCATGTTTCGAGTTCTACGTTATGGTCATTTCAAAATTCAAAATCCTTAGTAGATAAAAGAGCATCATCAAAATATTAAGTATGATTGAAGTTATAAACCTTTTTATTTATTGATGATTTCAAACTTTTAAAGTGACCACCATGACGTAGAACTTAAGAAGAGAACTTCAGATCATATTGAATCATCAAAATTAGAGTTTAAAAAAAGAAGTTAGAACTAAAACAAAATTATAAACATTTTTTACTACCTATTAATCGAGGTTTCTCAATTACAAAACATTTGTAATTTTTCTATTGAGTCAGAGTTTCAAATCTCCTCCCCACGATACTGTTTATGCGGTGGTTGTAGATATATCATTATGTCATTATAAGTATTTGATCTATCATTTTGATTTTCTATATATATATATAATATATATATATATATATAGTGATGAATTTTCGTTTTCTTTTATCTATGATTTTTTTTTTTTTGTATCAGGGATTTTGCATATAAAAAATCTGGTGAGTTCTTAATTAGTTAACTTTTCTTAATGATTTGCTATCATTTCTTGCTTATTTCATAACAGACAAGACTCTAAAAATAGAATTAAATCGAAAGCCCTAAAACAGAATGAAAATAATTTCTGACTAAAATTTTTGCTTTAGGGGGAGACCCCTCAAGTCAAGGTTGAACCCAAACCCATTCGACAACACATTAAAATGGGATATATGTATATTATTACTAATTAGAAAGTGGAAATGTTGGTGGCTTGAAAGGACATAATCGTAATAGTAAATAGAAATATATATTGCCTTTGTTTTCGTACTCTTAAATTCTTAATAAAGTAAGGCACATAGGAATAAAGCTCGTCTGGTTCATTTTCTTGGCAAAAATAGTAAATCCTAAAACACAGTATTGTTCAAAAAAAAAAAAAAGTTCGCCTTTGGATATTTTTACTCTTCATTTTTAAAACGCTATTAAAAAATTATTAATATTTAATTACTTAAGTTATACAGAGCTTGAAAATGTTATTATTATTTTATTTTTTGAAAAAAAAAATGTGAAAGAGGAGCTTTGAACATCTAAACCATATGATGGTGAGTATTAAATATCTTATCATTCGATTAAATCTCAATCGGTATTGAAGGGAACCGGGATGTCCTACCTAATTAATATATGATTCTTCGAATCTGTCTGACCATGCTATTCACAAATTCAACATTTAAGAAAAACAAATTTCAAGCATGCCATTAAATAAAATGAATAAAGGAATTTAAGGACAGTCTTTATTAGGTTTTTTTTTTCCCTCTATAAATACAAACACCAAGAAATATATGAGTCTATGACAAGTTAATGTGGTCATATCCATTTGATAAAAAAAAATTCCAAGTGATGAAGCTATTTGGTTTCTCAGTGACGGCTGTCGATGGAAATGTGCGAGAAAACACATCACCATGTGAGAACAAGAGATCATTTGAGTGCCAATTCTGTGGCCGCGAATTTGCTAATTCTCAAGCTTTGGGAGGCCATCAGAACGCCCACAAAAGGGAAAGGCAGCTTGCCAAGCAAGTACGCTATGAAGCTCAATATCACCACCACCACCACCAAGATTGGCGTTCTTCGGCATCGGCTAGGCCGATTGCCGATGTAATGTGGCCGACTTCATCTCCCGTTGGAAATGAACACTCGGGATATCGAATTACGGTGGAAGCAGATCCTGCTGTTATGAATCACATTGACGCAAAGTTGATTGATGATGAAGTAGCTGAAGATAATAATGATGTTGATCTCCATTTGAGTCTCGCACCATCAAGGATCTTACATTAAGCGTCCGCTGGGATAACTTTTAACAGTATTTAAAAATGTTTTGAATAAAGAAAATATTTTTTATAACTATTAAAAAAACACTTTTAAACACTCTTAAAAATTATCCCAAACTGGTTCTAAGACTCAGCTATTGAAGCTTTCGGTAAGATAATTAATATTTATGATGTTATTTCTTCATCAGAAGAATTGAGAGGGAAAGGGAAAAAAAAGGTTTGAATATCAGTGTTTGGTTTGAGGGCATGCAAAACTGTATTATTACTGGGAAAAGGGTGTACAAATTTTCTTATGAACCAATCAATCTATAACTATAGAAGTATATAGTTTTCTAATTTCATAAAAAATTTACACCTTCTTTCTGATTTTAAGATCATTCAAATCCATTTTAATCTGTTTGAAAGCTTAAAAATATAAATTAACATACTTTTTTCGTTAATATTTTGGTTTCCTACATGACATGCAATTGTTAATATGGAATAGAAAAAGTGAATTTTTATCATCGGATATTCTTGCAGAAAAGATCAATAAAATGGTAAGATTTTTTTTTTTTAAATATTTTTTTTAGGGAAAGTTAATTAGAGGAGATCAAAAGAGCATATTATGAGAGAACATATAGAGATTGAAAACTAAGATTTTTTTTTTTTAATATATCTTTTAGGCTCAAATATAGGGTTGTTCTCGAAATTTTGTTTTTCTGATTTAATTTATAATATTTGAAAATTTCTAATTTAGTTAAGTTTAATATATTCTAGTCTTTTATCATAAAATTCCTTGATATTAAATTATCAACATAGACAATAACATCGAGATACTGATAAAATATAGATTTAATCTTTTGACATTCGTCTTACTTTCTATTTCAATCACTCACGTTTTGAAAAGTTTTAATTCAACCTCTGATATAGTTTCTATCAAGTTTAATTCTAGTCATTACTATTAAATTCTTTAATTTAGAAATGAATCACGAGATCCGGGGCAGATGCAGGTTCATGGAGGGGGCATTCAAAAATGAATTTTTATAATGTAAAGATTTAAAACATTTAAATAAAAAAAATTTGGTTTTTCAGTACATTTTTTAAATCTATTTTGCTCCCTTCTATTTATTGGAAAAAACTTTATAGAACTTTGGCCTCCTAAAATTAATTTCAGATTCCTCTATCATGACAGGTATTTTACATAATAGTACATTATATAAAATGAAGAATATTTGTCTCTTTACAATTAAACATCTAAGACTGTTAGTTGTCTCGTCGATAAAATTTACAATTCTTTCTTTTTAACTTTTCAATTCTTATCCAAGTGATAGTTTTTTTATTAGTCTTCTGATAGGGTGTTTGTTTAGGGTTTGAGAATGAGAAATGAGTATAAAAATGGTTTTGTGAAATCATTCTCATGTTTGTTTCACCCTTTCTTTTTATTTGGGATTGACATCACATTCCCAAAGTTATTATTGGATTTGACATTTCATTTTTAACACACTCACATTATTTTCACTATTCATTCTTCATTCTCATACAATCTAAACATATTTTTCACAAACTCATGCATCACAAACTCACAAACTCAAACTCAGACTTCTGTTTCCCAAACCCACAACCAAACACCCCGAGTAATTTCAATATAAAATACCATATATTTCATCATCACCTTGTTCATATATCCAAAAGTTTTTTCTGACCATTCATAACTGTATTTTGTGTACGAAAGAGATGAATCAAAAATTTTAAGAAGAGACAAACAATTATTATATTGATTAAAGAAGATGATAAAGCCTACAAAGATGCGTGCAAGCTAACTTACCAAAAATAAAAAACTATGTTGGAATTTGGAAAAGGAAGAATTTTGATGGAATGAAAAGTGTTATAGGGAAAAAATCATTTTTTGAATCTCTATACCTCCCATTATTTATTTATTTAAAAAAAAATCCATTGATTAAACATGGAGTATTTTGAAGATTTTTTCTTCTTAGCTAAGAATTAAAGACAAATCTTGACCAATATACAACCAATACATTTTGGTTCGGGCTAAAATTCAGACTAATTTTTTTTATTCATTATCTTCTTCAAAGAAACAATTAGAAAGATTTCAATATCATCACATTATTGAATGAGTCCGCCACAATATAAACTCACCTCAAAAATTTTGGGTAACATACGTACCAAATCACTGACCTTTAAAACGTTGGACGTTCCAAAATAGAAGCCGAAATAGAAGGTTTTCCGTACCTAACTGTGTATGCACAATTTCTCTTCACTATTTTTCATTTTTTTCTCATTTTCATTAACAACGAAGGCGAAGAAATTGATAGGTTTCCGGCATCGAGAATGAGTCCGTCGATGTCGGTACCGGGCCATAATAATTATAATGAAAGTTCACCGAAGTCGAATGGCTACAACGAGCCAGAGGTAAAGAGACAGCGGCGAGTTTCAAAGTACAATGCCTACGCTGTTGAAAGCAAACTGAAAGCTTCGTTTAGGAATGGAATTCGTTGGGTTAAATTCAAGTGTTCTGAGCTTCTCCATCGTTGAGTATATATATATATATATTGCAAATTATTTGTTTCTTGGAAACTTTAATTCTCTCTTCAGTTTCCTGTTTTGAGGTCGCTGTGTGAAGGTGTTAATATATTCATAGCCTCCTCCCATTCTATTTGTAAACATTCCTTATCTTTTGATTTGTCTTTGTCATTTTTTTTTCCTTTTTTCTTTTTCCCACTGTTGTTTGGGGAAAACATTTAAAAAACAATTAATTTAAGAATTAGAGATTTTTCTTGATTGAATAACGCTGAGTTATTCTTTATGTAGAGAGGAGAAATTATTGAATATAGCATGATACATTTAGAATATTTCAATTTGATGAACACTATTTGACTGCTTATATTTAATCAGGCTAGTATTATTTTAATTTGATTAATGTCTGTTTGTTTTCCTAAGAACTGATATGACTTTTAAATTATTGGAAATAATTTCTCTTATTTAATATCAATGGAAATAAAATGGTTTGAACTCACAAGTGATTCCAAATCTTATTAGTCTACAAAAAGTCAATACTTTACTTTTTTTTTTAAACCTGTTGGTATCATTTATTTATTTTGTTGAATCCTTGGTGTCTGTGTGTGTAATTTTAGCCAACTTATTTTGTAACTTTATTGAAAGGAAACCCACACACTAATAAAATAATTTAAAAAGAAACAGATAGATTGTGTCCACTCCTTTCGTATCGTGTCCATTTTTTTTTTTTTTTGAGATTACATCAAAGTGGGGGAGGTGAGACTCGAACCTTCGATCTCAAAGGGAAGGGAGTATATACCAAACTAATTGAGCTATGCTCATATTAGCCGTATCGTGTCCATTTTTCATTATTACAGAAATAGAAAATTCATTAATTCCTTTAATTTACATGTAATTACTCTTTCAATTATAAAGATCAGTATATCTCAACTAATTAAGGGTTTGTTTGGTAGTGTTTATAAAATTAGTACTTGTAATATTTAAAAAGTGTTTAGTGGTATATCAATTTATTGTTTGGATATAATATTTAAAAAGTACTTTTAATCTTGTTTAGAGTTCTTGTTAGAGAAAATATGTGTAGAAAATAAAATTTGTAGAAATAAATTAGAGAAAGAAAGTGTATAAGGAGAAGTTAGAGAGTGTGGAAAAATAAGTTAGAGAGAGAAAATGTGTGGGGAGAAGTTAGATAGAGAAAATGCATGGAGAGGAGTTAGAGAGAGAAAGTATGTAGAGAGGAGTTAGAAAGAGAAAGTGTGTAGAGAGGAGTTAGAAAGAGAAAGGGTGCAGAGAGAGATTAGAGAGAGAAAGTGTGGAGAGAGAGGTTAGAGAGAGAAAGGGTGTAGAGAGAGATTAGAGAGAGAAAGTGTGTAGAGAGAGAAAATAAGTAAAGAGAGGGTTAGAGAGATAAAATGTGTAGAAGAAATTAGAAATATAGGTTTAAAAAATCAAAAACACATATTATCTACTTCTTTAAAAAGCACTTTGGAGTGCTTTTGACTTCTACAAAAAGTGGTTTTAAAATATTGTCAAACATACAAATTGTATCTAGGAAGTACTTTTGCTAATTTAAAAGCACTTCTGGCCAAACCAAAAGCACTTCCAAACACATAACCCTTACTTTTCCTGAGATTTAAGGTTTAAGTTTCCTCTTTATTCAATTTGATTATCGTTTGAAAAAAATTATTCATTGTAACTATTTTTTATTTTTCCTATTTTTAAAAATTATGTTTATTTTACTGATAATAACAATTGATTTTTATAATTATTATTTTCACTTTTCAAAAAGCATCGTCAAATTTTTAGGTAAATTTCAAATTTTCATTAACAGATATTTTTTAAAATTATTTTATTTAATATTAAAATTTAAGTATTATTTTAAAAATAAGATTGCAAAATATAGAAATTGTGAGTGTATGTTTAGTTTTTAAAAGCATAAAACAATCTATTATATAAGGGATATTTTAGTGGATGAATTTTTTAAGTAAATTGTGGGTGTTATAATCATTGATAAGTATTGATTGATACATTAAATTAATTATTGAAATATATAAATTAATTGTTATAACGTGAAATGTATATATTATATTGAATCAATGATTAACTTGTTTTAAAAATTAATCATTATTAATTGATGTACTCAAAATTTATTTAAAAAAATATATATTATAGTGATTTTTTTTTTTTGAACAGGTATTATAGTGATTTTTACTATAATGGCAATCAAACCCATTATATAATTGCGTACAATTTATTCTTTGATTTAATTGTACACATCCATTTAGGCAATGCCCTTTAAAAAAAATATATAATATATAATATAATGTAACATTATTAAAGAGCAAAGAAAGTCAAATAAATTCGTGACTTGGAAAGCCTCCAAAGTTAATTAGTTGCAAAATCTGATCCTAAATCGGTGGATCCAAACACTACTTAGCATTTAATTGAACAATCGCTTCAATAATGCTTTGCCTGCACAGTCAGTCTTCATTAATTTATAAAATCAGTTCAAAAAATCTAAGTTCTGTTTGGAATTTTTTTTCTTTTCCCTTTTATTTTCTTTTCTGTTAACGAATTGGATTTTATTGGCAAAAGAATATTTATATTCTTTAGAATAAATAAAGTGAAACTTTTTTTTCATAGATGACTTAGAATTCTGTTTATAAATAGTTATTGATATATGACTTTTAATCACAAATTTTATTGGTTTAAAAACAATGATATTTTTTTTAAGTACTTGAGTTTAATTATTCACATTACTCATAAATCTAAAAGGAAAAACTGTTAAAAATGAATTGTAACTTATTTTATTTTGTAATAAATTATCGTGCCATAAGAGTTGATTTTAGCCAAATTAGAACCCTATTTATTTAAAATAAAATATAATTAGAACTTTTTTGTTTCAAAATCATATAATTATGAACCGCAACATTAAATATATAAATATCCAACAACCATTCTTGATTAAAAACAAATGTTTAAAAACAGAAAAGTTTTACATTAAAATGGCAGAAAAACCTTAAAATTATAGGAGTTATTCATCCATATAACCCTTAAAAAATTTAAAAGTTTTACATCAAACAAATATTAAATTAGGTCAAAGTTTACCGTGTTAACAAAATGAGGTAAAATACTTGATCATAAAACACAACTGAATTACTAAAATAAATTTGGTCCGACAATCCGGTTGTTGAAGAGTCTGAGTTTCAACTCATACCAAATTTTGTTTTTTGTCTAAAAATTTGAATTATTATTAATTTCTTTTTTTCTATTTGAGACTATATCATTATTTTATTTGAAATATTGTGCAGGCTCAATAATTGCATGCAAATCATGGATCTTGCGTCCTATAATTTTTCTTTTTTTTACATAATTTAAGTTTTATAAATATTTAATAAACTATAATTATAATACTCAAATAAATTTGAATTTATCAGATTTATTGAGAAAGACTAATTGATTTGAAGTTCTAATTTAAATCTCTCGATTCCAATTATTTTTATAAAGCACTAATTTGAATTTAAGTAATAATCAAAACATTATTACCTATTAAAATATAAGATATTCTACGCATTTACTTTATAAAGTTATTAAAAATATATATTCTTGATTATTTCTAGAGATATTTTGCCTAGTGAGATGAAATTAAATTCACCTGAATATTTAAAGAAATGAAACTCGAACAAAAAAAACACTAATATTTATCAAATTATATCTAAGTTAGAACAATACATAAAAATAGAGATTTGATGTCTGTAAGAATCAGAACTTGAATTTATCAGATTTATTGACAAAGACTAAATGATTTGAGTTCTAATTTAAATCTTCTCAAATCAAATTATTTTTATAAAGCATTAATTTGAATTTAAGTAATAATCAAAACATTATTACCTATTAAAATAAATCTGTAAGAATCAGAACTTAAAATATGATTAGAACAGTTACATGAAAATGGAGATGTGATGTCGGTAAGAATCAAAACTTAAAATATGATCAACATTTTTATTTAATCATTGTAAAAAATATTATTATAAAGTAAATAGTGATATAAAATTAAATGTATCAATAATACTAAATACTAAATCGTAAATTTAAATTAATTATTTTAATTAAAAATAAATAACAAAAATTAAGTCAATTAAAAAATATTTGATAGGTATGTATTGTGAGTTTGACAAATCATATAATATTATAATCGGAAATTCTTTCAAGTACCCGAAATTGTATTTGTTACATTCGAAAAAAAGGGGAGAAGGATTTCTTGTCTCACCCTTGAGGTATGAGAAAAGCATGTGCTTCCTAGGTTTAAAGACGACACGTAACGATTTCGGAATTTGTCATAAGACTCAAACAGCTTGTCTCGAACTTCCACGTCACTAATAACGAGAATGTTATCCGTTGGTGACGGTGATTCTATCCTTTCTTAGCACCACCAATCCATGGGATCCCCGTTTTGAATTTGAAATCTGCTCTCTCTCTCTCTCTTCATTCTAAAGAGACGTTATAAAACCTTTTTTTTATTCTTTTTATAAAAGAAAATTTACTTTTGAATTAATATTAAAAAAAAGAATGTCAAAAACAATTTTGATTTTGATTTAAAAAAAAAAATTATCAGAAAATACAAAAATAACGTTCTCATTTTTATCTTTCAATTAATAACTCCACAGACCCACTGCTCTGTGTGTGTCTGTAGTCACAACTAAGAGAAGAAGCTTTCATCGATTTTCTCTCTCTCACTAAATTTGGCCGATCAATTTTCATTTTCTTTTTTCTCTTTCAAATCTCTATGAATCCTAATCGATAAAGATTTCATTTTTTTTAAATGTAAGAATGAGAGATTAGCGAGAAGAAGATCGCAAGAATAATCTGATCTTACTCGTTATTTTTCTGTAAGTTTCACTGCTGAATTTTTCTTGTTTAATTTCTTGATTGTGAGATTCCGTCGTTAGATTTCTTCAATCCTGCTCTATTCTATGGATATTTTGCAATTTTAAACAAGAAAAATGAAGGTTTTTTTTTTTTTTATATTTCTTTCGCTGTTTTGCTGTTTACCTTGAGTCTTATAGTGATTTTATTTTTCTTCTTTTCGTGTTTGAGTTTTTTTGTACTGTTTATTTCCTTTGTAGAATGTCGGTTTAAAATGATTAGGTTGATGTCAATTCCATCAATTTAGAACTAAGAATTAGTGTATTTTGTGGTTTAGTTTTGCTGTTTTCATTGTTTCTAAATTGATCAATGCATTAGACGAAATAAACAAAGATATTTTAAGTTTAACGGTGCACGTATTATACGATATTTCTCGTATGTAAATCTATGTTTTGTTTGTTCGTTAATGGATTGATTGAAAGGCTACTTCATGGAATCCCCAATTTGGGATTGATTGTTGTTTTGTTAGTTGATGAACTGAATTGCAACTTTTCATTTGACAATTCATTAATGAGACAAACACAACGGATTTCAGATGCACATGGATTGGTGGACAGAACTGTTAAATGTTATGTTCTTTCATGTTTCGTTTACTCCCCAAAATTTGCTGAATTGACCAAAGTTTCCATAAAGGAAAATGGGTGTTGAGAAAGAAGGTTTAAAAAGTGGAGGAAGTTATGTTGGGGGTTTCTTCCAATTGTTTGATTGGAGTACTAAATCCCGGAAGAAATTGTTCTCTGGTAAACCGGATGTTCAAGGTAAAATATATAGTTTTCGAGCTAATAACATACAGAAGGTTTTTTTCTTCTTCTTTCTTTGTAACATCAGATTATGTTTTACAATATATTGTGTGTTTTGAAATTACAGTTTTGCTTTTTTCTACAGAGCGTTCTAGACAAGGGAGTACAAGTGCAGGAAACTCGCCATTGACACAGTTTCATTTGGTGAGTGGAACAATGGCATTGCACATTGGCAGTTCTTCTTGCTTACCATTTGTCTAGTTTGTTGATTTATCTCTTCCAATATTTTCAGATAGATTTGGATGAAAGTGCGGCACGGCCAAGTGTCAAAGGAAGCAGCGACTATAGTTGTTCTTCTTCTGTGACAGAGGATGATGGATACGGAGTTAAGGTCCCTGGGGTAGTAGCTAGGCTTATGGGATTGGATTCCTTACCTTCATCCCATTTTTCAGAGCCTTATTCTACCTCATCTTTCGATACTCAATCTCTTCAAGAAGCTCAATACCATAGGGAAAGCTTCAATTATCGTCATGACTGCCAAATTATGTACTCTGGTAATCTGCTTGATAAGGTCAATCATCCTGCGGCTCCTTCCAGGAAACCATTAGAACCAAAACCTCAGAAGACTCCAAGCAGGCCATTAGAAAAGTTCCAAACAGAAATTCTCCCTCCTAAATCAGCAAAATCAATTCCAATCACTCACCATAAACTTCTGTCCCCAATTAAGAGTCATGGTTTCATTCCAAGTAAGAATGCTGCTCAGATAATGGAAGCTGCAGCAAAAATTATAGATCCTGGACCTCTAGCAACCACCAAGGGTAAAATGTCTCTGCTCGGATCATCTTCAGCACCTTTGAGAGTGCAAGCTCCAAAAGAAAAGGTAGAACTACCCCAAAAACTCTCTCCGGTTGGGTCCTCTTCAGTAAGTGATAAAGTCAAAGAATTAAAAGAGAAAGTAGAAGCCTCTCATAAATCATTTAGGTCTCCTGAAACTTCTAGTAGGTCTTTTGAATCAAATGCCTCCAGGCTTTTGAAGGGACAGTCTATGAACAAAAGCTGGAATGGATCCCAAGATGCATCATTCAAGGTTCTTCCTGATATGGAATATGATTCCAAGAACAAGGGAAAGTCTATTTCACTTGCAATCCAAGCAAAAGTTAACGTACAGAGAAGAGAAAGTGTGAACACCAGTAGCCATAGAAATTTTACAGGCCAGAAACAACAGACTGAGGTCAAGTCAAGCCAGACCTTAAAGAGTCAGTCAAGCATTCAGAAGAATTTGCATGCCCAATCCTATGTTTGCAATCATTCTAGTAACCTGCCTCTCAAGCAGAATAACCAGAAACAAAATTGCCATGTTGACCGGGTAAAATTACCATCAAAGCACTCAATTTCCAAGACTGAGAACAAGAAGCCGTATGCTGGAGATTCTTCAGTTGGACATCGAAAAAGTGCAGGAAGAGGTGTGGGGAGCTCCAAAACTGGTGTCAGGAAATTGGGTGTAGAAAGATCAGACAGGGAAAAGGAAGACTTGCCTTCTAATTCAAAAAACTTTTCAAGGAAAAAACGATCTATAGATAGGGATCAGCGCTTTGATAAAAAATTGGCCGTGGATAATGCGTCAACTGACAAGATGCAGATGTCAATACATTCAAATAATACTGTTGATATGCCTTTTAGTTTGGCACAAGAATGTAGAAAGAATGGCACAGATGTTGTTTCTTTTACATTTACTGCTCCACTGACAAGAAAGATACTGAGTTCTGACACCTCTGAGCAAGTTGCATCACAAAACAGTGGTCTTTGCACAGATTTCAGGGGTAAAAGATTTGGCCCAGATGGTTTGAAGTCATCATCGGTAGAATGCAATTTTATTGGAGATAATTCCTTGAGTGCACTTTTAGAGCAGAAGTTGAGAGAATTAATTGCAAAGGTTGAGTCCCCTAGTCTTGGATCCATCGATGCAGGATCCAGTAGTACTTGTTCATCTACTTCTGAACATCAGTCACCCTCACTTGATGAACTCAATGCAATCTCAAAGTTGAACGAGAGGAAGCAACACAGTTTTGTTCACAGCAAGTTGGTTGGCCAATATAATTTTGACTATTCTTCTTCAGATTCTCCATCACTTGGATTAAAACACGATATCCAGGTATGTGAGAAAAATATTGGTTGGTTTCTTTCAATGTTGCGCATTGCGTTTTACTCCTTACTTCTAAGAGGATTCATACTATTGCGTGCATTGTTTAACACTTTGTCAAAGTCTTCCTAGTCAAATTTTCCCTTGTATATATATTTTTTGCTAAATTTTACCAATGTTAGTTTAATCGCTGACATATCTGGATTAACTATGCACCACTCATCTAATGGTAGCTGAGACATTGTATTTTCAGCTACTTTCTGGGATTGATGAATGTAACAGCAATAGTATTGATGCTGATGCTGGGAAGTTGACAAATGTTCGACATCCTAGTCCTGTCTCTGTTCTTGAACATTCGTTTTCATCTGAAAGCTGTGATTCATCAGATAGTAACAGCAAGGAAGGTAAATGATTCATCTGTTCAAAGAACTCTTCTTTTTAATAGACTTCTCTTCAAGTTACAGAATGTAAATTATTTGAATTTACAGGTATCAAGTGTTCTTCCATTCAAGGCCAGGATGTCATTGGCTTGAGATCCTCGAAGTTTGATTCAGTTGAAGCTGATTCAGAGTTGTTAGATTCTGCATGTTCTTTAACTAATGAATCTTCATTGAGTAGGTGTACTAGTTCATATACTGTGACAGATGCTTCAGGGTGTATCGAGTGGGAACTCGAATATATAAAGGACATACTCTGTGATGTGGAATTGATGTTTAAAGACTATGTTTTGGGTCGTTCGCATGAAATTATAAATCCTTATCTGTTCAATATGTTGGAGAATCAAAACGGAGGACTGGCTAGAAGTAGTGGTGAGTCTAAGCTTAAGCGGAAGGCGCTGTTTGATTGTGTTTGTGAGTGCCTGGACTTGAGATGCAGACAATATGTAGGTGGGGGATACAAAATGTGGGAGAAAGGAGTGGCAGTCCTCAGAAGAAAGGAACAGTTAGCCAAAGAAGTGTGGAAGGAGATTCTTGGTTGGAGAGGCTTGGGGGACTGTATGGTGGATGATTTAGTAGACAATGACATGAGTTGCTGGCATGGAAGATGGCTGGACTTTGGAGTGGATACTTTTGCCCTTGGAGTCGAGGTTGAGACTCAAATACTTGAGTCTTTAGTTGAAGAAGTGCTTGCCGATATCTTGTGATTCCCCGAGCATGGGTATTTATTTCCTCACCCCATAATTTAATTGTTTTCTTGAGGTATCAATTTGGAACTCAAACTATCAATCTTCAATTCAACGTGCAAAACAAGATTCTCTTATGTACACTAATTACTACCCTTTGTGTATTTCCATTACAATTCAGTGATTATTAATGTTAGAATTTTGAAAGCAGTGTACTTCTATTCCATTACTCATAGAAAATGTCAGTCTGATGAATTATTGAGCTCTGAGGTTTTGGCCTCTTGCTACAAATAATTGTCCATTAAGAAAGCAACATCCTTAAGTCTTCTATCACAACACAGATTTATTACGTCTAATTACGGACAATCTACTATCAAGGTTTTCGAACTCTCAACGACATTCTTCTCTTTCACTGTTGCTTTTAGCCCAACACCAAGATGATGGCTCTTTGAAACCCCAAATATTCTGACCAAAAACTCCATCTTCCCATTCCCAGTTCAGCCATTCATCATCAAATTTAGAATGCATTGATGATGATGAAGGGCAAGCAGAAAACCACTGTCCATTATCCACATTTGTGCTCCAAACACCACCCTCTCTCTCTCCTCTATCGCTCTCTCTCTCATCAATTATATCCATCAAACCATTTGCCAAATTCCCATTTATATCCTCAACCTCACTGTTGAGGAAATTATCAATGCTCCTTTTTCCAGCATTTAACCATTCTCCTGACCCCAGTTCCCAGCTTTCTTCCTCCATCTTTGGAGACAAGACAGCTGCTGCATTGTCCAAACAAGAGGAAAACTCTGCACTGTTCTCTCTCTTGTTCTTCTCATCACTTTCACCTTCACCTTCACCAGCTGGTTCATTTTCTGCACTGTCCAAACAAGACCTGCCGGTGTCGAGCCTACCCGAATCATCTTTCCTTGTTGATTCATTATCTTCACTTTGTTTGGCTATGGACATGGGCAGCGGGCAATCCGTTTCTTTCGCCTTTGATTCTGGCCCCTCAGCCATTGTCTTTTTCTTGTTCTTCTTGAGCATTGCTGATTTGTTTCGTCGATTTTGGCCATTTCTCTTTGGAATGTTAGAAGTTTCAGCATCATCATCTTTTTTGGTGGAGCTGTTAACTTTCTTACTTAAATGAGAGTTCCAATAATTCTTTATTTCGTTATCAGTTCGTCCCGGTAAATGTCCAGCAATTAATGACCATCTACAACAATTCACAAAAACCAGTAAAGAGAAAATTGAGGAATGAAATGGAATGGAATGCTAGAGTTGGAGAAGATTATTATAACTTGGGGTAATGGATGCCTGTAGTGTAATATTCTCTTTCTATCGCATTAAAAAAATCATATTAAAGTTTTTATAATTATTATTTGAATTTTGCATGTAAAGTATGTATATTTTCTTCCCCCGTATATATATTTTTATATATTACGAAATACTCAATGAATAGTTCCTATCCCCATTCCAAATAAAATTAATTTTAACCATCTATCTATACTATAGTTGGTATAAAATATTTCCTATCCCCATTCCAAAGAAAAATAAAATATTTATATGTTTACCATCAAAGTAAACATAAATCTTTGAAAGAAATTGAATTACATTTATTCAAATTTTTGATAAAATTATGCGATATATGCATCAATAGCTAATTACCATCTGATCACTAAGCATCAAAGGTGATAATTTCCCAATTATATTTTGCAATTAAAAAATAAACAAAATTTAGACCAAAATCTTTAATTGTAGCTTAATCTATGTAGATTATGTCTCATCCTAAATAATAAATGTAGCTAATTAAAGTGGCCTAAAATACTTAATTGACTGGCTTAAATTCGTTGGCGTGCATGAATAATTAACATTAAATGACCACGTATTCACCTCCCCGTGCTTAAAAAACAATAAATAGATGAAAAAGTAAAAAATTGTTTAATTCAATAATGTTATAAATATTATATAATTAAATCATGTTGAAAAATTATTATTTATTTTATTATTTAAAAGAGAATTGGTGCATTTTTCCCGTGGAACATGTGTTACTCGTGGACCGTGATGGCTCTAAACTTTCTTGCCAAGGACGCCCCGTTTCTTGGATTGGACCCCAGAAGAAAAAAATTATTTTCAATTATCATTACAGTTATTTTCAAATTTATTCGTTATACGATAATGGGAAAATTAATTAGAGAAATTACAATTAAAGATAATTTTTTAAAAGTAATTTTAAAAATGCTATTTCTTAGACTGAAATTAAAATTTTAACAGCTATTTATATTTTAAAAAAATATAAATTCTTAAAAAGTCATTTTTTTTCTCAATTAATACACACTTATGAACTATATTGTAGGAAATAACAAGTCATTTACTAAAGTGAGTTTTCAAAGAAAATTTCTCTCTTTAAAAAAGAAAATCTATTTTTTTTTATTAGATTTAAAACCTATTTTATTTATAAAATTAGGCATTTTTCACATTTTAGAAAGAAAAAAAAATTAAGTATATTAACTTTGCATCACATTATAGTTTAGTCTCATACATTATATTTATATGTTAATTAAATAAATATTCCGTACTATGCTCTTTTAGAATAGCGTATAACTTTTGAAAAATAGAACTTGTAATCTAGTATATGTTAATTAAAAAAAATTATAATTAGTGAAATTAATTGAAATTATCAATTGAGAGAGAGAGAGAGAGGAAACGAACCTGTTGCCCAAAGAGGTGTGCAAATTGAGAATGGTTTGGTCTTCGAGAGGAGTGATATTCCCTCTCTTCAAATCACTTCTCAAATAATTAATCCATCTCAATCTGCAACTCTTTCCACATCTTAATAAACCTAATTTAACCAAAACAAGACTAAATTACCCACCACATTCCATTTTTAATTATAATAAAAAAAATAATTAAGGAAAAATTAAGAATAGAATACCAGCATTTTTGGGCAATGATCGCCAAGAGCCTTCACCATTAGAAAGAATATAGTTTTTTAAAAGAAGGTCTTCTTCAGCCGTCCATCTTCCTCTTCTTAACCCTTCTTTCTCACAACACGGTGTTCTTCCCATCAATACACAATTTTTCAGAAACAGAAAAACAAAAAACAAAAAACAAAAACGACGATTTCGTCTAGAAACTATCTTCTCATTTTATATAATATATGCTTATGTTTATTTATAATTACGAGACGAGACGAGCTATTGTCCCCAATTTCTTTATCTCTCTCTTCATATGGCTGTAAATAAAAATCACGTTTGAAATATCGCTTTCGTCCTTTAATTTATTTATTTTTTTCTTTCCATTTATGAAATTTTCATTTTGATCCTTACAATTTTGTGACTTTTCATTTTTATCCTTCAAATTTTAATCCTCTTAAATTTGTTTCAACTTTATTTTCTGAGATCTCACTTAATAATTATTTTATTTTAAAAACTAAAACATATTTTACACATAATTTCTTTACTCTATAATCTAGGTTTTTTTATTATTAAAAATTAACTTGAAAATTCTAGTTAAACTTTATTTTTTCTTTTGAAAACCTGATGTAACATTATTCTAACCCAACGTCTAAGATAAGAAATCTGAAAAAAGTTATATAAAAAAAAAAAAACTCACAAAAATTAGGGAACTAAAATTGATATTTTAAAAGGTCAAAAATAAAAATAAAATATGGTCAAAGTTTCAGTACCAAAATAGAAATAGCGAAAATTAAAGGATAAAATTGAAAGGAAAAATGAAAAAGATTCAAAAGACAGAGCATATTCGAACTTGAAAACCTAGATTTAGCAATCTAACTAGCAAAGCTATATGGAATTTTGGCTGGTAGTGCACTTGAAGCTGAGGCCTAAGGCAACCATTTAATAATAATAATAATTTTTTACAAAATATTACATAAAACTAGGGGAGGGAGACTCGAACCTTCGATTTTATAGAAGAAAGTATATATCTAACCACTAGAGCTATGCTCGTATTGGTAATAATAATAATAATAATTTGAGGGTTATATTAAGGCTGCCCTCCCTCATAAATAGTCATTATGAAATTTTAATTTGGAGGTGGGAGATTCCATTTTGTCCGCTTTCAAATTTTCTTACTGATTTTAATTCATTCTTGCTAATTTGATTTTCTTAATTAATTTGAGGAAAAACTTTTTTATACATATAATTGTTTCCTTAATATAATTTAACTATTTATTTGAATGTCATATTTTTAAATAGATTACAACTAATCACTTCTTTATAAATCAAAATTGATAATTTCTTTTTCTTTATTGATATTTTGTAGTCAAGTTCTTTATTGTTTTTTAACAATGAAAAACAATAAAGAAGTTAATATATATATATATATATATATTATAGATTCTAAAGTAGACACTAATATAAAATAGTAAACATGTGAAGCTAGTAGTAATTTTAGAGTCTAACAAATTGATTGATAATAAATTGGCTATTAATAAATCCAATCTATATTTAATAGCTAACTTTGTACTATGGTGTTATTTTATTTCTAAAATATGAGAGTGAGGGGATTTAAATTTAAAATCGATACTTTAAATAAATTAGTATTTATTAATTGAGCTATCTTATAAAAAACTTAAATGGCATTAAGATGATGAGTTAAAAAATTGAACACAAAGACTTAAGATTCTCACAGAAATTGTATGCCACGTGTTATTAATATTTAAATACATAAATTTTTTAAGTGTTACCAATATAATAAATTTAAATTTAAGTGTGCTGTTAAAGAAATTAAATATCTATTAGCTTGATTTTAAATTTAAAATAATCCAAATTCAAATGCAATGAATTGATAGATTAATCACTTTATAAGTAATCTTGTTGTAACCAATATTTTTTCAAATTTAGATTTTTTTATATAAAAAAAGCCACAATGGTTTCTTTCATTTTTAAAATCACAAATAACTTTCAAGAAAATAATATTATCAAGAGAAACAAAACATAAATAATAATATTTTAATAAATTCACCTCTAAGTTAAAATTAATTTTCTCATATAATAATTTTTCTACAAGGCTAAATTCAATGTGGAATAAATGCAAAGTGTAAACAACAAAAATATGGTGATAAATTTAAGTGCAATAAATTTAAAGAGATGGGGATAGAGAAAATTTACACAAGAAGTTTTTTACTATATTCAATCAAGTTTATCTCTTCTCCCTAAACATCTCTCGATAATTCAAAAGAAATGGATCCCTTCTGCATATCTAACATTGCACCAACTTTGTTTATTTTGCTAGGATGAAAACAAACACAAGTTTTAAGTAATTTTTTCAGACATTTAAGCCGTGTTTATTTAGGGAATTACACATGTTAATGTTGTATATTGTTTTAATGGAATATGGGGCTCACTCACCTAAAATAGGAATCATTCCCCCGGGAAAAAAATCCAGAATTAAATGGGTTGTTAATTTAAGTTTAAACTCAAATTAAAAGATAAGGGTTTTTTAGCCAATCGATAAAGGGGAGGAAATTTGAATAAAAGATCTCCTCCCTTATATCAATTGCACTGTAAAAACTAATATATAAGCAAATTGGGGGGGGTTTTTTAATTATTATTGATTTCTTCAATTATTTCACAAGTTTTACCACTTTTTTTCATCATGTTTGTATTTCCTCTCTATTTTTTATGGGTCACACATCGAATAATTCCTCAATAAACCAAATCAGTTTTAAATCTTATCATTTTGAAAAACCCCCTTTTTAACGCAACTCCCTTCAATTGATCATTTTGTCAGCATAGAGCCTAGATGAAACACTGCTTAATAAACGTAATCGAGTACGTACTCAAATGTAATGATGTAAGAGAGAGTTGCCTTTTTTCCTTTTTCTATGTTAAAAAAAGCTTCGCACATCCTGACAATAATATAAACTGCCCTCACAATAAGAGAAATCAAGTTCATGTACATTTTATAATTTATATAGCAAAAAGGCTATTTTTTTGACATGGCTCCTATACAAAAAGATACATCAGGGGTGTTTCCAATATAACAAAGACAATTGTGCTCCCACCAGAAGTCTCACAATTATATAATGGTGTAACTCAATGCGGATTTCCGAATAGAAAACCCAGATAAATTTACAAAGCTGTCGATAGGTGACTTGAAAGAAGAAGAAAAACCCGTGGTGCTATACATATAACGTAACCCCCTTCAATAGTGTCAGCAATCAAAAACTTACCTCAGATCAATGACATCAAACTTCATTTTGGAATTCATAAAAACATGAGAACAGTGCTCATAGAGTGGACTTCCATCGTCAGGCTCCTCATGAGGATGAAATCCACGCTGTTGGCAGCTGCGAATCACTGACACACCACCTGGATCGGACAGATGGAATATGCCATATGGACTGCAATGGAATTGGGAGACATTAGCATATTATACAAAATCTCACTATTGGAAATGGTTAAACCACTAACAAGTCACATGAACCAAGCGGAAAAGAATACCTCGCGGTATCTGTAGGAGCCATGACTATTGCAATCGATTCTGGTAACATGATCTGAAGAGGCCACAAACTCATTAGATAGAGGTAAAAGAACTAGAACAAGAAGAAAAAATATGCATAAAACAGGAAAGAGCATTATATTATTGAGTAATTCTAAAGGTTAATCTCTTTGAAAATAGGTATGCTTGTTGCATGTTGTGGTTTTTTTATGTCATGGAAGTTAACTAAAACTGCTCTCGTTTTGAATGGATCAGAACTGAATTAAATAGCAAACATACAGACGTGTGTGCTCAGTGCTCATAGAGAGAGGAGATGACACAGAAAAAAGACCATCCAGAAAAAAGAAAAACGGAAAAGGAAAAAATAGAGCATGATTTCTTATCCTACAATTGGGAGACTTGAAAACTCAGTGCAAACTAAGGTTACAAGCAGTTAAAAACAACAATAAGTAGAATTGTTATATTACCTGGTAAGAGTAATGAGTGTGCAAATCAACTGATGACATGAAACAGGTTTGTGATGGGTGTGTCTGGGTAAAAAATAAGAATCAGCAAAAGACTGGATAAAGTCTCTGGTATAAGAGTAAATAGTACATTTACACAAATGCTCAAGATACAAATTACTATTTAGTCAAGAGTCTCTACACAGGAAGTTATATCCCACTCGTCTACTTTTTCAGTTTTATTGAGAGCGTGTATCTCAAGGCATCACTAAATATAGCAAGTCAACAGAGTGGGACATCTGGAAACCAGGATAATAAGTAATTGCAATAGATAGCCCATACAAAGCCCAACTGAGCTAAAAGCACAGTGTGCATTAAAATAAAAAAACCAAAGTTTCCTATTCCTCGAACAACTCCTTCCACGTTAAATCATAAGAGGAACAAAATGCCTCCAAAGGCACAAAAACATTAGAATGGTTGAAAAATATATATATACTAAAGGAATTTCTCAATCAGATACACCAGGAAATAATAACTGAAAGCATGATAAACATATAATGCAAAAACGAAACAATGAGCTTAGCATAACTTCCTATCAAAGTTTTTGTTTTTATCTTTGGGACTTCATATAATCAGATGAGACATGAGAAACCCACTACCACTATAACCATGAGAATAGATGAGCACCAAAAATTATAGTGGAGAGCCAGAAAACTTACATGGATCCAACCAAGAGGGAAGAGTGACAATCTGTCTTGAACTTCAAATATTTCCTCTTCATTTAACGTTTGGCACTGACCATCACAAAATGATTTCTTAATAGTACTTGAAGGAAAATAAAACAAGTGACAATTAACTGAAGCTCAACCTAGTAATACTCATGTCAATCATGATCATAATTGACACGATAATTACTTGCATGTTGCATCAGTTGCAAAGCAATGTGCTTGCAAAAATAATAAATATACTCAGAAAATAAAGCAATTAAGGGGCTATTTGGAAACCCACCTTTTAAAAGCTTTTTAGATGTTTTTGAAGGAAAAAAAAAAGCTTCAGATCTAGAAAAAATCTTCAGCGGTTATTTTATTGAAAAAAATGCGAAACAGAAAACAGAAACCACATTTTTCTTTTTTATGTTTTTTTTTCTAATGTAACATTATAGCACTGTGTTTTCTAAATATTGTTTTTAAAAAACCACTCTACAGACTAATTCTTAAATTTTACATTTACTACTATTTTTCAATTTAAAATTTATTTAGAAAGATAAATTTGGTCTTGTATTTTCATTTACTCAAATTAATACTCTACATAAAAACAATAAGTGATTATATATCAACTGTTATATTCCTACTGTTTTAATTCTGAAAGCGTCTCAACTTAAACAAATGCATGTATTTCCAACCACATATGTTCATATGGGAACCAAACATTCATGAGTGGTGAAAAACAATAATGAAACAAGAAATGGCTAATCTAAACTTGAAACGGATGAAAAAGTAATTATATTCTTACCGAATCTGATGTTGATTCTTGCTTTGGAATTATAAGTGTAGATATGTGGAAAACCCTGTTTTTCTACAAACATTAAACATCGAAGTAAGAGAATGAAACTTGCCAACATGGTAAACTTAATGATGTTTTATGATTTGATCTTACCAATGTGCCGGCTAAAACACCACATGTCTCCAAATTTTTATCTGTATTTCCATGCGCCAATCTCAAGAAATCTTCTAGCATTTTTACTGGCTGTAGAATAGAGTAAAAGTAACTAATATCATATTGCCAAGTGTACATATAATGTAGGTGGAAAAACATTAAAAAAAATGAATAGAAAGAAACTTGTGAAAAAAATAATTGCTTTCTGAATTTATATACTGAAAATAAAAGAAAAGGGCATACAATGTGTAGATGTTGAAACGAGTCAGGCCCATCCTGCGATAGTTTTGCCATTCCAGGCCTAGGGTCTGCCACTTTAGATGGAGGAATCGATGAAAATTCTGGCTGTATCTTAGCAAGAACCGGGGGAGGAGAAGGTTGTTTGATGACCTGTGGGAAAGGATCCTCCCTCAATTCTGTTATCAAGGAAGAGCATGGCTCATCTGCAGGACGCCGCCATCTGCCATCATCCAGTGAGAGCACTGACTCCATCATCGATATAACACCACCTGGACCACTATCTTTATGTGCCACTAGATCACATTGTTCAATTTGATTCAGTCTGCAAGATTTTGAAGGTTCCAGATGGATATTTATGTCATTAAATGGTTCATCAGGAGGGTAAAAATTTAAAATAAATAAGATGACGAGACAAAAGGTTAAAAAATTTCAGATACTAATACAAGTTATTAACCCCTCTAACCTTAAATCTTCAGTAGTGAAGTCTTGATTTCTTGGATAGTGAATCTGTATAGAACAATAAAATTTCTGTTAATGGATTTCAGCTTGGCCTAATACTCCAGAAACATAGCTTTTTATTATCATATCGGTAGTAATCCCGCAAAAGGTGGATAATTCAGAGCAAGTTCCATGGACAAATGAGGATGAAATAGCCGTGGGTCAGAGTAAGCTAAATAAAGAAACAACATAAAAGGATATGAAAAATTTAACCTTATCAGTACTTGGTCCTTTCCATTGGCCCTGGAGACCGGTCGGTCCCAAAATAGAATGTCTAGACAAAGTGTCTGGTTTTGGAAGTGGAACATTAAGAGATCTGCACGTAGCACTAATTATCAGGGCAATCATGCACAAAAAAATCAGCAGCTAAAAGCATGTACTTAAAATAGCATTTTTTTTATGGCCTGCATGGCACATTTACACATTTAATGTTATGCTTAATACAATCCCATCAACGGTTGGTGTATCCAAAGAAGTGAGAGGTCAGCAAAAGGCACAAATGGAAGTACCAAAAACAGTTGTCCAAATGTACAAATTTAATAGAAGAATCTAATATCCTCTATATGTTGAAAAAATATCCTGGTGAAGCGTCGTATGAAGAATGAAGATGACAAAAAAAATTCAAGATATGACAATATACCGCCCTTGTACAAAATATGCTATTTTTCTAGTCAATCAACCTACCAATCGCGGAAGAACTGTAATGTCATCAATATACTTTCTGCTTTTTCAGTTGTTGGTTATTTGAAACAAGTGAAAATATTTTTATATAAGATTGAAACAAGTGAAAATAACTAGTAGCAATTTCACTTGCTGTCATCTAACCAGCTACTTGCACTACAGATTCATTCACTTCTTTCTAGCTTAAACAATTGCAGAAGCATTGACCAAGTGATTTATCCCGGTATATCGAAGTGATTTTCCAACCAGAAAAATATGACTACGGCTAATGGAAATTGCATCAATATAAACATGTATCATATATGTCAAAATGAATGGCCAAAAATTAAACTCACAAATTCGGAAACTTATTCTCAATCTGTAAGGAGCTTGATTGTGAAACTCGACCTTGGTCATCGTTATACCTCCAAGAAGATTGTGGTTGTAAACTAGCATTCTGAGTCATGTAAATAGGGGGATGAGGAGGATTACTAACAAGTAAACTTACATCTAAAGATAATAATAATAATAATAATCACATACTTCACAGAGAAATCTCCATTGATAATCCAAAAATAGAAATCACAAAAGACAAGAGGTAAATCAAAATTCCAAATAATTAGTTTAAATGCCATTGAAAATTAATATGGTTTAAGAAACAAGATAGTCATTAAAAACATTTTAAGCCGATACCTGCTTTCTATCCAAGACCAATGAATAATTTCCATTTACAGAGGGCCATTCAAAAGAAGATGACCCCGAACCGTATGAAATCTTTCCCGGCTCATCAGCGGGAGGAAGACGTGGTCGTCCATACACTTTCTCTAGCTCATTTACTCGGCGATCAAATTCAGGCTTCAAAGACTCAAGTTCATCCACTACACTCAACAGTTTCTGGCAAGACAACACGAAAACCAAATGACAAAACATTCATATTCAACGCTAAGAAAAAAGTGAAAAGATATATAGTTCCAACTCACCTTCTTATAAAATATCTTTTCTTTAGGGAAAAATATCTGATAATCTCGATGCCGTGGTATAGTTTCAGAAATCAAACTGAGGAAAAATAAGAACAAAATTGAAAAACAATGAACTTTTCGGCAACATAGAATACAGAAACAGATACATTATCAATTGGCTCTTACCTTGAAAACCTAAGAAGGATGATAAACAAATCCACGACATTCTTCTCCTCCCTATATATATTAGCCTGTCATACAAAAAATGCTACTTAATATAAAAAAACATGGTGAAAATAATGCAGAAAAAGCTCATTGGCAAGTAAACCCTAGAAAATCCTATAATCAAATCACCAATACAGAAAATTGCAATTTCGCTTTGAGAAGTGTGGAAAACGAAATAGAAATGAGCAAAAATTTCAACAATTCATCAACAAGAAACAAGAACAAATGATTTGATGCAAAAATAAAATAGAAAAACACCTGTTTGAGGAGATTATCAGCGATCCGATAGTAATTTCGGAGGGGAATTCGATTATCGACGGTAACTTTCCGAGCTTCCCTCTCGATGTTGATCGTCATCTTCTCATGAAGAGAAATGATGCAATCGAGAAAATTCTAATAGAATTTGATGAAAGAATGAATCGCGGTATAGAAAAACCAGAATTAGGATAAAACTTGAGCGCGAAGAATTGAATCAATGGAAGTAAAAAAGATGGTCATTTTTTGTAAGTCTTAGTCTTCTTATGTCGACATGGTGAGGTATATGGTATACTACCGTATACGGTCCAGGCGTGTTTTGTTTTGTTCACGAAATTCTTTGACGATATGTCGTTCATTATACGACGACGCGTAGGTAGGTTTGTAAATTTATATTTTTCTTCCTTGGACATTTTTTCTCAATTCAAGTATTTTTTTTTTTTAAATAAATAATTTCTCATTTGAATTTCAGTAATTTCCTTTTCTTTTCTTTTTTAAGGAAAAAAAAAACAATAACAACAGGAGGAGCGGAGTATGATATGCTTTTACAAAAACACCACAAAACTATCTGAAAATATGATTCCGAGGAAATCCAGACAAATGGCGATGAAAATGGACGTCTCACGCGCTAGCACGTGAGGAGGGAATTAGATGGAAGGGCAGCATGTGGGCTCCACACGTGGCCTTTTTCAGCAAATAATGGATGCGACTTGACTCTCCGATAGAAGCGGGCTGCGGAATATAATCTTTATTTTTTTTGCCACAATTGAATTCACTTGGCTTTTTTTTTTAATTTGAATTATTTCCAATCAAATATCTTTAATCCATTTTCACTAATATAATATAAACATAATTTCAATTTTACATCACTAATTATCGTCGTTGCATTCATTGCACTGCATAATAGCTTTATGTTTCCATCCAAGCGAAATTTGAGATAATTCAGTATATAACCCAAAATGACTATACTCTATGTTTTCTTAGCCTTTTAGAGTATCTGTTTTTTAATATACCTGATTTACCCTCCTTTTATTAAATGTCTCTCTCTCCTCTTTACATTCTCTCTCATTTTATTCAATTTCTACGTTTATTTATTCATTTTTTAGGGTTTCAAATGTTTTTTTTTTCAATTCATTCTCAAATCGTGGTTTCTCCTTTTTCTCATTCTCTTAATCTTCTTCTCATTCTCCTTCTTCTCATTCTCTTTCTTCTTCGTCTTCTTTTATGGTTTCTTTAAATTTTCTAGTTCTTGGGATTTTTCTTCATTTGTTGAGTTAGAGTTTGTGGTGATTTTTTTAATCACGATTTCTTAGATCTACAGTTTTCCGATGGCCAAGGTCGAAGCTTCTTCTTCTTCCTCTTATTGTTCTTCTTCTTCTCTTCTTTTTATTATTTTTCTGTTTTTTTTTCTGGGTTCGCTGTATAGCTCACGTTTATTATATTGTACATGAATATGGTTCTTCTTTTTCTTTTTTTTCAAGCGTTCACTGTACAGTACAAGTTTTTTTATTATATTGTACATGAATATGGTTATACGTTATAATTATTAACTACTATTTTGTTATTTTTATTTTATGACGTATAGTATAGTGTTTATTATTCTCCTTAATTTTTTTAAAGAGAAAATCTACTACGTTGTACTGTTTTATTCTATGTTTATAACATACAGTATAGTGTTTATTATTACTACTTACTTTTTAAAAGAAAATTTCACTATATTGTACTGTTTTATTCTTTGTTTATGACGTACAATATAATTTTTACTATTATTACTTACTTTTTAAGATAAATTTTACTATATTGTACTGTTTTATTTTTGTTTTCAATGTACAGTACAATATTTAGTATTATTACTTACTTTACTCTTCCTTGTACCTTTATCTTCTTCTTCTTCAATTTATGAGCTTTTTGTCTCTGAAATTTTGAGATCTCCTTCTCTTTAAAGCTCTTTTTTATGCGTTTTAGTTTTTTTTTTCTTTTTGGAGATTTGGAATCAATGGTAAATTTTTATCTCCCCAAAAAATCATCTTAGATTTTCTCCTCTTTTTACTCCTTCATTTTCAGTCTGTTTCAATTCCCTTAATATTCTCTTTCCATATCTCAGCTACCTCTTTTTACTCCTTCATTTTCAGTCTGTTTCAATTCCCTTTCAGCTAAGGGTTTTATTGTATTTTCATTTGAAAATTCACTGGGTCATTTTATTTTATTTTTTTCTTTCAGGTTATTATGCTTTAGCTTTTTTAAATTTGGGTTATATACCAAGTTTTCCCAGCGAAATTTTGACTTTTGAGAAGCAAAGGGAAAACAGTCAAAATATGGGCCAGCTCTTTAGTTGAAAGAAAATACCAATATGGGCCTTTCCTCTAGATTTTACAAGGCCCAATTAAAACCAGGTTTTTATGTTTGTGAAAATTTATCATAACTACCCTTTTTACCCATGGAGATACTAATAAGTAATACTAAATCATTAAAAAAAATTATCACATTTACCTTTAAATTAAGTATAGTTTTTAAAACTACCCTAATTAAAATCTTAGTTTTTTTTATCCTTAATTGATAACTTTCTCCTGCATTACAGTAAAGTCGGTTATTAATTTTAAGGTGATTATGAAACCTTTTATAGCGTGGGTACTTTTTAATACCTTAAATTTCTACAAGGTTAGTTATGAAAAATTGAAAATTATCCTTAAAATAATATTACATTGTACATGCAATATCATAAATTTAACCAAATTTGTTAAATAGTGTGTGGGAATTAAAATGTAGATTTCATTAATAATAGGGGTTAAAATATCAGTTTTTATATTATAAGGACCAAATAGACATTAAATATAAATTATAGGGACCGAAAATGTATTTTTTTAATTTTTATGAAAAGATATTGTAAGTTTAAACGTAAACATAGGATACGCCCCTCAATCAAGACTCAAAGTGTGCTACAATATAGTCGTTAAGTACTGGAGTTCCCTAAATATTACATGGGCTTTCAAAGCAATAAATTAAAGAGGCCCAAAATCAAAAAGCCCAGTCCAAACCAGATCTCTTTCGAAAGCCTGCACGCTTTTCCTATTTCAGCATTTATGTGCTCTGCCACGTTGAAGTGCCCTACATTAACCAACGAATTTTATGATCAAGAAATTATATATATTATTAAAAAAAAAGTCTATAATTGTTTTAACTATTTAATCAAATTGTTACTTTTAAAATTAAAATATTTGAGAATTATTGTCCAATCATGAATGAAATTGGTTTATAATCTTATTTGAATTATTTCATGAACTAAAAATGGTAAGGTTAGTTCTAATCTAAATATTACATATTTAGTATTACGACAATAGGCATTCCAAAAGTTTTAAATTGGACATAATCCTGTTTTACTTGACTTTTAATTCTAGCTGAAAAACACAGTATCGATACAGATAGACTAATTTACGACTCAAATAATTGAATTAACCAATCTCTAAAGATGTAATAAAATGTTAAATTAGAAGGTGAGGTTACCTCTTTGAGGGCCATAACCACATCCAGCCAAGATGGTAGCCCTAATATCATCCAAAGTTGCTCTATTGAAAAACAAGAAATTACTAAAGATGCCATCAATGCAATCAAGCACCAAATGCGTCTCTTCCAAACAAGGCCCATTGCAGTATTCATCTGTCTTCTCCATTGGGACTTCTATATGTCCACTCTTCTTTAATCGATACGATTCTTCACAACCACTGTATATCTGAAATTTACTTATTAATAATATTATTAATATTATAATTAAAAATAATATTGATTTCGTAATTCTTAGTTTAATTGATAATTGATATTATGTACGTATTTGTCATTGAAACAGAGTAATGCTTTGGCCACGATTTCAGGTGGATCCTCTACTCCGCCACTCTCGACGTCTTCTCCTCTTCCTGCAATTGTAAATTTGATCCATGTATAATGGTTTAAAAAAAAAATTGCTTTTGTGTTTTCGATTCACAATGTGAAAATTAGGAGAATTTGATAAAAAAATATCATTAGAAACATCTCCTAAAGGCGTTTTTCTCCAATGTAAAATTATATTTATAAGGAGTGGTTTTCAAAATATCTAAATTGATATTTTTAAAAAGAAATTAAGAATAATATTTTTCTCACTAACTCAAATCAAGCATGCAACTCAATCCACAAGTGTTTTTCTTAAAACATTTAATGGGTTTGGAATTGCTATTTAAAAAGTATCATCGAGTGAAATTTCTCTTATAAAGTAGGTAGTAATAGGTTTAGAAATTCTATTACCATTTTAAAAATATATATAAAAAAAATAGTTTCTAGCCGATCGGTGTTCTAAAATTTTAAGAGTGTGAAGTAGAGTATTCGATCTAATAATTTAATAAAGTGACATTAGACTAAACTTCAATGGGATATGAAAAATAAATATGGCTAACAACAATTATTTGCATGTAATGCATCTATTATTATCAAACTAATGCATCTATCCTAAAATCCAACAAGTTTATTTTTTAGATATATAAACTTGTTAAAGAAATTTGAATGAAACAAACTAAAATCATTATCAATTAGAATATAGATAAACTTATTATGACTAAAAAAAATTAAACCAAAGAATAAAATATGAAATATTATGGAATTTTTAGATTACCATAAAAGCAGGAAATAATAAGAAGATAGAAAAAAGCAAGAACTGGGATTCTAGTGGTGAAGGGCAAAAACATGAAAGCCATAGCTAAAGCTTGTGAAAACAATTGCAAAGAATTGAACTGCAAGATCTTTCTATATATTTTGATATGATCATTAGCTTTGAAGAGATGAACAAAGAGAAGAGAGGATCGTGACAAGGAAAGAAAGTGAAGGAAGAAATTGGTTTGTTGGAGTTAGAAATGGAAAGGAGAAAGCAATGAGATGAGATATGGTAAGAATTTAAAAAAAAAAGGTTTACTATAGTGTAGAAGTTGAGCTGCAATTCACCAAATTATGGTTGAAATTTTTTCAAACCTAATGAAAAATTTCATGTTTTGGGTTTCACCCCAAGCAATTGATTTTTTTTTATTACATCAAATCAGGAAGTTGAAACTTGAACGACCTTGTGGAAGGTGTACCGAAAACAATGGAATAAATATGTTACCATTGTTTTTTGGGTAAAAATACTCATTTGGTCCCTGAGTTTTAGAGCTCGTGTTTATTTGGTCCCTACATTTTTAATTTGTGTCTAAGTGGTCCCTGAGTTTTGGATATTGTGTCTATTTGGTCCCTGTGTTTCAATTTATGTCTATTTGGTTCCTGAGTTTTAAATATTGTGTTTATTTGATCCCTCAATTTTCAATTTGTGTCTAAATAGTTCTGGATTATTAGAAATAAGTTTAATTCTTTCTTAATTTGTTAACTCATTAACATAATATTGACTTAACGGTGACATAAAATGTTTAATTGATCAAAATACTAACATGAGATTATTAATTATATCAAATTTTAGGCCTAGATTTATGAAAGATTTATTCTTATCTTCGTATTTTGACCAATTAAACGTGTTATGTCAGCATTAAGTTAATAATATGATAAGAAGTTAACGAATTCATTAAATTAAGCACCAATTAAACTTATTTCAAATGGTTCTTGAAAATCTAGGGACCAAATAGATATAGTATCTAAAACTCAGGTACCACTTAGACACAAATGGAAACGCAAGAACCAAATAGATACGATATCCAAAACTCATGGACCACTTAGACACAAATTGAAAACGCAATGACTAAATAGACACGACCTCCAAAACTTAAGGACTAAAGAAGTACTTTGCCCTCGTTTTTTTATATAAAAATTATTTGCCGCACATTTTCTCACTATTGATTAACCAATAAGGTGATCCTTTATTAAAAAAACGAAAAACAAAACCATCTAGTGCTTAGAAAGATTTAAAAAATAAAATGACATTTTCATAAAAGCACGTGTGATTGGATTTCATTCATATTTTGAACATGGGAAAAGATTATTATTTTATAAAATATTAATTCATAAATATTGCTATTTTTTAATTACTTATTCATAAATTATAATAGGATAGCCCACATTTTTCTTTCTAAAATTACATATAATTATTAAAAGTATCTCTATAAAAGTGAGAGAAATAATTGCACCCATGACCACATTAATTCACCCAAATTCACTTTTCATGGTTGGCTGTATTTATGTATAATTTACATCTTATTTGTAATTGAGATCAGAGATTGACTATAGTATAAATATGAATAATTATTTAAACCTATAATAGATAAGTTCAATCAATTGTTTTGTATCAGTTTAATAAATTTAGATATTACAATAAAAAGAGGGAGACTCAAACATTGATATTTTTGTGGGTGTGTTGGGGGGGGGGGGGTGGGGTGGGGGGGGGTTGGGGGGGGGGTGGGTGGGGGGGGGGGGGGGGGGGGGGGTTTTTTTTTTTTTTTTTTTTTTTTTTGGGGGGGGGGGTGGGGGGGGGGGGGGGGGGGGGGGGGGGGGGGGGGGGGGGGGGGGGGGGGGGGGGGGGGGGGGGGGGGGGGGGGGTGTTTTTTTTTTTTTTTTTTTTTTTTTTTTTTTTTTTTTTTGGGGGGGGGGGGGGGGGGTTTTTGGGTGGGGGGGGGGGGGGGGGGGGGGGGGGGGGGGGGGGGGGGGGGGGGGGGGGGGGGGGGGTTTTTTTTTTTTTGTGGGGGGGGGGGGTTTTTTTTTTGGTGGGTGGGAAGGGTTTTTTTTTTTTTTTTTTTTTTTTTTTTTTTTTTTTTTTTTTTGGTGGGGGGGGGGGGGGGGGGGTTTTTTTTTTTTTTTTTTTTTTTTTTTTTTTTTTTTTTTTTTTTTTTTTTTTTTTGGGGGGGGGGGGTTTTTTTTTTTTTTTTTTTTTTTTTTTTTTTTTTTTTTTTTTTTTTTTTTTTTGGGGGGGGGGGGGGGGGGGGGTTTTTTGGTTTTTTTTTTTTTTTTTTTTTTTTTTTTTTTTTTTTTTTTTTTTTTTTTTTTTTTTTTTTTTTTTTTTTTTTTTTTTTTTTTTTTTTTTTTTTTTTTTTTTTTTTTGTGGGGGATAAATTGGGGTTTTTTTTTTTTTTTTTTTTTTTTTTAAATATTAAAAATAAAAACACACAATTTAAACCGAGAAAAATATTAGAGGTTCTCAATCATAGTCGAAGAACAAATATATTAGAATAACAATAGGAATAGATGTTGAAATTTTTTCCCCGTGATTGGAATAATCAATTGTATAATTACAGAATAATAGTAATCAACGTTTGAATGGCATTTGAATTTATATTTAGGAAATTCCAAAAATCCATCACCAAAAACCTCTTACTTGAGTAATTATCAATTCCAATGGCTTTTAGCAATCTATCTATCTACCTGCGAATACCGTAAAACACAAAATGATAATTTAATTATAACATTAAAGCAAAATATTTTTCAAATACTTTTATATGAATAAATAATATTACAAGTATTTAATCAACAATATTGATCAGATTTGGATCGAATTTTGGCTTACGATATTGCCCTACTCAGATGTATATGCAGGCCTCCTCGGTGGAAGTTGTGGCTTTGGAGTCCTCTGGAAAGTAAAAGGATATGTTAGGTCATATATGGAAATTAGTTTTATAAAGAGTTAAATGCAAAATACACTGATGGATGTATCTAGGATTATTGTTAAATTATACCTCTATATTTTATTACTTCATTTTTGTTTTTAAAATACCTCCGTACTTTAATAAAATTGTAAATCACACTATTTCATTGATTAGTTTTAACGAAATTGAGATACATTCATATTATTCTACGTAAGTCATGTATTCTAATTTCATGAAGAAAAAAATAAAAATTGATAGATGTGAAGAATTTTAGAATAAACTGCTATGTTAATAAAATATAAAAATCACACTCAAATGTTCAAATTTTTTGTTATTTTAACTTTTTTGGAACACATGGAATGCATAGAATATGAATGTGTCTTAATTTCTTTAAAACTAACCGATAGGGGGGTGTGATTTTCAATTTTACCAAAGTCTAAAGGTATTTTAAAACAAAATTCGGTTTAATAATAATCCATAATGCAAAAGTGTATTTTACCTTTAACTGTTTTAAAAATTATAAAGTTAAACAAATATAATATTTTATCGACATCACACGTTATAATGTAGTTTTGATTGCATGATTTTAATAACTAGCCGGTACCTCTAATTTGGGTTGTAGATTTTCTACGGCCACACCTGATATGTTATAGAGTCCTGCTCCTTGCTGCTTTTGCAATCATCATAATCACTCGGTTATTACTTATAAACTACGAAATTTTTTGTAGACATAATGTGGTTCCTTAATTTAATAATTTTAGTTAGAAATAAAATAATACTTAGTTAAAACAATGATTGGGTTTTTTTTTAATTAATTAAAAAGGAAATATGAAAAGGGTGGATAGAAGAAGAAAGCAGAAAGCAAGTACCTTGCATAAGGCCCAGTCAGCAGAATCAAAGAAGGCGCGTTCGTTGTCCTAAACCAAATTGTATAAAGTTTTTAAGTAATGAAGGAAGCAGCCGGAAAATAAGTAAACTTGGTTTTGGTTTGGTTAGGTATACCTTTGAAATCAAGGGCTTCTTCTTTGGGACAAGTCCTCCATATCTATTCCCACCTCCTGTTGTTGCTGCCTGTGGTTTTAGTTTAGATAACTCCATCCATTCACGTGATATTTTTTATTTTTTTCAAACTGTACTGATATATAAAGGATAAAATATTTTTTTAGTCTCTGAGTTTTTAGATTTATTTTCATTTGGTCTTTGGATTTAAAATATGTGTATTTTATCTCTGAATTTTGAGAAATAGTTCAATTTGATCCTCCTAGACCTTGTCGTTAATTTTTTATTTATTTACCATTATAAAGAAATTTGCTTATTATTAAGTTAATTTACTAAATAAACTATATTTCTCAAAATATGAGATGAAATAAACACAAATTAAAAACTCATAGATCAAATAGGTACATACTTCAAAATTCGGAGATAAAATACGTATTCTATCCGATTAAAAAAAACAATCTCCAATGATACTTTACGTAAAGAAACTCATTCTTTTGAAGTTGTTGCTTTGAAGGAAAGGAAGAATTTTATTTTGATTGAATTGAAGATTGTTATATAAGTTGTATCAAAAGATTCCGTTCCAATCCAATCATAAAAGTTAAAAAAAAAAATCAATAATTTAGTAATTAAAAAAACAATATTAAGAATATTTGCGCCACGTCATTCAGAAAATTCGACGTAGAAGGTAAATAGGGTAATTAAAAGGAAAGTAGGAATCTAATTTGGCAGCAAATCAACCAACCACAATACGACACCGTAAGAAGCGCCGACAAATTCAAAGAACGTGATATGATAAAGAGTTTGAGTTTGACAACTTGACTTGACCTTCCTTCATCCTCTAATTTCCTATTAACTAAAATATAAAACGTGGGGCCTTCCTTCTTAACCTCGACTTGTATTTTCTCATAAATAAAATATAAAACGTGGGGCCTTCCTTCTTAACCTCGACTTGTATTTTCTCATAAATAATTCAACATGTTTTTCAAGAGCTCCAAAAACAAAACAAAAAACTGAATTCAGACTCTATAACATGCAGGGGTGGAGCCCGATCTTTTTTTAACGAGGTAAAAATTATATATAGCTAATTTTAAAAGGGACTGTTTGGTTGTCAGGTTTGGATAGTTAGTTGGGGGTTACACAATTTTAACCAGTGTTTGTCTTCCAGTTTTGAAACCCAATATGATATGTTTGTTAACCCCCTTTTAATAAAACTATCAATTTTCATAATTTCAACACATTTTCAAACGGTCTCACTGTTTAATACAAACCAAACGCAGTGTTAACAATCCAAACCTGACAACCAAACGACCCTAAAGAGAATGTAAGATAAAATAGATAAATTATACTAAAATTTTAAATTTCCACCTAAAAATTTTTAATTGGCAAAAATTATATAAACCTAGTATTAGAAAATAAATAAATTATATTAAAATTTACCTTAAAATTTTCAAATTTTAACCTATGACTTTTTTTTTTTCCAAGGGGTTTTAAATTCTTTAATTGACATTTTGGCTAGGGAAGGTCGGGAAGAGATTGACTTGGTGTTTTATGAGGGCCCACTAACCGAAGGCCAGAAGAAATTCATTGGTTTTGAAATATTCATCTTTTTTTTTTCTTCCCAACAAACAGAAAAAACTTAACCAATCTGGATATAGTTTTAAGGCATAATACTCATTTACACAAAATCTAATGTTCGAGTCACCCTATTGATATAATATCTGAAGAAAAACTTAGCCAATTTGGATATATTTTAAGGCAAACTACACGAGGTTGAAGGATTGAGCCTCTCCGATTGAAAAAGAAAGTGTGTACCTGGTGATGAAAGGGAAAGCAATCTTCAGGTGAGGCTCTGCTGCTACCTTGATCAGCCGTATCCATATCTGGCCACTCCTTTCCTTTCTTTTCTTTTTCATGTCAAAACAAAACCATTGATTCTTCCTTAGCCAAAAGTCCACAAAAATATATGCACAAATTTACAGTTAAAAGAAAAAAACTGAAGGTTCAATTAAGAACCGGGGTTGATCAATCGAGTTCCTCGAACCGAATAAAAACCCACTCAACCATGGCAAACACAGAGAGAGAGAGAGAGAGAGAGAGATACCTTAACCTTGGTGTACGTGTAAGGAAGGGAAGAAGGGAGAGACGCGACAGAGAGAGAAATGAAAACAGATAGATTAATAGATGTGAGTGAGAAATGAGAATAATAACGGGCGCCCGCTCGTGTATATTGAATGGCTCTGATTCAGAAGAATAAAAAATGACCTTCTATACTTTTTTTTTTTTTTCTAAATTAATTAATTTATTGACGGTCATTTTTAAAATTAATATATATGGAAACGTGATAAATAAAATCCTAACTAACTGCAGGTGCGAATGCGGAGGATAGATTTGGATTTAAAGTCTACTTTAAAGTTCAAATTTTAAATTTAAATTACAGAATAGTTTGGTATTGTTGTAGCTTTTTTAATAATTATTGTCAGTTGTGTTTAAAAAAAAATCAACTGTATCATGAATCAGATTACTACTAGTTTGGTAAATTCACTAAATTAACTTCTATAAGAGATATATAAATAATATTTGATAAATTGATTTAAAAAGACTACCTATTTTTTATGACATAATTATTATAATAATTTTTAAGGTCTTTAAAATTTTAATTTAAAATCTAATACGCTGTTTTAATAATTAAAAAAAATATAATATTTATGTTTTTAAAAAAGAAAATGTATACATAGCAAAAAAGAAGATTTGAAATTTATGTTATAGTTATGTTAAAAATAGTATTAATTTGTTATATTCAACTTCAAAAAATATTTTAACGTATATGAATGCTTTGATTGTGTTTGGTAAATTAATTTAATATGTTTATTTTACATTAAAAGTTATCAAATATTTATTACATTTTAAGTGTAATTTACAATAATTTAATTTCAGTTATCCATAATAATATATTTTGATAATATAGAAGAAAAAAAATATAATAGGTAAAATTAAATATGTGATAATAGATACATTTTGACATCATGCTCCACAAAAATCTCTCCCTGCTAACTAATAGATTATGGGAAAATCTAATTTTAAAAGTAAACTCATATTCTGCTTTTGAAAATCAGGCAATTAGTACCAGAGATTTTTTTTAAATTTGTTAACTTTAGTTTTACCAAACAAAAAACAGTTAAATTTTTTTAAGAAGTTGATTAAAATCAACCCCAAACGATTAGATATCATTTTATTTTTCTAATGAATAAAAAAGACGGTCGACTCGTTAAATTAAATATATATATTATCATGAACCTAACAAAATTGATTATTATTCTCTTAAAGTTTGAGCTCTTAATTATCTAATATAAAAATATTAATACAAATATGAGATTATATTGGTAAATATTTTTTTTATTGATAAGTATATTGTTTGACTCTATGTTAGTTGGGATATAGTGATCCATTTGTCAACTGAAAGACTAATCGAATAAGCCGCCCATCTATTTCACGTGAAAATTCAAGGTGACATGTTGAATTTTAATAGACTTATTGTTTAATATTTGGTTGTTATTTAAAGAAAAAAATTTTACTACTTGAACAAGTCTTCTTTAATTAATTATTTTGATGAGAATGAATGCTTACGTATGGAGTTAAATCTATCTATACAACCAACCTTTAGAAATTTGATCAATAAATAGTACCCCAAAAAACAAGACTATGGAGTTTATGGTCAATATTCTAGACACGTCTTCTATTCATGGTTTGGTGGAATTAGGTTCTAATAACCATATCATTTTCCATATTAAAGTTAAAAGACATTTAATTTTGGAAAATTTCATTGGGTAGCAAATTTTTTAGCAATATTTATAAATATAGCATTTTTAAAAAGTATTTGCAAATATATAGCAGATTTTTAAAAACTCTCATTCATGTGATCAGAGATATCAGTGATAACTTATAAAATAATCAGTGATTACTATCAGGTAATCAATAAATTAGTGATTACTAGTGGCAATTTTGTAATATTTTAGGTATGAATTTAATTTTTCTGCTATTTTTTGCAAATATGTTTTTTTACTACTATTTTTACAAATATTGAACTTATTTTTGCTTATTTTCGCAAAGCCCTTTTAATTTTACTAGTAGACATTCTAATTCTTCTTTATTGAAATACTCAAAATGAATATCTAAATTGTTACAATTAACCCAAATTATTTATCCTTTCCAATTTCATAGTAATTAGCTTTAAATTACACTTATTTTTAAGGAGTAAAACATAGCATTATCAAATTAATGATAGGGTGGTTCATAATCAGAATTGTAAATCACATTTGAAGAGAAATAAAATGAGTAAGATCATCACCAATATGAAGTATGTGATCACCGATTGAAATTCTTCGAACCCCCTAAGATGATCACAAACATGGATTCCAATCCTAACTCGCTCTTGAGACCCAGTCAATACATGAACTTTCTCAAACCCAATTAAATACTTCTCCCGATGACCATTTCCCCGCCGGCGCCGCCACAAAAACCATAATGGTCTGTGACCCATCGATGGATCCGATGTTTTTTACGTCAATAAGGAGGTCGGATTCGTAGAGTGAATCACAGTTTATGTGTGACATTTTGATTGTATTGTCGTAGATGATGGAATTGCTGAGACGGGCGACGGGAATTGAGAGTTTTGTCGGGGCTTCACCTGATGAATGAGTGAATTTGAAGTAGCTAAACCCAAACCCAAAAGGGAAAACGACTGGTTTGTAAAATTTGTAGGTTTTTCCTGGATAGTCCCTAGATAGGTCGGGTCGTAAGCCCATATTTTCCATTGGTGATTAGCCAAGAGCTATGTGGATACTATCAGGAATGGTGTCCCAGAACTTGTAATTATTTAATAAGGATAGTTTATTACGAATAAATTAAATAAATAAATATAAGTTCTTTATATTATCTAGATTGATTCAATTGACGATATTAGGAATATATGGAAATATATTAATATCAAACATTCAAATAGTAAAACCCAAAATTACTCTTATGAAATCACGACTTGGTATGTGAGTCATACGAGAGGATTAAGATCGAGATGAGTAACTTAAAAGTGTCTACAGTAAACGGATAACGTTTGGGAACCTTATCCTGGTAACACTGTTGATAGCTTCACATTTTGTTTATAGACAAATGATCAAATTCTAATCATTCATGTGGGAGACATGAAATGAAAGTATCATATGCAATCTTGATTGTATAAGACAGGACCACGATGTTCGATCAAATTTCTCATTAGTACCGTTTACGAGAAATGATCGAATATCAAACTAAGTTTATCAACCGTGATAGATCTCAATCCTGAGTGAAATGCGGACTCCTATTCGTGGAGTTATGTTCTTTGATTCACATAATTGAGAGCGATCTGTAAGAACGCTCAATACACTCCTGTTTGGGGAACATGACTAGATAAGTAGATGGGAACTCATTTTCACGAGATGAAATTCATAACTTTCCTATAAATTAACGGTATCAGTGCGATACCTAAATATTTTAGGAACTTTAGGAAACTCCCTTGATGTACTGATTCGAGACATGAACAAGTGGCGCCACGACTTCTATTGATCACAGAAGTATATTATCTCTAGTTCGCTTAAAGATAATGTTAATTGGAGAATCAGCGGGAACACAAGGATAAAGCGGTAATTACAGGGGCAAAACGGTAAATTTATCCGCCTGTAATTATGAGGGTTCACGTGAAGGATATATCACAGATATAAATAAAGATAAACTAAATGGATATAACTCATCTATAGTGAGGGGAGTTTAGCTATGAATCTATAGTGGAATTATTCATAGTTAAATAATAAGTAATTAACTGATTATGAGTTAATCACTTAATTGACTAATTATTAAGCCCATGATCTATAGGTCCATCGGGTCCCTATGCTAGCCTAAATATCGTTGTAGCAAAACTAAGTTATTAATTAACTTAGGAAGAACAAATAATTTAAGTAATTGAATTTACTTAAAATTAGGCAATATTAATTATTTGAATAATGAGATTATTTCAATGAAAATTAATATTAATATTATTAATATTGATATAATATTAATTGTTTAAATAAAGAGTTTAATTAAATGGAAATTAATATAATATTATTAATTATAATATTTTAAGGCAATATTAATTGTTTAAATATATAGCTTATTTAAACGGGAATTAATGTTAATATTATTAATTATTTAAATAATGAGTTTATTTAAATGGAAATTAATAATAATTATTATTAATTAAGTAATGAGTTTATTTAATTTAATAATAAATATTAGAGAGAATTAAATACAATTGGTTTAAGAAACAAATTGGTTTTGGCCCAAAATAATTAATTAATTGAATAAGATTCAATGGTAATTAATATATTAATTTTTGGCTAAATGTGTTAAATTTGAAATTATTATTTGAATTTTTTCTTATTTTAAATACATAAATATAAAATTATTAAATATAGAAAAGTAAATAAATAAATAAAAAATCACCTTTTGCATTAGGCGGCTGTGCATGCATGCGCTATGCCAAAGTGCAAAACAAAGATTTTTATATATTTTTTTATTTATTTATCTTATCTAATTTATTTTATTTTTATAATTAGGAGATAAGTATATCTATAGAGATTAGATATCATATTTTCCTATAAATATAGCCATTGGATTCATATTTTGTACACTTCTTACTTTAATTAGAAAAGTGAAAATTCTCTCTCAAGTTTTTGTCCAATTACCGATTTTCCTTAGGGAAAAATTTAGAAGAAATTTTTTCTTCTTTTGTTCTTCCGGTTCGATTCTCACAAGTCGGTTTTGCTTTCGATCGGGATATAGCATAGAAGATCCGGTGTTGCTGAGGATTTGATGCTGTAAAGAAACTTCCAACCGATTCTCCATTAATTACTCAATGTAAGTAAAAGGGTTTTTAATTTTAGAAATTAAGCATGAATCTACATGTTTTATCACAAATTGATGATGTTAATAGATCCGTTATTAAATGTTAATAAATTTACTAAATAAATTTCCGCTAGTTTAGTAAATCATCCCTTCGAATACCATGTCATTGATAATTTTTCTCCAGACAAAATATAATATGTCGGTGAGAAACTTGCAAATTATAAACAAGTTACATCTTCACGTTTTAATTAATTATAAATACAATCCCTACCCTTCAAATATATGATAAGATAAGATATCATTAAAAATGTCATTTGTGTTTATTATGGATATAGATTTCCTATCTAAGTAAAAAATATATATACTAATCAACAATTAAACCAATCATATCATTTTTTGGTTAAATATTAACTCAAAATTTAATATCAAATATTGTGGTCGAAAAATATCAAATCTTAAGAGATTAAAAAACAATTTATAAAAAATAAAATAATAAAACACCAAATAAAAATATAGCAAACATTAAGGGTGAAAACTATATATTAATTTTAAACTTGTATTTATCCTTAATTCATTTTTAATTAATGAAATATGGATGAGTTAGCACCAGGATTAGTTGTGCCAAATAGTACATCAGCAATGGCATCTCCATCTGCATGACCAGGATATCCAACCCAAAGAATTGCACTAATACAAGGTTCATTTTTGGCAAAAGAAACATCAATAGGCCCACCAGACATCAAATACCAACATTGTGGGCCCTTTAGGGCTAGGACAACCCTTGACTCCATTAAAATCATATATGTAATGATTATAAATAAAAAATATGTAGGTGTTAAGAAGAAGTCTCACTTTCTTACACGTCTCATTTTTATTTGATAAAATAAAGTAATTAAATAATATATATATATATGAATCTCACTATTATATTTTACCTAATAAAAATGAGACGTGTAGAATAGTTTAGAAGAATTCTTGTTCACCCGTCTATATATTCGAATGTTGAATATTTTCTGTGTTATGTAATGGTCATGATTAGGTACCCATACAGTTTCTTCTAGAATATTATTTAAGTCTATTATTAATAGATAATTCGAAAGGGATTTAGATTTAACAATAGTAGAGAGACTACTAACATCACTTTTGACTCATTTGGTGTTTAATTAGGAAAAAAAACTGAAACAAAGTATTTTTTTTTTTTATAATTATTAATAAGAATATACAGCTGTAACTGTAAGATAATGGATAAGATAAGGGATGAAAATGAGCCAGTTTAAAACGCAGTTGCCAAACGGGGTGCTGCCACAGTAAATAGGGCAGATTAGCCATAACAACAATTGCAATTTCATAGAAAGATATAAGAAAGATAAATACTAAATAGCTAAGTTTGGCAAAAAGCTGAGACTGAAAGAGTGGGATGAACTTGAGAAATTATCCTTTACTTTATAATTATTTCTCTCTTTTTCACAACAAGAAAAATGACAGAGGGAAAGAAAAAAACCGCTCCTTGTGACATTAGATTACAACCAAAAAACCTACACCAACAAATATCAGCTCACTCGTTAATTCATTTTTTTTTAATAATATAACAAATTGAGGACGGAAGACTCAAACCTAAAAAAAAAAAAAAAATAGGTGTCTAACCAGTTGAATTTTGTTAAAATTGAGATAAAAAGAAATTATTTGACGTGGCTTATATATTCATATTTTAGCTCCCTAATTTATATGGATTAATACTTTTATTAATTATTGTGTGGGGTATTTCTCGTCGGAGTTTCGTTCCACACGATAGAGCAAGACGCCGAGTCGCGTCTGTCCTTGGGGCGGCGGAACTCGAAACACTACAACAAATGACGGTCGGAGGGGCACCGTGTGGTGCCGTGACGACGACCCTCCGACGATCAAGTTAGGTGGTGGTAGGTGAGACTTGCCTTGCGCCGCAAGGGTTAGGTCGAGGATAATCGGGCTATTCGCTTTCTAGGTTAAAGTGTCATGCCCCGACTTGGGAGGCCAGTGCCTTTTATACTTCCTTGATCGAGGGTTTGTCGGCCGGTAGCATGGGGCTAGGCTTAATGGGCTTTGGCTAGCCCACAAGAGATGAGCTCCTATTGGCGTTGGTTCGGACGGGTCCGTACGCACGCGAGCCGTCTTGTAGGCGGGGGGGCTTCGGGCATGGACCGTGATGGGCTGTCCCCGTGAATCGACCCAATATGAGCGCGCGACCCTAGGGGCATTTTTACCCTTTACGGTTTTCCCCTATCTCCTGGATCGAAGGTCCGATGTAGGAGATAACAAATCGACGGATCGGTGGCGTATTTTCGCCCTAATCTTCGTGCTATGTGGAGTTGGTCGAGGGCTACGACCTTCAGGAAATAGGCCGCCGGCCATGTTGTGGCTCGGGCTCTATTTATTTCCTTTCGGGAGTCGCCGAGTTCATTCGCGGTTGAGTCCGTTTCAAGAGACGCGGCTCCTTGCGAGATGGATCCGTTGGATCTTCGGACGGCGCGAATACCAACCGGACGTGAGTGGTTGAGATCGTCGTGTTCTTTCCCACGTGTCGCGATGATGGGGCGCGTGTTTTCTTCTTTAAATAGGGTTTTTCCCATTTTTAAGGCTCATTTGCCGTTTGAATTTTCGAAAACATCTCAGAATCGTCCGCGCCTTGAAAGACTTTTTAGTTATCTTCATCCTGTTCCTGAAGCTTTCCCCGTTCTTCTTGAAGGTTAGTTTTCTCTTCTGTCTCTCGTTTCCCATTCTTGTGTAATGGACAATTTTGGGGGAACTCATTCTAGAGGCCATAGGACCCCAGGTTAGCCAGTGGGGGGCGCGATTATGACGGTCCGGTGTTTGAGAGAGTTGAGTGCCTGGGCTTCCCCTTCCTTGCGCCGGTGGGGCTAATGCCATCCCCTCATCTCGGGGCGAGCCTGAGGGAAATGAGCCGTGATTGATCCTCGTTCATCGATTGGTGAGGAATCCCCGCCTTTGTGAGTGAGCTTGGGTCGGGTTTCAAGATTCGGGGGGGTTTAGACTCACCCTTTCTCCCACTTCCTATCCTTCGGGAAACGGATCCTGTTCTGTGGGCCCTACTACCGCTCTTGACCCTTCTCATTCTTCCGTTTCTGTTCCTGCGAGGAGGCGGCTCAAAGGAAAAAGAAAGAAAGGGAAAGGCCGCATAAGGAGTAGCGGGGCCGGCGGGGGGCGATCGATCCGTCCGTCCTGCTCTGTCGGGAGAAGTGGGTTCCTCTTTAGCCGGCGAGGTTGTGGTCTCCGATCCTCTTGGGTCTCCTCTCTCGCGACTCGGGGGGCGGGGCCGAGACGGCAAGCAAGAAGAAAAGGAAGAAGAAAGTAGATTCTCGGCCAAAGGGCATCAAGGAAGATAGGGGGCCTTACCACTATCCTTCGTAGTTGGCGCAGCCAAACTCGACAAGTTAAGGGTTGACTATGGGATTTCCTCGGACTTGAAATGAGGCTCCCGAGGCGTCGAAGAGGGTTTACCTTTCCCCTTGGGGAGGGTTGGACCGCTTTTATCCGCGGTTTTTCCGATTTGGCGTTCGGCTTCCCTTCCCCCTTGATAGGGGGTGCTTGAACACCTGGTCTCGCGTTGGGCGGTTAATGCCGAATGCTCGAGGTCTTTGGTCGCCCCTTCGGTAGTGTGTTACGGGTTGGGCTTCCGCTACTCCTAAGCATGGTTTCCCACTTCCGGTCCCTTCGTCCAATGTCCAGGGCGGTGTGCGTTCGTCCTCCATGATCGAACCGAACCGGCTTGGTGGGAGGGACTTCTGTGACAAGCGTTGGAAGGAAGAGTGGTTTTTCATCCGTGGCCCCTTTCTTCTCGGAGGTGGGCCCTTTCTACCTCGTGGGAAGACGAGGGTGAGGACATGAGTTTCGTATTATTTTGTGCTTCGCCCTCCTGGATGTGTGCTAACCATTTTCAATTTGTCTTGTTTCATGAAGAATCCGCCTAGAAGAGTGTTTCTCGGGAGGTTCTCGGCCTGCGGGATTCTTGCTCGAGCGGTCCTTTCAATTGGGAGGAACTCGACCGGGCATTCTTGGCTAGTCTTTGCCAAACTCTGGGTTCCACCTCCAGGTTTTGTTCCCGTTGCTCCTCGTAAGTGTCCGTTTCGCTTTCTCTTTTCCTTTTCCATTTTTATGTGCTTGGTGGGTATGCGGTGACTTGAGTTGGTTGTGGACGCAGGTTTCGGGCGTAAAGATGGCCGTGAGCGCTTACCCCCGGTTCCCAATTCCAACGATCCCAACGCTTTCCTTGCCCTTCTTCGGGACATGGGGAAGAAAAGGTCCAGCGGCGTCTTCATCCGATCCGAAGGGAAAAGCGGTGGCCGCTCCAAAGCGTTCCCGTCCTTCCTAAGTAGGAAGTTTGTGAAGGGGCGTCGGCACGGAAATCCCTACGGAGACGCGTGGCTCCTCTTCGGATCCTCCTGCGGACCCTCCATTGGGTTCTCTGCGGATCCTCCAACCGACTCCCCGCTCCCCAAACGAAGGAGGGGCGGAATCTTCGGGGCACTCGGCCGCGCGGTAAGGGTGCCGATGCATATATTTTGAAGCATCCTCGAGATGGCTTATCAATCATTCCCTTCCGAGGCGGATTCGCTCTCTTCGATTATGCCAATGCTTTGTCTTCCGATACGGACTTTGGACGGGAGGGCGATCGGTAGCGACTGAGACAGACGGTGGCGGGGTTCCGCGTTCACCCTCGGGGCGGTGCGGGTTTCCCCCTCGTGGCGCGGCTTCTTCATCTCGGTGGTGGATCGGTGCCGCGGGCGGTGGATCCTCTTCGCTCCGTCTGTTCGCCTCTCCCGGGTCCAACTTCGACCAAGGGTCGCTTTCAACGATTTACTCTCCGACGGGCCATGGACGCCGCTTCGGTTTTGCCCGTGATTTGGGGGCCGTCAGGTTGGAACCTCTAATTGACTACGACAGTGAGGTTGTGACCTTTAGCCGCATGTGCTATAGAGTATTGGTGGTCAGTCATCTATCTCCCTGTTTAATTTTCTTGTTGCTTTTTCTTTTGATTTTGGTCCGCTTCTATGTCTTGAGATACTTGGTTTGCCAGGGACCCGTGGCCTCGGCGCAGATGCTTCTCAATTTGGAGAGTTTGCTCGCCAAGCATCGGGAGCTCAAGCAAGAGGCGGCGGAGGCGAGGGCCAGTCCGGCCCCATTTTGTCGACTCTGGCGTTGCAAAGGCCTTGATTGAGAAAGGACCTGGATGAGGCCGAAGAAGAATTTCCTCCCTGGAGGTCAAAGAGGCGCAATGGCCGCGGACCTCGAGCGCGCGTCAAAAGGAAAACGAGGATCCGAAATCCTCTCGGTGAGAAGCGATAAGAAATTGCTCGAAGATGCCATCTGCTCGGGCCGAGCGTTGGAGGATCTCGATCTTGCCGTGAGGAGGGATCTAAGGTCTCGGACGCCTTAAACAGGGGAAGCCGAGTCCCTTAGGAAGGTCGAGGAGGAGTTGGACCTTGTTGGGTGGAGAAAGACTCGCTGAGGGATAAGGTGTCCGAGATCCCGCCGCTCTTGCGACAATGTCATGGACCTCCAGTGAAGGTCGGCCGTGGCAATCGGCGTCGGTGGATTCTATCCTCATTGGGCTCTTGTCGGGAGACTCGGTCAAAGTGCGAGATGGGTCAAACCGAGGGAGAAGATGATCCGCTCGGTCCGGTCGAAATTGGCGATGCCATTGATCGCCGGTGGGAGGCGGTATGAGCGCGCCACAAGCTTAAAAGCGTCCGGGGTGAGGCGATCGAAGAGGCGGGCGAGGCCGGCACGTCCCATCTCGCGCCGACGAGGACGCTGCGACCGAGGAGGCGGATGCTCGTGATGATGGAGGCGATGGCGCGGTCATTAAGGGCGTCTTTGTTGAAGCTCCCCGACCGAGACCGTTTATGTTTCGATTGACTCTTTCTTTTAGGGCAAACTCCGGGTTGTGGAGCCACTATATTTTTTTCTGTTTGAACTTTTTTCTCCTTTTTTATTTGTATGAACACATGTACTCTGTTGAGGTCAATGCGCATGCTTCTTCCTTTATGTTTACTCGTTGTATTTTCCTACTCGCTTTGCGTGGGCGTTTCGACTTGTGAATGTTTTTACAAATGTTCTTGATTATTTGGTCGAATCGAAGTCTGGTGCTTCCGGAGAAGGCTTAAAGATTACTCGGACGGACCGAGGTTTTATGCTTCCGGAGAAGGCTTAAGGTTACTCGGACGGACCGAGGGTTTTGTGCTTCCTAGAAGGCTTAAGATTACTCGGACGGACCGAGGTTTTTGCTTCCGGGAAGGCTTAAGATTACTCGGACGGACCGAGGTTTTTGCTTCCTGAGAAGGCTTAAGATTACTCGGACGGACCGAGGTTTTTGCTTCCTGAGAAGGCTTAAGATTACTCGGACGGACCGAGGGTTTTTGTGCTTCCTGGAGAAGGCTCAAGATTACTCGGACGGACCGAGGTTTTTTGCTTCCGGAGAAAGGCTTAAGATTACTCGGACGGACCGAGGGTTTTTGCTTCCTGAGAAGGCTTAAGATTACCCGGACGGACCGAGGTTTGGTACGTTTAAATACTCCAACGTCTTATTCTTTTAGAACAGGAAGTGCTAAGTGCTCGGACAGGCCGAGGCTTTTGCTTCCGAGAAGGCTTTGATGCTCGGGCGGACCGAGGCTTTTGCTTCCTGAGAAGGCTTTTGATGCTCGGGCGGACCGAGGCTTTTGCTTCCGGAGAAGGCTTTTGATGCTCGGGCGGACCGAGGCTTTTGCTTCCTGAGAAGGCTTTTGATGCTCGGGCGGACCGAGGCTTTTTGCTTCCTGAGAAGGCTTTTGATGGATGGAGGGTGCGGGCAAACCATGTGAAGCGGAAAATGTGGAATTTCTTTTCTTCCTTTCTTTTTTACATATTGTCGATCATACATAAAAATAAATGACAAAGTAGGAAGGAGGAAGGTGTCGCTCTTCTAGTCTTCATCACCGTCGATAATGACCGCCGGAGTTAGTCTTCTCGCTTCTTAGGAGGCCAACTCTTCTTTCGGGGATTGGATCTCTCGTTCGTAGTGTCGTTGAGATTACTTGCCGATTGAAGGCGATCCTCGAGTACATGGTAGGGCTCCCCCGGTCTGTCCTCGTCCGTCCTCTGCGATTTCCGGGCACTCTCGGAGAGATAGGTTTTCCGTTCAGGTGCTCCGCTCGGCTTCGGCGCTTCGAGGGCCTCTCGGATGCTCTGGGCTTCTGCCTCGGGGTTTCGACGTCTTCCCTTTTTTCCTTTCCCCGGAGGTCTTGTCTCCGAACTTAGTTATTTCCGCACGCATTCCTGGTTCTCCCATTCTAGGACCGCTTAGTCACCCTCGAAGTCGCGGTGGAGTTGTCCATATCCAAGGTCGGTGTCGGGGCTCGAAGAAAGGCAAGTTGCGGGGTGGAAGATGGCTGAAGCGTGGACTTTTGGATATCTCCGGATCCTATTCCTTTTATAGTGGGAGGAAGTGATTTGCCTTGGGGTGCGAAGGGTTTGCCATTAACTCGAATGGCGTTCGGCGCAGGAGTCGCTTTCGTTATTCGAGGTGGTAACGTCGAGCGACGTTTAGTCATGTCAAAGGTCCGCCATTCCCGTCGACTCGCTTTAAATGTGATAAATCGTCTTGAATGCGGTTGAATTCGGGGATTAACCGCAATTACCCATTAACGCCCACGTCGCCGCATGCGGGATTGCGCGTGGTGTCGCTGGATGCTTGGTACCGCCGCAATCGCGGCGGCTCGAGGGTCCTTTAAATAGGCCTTCACGATTTCTCTTCCATTTGCTCCCCGGACCCAGTTTTTGAAAAACTTTCCTTCGCTCTCGATTTTCAAGTCTTCTCTGAGATTCCATGCCATGGGGTTTTCCCATCTTCCCTTGTTCCTGTTTCATGTTTGGCCTTTCTTGGTCATGGCTTGCACCGAGAAAGTTTGGTCGTGGTCTTCTACGCTGCTTGGTCGTCGGGAGGACTTGGCATTGGTGGTCGTGGTCCTCCACGCCGGAGTGTCGAATCCAGGTTACTTGTCACTGGGGTGGCCAATCGCCTCACCGCCTATCGCCGTGGCTCGGAGTTTGTTCGGCAGCTCTGGGGCCGGGGTGAGCGAGGGGAGAGGCGGTCTTCTTTCCGCCCCTTCGATGGTCCCTCATAACACATCGTCCGGGCTTCATTGGAGGTGGCGGCTCGTCTCGCATTTAAGGAATCGAGAAATGCGTTACCGCGAGCCGATGCGGTCCTCTGGTTCCCTTCCTCGGGTTTCCGTGCTATGACGAGAAGAAGAAATCCCGCCGGGTTGAGATTCGGGTGATAGCTCGGCTACTTTCCAAAATCCATCGGGGGCCGTGCGGCGGGTCGAAGTTCTTCCTCTCTTTCGCCTGACGGGTTCTGCTGAGCCTCGGAATCGATGAGTTGGTGGAGTAAGCCGACGGATGAACCGGCCCCGCCACTCGCTTCTTTGAGCAAAACCTTCATCCTCTCCCCGGGGACGTTCGATGTTTCAGACGACGATATTTCGCATTCTACCGTTTTACTTTGTAGAACTCGTGTAATTTCTTTCTACTGAGTTCCCGATGTGGGTCCGAGCCTTACTTGCTTGTTGTGAAATAAAAGTTGGCGTTTTATTCACCTTCTGTTCTTTTCCCTACCCTTGCGTGGGTTACTTTCCATAATTCGAACGCGTTAAGTTCTTTGGTCCGTGGGGACTTAGAAACTATCCCGCGATTCGGTGTTTCAACCCGAGGGGATTTGGTAACTTGCCTAATCGTAATAGGGCTTTTTTTTTTTTTTTTTTTTGGCGTAAAAGGCATCGGGACAATCATGTGGGAGGAAAGACACGTAATACTTGTATATTAATTTGAAATGGGCCGCTTTGGTTGAGTACTTACATGATTCTCTCACACTCCACACATGGTAAATTCTCAAATGCGTGGCGTTCCATGCTCTCGGAATCAATTCGCCCTTTTCATCTTCCAAGCGGTAAGTTCCGGCTTGACTTCTTCGATCACCTTATACGGACCTTCCCGGTTCGGTCCCAATTTTCTGCTAGGCTCTTGCGTGTTCGGAATACTTTCCTCGGGGCGAAGTCGTTTACTTTGAAGGCGGTGTTGTTCACCTTCTTTTCAAGTATTTGGCCGGTTCTGGGTAGCATGCCATTCGGACTAGCGCTTGCTCCCCTTTTCTCTTGCCAAGTCTAACGCCCGCCATCATGGCGTCATTTTCCCCCGTGCGGGATCGGGGGGGGGTCGTGGGGATGATCATTTCAGTGGGAACAACCGGCCTCTACCTGAAAGCCATGGCGAATGGAGTTTCGCCGATTGGGATTCTAGGGGTGGTCCGGTTGCCCAAGCACTCCAGGCGGTTCATCTACCCATCTTCCCTTTGCTCGTCCTAGTCTCTTTTTCTGGGAGTCCATGATGGTTTTGTTTGAAGCTTCGGGTTTCGCTGCATGGATAGCCGGGCGTGGGCGAATCAAGGCTCCACTTTTCTGCGCTCCGCCAATATTTCCGGATAGAATTTCCCGTGAAGCGAGTTCAGTTATCGGTGATGATAACTGCGGGGAATTGCGGGGGCGGGTGAAGATGTGCTTCCAGAGGAACATCTCGACTTTCCTTTCGTAATCTTTGCCAATGGCTCGGCCTCGATCCACTTGGAGAAGTAGGGTCCGGGGGTAACAGGGGGGGGGGGGTTACGTGCGGGGGGAGGGGGGTCGCGGCAGGGCGATTTTCCCAGGTCGTAGTCCCCAATGCATGAAGGGCGGGGCTGAGATTGTGGTTAACATCGTCGGCCGGTGCATGAATGGTCTTTGCGAACCTTTGGCATTTGTCGCGGCGGGAAACGAAGTCTTTTGAATCTTTCACCATGGTGGGCCATGGTACCCTTGCGTCAACGCTCCCATGGCATAAGGATCTCGGTCTGCGTGATTTCCGCATGTCCAGGTGCAACTCTGGGCCGAAACGTAAGAACTTTCCGACTTTCCCGGACATTTCGCATGGGGTCCGGTTGGAATGATCTCTGTACAACTCTCCTTGGATGATCGAGTACCTAGCCGCCTGGGATCGGACTTTTCGTGCTTCCAGTTTTCTTCTGCGAATGTCCCGATTGTAGGTATTCGAGGATCTGGTTCCTCCAACTCGATTCAAGCTCTGGATTTTGTTCTCTACGGCATTACTTGTCCAAGCTGTTCAGTCGTCTCTCCACTCCCCATGTTCGAATCAAGGGTGATGCTTGGTTCGGACGGATGATCGGCGGGAATGATTCTTCTTGTTTCGTTTGGATCGCGGATCCGAGACTAGCCAGAGCGTCGGCATGTCCATTTTCAACCTCGGTATTTGGGCGATGTCGTACTTCACGAACCGAGATAGTATGGGCGTAACTTTTTCCAGTACTTCGCCATCCGGGGGTCCTTTGCCTCAAATACCCCTTTTCACCTGGTTCACCACAAGTTGAGAATCACTTCGATGTTTAAGTTCTCTACTCCCGGTTCTTCGCTCTCTGTAGCCCGGTATCAACGCCGATTCGGCCGTTGTTTGAAGGCTGGAAATCCGACTCTGGATCGGCCGTTCCGGAGGTATCCCTCGGGGTCGACGGGACTAGCCGCGGCGGATCCTCTTGAGTTCGAGGATCCATCAACGCTTGGGTCCAGGTCTCCACTCCGGGGTCAACAATGATGGCCGGTTTGTTTGTCATTTCCGCGGCGAAATCCGCAAGGACTTGTCCCTTGATGGCGGTCCTCGGCTCGTAAGTTATATCGTACCCACCCAATTCTATCGCCCATTTTGTCGGTCGTCCCGAGGCGTCCGGTTTGTGGAGGGCGGCTTTTAGTGGGTAGGTGGTCCTTACCACTATCCGGTGGCCCCGAAAATAGTGCTTGACTTGGGGACTATCGAGCGGTGCTAGCTTCTCCATCTTGATACCGTGTTTGGCATCAATCATCGCTTTACTCACGTAGTGGGCGGGGTGTTGAGCTTGGCCGGTTTTCGCGCAGGCGTGGGATGTGATGGATCGATCGGCTAGGTATAGGAATAGCTTTCGTTATCCGGGGGCTTGGCCAAGCGAGGGGGGAAGACAAGTAAGCTTTGAGCTCTTGAATGCTTTCTCGCACTCAACTCCCCAACCAAACTCCTTGCTCCTTTTCGTAGCTTTGAAGAATGGCATGCATCTATCCGACGAGGGGAGGGTATGAACCGTTTAATCTTGCCAAACACCCTGTTAGCTTTTGTACACCTTTGTTCGGTGCTTGCATGTCTATTATTGCTCGGATCCGGTCGGGTTCGCCTCGATCCCACGTCACCGGGTGACCCGGGAACTTACTGAGGGACTCCAAATGTGCATTTATCGGGGTTGACTTCATCCCGTATTGGTTTAGGACTTGAAAACTTGTTCCATGTGGGCCGGGTGGTCTTGACCTTACGCGATTTGATTAGCATATCGCGATGTACACCTCCATCGTTTTCCCTAAAAGATCTTCGAACATTCATTCATCGGGGGCGATAGGTGGCTCGCGTTTTTCCAAACCAAAGGGCATCACGAGATAGCGAGATGTGCCTACATTGGTTATGAACGAGGTCTTTTCTTATCCTCCTGGGTTCATCTTGATTTGGTTATATCCGGGAAGGCGTCCATAAAGGGGGGGTAGCTCGTGCCGTGGGTGGCATCTACCGCGGTTGATCTATTTTCGGGAACGGAAGGAAGGATTGGGGGGGCAGGCCTTGTTGAGGTCGGTGAAGTCAATACCGCCCTCCACTTCCCATTCTTCTTCTTACCCCTACTACATTGGCCACCAATCGGGTACTTTACTTCTGGATAAAACGCTTCCGGGAGCTTCGCACCTCCTCGTTGATTATTTCGTTTCTTTTGGGGGGCGAACTTACGCTTTTCCGTTTGACGGGGTTGGTTCGGATCGACCTCGAGATTGTGGGTTATGATATCGGAACTTATACCGGGCATGTCCGTGTGGTCCCCAGCGAATGTTTTCCAACTTTTTCTCAAGAAGTTTGTCGAGTCCGTCTTTCGATCTCCTTTGGGATCCTTCCGATGCTCGTCGTTTTCTCCCGATCTTCCGGATGGATCCGTATTTTCATTGATCCATCCTCCTGGTGCTTCGATTCTTGGCCGAGCAAAGGCGGGCCTCTTTCGGGGCCCCGATCCTGTAATTGCTATGCTTGGCATCGGGACTTCAACTTGGCGATTTCGACCAAACATGACCTTGCAACTTGCTGATCCCCTTTTATAACCCTAATCCCTTTTTCGGTAGGGTATTTCACCTGGTGAAGCGTTGAAGGGTGTGCTTTCATATCATGAATCCAAGGTCGTCCGAGCAAGGCGTTATATCCCGATGGGGAGTCTATGACATGGAAGAGCGCCGGGGGCTCGCGCCTCGACCCTAACCGGCAATTTGATTGTTCCGTTAGACCTCGTCACCGCCCGTTAAATCCCACTAGGTCCCGAGAGTTCATCGTGAGGTCGACTCTCTTAGTTTCATGCCTCGGGCGCTGACATGTAGATTATGTTGATGGAAGACCCTGGGTCTACGGGAACCCTGTGGGCCGTGTAGGATCCGATAGATATTGATATTACTAAGGCGTCATTGTGAGGCAAATGCACGTCTTGAGGTCCTTTCGGGAATATTTAATCGAGATCTTCGGAGGCGTGCTCGACCCGATAGGCGGGGGAGTCTAGCCGCGATAAGACCTTTTATGAGCGTTGACGGATTCTCGGTGCGGTGGATCGAATTGATTTGGCCGTCTCCGGAACTTCCGGGCGCGGCGAGCCTTTCATCGTTTCTCTCGGATCCCGCCTATCGATCCTTCGATTCGGGCCTTGCTCGCACACGCGATCTATCTCCCTGGGCTAAGACCTTGCAATCTTCCGTGGCATGCCCTTTAGATTTATGGAATCGCGGTAGGGTTCTGTCTTTCCCGGACTTTTTTGGGCGTCATCACGGCTCTTTTCTCTCTCCTCCTTTCGGAAAGAACGGGGTGTTTCAGTGTGGAGAATTCGTTCGCCACTCGCTTCTTCGGATCTCCGATCCTTCCCCATACGGTTTTCTTTCCTTTTCGTCTCCCTTTTCCTCCTTTCCCCTATCCGAGCGTCTGCGCTCCCTTCCTCTTCTTTCATCAATGTGAGGTTCTCTCTTCTTCCATATTCCCTCGGACCTTGATCCCTCTCTTCGCATTTCTCGGGCTACCCTCTCGGACTCATCCTGCGATATCTTTGCCATTGCTCTGGTCCAACGCCTCTTTCATAGTCGTAGGCCTCCGTTTGTTAAAGGACCTCCGGAGGATGGTTGGGTGTATTGCCGTGAGAAGGGGGTGGGAGCGCGCCTCTAGGGTCATTGGGTCTTTGACTTCTAGCTTAACCGCTGTCGACGATGAAGTCTCGGAGGGTTTCTTTTCTCTTCCATCGGACGTCATGGAGGTCGTGGTTCGTTTTAGCGAACTTCCGACTCACGCTATACTCGGGAGAAAGGCGGAAGACAGTCCGAAAAGGTTTCGATGGACCTTTTAGGGAGGCCATTGAACCATGGGGGGGGGTGACCCTTTCCAGCTTGTGGGAAGAAACGGCAGTGGGGGCATCCAGATCGGGCCCAATCACGCACGAGGATTCCATCATATTTACGAAATGAGCCACGTGCTCCACCGGATCCCCGGTCCAGTCGTACATTTCGAACTTTGGGAGGATGAAGTGCCTCGGTGTGGAACGGACATGACCCTTTTCGTGAAGGGAGAGTCTCCTGTTCTCGGGCGTCCGATTGGGTTTAGCCCCTTTCTCGAGCCTTTTGCTGCTCTTCGAGGATCGCCTCGCATTTTCTTAGTTGCTTTTCTCTGCGCTCGTTCTGCCGCGGATGCCGAGGCTTCCTTCGTCACTTCCGGTATAGCTCGAATCTTGGTTTTCTCTGTCACTCTTGCGGCGGCGCCTTATCTCTAGTCGCAGGGTGGGACTGTTGGTGCGTCCTTTTCCCTCGATGAGGAGATCTCAAAGCTTGCGTTTTCCCTCGTCGACGGGCCGTCGGCTGAGGGGGTCTCCTGGTACATTCTTCGCCTTTTCGGACATGGTGGCCTTCCTCGCCCGCCGTCGGGCTCGAGATTTGCGGCGGGGGGCCTCCTCCCCACGCCTCAACGTCGGGGCGGGGGTTGGGGGTTGGGGGGGTCGGGGGGGCGCTCTCCCTAACAAGGCCCTCATTTCCCGTACTTCTTCTCTCGAGCTTTGTGGGCCTCCACCATCTCTGGTGTTGCATAAAGCGATGGTGATGGTTCCCGACCCGGGTCAAGGTTCCGAGCATTGAGGTCTTGAGTATCATCGGCTACTCCCTTATCTCGGTTTGTGTTTTCGTTAAGAGCTCGTTGCGCGGGGCGAACGAGTAGTCATTGATTCGACTTTGTAGGAACCGCGTGAGTATCTAGATTCCCCCGGGAATCAAAGATGAAGCGGCCCCGCTGGGCGCCAAGCGTGTGGGGTATTTCTCGTCGGAGTTTCGTTCCCCACACGATAGAGCACGTGGAGTCGCGTCTTTTTTTTGGCCAAGGGGCAAACACTACAACGAATGACGGTCGGAGGGGACCGGTGTGAGTGCCGTGACGCTTCGGGCGATCAAGTTAGGTGGTGGTAGGTGAGACTTGCCTTGCGCCGCAAGGTTAGGTCGAGATAATCGCGCTATTCGTTTTCTAGGTTAAAGTGTCATGTGCCGACTTGGGAGGCGAGTGCCTTTTATACTTCCTCGATCGAGGTTTGTCGACCAAGCTAGCATGGGGCTAGGCTAATGGGCTTTTGGCTAGCCCACAAGAGATGAGCTCCTATTGGCGTTGGTTCGGACGGTCCGTACGCACGCGAGCCGTCTTGTAGCGAGGCGGCGGCCGGCGCCGCCGCATTCAGGCATGGTTGGGGCTGCTCCCGTGTGAATCGACCCGATATATGAAGGTTGAGACTTTTATTTTTACCCTTTACAATTATTATTACTTTATATAAAACTAATAATCAAAAGTGTGAAGATTACAACAATCATATTAAACAATTTCTCATAAATTACAGGATGGATGGATACTACAAACAATGAGAGTTTCCTTTTCGGGATAGGCTTGGGCTGAAGACCCAATACCAATCTAGAAAGCCCAATTCAAATATGGGCTGAGCCCATTATGTGTGTTTTTACTCTCTTTTTTTTTGTGTTCTCTCCCCCTCTTTTTCTCATACCAAAAAAATCTGACTCCATAATTCATATTCTCTCAATTTAGTTTTTAACTCATTTTTTCCTTCCACATCAAATAAATACAATATTATATACTTTATTAACAATTTTACAATAACGCCCTTCATAAACTTGATGAAATGAGGCACAATTACACTTTTCTTAGTAATTTGATTTTAATTACAATTATTTTTCAGGTGTAAAGTAAAACACACCACTGTCAACTTTTTGACAGGTGTGATCTTTAATCAGAATTGAAAATCTGGTTGAAGAGAAACAGAATGAGTAAGATCTCCGTCTCCAATATGAAGTATATGATTCCCTGTAGGAATTCGTCGAACCCCAAATTCATCAACTCGGCTAAGATGATCACAAACATGAATTCCGATCCTCACTCGTTGTTGAGACCCGGCCAATACATGAACTTTCTCAAACCCAATTAAATGTTTTTCCGATGACCATTTTCCAGTCGGTGCCGCCGCAAAAACCAGAATGGTCTGTGACCCATCGGCGGATCCGGTGTTTTTGACGTCAATATGGAGGCCGAATTCTGAGAGTGAATCGCAGTTTATGTGTGAGACTTTTATTGAATTTCCAAGGGTGAAGTTGGAAGGGAGGGTGGTGCTGGCTTGGAGATTGGCGATGGGGAATGAGAATTTCGTCGGTGCTTCGGCTAAAGAATGGGTGAATTTGGTGTAGCTTAACCCGAACCCGAAAGGGAAAACGATTGGACCCTTGTAAAATCTATAAGTTCTTCCTGGATAGCCCTTGGACTGGTCAGGTCGTAAGCCCATGTTTGTCATTGGAGCTTGGGCAAGGTAGCTCTGCGGGTACCATGTCATGGGCAATTTTCCTCCTAAACAAATTGCAAAATGTTTGTTAAAATTATATTTAAGTTTTCTATAATTTTGAGGAACTTCCTCATCATAACAAAATATTTTAAAACATGTATTGATTATGTTAAGAAATTATAGTTTAATTTGAAAATATGAGATAAAATATAATACAGAAATATATGAAAATGGGTTAAGTTGAGTACCTGGATTAGTTGTGCCAAATAGTACATCGGCAATTGCAGCTCCCCCGGCTTGACCAGGATATCCAACCCAAAGAATTGCACTGATACGGGGATTATTTTTGGCAAAAGAAACATCAATAGGCCCGCCTGACATCAATACCAACACCGTGGGCCCTCTAGAGGCCATGGCAACCCTTGACACTAACTCTTGTTGATGGCCAGGTAACAACAACTTGGTCCTATCTATAAACTCTGCTTCAATGGATTGATCTAATCCCATCACTAAAACAGTCGCATCTGCCTGATGAGCCGCCGCTTCAGCCTCTCCAAACAGATGATTATCATTGCAAGACACATCAACACAACCTTTCTGATGGATTGTTTTTGCATACCTCGATATTCCTTGCAGTGGTGTCGTGTATTCACACGCTACGCCTGCATAGTTTCCGATCATGGTGACTGTAACATCAGAATTAGGACCGATTACAGCTATATTACGATGGCGGTTTGTCGATAATGGTAAGGATCCGTCCCGATTTTGAAGTAGAACGATTCCCTGTCTTGCTGCTTCAAGAGCTAGCTGTTTATGGGCTGGAGTGCATACATGTTTAGGGCCTAAGGTTCCATAGGGTTGAGCTGATGGTTCTCCATCAAACATACCTAACCTCATTTGAACAGTGAGTAAGTTAGCCAATGCTTTGTTAATATCAGCCTCCATTAGTAATCCTTTTCCCACAGCTGCTGCCGAATGAATTGCTAAGAAAGGCCCACAATCAAGGTCCAAACCTGCAAACAAGTCCAACACCATTGAATTCCATTATATGATTCGATTTAAATACATGTTTTTATAACATTATATTAAAAGGGCATTGGAATAGGGAATAAATACACACCTGATTTGATGGTGAGTGCAGCTGTTTCTTCTGGAGTGGACGTAAAATGTTGGTTATCATACATAACTCCAACAGAATCACAGTCAGATACTATGTATCTGTTTCAAAAAATTCCAGTTTACAATAGAGTCAGTCATGTTGGGAAAAAGGAACATTTAAATTCTTTGTGATGACATTCATAGTATTATGATGAAGACTCACTCACCCATCAAGTCGCCAATCACCCCGAATGGTGTTTTTAAGAAGATCAGGATCGGCACAAGTGGGTTTTCCGTTGACTTGATTGTAAGAACACATTACACTCGCCACCTTACCTTCAACCACACATGATTTGAATGGCACGTTGTAGGTATCCTCCAAATCCTGCTTACTCACCTAAAAAGAGTTTTTGGGAATTTTCACTTAACTTGAAATTAGTAGACTAATAACTTTTCTATCCTCTATATATCTTCAATTTCAAAATTGTCTATTTTCTTTTTTAAATCTCATATAAATTAGATCTATTCGGTTAAATTATCTTAGGGGTCGTTTGGTTGTCAGATTTGAGTTGTTATTAAGCAGAGGATTGTTAAACAACGAATTGTTAACACTGTGTTTGGTTTGTACAAAACTGAGGCTATTAAATGTAAAACGTGTGAAATTATAAAAATGGATAAGTTTGTTAAGAGGAGGTTAACAAGCCCAACCCCCAACTAGCTACCCAAACCTAACAACCAAACGACCCCTTAATAATGTAACTAACATCTCAAACTCTCAATTCATCAAACCTACTACATAAAACTGTATGACATAAGTATAAACGTCAAAATTTTCATCCCCATCATAGATGGTTATAAAGGTAAAATGAAATGGAATAATAAAAAAAACTGACAATGGCCCAGAAGAGGGGGAAAAAGGACATTTTTTTTATAATTTGTTTAAAGAGTTTGCGTGAGGAAATGGGGTTGGCCTGTTGAAATTTAAAATACCTGGGCATTAAAATGGAAACGATCGACACCATTCCAATTGTCAAGATCATAGGCGGTATAATGCTTGCAACAAGCAGCCACTTTTAACCTATTTCCTTGCGCGTTGCCCTGAAGTCCGCGAACGTATCTTGCGGCGTATTTGGCGGCCAATAAAGGATCTTCTCCTGGAGTTTCTTGGCCACGTCCCCATCGTGGGTCTCTAAATATGTTTACATTTGGACTCCAATATGTCAATCCTGCCGCTCCTCCATTGTACATTGCTCTTGCCTCATCAGATACTACCTGTATTTTCATTTTCATTTTCCTCAATTTATTTTAAATTTTTATATTATGTTTATTGATAGAATTGACTTATTGATAAATTGAAATTATCAATCGTAGACATATTTTCCTTTTAACCTATATCCTTGGATAAATAACTAATTAATTACTACTATTATATTATTTAAGCGAAACATAATCATTATGACTCGTTGAATCCCATCAATAATTTCTCTAGTTTGTCAATGCCGGCTATTGAAGGTTGGCAAGGTCGACAGGTCTATCATCAGTATTCATTAGCCAAATTCAATTAACAAGAAAATTATTTCATTCAGCTTTTCTTCCTTTCATACGGTCCATTCCAATCGGTAATCACAATCAGCTTTACTTTTTGGTAAACAGATCTTCCATTTACCATCTCTCCGTAAAGTAGTTTAAATAAATTATAAATTTTTTTAACCTTATCCGTTATCAGAAACTAATCGTGAAAAGAAAAAAAGAAGCAAAGAATTTTGTCTGCTTCCACTGGACCAATAATTGGACTCCATTTTAAATTTTCATGAGTAGCAGACTTTGCTTTTTCTATAACCAATCCTTTAGTCGGGTGTCCCCTAGTTCCAACATTTGTCCTTAGCCTTTTTCCATCGAATAATTCATATATATATATAATCCAATTTATTTAAAAATAAATCAAGGAAAATCAGGGAAAAATATCAGTTTTAACATTTTTATTAAAAAATATATATATAACTCCTTTTTTTTAGATTTTACATCTCTTTAAAGAGAGAGAGAGAGATGGACCTCAGATAAAAAAAGTAAATGACTAACGAAATGAGATATGTAAAATTATATATAACCGTCTTTAACCCAATCATAAAACATTTATATTTTCTTATTGAGTTAGAGATTCGAATTAATTTATAGTATATATTCTATTTGAAAAATCATCCGAGAAAAAAAAAACAATGTAAGGTGGAGAGAAGGATAGGGAAAAAGATGAGAAGAATCTGACCCGTCCGATCTCCTCCCAGAGAGATTGATTGAAAGAAGCAGCGGTGGTGATGACTTGCGGAAAACTAGTAGCTCCAGGAAAGGCCCCACGAAATTTGGTCCCGGGTCCCACATTAGAGACACCATGAAGGGCTTCAGACCACCACTCATATCCTTGAATCCCAAGCCTTGGCACAGCTATTGCATTGTTTACAATCAGCCTTATTTTCTCCTCTAATGTTAGCCTCCTTATCAAGTCATTCACTCTCTCCCCTATCGGTAACGACACTTTACAGAACCCCATATTCCTCGTCGCCACATTCCGTGCGTCGCATGCGAACGCCGCCCTCCCTTCCACCGTCACCGCCACCGTTAACCATGTCACCGCGACGGATAAAAAGAGGAGGAAGAGAGAGGTGGAATTGAAGGAATGTTTACCATTTCTAGTTGTATTGGAACCCATGGTAATGATGTAAACGTTTTGGTGGTTTTTTGGTATAAGGGGGAGAGTGTGGCTTTATATAGCAATGGTTGTGTTCTTAATTGTGTTATTGAATGACGTTTCGATCTTGCTAATTGCTTTCAAGTATTGGATTGACATGTCCACGTAGTTACGTATCCATAAAATGTGTGTTTGTTTGTTTTCAAAAGCAAGTCAAATCCATCACTCTTCCAATCTCATCTCAATGAGAAATTATTTAGTATGAATATTATATTATAATTTATCGAATTGTTATTTTTAGATATATTAAAATTATGTATCTAATGATTATAAAATAGTCATGATCTTTTGCCAATTTCAATATAACTCAACGGGTCGTTATTAATACTTTTATCTAAAAGATTGAAACATTGATTTCACGTAATAACATCTTAAAAAAAAAGGTTTGACGTATACCTCTACAACAAAGAGGGTCAGATTATAGCCATAACAGCAATATTTGCAATTCCAGAGAAAGATAAATAGCTAACTAAATTTGGTCCCGGACAAATTACTAGAGTGATTCTCCTTTACTTTATAATTATTATTTTCTTTTTCTTTTTCACAGTTAGAAAATGACAGGGTTGAAGGAAGAGAAAAGAAGCCGCCCCTCGTGACATTATAGTCAAAACCTACACTGAAATTTTTGTACACTTTTCTCTCATTGTTATTTCTTTTATTAGAGAGCTAAATAAGAATAAAAAGACGATGCTTTTTTAATAATATTATATATTTATCCAAATTTTATAAAATATCGTAGTTTTAAAATCTATAAAATTTTGATAAAATGAGTAAACGGTTTCATCCATTTTAACTTAAATCGTCTATATATGTGGTAGACAATTTATGATATAGTGATAGACTATAGAAGATTTATCGAAAATTTTAAAAAAAATCAATATTTTTCAAATTATTTTTTATAAAGTCTAATAGAAAGATCTAAAACCGGGGAGAGATTGCGGTCCGTAAAATTAGAGGGTAGGGTACCCTTTGAATGGAGGAGGGTCAGAGGTCCTTTGGTATTGGGACATAATATGAAATGTGATATCATTTCAATTTCAGCAGAGAGCCCAGAAATTTTTTTATTTTTAAAAGTTTCTCGTGATACTCTGATTCAAATTGATTACACTACACGACTAGCAAAGCAACAATAGAAAGCGAGCGAAATAGGGAAATCTCGTGAACAATATTCCCTTAAAAAACAACCATTAAAAAAAAAAAATCAAATTTTGTCTCTTTTATTTATTTTTTATTTTTTTCTTCTGACTAACCTGCAATTATAATGAGATCATAGGAACTGCAGACTGCTCACCAACTCATTCTCAACTCTTTTTTTTCTCTTTTGGAATACTAATTCTCAACTTCCACTTCTTTTGAGAAGATGGACTTGATTTCCATTATGACCTTGACCATTTATTATAATTTATTAAAAAATAATAATAATAATCTTTTAATATCTCCATTATTTTTTCCCCAACTATCTTAATAATCGTCATTTGAATCTAGTGGCAAGGCCAGAAATTTTATTACGAGGGGGCAAAAATTACATATAAAAAGCGGATCGTATAAAATAGTGATTCAACACCCATTTTTATACATTACAAATTATAAATTGACAAACTTTTTTTTAGAAGTAAACCATCTTTTTTATTGTTATAATTAATTCAATATTAGAATTTTTAAATTTGACTTATGCTCTAATCTAAAATTATAAAACAAACATATTTTTTTGTTAAAATTTATTATTAATTATAAAAATATATATGTCTTCAAAATATAAACAAATTTCAAAATAATTTATTATTTTTTTAAAAAAATGGATGGTCATTTGTTTGTTTTATATATTTTTAAGTTAATCAAAATAAATTAAACTATTTATAAATATTGAGCCTAATATTATCACTACATCTGATAAAAAAAATATATATTATCACTACATCATTGCCATATAAAAAATAACGATATTAATTAAAATTTAATTATTACTTAACAATGAGTAATGCAATGTATAATCATGGATGACAACAACAAAAGTTATCAAGAAAAATAAACAATAGTCTTATCTATTAAAAATCTATTTAAAACTATAAATACGTACACTAATGAAAGAATAAATCTTTCCAATTTGTTCCCAAATGATTATTGTAGAGAAAATTTATTTTTAAAAGGGTTAAATGTCCCTCAATACTCCATATAAAAACCGAGCATAATTTTTTTTGAAAGAACGAAATTGAAAATTGAGGGACCAAGCATAATTTTTTGGGGGGGCTAAATTGAAGATTTAATTAAAATTATATAAGGTAAACTAAAATTTTAGGGGGGCAGGCATAAGGTGGCCTCGCCACTGTTTGAATCCCATCTCATCATACAAAATCATCAATATATAGTTTTAAATAGTTATCAAATTTCATCTGGTTCAATCAATTTTTTTATGTGCATTACACTTTAACTTCAAATTTAATTAAATTAGATAGCTAATTATTGCTTTATTTGAAAAACAACCTTTCTAATTCTCTCCATATAATGTATATATATAACTTAATTAGTATAATTTAATTAAGGTGGTTGACATGTATCTAATGGAATATAGAATATTATGCTATATATGTGTAGTGTAGTGTGGAGTTGTCGTTTCCTTTGAAATTTATTTCAAAAATTAAAAAAAAATGCCCAAAAACGAAGAGATGGCACATGCACTCCATAACCAACCATCATTTTTTTTTTCAACAGATCATTTTGTATTTTTATTTTTATTCTTTGATTATCATGAGCTACCAACCTACACCTAGAGCTTTTTTATTTAATGTGGTTTGATTATATTATTTTTCATTATATTTTACTTTTTGATTTAACAACTACTTGTGTATATTATTGGTTGTTAGGATAACGAAAATAATTATAATATCATGATGATTCTATTGAGTAATATTCAATATTGTTAAATGTTGAGTATGTTAAAAAAATGGCAGGATAATGGATGTTTTTAATTTATAATAGATATTTTTGTATTGTATATTTTGATCATTCATCGTGTATATTTTTATGATATTTTGTTTTAGATTTTATTTTCTTTATAAATATCTATTTATCAATATTGATAGAAAACAAAAATTTGTAAAATCCAAAAAAGATGACTAAATATTTTTTTTCCTTTTCAAAAAGTCGTAGACATAACACGAATTAGTAATAAAACGTGCGAACACAATAAAGATACAGTTTCACTGGTTAGACATCGAATACTTATTCAAGGTTAAATTGAAACTCCTTCCTCTAATTAGATGTAAGAGCTATTATCACATATAGCCAATATCGAGTCTCAGTTTTCAAAAAAACCACAAAGATTGAAAAATATCAAAATTACCCATAGCATAATTAACCCACAATTATTTTATGAAAAATTGATTATAATTGATATATTATTTTTGTAAATTTACATTACTGATATAAATTTAATACTATAATTTACATTACTGATAAATTATTGTTGTAAAATTATATCAATGATATATCATTAAAATAATAGAATATTTAAAAATGGGTAAATATGATATAAACATAAAAGTGTGGCATATATGAAAACAAGACTCAAAAGTTGGCTACCACGCATAATTTTCCTAGATGTAATATCTATATTAAAAAAAGAGAAAAAAATAGAGAAAATGCATATAGTTAAATCAGACTAAAAGAGTGACACCGTATCCTAAAACGACAGTCTTTTTTCTCAACAAAATTCACTAAATGTAGCCTTCTGTTTCAATCATTTCATTAATACCCCTATTATGAATTAAATTACAAACAAACTCAATTAAGTGATATTACCCTCGTAACTAGCTGATACCTCTCTCATCTTTCTTAGTTTAAAAAAAATTATAAAAATTATGTCAAAAATTCAATTTTTTTTATTTTTTTTATCTATTTTATCTACATTCATATCTTAATAAATAATGTTATAATGGTTCCTTAAAAAAATCCCCGACTCGGTCTCGGCCGGATTCATATATGATGAAGAAAAGCTTTAGTGGTGAGATGATGGGTGAAAAAGGTTTAGTACAATGTTAATTATTCTAAAACTTATAGGAGCTTCGTAATATATCGACCATTTTCTAAAAAGACATAGTTTCATAATTATTCTGATCTTTTGGGTTTTCTTTTTATTATAAATATAATTTTTCCTATAGTAAATTTGTTATTTGATGATGAACGATTGGGGAGGAGGCAAAATATAAAAGAGACAAATTGGCAAAATAAATTCAAAAGAGATTATGAATGGGCTTGTAAGTGGGCCAGGTCTTAGTTGTGAATGAAGAACAAGGGCCCACCAAGGCTATCCATTTGGAGAAATTGAGACAATTTTTTTAACGATAATGAATAAAAAAAATATCAAAATTGAAAAAAAAAATGAAAATATAGTTTTAAATGCAAAGGGATAGGAATATGATATGGGATCATGGGAGGGAGAACCAACTGTGTTGATTGATACATCATTGGCTTCCCAACCAATTCATTGAGCCATCCTTTTCTATCCTTCAAAAGATTCTTTCAATCACCATTATTATCTTCTTTATTTTTAATTTAATTTTTCTTTTATATATGTTAAATATATTTTAAAGAATTTATCTTGAATAACATAAATCTACATACTAATTATAGTTTAATAAACTTATCGAACTATTTTTCACGGGCATTTTTAATGAATTTGTTTGTTTTTTTACTTTTTTAGTTCAATAAATTAATTGACTATATAATTATGGTATTTCAATAATTTTTAATTAATAGGTAAAGATATGTTATTTCAGTAATTACCCTTATATTTTATCTAAAATTATTTATATTATAAATACAAAATTACATAAAACTTGGAATATGTTGAAATTTATTATTTTTATTTTTAAAAAAAAGAGATGCTCACATTCAAACTGTAACCGGGCCGACAATAATGAGGGAGGATGGGTTGGTCCAACTTTTATCTTTCTTTATTATTATTAAATCTAGAATCAACTAACTATGTTTTAATTATTATTGGATTGATTCTATTGGAATGAATATTGTCTTTGGCCATCTCTTACCTTATGAAGGTAATCTCTTTTGGATAATCCGCATTATACGTTTATAAAAAAAAAAAAAAAAAAAAAAACCCTCTCTAAAAGAATTGTATATATCGCATGAAGTTTAAAAATGATATTAAATATTGAATATAGACCGAACATAAAGGATGGGGGCATAGGTGGTCGGGGTGTGGTGTGAGAATTATAACTAGGTAGGGTGTTTAAAATTTGGATACCTATCCAACCACGTAAGTGGATTTATATTATCTTATGAAATAATAATTGTCTTTCACTTTGGTCTAAAAGAGGATGATTTATCTTTTTATAGTGAGAACTTTGAGTCAAATCAGATGAATTAGTTACTAACTAAAATAAGCAATCCATCCACCACCAAATATGAGGGGCCCCCTAACCCTACTTCAATGCTTCATTTTTAAGGATCAGATTGTCTCAAAAAGTTGACGTGGTTACGTTTAGCGTGCAAGATTCAATCTTTCCTTTTTAAATAACTATTTTCTTTTTCTTTTACTACCCGTGTTAAATCGTAGTTTTTTTTTTTAATGTAAATTTACCTCTAGTTTTAATACCTTGATTAAATTTCTATGATGTTTGTGTATTGGTTGTATCCAACTAGCTTAACTTAGTTTATACCATTTTAGGTAGAGTCATGTCTAATTAAAATATTGTATCAATGATATTACAGATACTGAGTTTTTTATGACTAATTCTAAAAACGAAACGGAACGTCGAGTATCCTCTCAAAATTGTATTTCAAATTTGAATTCAAATCATAGAAGTGTTGGTGCAGATATAATAACTTTTCATTATCTCTTATCGTTGCACGTCGATAAATCTATATGATATCTATAATAAATCATCATAAAGTTCTGGAATTTCTGTCTTACTATTTGTTTTAGTCATATTATCATATAATTAGTCTCAAATTCAATCATTACATCATAAATAACATTTATCCTAGTTCTCTATAATATATACTTAAAAAAAATAAGGAAAATAATTTATCATGATATATGTATTTGAATTATATGACCGAATTTTGTCCTATAAGAATAGTCTATATAACAAAAGATTAGTTGGTATAAAAAATACATCAAGGATTCAATTCCCAATTATTAACAATCCTTGTTTAAAAAATGATATAATTGAGATAATATATTAGAATTAGTTTTTAAAAATAAAAATTGCAAGAGATGGCCTAATTACTAATTTCTCTTGTCTCAACAAATTTGAAAGAACGGTGCCGATTTGAAGATGGAAGAGGATCAATGAGAATTGTAAGGGTATTTACGTAAAATCCTTATGCTTTAAAACAGGGATTGTTTTTGGACATCGAGGCCTGTAAAAAGCCCAGGTGCTGTTAGGCCCATTTTATTTTCATCCATTACCGCTCTCGTAGGTCTGGAGCCCTAAAAAAAGTTAGATGGATAAGGCCCATAAAGTACCGTCTGATTTTGTTCATAGCGGGCCAGAGGCCCAACTATGAACGATTTGGAGAACATGGAAAAGAAAATTTTATTCGGCAGCTTTTATTTTTATATTTACAAATATATCAGATTTTAAAAACAACTGAATCACCCATTGATGTTGATAAATTTAAAATATAGATATTTTTTTAGTTGCAAGACATTTTTCCGTGTGTTTAATTTAAATTTTTTTGGTTGATTAAGGTATCGTGACTAAGATTGAATGTTATGAAACTATGCTAATATGTTATAGAATGCTCTACTATCTTAATTTATTTTGTGATTTATTGAATGCTTGGATACTTTTATACTTTCATTTTGAGAATGATATTAATTATATGGGCTCGTATATATAGTATAATCAGAATCCATATTTATAAAAATAGCTGTCTAAAAATTTATTTATAAAATTAGCATAAAGCTCAAATTCACGCATATTATATTACAAAATTGCCACTAATTTCACGGAAATAATTACTTATTTACGCATATAGTTAATCACTGATTTGAATTGATATTTCACGTATGTAATCACTAATTTATTTTAAAAGTTATCACCGATTTTATTAATTCACACGAATGAAAGTTGTTTTTTAATAAAATATTATATATGTAAATACCTTTTAAAAATGGTATATTCACAAACATTGCAAAAACATTTGCTACATAATGAATTTTTTAATTATATAAGTTCAAGAATGGATTTAATAAAATAAAAGGACTATTTTTTTAAAGTATTGAAATAAATTATCTGATAATTCATTTTTTTAAAGATAAAACCATCTAGTTGGTAGCCTTATAGGAGAGAACGAGATAGGAAAAGGAATGATAAAGGGAAAGAGTGGGTGTCAAACTTATCGGCGGTCAGCATCTAAGAGTATGATGTAACCTTTTGAAATTTCCATGAGAATTCATCGCGGTCTATACCGTCGGTTAATAAGTCCTACTCCTACATAGCTCGCCACGTCAAGCCAAAATATTGGAATCACTTTTTTCTTTTGATTTGATGTTCTTGGGCAAATCTATCGTTTCATGAAAATAAAGTGATGATTTTATTATTTTTCTTATACATCTAGGGGTAAACAAACACTCCAAGTTCTCGTCCCCCTGCCTCATTTAAGTAAGTAATCGGGGTAGGGTCAGGTCGGGCTGAGTAATTATGCCCTGTTTATTAAATGGGGCCGGTTTAGGGTGATGAGATTTGACCCCATTGGGATCCCGACCCCAATTAATATATTTTTTTATTTTTAATTTCTCTTTCTCTTATTTTTAATCTCATGCATTTTCCTCAAAAACCCATTAACACGCGTTTATAACTCAACCTCATTTACACCCAATTAAACAAAAAAACATATTCACACCCTCAAACCCGCCCTGACCCCGACAATTAAATAGGGTGGGGTCGAGGTATGGGTAAATTTTAAATGGGGCAGTCGGGTGTCCATTTTTTTACTTAAACGGATCGGATATAAATAGAGTGCCCCCACCCCGCCCATGTTCACCCCTATATACATCTATCATTCATTTTCTCACTCCATTTCTTACCAACATTTTAAAATTCGAAACTTTTTTTTTAAATAGAAAATAAATAAAGAAGTCGTACTCTTTTCTATAATTAGACCCACATATTTTAATAATAAAAAAATATGAAATAAAATAATAGTTGTCAAATGAATCCTTACCATTTAATTTTTGTCGTCTATATTTTAATTTGATTATAAAAGCATTTGAATAAAATATGAGCTGAATATACCAATTTATATATGTTTTTAGAATGTTAATTAGAAACATATAAAACAGAATTAGTACACTATCTGATAGATTATGTAAATAATCTTTTGTAATTATCTTTTATTTATTATAGTCAAATGACTATTAATTAACTCCTTATTATTAATAGTCATTTGACTATAATAAATAAAAGATAATTACAAAAGATTATTTACATAATCTATCACTATCAAAACCAGTTTTGGACATCTATATTTTACAAATTTGGAATGGAAAAACATTTTAGTTATTTTTTTAGGTAAATTATAAAAAATATTCTCATGACTTATGAGGATATTTACCGCATAACTCTCAAAATTTCAATTGTATCTTTGATTTTTAAAATTATTACAGTCCCTTTACTATCTATAATGTTATAATATAATATGTTTTTTAAAATGGGAAAGATTTTTATAGGGAATCCAATTCACGCAAATTCTCCATTGGGTAACTCCAAAATCCAACCTCATTGTTGATTTTTTTAGGGATGTTCTTGACACCCTTAAGTTTATCTCTCTCACAATTTAACTGGTCAATGTATTAAGAATCTAATTATAACTATCTCGATATTATAAGTATAGATTTTTCATTTTTTTTGTAACACATCATAAGAGAAAAGTAACAATATTATAAAACTTGCAACTTATCCCTATATTGATCAAATTAAAATGTAGCGGGATGTTTGGTTGGTGTTTTCATTCCCATATTTGTTTCATTTTTTTTTCTTTTCACATTTGTATTACTTTCCCAATTTTACTATTGGATTTGATATATTATTACAAAACACTCATATTATTTTCACTATTCATTATAATTCTCGTAAAATTCAAACACATACATCACAAATTCATAATTCACTTTATCAGACACCATAAACTAGTGTTTCCCTATCCAAACCTTATTTAATTGAAATTTTGATAGAAAAGAAAGAAGGCAATTTAACAAAGTTTTGAATAAATTGTATGATTTTCACGAAAAATGTGTATTAATGGCGACTGGATGGTGGTGTAAGGTACCCTGCGTACCTCGGTAACGTTATGAAGTTCTATATACAAGGTACAATCAACAATGACTGACGTTTTATTTAACAAAAAAAAAAAAACACAAACAAACAATGACTAGACGTTGAGATTAAAAGCTATGTATGAAAGAAAGAGTAGTTCACAAAACTAACTGATTTTGAAAAGCTCCCGAACGCTCCATTTGATTGAGAGTGTTATAAAATTAAGGGGTGTTTGTTTGAAGGTTTTGGAATGAATTTGAATGTGGGAATGAGTTTGTGATGTCATTCTCATGTTTGTTTCACTCACTCTTTTACTTGGGTTTGACATCACATTCCCAAGTTACTATTGAATTTGACTTTTTTATTTCAACACGTTCATATTATTTCCACTATTCATTCTCATTATCATACAATCCAAACACATTTTTCACAAACTCAGACATCTCAAACCCACACTTTTCTTTCCCAGGCATCCATTTCCCAAACCTCCAACCAAACACCCCCTAAGCCGGAATTGGCCATGAGAATGGGTATTTAATACTCATTCCAATGTTTGGTTCAACCTCAATTTGCATTGGCATTGACATTCAATTCTCATCCAAAATATCTCATATATTTATCATTGACTTTGGCATTTGCATATATTCTCAGGCATAATATCATATTCTCAGACATAATATTTCTTCTTACAAAGACAATAATCATATTCCCATAAATCTAACTTCCAGCACACTCCAAACACAGGCATTATATTCCCAGACATTTGATTTATATTCTAGCACACTCCAAACACAAACATTAAATTCTCATCCATCTTATTCCATACTACTTATTCTCATACATCTAATTCTCAGGCATTCAATTCCGATTCCCGCACTCCAAACACCCTCTAAGGGTTCTAAAAATTAGTGAGTTCAAAAAGTTGTTAATAATTCAAGTGCTTACTTTAATTTTTAAACCATTCAAAATTTGATTTTAAGAGATTAAAAAAAAAGTTATTTGCAGTGGTTTGTTGTGGGTGAAATTTCATAACATGTGGAATTGTACGACTTAACAAAAATGTTTTATGCACCCGGTGAGAATGTCTATGAACCTGACAAGACATGTCTACACATTTAGAGAGAATGTCGATACACGTGGTAAGACATGGTGAGACGCACCTGGTAACGTATGTTTATGTCGTTTCTAGCAGACAAAGTCATAACTTATTCGTTTGAACTCCGATTTAGATGATTCAAGATGTTTTGGAATCATAATTTCAGGCTCTAGTCACTTCGAAACTTTTAAATGATTATTAAATAAAATAGTTTATTAACACCTAAATTTTAGATACGATTGATACTCCTAACTCCATTGGTCATTAATGATTTAGAAGTTTTGAAGTGGTCCTAGCGTTGAGCTTGAAATGATGATTCTAAAACATATTGAATCATCTAAATCGGAGTTCAAACGAAGAAGTTATGACTAAAATAAAATTATTGACATTGAAGGAGAGATGTTTGATTGAAAAAAATTGAAACCACAAGGGTGTGATTTGCCATTTCCAAACCACAGGGGGTGTTCATGCATTTGGAAGAAACACAATGGTCTCATTTGTATTCTACCCTAAATTTTATTATAAATCGATACAGGTGTTAACAACTTCATGTAATATGATAATCCCATGAGATTTCAATTAAATGCTATAAAAACCTCAAAATTTAAAGTTTATATATCAAATCAAAACTTTTGAAAGAGTTATGAGAATCAAAATGGAATAATTATGAAAATTTGAAAACTAAAGCAATAAGGAAAACACAAATAAATAGAATTGTCATTTTTCAAAAAATTATTCCAAACGAAAAATTAATGATCATTAAATTTCATCAGTTTCACGTTTCATCACCGATTTAAATAAAAAAAATATAGGATGGTCCAACTCCAGGAAAAAAAAACGAGAGCCAAAATTACTCAAACCAATAGCTACCCTACTGTCATTAAAAGAACCCAAGGCACGCTCTACATACATTGCATCTGATTTAAAAGAAAAACATTTGAGACTATTTTTTTAATTTTTTTTTTATTAATCAAATCTTTTTCGCTATGTTTTTCTAATAATTTGTATTTTTTAACTCTTGTTTATCATTTTTTCATAAACAAAAATGATTAGATATTGGTTAGTGTTAACCTAAATACATAACTTAAGTGATGGAGATATTCGTGTTCCGTTTCATGAGACTATTTAATTTTTTGTTTTAAATTTAAATAATGAGATATTATTACTCTGTTTAATGAACCGTCTGAATTTCTAATTTTTTATTTTCAATTTGATATAATATCTCAATAAATAAATGTAAAAAAAAAAAAACATTAGTCAAGTTATTTAAAAATTAGGGGTGAAAACGAAAATTCTGACCCCGTTTCCCCACCCTGCCCCCCATCAAACCCGCTTAATAAACGGGGCAGGGTCCGAGGTGGGGAAATCCCTCCCCCATTTACACCCTGCCCCACCCCGTTTATCTACTTTACTTTTTTTTTTCTTCCTTGTATATGAATTATGATGAGTAACTTTGTTTGTTTATTTTTATGGTCTATTAGGTGCTATTATCATTGAAAAAATGAATTTTCAATTAAAAATATATTAAATCAAACATTTTCACATTATTACCCACTCAGTTTATCCCCGCCCCGTTTAATAAATCGGATTGGGTCCGGAATTGAATTAATTGGGCAGACGAGGTAAGGAAAAATAGCTTAAATGGACAACACTGTTAACAATAATAGCTGAACTAAAAAGGAAAAAAGATAATCACAAACAATCAATTAAAATGAATTCACACTGCCCCATTTATACCCCTATTAACAATAGCTGAACTAAAAAGGAAAAAATATAAGGAAAATTATGCGTGGTAGCCAACTTTTGAGTTTTGTTTTTATATACGCCACATTTTCATGTTTATATCAGATTTATCCATTTTTATATATTATATTAATTTAATGATATATCATTGATGTAATTTTACAACAATAATTTATCAGTAATGTAAATTCTAGTATTAAATTTATATCAATAATGTAAATTCTAGTATTAAATTTATATCAATAATATAAATTTACAAAAATAATATATCAATTATAATCAAATTTTCATAAAAAAATTATGGATTAATTATGTGTTGGGTAATTTTGATATTTTTCAATGTTTGTGATTTTTTTGAAAACTGAGACTCAATATTGGGTATATGTGATAATAGCCCCAAAGATAATCACAAACAATCAATTAAAATGAATTTAAAACAGTTTATAACTAAGAAATAAAACAAACATCCTCTAAAGGAACGGCCTCCGAAAATAAAAAAACAAAAAATAAAAAAAAAGGCAAGGCAGCGGAGAAAGACGAGCTGGAAAGCCAGAGAAAGAGAGAGAAAGTGGGTTTCTTTATTTTATTTCAACTAAAAAAAGGCCCCGCTAAAAGTTGAGTTATTTTTATGAATTAGAAATAGAACCCAAAAAAGAAAGATACTGCATAATTGAGCTTCCAAATTCCTCCCTTTAATTCCGCCATAATCGATTTCTGTCCGTACCGTAATCAGGTAACCTTCCATCATCGCCTCCGTTTTCAATATTTTTTACTTATTCATTTATTCTTCTACGTTTTTGTTTTTGCTTATTGCAGATTCCATTTTTGAAAAATTTCATGGACTTTTTGTGAGGTTTAAGCTTTTTCGAGATGTCTCTTACTATGAAAGCTGATGTTCATCAAGGAGACCTCGTTGACTCTGAAATTCATGGTTTCCATACATTGCAAGGTACTTAATAAGATTGTATTCATGGTTTTTTTGCTAATTATATCATTAAGTTTACCGTTATTGAAGTACGTTTAGTGTTTTCTCCAAGTTATTAGTCAGCTAGATTATGCTTCGGATGTTTTTTTGTTCTTCCATTTGAACTTTGAGGGGATTGTTATCTTCTGCAAAAGCGAATTAAGCTTGATTCTATACCTAATGAAGTTGTGAATGATGTTTATGAATTTGTTAATCGAAGGGAATATGTGTTTACTGTTTAAGAAGGGGATATGTTTATGAATTAAGTTATTCTATGAGTTTAGTTGGAATCAATATGTGTTTACTGTTTAAGAAAACCGGTATGTATTTAGTATTTCATAGCAGCCTGCTTGAAGAATTGAAGAAAGAGTGACGATTTGGTTTTTTATAATTAACAAAGAACCACTAGAAATTAGAAATCGAATCGAAGAGAAGAGAGGGAGAAATATTGATGTTTTGATTTTAGATAAGGAAAACTTGGGTAGGATCTAAGCGGAAAATTTAGATGGAATCGGAAAATTATTTCAAAGTAAGAAAAAACTAATGTATAAGGTTAGAGGTGACTGGAGACTAGAAAAATCCAAGAACACTGTGGCAAAGTTAATGCGAGTCATTGGCATAACGACCACATCCAACCAGAAAACGGATCCTGACAGAAGTTTTATTGGCTTACTTTTTTTGTTTATTTTCAATGGTTCTTCTTCCCATATGAGGTTTAATTTACAATTCTAATCATATTTCATGATTCATGATTAGCATGCTTGTTACATACATGCTTTTCAAAACATTAGTTCACTCTCTTATAAGTTGTTCATCCTTCTGTGAGCAGATTTAGATGTTAAAAATATCAGGGAGGAAGCAAGTGCAAGATGGCTCCGCCCAAATGAAATCCATGCAATACTCTGTAACAACAGATATTTCGTCATCCATGTCAAGCCAGTGACCTTGCCCAAAAGTAATATCATGAAATTATATTTGTATAACTGTTTCTCACTCAATTTCACTACTTACATATTGTTGTCACAGTATAACTTTTGTGAATGAAAAAAAAGGCTGTCACAGGGTTCCACTGTATAATATCTGGTGTATACAGTAAACTTGTTTGGATTTAGTAATTTTTTTGGCTCCCACCTCTCTTGTATTGAGTAATGTAATGTGGGAAATGAACTTAACTGCTGATGACTTCAGAATTTTTAATGTTGGAAATGCAACAGGTGGAACCATTGTTTTATTTGACCGCAAGATGCTTAGGAATTTCAGAAAAGATGGTCATAATTGGAAGAAAAAAAAGGATGGGAAGACAGTCAAAGAAGCACACGAACACCTAAAAGTGAGTGTTTCTTGTTTCCCAGGCACTTTTTTATAATGATGACACTTAACGGCAGTTGTCAGAACAACCGATTTCATTCTCTACATGCAGTGTAGATAATTTTTCCGGGTGATTGCCTTCATGGTGTGTAATTAATTTAACTTCCGCTTTTTTGAAATGTTTAAATAATAATCTAACTACTCTAAACCCAATAGAATAGATTTGGACCCAAGAAAAATATATTACCGTAAGCTTAGTGGTAAGAAAGTAAGTTGTGTTTCCTTATTTCTTGACAACATTATGTTAAAGTTGTTGCATTAGCTTGATGCTTTTAAAGTTTTGGAGTAAATAATGCTTATAAAGCTTGGTACTTTTGCAGATTGTATAAGTATTTGGTTGGGTGTGAAAAAGGAATTGGCATGGTAGATTATTTATTGATTTTTTCATCACTGGTTGATGGTTATGTTCGGCACCTATAATATATTCATGCTTTATCATGTTAGCTCAAGGTGTATAATAGCTGTCAGCTAATATTGATACTAATGATGCTATGTTTAACATTAGAGGGTCCATATTGTTTAGCTTAAGTTTATGTAGCTTGTTGTGAAGCATGAGTTTGTTTAGTCTCTATTTGGATGTGTTGCGGAATGAGGTTGTAAAGTTGTAGTTTGTGTTTAGATGTGCAAGAGAATTAGTTTAAGAAGCTTGAATGTGTAGGTGAATGAGGTTCTGAAGCTCGGGTAGATGGATTTCCATAACCCACCTGAATTATAATATGAAAACTATGGGGTTAAAAAATGCAAACTCAGATTTTACTAACCCACCTAACAAACATAGTTAGGCTAATGAAGCCTACACTAGCCCAACCCTTCTACCAAACGCTTCTATAGTGATCTGATCATAGTATTGTAACAGTATTCTTCACCTGAAAAAAAATTATTTTCTTATGTTTTACCCTTTTTTTGCAGGTTGGCAATGTTGAAAGGATCCATGTATACTATGCACATGGCCTAGATAACCCAACCTTTGTCCGTCGGTGCTACTGGCTTCTGGATAAGTATGTTTTGGCTTAGTACATTGGGCACTAATAGTCATTCCTATGGTCTATCTTTTACTGACTTCTTCCTCTCCAAGAGATGAAAAATTAAAGATAACGGCAATATATTCTGTCATATTTGTATGGCTTATGACTTTCTGATGTTTATTTCAGGAGTCTTGAACACATAGTCCTTGTACATTATCGTGAGACACAAGAGGTTGGTTTTTGTGCAACTGATCTACTGTTACTGAATTGTTGGCCATGAAATGAAAATTTCTCGTTTGAACTATTGTAACTATTTAAGATTTGGAAATTTTTGTCTCCATGTCTTTTGTGAATTCATCTTAAAAAAAATTGAAAATTTCTAGTTTGAACTTTTGTATCTATTTAAGATTTGCCAATTTTGTCTCCATGGCTAAATTATTAACTTTTTTCTTTCAACACAATGTTGTGACATGTCTACGAATTTTTACCTGCATCCTATGGCTGTCATCTGCATGCATTTTTTATTTTCTTTGAGGTAATGCTCGTGTATCATCTAATTCACTTCATGTTAAATGAGCGTAATCACCTATTTTGGTTGTATCGCAAGCAATTAACAGGCTTGCAACTTCAATATAGACATTTTAAGATTTAAGATATCAATTTCCATGATGATTACTGTCTTTCAGGTTTCATTAATTGCCATTTCAATTTCTTTGCGTGAACCAATTTTGTAATTCCTCTTATTTAATCCTCATAAATGACGGGACTGAAGTTTTGGATGGTGATTGAAGTGCTAAGTAATTTATGGCTTCTCAATTTTGTACTAGAATGGAAAAAGTTGATCTCATCTTATCACTATTTGATGCTCAAATCTTCGTGTTCTTTTTCATCTACATTAATTCTGTGGAGCTTTGTGGCATGGATAGATAAAATTTGTTTTCATTATGATTATGGATGTAGCATCACTAGCATGTATTTGATGAAAATATTATACAACGTCATGAACAACCTCTTATTAATTATTTCATTTGAAAATAAGTCGGTGGACTAACTTCCCAACCGCTCTTAGTTGCAGGGTTCTCCATCCACATCTATGAATTCAAATTCCGGCTCTGTCTCTGACCCGTCTGCTCCCTGGCTTGTATCAGAAGAACTTGATTCCAGTGCTAATCATGCCTATTCTCTTAGTGAAGAACTGTCAGGTTATACTGGCTTAACTTTGTGAAGTTATTTGTAGTTTCTCTTATGACCTTGTTTGATAATCATCTTTTTCAATTGATTTGTTATTATTCTCTTTATTAGCAAACCTGTAGCTCATATTTGCAATATCTTAGCACGTTTTAGCTTTGAAGTTGTATTCTTTTGGTTTGCTTGTCCTCCCAAATTAGACATAAAGTTAACTTTCCTATTACTATTTGGATAATGTACAGAGCCTAATGACAATACAACAGTCATGAATCATGAACTACGGCTTCACGAGATCAACACACTTGAGTGGGATGAGCTTCTTGCAGCAAACGAGCCTTTCCCTACCATACCTAAAGGAGGTAACTAGGAAAATTGCTGGATGGTGCAATAACAAACTGCTGAATTAGATATCCACGAAATTACTAATTATATTTACTTCTTTTCTTCTCATTCAATCAGACAAACTTCTTGACCAACGGCATCAAGTACTAAATGTGAGTTGAATGATTTACTCTTTGAGTATTTTGTTTATGTTTGTTTTCTTGTCCTTCCACCTTCGGTTTCTTTTATTCTTTCTATTGGAGCATGATACTCTTGTAGTGAAAATTTTGCTCCAAGTTCCTCTTCTATTCCCATATTTGTTAGTGATGAAGAGAGAAAGTAACTGATCATCTTGTTTGCCTTTATCACTCGAGAATATTGCCATCGGAAAATTTGCTGCTCATTTTATGCATATTTTTCTTCACAAGATAACTTTGTGTTTAAATGTTTTTCTTCACTAGTGTTTATTGCCTTATATAAAGGCTCTAATGGCTTATCTTTGCAGCTGGCCAACAATTTATTGGGAGACTTGTCTTCATTTGGTGATCCAGTTGAGCTCACTGGGAGGAGCACTAACAACAATATCAGTTTCCCTGAGAGTGCCTATGTTTCTTCTATAGGTGGTCAAATGAATTTGAGTGTAAATAGTAGGGAATCGATTTTAATAAGCTCTGGCAATTCTTTGGATCAATTGGTAAATGATGGATTGCAAAGTCAGGACAGCTTTGGACGATGGATAAACGAAGTGATCACTGACTCTTCTGGCTCAGTAGTCGATCCTGTTATTGAGCCATCCATTTCGTCTACTCATTCATATACCAATTCAACATTGGATCACCATCAATCTTCTGTCATGGACCAAATTTTTAACATAACTGACGTTTCACCTGCATGGGCCTTTTCAACAGAAAAAACAAAGGTTTGTACCTCTGCTAGTACCCATTTGACATTTTGAGTGTTTATCATGATTTTTCACCTTTTCTTCATGCGCAGGCGCAAAAAGTAGCCCGTTTATCTTAATTTAACCTTTTTCATTCTTTCTGGAAATGGATGATATCTTCCATCCATTTTGTGGATGTTGGAATACACCATCTTGTGGATATTCTGCCTATAACTTTCAAGTATACTAATTATCTTCATTGTACTTGTTGTAGATTCTAATCACTGGGGTTTTTCACAATGAGTATGTGCATCTATTAAAGTCCGATATGTTGGTCGTGTGTGGTGATGCCAGTGTTCATCTTGATTTTGTTCAACCTGGAGTATATCGCTGTCTGGTGCAACCACATTCACCTGGACTAGTACATTTATATGTAAGCATAGATGGTCATAAACCTATAAGTCAAGTTCTGAATTTTGAATACCGCGCACCATTTTTACAAGAGCCTGTAGTTGCTTCAGAGTCGAACCACAAGTGGGAAGAGTTTCAAGTTCAGATGCGGCTTTCTCATCTGTTGTTCTCTACATCCAAGAGCCTGAACATTATGTCGAGTAAACTTTCATCCATTGCCGTGAATGAGGCCAAGAAATTTGCTGTCAAAACTTCTGATATTTCTGATAGTTGGATTTATTTGATGAAGTCAATTGAAGTAAATAAAACTCCATTTCCTCAGGCAAAAGATGGTATTTTTGAGATCATTTTGAGGAGCAGGTTAAGGGAATGGCTAATTGAAAGAGTTGCTGAAGGCTCAAAGAAAAGCACGGAGTTTGACATAAAAGGTCAAGGGGTAATTCATTTGTGTGCCATATTGGGTTATACTTGGGCAGTACATCTATTTGTCTGGTCTGGTTTATCAATAGATTTTCGAGATAAACTTGGATGGACTGCTCTGCACTGGGCAGCATATTATGGAAGGTATAATATTAGTTATCAACCTTATAGAAAAGTATGGGTTAAATATCCTATGCGCAGGTTTGCACGTCTTTCTTATGGGTATCAGATGCCTAGGAATATATGATTCTTCCCCTTGGGGTAGGTTTCCTCGTGCCCAAAATACTGAGTGTTGTCATGTTCTGTTCTTACCTTTTTGGGTCTTCTCCTTGACATGGGGAATGCTGGAGGGTAAAAGGCATCATTTGTAAATTTAACTTTAACTTTTATATTTTCAACTTAGTTTAGGTTTTTATTATTAAGAACTATTAACATAACCAAGTTTTTTTTTTGTAAGTATTATTATTATTATTATTAAGTATTTTTTTTTTCAATTAATTTTTTTACTTCTAAAAATTTTCAATTCTCAACTTCCTCAGTTATTTAAAATTATCAGGTATGTTATTTCTCTAACATATGAATATATATATCTTCCCCTTCTCGTCTATCTCTGTCCTAGATGTTTTTCAATTCTTTGAATCAAACGATTTCTGAAGTTGACCCAGTGCTACTGTGTTGGCATTTCGAGTTTCAAGAACAGGATTAGAGTTTAGTTTAAAACTTTCTTCATATGGTAATGCCCAATTAATCTATTTGACCATGAAAATTTCCGTGTATAGGGAGAGAATGGTTGCCGTTCTTTTATCTGTGGGAGCTAAGCCAAATTTGGTCACTGATCCCTCATCAAAAAACCCTGGGGGGTGCACTGCTGCAGATCTTGCATCTATGAATGGTTATGATGGCTTGGCTGCCTATCTTTCTGAAAAGGCTTTAGTATCTCATTTCAATCAGATGAGTTTGGCTGGAAATGTTAGTGGTTCATTGGAAACGAGTACAACGGATACGGCTACTTCCAATAACATCAGTGAGGAGCAGCTGTATATGAAAGATACATTGGCAGCTTACCGAACAGCAGCTGATGCGGCAGCACGCATACAATCTGCATTTCGTGAGCATTCTCTAAAGCAAAGGACTATAGCAATTGAATTTTCCAATCCTGAAGATGAAGCACGTGGCATTATTGCAGCCATGAGAATTCAACATGCCTACCGTAACTTTGAGGTGCGAAAAAAAATGGCAGCTGCGGCTCGTATTCAATACAGATTCCGCTCTTGGAAAATGCGCAAAGAGTTTCTTAATATGCGCCGTCAAGCTATCAGAATTCAAGTAAGTCTACATTCCTAGTTCTAGACGTTGTCTACAATTTAATATGAGAACTGCTTTATGGACCAAAGAAGACAATGGTATAGGCCTGAGCCACCTTTTGCTTGATATTGGTGTATCTTACACAAGTCAATCCAACTAAACCATGAAAAAAAATTGTAAATGAAATTGGCCAAACTCACCTTTTTTGCTTCATGAAATTCAAATAATGTCTCAATTGTCTTCTGGTGTTGATTATAATTATAATTGGGGACTTAAGTACTTGATGTATTCAAACAAATCCCAACGCGTTTAGGCTGTTTGTAACATGATTTGGCTTAAAAAGAACCCCCTGATTTAAATAATAATATTAATTAGAAAGCCTTGGTAGATCCTTAATTTAATTTGGGTAATTGCTCTCTCTCTCTCCATTTTTTTATGCTTAATTTGATTACTGGAATGTTATTTTCGTAATCTCTGCCTATATGAGTTGGAGGATACTTTCTTTCCCGTGAGCAGTTGTTTTTCGGTATCGTTCATTAAAAAAATCATACAAGCACCCCATTTGGTTTTTATTACATGCAGTTTTTAAGCATACAAAAGCTTTGATGTGATTGAACATCACCCTGCCACTGAACTTTTAGTCATTTTACATTAACTGGATTAACATGTCATGTGATTATTATGAAGCGGTCCTGCTATTGTTATCATTGTTTGTTATTAGTTATCTGTACCTTGTGAATAAAATGCATGGAAGAAGTGTTCTATTAAAAAGGGTAGTCCAGGAAGATCACTATCAATTTCTTTTTTTCCTCCTAGGCTGCATTTAGAGGCTTCCAAGTGCGGAGGCAATATCGTAAGATTGTTTGGTCAGTAGGAGTACTTGAGAAAGCTATACTTCGTTGGCGTCTGAAGAGAAAAGGTTTCCGTGGGCTTCAAGTTGAACCAGCTGAAGAAGTGGTAGAACAGCAGGAAAGCGGCGTCATAGAAGAGGACTTTTACCGTGCTAGTCAGAAACAGGCTGAGGAGCGAATTGAGAAAGCTGTTGTTACGGTCCAGGCTATGTTTCGATCTAAAAAGGCACAAGAAGAATATCGCAGGATGAAGTTAACCTTTGATGAAGCAGCAGTGAGTTACCGGCTTCCCTTGAAGTTTCTTGTGTAGTTTCAATATATATATTAAAAAAAACTGATTCGTCTGAATTTGGCTTTTTGCAGCTGGAATATGAAGAACTTTCGCATCCTGATACAAATATGAATAGTTGAAGGCAGGAGTTTGAGTTTCCCTAAAGCTCAAGGTCAGCATGAGGAATGGTTGATACTGTTACTCTTTTAAGTCACAAGTGTTTAAGATCAGCTCCTGATTGTTGCAATTTGTTAAATTAAATGACCGACTATTATTGATATTTAGGGTGGGGGTTAAAATTAACGGCCTTTTGAGTTTTTGACATGGGATGCTTTTGGTGTAGCCTCAGCCTGTACATACATAATTAATGTAAGTCTATGAATAGCTTAGTTTGATTTTACTTTTGTGCCCTTCTGAACCGACTATAAGAGTTCGTTGAACCACAATTTTGTTGTCCACAAAACCGGTAGAAAATGTAATTTTCACGTTTTAGATCCCATTGTGAACTTAATATGAATTATGTAATGACGCAGTTGCCTCTTTTTTTTTTTAACTAATTTTTTATTGTTGTTTTTAAAAAATAGGAAACAAAACATGTTTGGTTCAATCAAAATAGAAAGTAAAAAAATAGGATGAAAAAAAAACCATTTTCAAAACCTATTTTTCTTAGTTTTTGCAATTTATCAAAAAGTAAAAAAATATTTTCCAAAATCTAAAAACTGCAAAACCAAAAACAGGATATGGTTATCATCAAACAGAGTCTTTAGCTATTACCTTTTTTTTTTTTACCGGAATTGGCACGACGTGTTACAATTATTGCAAATATATATAAAAAAATAAATATTCAGTTGGATTGTACGGTATTTACGCCAAGAGAAGAAAGAGGTTTACACGAGTTTTCCATTGCCTATAAAATGTGGAATCACTGCTTCAAAATAAACTCCAATTACATTCTATAGAAGACGTTAATCTATGAGCTTTATTGAGAATTTAAGCAACAATAATGCCACTAAACAAGTCAAAAGCAATAATAAAAGAAAATCACAAGAAGAACCTAGTTCCAATTGAACAAATCTTTAGTTTGCAACTTCTGAACATTTTTCTCCCCCAAAATAAGTTTAGTCTGACACAGCAAGGAGGCAGAGAAAAGAGCCTATATGAAATAATGGAGGCTAATTGCCCAATGTTGGCTCTCTATTTGATATATTGGGAGAGCCATTTGAAACCGTCCCCATAACCCATCTTGCGGACAATGCTACACATGAAAACCTCGAGCGGTCGAACATTTGACTGTGTAAGATTAACCTTACCCTTGCCTGTCGTGAAATTGGTCAGACCCAAATTATACCGTAGCTCATCCTCTGAAGCTGCATAAGGGATGTCAATCTTGTTTCCTAGCAGAAGGAATGGAACATCAGCCAGGGATTCATCTGAAAGGAGGCCGTCGAGTTCCTTCTTCGATTCTGGAAACCTCTCTTTGTCATAGGCATCAACCAGGTAAACTACTGCATCAACCTATTTGTGGAGTATGCAACATGTTATATTCATTAGACATCCTTGCATTCATGAGCAAAGAAGGATATTTGGCTATTGAAAACGGAATTTGGAAGCCTTAAACCACAACAAACTCAGGCTTTTGGAAAGTTATTAGACTTCCACTATTTAAGGCCTAGATATAATAATATAAATACCAAATTACTAGGGCAGACTATTAGGATCATGATGTTAGAAAAGATTAATTGTTAAAAAACAACCTTCAGATTTTCCATCCTACCAGGAAAAATTAAAAGGTTTGAAAATGTAAATTGATCAAGTATTTGATTAGATCTGCTACTAAAGGATTTGATGGACGACGACAGAATATATCGGAATGCACAAGTTGTTACTAGTACTATGTTAAAGAAAGCTTGTTGTGATTGAAAAAGTTTCCATTCATGATCCAATTGTAGCCTAAAAATGAAAAGAAAATTATTACACACCACACCACACCACACCACAAGTAGCAAATCATTTTCACTACCTTGACTGATTCAAAGAAAGAAAGAAAAAAGATTTCCTAGCAGCCACATTCGGTGTTGCTATACCAGAAAATTCATTAAACAAAGAAAAAGATACTGAAAATGTTTAGGATACCGCATGCATCTGCAACTTTAGTTTTTCATTCTTGATAAAAGGAAGATAATCAGGGAATTGCAGAAACGGGAAGAAAGAAGATTTTAAAAAAATTTATCAGCAACTATTCTCCTTTCCTTATTGAATGTTATATTAATTTTATCATTTGATGATCAATAAGTCAACCCATCCAGATTCTGCATACCAAAGAAATTTCCTCATTAAAAAAACTTTGAAAACCATCAAATCAACAATATCTTAGATTTAGACTTGTAACTCAAGGCAATTGGTAATGGTTCACACATCGATCTGCTAAAATTCAAGCAATTTACATGAAAATTCAATTGTTTCTAAACACAAAAGTATTGAACATCCAGATCATAAGTCCAATTACCAATTAAAAATTCAAGAAAATAAAATCATGCAATTTGATAAATCTGAAGACATAAAATGTAATTCAGAAACAAACCCAGATTAGATTCAATAAAAAAAATCACCTTGGCGTAATAATCTTTCCAGACTCTGCGAGCGATCTGATGACCTCCTAAATCGAAAGCTTTGAACTTGATTTTCCCAATACTCAATTCCTCTGACGTTGGGTGTTGGGTCGGTTGATGTTGAACAAGTCTCTGCAGGCAACAACAACAACAACAACAAAAATCCAAATTCAAAATTAGCCAAAAGCAAAAGAATCAGGTTAAATTAGATAAAGGGAAAAGAAATGAAAGAAACCTCATCTTTCAACATGTGAAGGAGAGTGGTTTTGCCAGCATTATCGAGACCCAGAAAGAGAATTTTAGCCTCTTTCTGCCATAAGCCGAGAGATGCTAGAACTCCGTAGAACCAATCGAAAAGAAACATTTTTATTATGTCTTCAAATTCAGCTAATAATCTATCTCTCAGTCTATCTAGTTTTGGAAAATGAAAAAGAAAATAAAATATTTTAAAGTCTTGTTCTTCTTCTGGGTATTTACGCCTTTGAAATGAGAGAGGGGATGAAGGAAGAGAAAAATCAAAGGTAAAAAATAATGGAGATCTAAGGTTTCATATCATTAATTTATTTATTAAATGGAAAAAGACTGACTCGCCGTTACATTACAACTGTATATCTGTATGTTTATGCACTGTACCAAGGGGCAAGGTTTTTTTTTTCTTGGAAGAATTTGTGGGTGGTTGTTGAGGTTTTTTTTTTCCATCAAATATCCATTAATTTAGAGCGGGTGAGCTCGAACCTTTGATCTTATAAAATAATTATTAATGTTTAAACAATTAAACTATCGATGATCCGAAATTATTCAATATAATTATTATAATGAACTACAGGTGAAGTTTTTAAAAGCTTATTTGTTGAGGACAAAAAAATCTATCGATCATCCAAAAAATTTCAATATAACTACCACATTATGATTTTCTCACTTAAAATAATTAAATATAGATAATTTTTTTCCTTTTTTTTAAAAATTAAAACAACCGTTCATCCTATTATTATCAACATCGATATATCTCAAAAAAAAAACATTGATTATCAAAATTGCCCTTTATGAATATCATTTTTTGAAAATAGCCTATAAAAATGAAGTTATCATTTGTATTTATGGTATTTGAGTGAATTACACTCAAGGATATGGGCAAATGAAAAATATTATATTGAATAGGTAATATTGATGCACATGAAAAACGACTTTAAATTTTCAACCGCATTCCATATATATATACATTAACTATCATATATATATCTTGAGAAGGACTTTGGTAAGTCATCAATGCTTTCATGTAAAAAAATATACAAAACCGTAGAAACAATATTCAATAATATAATTGCTTAAAGAAAATTAAGTTTATTCGATATTTAAATTAAAAAGGATAAAAAAGCAAAAAGTTAAAAAATTAAGAAAAGTTGTAATAGAAGGATGCGTTTACACACTTGGATAAAATATAGGGGTATTTTAAATTATTTTAATAATACATGGATGTAAATTGCATAAATTTGAAAATGTAAGGGGGTAAATCACGAATAACTCTTTTAAGAAAAGTAATAATTAACTCTATTTTTAATATTACTTATGTGAAACCAATTGAGTTATTTCCAAGAGAAAAAGGATATATTTATAATATGTGGATTAAAATAAAATCCCTCGAGAAAAGGTCAATTCCAATACCATCGTGGGCAAAAAAAAAAAAAATGGGGTATTAAAAAAATTTCCTATTTTCAGGAGAAAAAAGATATATTTATAATATGTGGATTAAAATAAAATCCCTCGAGAAAAGGTCAATTCTAATACCATCATGGGCCAATTATGTAAACCCAAGACTACTACGGGCCGTCAGAACATCATAGCCCATCAGGATTTAGAACTAAAAAATATTTTGGGCCGACATCGAAAGCCCAAGCTTAGCTCATCGTCCCATAAAAGAGGTATTTCTTCCTCAACGCTCGATTACCTGAAACGAAGGAAACCCTAGGAAACGCTTTGCCTGCCGCTGAAACTCAAGGTCTGTTCTTTGATTTTTCATTCTTTGAAAGGATTGATTCATTACTTATTAGGGTTTATATATATTTCACCCAAAATCTTTGTAGTATATATCTAGGTTTCTAAATTTATTTATTTTTCGTTTGTTTTTGGTTTCTTATGAAATTTAGAAATGGCGAAGTCGAAGAATCATACTGCGCATAACCAATCCCGCAAAGCCCATAGGAACGGAATCAAGAAACCCAGAAGGCATCGCCACACTTCCACAAAAGGGGTATGAATTTTATCCATTAAATCATCTTTTGTTCTTGTTGGATTATTTATTTTTATAATCTGCATTTACGGAATGGTATGAATTGTTTTGAATATTATTCTGATTTTGTTTCTTGAATCTGAATATAGATGGATCCCAAGTTTCTCAGGAACCAGAGGTATGCGAAGAAACACAACAACAAGAGTGGTGAATCAGCCTCTGGGGAAGAGTAAGATAGTACGCTATGAAGTTGCATTTTTAGGGTTTCAATGATAGATGTTTATCGATTGAACAATTTGCTTTTATCTGTTTTTTCTTTCAAGTGATGTAGTAATTTTGAACCTATTGGAGCTGGATCTATTTTATTTATGAAAATTTCTGCGTTCTGAAGCCTTGTTATGACAATCCTCTACCGGTTTCACATTTTTCGGGTTCTTATCGAACAATCATTTGATCATTCGTACTTGATAATTTGTGCTATTATTAGTTTTCACTCTATCTACGGTACTCTTTTTTTTTTAATACTCATTATGATTTTAATGTTTTATATTTTCCTCTCCCACTCTAGAATTTGCTTTGTTGAAAATTCTCCCAATGTATAGGGTCCCTAAATTCCTGAATTAAGTGATATCTGAAGTTGGGTTCGCATATCGGGTGATGCTGGATGATTAACTTATTGTGTAGTGAGAAAATTCAAATTAGAAGAATTGAGTTTATGTAGTAATAGCTATTGGTCTTAGTCGTCAATAAGCCTGGTATGCTTCTGCCTCCTGCCCCACATATAACTCAACTAGATATGTGCATGATTGGCCCTTCCTTTTCCCGTTTTGGCACGAATGACAGAAACTTTATCTCGTAATTGCCTTTGTATTAGCTTTGGAAATACTACTATTAAGAATTCCTGTGATATTTGCGAATCAATTTGAGATGCTTTGTTCCTCTTAAAATGTAAGTAAGAGGGATTAAAATGCTTATGTCGAATCAGCTCTGTTAATTTTTTTCATTTTCATGTTTTGACTTGTTACTGATTTTATTTGGTAGTTAAATAAGACATGCACTTTGTTATGTACTTTTGGCTTGATGAAATCCTTGGCGTTTAACTTGAGATCATAGATATAAAGAATTTTCGCTTCAAGTTAAGTCAACATTTCTTTTAACATTTTCTTCGAGGTTTTTTAATGGAAATTCTTGAATATGTATGAATGCTCTTTATAAAGTTTCCTCCCCTAATTATTTCATTTTTGTTATTTGTGCCAATGTGCATGTGTTTAGCTAAAGCCGGTCTTTGAATGGTAGTGTTTTAAAAAAAAAAAATCAAGCGATCATTTTTATCGAATCCCGTGCTAGACATATTTTTGGAGGCGCATAATAGCCTCTTAAGAAGAGTATTCAAATTGTTTACATTATGATTCTGAAATGAATGTACACTTCCCACCAGGACACAAATTAAGATAATGATTATACAGATAAAATATAATATAATCTTAAATAATTATTGCCTGTCTTTTTAGCTAATATTTTTCCAATGAATAAGGTCATTGGAACCTTTGAGCTTTATAATTTGTTAACGATCATTTGAATCATTTTCTATAAAGTCATCAGTGTTACAGCGATATGACGCTTTTTTGGGGTGAGCAGATGTACAGCTACAACCATTTGCCGAAGTAAAAATGTGGATGTTCAATTGCATTTGGTTGGGTCGTTATGTGTATTAGAGCAAGCGCTGCCGAGCTGCTTGTGTGCTCGCTCAGTGAACCATTTCTTTGTTTTTATTGCTTAAGATGAAATGAAAAGGTTGAAAATTTATCACCCCAATTTTTCTTTTATGGATTGGAAAGAAATATAAATCACCATTAGAATGTATCTTATTCTTATATGACTAAATTATTTGTCCAATATCACTAGCAAAAAGGCATCTAAACGAGGAAGCAACTACAGATTTTATGTTTCAATTGCAAGACACATGGATTAAATCAAAAATATAAGAATACTTGAATATTAAAATAGTTTGGACAAAACCGATCTCACCACATCTGCTAATTCTCTCAAGATTTGGCTGTTTCTTTTAGTATTGGGACGTTCCTGCTGCTCACTCCGTCTTGGAATTGTGTCGTTTCTTGAAACTCCCTAACAAAAGCAAAATTCTTCAAAAACAAGGCTTTGAGCGTTGGAGAAGGCTAGACTGCGATTGGTTCACTTACTTTGCTGGGGACATCAGCTTTGACCTGTTCAAAGCCATTTTGTTTTTAACGCATGTTATTAGGAAAGGTATGCATGCAACTCTATATAATCATGTAACAAGGTTGACCAACGCAGGGAACGTTTTAATTTTTGAATATCTCATTCGAGGACGGGGATTTATAAATTCAAACCAGACTTTCAGTACATAATGACACCACATTTGATATGAGTAATTTTAATGTCATTATAGAGGACGGAATTTTAGGGTAATAATGTAGGTAAAGGGGTCACTCAATGATCAAATAAGTTAATAGGAAAAATAGAAAGAAGGGAAAATGTGAGTTGAGCGTGATCAAGTAAATGCTAAAACTCACCTTAGCTGATTTAAATAGTTCATCAAGCACCTCAGATAAGGTTGGATGTGCATGAACGGCTAATTTTATATCCTGTACCAATACGTAGCAGAGTTAAACAAGAGATAGGATTTGAGAAAAATTATGAAACTCAAATGTTTAAATTCCACAGGCAGTTGCTTTTTCTGAAGCACATTTGTGATAAAAATGATTTGGGACAAAGAAGTCATCATAAATCAGTCACAGGCACACTGAAGGATGGTGATTTTGATTGAGCAAACCAACCTGAATCCGTGTTCCTAGTGCTATAGCATTTGATGCTTCGTGGATAAGGTCTGCAGCATGCAACCCGAAAATATGAACTCCAAGTATCTCTCCATTGTCAGGTCTATATATGAGCTGGATGATTGTGAAAACAAGGAATTATCACCCACTGAAGTTATGAATATATTATCGCATCAAGTTCTAAAGGGTGTGAAAAGAAGTTGCAGCAATATAACCTTAGCTAGACCCTCTCCTTCATTTTCTGCAAGGGCTTTTGTGTTTGCCTTAAAACTTGTCTTGGCAATACTAACTTCAAATCCCTCCTTTTCAGCTTTCTCCCTTGCTTGAGGCTGTATTATATAGGCATTTAGTTAATCTTGAGATCTTCAAACTAGACAGTGGAGCAAAAGGGTGGATAAGATGCCAGATCTTGTGCTCCCCGTTTACTCAAGTACCAATAACAAGAAACTTGATACAATAAACATTGATTAATAACATAGGACAATTCAAAAAAATCACCATGAAGATTCCATTTATAATATACCTCAGTAAGTCCTACCATACTGATTTCAGGATGAGTAAAACAAGCAGCTGGAACGCTTAAATGATTGAGCACATGATCCCTTCCAGTTACTTGTTCAACCACTGTCAGAAGATTTGTGCTAAATGGTTAAATGGCTAGGGGAAAATTAACTGCACAGATAACAATTGGCTGAGCTAGTTACCTGAAATTCCCTGTGCACTGGCAGCATGAGCAAGCATCATCTTCCCATTTGCATCACCGATGCAGTATACATGAGGAACCTACTAGCATGTAAAAAATGTGACAACAATGATTATGTTGGTAAAAAGAAAAGGATCTTCAACGGAAACTCTAGACAGACCAGTTTTCCATCTGCATCTATCACTCTCATGCGCTCATCAACAGGAACAAAACCACGTTGAGTAACAACATTGATCTACAAATAAATTTAGAACACATTAAAAGTGTCTATTGTCTGTAAACAACTAGAGGTGGATTAATTAAAATTGGTACTTGAGAGAGCACACACATTCTCTAACCCAAGACCTTTGGTGAATGGAGCCCTTCCAGTTGCAATTAATGCTGCATCTACCTGTTGAAAAAAAGAAAGGTTTGCTATTTCAATATAGTTTTAACATCACACTACATAGTGCCTTAACAACAGCTAACAGTGTTTATTCTTGCAATGCAGATGGAATGTAGAGAATTGGAGAAAGTTTTCTCATCTCCGCTGATCATTCCTACAATCATGATTATTATTTGGGGTAAACCAATTTTCTCATTTGAGCTTAATCGGTGAAAAGATAACTGTAGGAGAGAAAATAGAACCAATTTCTAGTAAAGACACCAAAAACATGATTTACCTCTAAAGTATCTTTAGGTTTCTTAGTCTTTGCATCTATAAGCTCAATAATGACTGGCTTCCCATCCTTTGCTGGAGTAATCTTTATAAGAAGACCGAAGAAAACACAAAATGGTTATAAAAAAAGAGAAGAGAAAAGAAACAAAGCTTAGATGATCAAGAACAAACAACAACCTTGGTTGCAAATACTCCAGTATGATAATCAATTTTCCGTGGATTGATAAGAACCCTCTGGGCCAACTTCCCAATCTCAGGATCAAATCCAGGCATGAGCTGATCAAGAGCTTCAACAAAGGTAACCTGGAAAAAAAAAACTTTGTGATAAACTTAATATTTCAAGATACATTAACGATTGAGAGGCTACTCCTTGAAACAGTCGTTTGTAGTCATCCTAGAGTAAAATCTTTGCTTTTCCTGTTAAAGAAATTCTTCTTGAATTTTAGTCCCCTTTTTTTGTCTGAAACTCAAAAGATTCCCTTCTCTATGTTCTCTGGGTATTACTAGAGTAAATTTATACAGAAAGCTTATTCCTATCTTCTAAACTTCATTTTTACCACAAAGGTGGGATAAGGAAAGCATGTTCCAACTTCCCATCAGCATTTTCTGGTTTCTAACTAATTGTTGCTAAACAGTTTTACGCCAAAAGAAAACAACTTTATCTGAAAGTTGATCAGCAGAATCCAAATATAATTATGTTTTTCCCCCTAATGTTGAGTCTGAAAATACGCACATGAGTTCCTCTATGCAGAACCAGCCCCTTGAAATATTTTAAGCAATGACCTGAAGTCATTGAAGGTCAATTGATTTATTTTCTCAGTAGTCTAAATTTTTAAATTCAACTAACACCTTATTCACAGTGCAATACTTGTTAAAGGATTAAGTTATAGAAACAAATATACAACCACAAAGTTATAGTAACAGGTGTGTGAGAGTTTTGCAAGTATACTTTCACATTTATAGATTTTTGCATACCATGTTTTTAGCACAACCAAGCCAGAACTATAAAACAGGTTGAAATGAGAAAGAACAGTACACGATGAAGTTTTATAATATCTGTAAATCCTATAAGAGAAACAGAGAGAGAAACTAACCTCACTTCCCAGGGCAGTGTATACATCACTAAACTCGAGACCAATATAGCCACTCCCAACAATAGCAATCCACTCAGGAACAAATTCTAATTTTAGTGCATGATCACTGGTAATAACAGTCTTTCCTGAAAACCATCAATTAAATAGTATAAATCCTACAAGCAAAATACACCCAAAGAGTTGACTCTTCACTAAAGAATGTAAAGCACAGAAATGACATACACTTCACTCATAATCTGGTTTTAGCAAGAGAGAAAAGAGAGGTGAAATACATCAAATAGTTACAAGTGGTGAGCCATATTAAATAATTTTGTCATGACAAGAAAGTTGTAACACCTTAGCATCTGGAATTTTCTCCCTATTGACTGATTATTTTTTTTTTTTCCTATAGACCAATTTTGTTGTAGAAAAAGCTTGTTCAAGAAGGGAAGTTCTAACATCTTAGATTGTCTTCCTAAACTTGTTTCCAACCACCTTCAAAGTCAATTTTTGAAGTGAATAGTAGCACTCATTTTTCAGGATAATTACTCAAAAAGTAGTGTTCTTATCCTAGCCAGAAATCAAATACTTGGAGTAGACACAAGATGCTTCAGACAATTTTTCAATTGAACAATTTGACATGTACCTCTTCCATAGACAAGGTAAAATAAAATTAAAATTATCAACCTTAAAAAGTTTAAGTTTAAGTTTAAGTAGTAATTTGAGAATGAATTAATCACTATAAAGAGTTTAGAACAAGCAGCTTCTTTCAAATCCATTTCATTGGCGCGGCCGTTCACACAAATTTTCAGACCTTCAACAATCAGAGAGCTCATATGAAAATGAATGTGAGAAGAAAAAAAACAAAAACAAAAAGAAGAGGAGGATTGGTGTTTACCATCCACTTCGATGCCGTTTGGAACAAAAGGGACAGAACCAGTAGCAATAATTATGTCCTTTGCAGTAACTATTTTACCGGCAGTGCCAATCTGTACCTTTTGAGGGCCCTGAAAATTTACAATAAATTATATAACAGAAGTTAGGTGGAACAGACAATCGGGGAACAAATGCTTGCTTAATTTATATAAGAGAAGTAGTCTGTAAATTGTAATCTTGATAGCTAGAAATTCTCAGAGTATTTTCAATATCCACGATGACAAATTCCAATATTGTATCTAGTGGTCAATACTCGCGGACCAAGGATTTTTTCAAAGAGATTGAAGTATTTGAGAAAACTGCGGTTAGTAATTTTGTCAAAAATGCCTACCATTCAATTTGGATTTCCTTTTTGGAGACTTTTAATATGTGGTGGGTGTTTCATAGAGATCCGAAAGCAAATGTCATCTCTCTTTTGGGAGGCTCTCGTCTTTAGGATAAGGGTAATTCTCTTTGGGCTAATGCGGTGAGATCTATTTTGTGGAACATTTGGTTGGAGCGTAATAGGAGAATTTTTTTGGATAGTAGTAGATCTTGTATTGATATTTGGGACACTAGTGTTCTAAATGCCTCCTCTTGGAATGCAAGCTGTAAAACTTTTTGTAGTTACAATACTTCTATTATTGCCTCAAATTGGAAGGCGTTTTTGTAATTTCAGCCATTTTGGCTCTTTATTTCATCAATGAAATAGCCTTGTTTATTATAATAAAAAAAAAAACACATTTGCTTTCGGATCTCTAACAAGAAGCTCCCAAATCTCAGAAAAACACAAGGATTCCTCTTGAAAAATCCGTTTATTTCGAACATCTCAAGTAAATGCTCAAGTAAATGCTCCCAGACACGTTTCCCTAGGCCCCTTTTCTACCTCGTTCCTGTGCCCTCCGGTGTCTTCTACACCGGCGGTGGCTGGCCTACCCCTTTTCTGCCGTCTTTCACGGTGGAAAATAGCCCGATTCCAACGATATCAAACTTTCGTTCTCCCTTCCTGTTCTCTCCGTCTTTCGTACCCAACCTTCAGACTTGGTTTGCTACAGGTTTTTCTTCACCTAGCGTGCTTTCAGCATTTCTGGTTAGGGGACCGGCCGTCTCTCTCACCGGGTTTTCTTTCCTGTCATATGGGGTGGGACTATACCAAAAGGTCCACCCATATTGAAAGTAAGGTCTACCTTCTCTATTTCGACAAAGAGTTCAGAGGCTCGAGGGCAAGAATAAAGGAATCAAGTAGAAGAGGTGTTTTCTCTTTTTCTCTTCAGTTCGTCTCCCTGGTATGGCTATGGGAGTGCTTTCAGGAGTTGGTAAACAGCAAAGGGAATATGAAGTTTTTTAAGCAAACTAGGTGTGATGATTACTCTTTATGGGTAGAGAAAACTTCTAACAGAAGGGGGAGTGTAGCTGAGGTGTTTAAACTTGATAATAATGGACATAAATGTAGTATTATGGTCCCCGAAGGGGCGAGGAGAGAGGGTTGGATTCTTTTTAAAAATCTCATAGAAGATTACCCTGGTAAACGTGAAAAGCTGCTACCAACCTCTCTTCCTAATTCTGTGGTCCCTTCTGTTTCCTTTGCTGAGGTGGTGAAATTGAATGATACTGCCCCTGCCGCTCTCAAGGAAGTTAAGAGGGTTGGTATGGAAGTTAATGCCTCTTCTGAGGTTGGTGATTTTAAGCTTAAAAAGGTTGTTAGCCCACCCACAGTTTCCAGTCCTCTTGAGCAGATTGATTGGGAAAATTCGATAGTGATCACTCGCAGATTCTTTCATCAAGATTGGGTGGATATACGCTCAATGCTTCAACAAGACTTCAGTGAAGTTTGTGCTATTAGCCCTTTTCATCCCAACAAGGCCCTCTTATGCTGCAAATCCAGTCAGCTAGCCCACCATCTTTGCTCTCTCACTGGGTGGAACTCTTTCAGAAATCTTCAGGTGAAGTTTGAATACTGGAATCCTAAAGCCCATGCCAAAATGGATGTGGTTCCCTCTTTTGGTGGGTGGCTGAAGATCAGGAACTTACCTCTGCACCTTTGGAATTTCGATGTCTTCCATTTTATTGGTGAACGATGTGGTGGCTTTATTGATATTTCTCCTAAAACGACGATGTTTAGAGAAACCATGGAGGCTCTAATCAAAGTTAAAGGCAATTATACTGGTTTCATCCCGGCAGAAGTCGAGGTTTTCGACGAGAATGGTCTGAGGTTTTTGGCTCAAATCACTACCCATTTCTCGGTTCCACTTCTTCTGAAAAAAGTGGACAGAATCCATGGCTCGTTGAGTGATCAGATGGAGGAGGATTTTTTCATGCAAAATTGTTCTAATCTTTCGGAGGATGAACCCTGGACTCAAGTGACTAGTAAAACCGGTAGGAGGGTGGTTGCTCCGCCCTCTACGACACCTCTGGCGAAGGGAGAGACGAGCGGGATTTCCAAGGCTTTTCGATATGTCAATATCAACAATCATACTGAAGGGGAAGTTTCTGACGGATTTGATCTCCCAGCGGCGGTTCCTGTTCCTCTTTCGGCGTGTGCAGAAGATGGGGATCAGTCTACGCTTAGGGAGGCAGTGGGTTGTTTGGAAGGTTCTTTGCTAGAGGTTGGGCCGGGTGTTCACCATGGGTCGACCCGTGACGAGTTGATGGGGCAAGATGCTCTTCCCGTTGGGCCGATGCTTCCTGTTGGGCCCATGACAAGCCCTTTTGTTGAGAAGCCTAATCAAATCTTTGACCCAGGTTCATCAAAGATAAAAATTCTCAAGAGGCAAGAGATGACGGGCGATAATAATGAGGTCGTTTTTTTGAAGCTGAATTCTCAGGTCACTAATCCTTGCCCTAGAAATATTGAAACTTCTTCCCAGGATCTCGATTCCGATGATCTCTACTCAAGCCCTCCTAGCGATGGAGTTCCCCATACTCGGGAAGAGACGGCGTTAGCTTCTCAACGACAAGGTGATCTATGCGTTCGTGAATCGGACCATTTGGTGCTGTCTAAACAGGATCGTGACTGTATTTTGGCTGATCCTTTGGCTGTTGATGTTAATCATCATAACTTTCAACCTAGGTTGACGGATGGGGAACTCTGTGGGGAAGAGAATGATGACGAGGATCTCTATATCACTTCTTTTGGAGAGATCTGTAGCAGCAAAGGGGAAAATAAGATGAAGCTGGGTGCTTGGTTGGACTCCACAGCTATGAAGATTATCCCCAAGGATGGTAGAAAACCCAAGAAGAAGGGGGAGTCGTCGAGGAAGCCTTTGAGTCAGAGAGAAGTTAAGAATCTTCAGTCCACCGTTAATTATGAGAATAGTTATGCGAAGAGGAAAGCGGGAAAACAGGTTGTTGATGTTAATTATTAGGCGGACGCCGAGGTCTTGGGGATCCCAAGAAAAGAAGTGTTGTTAAGGAGTTCATTCGAAGCACAACCCGAATATAGTGATCCTTCAGAGACTAAACTTCATTCCGTGGATGGAGATTGGTTAAGTCTATTTGGAGCTCGAGAAACATTGGTTGGTCTTCCCTTCCCGCTATTGGTTCTTCGGGGGTATTCTTATCTTGTGGGTGACCACCGCTTATGCCGTTAAAGATGTCTTCTCGCGCGTTTTCCCTTTCTCTGCTTCTTTGATTTCTGATTCTTGTCGGTTTTGGTTAAGTGGTATCTACGGGCCTCCCATTCACAAGGAGAGGAGCCAATGCAGGGGAGGAGCTTTATGCGCTTGGGTGGTATCTGTGAAGGCCCCCGGATTCGGGTGGTGACTTTAATGTGTGTAGGTGGTCTTCGAGAAGTCTTCCGGAGGAATTGTTACTCGAGGCATGAGGAGGTTCAACAACTTCATTGATGATTTTTCGGCTTGATCTTCCTATGGCCAATGGGTTGTTTACGTGGTCTCGTATGAATGGCTCCGGTACTCTTTCCCGAATTGATGATTTTTGTTGAACCAGGATTGGTCGCTCGTTTTCCAAAGCTCGTGTGGATAGATTGGATAGAGTGACCTCGACCACTACCCCATTCTTCTTCACTCGGTGATATCAAATGGGGCCCTTCTCCTTTCCGCTTTGAAAACATGTGGGTGAATCACACTAACTTTCTACCTAGTGTTTCGCAGTGGTGGAATTCGCTTCAGGATGTTGGTTGGTGGTTACTCTCTCCTCGCTAGATTGAAACTTCTCAAAGGTAAGCTTCGTGCTTGGAATTCGGACGTGTTTGGCCATGTTGTTTCCGCCAAAAATTCCTCGATCTCCCGGATTCACCTTCTTGATAATCTGGAGGAGAATGTGGGTCCGAGCGACTGCAAGTTGAAGAGAGAATGACGGCCCGTCTTGCTCTTCTTGATATCACTCATAATGAGAATGTTTTGAGGGTCGAAAAATGAAGCGACACCGGGATCAAGGAGGGTGATGATAACCTGGTTTCTTCCATAGGACCTTGTCTGATAGAAGATCCAAAGCTTTTATCTCTGAGATTCTTTCTTCCCACGGTTCTAGTTTGTTCACGGACGGCGAGATTGAGCTTGAGTTCAACTCCTTTTTTGGGAACCTTTTTTCTAAAGATCGTGGGACTAGATTCATTCCTCTTAATCTTGAGTGGTCCCCGGTGGCGGTTAGTGATGTTCATCTGTTGGAGCAGCAATTTTCTGAGAATGAAATCTGGAATGCTATCTCGTGCCTTGGGTGTGCTAAGGCCCCGGGGCGACGGTTTCATCTGGTGAATTTTTAAAAACACTTGGAACATTCTCAAACCTGATTTTTTGAGAATGTTCCGGGAGTTTTTTCAAAATGGGGTCGTTGATGCGATTACTAATGAGACCTACATTTCCTTGATTCGGAGAAGGTTGATGCCAGGATGGTTAAGGACTTTAGACCTATCGCTCTCATCACGAGTCCCTACAAGATTCTTGCGAAAGTTTTGGGTGACAGGCTCAAATTGATTCTTCCCAAGACTATCTCTAAATACCGAATGCCTTTATAGGGAAAAGGCAGTTGTGGATTCTATCCTGATGCCTAATGAATTAGTTGAAGATTGGAGGAGGTCTAATAAGCGGGGCCTTGTGTTCAAGCCGGATCTGGAGAAGGCTTACGACAAAGTTGGTCGGGATTTTCTTGACGCCTTATGAAAGCTAAAGGGTTTGGTGTCGGATGGAGGAAGTGGATCGGGGTTGCATTTCCTGGTAACTATTCTATTTTAATCAATGGGAAGCCGAGAGCTAAATTCAAAGCTTCCGGGTCTCGAGGCAAGGGGATCCCTATCTCCCTTCCCGTTTACTCGGTTCTTGATGCCTTGAGCAGGCTCCTTTGTCATGCGGAACGTTTTGGTCTATTTAGGGGCTTCTCAATTGGGGATAGTGGTGTTTCCGTGTCGCATCTTCAATTTGCGGATGACACTCTAATCTTTTCAACCTATGACAGATCTAATATCCATAATCTTCTTGCTGTCCTTCGTGTCTTCGAGCAAATGTCTGGGCTCAAATTCAATCTTGAGAAAACCGTTGTTGCCGGCATTAATTTGGATGTTGATCTGGTGGATGAAGTGGCTTCTTCCTTCTCGTGTAAAACTGCGAGTTTACCTTTGTAGTATCTGGGGCTCCCTCTTGGAGGTAATCCTAGACTTGTTTCGTTTTGGGCTCCTGTGGTGGAAAGAATCCGTAAAAGGCTTAGCGGATGGCGAATTGTTTGCTTTCCAAGGGAGGTAGGCTAACTCTTGCTCAACTGCTCGAGTAGCCTCCCATCTACTTTTTGTCCTGTTTTTGCTATCCCCATCTCCATTGCTAGTTCATTGATAAAATGATCGAGAGTTTTTTCTGGAAAGGAGTGAACAGAGGTGTGGCTCCAACCTTGTTAAGTGGGACCTTGTCTCCAAGCCTACGTGTCTTGGAGGCTTGGCAATTGGCAATATGGTGAAAAGGAACAAGGCCCTCCTTATTAAGTGGGCTGGAGGTGCCCTTTGAGCGGGATGCCTTGTGGTCCGAGGTGATTAAAGCTATTCATGGTTCTTCCGAGTCTCGATGGTACTTCACTTCCAATCGCTATGCTCTACTCGCAATCCTTGGAAGGCTATTGTTGCTTGATAGCCACTTAGCTTCCCTCTCCAGCTTTCAACTTGGTACCGGGTTCCCTATCGCCTTTTGGAGAGATATTTGGTCTCCGTTGTCCAGGCCCTTAGCCTGAGGTGTCCCCCTCTGCTCCGGATCTCGCTTTCTCCTTCTGGCCATGGTTGCTGATTTATGGGATGTTGAGTGTCATTCTTGGAGCATTGCTTTTAGAAGGAACCTCAAAGATGATGAGATTGAGGCTTTCACTAATCTTCTTCACAATATTAGTAGTTGCCATGTGGGGCCCTTGCAGGATGTCCGGGTTTGGAATGGTACTGACGGCAATTTGTTCTCTTGTAAAAGTGCTTTTAGATCTCTGTTTGCTCGAGAACCTTCTCTGCCTTCTGAGATCATCAACGTTATCTGGAAAGGCAGCTTCCCTAAAAAGGTGAAAGTCCTCCTATGGACTATCTTCCACGGTGGAATTAACACTAATGATAAAATTCAAAGGAGGTTTCCTTCGATGGCGTTGTGCCCCAACCGGTGTTGTCTTTCTGTGCCATGAGGAAGACCCGTTTCATCTTTTTTTGGTCTTGTCCTTTTACGGCCAAGCTTTGGAGCAGCATCTTGGACATCTTCTGGTTCATGGGCGTTTCCCAACAATATTCAGCTTCTTCTCCATGGTCCTTCGTGGTGTGGCTCAAGGATAAAGCTCGTGGTTTTATGGTGTAATGCTATTAGAGCCTTTTCCGCTTGTTTGGTGGGAAAGAAACAAAAGAATATTTCTCGAGGATCAATTGACTTCGTCCCGATATTTGGGAGCTTTTGGTTAGATTTACGTCTTTATGGTCGGCTAATGCTAAGACCTTTTGTAATTTCTCTCCCTCTTTGATTGCCCCCAATTGGAGGAATTTTTTGTAACCTTCGGGTGGTTTTTTGTACATGTTTTCATATATCAATGAAAATGTTTCTTATCAAAAAAAATATAATAAAAAAAAAATTGTATGGCATGGTGATTTGAGAAACTGCAGTTACTAAAAATTCATGTCGTGGAAAGAAATGTAAGTGTGACTTACCAAAATTTGACCAACACCTGTTAGTATATCCACTCCAAGGGCTTTCATTGAATTGGTCAAGTTACTGCGAATTTTTGTAGCAAGATTATTAGCATGATCAGCCACTCCTTGTCTATCATATCCAGCAGCTGAAACCTATGGGCATGATAAAAAATACATATAACTAGAGATTAATAGTTTGAGTAACAATAATCAACTAAACTGTAATAAAGTAGGAAAAACGTGTAAAACAAAATTATGTGTTTCTTGTTTAAAAATCTCTGATACCCTGAGCCCAATACCTGCAAACCCAAAGCCTTCAAGTGATGTTCATTCTGAAGCTCACGCATCCTACCACTAACAGCTAGAAGAGCTTTAGAAGGAACACATCCTCTGTTTACACATGTTCCACCCACCACATCTCCCTCAACAACGGCAGTTTTCAAACCCTAATAGAACAGCAACAACAACAAAAATCAATGAATTATAATCACGTAACAGCATTTCGTGATCGGAACAATCCGGTAGGATCTTACTAGTGACAGTTAATCATCGAACAACACTGTTAATAAACTGCAGAAACTTACATAACAGAAACAACATGAAATAAAATAATTTGAGTTTTGAGAACGAAAACAGAGTAAAGATATGATGCAGAAATGAAATAGAAGCAGACGATCTGAGCTAAAAAATAGAAATTCGATACAATGCGAGCTCAAATCGAAACCACATTTCCAGAAGAAACAATCAAATTAACGGTTTCCTTTTACTTTTACCTTCTCAACAGCATGAAGCGCTGCTCCATGGCCACCAACACCAGCTCCGATAATAAGCAAATCATAATCAAATTTAGAAGGACTTCCATTACCGGACAAGGAAGCAGAGACCTTGTTAAAGCGAGAGCCATTCGAGAAATGGAGTGAATGAGAATCAGAGCGTTTGAGGGAAGAAAAACCAAAGGCCTCGCGTCTGATACCGCAGAAATGAAGAGAAAGAGGCTGCTTAAAAGGAGTGAGATTGAGGAATTCAGAAGCGGGATTTGATCTTGGAGATGCGAAGGAAAGGGCGTGAGAAGAGAGGGAGAGAGAGATGGAAGATTGCATTTTGAGATTGATTGATTTGTTGAGAAATGAAGGAAAGAGATCTGATGGAAATGAGAAAGTAAAAGTTGAATTCAGAGAAGTTGGAAATGTTGTAGCATTGGAAAGTCCGTTATAAGAAGAGAGTTTGAGTTGGTAATTGGTTTGGTAGTCTGTCTATAACTATAAGAGAGAGAGCTGACGGATATATCGAAGTGCGGCGGTGGATAGATATATAGCTAGCCAGCTTGCTTCGTGTTCTTCTTCTTCCACTAACCTGCGCCTCGGTCCCATTATTTATATCCAATCATTAATGCCACTGTAATTAAAAGTGAAAGAGGTTAATACATTAAAATTGCGTAGTTGATTCTTGGATTAAGGTCATGTCATGTACTAGTATTGTTATGATGTTTTTTTTTTTACCTATTACAATAATTGTATGGAGGAGAGACTCTCTAATCACTTGAGTTAAGCTAAGCTCATGTTAGCTTGTTACGATGGTTTATAAACTTTGAAAATTTATGTTTTTTTTTGTGTGTTTATATTTGTTCTTTTAATGATAATTATTTTGTAATTATAATTTATAGGGTAAATTGCAAATGAAACTCTTGTGGTTTTGGTTAAATGTATGAACATCCTCTGTACTTAAATTTATTATTAATTTTTCAAAATTATATGATCAATTATTTTGTAATTATAATTACTGTATTTATTTAAATTGTGATTGATGATAGAAGTCAACACATACAGAGTTAAAGACGGGATCATTAGTAAAGAAAATTTTGGTTAAATTTTTTTAGTGATTTTGATGTTTTTAAAGACCATACTAAACTTTTAACTTTTAGCTATAGATAACTTAGATGATTTTTTTCCTTTAAAAATTATGGTAACATAGTTACTTTTGAATACAACGTCCAACAGGATTATGTATTGATGTATTTTTTTTAATTAATGATTTAATAAAACATGACTCATTCATTCTTTCACATAATGTATAACGTTAACTTTCTTTTAGCTTTAATTTTTTCATTTAAATTAGCTATGAATTTTGGATTTGATTTGAGATGCAAATCTAAATTTAATAGTCCCAAATCAAACTTACAAATAATTAGGCCCGTCAAATGGACATGATCAAAAAAAAAAAAAAAAACTTTACATTACAATACATTAAAGTATTTTTAAAGTCAATAACTCCAACGTTTTTGGGGGGGGGGGGGGGGGGGGGAAGGGGGGGGGGGGGGAATTAAATAAATTAAAATCGGAGTTAAAGAAATAAATCTTAATTAGTAAAAGAAAAGTTTGTTTAAATCCGCATTATCAATTTCAATAATCAAATCTCATGGACATTAAGTCCAAATGAGTTCAAACATTAAATCATAAAACAAGTTGTTAACCTTTTTATTTACTAGTGATTTTGATGTTTTTAAATGACCATACTATATACTTTTAACTTTTAGCTATAGATAACTTAGATGATTTTTTTCCTTTCAAAATTATGGTAACATAGTTACTTTTGAATACAACGTCCAACAGGATTATGTATTGTTTTTAACTCTTAATAATATAATTTAAATAAAGACATGTTTCATTCATCCTTTCACATAATTTAATTCACTTCATAGATTACCTGATTTTGTTAGTGATTGGAGTTATTTCATTAAAAGGTCATCTATCACTCGTAGAAACCTCAACTGCACAATAATTTATAATTTGTATAATTTTTTTGTTTGTTTATATAATACATCAAATTAGGTATGATAAATAGGGCAAAATGTATGCATAGCTTGTAAAATAAAAAGAAAGTGGGAATTAAAGTAATCGAAATAACATAAAGAAAGGACATAAAAAAAAAAAAGAGAGTAATCGATATACGATCGAACCCATTAACAAAGAAAGCATCAAACAAACGATATCCAAACCTCCAGTCAAACTTCCAACCGAGGTTCTAACAATCGTCTTATCAAAGTCTTGGATCATTTAACATGGGGGGGGGGGGGGGGCCAATGGTCCATTCTCAACCTATTGGGCTATGCCTTATATTAGCCTATGAATGTCTAATTATCATAGCTTTTGACAATACTAATATACTCACCTAATTAATAAGGACTGCCCCAGTCCGAAAACCAACACCCAGGAAAAAAAAAACCCACAAACCAATTATCATGTAATATGTAACTATTGTTTTTATTCGATAACGTAATAGAATTTTAAAACAAGAGGTTTGATTAGAGTAGTCAATACAAATCTAAATTTAATAGTCCCAAATCAAACTTGATCAAATAAGTTAGGCCCATCAAATGGACATAGATCAAGTACTAAAATACAATAACTCGAAACATACTGTAACTCAATATTACAATTTGACATTTTCATTAAATGTCAATAACATCCAACGTAAATATCGTGCATAGTGATCCAAAGAGATAACTATTAGTTCAAACAAATAAATTTCTCAAAAAAAGGTGTGACTTGATTATAGATATTTGAAAAGTACCAATAAGCCACCTAAAATATTATTACCTAATATGATTAAATACAAATACTAGAGATATTTGTTAACATTTGAAAATTAAATAAGTAAGCCATTAAAACAAAAATTAAATCAATAATCACAAAAAAAATGAACACCTGAATTGGACATAAAATAAATTAATAAAAAAAAAAAAAAAATAAAAAAAAAATAACCAACGTAGTTATACCAAACAAATAAATTTCTCAAAAAAGGTGTGCTTGATTTAGTTTTGAAAAGACCATAAGCCCCATATTACCTAATTAAAAAAATAGAATTGTTAACATTTGAAAATTAGAGGTGTTTAAAACAAAATAAATCAATATCACCAACAACACACCCTGTATGAAAAAAAATATCAATAATCATAAAAAGCAATTATACGAAAAGAGAGACCCTCAGCCTCAACTGTTGGGAGAAAAAAGCGGGTAAATTTCGAGGAAGCTAAAGGGAAGTGGGCCTATTTGTTATTTTATATAAAACCAATGGCATAACTGAAAAGAAAAAAAAAATTCGAGTCTTGAATTTCAACATGCTTGATAGATTTTTTTCTCCTTTCTTCCAGCACGAGTGAGGAGAAGTAGAAAAAATAGAAATACTCTCCAGAAAAACAAGTACAGAGAAAGAGAGAAGAAGCAGAGGCAATCGAAACTTTCTTATATGGCGGTTAGAGTTCGTTCTTGCCTCAATCCCTTTCTGAATTCTTAGCCCTATCTGTTGTTTCTTCCTCGCTCTGTTTCTTCGTCTCAGAAACCCTAATTCTCCATGTAACAATCATCATTGCTGTAAATTACTTCTGAAATCGAGTCAATTTTACTGTTGTCGTGATGGGCGCGCCTGACAGATCTCCGGCAGCCTCAAATTCTATGCAGGTGAGTTGCTTTATTATATTTAGAAGCTTTCGCTATTTCTCGATACTGAATTTCAGTCGTCTACTTAGCGAGTTAGCTTTGTGATTCCGTGGCTGAGTTGGTTTCTGAATCTTGCTATATTTTGTTTTATATATATCTTCAATTTGTTCGGTGTATTTACCATTTTTTATATGATTTGTCTCCGTTTTGAGATTTTGTACAAGTTTTAGCATTGAAATTATACTCTATGAAAAATGTAACTTGCGTTGCAATAAAAAATCAATTTCTTAGAATAATAAGAACTGAAAAGCGAATCTTACCAACTGAATGCTGTAAATTCGGCTATGAAGCTTTACTATTTGAAGGTGAATTGCCCTGAGTTTACAAATGAGGAAATTTTATTGCAGTTGCTGTATGTATCTTCGATTTATCTTGTAATTCTTGAATGTATGTTTTGATATTTTGATACATAAGTCAGTTTACAATTTTCATGATATCTGTATTTTTAATATACTTGTTGCAATAATGGTACAAAATACAGCACTGCAAGCTAGTCCAGCTGGACAATATTTATGTCTGAAATTTTCTGTTTTGCTCATGTTTCCAGCAGTTTCATTGATGCATACTGTTACATTACTGATTTAATTCACTTTCTGAAATACCTCGTGCTTTTATGATCATCTTCGAGAAGTTCAAACTCATTCCTTTTATTTGATAATTTTCATTTATCGTCATTTTAGGATGTGTTGATCCTTATTATTTATGTTTCTAAATTTCAGCGTGTCAAAGTATATCGTCTGAATGATGATGGAAAATGGGATGATCAAGGAACTGGGCATGTCACTGTTGATTATTTGGAGGTTTGCAACCACAATCAGATGTCTTATTTTGTTGTTAATCTATATTATGAATCATTCGAGTCAACATGATATTTCATTGTTATTTATTTATGCAAATTTAATTAATCTCAGAGATCAGAGGAGTTGGGACTGTATGTTGTTGATGAAGAGGATAATGAGACTCTCCTTCTACATCGTATTAGTACGGATGACATTTACAGAAAGCAAGAAGGTTTTTCTTTCTTTCCTTGAAACTTTGAGGCTTAAGCGCAAAACGCAAAAAAAGAAAAAGAAAAAGGTCTGAACTTTTTTTTGTGAAGCACATAATATAAAAATTAAAATTAACATTTCATATATGAAAGTTAAAGTATAATCAATAATAAAGTAATGAAAAACTAAAGAAATGAGTACTTTTTCCATATTCCCCGTAAAACATCATTAAAAAAGTAACAAAAGTCCCTAATACTCCTCAGGTGTCCAGAGAAGTGCACTTAATACGCTAGGCTTACTTTGAATGCTATATTTCTGACAAAGTTTCTTATTGAAATCTGTAGATACTATAATCTCTTGGAGAGATCCAGAATATTCAACAGAGTTAGCTCTTAGCTTTCAAGAGACAACTGGATGTTCATACATATGGTAAAAATTGAGTTTCTCCTGTTCACTCTCTAGGATTTTGTTCCATGATGGTAGATTATTTGAAATTTTGCTCATCTTGTTCAGGGATCACATTTGCAATGCCCAAAGGAATCTCCATTTTAATTCTCTTAACAGTAAGTATACATTTCTATTTGTGTCATTTTGCTTTTGAATGCTTCCGATTTTGTTCTTGTCATTACTAACAATCATGATGGGAGGCTGAATGTTGTGGATTTATTTGTTGCTTTTGTGCTTATAATATGCGAAGTTCCTTTTATCCTAGTGAGTAGGATGGCCAAAAATATGAAAAATGCTACATTGAGGTTGACATGCCAAAATTCCAAACATTAAAATTCTGTTGGTAGTGGTACCAAGAAGGGGGAGTAGTTTCTAGAGTAATTTAAATGTGATGTATCTTTGGTTATTGTTGGACAAAAGAGTAAATTGGAGTTTACTGCTCAAATGAAAGTATGAAATTGTTGAACAGTTTATGGTTAGATCTGTCATTACTGCAGCATTTATGACTAATCAAGTCAATACTTGAGTAGTTCCCTCTCTCTGATTCCTCTGCATTTACCAAATCTTAGACTTCTTTTTAGATTTTATTTTTATTATTGTATTTGAGCTGGTAGATGCTCCGTTGTAGACTGATTTTTTATTCATGTCTCGTTCCTCCCCATGTCCCTTTTTACTATAATGCAGACCTTTGTATGAATTTTATTCATGGTAATGTGAGTATGTTATATGCACGGGACTGTTCAAGAGGCTTATATGAGAGGACTCTCATCTAGGAGTAATTTTTTTGCTATTTATTTATTTTCCTTTGGTCCTTGCCAGTAGAAACCGTTTCAAGTTTGTGCTTTGCAATAGAAAAATAATGTAAATCTGAGAAATCTTTTTAAAAGTCAGCAAAGAGTGGGTCAATGTCTTTATGTAGGAGTAAGTACCTCAGTTAACTTACAAATAAAAAGTTGCATTTATTTTGGGTGATTATTAGTTTCATATTTGTCAATTTGATAATTCTTTTTTTCCATTTCAATATGGGCAGATGATACATTCCACAGCATGAACAGTGAGTTGAGGGAGTTGCCTGCAATTGAGCTATCAACACTTCCTCTAATACTCAAGGTTCATATTCTCTGTTTGTTCAATTGCTACTTGATACTGGATAATGCTTTTTATGTGTTGTGACATTTTAAGTTGGTGGATAAAAAATACGTAATCTTGTTATTGTTTTTCTTTACATGATATACCTTTTGATTTAACCATGAAATTCTGTCTCTTTGAATCAGACATATGTAATATTCTATCAATCTAACAAATTTACAGATATATGAAAGGACAATAGAGACCTATATCAGTACACAGATTACATATTAAAATTCTCCATTATTACACAAACAGAAAACTAAAAGTTTTACTTTGTCCACACATCCTATGGATCTGCAATATCCCATAATCACCCTTCAACCATAAATCCAAAACAAGCTGACGTTGCAGATTTCAAAAGTATCTTTCTATTCTTATTTTCTGTCCTTTCTCGCCACAAAGTTGGATGGCATCTTATTTTTTGTCCATTTTATATTCTAACTCTATTAAAGAGCAGAGAGGAGTAAAGCTTATTCACCCCTCCTTGAGAGCTTGGGAGCCCTAGAACTCTCCAGTTACATGCTCTAATTTCTTCTCTGATTTTAGTCCTCCCTATTGACACGTTTCCCTTCCCTGCTCTTAATCAATTATATCCCACTTATCTTAACTAAATCATATTTCACCAAGTCTGCAGCCACTCGTAATCCATTGGCCAAAAGTGCATGAATTAAAATTTATTCCTCAGACTGATCATTCCTTTTGCACCTTGCGTCAGTGAAACTAATTGGAGACTCCATTTTTATAATAATGAGGAGTCCTTTACTTGTAAATTTTTTGTTGGCCGAGGTTGAGGTTTCTTTTTGGTTCGCCCCTATTTAGTATTTTGTGTCTTTCATTCTTTTTAATGAAAGTTGAGAAATTTGTTTTGTGCTTAATGCCTCCATTTGGAGTGCAAATTGTAAATTTTTTACTAGTTATTCCCCCTCCTTCATTGCCTCTAATTGGCAAAAGCTTTTTTGTAGTTACTTGTAGGCCTTTTTTGGGGCTTTTTCACTTATCAATGAAATAGCTCAGTTTATTATCAAAAAAAAAAGTTGAGAAATTAATGAGAAGTTAGTTGTAAAAAGTTTCATACATACACATTGTGCTTATATAATTTTGTTGTTAAATGACTTATCATTTTAACATTTCTTATATATTCCCATTTCTTGAAAGGATGAGTGTTGGTTTTTATTGTATGAAATACATTTCTCCCCTCTGACGTTTATTTCATCTTTTCACTTATTTGGAAACTACAATAATTGTGTATATTATGCCCATATGTTCTTCAATTTTATTTGATGACACTTCCTGTTCAGATTGTGGTTGAAAGTGGAATTGCTGATCAGATGCGGTTAGTGGAACTCATAGTGGCCAATGTAAGATTTGGACAACTTTGTGAGTTCCTTGTAAATTTGGAAAGTTAAAGTCTTTTGGGTTTTCAATCATGAAAATTGTTGCACGGGCTGTTTTTGATGAAGAACAAGCATGGCAGTTCATACATTTCAGTTAGGACAAAATTTCTATTCACAATTATGTTTTTTGATTGATCACCTTAGATGTTTCGGTAATGGTAAGATTGGATAAATAAGCTCAAGTATTTTGGAGGATTATTGTTTTGGGTTCATCACTTTTATAATGGGATTATTTATCCCTAATTTTGTAGCCTGATTTTCAAACATATGTATTCCACTAGAAACATTATATTTTTTGGCTGTCATACTTAAGACATTCTGATAATGATTAATCATCTTTCTTATAAAAAAAATAATGTTTAATTATCTTTTTTACTTCATTCCTAGTATTGATGGTTTTATCTACAAGGTGACTATTTTTTACTTAGCTTGAATTGTCCAGCATGTATAGGCATTAAACAAAGTAAATCCATCCTTTAAATTTTCTTTTAAAGACAATTCCATCAGTTAAATAGCCACCATCATGTAATGTTCGTTTTTTAAAACTATTCCACTCTTCCAAAAGTTGGTTATACTTTTCTTTTTGCTTGAATTCATGATTTCTTTCAACCCTCATTTGTGACTTCTGCATGAAATCTTGGTTTTTGTGTTGCATTTTGGATGACAAGACTACAGTGTTCACTGAAAATTTATCTTAATGCAGCAAGATTTTTTCAAAAAGCTAATGGACGTATTTCATATCTGTGAAGACTTGGAAAATTTAGATGGTCTTCAGATGATTTATAAAATAGTCAGAGGGATCAGTCAGTATTCTTTTCTCTTTACTTTTTACTTTTTACTCCTACGACATCAATTATACTGTGCTAGTTGATATCAATTTTTTTAATCTAAAAATCTGCAGTCCTGCTCAATAGCTCGCAGATTTTTGAGAAAATTTTTGGCGATGAATTAATCATGGACATCATTGGTTCCCTAGAATGTAAGTTTTATTTTAGTTGATTAATAAGTACTATGGTAACAGCTTCTTAATTAGAAATATTTTTACATACACTTCCGTGTTTAGACCATAAATATGTGACGTGGTTGAAAAAGTCGGAGGGAGGGAGGGAGGGAGGGAGGCGATATTTGCTAAATATCGCCGATTTGTCGAAGATGTCGCTAAAAAATCCCCGGAAAATTTAAGATCTGGCTGACTTACAAAAGATTTTCGTTGGCCATGGGATGTAACTCTGCACGAAGAAGAAAGAGAGGGAGGGAGGGAGAGAGAGAGGGAGGGGGTTTAGGGTTTAGAAGAAATTAGGGTTTTTTCTTTGTTAAGTGGATTTGGTGGGACCATGATATTGAGTTGGGCTTTTTATTGGGCTTAAAGTATCTAGTTTTAAGTTATTCATAGTTTTAGGTTTATAATTATTAATAATGTAGAAAGATTTGTTTCTAAAATTTAAAATTATACTATTTAAAATAAATGTCTATTGTAATACATGATAATTTTGATATAAATTTTTTTAAAAAATCTATTAATATTGAGTTATTAATGATTTATTTGTATTAAATGTTGTATTTTATTAATAATGTTATAATTGTTTATTCTCTTTTTATATTTTTAATTTATATTTTATTTTGACTGTTTTTTTTAAGAAACTGTTTTTAAAAATTTTAAAAATGCTGTTTGTTTTTTTTTTTTGTAATAATTTAATTTCGTTTTTTTTATTGTTTTAAAATAAAAGGCTAGTTCTTTTTATAAGGAATTGTTTTTTTTTTTTTAAATTACTGCTTTTCTATTTATATTAGTTTTTTTTAATGAATATAGTTATTATTTTAAAAAAAATACTGTTTTTCAAAGTTTTTTTTTACTGTTTTTCAAAAACAGTTTAAAAAAATTAATGTTTTAAAAAAATCAATGTTATTTTGCGTCAAAATTTTGATAGTTTGTACCACTAATGTCCATATATGTGTATTTTATTTATATAACTACTTAGAATGATGGTTTAATGTTTAATTAAGCTCTAATAAAAGTTTCATCCACAAATTCACACTAATTCTATAGTTATCCGTGATATCCGTGATTTTTCCGGAATATCCGTCGACATCGACATCGACAACCGACATGTCCGTAAAATTGAGATGTCGACATTGACATTTTCAACCTTGGACGTGGTATATCCTATTAACAATATGTGACGTGGTACCCTATGGCCTCATTAGTATATTTTTGGTTTTATTTTAATTTTCTTGGTTTTTTTGTATGCTATTAATTTCTTTTATTTATTATCTGAAGTTCTGTTTTATCATATGTCAATTTTACGTCTCTTGTTTGATTGACTAATAAAGGGGCTTGGTTTATAATTCAACTTTTACCAATTTCTCAATGACTTTATTAATATTTCTATTTTTTGTCATTGCCAGATGATCCAGAGGTACCTCATGTGCATTATCGTAGTTTTTTAAAAGAGAATGTTGTTTTCAAAGAGGTATAGCTGCTACCTGGCTGTACTCTTTTAAGAGTGAGGGCAAAGGACAATTGTACAAATGGCCTTGTTGATGTCATTTTATATGGAGTTTTTTACGTTTTGCTTATATGTGCATTCACTTTCATTTTTGCAGGCCATACCCATCAAGAATCCGTTGGTTTTGTCAAAGATACACCAGACATACAGAATTGGTTATCTAAAGGTTTGGGTCTTTAATATCTGAACATTTGGGCTACGTGTTGGGCTCTTTGATGATATATTGTTACCTTGGATTACTTTGCCAGGATGTTGTTTTGGCTAGAGTATTGGATGAGTCCACGATTACAAATCTAAATTCTATAATCCATGCAAACAATGCGCTGGTAGGTCCTTGAAATTGTTTGCTTGAGTTTATGTGTATGCCCTTTAACATCGCGTTCTGTGTAGGTTGTTTCGTTGTTGAAGGATGACGGAACATTTATCCAGGAGTTGTTCGTTAAGTTGAAATTGCCAACAATATCTGAAGAATCTAAGAAAAACCTGGTAACTCTGATTCTAAGACGTTACTTTTTTCCCCTATAGTGTTGCAACATGTCATTTCTTGTGCTATAGTTAACCTTAATACTTTTTACTTTAATGCGGTAAATTTTCTAATTCACAAATTAGTGAGGAATATTGTGAGTCCACTAAAATGACTAATCTCCTAACTATTAATTTTTGTGTGCTAGGTGTATTTCTTGCATGAGTTCTGCAGTTTAAGTAAAAATTTACAGATGGTTCACCAGCAACGGCTATTTAGGTATCTTCCATATGATTTATTATTATTATTATTATTTAAATGAAATATCGGTTTAAAGATTATTCTTAGCCAAGGTCTTTGAATTTTTTGCAATTTTTCTTTAATAGGATGACTATCAAGTATCGATTTCTTTTAACATAGGGCTACTTGTTGAGTTATTTCAAATTATCTTCTTACAAATTTTGCAGGGATCTCATGAATGAGGGAATTTTTGATGTCATTGCTGATGCATTACGGAGTGAAGACAAAAAGTTTGTGTTAACTGGGTAATGGTTATATAATTTAGTATTAGTTTTTCGCAATCTATTTTTATATCCGTTTTACATCTGGGCATCTCAGTAATGCATCATTTGGATGGGTGCAGGACAGATATCCTTATTCTTTTCTTGAATCAGGATCCAAATCTTCTGCGTTCTTACGTTGTTCGTAAGGAAGGGATTCCACTCCTAGGATTATTGGTTTGTGCTTTTAATGTGTTTTCTCCTATTTGATGTTCTTGTTACCTGGTTTGTGTTGACACGCTTGCTTGGTTAGGCCATTATCTTTGTGTGGTAGTTTTCAAGCTAAACTCTTAATAGTTGTGTGTGAAAGATGTTTATAACAACAATTATTTGTTAAATTATAGGTTGAAGGCCTGATTACAGATTTTGGGGTGGAGATGCACTGTCAGTTTTTCGAAATCATTCGTAGTTTACTTGATTCCTTTACTTTATCAGGAGTGCAGGTATGTTTGTATTTACTTACGTTACTAGTACTACTAAATGCTTGTCAGTCCTTGCTCATGTAGGGTGCAGGCTTGTCTATTATTTGACTTGTATATTTTCCTCTGCATCCATTCTACACTGACTGCATTATTGTGGTTTGGTGTTGCAGAGAGAAACTGTTGTTGAAATATTCTACGAGAATCACTTGGGACAATTAATCGACGTTATAACAGTTTCATGTTCTTTAGAAGGTCTTTATCCATCAACCGACAAAATTGGGCATTCTGGTGTATTATTCAAGAATCAAAATATCATAAAGCCTGAAATACTATCCAACATATGTGAATTGCTTTGCTTTTGTGTTCTGCACCATCCGTATCGAATAAAGTAATATGTTGACCCTTTTTCAATAATGTAGATTTGAACTTTTTTCAACCATCAAAGATACTACTCTATGCTATTTTCAATTCTATTTTCAGGTGTGACTTTCTCGTGAATAATGTTATAGATAAAGTGTTATTACTGACTCGAAGAAAAGAAAAATATTTAGTTGTTGCTGCTGTCCGGTTTGTTCGTACTATTTTATCTCGCCATGTAAGTTGTATTAGCTTTGAAAATATTTTTTCGTTTATTTCTTTATTCTTGATGAATGATAACTGAAAATGAATTTACAGTCCTTTTTGAAAAAACTATGAGCTTACAGTCAACTTTTGGATTGAAGTTTGAATCGAGAGTACTTCAGTAAGGCGGTTGGTTAGACTTAGAACTTAGAAGTGACTGTTTTAAGTGGTCATACAGAACTTGGGAGAAATGTCATTCCCTTAGGATTAGATTAGAGTGGTTGGAGAGAGTGCTTGAGTGATGTGTTATTGTTTCTGTTGAGTCTGCACAATAAATTCAAACTATAATGCTTGATTATTTTTTCATTGCTCATGCTAGCATTTAAGAGTTGGGCCATCAATGGAGTACTATTGACAGGGTGAGCATAAAAAATAAAATTCTCTCGGAGGAGGATTCAGCAAATAATTAGATTGAATGAGATATTATTACCTTTAATTGTATTTTTGCCAACTTAATGGAGGCTAGATTTGTGGTTGGAAGTTATTAACATAAGTGCCTTCAAATGCCGAAAGGCCCAAAACCTTTATGCACAGGTGTTTTTTCCTCCGATGTGTTTGTGGTTCCCATGCCAACGACATGTACATCCAGTGCAACTAGTTGTCTAATTTACTCCTATTGCAGATTGTAATTGGCTATACTGAGTTGATAACTATTTGCTGTGTCAATATGCAGGATGATGATCTGATAAATCATTTTGTTAAAAATAATCTTCTAAAACCAGTTGTAGATGCCTTTGTTGCTAATGGGAACCGTTACAATCTTCTCAACTCCGCTGTTTTAGATCTATTTGAGTATATCCGCAAGGTTACCATCTTCCTACAACACCCTTAGTCCTCTCCACCCTGGAAGAATGGTCCTATTTAATGGGTTTGTGTTCATGCAGGAAAATCTGAAATGTTTGGTCAAGTATATCATTGATTCATTCTGGAATCAGTTGGTTCAGTTCGAGTATTTGGCTTCAATTCAGTCTCTAAAAGTTAAATATGAGCAGGTATCCTCAAATTTTTCTTGAGAAAATATCCCGTTTTCCCTTTTAAATATGGTACCATTTTCATGTTGTGATCGATATCTCCATTTTTAGTGCCTAGAGGATTTTGGTACAAGAGACACAGCTAATGTGTTGGACCCTAGAAAAAGAATTGATGAGCGTGCTTTGGAGAAGGACGAAGAAGATTATTTTAATAAAGAGAGGTTAGCGTTATATCTCCATTTTACAAGAAATGGATTCATTTTTATATAATTAGTAATTTGTTTTTATAAATTAAAGTTTGATTTAAAACCTTTGAAATTTTTTAGATTTCATTTTCATTTTTCTTCTTTTAATTATTTTTGTCCCTAAACTTTACATAAAAACCTATTTTGGTCCATATCATTAAATTTCTTTAGTGTATTTAACAAAAAATCTAATGCAGCATCACGTATACTCGTGTTTTAACATGAATCGGGTCTAACACTGGGTTTGTAATTGGTGACCTTAGATTTATGATAAATGTGATACAAATATATAATAACAAGTATCAAAATGAATTTTATGAAAGTTTAGGGAGCAAAATAAAAAACTTCAGAAAAGAATGTTATGAAGAAATACAACCAAAATAGGAATTAGACCATAAAGTTTAGAGGTTCAACTGTACACAGTAAACATTACAGATAAAAAGCTCTTTAACCAAATAATGTAGAGCAGGAAATCATGTAATTTTTCTTTAATACATGCAAGAGAATTTAAAACAGTGTGCTTTAAATAAGATATTAAATCTGGCTGTCTTTAACCTGTTCCAATCAGTGAAGAAGAGGATACTGCAACTGCATCTGTTTCAAATGTTCAGAAAGCGCAAGCTTCACCTGTTCTATCCAACGGAGTTGCTGCAAGGTTCCCTTCAACAAGGTATTGTGATTGGCTTTAACTAGGGAAATTGATTACAAAACGGTTTTTGATTGTCCCAAACTCTTACAGTCCTAGACCTGGTGGACTTGTTGACTATGACGATGACGAGGACGAGGATGAAGACTACAGGCCACCACCAAGAAAACAACCTGAAACTTTGGATGAAGATGATGAAGCATTGGATACCCTCAGGCTGAAGCGGAAACCTCTTCATAAGGATAAGGAGCCAGAGAAGGTGAAAAGGCAACGATTGGGGAAAAATCCCAGGTCAAAAGATGGTGTATTTGCTGCCTTGTGTTCGACATTGAGCCAAGCAGTTCTACCCAGCAAGAAAACCATGAGCATATCGCATATTAGCCCTTCTTCAGATGAAGGGAACAAGACTTCAGATGATGGGAACATGACTTCAGATGATGGGAACAAGACTTCAGATGACGAAGATCACAAAGTGAAGGATCAAACTGCTTCAAGAAGCTCAACAGATGGTGGCAGTAGTTCAGACGAGGAAAACCATGCTGAAAATCAACCAATTGTTTCTAAGAAGTGTTCTGAACCGTTTAAAGCTTCAGAAAATAGACAGTTGAATGGAGAAGACTGTTCATTGATGCCTCCGAAGTCCTCACCTGAAATGACTGTAAATGGATCATAGATTATTTCTTCGTGGCAGGATGATTGCAGTTTTTTTTTCTTCCAATTTTTCTCTCTTGTGGATATGCTTGGTGCAAAAATGGACACGGGCTATATTTAGAACAAGACTTCGAAAGAGGCAGAAATGATCCGGCAGAAGGAACTATTTTGCGCGGAGTCTTTTACCATTTCCATCAAAGACAATGAAGGAGGTAATGACGGCAGAATATACAAGCGACAGAGTGGCAGACTGGAAGCTTCTTATGTTCCCGTTCCATATGGGTTCCGGGACAACCATGCAGCAGATCGTTTTTAATTGTGAGTTTAGAAAGTGTTGCTTTAAATTGAACAGTTCTCTTCTCATTATTTTTGTCTGATTTCCAACCCAACTATTTTCCCAGAACATAAAAAAGATGGGATTGTATACAAATATTTATTTATCCCAGTTAGATGTGTAAACTAATGTCATTCAGTAGAAAGGGACGAAAAACCATGTTTTAATACTTCCATTGTTCAGTTGAGGTGGGTGAGTTTGTGATATCTTAACACATACGTTGGTTCTCTCTCTTTTTTTAATCTCCACGTTGAGTTACCTATCCCTATCCTGCAGTGTTGAGTTCTGTAATTAGACCTTCATTTTAATTAACGATGTCACTTGATTCTTTATCTTTGTTACAATACTAAAAATGTTCCTTGCGGGGATATTTTCACCACACCCCACGAAGAATAGTGTGTATTGAACACTTCTTTCTTACTTAAATTATTTTGACGTGCAGTTTTGCGTCGTGAAACGTCAAATTTGTTGTTACTCGTTATTTTTTGGGTAAAATACGTTTTTGGTCCCTATGCTTTGTTTTTTCATTTTCCCGTAAACTTTACCCACTTTTTCGTCCCGTATTTTCCAAAACCCACTTTTTAGTCCTTCTTTAACTATTTTTTCATTGGTCTTGGGTATTTTTAAGGCGTGGCGAAGGTTGACGATTTTTTATTAATATTTTTTAATGAGGGGCTTTTCCAGTCATTTTCTTCTTCTCTTATTTTCTTTCATCTCTCCTCCTCCTCCTCCTCCTTCTTCTTCCTTCAGTTCCCCCACAAAGGGGGGGAGGGGGGGGTTAAATTAGTTGAACAAGAAAGTAATGGAGATGGGAATTGACGAGAAGAGGAAAAAAGAAGAAGTAGTAGTGGAAGAAGTCGAAGTAGAAGCGAAGGAGAAGGAGAGGGAGAGAGAGATAAATACCTAGAAGGGACTTGACGGCCTCGGGTTTTCGGGAGGGGGGAAAGCCATTGTCTTTCTCGGCAGGTAAAAGAGGAGGTTTTGTGGTATTTCTAAGATGATCTCGTTGTTGTTGTTGTTCTTGATATGGAGAAGAAGCTTTAGGGATTGAAATGGCGGCACCATTGATACAAAAACGAGCTTTTTCTTTCCCTTTTCTTGGGTCTTCTAGTTAAACACTAAAGAAAGAAAATTTCCCCATTTTTAGAGAATGAGTTCAAGAAATTCGAGAAAGAAAGAAAGAAAAAAACCCGAAGTCTTCAATTCAATCCCTAACACATTGAAGCACAATTGGTTTCCCTTCATCATCCCGATAAGCTCCCTTCCGGAAAATGAATATTTAAAAACATCAAAACTTCAATCAATTCAACGAATCATAGAAAATTAAAAAGTAACGATTGAATTTCTCCACATTTCGATTATTTTCTTTCTCATCTGAAATTTTGAGAACGCAAACCGTCGCCCATGGTTGATCGAGTTTGTCTTTTAAATGAAAATGGAGGGTTTTTTTTTCGTAATTCTTAATGGCCGATGAGGAAGAAAAAACCACCGTTGTTACGGGTTTGGGGGGGGCGGGATTCGCCGGCGGGATCGATTTCATTTCCGAATTGAAGAAGGGGAAGAAGAAGAAGAAGAAGAAGAAGAAGGAGGAGGAGGAGAGATGAAAGAAAATAAGAGAAGAAGAAAATGGAAGACGACCACCTCATTTAAAAATATTAATAAAAAAATCAAGTCGGCCCTGCACGTCATTAAAAATATCATGTCACCAATGACTAACAGGCAACTAACGGAAAAGTTAACGTAGGACTAAAAAAGTGGGTTTGGGTGGGGGGGGGGGGGGGGCGAAAAAGTCGAGGCTTTTGAAAGGGGGCGGGGGACGGGGGAAAATGAAACCAAAGTGAAACTATAGGGACCAAAAACGTATTTTACCCTTATTTTTTTTTCCCGAAACTATCTATCTTAATTTTATATTAGATAAACATATTTATTACATTTTTAGTTTTTAATATTACACCGCGTTATAATATGCGTAACTATTTGTTTGAACTATCTACATAATTATATTTTTTTATAAAAATACTCATTACGTTTTAAAAGATGGTTACACACGTAAATCTCTCATATATCAATCCATTAACAGTTCGGTTCTAAATTTAGAGCCTGTTTTGGATAACATTTGAAAGTGTTTAAAAATGATTTTTAATAGTTGTCAAAAACAGTTTATTTATTCCAAAATACTTTCAAACACTTTTAAAAGATGGTTGGTTACACACGTAAATCTCTCATATATCAGTCAATTAACACTTCAGTTCGGTTCTAAATTTAGGGTCTGTTTTGGATAACATTTGAAAGTGTTTAAAAGTGATTTTTAATGGTTGTGAAAAACAGTTTATTTATTCAAAAATACTTTCAAACACTTTTAAAATTGGTATATAATCGAATTCTCGAGCTCGAGCCTAAATGGTGTTGGGCTTTTGCCCGCCGGCCCAAATACTCAGTATCACTGATTTTCAGTCTAATGTAATCCACGTAATGAATTACTTTTTTTTTCTGGAGTTGCCACGTAGCCGATCTTTTTCGTTCTGAAGAAGAAACACGTCATGAAACTCGAACACGTGTCACTCTAGCCTTGTTTTTCTTGTTCTTCAGTCTTTTGTTATACTTCCTCGCCCTGTTAATCGCATTAAAACGTTTCGTCTTCCATTCCCAGCAATTAGTTATCAAATCAACGGCAGGTTTTTGGATTTGTTTTTGTTTTCTATTTTTATCTTCAATCAATAATCTTTGATTTGATAAAGGAAGAGGAAGAAGAAATGAGCAGCAATAGAAACCTTGAGAATCGATCATTGGTTGATGAATTCCATTGCTTCGATAGCTCATGCTTCTACGACCTTGGCCATCCTCTTCTCAATCGCGTCGCCGAGAGCTTCATCAAGGCTGCCGGCGTTCGTATTCACTTATCTTACTTCAATTATTAATTTTAATCACTAAATAAGTTTGATCTAAGATGTTATTGTTTGTTTCATTGTTAAAGATCGGAGCAATTCAGGCTGTTTCTCGAGAGGCTTATTTTACGGCTTCGGAAAGTAAGATTCATCCACTCCAGTATTATATAATCTTCTTATCTTTTTTTATGAATATATTTAAATTTACTCAATCTACCATTAAAGAAATTTTGTGATTGGTGCAGAATTTGATTCGAACAATGGAGTACCGTTGCCGCCTGAATTATCAGGTGCTAAAAAGCATCGTTTTCCAGGCCTTAGAGGTACCTACTTGATTCTTCTTCCGGTTAATTATGAGCCGCTAGCAAATCGTTCTAGAATCTCCTTCGTGGAGTTATTTAATTCTGTTTCAGATTATTATTATGCCTGTTTGTTGAATATATAATTTTCGATATGTTTTTGCTTCACAATCTTCGGAGCTAATCACCGATTTTAATAAGCGAGATAAGGATTGATTAGTAATTTTTAAATTGTGTTTGTCATTGCCTCCTGCTTGGATTAAGATGTTAAAAATTGATTGCACAGACTATGAAATTTGGGGAGAGTTTATTGTGTGGAATTTAATGTCTTATGATTTGCATGAAGCTCATGTTTTTTTTTAATGGCGTGCAGGTGAAACTAACAGTGTGTCTCTTGAAGCCATGGTGAGTTTTCTGCGGCTGAATTTTAAGTGTCAAATATTTGATGAATTATTTGCAGTGCACTGCTAATGGTTTATATCATGGCACCGATTTTATTTTTCTTGAATTCGATTAATTTTGTCCATTTTACGGAAGTTCGTATTAGTTTAAAACATTTTAAGTTTATGCTTCCTTCCAGTCTATATCAACAGCTGCTTTTTTTCTTTTTATATCCACTTTCTTTGGGCACGTGATCTATTACTAATTATTTTATGCTGACGGTTGAAGTAATTCTTGATGTTGAAGTTATGGCTTTTGTCTTCAAGTGGCCCTCTTCTAGTTTAGCATTGATTTTTTTTATTGTATCTTACAATGCCTTGTCTTTCAGGTGAAAAACACAGGAAAAGAATCTCTTCAATGGGGTCAGTATTGCTGACCAAATCTTTTATTTCTTTATAATCGTTAAAAAGTTATTCCAAACATGCCCTCAGAGTAGCTATCCTTATTGTCCATAATTATGATTTAGTCACATCCCACTTTGGTTGTTTTTTTAAATTTTTTATCCTTATTGTCCATAATTATGATTTAGTCACATCCCACTTTGGTTGTTTTTTCCAATTTTTTACTACCTTATTTTTATAATTTTTTATATGATGATAGATAGCTAGTAGAATATTGTCCTTATTTCCAAAATATCTTCTCGACTTGTTTCTGTATATCTGGACTATATATGTATTCTGTTGTGGACTATATTTATATTGATTGCATTTCTCTCTATAGATTAATAGATTGTTTTTTTTTCCGATTGTAGGATTAGCTGCGGGGGTTTATTCTGGTCTTACCTACGGTTTAAAGGAGGCTCGTGGGTCGCATGATTGGGTAATCTCTTCAGCTCTAATTTACTACTAGAGATGTGAATTAATCCTGTGTTTCATAGTCTTTAATCCACAGATGAGATGATAGTGAATATTTTCTTTTCAGACATTCCCCGGTTTTTACTCCCTGTCCATCGATTAAATCCTTTATTAATTGTTATGATTCTAAAAACATTTCATCCATTTGTTGCAGAAGAATAGTGCAATTGCCGGTGCCGTTACGGGCGTTGCTTTGGCACTTACTTCAGATGACTCTTCACATGAGCAGATTGTACAATGTGCCATTACTGGGGCTGCAATTTCTACAGCAGCAAATCTCTTTGCTGGTGTATTTTAGGCCTTTGTAGGGGAGAGCTACTTCAGAAAATTCTAATGCTCGTCATATTCTCATTACGTAGTCATTGAGAAGAAGGTTATCTTGGTTCGAGTCTTTTGAATTTGGTTGGAGCATTTGATAATCATTAGCCACCTGATGCCTAGCTGTTCGTGGGCAAAGTTATTTTTTTCCTTTTCTTTTTAATGTTCCCTTGCCTTACTTGCTAAGGTGTTTGGAAATTATGTTAGAAGAATTCCTTCATCTAGTAAAGGACAATGAGAATGGTACTAGTATCCTTGAAAATAAATGTTTTGCTCAAATATTTGCTATTTTTTTTTTCGGGCAGGGTATTATTGCACGAGTATATGATTTTTATATATACAATTTTATCATTTAAATTAGGAAGAGTTGCTAATATAGTATGGTTTCGTAAGTATGGATAATGGTAAATATAACGTATGTTTTTTTTTTTTTGGTTCGAGATAAAAAAGGGTGGAAAAAATGTTGAATTTTCCCTTTTTATTATGTACTAATTTGAAAATAGTTACAAAAACCTTCCCGATTAACGATGGAGCTTAAATTACGTTTCCTCTCCCAGACATTAGCTGGGGTTGTGTCTAAAATTTATATTTGATATTTTATTGTCGGTTTTAAATAATATGATCATTACAATATTTAGAACTCTCACATAAATTTTATATTTTCATTATTTTTCAATAATCTTGAGTAAGAATTGATTGAAAAAAAATTGCTTTTTTTTGTTAATCTAGTACTATCTACGACATGTACTGTATAATATATATTTAAATTGTATTTTAACTCTCTCACAATCTAACTCTCACCTGTTATATCGAGAACAGAGGGGAGGTTACAAAGTATGTGAAAAATTTAGATGTTCATTTACCTATGTAAACACACAAGCAAGTGAGAAGCTTCTCTAGTAGACCGAACAAACAATCGAGTTTGGATATGGTTGATATTTGTAATGGAATTATTGTTTGAAATAACATATTTTAAGAAAACAGCCCAGCCACTAACTCTGCTTCAGCCTCCAACAAGTTAATGCCCACCACACAAGACTTGCATCTATTAATCTTGAGACCCGAGACCATTTCAAAGCTTTTCACAGCCACGACCAGATTTTGAATCTTACTAATATCAAAAATAGACAGAAGAAGGGTATCATCTGCAAACTGTAAATGAGAGATGTTTAAAGTACCTGCTTGAAGACCTTGAATTAAATTAAAATCTTGAGCTTTCATAAGAATCCTGCTCAAACAATCAGCTACTATAAGGAAGAGAAAAGGGGAAAGAGAGTCCCCTTGTCTAAGGCCTCGGGAAGCCTTGATCTTTCCTCTCGGACGACCATTGATAATAATAGAAAAATTAGTAGAATTGAGACACCCCTTCATCCAGGTACACCATTTGGAGTTGAACCCTTTCTTGATGAGAATTTGAATTAGAAACTCCCAATCCACACAATCGTAGGCCTTTTCAAGGTCAAGCTTCACAACCACACCTTTCATATTACTCCTCCTGCAACTCTCCACCACCTCATTAGCAACAAGAATAGAGTCCACGATCTGTCTTCCACCAACAAACGCATTTTGAAAGCTCGAAATAGTAGCAGGTAGCACCTTTTTTAATCTATCAGCTAGAACTTTGGCCAGAATTTTATAAACACTAGTCGTCAGACTAATAGGACGGAAATCACCCACTTCTTTAGCATCCACTTTTTTTGGAATCATAGAGATGTAAGTTTCGTTGACACTGGCATTGACAATGCCTTTCTAAAAAAACTCATGGAACATCAGCATAAAATCATGCTTTAGGATGTTCCAAGAGTTTTTAAAGAATTCCATGGTGAACCCATCAGGACCAGGAGCTTTACTTCACCCAAATTGAAACGAGATCAAAAACCTCTTTTTCCGAAAAGGAGAAGTGAGAGAAAGATTATCCATGTTAGAGATAGGATCCCATTGCGGATTATTCATGGAGAACCTTTGATCCGAACTCTTTCGGAAAAGACCAGAGAAATATCTCAAAAATTCATCTTCAATATCTTTATCGGTAGAAATAAGTGCCCCAGGGCGGAAGAATTCAAAATTGATTAATGAAGGATTTCTTCCTACGACCCGAAATGAACTTATGAAATAAGGTTGAATTATCATCACCATTCTTGAGCCAAAGAGTCTTGTTCCTCGCCCGAGAAAGAGCTTCTTTAGCTACAATATCCAATAACTCTCCTCGAAGAAGGAAACGATTAACGCATTGGTCGGGTTTAAACCCATATTTTCTTCAATACTGTCCGATCTAGCAATAGAAGATTGGACTTGGATCTTTTTAGTAAAGATATCACCAAGACCTCCTTATTCCAAGTTTTCAACTTGCCACAGTAGAATTTAAGCTTACACATCGGGGGCGGCCAGGATGATGAGGGAAAGAGCTCCTAATAATATCCCGCTTCCTCTTGGAGGAATCCGCTAGCAAGGTTTTCCTGGGCTCCGGGTGATTGAAAAAATTCAAAAAATGATCCATACATGGAAAAAGGTTCCGGTGTCTCGGGGTGGGAGACTAACTTTGGCCCAGCTGTTTTAAATAATCTTCCTATTTACTATTTATTTGTCTTTAAAATCCCTCTCATGGTGGCAAAAGACATTGACAAAATATTGAGAGATTTTTTTTGGGAGGGAGGCGATAAAGAGGGTGCTTCCATCCGGTCAATTGGGCCTCGGTTACACCCCTATTGCTTTGGGTGGTCTGGCCTTTGGTGATATTAGTAAGAGGAATGTGACCTTGCTCCTTAAATGGCACTGGAGATTTCCTAATGAGAATCGATCTATTTGGCATAAGGTGATTCTTGGTATTCATGGGACTAAAAATTTTGGGTGGAATGCTCAATGCAATCAAAGAAGCATTAAAAGGAGTCCTTGGAAGTCTATTGCTAGCATTGGTTATCTATCTGGATGATAATACTATTTTCAAAGTGGGTAGAGGAGATAGAGTTCATTTTGGAAGAATACTTGGTGATGGAAGCTCCCTCCTGTTCATTTTCCAAAACTTTCCAAGTGGCTAAGTCTAAAAAGATATGATGGTGCGCAATCTCGGGATCATGTAAATAATTCTTAGGTTCTTGACTTTCGTAGAAACCTTAATGATCCTGGGACCGAGGAGTGGATCGCCCTTATGAACATGCTTGAAAGCTTTCATTTTTCGACACTCATGATACTAGACTTTGGAGTCGGATCCCCTTAAAGGTTTTTCGGTTAATTGACTTTCAAAGTCCTATGGGAGAAAGCTAAGGTGCATAGCACTTTGTATAATACTATTTGGAGGGGCAAGACTCAAGAAAATTAAAGTCTTTCTTTGGATTGCGAGTAAGGATGGTCTTAATTCCAACGCTAAAATTCAAGTTAGAAGGCCCTTGTGCGTTCTTTGCTGCGAGAGTTCGGAGGATTCTTGCCATCTGCTTTTCCATTGTCGTTTTTCCCAAAAGATTTGGTCCAAACTATTTTCCATCTTTTCTATGACGTGGGTGTTCTCCAATGTTATTGAGGGAAACATTGATAGTCTCTTGAATGGTGGCTACTTTAAAAAGAAGCAAAAAGTTCTTTGGGAAAATGCGGTTAAAGCTATTTGCTGGAATGTTTGGTTGGAACGAAATAGGCGTATTTTTGAAAGCAAAAGTATCCATTGCGATATTTGGGAGCTTTGTGTTCTTAATGCCTCCGCTTGGAGTGCAATTTGAATCGCTTTAGTAATTATTCTTTTATTTTATTGCTACCAATTGGAAGGCTTTTTTGTAATCTTCCGTTTGACCTTTTTGGCCTTTTCATTAATTAATGAAAATTTACGTTTCTTATAAAAAAAAAAGAAATAACATATTTTAATATGAAAATTGTTCAATCGGTAATCTATTGTTTTCTTCAAATAGTAGATTTTAAGTCTACAAAAGGAACAAACACCCGTTTAAATTTTAAACCACTTAAAATATAAAAATTGTTATTTAAATAAAGGGTAAAATGTAAATAATACTCAAGTAGTTTTTGTCAAATGCATCTTCATGGTTTGAAAATGACAAATCGGTTATTTCATTAAGACCAATTGGTGTGTTAAAGTTAACAGGAAGTTGTGATTTTTTAATTTTGCTAAAATACAAGGATGTTTGTTTGTTTGTTTTTTTTTTTTTTTTTTTTTGACGTCAAATATAAGGATGTTTAAAAAAAATAAAAATAAAAATGGTGTGAGGATATAATTTGGTAATAATCTAAACCGGAGATATTTTACTTTTATCTCTCCGTATTAAATGTTGAGCGTATACCCTCAAGAATTTGGCTATTTAAAGGATCTCTCAATCTAAATCTCAAACGCACAAAATGAAGGTTGAAGAAGTTGTCAACGATCATCATAATTTTTCTTTCTAAATTTCTACAGCTTACGCCTCTTATCTTGGATTCAAACCCTAAATCGTACTTGCATCTAGAGCAACTCAATCTGGGTATGTACTCTCAATTTATACCTTTTTATGCTAAAAACTCTCTCAATTAGCAGTGTTAAATCTTTTTCAAAACAAAGCCCTAATTTTTATGTTTGCTGTTAATCTAGGTCTGGGTTTGTACACTTTCACCAAGATCTCTTATGATAATCGGGGTCCCTAGCCCTAGTTTTCATGAACTTTGTTCATGGTTTTAATTTTAACTTGGAATTTACTTGTTTTCGTTGAACGTTTTTGAGATCTGGTTGCCGAGGAAAATTCAATTTCGCGTGTTCATGAGTGCTTTTCACATTTTGTAAAGAGTTCACAAAATAAATTTTGGCATTGTTTGTTTGCTCTATTTTTTCATTGAACACATGATATTTTGACATGTCCTTTAACCAAATCGTGTTTTCCTAAATAAATTTGAAAATTTCCATATTTTATTTATCCCTCTTTATTTATGAATGATTTTTTTTATGATTTAAAAATTGTTTTGTGGCAAAAGTAATGTGTTGCAACCCTTAACGTAAAGTTTAAATTTGTTTTTCGTCTTGTTATTGCAAGATCAAGTGTTTTGATGATTGTATTTGTTATGTATGAAAATTTTGGTTTTCTTCTTTTGTTTGTATTTTGGAAGGTTCTTTTTTCTAAATATTTTCAGACGTTAACAAGGATTAAAGTTTAGCATTCTAGAGTGAGTGGTGGAAATCAGTTCTGGTTTAGAGGATAGCTATAGTCTTTTGGGTTCAGATTTTTAGTTTGGGTATTTTGTTAATTTATTTGACTGTTTTTTTCATTAAAGCAAATTAGTATATATAAAGAATTTTGGAGTTGTTTGGTAAGACTAAGCATGAAAACTCTACAGTTCTTTACTTTTAATGTTTCTCTTATATGATTTATGATATATTTAACAGAAAGCTTAACATTTTTTTTCTTTCTTTTAGTGAAATCTTAACGTAAAATTTGTTTTGCCTTCAATTTCTTGCCTCTTATCTTAGCTACAGTCTGGAATTGTTTTGTGCTTAATGCCTCCATTTGGAGTGCAATTTGTAAATTTTTTACTAGTTCTTCCCCCTCCTTCATTGCCTCTAATTGGCAAAAGCTTTTTTGTAGTTACTTGTAGGCCTTTTTTGGGGCTTTTTCACTTATCAATGAAATAGCTCAGTTTATTATAAAAAAAAAAAATTTCTTGCCTCTTATCTTAACTGGTATAAAAACCCAATATCTCTGCTTGATTTTTTTGTTTTCTCCTCTTTTCATTCTGTTTAACAACTCTTGGCTTATGAATTTGTTTTATTTTTCAGTTATTGACGCAACAGCATGTCTAGTAAGAAGGAAGAGAAGTCACAGGCTGCGGCTGATAGAATTAAGGCTGCAGCTCTTACTGCTGCAAAAGGCCTGAGTCGTGCTCAAGCTGAACGAGCAGCGACAGCTGCTGCTAGAAATGTTAATGCTTATGGGCAGAAGGAAGAAGGACCTAGCAGATGGCAAGAGAAAAGAGAAGCAAAGAGGCAAATGTATTTGATGAGTACTGAGAAACAAGTTAGATTGGGTGAAAGAAAGGACGTCAAGGCTTCCATGTCCACTGCTGGTGGAGCAGCTGCACAGTGCCAGAAATGTTATCAGATGGGACACTGGACCTATGAATGCAAAAATGAGCGAGTATATATATCCCGTCCTTCTCGAACCCAACAACTGAAAAATCCAAAGTTGAGGATGAAGCCGACAAATCCATATGATTTAGACAATCCTGATCCTAGTAAGTTGGAGGAGACTGAGAAACTTTCTAAGAAAAGCAAAAGAAAGCATAGGTCTAAAACGGGTGCCAATAGTGATAGTGAAGCCTCTGTCTTTGAGACTGATAGTGGGTCATCGTCAGTAACTGGATCTGATTATTCTTCAGGAGGAAGCAGTTCAGATGACAGTTCTTCATCCGAATCAGAGTCAGAAAGGAGTCGAAGGAGGAGGAAAAAGCAAAAGAGGGGGCGTAAGAAGAAGAGGTACAGCTCATCTTCTGAATCTTCCGATTCGGGTTCAGCTTCAGAATCTGACTCTGATAATGACCGTAGTCGGAGCCGGAGGAAAGGCAGAAGGCACTAAGCTAATCGAGTGAAGTGAATTAAAAGGATGGATATATTCCGAGTTTAGTCTTCTAGAGATGATTCGGTTTTTTCTTTTACTCAGAACTAAAGACATTCTCAAAAGAGATGTGTGCAATTTGCGACTTGAATGTGTTTCTAAGTGAGCTTAGTATCTGTATCTTCTTCTGGTAGTACTTTATATATAACACAGTTGTTGATACTTCTCTCAAATTTTCATGTTATGAATCAACCAGGAAAGGATGTTGCTTTTTCAATGGATTAAGTTTAATGGTGTTGTTTTCCTTATTTGCCTTTTTATCAACAGAGCCAATTGCACGGTAGTTTTAATTTGACAAATTATCAGAAGAACATGTTTCACCGAGGCCAAAAATGTCGATTCTATTTTTTACTAGGAATGTTTGTGGATCCAGCTATTTGGAAGGGTTTTTGTTAGCTTTCTTTCACTATAACATTGTCGATCTTGAATTGTAAAGTGCATTACCTGAAGCAAATAGAAAGTATTCTTCTATTAAGTAGCTTAATAATTGAATAACAGGTTTAATTTTATTTTGTACCTTTGTTATTCATACGTATTCCTATGAAGTAGTTCTATATGCCATTGTAGTACTTGGAATTCGAATGAAAACACAATCACTAGCCCAGTTCTATATGGCCATTCACAGTGAGAAAGTTTTGAACCTAAAAAAAAAATAACAGCAGCAAAAATCTAAAATTGTGGCTGCTGGGATTCGAGCCCAGGTCTCCACGGCCACAACGTGGAATTCTTACCACTAAACTACAGCCACTTTTGAGCATCAAGTCTCACAACAAATATAAGAATACAAAAAAGCTACTTTCTGCATTTTTATTTAACCTTTCAGTCATACTCTATTAGATAATCTAACCAAACCAACTGCCTGCCTGCCTTATTATATATCCAATGTGGAATACTTTTGTCGTCTTTAAATAAGTCGGTAGAGGTCTCGATCAACGGATCATTCATGTTGAGTTTATTTCATATCTTAACTAAATTTCTTTTGTTGCCAGCTCTTCAATTTAAGTATTCTGATCATTAATAACGATCGAACAAGTTCATCATGTATGATTTTATCCCGTTTCAATCAATGGACTACCTATTTAAAAAAAATAAACATCATTATGTTCCGTTACACAATCTATCACCATCAAACGAATGTGATACTGGAGCTAAAAGTCATAAAGTATGAGCTTAATTACTAGTAATTAACATTTTAATGTGTGAAGTGAAGTTGTATGTAAACTTTGTCAGAATCTAAGCAATAACAATTTGATTGATTTTTTTTTTTTTTTGAAGTTTGAACGTATTGACACCGTTTAAGTAAGCCAAGTACCACATAATAGAGTAGGTATCTTCAGACCCTACAACTTTGAATCGATGCAAAATGGAGCCAACTCTTATCATTGTAACTAGGATCATCATATCAGCTTGATAATACATTCTCTTTTTTTTTACATGCACGAAGAATTTTTTTTAACTGACAGGCCTGGGTGGTTCCAAGCAATTGACTTTCCCCCGACATGATGGAAGAATTGGCCTAGCGTACTGGCAGTCCTGTGACTCGCTATTAGGATTAAGTTCACCAGCGCCATGTATATATTGATACTCATCTTGGACCACACCAGAAAATTGACATTCACAAAATTTGGTGATTAAACAAGACTTGAGATATTTAAACAAAGACTTTTAAAGCCAAATAGAGCAGCTAATAGCATGAGGGAAGGGCCAGTTAGCGAACTTCCTGCTCACGCAACAGTTAACAGCAACAAACAAAAGTTGAGCGGCCGTAGGTTGATCCATGGGCTGTCTTCTATGGTGTTAATCCTATTCAGCCCTTAGTCGCTTCTTTTACTTCCACCAGCATCAGCAGAGTTATCTTTAGATGGAGTGTTATGCTCGGTGAGGATCTTCAGAACATTGATCAATGCTCTTAATCTATCCCATATATTCAGGCCGTATACTGTTTCAACAAGTGACGTCTGAAACTCGAAAGCATTATCTGCAACAGGATACTAGTCGAGAAAGATAACAAATCATTTCAATATGCTGGCAAAAAGAAATCAGGAAAAGAGAAAATGAGGTACAAGGCATTCTAATGTCTCACCACAAGAGGTTTGGGAAACTTGGTTTGAACATAAGGCCACCACCTATCCTCAATGACTGCTTTCACGAGACAACAAGCTCGCAATCCTTCGACGCCCCCAAATCGACCAAATCCACTCTCTTTCACACCACCAAATGGCAAGGACTGGAAAATCAAAAAGTCTTAGTCCGTCGGGGGTACCAACCATAATAAATGCACGATGACTTGCTAAAAAATTGATATACCGGCACATGGTACGCCATATGCAAATTGGATCAGTTTTAAGTTTTAACATGGCATATATTATATGATTTATGAATCTACGCTTGCCCCATAACACTAGTAAATTTGTCTTAAGGATTCATGGGTAACCCTTTTAAAACGAGACATGCAATGATTTCTCGCTATCAAGGTAAGAATATTGGTGATTCAAAGCTTAAAGATACACGAGACTTTGCATCAAAAAAAGAAACTGCATGTGCAAAATACTTCTCAGAGAAAACGCCTATTGGACATGCAAGGCTATGGACAGAAAGTATTCAACAAAGCAGAAAATTTTGGCATCAAAATGATAAGTATTTACACGATCAATCAAAACTACCTGGGTAAAAATTTCACCTGACACAAATAATTTGTGGCAAAATCATTAATTGCAACAGCTCCTGAATGTATCTGTGAAGCGATATTCCTGGAACGCTTCTGACTGCCAGAAAAAACAGAGCAACCAAGCCCATATCTCGAATCATTTGCAAGATTTACAACCTCATCGTCTGTATTGAATTTCATTATGGGCAGGATTGGTCCAAATGCCTGTATGCCATCAAGTTAGCACAGTTACAAATAAAAATTATTAGTTAATTCATAAGTTTTATGTCAATTAACTTATATCACAACCTTTCTCTTGCCAAATAATGCTGCAACAAACTTGAATTGAAAGATATTTTGACCAGTTAAAACACATCAATTTTACAAAAGGCTAAATTCATTAATTGGAAACAAACATTCAATCTTTCTATTTAATTTTTAAAAGGCCAGGCACGTATGAATAGCACATCAGAGTTGGCAACAACCATACTAATCTGGATTTCACAAGAACTATTTTACAACAAAATAATTAAAATGGACTCCAAAAAGATTACAATGCACAAAAAGAACATGTCAAGTTTTGCTACCTCCTCTTGCATCAATTTCATGGTATGGTTGACATCCACAAGAACAGTAGGTGGAAAGTATTGATCAACAGCACCTTCAGGTAAAAGTCCAAAACTTCCACGAGCAACAATTTTTGCTCCTCTGTCCAAGGCATCATTTACCAGGCTTTGAAGTTTCTCAGACTGCTCTTGTGTACAGATAGCGCCCATATCATATTTCCCAACAAGTGGTGGGCCCTGGAAAACATTTTCAAGAAAAAGGGTCAAACTTTTGAAGAGCAATTGTATTCATACATTTTTGCTTTCAAAGGTGTTCAAAGTTTGGCCTAATCATTAGTTCCCTTCAGTGAATGAAGAGTCACTTGAAAACAAAGGTTCTTGCTTAGAGTTAGATCAAATATGGTAACACAATTACATTTCAATGAAATTAGATAATGCAGGACTTTCTAACCATGAATCATATATCAAGCAGATAACAATGGGCATACATAGCCACAAACTTACTGACAGGAGCCAAATGAGGCGAATTATAGTAAATGCATAAGAATGTATACATCACTACACTAAATTACGTTTTACAATCATCGTGATCTTACCTTCCTTTGAAAGAGAATGATCCAAAGCCATAATTAAATATTTCAAATAACATTTATGTAAAAAAAAAATTGACGTGTTCATTTTAAATTTTATTTCAGTGGAAGCTCACATCAATTCAGTGTTATCTGCCATTACCAATGTCCATATTACAGGATATCAGTTATCACACACCTTTAAAATGTTCAGCATTATGCCGAAAAAAATGAAAGGTTGAAAAGGCCACAGAACAGAATCCCTATAATCCAGATAGACAAACCAAATTCAAAAGCCATACTTACAACTGAAATAGACTTTACACGTTCAGACACTTTATCGACAAATGAAGAATATATATTCTTATGGACATAAAATCTCTCAGCTCCGGTACAATTATGTCCACTTGATGTAAATGCAGCTCTGAGAGCAACGTTTACAACCTACATTAAGTAAATGTACTCCCTTAGTTCTCAATGACAATTAAATCACGTTAACTTAATAGTCACTTGTGTGAAATAAAAGTACAAAGAAAGTAATACATGATCCAAATCCACATCTTCACACACAATAAATGCATCCTTTCCCCCAAGCTCAAGAGTAACTGGTATAAGCGTGTCAGCAGCAGTTTTCATTATCTGAAAAGAGTCATTTTAAACGGTAAGTACGCAAACATAATAAAAGTTAGAGCTAGACAACAAGTCATGTTCCATCTCTTTTTATCTACATTGTGCAACAGCAATCAAGGGGAAGCAACAAACACACACCTAGCTAAATAAAAATTGCTTTATATGTTAAAAATTAAGCAACATTGCTAATCCACAGCTTCTAACATAGAATGGGAAACATTTGCCTACTACATTAATTCTCATTGTTTACTAAACTAGTAATGAAATGGAGAATGATTCCCCAACACATTCATATTATTAAGTGGGAAATGTTTGATGGGTCCCACCACCTTTTTGTATACTGTTTTCTCTCTTATTTTTCTATCCACTTTTCGCTCTTCTTTTTGTTTCACACATCAAATTTGATTCTCATTCTTAATTACAATATCAATGGTAATCTTCATCTTTCAATTTTAAAATACTTTTGGTGACCCAATATTAGAAATTATATTCTCTTTTCCATATTTATCAATTCAAAATATTTCCATAATGATATTTGTTGGATCTCCTGTTCCTTGTGGCCTGAGGGTGTGAATTGTTTTTTTTAATACCAAACAATTGTTTTGATAAAATTAAAAAAAAAAAAAAATGTTCATACCATCTTACCCACACCAGGAGATCCGACAAATATCATTTTGTCTACTGAAGATACTAGAGCTTCCCCTGATTCAGCAAACCTGATAAAAGAAAATATATTAAAGCCAGCATATGAACAGCCTCCAAAGATAGTTAAAATGGCTAATATAATGCACACCCTGTTATCACATCAACCAAATTCTCAGGAGCTCCAACAGCAGCAAGTGCAGCATGGATAATCCTGATGAAGAAGCATCCAGACCAACTTGCATGTTCTGAAACCTACATTCTCGATTATATGCATATCATCAAAAAAATTCCTATATAAAATGAAGTCGTTTCATTGAAGAAAGAGAATGTCAAATTAACAAAACTAAATTAACAGAACTACACCTTTACAAATCCTCTAGTTAAAGTAGTTCTTTCGAAAAAGAAAGCTCCTCAATTTCTAAAGTCTTTTTTTAAGGGGGCACATATCTTTAAAAAAAGATTTTCCAATATAAATAAAGTCACTTCATTAAAGAAGAGAATGTCAGATTTACAAACCCTTCACTTAAAGTAGTTCTTTCCAGAAACCTGATGGATATATAACATTTAGGGATATCAAAAAATTTACGCAGCAAATAACTGCTAGCAGAGCTAAAAAAATTGTAACATAAATCAAATTTAAAGAAGCCTTCCAACATTTATACCTTAACTACAATACCATTTCCTGCAAAGACTGCTGCAAGAACTGGATTAAAAATGTTATGAAAAGGATAGTTCCATGGGACTATAGCACCAATAACTCCAAGGGGATGAAATTCCACTCTAGCTTTCTTGTGAAGCATTGTCCTTCCAGAAGATCTGCAAATTGGAATAGATTAACAGATAAAATTTATGGTGAATCCAACAAAAATTTAAGTGTTTTCTTCTTCAATTAAAATACAATCCAAATCCATAACAAGTAGAGATAGTAAGATTCCAGTCACAAGTTGCATGTTCAAAAGAAATGACTTGAATAAGCTAGGTTGTTAGTTTTTGAAAGCAACACATGACGCATGGTATATGGATGTGCCTTCAACATGAGTAAAGGAAATTTATTGGCAGCGACACTAAGTTTTCAGGAAAAAAAAATTGAATTTAATATATTGAGATCATCTAAAACATGGGGAAAAAACTAGAAGGAAAGAGAAATACCGCGTCTCCGGCTTCAGCCATTTCTCACCCTCTGAAAGAAGCCAAGTAATCTTTTCACATGTTGCCATTACTTCTCCCATATTGGCATCCACTATTGTCTTTCCAGTTTCACGCGAGGAGATCCTAACCCAAATGATAAATAATAAGGATGGCTAAAAATATCCACTCGTCTTGTTATCTCGTTTTTCTACTCATAGTATAAAATAGAAAAAATCAATATTTTTTTATAGGAATAGAAAAAATAAATATGGATACTAGAAAATAAGTGCCTTACTCGCAAATAAGCTCCTGATGTTCAACTATATACTTCAAAAGTATCCGCAAAAGCAAACGCCTTTGCTTAAAGCTACTTTTGGCCCATTCTTTCTGTGCTTTCCTAGCTGAAACAACACGCTCCTTGACCTAAGCATAAAAATTAGTACAGAAAGTTTAATGGACCACTTTAGTGTCTATCTGTGTCATTTAGCAACAAAATCCAGTGTTTGACTTATGCATTATAGTGGACACTTGTGTTGAGAGGACAACAAGATGGATGAGAGAGAGGAATCAATGGCAGAGTTCTTTGGGTGTCAAGGAATTGATTTATTGTTTCCACTCCCATCAATTGGGGAAAGATCAGTAAAAGATATTGGTATGGGGGGAGATTGGTGATCAATGAAAATACTGAGCTAGAAAGTGCATGGACTTGGTAAGAATAGGAAGAGTCTTGTCAAAACACAATTATCAAAGCTTGACTGGATTTCATTATTTTTCAACAAACTAAGCTTCAGTTCCCTTTGAAGCTCTAGACACTTAACATGAGCTGGCTATGTAGGCATGTAGCTCTGCAGTGGGATTCTAATCCTTTGGTAGATTCTTAGTTTACAAGTTTTTATGATCCCTCTTCAAGTTATGGTACAGAGGAGTTTTGCAGGAGCGTAGCAAACTTCAATATAACTACTTAATAGGTGATCCTTGGAAAATTCAAGTAGAACCTATACTGAAAACATGAGATATATTAACATACTGACGATCTCTTTTAATTCATATGCGTCTAATAATGGGAGGATTAGTCTCTTATTTGGATAAATTTGATGAGGATGAGTGGAGAAAAATTCCTACATGTTGTATGGGAAGAAACTTTTTTTTTAAAGAGACGGCTCAAAAGCCTAATTCATTGATATACATTGATATAGTGAAAGATAATACAAGTAAAATGCAAAAAGGACAAAGTCCCACCAAAGTACAACATACTATATACCCCCCTATACCCAAAAATAAACCTAGACCGCCACCTAATTACAAGTATGCAAAAATGTCCTACAAAAAAAATAAGAATTTTGCTTCTCCCAAAAAGTGGTGGCATGGAGGAGGAAAATGAAATTTTCTTTTATAAATGAAAGTTTGGTTTCTCATTATAATAATAATGACAATGACGGCGACAACAATAATGATAATAACAATAATAAGGTGAACCATAAGGTAACATTTTTTTTAAATATAAAGTAAGATAAATAGATGAGTGGATAGAAACAGAATGCAATGTAGGAGTAGAAACTTGTTAACTATTCTGAAATGACATGAGAAATCTCCAATTCAGACATTTTTTTTCAAATGTGTTTTAAACTAATTCACCGATTAAATCAAGCTATTGCCAGCCAACATTAAATTACGGACCTCATCTCGTGACAATGCAGGAAAATAGCCCAGGTATTTCATGGTTGCAGGCTCATAGCATTGAACTTTCTTGTCTTGTTGTTGTGTCCTAACCCTAGGAGGAATCTGTTCAGTAGTCATGAATCAAAATTATAAATCAAATAGTAAAACCTGAAACAATTTGAAAGGTCACTTTCTGCAAGGTATGCATCGGATCAATGCATGATTTGTTTCAATCAATCAAGTTAATGCGAATCATTAAATTGTTCAAAACAAAAGCAAACAGTCATTGATTTGACGCACAAAGCGCACGGATCTGCTCAGAGAATTGCCAAAAGAATCATAAGCAGAGACTGTAACGCCGAACTGATAATGTCGATAACTCACTCAAACACATATTTAGCTCAGCACTCAAGTTCCATGACTGAAATTTCAAGAACTTACTCAAAATGCGTATTTTAGCTTATAACTTAAAAAGTAAGAGAACGCAGACGGAAATGAATTTTCGAAACCATTACTAAACAAAAAAGAAAAGCAGCAAAATCAAATGTAGAGTAAAAGTGTAGGGAAAAAACTGACATAGATGAAGCTATTCTCCTGCGTCTGATTCCCGTCGTCCAAAACTGTAGAAAAAAAACAATCGGAATCAAAACAATCGAGTGCGAAAAGCATTCGAAAACAGAGAGAGATAGGGTTTCGTTACCATCAGAAGCGTCAACTTCGATTGAAGGAACATTGGGAGGGATGAGCATCAACAGAAACTTACAGATCGCGTAAGCAAATCCAACAACAAACAGAATCCACCAAAATGCCATCGGATTCTGCTTTCCAAGACACGAGATCAATATTGGATTGTAGAATGTCCAGAAGAAGAAGGTGGTGTGGTGATGATCAAATTGAGAACTGGAATCGCGGGAAAAGAAAGGCGAAACAATCACACGAACGAATTAATGAGATTTCCCCTTCCTTCCAGTTCTAGTGTAGACTGTGGAAAACATCAGCAGGTATAATATAACTAAATAGTTTCTACTATTTATTATTAATCAAATGGATTAAAATTATATCTAAACAAAAAAAAAATAATAATGTTTTTCCTTTCAAAATATAACAACAAAATTAAGTCGAATTTAGAGAATCGAAACTTCAACTTTTAAAGAATGACCAAATTAAGTTTGATTTTAGTTTTTCTTTTAGATTATATCAAAGTGAGGGAGGACCCTGAACCTTGTTAACTAAGATGGAATAACCTAGGTTAGGTTGATTTTTATATATTAAATCTCTTAGTAAAAATTGATGGGCATTCTTTTGATGATTAATATTGATATTAAATACTTCAATATTGAAAGGTGTCATTATATTGACTGCTTTAATTTACTCACTATCTTTTGTAAATCATGATCAAAATGATATATCTTGTTCTAGCAAGCATCTTCTATAGATTTATTTTTTCATATTGATTAATAAAAATGGTATAATAGAAATATGAAATTCCAACCATTGTTACAAATATGCTATTTCACGTTTGAAAAAAAACTAATCAACTATCTACAAGAATATCTATCAAAGGCAAACCCAACCAAAATGAAGCCCACGTAAACAGGCAAGAACAATAACTTTTCATTAGAGGGACATAGTTTTAATTCAAAATGGAGATCATATTAACATTTCTATTTTTATTAGTTTAAAATTAGATTTATAAAATATATAATGATATCAATATATATAAAAATGTTAAGAAATTATATAAAATTAAAATAAACATGATATTGAGGTGAAGTAAGATCCCTCGATAATAATGGGTCATTTATCAAATTAAAATTTTTAAAATTAAGAAAGTTGTAGGTTTAATTTGAAAAAGTTTAATGAGAAATTTATTAAATGATAAATTGGAGGGTCCAATTAATATTTTAATAAGTTTGTGGGGTCAATTACTATAATTAAAAATTATCACACCTAACAATATTAAGTTACAATTCAAAACAAACTCACCCATATATCTGTTAAAAAAAAGATCATTTGATAGATTTAAAAGTGCATATATGATCTGTGTTATAACTTGAAATCTCTATTAAAAGAATGAGGAGGGAAATAGTAGTATTCAGTTAAACATGTTAAAATCGTTAATTCAATTATTGAAATCTATTTAAATGTGAAAAGAACGATATAGAGATCATAAAAAAAAAAACAGTGAGTTTCTCCCCTGTAGCACATAACAATGGCGAACTTCAATTTTGCATCAACATTCTTCTTAATTTCCCTTTCACTTTTGTTGCTCACCATCATCACTCCTCTAAATGCAATATCACCAAATTACGAAAACGATATTTGCCCCAAAACTAGAAATCCACCACTTTGCTCCAACATCGTGGAATCAGCACATTCTAGTGACGTGAAAGAGATAATACACTATACCTTAAATATTGCTCTTACAAACAATGAAAAGACCAACAACCTATTGAGGTCGCTTGTGTCGAAAACGACCGAACCTCGGTTAAAGCAACGTTATTCATCATGCCTTCGAAACCATTACATGTCCCTTTACGACATTGCACTCGCTCAACGCTACTTGACTTCTGATAATTTTAATGGTATCAAAGTGGTAACTACACGAACCATGAGAGAAATTGATGATTGTCAAAATAACTTTAAAAACCCTCCATTGTGGGTTCTCAAGGACGACAAGGCATTGGGAGATATGTGTAATATCATTTTTGTTTTCTCTAATTTTTTTGCTACAAATGCCTGAATGTTTTAAGATTGATGATCGATTCTTTCTTTATATTTGATAAAGAGTAATAAAAAAATGTTAAACTATCTTTGTCCCTGTATTTATTATAATCTTTAAGTCTATAATTACTTTACTTTGGTCTTTCTTTTTGTTGAAGGTTGGCCATTAATTTATAGGGTAAAATGTAAAAAAACACCTATGGGTTTTGGTAAAAAACAAACACATTCTATAGTTTGAAAATGAATATTTATACCTCTATACTTTCACAATTGTGCAAATTGATCCTCCTCTACGTCGTTGATTTTTTTAGTCATAATTTTATCGTTTCAACTTTATTCAAGATGTTATGAAATCCTCATTTTGAGTTTTACGTTATAGTCATTTAAAAACTTATAAATAATATGTGTATAAAATATTTATCATCATCAAAATATTCAATCGGGTTTAAGTCGTAAACACTTTCATATACTGATGATTTAGAAATTTTTGGTGACTACAACGTAGAGCTCAAAAATAGGATTTCATAACATCTTGAATCACTCAAATCGAAGTTCAAACGAAAAAGTTATGACTAAAAGAAAAACAACGGTGTAAAGAGGAATGGTCAATTTGTGCAATTTTAAAATTATAGGGGTATAAATATTAATTTTCAAACTAGTGTTTGTCTTTGACCAAACCACAAAGGTATTATTTATATTTTTCCCTAATTTATACTGTTAACTTTTTTTAATCATGGATACTTCTCTTTTTTACGACAGTTTTAAAATAGTTATTTTCTTTTTTAATTATGATATGATTTAAAAAAATGATAATGATGAAGGATGTATGTTAGGACGGGGTAATTTTCGGACTAATGCGGGTTTTCAAAATATATAGGGAGATCAGTGGGTGTGAAAGCGCTTTAGCAAACTAGGGTAATTGTTGGCCGTTGAGAAACGTGGTATCATTCCACGATTTTATTATCCATTCGTAAAACTGGAATGGTTCCACGTTTTCATTAAAAGCGTGGAATCATTCCACGCTTTCATTGAAAACGTGGAACCATTCCACGTTTTCAATGCAGAAGGTTTTTTTTTTTTTTCTTTTCTCCATTTATAGGAACATGCTTGTGTTCTCTCAATGCAAAATCATTCCACACTCTTGTTCTCATATTAATAATATCCATATAATAATAATAATAAACTATGAGAAATGAAGAAATTTGAAGCAAAATATGATAAAAGATTAGTTATAACATCGAAATTAAACATTCTAAAAAAAGTAGATAGTGCACAAAATGAAATATCATAAACGTTTGATATTGAAGAAAATTAAATTAGATGCTAAAAGAAATCATGTCCCGACGATGGAGGATGTCTATCACGCCGGGAGGAGTTGTCGTGGGGGCAAATCTTGACCTCGACCTCGACCTCGCCCGGCGCTGGCGGTGGTGGACCGAAGCGGTTCTATGAAAATGCATGCTAGACCCTCACCAAATGGTAAGATGTCCGTAAGGAATAGTCAATAGCTCCAGGAGTAGGAATCATGGGGGAAAAGATGGGGGGGTAAAGACGAGGGGGCGGGGGGTGATGATCTCCGATAAAAAGATGAGTCGGTGGAGTGGTGGATGAAAATGCATGGGTGGGATGATCAATATCTTGGATCTTCAACCAGAACATGTTGTCTCTCTCTCTCTCCTTCTTTCCAGGATGTTCAGGGGGGGGGGGGGGGGGGGGTTAGGTTGGTTTGGCCCCGAATAGTAGTAATTCACGAATAATAATACTTAAACCACGCCTACTAGCAAGTCTAGTATTAGGATCATCCGATGTTGACAAGTCATTGAACATATCAATCTATATAGGAAAAAAAAACAAAATAAATATGTATAAGAAAAAAAACTTGTAATAGATTTATACATAAAATTATTGAATACATACCAAAGTGTCATAAGTTCCGCCAAAGTGGGAAATAAATCGACGTGTGATACTATAATACCACTCATAATAATCATCTCGAAACATCGACCTTGAACATCATCACAATATAGTCAAGTATATGATCCATTCTTCGATTCCACCGTTAGGGTACCCATCCAATTCCCAAATCCAATCGTAATTGTATCTACCCCAGAAGTCAAATCTATGAAGGCGGGGTTCGGTGTCACAATCGACAGGAACTATTTGACGGAATCCAAATTGTCTCATAATACGATCGGGTCGATGCCACTCACATATATAGAAACATATGAGTGGACTTACGGTCATCCACACATTCGATCCCGTCTACAATACTCCGTAACAACATAATAACGTTTGTATATGGTTGCCATATAATGTATTTTTAATTAAAAAAACCTCGATTAGTATGTTACACTGGGTATTTAAAATATAATTATAAATAATTTGATACCTTTCAGCGACCTAGCATATGCTAGTATGACTAAAATAAGTACATGTGTGGGAAGATCATTGCATGTGAAAGCATCAACCCATCTACATCGAATAGTAAATTTAATATAGTGAAATCGATACATAATTATAAAGGAGATGGAGATGTAGATGTTGGTACCTTGATCCCAAAGGGCGATCTTCTCTTTATATTCATACATGTGATGTCTAATTGGAGCTAGAAATGGTAACGATCCCATGCCCATAACGTAATAGCGTAAAAGAGGAGAGGACCTAATTAAGGCATCCTGATTACTTGCCTGCACATCTCACTCCAAGCAAACATGCACTACCCTAACTAAAACAACGACCAAGTGCCTGCAAAATCGGCAAGTAATGGGAGATACATAAGATGAACCGACTATTAGACTTATCTGGTGCAATGACACCACCCAACAAACATAAAATATATGCCCCCGTATGATTGTCAAATCATTTAACTGTAACTGAACCGGCTCCATTGTCAAGAGCCGAACACGCCATACTCAATCGCGACCCATTCAATTTGTTAGCAGGGGGTCACACCTAAGTATGCAATGTTAACCTACTTCAAATCTTCCTTAGTGTTAAACCTCCTTCCTATACATAACTCGGTCGATCTCCCAACGAAACCAACATTCGGGGCTATCTGCTCACACATATTATAATTAATGATTTCCATATGAGGGTGTGGTGTATAAAGGTGAGGGGGGGAGTTCGAGGAATTCACAATATGTAAATCCTCAATTCCTTCATCATTCAAGTAGCAACGCAATGTAAATATAGTCATTAGAGGGCTAACATGGATGTAAACATACTAACAAGCGTCGAATTTGGGTTCTAATCCATCAATTGTCTCATCATCAACTATATTTTCATCCTCCTCCACATCTTCATCTTCTATATTCCCAACTTCCATATCATCATCATCCTCAATATTTTCATCTCTTATATTTTCATCATCAATATAATCATCATCATCATCATCATCATCATCATCAAGAACATTTTCATGGGTTTCATCAATTAAACCACTAACAACGACCTCTGTGAACTCGATTCCAACATCTACTATATTCTTCTTAACAATATATAACTCAAGTAGATTTGGAGCGGGAGATGCAAAGCTAAAAAAAAGCTAAATCTGCACGACTTTACGAATATTAAATGCCACATAGTTGATCGAACCCATTGCGATCAAACATGGATATCTATAGATAATGTTATGTTCCTTCAATCTCAAGTTTATACTCATTTCTTCAATCAACACATCAATAAATTCTTCATAGCTTGTACTACTATGCATAGTAAATCCATTTTCTGCATTTCGATCATATTCAATACCACTTGATCCATAGACTATGTTCCCATTTTTAAAACATAAAATGGCAACAAGTTTATCACTCATCTTGAACCTAAAAAAATATATTTTTACAATCATTATCATGCCTATATTCAACTCAAAACAATATGTCAAAATATTTGCATGCCAACAAAAATACATTGAGCATATATTCAATAAAAAACATTCAATCATCCAATTTTTAAGCATAATTATAATAATACTCACCTTCAAATAGGAGACAACCTTAAAATTCGGAAAAACTACCCAATCTATCTACAAAAAAAACAAATAATTTCAATCAAAACCTCAAAATATTATTCATAAATCTCATATTTCTAAATTTAAAATACATGATTGCTTAAAAAAATTAAACTATATGAACAATAATATCATAACATCAATTAAGAAATTACCTGAACAAAACGACTACGCCGGTGTCGATCAAAACGAAAAACCCCTCCAAAAATTCAAATTTGGGAGATTTAGGGTTTTTGGGTTGGTTAGATCTAGCTAAAATGGACCAAAAGAGAGAGATGAAGGGCGGCGGCGGAAAGATGAGCTGGTGAGAGTGGGGGGCGGCGAGAAGAATGGCGAAGGAGGAAGGAGGAAGGAAGGAGGAAGGAGGGAAGGAGGAGGAAGGAAGGAAGGAGGAGGAAGGAGGAAGGAGGAAGGAGGAAGAAGGAAGAGGAAAAGAAAACGGGGGGTTATATCGATTAGAAAACGTGGAATGGTTCCACGTTTTATAAAACGGGGGCGGTTCCGTTTTCAAGACAGAGGGGGGGGGACATAAAACGTGGAGCGGTTCCACGTTTTCCAAAAGCGTGAAATCATATCGCGTTTTCATGGAAAACGTGATATGATTTCACGTTTTTAATCCCGAACCATTCAACGTTTTCTAGAAACGTTGAATGGTTCGGGTTTTTTTTTTTTTTTAAAAAAAAAAAAATTATTTTGTTTGGCTCGGAAAAAAATTTCCTAGTTTTTTAAATATGATTTCAACCCTATATTTTTTTTGATAATATTTTATTATTTTTGGCTTATTTTAAAAAAAAATTCATGTTAGGACAACCGGGGTTTAGTCTAAAGCAACGATAAAAAAAAAAAAAAAAAAAAAATGATGTTTTCTACATGATGTGAGTTGAATTTCGTGCATGCTTTTGAGTTTGGGGGAAAAAAGTTAATAAATTTAATTTATTTTTCTAGTTTTGAAAATATTAAAAAAAGCAAAGATAAAGTATATATATCCTTTTGTATTCTACGCCATTGGTCCGGCAAATGGAGATGGCTATGAAGTGGTCATGCCACGGCCACGCCGTCGGCACGAACTTGGACAGTGTCCGAAACCTCGTAAAGCGAATCGGAATTACTTCGGTTAAGTGTTGTCCTCTTCAATCTCTTCGAAATGGAAACTGGGTCAAGCTTATTTGTGGGGCAAGTTTCGAGGTTTAATCACTAATTCATTTTCACGCCTTCATTCTTTCTTACTTCATATCACTGTTAATTTTGATTTTTTTAATTCCTCCCCTAGGATGTGGTCGATATCAGGAATCTCTCTCTGGTTTACACCCTTGCTGGGGGTACGAATGGAAATTTTCTATTTTTCTTTTTTAATTTGTTGATTTTTTAATTTTTTTTAAACCATGGCATGGGCATGGCCTTGCTTGCAGTTGATTGTATTGACTGTGCTGCTGATGCTTCGGTTGTGAGTGCGGTTAATGAAGGAATTGAAGCTGCAATTGGAATTGTTACTCTTCGTAGGCCGTTGGTAATGATCAGTGTTAATGATGACCAAGATCTTCACTTTCGTAAAGCTGGTTAGCTTATTTCTTCCTCCAAATATATTAAATTTACCGTACTCTAACAACTTAAGTTTCTAGGTCCCGTGACGATTTAATAACAGAGTGTATAGGAGGTTCTCAGTTCAAACTCTTGTATTGTATCCCAATTATTATGTTCCACGTGATTTAGCCTCGTGTTGAGAACATATTAAAAATTTAAATTTACCTCAGTCTAACCGCCTTATTCAATAACCAATAGTATTGAGTTTGAGTTGAATATTTGTCTTGACAGAATTTGATCCACAGAATTGTCCGGTTGACTGTTCTAGACCATGTGGAATTGTTTGCCCTGCCAATGCAATCTCACTACAGAAACAAACAATTCCAGATCTTCCATATGTGGCCAGTGTATTTAAGGTTTCTTTTGCTTGTGTTGTCTCATTTTTATTTAGTTTATCAATGAGATTGTGAATAGAATTATCTGCCCCCTTTTGTGCAGGGTGGAGTAATCACCGAGCGTTGTTATGGTTGTGGCCGTTGCTTTCCAGTCTGCCCATATGATAAAATAAGTATGTCATGTTACAAACTTGGTTATGGTGAACTGATGAAACCGTTGTTGGCATACTTTTGTAGTCTTACAGAACGATCTCGATTATTACTCTGCTGCTCATTTCATATACTTGGTATAAATTGCACAGAACTAGTCACATATGTAAGAGATGCGGCTACTACAGCTAAACTTCTTCAAAGAGGTGATGTTGATGCTTTAGAGATTCATACCAATGGAAGGTATATACCTCGGTATTTTAGATTTTAATGTTCAGTATGTCATTCACATATACACTTTTGAGTTCAATACCCTATCTTTCTCCTATAGGCAAATTACTCCTTTCCTGGAGCTTTGGGACAATCTAGGGGACTCATCTAAATATCTAAGGCTAGTGGCGGTATGTGTTAATTATAAAACTCTCTTTTTTTAATTTGGTAGAGCGGTTTTATGAAACAAACGATTCAGTTATTTTCCGCTTGCTGCGCAAAAGTTTTATACTTGCATCCATCCAGGTAAGCCTACCTAATATTGGGGATTTAACGGTATCTACAATGAAGAATATGTACTCGATTATGGAATCACATCTCCATTGTTTGAACTTATGGCAGGTTTACCTCAAACTCTAAGAAGCCAGATGAAATTAACTTTCATTTATGTGATTCTTTCTAAAATCCACATTTATTTTCACCATTGTCATATCATTTTACCATTAACTGAAGTTAGATGGTCGCCCCATGAGTGGAGATATTGGACGAGGTGCCACGAGGGAAGCAATAGCTTTTGCTGCTCAGTTAGCTATATCCAGTGACCGTCCTCCTGGTTCGTGTTCCGTTATGCTCTTAGGAGCTATGTTAATTCACTAAACAGGCTTCTTCTTCTTTTTTCAGGCTTTCTTCAACTAGCTGGTGGTACAAATTTTCACACGGTTGATGGTTTGAAGAAAGAGAAGCTTTTCCAGTCCATGTCAACTCTTAGTACGTTTGACTTTTCATCAGCTTTCATATGCATCAATCTACAGTTTAGCAACCCTTGTTTGCAATCTAGATAAAATATTTTCCTTTCCACATTCAGAGAATTCGATGAACGAAGAATTAACAACGAAATCACCCAGTGCGTTGCCTGCTTTGATCGGTGGTATTGCCTACGGGGGCTATGCGCGGAAAGTAAGTTCATCGGTATATTATCACGGTTTAAATTTGCTCAGTTCAAATTCCTCTCTATTATATATGTAAAAATATTACCATTTTGTTTAGATTGTTGGAAGGTTCTTAAGTTCAATGCAATCAAAAAATGGAGATGCCAACATTGAAGACCATCCTGACTATCTCTTTGCTGCACTCAAGGAAGCCTTAGCCTTGGTGGGAACTGTAAAATGTTATGATCCTTTCCTGATTACCTCAGGAAAAAATTACTGATCTTCTCATTTATATTTTCAACTATCACATTACTCTATTTAATAAGTCTGATTTGAAAAACTAACGGATATAATCTGAGATTAAACGGATATAACCCCAGATTTGATAATAAATTAACATTCACAACCCCTAAAATATGGATCTATTATATAAGGTAACAAAATAAATGTCTAACTATTCATAAGGACCATAATCTCCCCAATACATGCATCTTCATCACTATAAAAACAACCATTCCTCCCCATAGAAATCATATCATAAAGAGTTAAAAAAAAAAAAAAAGTAAAGGAAAGATTAATAATGATGAACGTCAATCTCACATTCTCATTCTTCTTAGTTTTGTTGTTCATCATCACTCCCCTTCCCCTACATGCACAAGTGATCAATAACATCTGCCCCAAAACCAGCAACCCACCCTTTTGCTCAAACATCTTAAAATCAGCGCACACAACAGATTTGAAAGGGCTGGCTAGCTACACCCTTAATCTTGTCAGTGCCAATGTTGGCAAAACTCTAAGCCTAGCTAAATCACTTGCGGTGAAAACGAGCAATCCGCAACTAAAGAATCGTTATTCGTCGTGCGCTGAGAATTATGATGAGGCCATTGGGGATGTTCAATTGGCTCAAAAATACTTGGTCACTGGTGACTATAATGGTGTAAATGTGGCGACTTCTGGTGTTATGGATCAAGTTGAGGATTGTCAAGATAACTTTAATGGACCGCCAACGGACACATCGCCACTTTTGAATAACGGCAAGGTTTTGGATGATATTTGTAGTGTTGTTTTGGTTATATCTAATCTTCTTCCTAGAGCTATCTAAAAGCTCCAAATCATAAAATAATCATGTATCCTTATGAAGATGGTGTTTCTCTTCATATTGAAATGGAATAAACAAATACAAATCTTTGTTGATATAAATGTTTAAAATATCTTGGTTCAGTCTATTGATTTAATTTTAATTTTTATTCTCTTTGAAACTATTTTAACTTATAGTGTTCGGACCTTATTTATAGTTTAGCTCCAATTAATTTCGTTTAAGAAGACAAATTAAATAGATGATTCAATTCCTCAATTATGCAGAAACCGGAAGCCCACAGATTCGACTGTTATAACACTGATAGCAGGTTTTAAGTATAAAAGACAGAATGAGAAATTGATAGATGATTTAATTCCTCAATTAAGTATACAATAGTTTCTGTCTCAAATTTATAGCCCACGGATTTTGGTGTTGCAACAGTGTGGGCTCGGTGCAAATGGCAGTAAACAGATTAATAAAACAGTGAGAATAAGGAAGAGATCGACACCGAAAATGATTAACGTGAGAAACCTCCAAAAGGTAAAAACTCACGGGGCCTCGCCTAGAAAAAGTCCACTAGAATCGTTAGTCGTTCAATACAAATATAAATCAAAAAGCACAAAATAAAAAGAGCTCCCTTCTTTGTTTTTGCCTTTGATTTCTCCTTGCAACGACGAGGTCTACAATGGATTCGATCACAAGCTCCCCTTGTGACGATTTGATTCAAGAACCTCTCGTTCTTGTTTTGATCATACCGTAAGCTCCACTTACGGATTTGGATCAAGGAACTCCCTTCCTTGATGTATGAGCAAGATGACTTCTTCCCCCGAAGAATCAAAGCGCTCTCCAAGCAATTACGATATAGAATTTTTGAAATACAATTCTCACAAATGAGACTCTCACAACAATTATAACATAAGCACAACGGCTGAATTAATAAGGAAATCTGTCAAATTCAAGTCTGCCAGCACCGTTGCAACGGTCATGCCCACGGTTGAAACTTTCCTTATATAAAACTTCAAATCCGAAAATAATTCAAATTGATTTCATTGGCTACTATCAATCAAACAAAATGAGGTTGGAAAAAGCTGTCAAAAAGTCCATTACAAGACCTTCCATGTAAATTGACAAATTTCACAATCAAGATCCACAAATTGCTCAATCTTTCCATATAAACAAAACTTTCATAAAAAACTCAATCAATTAAAAAATAGGTTTTTTTGTCAAATTAAATTGCCAACTATTTATTTAAAAATAAGAACGAAAACATACATTTAAATTTTCCAACATATAGATCTCTGTTTTCTTTTAAATTGAATATCAAATATTAAATGTTTATACTATTAAATTATTTGAAAACCTTGATAAATGTTGAGATATATAATTAAATTTGATTTTACCTATTACTTTAAGTTTTTTAGTCTAGTGGTAATTTAACATATTTAATATGTTGTTAATACAGGAGGTCCTGGGTTCGAAGCCATAAAGGGAGTGAAGATTTTAGATTTAGAGGTGATTTAAGCTATTTAATATTTAATAATAAGAAGAAAAGAGATTTGAGATAAACAATGTTTTACTAGTGGAGTGAAGGAAGGATATAGAATAGAATCATCTCAAATTTATTAGTTGGTAAAGTTTGATTAGTTAGCAATTAAAAATAGATTAGTTCAATTTTTCCCTAAAAAATAGTGTTGAATAGATTAACCTCAAATTTATTAGTTAATAATTAATAAAGTTTCTTAAAATAAAACGACTTATAGACTCAATTTACATTTTTTTAATAAAAAAATTGTGAATCAAACAATCTGAATCAACCTAATGTTTATTATTGTATGGTCCTGTAAAGTAACGAATAAAACCTTGGGATTGATAAAATAAATCAACTTTCAAACCCTCTAAAATAGGAAAATTATGCCTGGTAGCCAATTTTTTAGTTTTGTTTTCACATATGCCACACTTTCATGTTTATATTAGATTTACCCATTTTTGCTCCCACGTCGTGAAACCAACATACTCTAGTGACGTGAAAGATATAATTTAACCTTAAATCTTGCTCTTACAAACATGAAACACCGGAAGGATAATTGAAACAAATATTCCAAATAACTATAAAAATATTTATTTATATTTTTTAAATATTACCTAAAATTTCAATAATGGAAACAAATTAACTATTTAACAAGAATATTAAATGCAAACCCAACCAGTCATTTAAAAACTAAAATTGCGTTTTATATGGAAATAATAAAAACAAATAACGGAAAAGAGAGAGAGATGCATGGAATTGGAAACCAATTAATCAGAGGGATCAATCTCTCCAAATTACAATACCATTTAATAAATGGTCACATATTAATTGCATTCAATTCTCATATACTTGGGAAAAATTCCCAATTGAAGAATATTTAAATGAGCTTTTGAATTGGAAAAGTAAAGAACAAATTTCTCAGATTTTGAAGAGAAAAATGGCCAACCACTCTAACAATCTTTCAGTGTCCTTTCTCCTAGCTTCCCTTTTGCAATTGCTTTTGGTTTTCAATGTCCGCCCTCACATTCATTAGAGATATCACAAAAAGATGTCATAAGCAACATCTGCTCCAAAACTAGAAATCCATCTTTCTGTTTAAGTGTCTTGAAATCCTCAGGCACCACAGACCGAACAAATGCGAGAAAACGCTCGGCCTTGTCCGATCGCTAGCGGCACGAACAAAGAATCCTCAGCTTAAGGAACGTTATTCATCCTACTTGGATAATTATATCATGAGGCAATAGGTGATATTGAGCTAGCTCAAAAGTACTTGGCTACTGCTGACTATAATGGAGTAAATATTGTGACGTCCGGTGTTATGACAAATGTTGATGATTGTCAGGATAACTTCTAGCAGCCATTGATGATCAGCCCGTCTCCTACACTTCTAAAGGATGGAAAGGCTTTAGAAGATATTTGTTGCAAGTCAGTCTTATGAGTTATGACCCATCTAAATGCTCGATTGGTTAAGCATTTTATCCTTTCCTATGAAGTGAAAGTTCGAGTTTTCCCTCTCTCAAATTGCTGTAATATTTGAAAAATTATAACTTAGTTACTTTATAATGTTTCTTTCCAATTTCTTAAATTATAATCTTCTAAAAAGTTTTGTGCACCACTCCCTTCAGATTCATTACAATGTTTTCAAAGTAGTTACTTGAGGACTTAGATAGATGGGCCAGAGGCCCAATCTTTAATGCAACGCATGGACGATGCCCGAGCCCAATTATCAATCATTTGTTTTGAGTTGTGAGTGCGACTTGTGAGTTTCTTTCTAAATGGTACGAAAAAAAATATGATTTTTTTTTAGATTACATCAAAGCGGCAGACGGAATTTGAAGTATACACTAGATTAACGAAGAAAATGAACTAAAATAATTGATTAACGAAGAAAATGAATAAAATAATTGATTGAATTAATTTTATTATAATAAATAGTGTATATTTTCAACTTAAATAAGTAATATTATTTAATGATATGAATTATAATTTGAGGCACCTCTTTAATCATTAAAAGATATTTTAGTACATAGAGAGGCGTGGACATAAAGGTCTTTATGACACAATCAAGCTTAGATACCTGAAAACTGGTTTTCCCTCTCTAGATGACCTGAAGAACCGAAATAGTTGTTAATATAATAAGGGATATGTACAGGTTTAGGTTTATATATTAATTGTTTCTCAAATTTTAGATGAGTGAAAATGAGATGAAAAGAAAATTAGGTTATGAATATAATTAACTTATGTGGTTGTGTAAATTGTACCACTTTTTTAACTCGTGACTCGATTAATTTGATAAGATTAAAATTAATTTGTCAAAGAATTAAAAAATGATTTAAAATAAAAATAAAAATATGTAGTTTTTTTATATTTGCAGGTGGAAAAGCAATAAGAGAGGGCACCCGATAAGCGGTAGCGGCCGGCACCGGCAGTTGCCATATTTGAGATAGTCAAGATTGTTTCCTTAGTCGTGACTCGGTTTGGGGCATAGTCATTAGTCACATAGGTTAACAAAATATGTTTTAAAATCAAACAATTTATTTTTTAAGGCATCTTTTTTTTTTGTCTGTCCAAAGCATATTTTATATCAATTGAATTATGTATTGAATTGACTGTCCATTATTGAATAAAGTTTATGGTCTTTAATCTCAACTCAAATTATATTGTAATTTAAATGGCCATTTAATGTTCGTCCAAAAAACTTGATTTTATGTCCAAAATACTTCGACCAAATCTTAAAAAAACAAAAACAAAAAAACAAATTTATTAAACCGATATAGTTTAATTTTGAGAATTTTATTTCATAATAATTTGGAGAAAGTTGATTCATTTCAATTTCAACGATCAAATTCCCAGGAAAAAATTAATTGATCTAGTCTAGATGCCATATTGATATAGCAAAAGATGATGAGTGACGTAAAGCAAATGTCAACCATAAGGTGTTGCATTGTAAATATGTCAATGACTCTCTTAATTGGATTTTTCACTGTCGATACACTATAATATAGGCTTTGCAAAAGATGCATTACAAAATAAATTATAAGAACAAATTTATTTTAACATTATATGTTCGAGACGACAATTGTGATCATTTTTATTTATATATATTATATATTAAATTAAGGGAGGGAAGAAAATTGTGATGAATTTATATGTGTTTTTTTTAATAATGAATTTATATGATTTAATGTTAATAAATATCCCAAAATTATAGTTGAGACAACCCGACCCCTCAACAAACAGCTTCAAGTAATTGATTGCATTTTTTTGACATTTTCCTTTGCCTTCGATTCAATGACCTTACCTTATGACCTCGTTTCCAAAATAGAACCAAAAATAACATTAATTGCAAACTGGATTTGTTTTTGTTTTGTTGCCCGTCGTTTCTTGTTTTGAATACTACTTTTATAAATAAATTAAAATTATATATATATATATATATATATATATATATATATCCTTTTGTCAATATTTAGAGTCATTTTAAATTTTATGAATTCAAAATGACCATTTATTTTACTGTAATAAAATTATAGAGGAATGTATAAAAAAATCCCGATTATCTTAAATTTTATGTGATTAAAGAATACGTGGTATCTCATGGCCATTTCAATACTTTTTTTTGTTACACTTAATTCGAGAGAATTAAATTTCATGAAATTAAGTTAAAACACTTAATACTAATTATCTTTCTTCTTTTTTTCTTTAATGGGTTGTCATTATGTATTTTATCATAAGGATTTATAAAAATAATAATTAATAATTTTATTTAAATTCATTCATATCAAATAAATATATAAATTTAAATGTTAATTTATATCTAGACAAGATTCAAACGTGTAGAATATTAATTAATGAGAGAAAATGTCATTACAAGGGTTCGAACTTTGGACTGTCTATTATGATAACATAATAAATATGTTAAATCACTATAAGATCTAAAAGCTTAAGTTGATAGGTAAAAACACATTTAATCATATATCTCGACATAAATAAATTAATTTATCGGGGAGGAACTTAAAACATTGATCGCTAACTATAGGAAAATTAGTTGATGGATCGATGTACAATTTAATGTCTTGATCGACTCATTATGAAAATTTATAAAGTCAAAAAACTGTCAACATGAGCATATCTCAACTGGTTAGACACCTACTATTTTCTATCATGTCTCCTCTCCCCTTTGTAATTTAATGTAATATGGGATGATGTAGGTTAGTTTTTCATATTTAAAGATAATTGAGTGGGAAGGAATTCAAATCAACACTTTTTTTACTTTATATTATTTGTAATTTTTCTTCTTTTATTTTTCTTTTAAATTATAAAAACTAGGGTTGGGCTCGATTATATATGAGCCGAAACCGAAAACCGAACTGAGGTCCTCAGTTTTGCTACGAGTGGAATCGATCGATTTGGTTTTCCTCAATTTTTGGTTTTTTCGGTTCTATTTTTCGGTTTGGGCCTTGAAAAGTTTTTCTAAAAAAACTGCTAATTTGGGTTCATATCCATAATTAGTATAAAAAAAAGTTTGGAAATCATTTTATATGAGATTTTAAGCCAATAATTCAATTAGATTCATTGAATTATTCACAAAATCACGCCTAATAAATCAAATTTGAATGACCAATCTAACATAAAATATTAAAAAACTAAGAACTAAGATAAGAAGTTGGAATTGCCCAGAGATTTTTACCAAAAAAAAAAATGGAGAATTGATTAAGAGAATAAACCACTAAACCGAATAAAAACTATGAACTGGTTAGGTAACTCTGACTCATTTATAAAATCCAGTTTCACCAAAAAGGGAAAAGGAGCAATCCAATCCCACAATGAGATTCTGCACGATTATCATACCTCACTTTTTTAAATACTCAATTTTCATCATATCTATTTATATAAATTGAGTGAAAAAAAAAAGTTTAAAAAACAGAAGTACTTCTTCAGAAAAATTATTATTGATAATTTGACCCAAGAAATAAAGAGTAATTTATGAATTAATTTTTTTTATACTATATCAAAGGAGAAGATTAATTTAATATACCTTACTTCTAACCAAAACGTATCAATATATGATTTGTTAATTGGCCACACATCACTCTGATTGTCATCTTTGATCGAATTTTAGTGATAAAAATAATATAAAAAATATGAATCGCCTATCTTTTTTCGCTCGTGATACACGTGATTTCAGTTTTGGCCACACAAATGAAGCATGAGAATCACGTGCAACTGTAATGATAATGATCACGTTATATTAATACAATAGTTTCAGCTTTAGGAATTAATTGTTTATTTGAGGATAAAAAATACAAAGCTTACTAAAAATAAAATAAAATAAACAAACAAGTAGTAAAATAATACGCTCCATTCTGGTCCATGTTTTTCCACACATCTATCAAATTGTGACATCACACAATTTATTGAGTGTTGATAATCAAACATCCTCTATTTTTATGTGTATGTTGATAATTAACATGCAATTCAGTCCTTTGAGATTATGGTTTATTAGGATATTCTTATTTTCAAATTAATTTGTGAATTTGTTGGCATGTGATTATACCATTCCCAGATAAAATATGCTATGTTTAACTTAAAAAAAAAGCTTCATCATTATTTTTAATTTCATTCAAGACAGAGACGTGTAATCTAAAATGATTTTTTTTTGGAGTGATAATCTAAAATGATTTAAAGCATAAATTGGTGAAGTTGATGAATTAATTATTTTAATTTAGTTGATTGATAATTCTCATAAATTGATTCTACATAATGTTTTTTTCTTCTTCTACGGATATTATATTACATTAAATTGGGAGGGGAGACTTGGATATTCACCTTCAAAAAAAAAGCACAAGTGTGTTATTTGCGCTTTATTTTAATCTAAAATGATTTAAAGCATTGGTTGTTAAGAGATAGTTAATTATACATAATATTGGATGGTCACTCATGGTTTAAAAAACAATACCACTCATTAATTGTAATAGTACTAACATTTTTTTTCCGGCTTTACTATTTGTCATAAATCATAATAAAACATATATTTAAATCGACAATTATTGTAGTTCTATTGTCATTTTGCCATTGTTATAGAACTGAATTTTACTAAGTATATATACATTTTTTAACACGACAGCAACTTACAAGGAAATTAAGTTTAGATTAAGAAAGTCTAGAGAGATTAAATAAAGAATTTAAATTAATTATAAATTTTAATATGTGCAAGAGCAAAGACAACATATAAGAATTTTTTTAAAATTTTTTAATTGATAATGAATTATTTTTAGGATAAAATACAAATAAACCCCGTGGTTTTTGTCAAATGTATGAACACCATCTATGATTTGAAAATAGCAAATCACACTTCAAAATGATTTCAATGACACCCCTCTTCTCTAAAGTCATAAATTTCTTTTAACCATAACTTCTTCGTTTGAACTCCAATTTGGATGATTCAAGATATTTTGTTCGTTTCGAACTTTACGTTATAGTAACTTCAAAATCGTTATAATATATCAACAAAATTCATTATTTCAATTTTTGAAAATTTGTTTTAATAATTAATTAAAAAAAAAGCATTCTTAGATATATCATACTATTTGCTAAAAAAAAAGATATATCATTCCAGTATTTCGATGTTAATGAAAATTAAATTAAAATCATCTACGTAAATTCCTCGATTTTAATTTTATTTTCAATAATGATATGGAAAATAACTTTCACAACTTAATTTAAAATTAAGACTAACAATAATTCAAATAAGGAAGCAAGATTTATTATAAAATTTAAAAAAATAGATAAAAGATTAAAGAAGGAAGATTGCATTAAAAAAAAAACACATATATAATAAGAAGATGTCAATTGCGTGAAATAACAGAAATTGAAGTAATCTTAAATTAAAAGCTAACCATCGGATCTACCCACCAACTTCCAACCAGATCCACCCGTATATTATTTCTCTTTTCCCACACAGAGAAATATTCCACTGCTCCTCACGCACTTCCATTCCCATGGAATTCATTATTTTTTTTTAATAAAATACGTTTCATTCACTCCACTCTCTTCTCTAAATAACAAAACAAACATAATCTCGCTCAACTTTAGTTTCTTTGTTAATGAGCTCTCTCTCTTATTTTTCTATTGAGGTGTATAAGTAGGTCAAAACCAACCTTTTAATTTAATAAAAACTTACATTATTGAAATCAAAATATCACCTTTTTTAAAAAGAAAAAAAAATCCATTCGGGAAAAAATCGATCAAAACCGATATCAAACATCATTTTAAATTTTTGTTAATTCTATTCGACCTAAACTACGCATCCTCAATTCAATTAATCTTATCGATTTTACGGTATACCTCTATTTTATTTTGTTCATATATATATATATATATTAAATAGTAAACAAAATCATCGATTTATTAGATGTTATTTGTTATTTGCTATATCTAATATTTTAAAAATTGTTTTTTTTATCGAATTTATAAAATATTCTATTTTTTAAACTAAATGCATTAAAAAGAAGAAGATGAAAAATAAATGAAAGGAAAAAAAACAAGAAATGATAAGTTATATTTAAAGTCAAGCCAACACGAGCATAGCTCAAGTGGTTAGATATCTGCTCCCTTATTATGAGATCGAATGTTCGAATCTCCCTTTTCAAATTTAATGTAAAATCTTAAAAAAAAAAATTATTATCCCACAATTAATAATAAAACATTAAAAATGATGGTCCCATCATCCTTGATTCCTTAATATAAAATTGGGTATAATACTGAAAATGAAAACGTATTGAAAAAAAAAAGGGTAAAATGCAAATAATAAGCCTTACATTATTGAAATCAAAATATCACCTTTTTTAAAAAGAAAAAAGTCCATTCGGGGATTTAAATTTTTCAAACGATATCAAACATCATTTTAAAATTTTATTTTAGCTAAACTTCGTTTCAACTCCATATTTGGATCGATTCTAGATGTTTTGGAATCTTCATTTCATATATATATAATCGATACTAAACAAAATTTGAATTATCATCAATAATTTCAAAAGAATTAATGATGTCAATCATAGCTAGTGTTTCGATGTTAATAAAATCTTTTATTTGTTAACTATTTCATTAAAGAAGACATTTATATAAAACCTTAAATGAAAGGATAAAAAAAAAATGAGAAGTTATCATCTAAATCCAGAGTTAACACGAAGGTTATATGCTAAAAAAATTATTGACATTAATTATGGGATCAATTTCAAAATCGAAAAAAATTATTATCCCACAATTAATAATAAAACATTAAAAATGATGGTCCCATCATATAAAATAAAATGGGGTATAGTACTGAAAATGAAAACGTATTGGAAAAAAAAAAGGAGAAAAATAAATAAAAAAAATGGATGAAAAATCATGGGGGTGTGAGCTAACTAACAGGAGGACCACGCTGATTAAAAAAAAAAGAGGATGAGGAGGAGGACCACGTGGCCTGATAATCCATCCTCTTATTTGTTATTGTTATTCCGGTAGCTCTCCTATCATTCCGACTTACTCATTCCTATTTAAACCCAACTCTTCCTTCTCTCTTTCTATTTCTATTTCTTTTTTATTACCCGACCGACCACCGCCAGATCTTCTTCCTCACTCAACTTCCAAATCCTGGTACCTTTTTTTTATTCGCATTTCCCCCCCCTTTATTTTTTCAATTATTGATTTCTTCCCCTCCCCTCCCCTCCCCTGCCGAGGTTTATAGATCTGCCTCTTTCAACGTTTTATTTTTCTCCGTTTTTTAATTACTTTATGCTCTGTTTTTTCCGATCTCATTTAAGTCAATTGAATTCAATCTTCAGTTTATCGTTTAATTTGGTCACATTGTGGAGAATAGATCTCATAGTCCAACATTTATATGATCTATTACATAACCTTTGTTGTCTTGTTACTGAACAATTATATTTATTTCGCCTACAGATTTTGTAATTAGCAAGCTAGATCATGTATATTCTGATTTCTACTTCCCGGAAGTTCGTTAATACTAACATAGATTATGTGTTGTTTATTCTTTTTAACTTTTATAAATTCTATTTTAGTCCATGGGATTTTCAAATGTTTTAAATTTAATAATTGCTCTTGAATTGTTCATTAGCATCTATGTTGATGATTAAGATACAATATTCATGTCGATCGATTATAAAACTATATTTTAACCAATAGCTTGTTTTGCTACTACAGTTTTTGTGGTGATTTCATTTTAGTATGTGTTCTATTGCTTACTTTTTAGTAGTGGAAAGGTATGATGAAATATACTTTCGATTTTGCAGGTCTTCACTATGGCTACCGGCCAGATATTTTCTCGCACAACGCAAGCTCTATTCTACAACTACAAGCAACTTCCCATCCAACGGATGCTCGATTTTGACTTCCTATGTGGTGTGTATTCATTTTTAAAGCTTTTGTCTCTCTCTTAATTTTACTATCTTCTGTAGGAAGCATCAGAACAATACAGACTATGGAGATATAAATTCATTATCTCTGAGTGTTTGGAATAGATCATTGTGGTTAATCTGCATTCTTAGCCGATCTGTTTGACTAATTTTTAGGGAGGGAAACACCATCCGTTGCTGGAATCATCAATCCTGGTTCTGAGGGTTTCCAGAAACTCTTTTTCGGTCAAGAGGAAATTGCCATTCCCGTGCATTCTACGTGCGTAATATTTTTCTCATTCTCTTCAATTTACTTTTCTTTTTTCTCATTCTCTTACAAAATGTTCCCAATTTATTTTTTGTATGTTTTCAGAATTGAAGCAGCTTGTGCAGCACACCCAACTGCTGATGTCTTCATCAACTTTGCATCCTTCAGAAGGTTTTTATATTTGTTGTAATTATATCATGAGCGTACCGGGAGATATCTTGTTTGCATTTTTTAATTATTTCATGCTGCGATACTTGTAGTGCTGCTGCATCATCAATGACGGCTTTGAAACAGCCTACCATCAGAGTTATAGCTATCATAGCTGAAGGTGTTCCAGAGTCAGATGCCAAACAGTTAATTGCATATGCACGGGCAAACAATAAGGTGAGAAATAATTCGATGCTTTCAATAACTTCTAATAATATGCTCACATGCATATATGTTTGAGATCTCATGTGCAATGGGGTGGAAATTGAAAAACAAGAAGATGAATGGAATTAGTGTCAATAAGTCGTGGGTTCTATCATTTAAGTTGAATAATTTCTCTTTGCTTAATTCAAATGCAGGTTGTTATAGGCCCAGCTACTGTTGGTGGCATTCAAGCTGGAGCATTTAAGATCGGTGACACTGCTGGAACAATTGACAATATAATACAATGCAAACTCTACAGGCCTGGATCTGTTGGTTTTGTCTCTAAATCGGTATGTTACTATTAATTAACTCTTTATCTTATCATTTACTTATTTTAACCAAATTATGTTCTTATGCATGGAAAATATTGTTTGTTAGTTATATTTTGCACAAATAATTTGAATTTAGATATTATCTGTGTTTTTGTTCTTTTTTGTGTGTTGTCATTTTCTATCCATTCAAAATGCTCTTTACATTGAATGGATTTCTCAAGATTACACTTACATTTTTGTTTTGTTCATTACTATTATTTAATAATAGTCAAACCTCAATGCTTTATGACATTGCAGGGTGGAATGTCTAATGAGATGTACAATACTATTGCCCGTGTTTCAGATGGAATTTACGAAGGTAATCCTCACCTCATAGCTTTCTAAACTCTTAGTTTAGAATGGTTTTGAATCAGTATCTGACCTTATCCCTAAACTGTGTACAGGTATTGCAATTGGAGGTGATGTGTTTCCGGGTTCTACTCTTTCTGACCATATTTTGCGGTTTAACAACATTCCGCAGGTATTGTGAATCCGTGATTCATCTTTATGAGATGCCTAGGCAACCCCCCACCCCCCAAAAAACGCACACCCACCCACACACGAGGACAATATTGGTAATTTGACTGCAACATAGGTTGTCTTCAGGTTATGGATAGTAGGCACTCACGATAGCTTTTAATTACTCCTGCACTTTGTTTGTCATCATTTTAATATAATTTCTTTTGCTCTTCTTTAGATTAAGATGATGGTTGTACTTGGAGAACTTGGTGGTAGAGATGAATATTCACTAGTTGAGGCCCTGAAACAAGGAAAAGTTACTAAACCAGTGGTTGCCTGGGTTAGCGGTACTTGTGCTACACTGTTTAAATCCGAAGTTCAATTTGGTCATGCTGTAAGTTGACGTTAGACTATCACTGCTTACTGTATTGTTATTGTAAATATGGTATGTTGACTCATTATTATTTGATTCTTGACCTTCACTGATATTAACTACAGGGGGCAAAAAGTGGTGGTGAGTTGGAGTCTGCACAAGCTAAAAATCAGGCTCTTAGAGAAGCTGGAGCCATTGTTCCCACATCATATGAAGCCCTTGAAGCTGCAATTAAGGAAACGTTTGAAAAATTGGTAAATTCATGCATGATATAACCTTCATCATTGATACCAAGCAGCTACATTAGACCATCTGATCTTCCTACACGAAGATATAATTCTAACTCGAAATTTGATGTAACTACCAGATAATTTACTTTCCATCTGATTTTTACTCTTAGGCTGAAGAGGGAAAAATTACTCCAGTGAAGGAAGTGAAGCCTCCACAAATTCCTGAGGATCTTAGTTCAGCAATCAAGAGTGGGAAAGTTCGGGCCCCAACCCACATTATTTCCACCATTTCTGATGACAGAGGTATGTTTTAAATTTAACTTTAGTGACAAGATTTTCTTTTATAGCTTTTTAAGGATTTAAATTTTAATTGCATTTTTGAAAACCGAAAAAATAGGTGAGGAGCCAAGCTATGCTGGAATACCAATGTCTTCCATTGTGGAGCAAGGTTATGGTGTTGGGGATGTTATTTCACTATTATGGTTCAAGCGCAGCCTTCCTCGCTACTGTACACATTTTATTGAGGTAGGTAGCTTGTGATATGGAATTCAGGATCTCTTTTTTCAAGACTGCATTTTTTTTTTAAATATCAATTCCCCCACTCCCACATGAGGGGAAGGGATTAAAAAACAGTAGTGAGGAGAGGATAATTGAAAACTTGGGATTATAAAGTGGACTCCCAAACTTGCATGGCCTGTTTGAATCAGCATTTTTTGTTCTTTTGCTTTTTCACTTACATGAACATTTAGGTATAAGTTTGTATTATAGTCTTGAGTCCAGGTTTGACAAGTTTCATGCCCTTTTCAGATATGTATCATGCTCTGTGCTGACCATGGTCCTTGTGTATCTGGGGCGCACAACACTATAGTAACAGCAAGGGCTGGAAAAGACCTCGTGTCCAGTCTGGTCTCAGGTACATAGTTACTGCTGTTTCCCCCTTCACTGTAGTTCATCTTAATTGATCAAGGATGTCTATATGGTCTAAGTTTGGTGTATGACTTTCTTGATTAGGTTTGCTTACTATTGGCCCTCGATTTGGTGGTGCAATTGACGATGCTGCTCGATATTTTAAGGATGCTTATGATAAAGTGAGGATATTACACTACACTTGATACAAAAACTTTAAATTAACTTGGTGTTTTTCAAGTCTGAGTTCTATATGATTTTATGACGCTTGCTGCTTTTCTGCAGGGCCTGACACCTTATGAGTTCGTTGAAAGCATGAAAAAGAAAGGAATTCGTGTGCCAGGAATTGGTCACAGGTACGCTACACCAATAGTTTTCTGGCTTAAATGTTATGGTTGCAACAACCAATATTATTGAGTCTCTCTATCACATTGTATTTTTATTCCAATGTTTAATATATGGTTTGATTGTTCTGGAAAAGGATCAAGAGAGGTGACAACAGAGATAAGAGAGTGGAGCTACTGCAGCGATTTGCAAGGACACATTTCCCATCTGTGAAGTACATGGAATATGCTGTGCAAGTTGAAACTTACACCCTCTCGAAAGCAAATAACTTGGTTCTCAATGTAGATGGTGCCATTGGGTCCCTATTCTTGGATCTTCTTGCTGGCAGTGGAATGTTCAGCAAACAAGAGATTGATGAGATTGTTGAGATCGGCTACTTGAATGGGTTGTTTGTGCTGGCACGCTCCATTGGTCTGATCGGGTGAGTAGGATTCACCCCAAAAGATTATTATCCAAACCTTTCTGCATATTTTGAATAATTGTTGTTAATGATCTTTATGATTTATCTCAACCTGATTGCTTTTCTTGTTGAAATTCCCAGACATACATTTGATCAGAAGAGATTGAAACAACCACTTTACCGCCATCCATGGGAAGACGTCCTTTACACCAAATGATGAGTTTACAAATGAAGGGAGCCACATCGATAATACTGAGATGCATCTTGCCCTGCAAAGATTGGGGACTGCTATTTGGTGGGATTTTCTTTTCATTTTTTTTTACCTTACTCTTCTTAGATCATCGTTTGTAATGTTTAGTCACTCTTAAGTTTCTTCCAAGTTTGTTTAGTAGTTCATAAAAGGGAGAATTGTAGTTCAGTTTTGAAATAAATTATGTTTGCAAGAGTGCCCATCTGCATTTAACCAGATGTATAATCTCTCTATAAGAAATATTCAAATAGTTGGCATCAAAATGATAATTTTTTTTTATATCAGTAGCTTACGAATCGTCTTCAATTGTTAAGGGATCCAATATTTTAATACTAGTTGGGTTCTTTTTCTAGATTGGTAGGTCACCAATATAGTTAAAATCCCGTGGAAGGCTTCCTTCATCCTTTTGTTTTCTCCTTTCCAATTAGTATTTTTATAACCAATAATACTTTTAAACATTTTTAAAAGCTATCTTAAAAGAGTTCTAAATCCCGAGCGGAGACCATTTCTTCAATATTATGCTGATTCAGAAATTAATAAAACGTGAATGTGAATTGATGGACAATCTCATTACATTTTTTTTTAAACAAAATTGATGCTTAAAAAGTCCCAGCTTTTAATTTGTAATATTTGTATTTGATAATCCCATCCCATCCCATCAGGCGATTGATTCAGATCAAAGCCACTGTCGTATAATTGAACGTTGAAATTAAAAACCATAAAAGATAGATAGAAAGGCATTTGGGGTTGAGTTGCTTTCTTTCTGTCACAAATGAAATGATTTTCATGTTATGAAAGTGGGCAGAGAAATAGAAAACAGAGCAGAGCAGAGCAGAGGAATTGATTCTCAATTTTGTCTGTTTGCATAGCAAGTTGCATAAAATTGGAATGCGGTGCACGCCCTTTGGTCATGCTTTGCACGCAACGGAATCAAAGTTCCAGGACAAAGTCAGGCCTAATTAATAACAAACCAAAATTATGTATTCAAGGATCTATAACAGAAAGATAAAAGACTTTACAATATGATAGGTTATTCCACTTGTTATCAATTAGTTTTTGTCGAAAAATCAAAGAATATTAAAATAGTATCAGAATCTAATAAATTAAAACGAGGATTAGATAAAATAAAAAATATTTGACATAAAGATGGTGAGTAAAAAAGTGTCATCATCTTAAAGGGTATGTTAATGGTTTTATATCGAAAAGATGAAGAAATCTAATAAATTTTATAAGACCATGAATTACTCCTTTTATTATCGATGATTTTGAAATGAAACTAGCATACATTTGAAGACCTACCTAGGGGCGGATCTACCTTTTCCCCCTAAATTTTTTATTTTTTTATTTTTCTAATGTAAAAATGAAAAAATATAAGTAAAAATTTGACTTTTTAATGTATTTTATATATTTTGCCCCTCAAAATTTTAAAAAATATTTTTATATAGTTTTTGCCCCCTTAAAAAAAATTCCTAGATCCGCCCCTGGACCTACCACAAGCATTTTTTTATATAGATCCTCGAACTGCATCCAGATGTAGTAAAAAAAATAAAGAGGTCAAAACCTCGTACGAGACTTCAAATTTGGGTTGTGCTTTTCCACTTTGCCCCCACTAATTTAACCCAAAAAAGCCAAAAACATCAGCGGATAAGCATGCAGTTAATAAGTGGTATCAATGTTTAATTTTATATTTTCTCTATTTTAAGAAAAATCCCGCTTTTAAATTCCTTCCAAAAACCAAAAGAATAAAAAGAAAAGGAAAGTAATACGACTCTTAGACGATTTAAACAGTTCAGATTATCAAGACAAACCATTATTCGGTATGGATTTTGAAATTCAACTAATTAATTAGTATTTTTTTTTCAAAAATCTGAATAGAAAAATGATTCACTTAAAAAAAACTTTCCCTTAAAACCATCTCAAACTCATCCTTAAAAATCATTTTATCAAATTTTATTTTCACAACGTTCTTTTATATGATTATGAAATAGAAAGTAAAACTTACAAAGTTACAACCTATTTAATCACAATCATAAATATATAAAGAAAATAGCAAGGACAAAAAATCTACCAATAAATTAGTCTAACGACAAAATGCTACCAATTAAACCCTTTCTTTTAGGGGCGTTTGTTTCTAATTTTAGGTTTGCCTGGATTGAGATGTATGAGGACGAAATGTTTGGGGACTAGATTACTGTGTTTAGTGATCCTCATCCCCAAACACTACAAACAAACACCCCTCAAATAAGATGAAACACCTATAATCTCAATTTGTCAATACTAAAAAAAAAATCGATATTGTGAAAAAAAAAATCGATTGAAAAAATCTCACATACAGCTTTAATTAAGAAGAAACATGCATTAATTGGTAGCCTAATTTTTTATTGATGAAATTACTGCTAGATCTTTTGTTGGGGGAAATTCAGCAAACTATTCAACATGACTAATTTTAAAAGTATACGTTAATGAACAAATAAATTTCACAATTATATCTATCTTCCATACAGTCCATCGTATTATCTTTATATGCAAATTTAATATTCGTAAATTTATAAAACTTTGAAAATGTAGAATAAGAAAACTCCTCGGAATGCCAACATGAGTATAACTGAACTAGGCATATACTTCCTTCATTTGAGGTTGAAAGTTCGAGTCCCCCTCCCCCGCTTTGATGTTAATCTAAAAAAGAAAAAAAAAAACTCCTAGGAATGATGCTATATTAAATAGTTAATTAATTATTCAAATTAAACGAATTAAAAAAAAACTAAAACTAATTATAAGTCAATACAGTGTATTTGATATAAGATGCAGAATGAATTAAAAGAAATTAAAAAAAAAAAAAAAAAAACTCCAACTGCGTAAAACAAAACATTTTAATTAAGTTATAAAAAAAAAACATTTTAATTAATATAAAAATAGGAAGAAATATGAGAGCCCATAATGCAATTAATAAGAAAAGAAGACAATAGAGAGAAAAGTCGGCCGCCCCCGAATGAAGGAGCTTTATTCGGTCGTTTTATTAACTAACAAAGAAAATGAAAAATGAGTGCTTTTGCAAAAATAAATTAAAAAAATACCGTCAAGTCAGCTACGACCACAAGTTCACTCGTTGATCCAGCCGTAATAATAAATAAAATAAGAAAGTGAATAGAAGGTGTGTGATTGGCCACGACAGTACAAACTCTTTTGCTGTCGCGTGTGGAAAGAGCATTGGAGACGGTTCGGTCCGGTCCGGTCGAATTCTAAGGTTTGTTTTGATTATTTTTTAAGATTTAAACAAAAACATAACATTGCTTCTGCTCTTTTCTCTTATTAATTAATTAAGACTTACTCTTAATTAGATTTATATGATTAATTATAAAAAAAAAATGATAAGATAGAAAACCAAACCGCCCAAAAATGAACGAATGAGATAGAGAGAGAAAGAGGTAAAAAAGAAAAGAACAGAGCAAGAAAATAAAAAGAAAGAGAAAGAGAAAGAGAAAGAGACTCCTCCATGGAATTGGAGAGGAGATAAGGGAAAAAAAAAGTTGGAGACTTTAGAGACTGAGAGGTTGAAGAAGCTTCTTGACCCATCAACACCAATGGAAAGGAAAGGAAAGCCTTCAGTCTCAAATTCAAAATGGGTAGTTTGTTTTAAATTGATTACATAAATCTATGGTTTATAAGTTCCATTAAAGAGAAGAAGAGAGGTAGATGCTGAAAACGGAAAGAGAAAGAGAGAGATTTCGATTGATCAAATTGTTATTTGTTATTTGTAAATGGGAACCCCACCAGCAGAGGAGCTTCTAAGGAAGATCCAAGAACTGGAAGCGGGTCAAGCTCTTCTCAAGCAAGAAATGTCTAAACTTTTACTATCTGGAAATGGAACTGCAAATTCAAAGTCAGAGCTTCAAAACCATCATCATCATCAGAGGTCTCAATCAATATCACCACAACGATCAAGATTTGCTACAGAAAGGAGAAGAGGAGATGTGTCTTGGAAGAAAGGCTCTGCTTCTTTTAGACATTCTTCCCCTCTTCAGAGAGAGAGTAGAAGTCGAGACCCTTCCCATGGCCATGGCCCTGGCCCTGCTTCTTTTCATTTCACCAATCAGCAGTATCTTAATATTTTGCAGTCAATGGGTCAAGCTGTTCATATTTTTGACCTTAATTGTCGTATCATTTATTGGTAAAGTTTCCTTTTTTTTCTAGTATGGTTTGCTAGTTTGGTTTGGTTTGGGATCCATCCTAGATTGTTACTTGTTTTTGTTGTTTGATTTTCAAATGTTAACGTTGCAGGAATCGATCTGCCGAAAATCTGTATGGGTATTCTGCGGCGGAGGCTCTCGGTGAGGATGGTATTGCTCTTCTAATAGATCCACATGATTATTCCATTGCAAACGATGTAACCCGTCGTGTGATGGTGGGGGAGAATTGGACTGGACATTTCCTAGTTAAGAATAAGCTGGGGCACAAATTTTTGGTTGTTGCAACTAAAACTCCACTCTATGATGATGATAATAAATTACTGGGTATAATCTGTGTATCAAGTGATTCACGTCCATTTCAAGAATTGAAGAATTCCAATTCATTAGCTGGTGTCAAACAGCAGGACTCTGATTCTCGATCAAGAAGTAATGTTACGACTAAACTCGGCATTGACCCTCAGCATCTTCAAGTGGCAATTGCTTCTAAGATATCGAACTTGGTTAGTCTTTTCTTTTTGTTTCATTTCTTTGTGATATATATATATATATATATATATATTCTAGTGTCAGTGTGTGCATATATATCTTCATCATTTCAGGCATCAAAAGTAAGCAACAAAGTCAAGTCCAAAATCCGAACGGGAGAAAATAGCTCAGTTCGCGAAGTTGTAAGTGGAGATAGTTATGGTGGTCCAGACACGGTTTTTTGTGACACTCGGGAGGATGCAAATTCAAGCGGAGCTAGCACGCCTCGAGGAGATATGACCCAATCTGCTATTGGTTCATTTTCCCACATTGAAGAGAAGTCTCCTGGCAAACTTTCCAGGGATTCCGGTGATGATGAGAGTGATGGAAAATCTACCATCCAAAGGATCATATCCTCAAAAGCAGAAGCATGGATTGCCAAGAAAGGCTTATCCTGGCCATGGAAAGGCAGCGAGCACGAAGGAGGATCAGAGACAAGGACTGCCCGTTTTGTTTGGCCTTGGTTACAATATGATCAAGAAACTGAACCAACTAATCCTATGAGTTCCTCTTCAACTGGGAAACCGGAATTGCAGCAAAATGAAAGTTATCGAGCAGTCAATAATGAGGCCTCAGGCTCTTGGTCTTCATTCAATGTTAACAGCACCACCAGCAGTGCCAGCAGCTGTGGAAGTACTAGCAGCAGTGCTGTTAACAAGGTTGAGTCGGAAACAGACTGCTTGGATTATGAAATATTGTGGGAAGACCTTACAATTGGGGAGCAAATAGGGCAAGGTAATGGTTTTATGGCATGAACCGGGTTGTGTATGTATGTCCCTTTTCGACGTTTATTGTCTAATTTTATTTTTTTAAAAATCTATTGTCGATCAGGCGCGCAAAAAATGGCTGGAATGAGTTTTATTTGTATAACACTTGTCTACATTTACCATCACCTATTCTATTTTCATCTGTATAAAGGGACTCAATGCAGGAACTCATGGAGACCTGTTTCTTTTCTTCCCCTCCTAACCTCTGTTTGTGATTATCATTAATTCTGAAATCTCCTCTTCTTTTTGTTTTTGTTCATCAATAATTCCGTCACGCCTTTATATCTACAGGTTCTTGTGGAACTGTCTACCATGCACTGTGGTATGGATCAGTACGTTCTCTTATCCTTTGAATTACTTCAATTATGCTGTTGTGTCAACAGGGAGTCTGAAATTCATTTGTTTTATCACCTTTTTATCACGTAGGAACTTAGGAAATGTTATAATCTTAATGTTTGAATGATGATTTCAATTTCCAACTGTTGTTGCAGGACGTTGCTGTCAAAGTATTTTCCAAGCAGGAATATTCAGATGATGTGATACTTTCCTTCAGACAGGAGGTATGCTTTCTGGTTCTCTCTTTACTCCATAGCCTTGGCATCATTTTCTCGGAGAAACGTAGAAACATGTTCTTTTCTACTAAATATTGTTTCTCTCTGTACAAAATGAGCCTGTACATCCTGTATTCATGTGTTAAGGATTGTATGGTCACTCCTGTGAGCGTACATATTGAGGGAAAAACATGAATAAATGAATTGTTTGTTTTTAAAAAACTCTCTTCAACTTCTATGTTTATGAAGGCATCTCTGATGAAAAGGCTAAGACATCCGTTTAAAACTATCTTCAACTTTTGTGTTTATTAAGGTATCTCTGATGAAAAGGCTAAGACACCCCAATATTCTTCTCTTTATGGGAGTTGTGACTTCACCTCAACGTCTCTGCATTGTCACAGAATTCCTTCCACGGTTTGTTCTCAACTATCATTCTTGGTTTGATAATTTTGATTAAAGTTTCCCAATAACTGCATTCTTCATATGCTGATTAAACTGTCTGTTACTGTGTGAAAATAGTGGAAGTTTATTTCGTTTACTACAGAGGAACTCGTCCAAACTAGATTGGAGACGCCGTGCTCATATGGCTTTGGACGTTGTGAGTATTTCCAAATATTTTGGTATTTATTTTGTTGTAGTGATGATTGTTGGACTGACTTAGTATTAAAGGACAACGGTTCTGCATTTTAATTTTTCTTCTTGCCACACTCTATAAGCATTAATATTTATACTTTTTATAAATCACTATTCTTTCTTGCTATTCATCATTTTTTAATAGGCCCGAGGGATGAACTATCTTCATCATTACAATCCACCTATCATTCACCGAGATTTGAAATCCTCAAATCTTTTGATTGATAAAAACTGGTCAGTGAAGGTATGATGTTTTTTTCCTCGTATTTTTCTCCTTCCCAAAATATAAATTGAAATCTCATGAAATGATTTTCGAATGTTTTATTAGAGTTTTTTCATTTTCTTTTACTCAAGCAGGTTGGTGATTTTGGTCTATCGCGACTCAAGCATGAAACATATCTAACAACTAACACGGGGAAAGGAACGGTACAGCCTGGCATTTATCTTGTTCACTATTTATATTAATCTTCTGATTTTAGAATATCTGTATTGGGCTGCCAAACATATTAAGTTTTTGATTGATCCTAAATCAAATTATTTCCTCTCTGTAGCCTCAATGGATGGCACCTGAAGTTCTTCGAAATGAACCTGCAGATGAGAAGTATGTTCAAGTCTTGAGCTGGGGAAAATGTTTCAAACTTCATTTTAGGGTTTCATTTTAGTGCACCTGATTTTCTTTTATTCTGAATACTGAAAATTACATCATGATGATGATCTAGGTCCGACATATACAGTTTTGGAGTCATATTGTGGGAGCTTGCCACCGAGAAAATCCCTTGGGAAAATCTAAATTCAATGCAGGTACTAGTTTCTTTTCAAGTTTTTGAATACAAAGTAAAGATATGATAAAACGTAAGCAGAGTGTTGTCCATTTTCATGGATGTTATGAGATTGCATTATGTGACAATTTTCAGAATTTATAGGTAATAGGTGCTGTCGGGTTCATGAACCAACGACTTGAAATCCCGAAAGACTTGGATCCACAGTGGGTTTCTATTATCGAAAGCTGCTGGAGCAGGTACTTGAGTTTAATTATTGAAACATGGTTAAGATTTCAGAAACAGATGGTAGGTTCGTCGACAGACAGTTGTTTTTAGATAAAAGTGAAATGGACAATAAATGGGCAAGCAAGGCTGCAATTATTTTATATATCTAATAATACTGTTTTCTCATTATTCTATTATTTCACTAATTATTTGTAAACAACAGTGAACCCGCAGATCGGCCATCATTCCAGGTACTGATAGAAAGGCTTAGAGAGGTACAGAGGAAGTATACATTGCAATTACAAGCAGCTCGTTCAGGTTCAGTTTCGGGTTCAGTTGTAGATAATCTTCCTCATAAGGAAACATAGATCCTAAGATTTTAAGTTTAGTAATATTTTTTCCCATCACACACTTTGCCAACTGAAAGCCCAAGAAGACCAAAACACTTTTTTTTTTTTTTAATACAAAGGCCATTGCATTATTGGAACCACAAACTCGAACTGGCTGACTAGATTTGCCATTTGAAAAAAGCAAAAAAGGAGTATGAGAAGTGGAGGCAGTTTGATTGATAGACAAGAAAAGAGACTTTTGTATCAGTTTTCAGTGGTGCTGTGCTGTTTGATTGGGGCATTGCATTTGCGTTGGTTGAAATTGAAATGTCATCCAACTCAACTTTGCTTCATTTGCTGTATTGTAATTTGTATATGAGTTTCTGTAGGTAGGACCCATTTTGTGTTTTTTAAAGTTGTACAAAGAAAACCAATATCACCATTTTTTATGGGACTTTATTTCTGAAACTATATATATTAAACGCTCCCCCTTTGAGAGGCCCATTTTTTCTTAATAAAGTATAGCTTCTGTATCCTCAATTTTTTCTTTCCCTTTTCATTGTAGGATTGCTCTCTGTATTCTTCTGCATATGACAGCAATTTTATTTGATACATATGACTTCAATTTGAGAATGAAGTCAGATTATTAAAAAATAATGAATTAGATAAAAATTAACCCACTTTAATTCGTCTGCCCGTAATAATGAACTTGTAGAATGAAATCGAGGTTCTTGAACCTGCTCCTCAATTATTATTTGAACAAGAGTTTTGTTACGTTAAATTGAAAAGGAAGAAAAAAACTAAAACTTGATCGATTTTTAATAAAAACAAAAGTCAGTACTTACAAGAATTAGATGGATTGAATCAACTCAAGTATATATTAATTGAAGTGCAAATCAAACAAAACTCGAAATAAATAAGCAATCAAATGTTCTCCAGGGTAAAACTTGATGTTCAGAATCACACTTGTCTCTTAAAATTGCTGCTCAGCATAGTAAATATCGTATAGCAGCAACGGCATCACCTTTGTGCTCCCGCAAGGTTCTCTCAGCTACCTTCTTGTCCAACTAATCATCAAAATAAAAAGATGGGGATGAATTAGAAGCATGTACTGTCATAATAAGGCCTGAACTGAACTATATAATCAATATCGACAATGTGAGTTACAGAAGCACATCTGTCTAACCTCCAATTCATTCGCAATTACGTCAACGTCAGCTGCATTTATCTTAACAGCAGATAGCTCCTTCTCCCTGAAATAATCAAAATATCACATGACTCCTTATCATAGGACTACACATTTAAGTTAACAAGTGTAACGTATGATGTAAAATAATGTTCGAGAAAAAAATATTAAGAAGAAACAAATAATTCAAAGGCCTTTAATCTCAAAACATGAAAATAAGTAGTCACAATGGAAGACATTTGTCATAATGTCAATGTATAACCATGGATTGACATAGTGGTCAAAGGGCTTTCTTAAGTCATGGGTTGATTGAAACCATGTATGGTCACCTATCTAAGATATATATTATCCTACGAGTTTCCCAACAAGGGTCGTGTGGTTGTCTCTGTGTAGAACCGAATTTAAAAGTTTGCTTAGCAATGCAATCACAGTGAAGGATATTGTATAAGCACAGGCATTCATACTGCTACGCTACGAACAAACTAGCACAATATATGCAACAAGTCCTTCACGTATTCAAACTAACTATACATTTGTCATACTAATTTGACAGACCAATATTTATCATTAAATTGAAGGTATCAAGTGAGAGTGAGACTAAAAAGAGATGATCAGGAATAAATACCTACCACAAAATTTTGGATGCAGTTTTTCATGTGTAGTCCCTAAAATTTGTATTAAAAAAACTTGTCTTTTTTAATGTTGTTTTATTCCCCCATAAAACATAAATCTGATAATGCATGCATATGATGATAGAAATCATAATTAGAAACAGTAAATGCAGTATCTTCTCTAGGGTCAATTAAAAAACACATCAGGCACTAAAAGAAATAAGATTGAAATTGAAATCGTTTTTTTTTTTTTTATTTATTTAAAAGATAAGGGCATGAACAGAATCTGGAGAAAATAAGGGAAAATAGAAAGAAAGAAAAAAACCTCATAATCATAGCATTCCTATCAGCTTCGGCGGAAGAAGCAATAGAAGCCATAGCCTCTTGAACTCTAGAGGAATCGAGTTGTCGGTCTTCAACGCGATCAGTGAGTTTGTCGAATGCTTTACTCTGTTGTTGCATATCCTTTGAATCCACAAGCCTATCAACTCCATCGTCTCCTCCTTCCATTCTCTCTCTCTCTCAAATTCTTCGATCCTTTCCTTTCCTTTCCTTTCAATTTTTTTTTTAATTGCAACAAAACCGAACTAGCCAACTTTTGCTAAAATCGAATGAATAAAAAACCCTACGCTGCTTGCAACCCTCTTTCCACACCATTTATAGGGGGGATGACTTCTGTACCGTCGTGACAAAGGCCAAATCCTGTCCGAATAAATTTAGGCCCGTGAACCAGCCCATCACATTATCTTTATCTTTATGGATATCTTTAGGATAATTTTTGAAGGCCTAATTTAAAGTAATAAATCTGTCAAAATTAAAAAATGTAAGTCTAATTTTAATATGTTGTGAATACATACTGATACAGGCAGCCATTAAAGATAAGGGTTATTTATCGACTTGAAATTTTATCATAAATACCCTTTATTTAAGGGTGGTTTTCAAAACTACCCTAATAAAAAAATTAATTTCTTTTTTACCCTTAATTGGTAGTTATTACATAGTTGGTTGTAAGATTTCACCAATAATTTTAGCCAGGGTTTTAGGGTAGTTTTTTTGAAAAGTCTCATGATATTAGGGTATTTTGATAACTTATGGAAGGGGTAGTTGGGAAATAATTGCTTGGAATTTTATTTGGGAAATAATTGCGTGAAGAATGGGCTTAGCGTCCAGTGGGCCGGTGAGTTTAGGCCACATATAAAAAAAAGTTCCTTATGGCCTTGGCGCCGCCAGCGAGCAGTCAACTGTTCTATTCTGTTGCCCCATCGCAATTGCATTGCCGATTCATCAGATAAGACCATTATTTCTACGTTTCCCAATACGATACGCTATGCAATTATCTTCTTCTTCTTCTTCATTTCCCAAATCCAATTTGTCTGTCTGAATAAATTTGTGGGCATTATTTATTTGAACCATTTCTCCTTCTTCTTGCCAATAGGTAATAGATATAATGGATTGGCCTTCTTCAGAAAACCTGATACTGATAAACAGAGAATCAAACGGCGTTGCTTTTGTCACAATCAATCGTCCTAAATCATTGAACTCATTAACAAGAGCTATGATGACAGACCTAGCTCACGCCTTTAGGACCTTAGACCGCGACCACTCCGTACGCGTTATCATTCTATCTGGCTCAGGACGAGCATTCTGTTCCGGTGTTGATCTTACTGCTGCCGAAGACGTTTTCAAAGGAGATGTCAAAGATAAAGAATCCGATCCCGTCGAGCTTATGGAACGCTGCCGGAAACCTATTATTGGAGCCATTTCTGGCTTTGCGATCACTGCTGGATTTGAAATCGCTTTGGCTTGTGACCTTTTGATCGCTACTAAAGGGGCTAAATTTATTGATACCCATGCTAGGTTTTCTTTTTGTCTAACTTTTTCTTAAATTGAAATTTCTTGTGGATTTGTATGAAATTGAAAGAATTTGCAGATTTGGGATATTTCCTTCATGGGGATTATCTCAGAAACTGTCGCGGATTATTGGAGTAAACAAAGCTCGTGAGGTATCCTTGACGGCGATGCCTTTATCAGCAGAGGAAGCAGAGAGGTTGGGTTTGGTGAATCACGTGGTTGAAGAAGGTGATTTGTTGAAGAAAGCTACAGAAATTGCAGAAGCCATTTTGAAGAATAATCAGGATTTGGTATGCAGATACAAATCAGTCATTAACGATGGCCTAAAGCTCGACCTCGGCCATGCTCTTTCCCTCGAAAAGGTAAATTAACTGTAAAACCTATTTCTTGTGTAATTCAATTTTTCTCAATCTAATTTGCATAAAAGACTAATGATCAGATTCAATTAAAAGTTTGTCGAAAGTATGAAAGTTACAACTGTGATCGTGAAGGTTGTAACTTAAGACAGTTTATTGAAAATAACAATTAATAGAGTTCATTAGCACTTTAAGTAATGAGGGAGAAGGAACGACACTCAAGATTGATTTACGTGGGAAATCAAACGAAAAAACCCACGAGGAGAAAAGAATTTAAATAAAAGAGAATTTGAGAGAGGAAGTAATTCTGCTGCAATCCTTGATTTTTGTATTCTATTGATCTGTTTATATACAGTCTTTACAAATAAGGAAATATGAAAATAATATAAAATGAGATATTTGTGCCCAAAAATTATGCACACGTGATTGCCTTCAAATTAGCAAGACAGCTATATGAGTGACAACTCATTTCTAAATGGATGACAGCTCATGCGGTGGATTTGGTTTTGACTGCCCCCCTCAAACAAGTGGGTCTTGAGACTTCAATAATTTCAAAACTGGTTTGCAAGTCGAGATGACACCGAGTTTGTTACGCATTTCCTGAAACTTCCTCTCAGCCAAAGGCTTTGTCAAACAGTCTGCGATTTGCTCATCAGAAGGTACGAATCGAACATCTAGTTGCTTGGAAAGAACTTTATCACGAACAAAGTGAATATCGAGCTCAACGTGTTTGCTTCGCATATGGAACACGGGATTCGCAGCGAGGGATAGGGCACTGATGTTGTCACACCAAATCAGTGGAGTAGTTGGGGTGTTTAGTTTAATTTCGCTCAATAAGGACTGGATCCAGCTGATTTCAGCTGCTGCATGAGCAAAGGACCTGTATTCTGCTTCAGTACTCGATCTTGCAACGACTTGTTGTTTTCGAGACGACCACGACACCAACGTATCTCCAAGGAACACACAATACGCTGCAATGGAACATCTCTGGACTACAAGCCCAATCGGCATCGGAGTAACCTATGACAGGTAATGAGTTTGAAGGTGAAATGCGTAGTCCAAATGTTTTTGTTCCTTGTAAATAGCGCAGTACCCGTTTTGTGGCTTGCCAGTGGGTAGTTGGTGCTTGTAGAAATTGACTCAATCTATTGATAATGAAGGAGATCTCTGGACGTGTATGTGTCAAATATTGCAAAGCCCCAATTACACTTCTATAAAGGGTTGGATTTTCCATTGGTTCACCTTCATGAGCAGAGAGTGTTCGGCTTGTTACAACCGGTGTTGGGGACGATTTGAGGTGAGTCATATCAAGCTTCTTGAGAAGATCTGAAATATATTTAGTCTGAGTTAAAACCATGCCAAATTCATCCCTGGTTACTTCAATTCCCAAGAAATAGCTAAGCTCCCCCATATCTTTGAGAGCAAAACGTCTATTCAATTCTTTGACAAAACGTGCAATCTGTTCTATGTTGTTACCTGTCACTAATATATCATCAACGTATATTAGTATAAAGATAACTGATTTACCATTATTTATAAAGAACAGTGATGAGTCTGCCTTAGAATTTGTGAATCCCCAACTAGTCAGAACAGTTTTGAGTCTTTCATACCAGGCCCTCGGTGCTTGTTTTAACCCGTACAATGCTTTGTTTAACTTGCATACATAGTCAATCTTATTTTTGTCTTCAAAGCCTTCGGGTTGCTTCATATAGACAGTTTCTTCAAGATAGCCATTTAAAAAGGCATTGTTTATATTCAGTTGACGTACTTTCCAGTTCTTGGACGTCGCAATAGTTAAAATAATTCTAATTGTAGAAGATTTTATCACAGGACTGAAAGTTTCAGTGAAATCCAAACCTGGAGTTTGATGAAAACCTTTAGCGACCAATCTTGCCTTGTACCGTTGTACACTCCCATCTAGATTTTGCTTTAGTTTAAAAACCCATTTATTTCCCACGAGGTTGTAGTTGGGAGAGAAAGGAACTAGAGTCCAGGTATTATTCTTGTGAAGGGCTTCCATTTCTTGTTACATGGCTTTTTTCCATTCGTCAATAGAGAGCTTCACTAGTGGACTTGGGTTCATCCAGTGGTCGAATAATTTCTTCTTTGTTTGGGTTAGCAGAAGCAAGATAAGTTCTGATTTTTGGCTTGTGTATCCCACTTTTGGCTCTAGTTTGCATAAGATGAGTAGATTCAGCCGGTCTATCTGATTCAATCTCACATACGGGTTCACCTTCTTCTTCACACCTTGTGTCTGAATTCATGTTGAATGGTACTATCCTTTCTAGAGAACTATTATGTTGATCAGAACTTGGATTAAGGGGTGTTGCTGCTGCATTAGGACCTTGAGTTGGACTGGTGATTCTCTCAGTGGTTTGGGGAGGAGTGTGAGACAAAACATTTGTAAGAGGTTGCAGTGCGGGATTTGGTGGTTGAGGGCATGTGATAATTGTCTCATTGTGAGAAACAGTATTTGAAGGTGTGGTTAAGAAACCTTTGTTGAAAGGAAACTCTTTTTCATTAAAAATTACATCTCTAGATATGTAGACTCTTCCACTTGAGCTTAAACATTTGTAACCTTTGTGGGACTCACTATAGCCTAGGAATACACACTTCGTTGAGTGGAATTCGAATTTGTGATGTTGGTAGGGTCGCAAGCATGGAAAAGGTTATAGTCCGGGACTTTACCATAAGCCTTTTCCCATGGTGAGAGATTGTCTAAAACTGGAGTTGGCAATCTATTTATAATGTAGGTGGCTGAGATGAAAGCTTCCCACCAATACCTTAAGGGCATGGATGCTTGGGCAAGAAGGGTCAATCCCATTTCTACTATGTGTCTATGTTTTCGCTCTACAATTCCATTTTGTTCACTGTGTGTGGGCAGGGGTGTCTAAACTCAATCCCTTTAGTTTTGAGGTAAGGTACAAAAAACCGAAATTCTCCTCCCCAATCCGTTTGAAGAGTCTTAATTTTTCTCTCAAACTTAGTTTTAACAAGAGTTTGGTATTGAATAAAGGCAGTTAAGGCTTCAGATTTGGCTTTAAGCGGATATATGTGAGTGAGTCTTGTGTAATCGTCAACAAAACTTGCATAGTATTTAAAGCCAGAGGGTGAGTTTATTGGTGATGGTCCCCATAGGTCACAATGTATGAGCTCAAGTGGTTTGTTAGTGTGTGAATAAGAGGTTTTAAAGGGTAGAGAGTGAGATTTACCATACTAACAAGCATCACAAAAAAATGATTTATTATTGATGGGATCTTTTAGGTTACAACCTTTGAAGACTTGACTCAAGACTCTACTTGACAGATGACCTAGTCTTTGATGCCAGATCATTTTGTCAATTTTACACCTTTCAATATGAAAAACATCGGAACAGACTTTGACTCGAGAATTAAAGAAAGCAGATAGATTTTTAGAATTGATGATAGCTTCAGGAGCTTTATTTTGATGACTAGGGCTTGACTCACAACCTTTTAGTGACATTTGGTAAAGTCCATCTTTAACAGTCCCTTGCAGCAGCACCTTCCCTGTCACCTTGTCCTTCACAAGACAATAATTAGGGTGAAATTCAACAAAACAATTATTATCTGTAGTTAGTCTTGAAATGCTCATCAGACTTCTTTTAATATTAGGGACATGCAAAATATTCTTCAAGCGAATATGTCGATTACTAGTGTGACGAGTGTAAACAGTGGAGTACCCAATATGATCAACTTTAAGTTTATTCCCATTACCTACTGACACACACGCATTACCTGTGTATTCTGTCCTGTTGTTCAGGTTGGTGATATCAGGAGTGATATGGTTCGTTGCACCACTATCAGTAAGCCAGTTGGGGTCTGTGAGTGTCTCTGGTGTGGCAACAAAAGTTGTTGCCCTATGGTTGTTTTCTTGATTGGTCGGGCCTCCATAGTTTTCATCATATCGATGATAGCAAATATTACCTGTATGGCCAATCTTTCCACACACTTGGCAAGTTGGTTTAGAGTGATTACCTCTATAGTTGTTTCCTCTGCCTCTTCCTCTGCCTCTATTGTTTCCTCGTGAAGCAGGATTAAAATCTCTATTTTGCCCTCTGTTATAGCTATGGCCAGAAAATCTGTTGTTATTGTTTTGGCTTGGGATGGGATTAGGCCTGTTGTATGCTATATTAGCTGTCATATTTGTGACTTCCTGGTTCCCATTGATTTGATTGAGATGAAGCAATGTATTTTCAAAGGTGATAAGAGTCGCATATAGTACTTGCCAAGACACATTTTCTTTGGAGTTGATTTGACAGATTATTGGTAAGTATTCGGCATCTAAGCCTGCTAGCACACTTGAGATAAGGTAATTGTTACCGATTGGTTCTCCAGCTAGTGATAAGTTGTCTAAGAGCTGCTTCATTTGTGCAAGATATTCTGTCATTTTGAGGCCATTTTTCCTTGTCGTTTGCAGGTTGGCTCGGAGTTGATTGATTCTTGCACAATTTGTGGTTCCATACAGTTCTTCCAAGGCTTTCCATACAGCGCTTGATGTTTTGTAACTAATGATCTCACAGGCAATTGGTTCAGTCATAGATCCATATAGCCACCTAAGGAGGGCGTGATCGGCTGCTTCCCATTCTTCATAGGCTGGGTTTGATATTAGATCTGAAGTTCCTGCATTATTTTCAAAAGGTAAAAATTTAGGAGGTTGAGCCTTCGTACCTAGAATGTAGCCTTCAAGTTTTTGTCCTTTCAAAACAGCAAGGGTCATTTGTTTCCACAACATGTAGTTTTTCTCATCTAGCTTGACAGTCAGGTTGGAGTTGAAGGGATTTCCAGTTAAGAGGGTTATCTTTGATGCACTGTGGTTTGATACCACATTTTTTTTTAGTACCATCATTGATGACAGCGGATGCGATAGAGCTTTCAGTAGCCATGGACGGCGTAGGCCAAAGTTGGTAATGAGAGGAGTGGCCCTTAGAGTTTATAAATGTTATGAGTTCCCTACATCTTTCCGATGTGGGATTCTCAACATGCCCCCTCAAGATGGATCCTCTTTTGGGCTCACCATTCTTAGGTCGAATCCCATTTTTGGATCGAATGCCCGTTTAGGCTTGTTGGGCTCTGATACCAAGAAAAGAATTTAAATAAAAGAGAATTTGAGAGAGGAAGTAATTCTGCTGCAATCCTTGATTTTTGTATTCTATTGATCTGTTTATATACAGTCTTTACAAATAAGGAAATATGGAAATAATATAAAATGAGATATTTGTGCCCAAAAATATGCACACGTGATTGCCTTCAAATTAGCAAGACAGCTATATGAGTGACAACTCATTTCTAAATGGATGACAGCTCATGCGGTGGATTTGGTTTTGACTCGAGGCCACGCCTAGAGAAAAAATCCACTAAAAGATTTAGAGTCAATTACACAAACAAGTTTAAACCAAAAACTCAAATACAGAGAAAACTCTCTTTTCTCTTGACTATGTTTTTTGCTCGTTTGTAATCGATGAACTTCGATTTGGAATCTACAAGATCCCTTTGCAGGTTTCTTAACAAGGAACTCCCTTCTTTCAGCTTCGTATCACGAGCTCTTTTTCCCAAAGACTCGACTGATATTCAACCAAGAGATTGTATGTTTTGTAGAATCAGATGGTCTCACATATATCAATCTCTCTTCACCGATTGCCACAGATTAGCAAGAGATCACAAAATATAGAAATACAAAAATATTCCAAATCGGTAAGAGAGACAGCAGCATGCATGAGCTTAAAAAGAGATTCATTTGATCAAGAAATCAACCAGCAAGGTAATTTGACAGGGAGGAAGATTGCTTCAATCTTAGGCTAAAATTTCTCAAGCTTCCTTAACCAGAATAAAATCAAAAGCGTTGTAATAGAGCCGTTTGAGATGAGGGGAAGAATAGATCTGCAAAAACCAAAATCAAGGAAGTGTAAATCTGGACAGAGTAATTAGCAAGACAAGAACCAGAAATTAAGGAGAGAAAAAAAACTTCCCTTTTGAAGACCACGGATGAGCTGAGAAAGAAAATGAAATAAAAGACTTGCCTTTTTCTTTTTACACAAGACAGATGTCATTTGTAGAGCAAAGAGATAAAGAAGATAAAGTCAATAGAAAACAGCTCATATAAGAAAAAGTTGTAATAATAAAGAACTAATATATTAAGAGGATTGTTTAAATCATAAGGCCAAAAAACAATTACAAAAATAAGAGACTTATATTTTTTAACATTAACCATTTTGAAAATTTGTCATTTTTTTAATCCAAATTATGATTAAAAAAAAAAGGCAATTAATTATTGAATGAAACAGGAGAGGGGTCATGAGTATTACAATGGAATGACGAAAGAGCAATTCAAGAAAATGCGGGACTTTATAGCTGCTCGAAGAAGCTCCAACAAACCTTCCAAGTTGTAGTTTCTTCTCTGTTTTGTGGGTTTGGATTAAATCATCATAAGAAATAATTTCGACAAGTTTATCAATTGTTGTTGTATTGTTGAATTTTAGGTGTATCATGTTCTCTAATTCTAGATAAAATGGTTAAATATATTTCATATTATATCATTTTATTCCCCTTTATGTTGGACTTTGTTAACAGCATCTATAAATAATTATTTAGATATATGATTAAATTTATCTTTATTTATTAATTTAAGTTTTTTAGTTTAGTGGTAATTTAATATAGTATCAGACAGCACATGTTGAGTTTGAACGGTAAGATTAACCATCAATATCTTAACATATTTTCCATTTTTTTGGTTGGGTTTTTCTATGTAAAAATCTATCAGTTGACCGTGGTGAAAACGATTGACACGAGATTCCAATCTAATTATATAAATGAGGTTTTGAAGTCAGTTACTTTATGAGGAGCAACTATTCATGATAAATATTATGCAGATTTGAATTGTGTTTGTTTGAACAGTGGACGGACAGATCAGGGCAGGTCCTAGAAAAATAAAGGCCAAATACAAAAAAATAATTTGTGGCCTTATATCATATTATTTTAATATGAACAAAAAATTGACAAAATTACAAAACAAAATATTATAAACTTTTATCAAAGTGCAACAACAATAAAATAATATAATTATAAACATCATTTGAAAAGTGACGCTCTCCTTTAATATTGAATGTAAAATCATCTATTAAACTTTTGACATCAATGTCTTCAAAAGTTTCACTCTCGATTGAGATCAAAATCAATCCATTAAGTCTCTTTGGATACATATTTGATATTTAACATGAATTTATTTTAAAATTATAAACGTTCTAAAAAATCAAATGATAAATAATAAAAATAACAAAAAATTGAGATGAGATTGAGTTATACATACCAAATAATATGAAATTGTAATTTTTCTTTGCCATTTAACCAAAAAAAAAATTATTTTATTTTTCTTCTATCTTTTGATTGTGTTATACATACCAAATAATATGAAATTGTAACTGTTTTTTTGTTTTAAATTAAAAGCCATCCAATTGGTGTAGTATATTTTAGAAAAACTATCACAAATACCCCAAAATCAAATAGGATTTTCAAAACTACCCTAGTTAAAATTTTAGTTTCTTTTTATCCTTATTTGGCAGTTTTCTATTATAGTTACACCAATTAATTAAGAGCCAATAACCAACTAGGGTATTTTTGACATCTTAAATTGTTAGAAGGGTAGTTATGAAAATTACTTCATATTTTATTGACTTAATCCCCAATGGGCTTGGCCCAATACTTCCATTGAATGCAACTAAAGCAGGCGGTAACTTAATTTTTTTTTTTAATTAAAGGTAAAATTCATTCAACAATTCAAAATTGGGCCCCTGATCGCACTGACCGCACAACGTCAAGGCCGGCACTGAGACAGAGCTATTGTTATATATGAAAACTATTTGGTAAATGAGTTTGGAATATTATCAATTATACCCTAAAATTAAATATGATTTTTAAAATTACCCTATTCAAATATTTAGTTTATTTTTTACCCTAAATTGACTGTTTTTATATTATTTGTATAGTATCTCACCAGTTAATAAATGACATTTATTAATTTTATGGTTGTTTTGAAATATTTAATAATGTAGGGGTATTTTGATAATTGACATTATAAAAGGGTAGTTATGAAAGTTCCACCTACGATAAATGAAGAAATATTATAGGAGTTGTTTGAAGAGTGAGAATAGGTTTGTAAAACCATTTTAATATATATCTTTAAACTAAACGTAAATACTATTTACTAGAAAAATCGGAAAAACTAAAAACCGAATTGATAAAAATTAGACCGGTTTCCTATTTCAAACCGAACCGGTTTCACTCCTAATTTTTGTAGTGATGTTTTGAAAGAGTAGACAAGTTTCTTTCATATTTTGAGGAAAGAGATAAAGTTAGTGGGTGCACGCATCAGCCATTTGTGCAATTGAGTTAAAACTAGACAGGCATGGTATCAACCATGATACATGGAAAGAAAAAAAAGAGCATCAAAGAATATTTCATCAAAAAGATTTTGCCAAGCAACAAGACAATGCACTTTATTAGTCTACAAATGGCAGTGGAAATGGTACGGTATCAATTTATGATCACAAAATCATGACATGTCCTACTAGAACTAGGAGATGAAAATTTTTTAAAAAAAAAAAAAAAAAAAAACCTTCCTTGTGGTTAGCTAGATAGATCAGCCATTTTTGCATTTTTTTTCCAACTCTATTCTATTGTCTTCCACATTCACCTAAAAGAAACTGAAATCCTGTCTTGATTGATAATAATTAAAAAAAGAGAATCTTGCTTCATTACGCTACGCTATCAAATTACGATCTTGCTTTTTTATTTTATTTTATTTCCCTCAACAACCTTCATTGTTTCTATACCCAAAAAAAAAAAAAAAACTGAAATAACATATTTTAACACACTAATTATTGAAATGCAACTTTTTAAAAATTGAGTATAATTAAATTTATTGAACTAAAAAATTAAAAAAAAAAACTAATAAATTCATTGAAAACAATAATGAAAAATAATCAAATAGTTCGATAAATTATTAAACTTAAAAAAAAAAGCAAAAACAAACAAATTCATTAAAAACACACATGAAAAATAGTTCAATAAACTTATTGTATTGTAATTATGCTATTTAAATAATTTTAAAAAAATTATGATATTTTAATAAATAATATGCAGGTTTATACTATTTAAGCAAATTCTTAAAAAAATAAGCCATCTCCCCCTAATGAAAACCATCATAATCTTTACACTAATCTTGTACGTTTAAATCCCTTTTATAAGCCGATATAAATATACCTCAAATGCTTGAATATCGGTACTTTATTTTTTAAGATTGAAAGTTTAAATTCCTTATAAAATTAGAGCTTCAAATTCCTTCTTTCACATTTGGTATTAAAAAAATGCATATTATAAATGTCACATGTGTGAATTTTACGTGTGCTTATTTAGTTTAATGGATAAAAAATCATTATGGTCGTTCATTTGTAGGAAATTTAAATACCGACTTCAAATTAATGTGTTTGCTTATGGGATTTGTTTATGAAAATCATTTTCTGGTAATACGGAAAATCCAATACACCGTTCATGAGTTAAAATACTTAATTAATATTAACTCAATTTATGATAAACAGTTGAATATATTGATTTAATAATTATTAAGAAAAATATTTGAAAATTTAGTTATATATATATCATTACGAAGAAGTCAACTTGAATATAACTCAATTATTTAGACACATGTTATTTTTTTATCAGGTCGAAGGTTAAAGTTTCTTCTACTTCCCCAATTTGATATAATATCTCAAAAGAAGAAGAAAAAAAAAATCAAAGATCCTGTTTGACATACCCTTCCCTCGAGGCGTGGTCCCCCCCCCCACTTGATTAATCTCAAAAAAAAAAAAAAAAAAAACTAAATAGAAAATAATATTGCTTAAAAAATAATAAATAAAATAAAAAAGTAACACATTTAATGAATATTATCTTAAATGACATATTTTCAAAATCACTACTTTTAGGTTTTTACTTAAAACAACATACTGTCTATTTTAGACCTAGTATAAATCTGCCTTATATTATCCTTTTATTTTTTTTTTATAGAAAGTTTCATTTTATTTGTGAGCCAATAATAAGTATCCTGATTTCCTCATTTCCAACTCTCAAAAGTTTCTTTTAAGTGCACGAATAGTAACCTGGCCATCGTTTTGTCCATTTTCAGCCCTGTTTTCCCCCCACCTTCCCCTTCTTCAAAGCTAACAAACATCACATGGCCTCAGGTATGTACTGTTTCGGAGAACCAGAGGAGAGCAAAGCCGACGGTACCGACATCGAGATGATGAGATCTCGACCATTCAATTTCAAACGATTCGACATCGTCAGCGACTATTCCGACCATCATTACGCGGACACGAACATATTTGGAAACAACTTTGGATCAGATGTCCTGAAAAGAATCATGCGAGAATGGAAGATTCTTTCAAGGAATCTTCCGGAATCGATATTCGTCCATGGTTACGAAGAAAGAATGGAGCTTTTACGAATCGTGATAATCGGTCCTGGTGGAACTCCATATCACGATGGGCTATTCTTTTTCGACATGGCGTTTACGTCAGATTACCCAAATACCCCTCCAAAGGTATATTACCATTCGTACGGAATGAGACTAAACCCGAATCTGTACGAAGATGGATATGTATGTTTGAGTTTAATAAACACATGGGATGGAAAAGAAGAAGAGAGATGGAATCCGGGAATATCAACAGTGCTTCAGATATTAATATCGATTCAAGGACTTGTTTTAAATGAGAAACCATATTATAATGAGCCAGGTGTAGGAGTAGGAGCAGGAGGAGTGGCGGCGGAGGAGGAGGAGGAGGAGGCCGTGGAAGGTGAGATTTATTCAGATGCTTATAATAAAGAAGCGTATTTGTTTAGTTGTAAAATGATGATGAAATTGATAGAGAAACCATTGAAGAATTTTGAAGGGTTTGTGAGAGATTATTTCAGGGAACGAGGGGAGAGGATATTGATGGCTTGTAAAGCTTATTCGGATGGGAAAGCAAGAGTTGGATGTTTTAATTTTAGAGAAAAGGAATATTATTATAATTCGAGTCCGAGTTCGAATCCTATTCCTAGTGTTTCAGTTTCAGCAGTATTTAAGGAATTAATGGAGAAGATGTTTCGGGATTTGAACGCAGCCTTCTCTCAATCTCAGTCGTATTAGCTAATCCTAAGTCCTAGTAAAGTAACTGTGTGTGTGACCTACCTATTTATGTAATGCTTGCGTTGCTGACGAATACTAAATAAGGCATTTTCTATCAACTACTCTCTCTCCCCCTTATAGATATGTTTAACGTTCATAGATAATCGAGCCACAGAATCAAAAAGAGAGGTCAGTTTTTTTTTAGTAAGTGCTTTCACTTTGAATTTATATGGTTTTGGTTCAACCAATCCAACTTAAAAGGGCTCCGTCACAAAACAATTTTAAAAAAACTATCAAAAAATGCATTTGAGGGTTTTTTTTTTTTAAATATTCTTTTTCTATTTTCAAAGGTTTTTTTTGCTACATATCAAAATAATATTTTTATGATAAAAAAATAATTTTAAAACAAACGTATTAATTAATGATTTCAATATTAAAAGTGAGGGGATTGAATTACTCATATAGAGTGAATACATATCTTTTACCATTTCGTTTTAGTTCAACTATTCTTTCGTATATTTATTTAGGTAAAAATTACTTCATTTAAAATACTCTTCTCTAGGGAAAAAAATCTCAAATATTCTTTTAAGTTTATCTTTATTGATCTACAATTTGGATTAAATTTCATACTAGTACATAATTTAAAATATATTTTAGATTTAAATTTTGAGTTTTAATAAAGTAACTTAGGATGTACCTTTTGAAATAATGTTTTGACATTAAATCGACAATGATTAAATGGAGACAAATTATATGCATAAAGTGATGAAGGTAAAAAGGGTAAGAAAAGGAACTTTAAAATGTATGACATGTGAATTGAAATTCCAAGTGACGACTGTTCAACATTGGTCCATGCCATGGGAAGCTCAATCATCCCACATAGGGAAGGGAACTGTCCAAATCAACCACTTGTTAAATAAAATCAGACTCAATCTTACTATCTTAAAAGTGTGTCTTACTATCTTAAAAGTGTGGATGAGAGGAGAATCTTTCACTTTCACTTTTACCCTCATTTTTAATCACTATACCAATTCTAACCTACCTTTTAATTTCTCTTTGATTCCATAATATTACAATTATATTTTTCCTATTTTCTTCCGGCCGCCTCTTCTTATTCCAAGGGAAATGCTTGGAATGTAATTAAATTATTAAGACAAAAAACTTTGGTTTTCCTTCTTTCCAAGGAGCCATGCTTTTATTACTACATTATATTCATTGGGTTTTAGACTTTCATTTTCCTTCCTTTCTCTTCCCGAGGAGGGGATTCAATTTCATTGAACTTCTAATTTCTTTTTAATGGCTTTTATTTCCAAATAAAAATCATTTTCTATGGCTTGGGCGGCCATGTCTTCAAATAATATAAAAAGCTTTGTTTTTGTACTTTCTTTATGGCCTTCAAGAAACTCAGTTCTCATAAAATCAAAACAGGTAGACTTTTTTCTATTTCTATTTCTACTTATTAATTTGAACGTTTTATATATTTGGTATTAATTTTGTATTTTTTTTATGAGTTTATTACAACCTATACCTATCCATGTTCTACCGAGCTTATGGATTCATTACAGGAGCATATGAATATTCTTACTAATACAAATTGATCTCAGGTGGTTATGATTGTTGGGTTTACTTATCATCCAATTGGAAGGAAATGAACAGTGTTTCAAAAAATGATTGAAAGAGGAAAAGGAGCAATTTCTTTTTTCCAAAGGTTGTTCATCTTCTCTAATGTAAATCTCTAAACTAAATCCCCAACTATTTTATTTTTAATATTGGAAAAGATTATTTGAAATTATGGGATTGTAAATATAATAGGGTGCCAATGTCAATACTTACTTGAGAATGAGATTTTTCTTAATCAGGATTGTGTCACCTACAAAATTTAGTACCACATATGTTTGTGATCTGTTTCCAAAACTATCAAACTTGGGTTGGTTTGTAGTAAATTCAGAGTAAACAAATGATGTTTTCCTCCTTTGATTCCTTGGGAGTGAATATAAACTCAAAATTTATATTTAATGATTGAAGGAGTTCATTTGAAATTGTTTCTTTTAGGAAAGAACATATGTAGAGTAATCAAATTTAACTATTAAAACATTAGTTATTATAATATTTTAGAATAAAATTTATTTAGTATAACTAGACTAGGATATCTTAAAACAAAATATAAGAACTATTTTATTATCTGGGTGAATAATACTTTAGTTTAATCGCTTTATAACTCTAACTAAAAAAAATATACTCTTATATTAATTTAAATAGGAGGCGCTACTTATAAGCTCTTAAACATTCATTTCCTTTTCACAAATTTCATAGAAAAATTAATACCATATTTCAACCACCACCATAAATTGATTAAAAGAAATCAATGCATTTACTATTTTCTTTTCTTTTTTGTTTCCCTCATTAATATTTAACTACTAGAGCATTATAAGGTATTACTATTTTATTAAAATTCCTGCAAATTTGAAAAGAAAATAAATAGTAGTTGCATTGAGAAAATGGAAAAGTTTGACCAAATATTAGTACCTTCTTTAACTATTTTCTCGAGATAAATAAAATAATAATAATAATAATAACTTAAACATGACTCTTTTTCTTCCAAGAATTCTATATATAATTTAACAACCTTAGGAGATAATGGTCAACGACATTTATTGGTGCTTTTCTTTTTCAATTATAATTTATTTTCTAATTTTTTTCCATATTCTATATAGTCTATATAGTCACATAACCAAAAAATAACTAATTATATTTTACTATTCAAACTTTAAAAAAAAAATTAAAACAATACATGATCACGTGCAACGCACGTTATTTCAACTAGTACTTCTAAAAGTGGAGTTAAGGGTGATACTATACGATACATTATCCAACGCGCAAAGAAAAGATATAAATGTGGTGTCGTTTTAGTTAGTTCCAAACCAGAGTTGTGGTTTTGGTTTGTGAGTGAGTGGCAAAGACAGAAGGGGACAGTGAAAGAGAGAGAGAGAGCTTGTTTCCCGCAACATGGCCGGCCAAGGGGAATGGGCCATTTTCATGTCCATTTTAGGTAGCATTTTGTCAATCAAATTCCCATTTCCACCATTTTTTTTTTTGCCAGAAATATAGACCCCCCTCTTCTCTTCTCTTCTCTTATCTACTAGCCTGTCTTACCCTTCTTCTCTTCTAAATTTATTCCCAGTCACATTCGCAATTTTACCCACTTCACCTCTTTATGCTCACCTAATCATCACTTCACTTTCCACTTGCTCTTAACCTCTACCTCTACTTTTTCTTTTTAGTTTGGGAGCTTTTTCCTTTCTAATTTCTAGGTTAAAACTTAGGTTATATTCTCTGACTTTTAGGGAGTAATTAGTTCATAGATAAGGAGTTGGGAGTTACGTTAAAGTTTATGTGGAATTGAGATGCATAGGGATGAGACCATTCTGTTTGATTTTACATGAAAATGAGAATAATAATATTGTATTATAAAATAAATTTTCTCTCTCTCCTCTCTTCACTTCCTTTCTCTCCCATCTATTCCATAAAGTTGATCCAAACCCCATGTGTTCTGAAAGGGTTCTAAACCCCATAGAGGTGTATGAGGTCCTTCCCTATTGACAAAACTAACATGAGGATGAAAATGAAATTACGATGGGGTTTGGATCTCCATCTCCAATCATTAGAAATAAACACCCCCAAATCTAGCAGATCTTTGTTTTTTAGTTCTAAAATTCAAGATAGTGGATTTCTTAACCGATGATCATCTTCAATAAACTCATTATTTTTCATAATTTAAATACATTTTACATAACCAACTTAATAAACTCATTATTTTATATAATCTAAACACAGTTTTAAGAACTCCTGCTTAATAACCCTATCCAAACTAGCGAGTCAAACACTCTTTTAAAATCTATTACTAGAATAATAGATTTTGGACCTAAATTCGCATGAATTTATTTTTATTGTTATTAAAAAAGTCTCCTACAAATAGAGATATCCTTCTTATAAACACATGACCAGTTATAATATAACGATTGTGAGATTTTGTTTGTATGCAATACCTATTTTATCACTAAATTAATTTTATATTTTATTTAGCAACACAAGTGTTGATAAAAAAGTTGGTGTGTATTGTCTTTTTCTTCTGCTGTTTTTCAAATTTCTCCTTGATTCAATATCACTTAAATTGGAGTAATCTACTAAATCATCTCAAATCTTGATGACACAAATTTTGATCGTGACTATGTCTTACAAATAATTGTTTGGGCTAAGATTTATTATTTTTTAGGTTAAATTAACTAATCAGGAAACAAAAATTTATTTACTTTTGACCTCTGAGTGATCTGTTTAATGTCATTAAATCAGGGTAAGAAAACTAATTAAACAAAGATAAGAGTCTAATCGTTGAAATACATGATAACATGGGTAATGAAGAGAAGCAAATCAAGTGACAAATGCATTATTGGGCATTGGTCTCGATGTCTGACTTTTTCATAATCAGGTTTCCGCGTGATGACCTAGGTGGCTGAAATGAAATGTCCAAAACACTGCATGAAGTTTTGTTCCTTTTTTTTTTTTATAATGGAATAAAGTTTGTTTCATTACCAATTAATAATACAAACAAAAAACACATGAAAATTTTTCTTCCATCGTTTTCATAAACAATATTTTAGACTGAGTTTTAAAATTATTTTCTATTGTTATCAAATTCAAAAAGTCGTTTGAAAAAGATAGTTTTACTACCATATTAAGCTAATTATATATCATACTTAAATAAATTTATAAATAGTTAATTAAAATTTGTTTTCATAAATGATTTTATATAACATTGAAAATATTTTTCTTGCAAAGTTAATTTGAACATGCAATATTTATAAAATGTAGGAAAAAGGAATTATACAACATGATAGGTGGAAACTCAAATTAAAATTATACATGGAAAATAATAGTAAAATTCCACGAGTTTGTTGTTGTTTGATAAAATGATTTTGAGAAAACTAAACTAAAAAGAAGAGAAAGACAATCACTAGCTGGCCAAAGAAACATCCACATGCATGCATACGTATGCCTATATGCATTTAATGGTTTGAATTAAATTAAGGATAAAATGCAAATAAGATAATTGTGCTTTCTACGAAATGTGTAACCCCTCATGTGGTTTGAAAATTACAAATCATACATGTAGTTCCAAATTATTTTAATGAGACTCATCTCATTCAACGCTATTAATTTTCTTTTAGCCATAATTTATCCATTTGAATTTCGATTTAGATGATTCAAGATGTTTTGAAAACCTCATTTCGAGTTCTACGTTATGGTCATTCAAAACTTCTAAATCATACATAATATTTTAATGATAATAAACTATTTTATTTATTAATGATTTTGAAGTGACTATAACGTAGAGCTTGAAATGAAGATTCAAAAATATCTTGAATCATCCAAATGATAAATTGAAGTGACCGTGTTTAATATGGCTAAAAGAAAATTTATGACGTTAAAGAGGAGAGGTCTCATTGGAATAATTTTAAACTAGGGGTATGATTTACCATTTTCAAACCATAGGAACCACATGGGTCTTTATTTATTATATTTTACCCTTAAATTAAACATGGTCAGTTTTTCTTCTAATATAGGCTGATTATAAGATATATAACCTCAAATCTTTATAAAATGTAAAATATTGAAATAAAAAATCGGTACGAATTAGTCCTAATTTACTACCTTCCAAGCAATCTACTCCAAATATTTGGACATTTCATATCCCATTCTATCTTGGGATGGTTTTTATTGGACAGGTTTATTCAACAAAATTTAAAACGGTTAGATTAGAGTAGACCTGTTTGTATGATAAAATATTAATATTTGAATTTTAAATTTAATTATACATCGAGTACCTAAAAAATTTGGGCCCGGAAGAATGGGCCAAGCCTGGATAATATGGGCTGAAAGAGAAGAGAGAAAGCCCAGCCCATGAAGAGAATGATATATAACGCCATTTCCTATCATAAAAGCAGCAGCCTACTATCCAGCAGCGATCAGGTAGTGGTATGGTAGGGGAAGAAAAATATAAAACAAGGAAAACGCGGCTTACGACTTCTAGCTCTTTTTTTTTTTTTTTTTTTTTTAATAAATAATGAAAATACGCAAGCGAAAATTAAAAAATAAATTTGATATGATACTGTTTGCGTTGCGGAAGGAAGACAGAGACAGATTTAATAATAATAATAATAATAATAAATTAAAAGAAGAAAAAAAGAAAAAGAAAGAGAAATTGCAGAGAAAGGAAGGAGAAGACATTGACAATAACAGAAGAGAAGGAAAGGGATTCCCATCCCTACATAGACGACATACATACATCATCACATTCACAAACACAATACAAGAGAATGAGGAGAAGACATCGTCTGTTCCTCTTCTACCGAACACAATTCTTAACCTATGTTTCTTATTAATCGTTACAATTTCCCATTCCTATCAATCCTATTCCTAGGGTTCTTCAATTCTCTTTCTCTGTGAAGGTTTTTCTGTAAAGGTATGATTTTTACTTGATTTTTTTAGGGTTAATATTACTGAGAGATGTGGGATGCTCCGGGGATTGATGAATCTGCTCTCTCTTTGCTGGAAGCCATTCGGGCATGCTCATCCTGTTGATAATTTGTCTTCTGTCGGTGTTATTGGTACCAATTGTGGTGCTAAAGACTCTAAAGACAGCTTACTCTGGTTCTATGATTTTGGTAAATATGCTTCTGGTGATTTTTCCATGGCTGTCGTTCAAGCCAATCAGGTCCTTGAAGATCAGAGCCAGATTCAATCTGGTCCTTTTGGAACCTTCCTTGGTGTCTACGATGGTCATGGTGGTCCTGATGCCGCTCGATTTGTTTGCGATAACTTGTTTACCCATTTCCAAGGTTTCTCATTCTCTTTATTTATATTGCTTTCTCTTCTCTTATCCTCTAATTTTAAAGGCTCACGTTTTTTAGTTGAGTTTTATGTTCCCCTTTTCAAGGATTATACCCATTTATTGTCTATTTATTACTTACTATATCTTCTGTTACTGGTAGTTGGGTGGTTCTTACTTTTTTGTAATCTGATTCTTGATTTATCTTTTAAGTTGGAAATTACTTTTGACATTGATTCATATTCTATTCTCCTGTTGGGAGTATATTATAGCTTTTGAAATTCGAAAGGCGGCAGTACTAGTACTTACTATTTAGTAGTATACTATGATGGGTTTCGGTTTAAGGAGTAAGATACCTGTTTCCTTCGATAGCTGCGTAATTTTGTTCGATGTCTCTACAACATATGGCTTGAAAGTTCATGCTTATATTTCCGAGTTGCCCCAACATTTGTGTTCCTTGATTGCATATGACCTTGTCATGTAGGTTGACCCTCTTGAGTCTTTTCTTCATGCAGCAATCTCAGCTCAAGAACATGGAGTTGTGTCTCGTGAAACCATTCTAAATGCTTTTCATCAAACAGAGGAAGGTTTCACAACTGTTGTGTCAGAGTTATGGAGTACTCGGCCTCAGATAGCCACAGTTGGGACATGCTGTCTGGTTGGGGTGATACATGAACAGACGCTCTATGTGGCAAGTCTTGGAGATTCTCGTGCTGTGTTAGGGAAGAAAGTTGGAAACACTGGAGAGATTGCTGCCATTCAGTTATCAACAGAGCATAATGCAAATCTTGAGGATATCAGGCATGAATTAAAAGAAATGCATCCAAACGATCCTCACGTTGTCGTCCAAAAGCATGGAGTTTGGAGAGTTAAAGGCATTATACAGGTAAATTTGATTGAATATTGGTGTTATATAGCCGCGTTTTGTTTCTTCTTGACTTTCTTTTAAATTTCGTTTCACCTAAATTTTCTCCTTTATAAATTATAGTTTATTTATGTTTGTTTGGTTTACATTTACAGAAACTGTCTTCTTGTTGTGCAAAATATTAATATTTGATCAAATGGCACTTATAAAATGATCTGAACTCCACATAGTGTATCATAATGGGGGTGAAGATGCTCAAGAAACACAACAAAAGAATAACATAACTAACTACAACATCTACATTGTGAGGCTACCTAAACACTGTTGTCTGCATACTCTAATTTGTTTATGTAGTAGCCATTTGAGAATTTTGGGTAGTTCGCAAATCTATCTAAGCACTATTTCCTGCATTTTTTTAAAGCATTTTAGTGTTTCTGGAAGGATTGAACAGGATTGGTAAATAGTTAACTTTGATATCAGATGCGGAGAACTGGATCCAATCATATTAAAAATTGGAAACACCATATCCTTGAAGGCATCTAGACAAGGTTTTTGTTTTGATTGTTTCAAGTTTCAAACTGATATCCAGTGTGTTTTGTCATTATTATGCACTTTATGGCACTAGTCTACTATTAGTTATTTCATTGTTGTAATTCTTCTTGCAGCTACCTTTTGGACAAAGGTAGGATGTGTTATCTTTCCAATAATTTATTGCTTATTATACTAAACTGGAAGGTTTGTGATGCATGTTTATCCATTAATTGTTGATTGGTGGAGTGGAGAGATTTTAAAATGAGATCCTTTGGTTTTTCAGAACTAAAGAGTTGCTGCCTACCTTATCAGAATACTCAATACCCTTGCATGATTTAGATTATGAGAACGCCTTTTTGAAGTCCTTTGCCATCCGTGTTTCTATCTTTTAGAGTGCAATAGTTTAACTGTTTTTTTTCTTGAAAATGTTTATCATATCCACCGAAATTTCTTATTTTTCATATTTTTGTAATTCATTCTTATGTTTGTTGTTATTCATGTAGATTTCTAGATCCATTGGGGATGTCTATTTGAAACATGCTCGGTATAATACAGATCGAATCAATGCAAAATTCAGACTTCCTGAACCAATGGATATGCCTATATTGAGTGCCGTTCCTACTATTATTGCTCATCCTCTTCATCCAAATGACTCTTTTCTCATATTTGCCTCTGATGGACTTTGGGAACACCTTAGTAATGAGAAAGCAGTGGATATTGTCCACAATCATCCCCGTGCAGTAAGTGTTTTTCCTCCACATTCTTAGATTTTAATTTTTAATTTTAATTTTTTTTTTCATCTTTGTATGTCCTTGAGATTGGAAAAAATTGTAGGACAGAGCATTTTGTGAGACATTGATTTATTGACCAAATCCTGGGGATTTGAGATTTCAAAACTCTTTGCTTTGGAGAATAAATAAATTCTTTTCCATTTTTAAGTAGTTACCTATCACTTTGACAACATTCCTGGAAATTATGAGCAATCTTGGTACAGTCAGCTGGGTGTTAGGTCGGCCTATCTGTTTGCATGTTGATTGTTTGTATAGCATCTGATGCATTATAAAGAAGCGTTATAAAGAAGCGTGGTAATACTCGATGCAGGGAAGTGCAAAAAGACTTGTCAAGGCAGCACTACAAGAAGCAGCAAGGAAACGAGAGATGAGGTATTCCGATCTCAGAAAAATTGACAAGAAGGTTCGGCGTCATTTTCATGATGACATTAGTGTTATTGTTTTATTTTTCAACCATGACCTTATATCCAGAAACAATATCCTAGATCAGCCACTATCAGTTCGCAGTGCTCTTGATCATTGATAAATTTTTTTGTTGATGAATACCATAAAAAGAAATCTGTAATTTGATTATTAGATACATCACGATCATTGCTAGAGATTCACTGATACCCTGAAACATATTGAAGACTCTTCAAATGTGTTTTGCATTTGTATAACTTGCTCCCAGATAGAACAATGCACAGACTCGTGTATAACCCGGATTAGATGTTAAAGCTAATCTGGGTAGTTCTTTGCATTGAAGTAAAAAATTTGAGTAACCCAATTTTTCCAAGTAGTTTCTTGTGTTGTGTATCTTTTCCTGTACAAGCTCATTTGTTATTTTATTTTTTAAAGATGACACTTTTTTTTTGAATTCTTGGTTCGATACATTGTTATATAGTACCAGGTTCTTAAATGTTTTTAGGCTAAATTCTACAATAATAGAGGTGCTGCTTATGTGTATTGGTTTGTGTGTGTTACGTCACTGTATGACGTATTGTATAAACTAATTTTGAACCATTGTATTTATAACTTCAATTGATCTGGTGAAATTTGATAAAAAAAAATAAAAATAAAAATGGAGTCAGACCAAAGTTTGTAGGAAATTTGGGTAAATTTACCTCTAAAATTTATAACTAATGGTTTAAGACCGCCATTTTCATATTAACTTTTTTTGACCCTTTGATGATGTCACTTTGGGGTGAAATATCAAAAATACCCCGTCTTCTCCAAATCTCCAACTCTCCACCCAATTTCTCTCTTCTCCATTGAAACTAACTAAATCCTCTCATCTCACCTCTCTTCCTTTAATCTCTAACGGCGGCATTAACGATGGAATACGGTGAAGACTACACGACGACCTTAAACATATATATCTAAAATTTTATTTTCTCACTCTAAAATTTCTCTCTCTAAAACTCTCAACTCTCTCAATCATTCTTCTTCTCAATCTCTCCATTAAGCATTTGATAAGTGTTCAACCATTAACTCTCTTTTAAATCTCTCCATCATTCAAGTTTTTGATCATTACTTTCAAACAATTTTTTTGAAAAAAAAAAATTCCGGTTGCTCCAGAATTTGACAATTTCCTCCAGAATCTGGAGATCCCTCACAATTTTAATTTTTTAATTTTTTTTAATTTAATTGAAATCTTGGAAAAAAATTTTTAAAAAAAATGTGGGGATCTCCGGAATCCGGAAAAATAATAATAATAATTTGGGGGGCCAGCCCCCCTCCTGGTGTCCTCTGGATTCCGGTGATTTTTTTTTATTATAAATTTTTATAATAATTAAACATATCTATCATTGTTTATAATAATTTTTTTTTTCCGAATTCCGGTGAAAATTGTCAAATTCCGGAGCAACCCGAAATTTTTTTTTTTTCAAAAAAATTGTTTGAAAGTAATGATCAAAGACTTGAATGATGGAGAAATTAAAAAGAGAGTTGATGGTTGAACACTTATCAAATGTTTAATGGAGGGATTGAGAGAGTTGAGAATTTTAGAGAGGGAAATTTTAGAGTGAGAAAATAAAATTCTAAGTTGTTGTATCTTTTCTTTCACCGTGTAGTCTTCTTTCCGTTGTTAGAGATTGAAAGATGAGAAGTGAAATGAAGGATCAATGGAAATTAAAGATCAATGGAGATGAAGATCAATGGAAGTTGGAAAAGTTGAGTGGAGAGTTGGAGAAGAGAGAAGTGGAATGGAAATTTGGAGAAAATAAGTGAAGGGTAATTTTTATATTTCATATCAAAGTGACATCATCAAAAAAGGTTAATTTGATATTAGAGGTCAATAAACATTTATTGTGGATTTTGGAGGTCAGTTTACCCAAATTTCCAAGTTTGTATGCAAAGACAATATTAATCTCAAGGAGAGGCGACTAAAGATTTTTATTTTTAGGGATGAAAAAATGCATTTTGAATCAGTTTTGTTTAAAACAGCAAGAGTTCTGATTTGATTTTTCATATTTTGTATTGTACATTTTTTCATATTTTCTTTAGTTTCCTGTTGGTTAGTACACCAGAAGTTGTGTTTTTTTTCTTCCTATTTCTAGAAGATAATTTTCATTTTTTTTTCTGGATTTACAAACCCAAAAACAAATTGTATTTTAAATCTATTTCTATGAATATTTTTCACGTTTCTTTTGTTTGTATAATAAATTCTTGTTTGACTCATTCTAATTTATTTATTCGAATCAAACGTCCAAACTTGTTCCCGAATAAAAGTTTCCTTGTAACAAAAATGTGTTCTTATTTCATGGGCATAATAGTATAAATACAAGGGTAAAATGTAAATGAGACCCCTGTGGTTTTTTCCAAATGCATGAATACCCCCTGTGGTTTGAAAATGGCAAATCACACCCCTGTGGTTCTAATTTTTTTCAATCAGACCCCTCCCTTCAATGTCAATAATTTTCTTTTAGCCATAACTTCTTCGTTTGAACTCCGATTTAGATGATTCAAGATGTTTTGGAATCTTCATTTCGAGCTCTACACTATAGCCACTTCGAAACTTTTAAATTATAAATAAATAAAAGATTTTATTCATATAAAAATACTTGGTATGATTGACACTGTTAACTCTTTTGGTTATTGATGATTTATTAGTTTTGAAGTGACCATAACATAGAGAGCGAAATGAGGATTCTAAAACATCTTGAATCATCCAAATTAGAGCTCAAACGAAGAAGTTATGGAGAAAAGAAAACTATTGACATTGAAGGAGAGGGGTCTAATTGAAAAAAATTGGAATCACAGGGGGTGTGATTTGTTATTTTCAAACCATAGTGAGTGTTCATGCATTTAAAAAAAACACAGGGCTCTTTTACCCTAAATACAATTATCATCATTTATTTAATTATATCTCAACTAGTTACACATTAGTGTTTCATTTTATGTAGTTGTAGCTTTCGAGCTTCCTCATCTTTTATTTAAGGTCTGTATAGAATAACTTTTAAAAATGTATATTTTAGTGGTTATCAAAAATATTTTATTTATTTAAAAACACTTTTAAATATTTTTTAAAGTTATCTGAAACAGAAAGCTCTAATATTTTTAAAAACAACTATAAATTGTTTCTACTCATGAATTAATATCTATGAATCTTAATTTAGCTTATAAACCAAAGAGCTCCCAATAAGAAGGCTCGCTTTTGAGTACCGAAATTTTTCATATTGCTCATATGACATTAAATTAAAAATATAAAGTATAAATAACAATAATTCACAAAAAAAAACAATAATTCACCTGACATCAAATTAAAAGTTGCAGGGTTTTTTTATTATTATTTTAATACTCTAAATGTACAAATAACTAAATAAAAATATTTTCATTTTTCTTATATTATTTAGTGTTCGTTTGAGATAACTTTTAAAAGTGTTTTTGAATAAACAAATGTTTTTTTATAACTATAAAAAAACACTTTTGAAAAACTATCTCAAACGGACTCTTAGTTACATATGGAAAACCTTGAACCCAATCATAAGAAAAAGGCAAATATTAGAGATGGTACTAGTGATAAAATTAAGAGGTAATGATTTTGTTTGCCATCTTTTGAGAGAATATCAAAATATGAAGATATTTGCTGAATCATAAAGATTCTCCCTCAGGTGATGTTTGGTAGGACTTAGTGACTGTTTGAGATAATTTTTAAAGTGTTTAAAAATGTTTTTGATAACTATTAAAAAACATTTTTAAACACTTTAAAAAACTATCCCAAACAGACCTATCGAAGAAGTAATTTGGTAAGGATAAGTCAACTATATTTGATTGAAAGATTTTAAAAAGCCATGTAATTTCGGTTAAGTAAACCTAATTCTACTTTACCTAATTTCGGTCAAGTAAACCATGTATTCTAGTAGAGCTAAAGCTAGCTAGTGCCGCAGACTTTATTACATACTCATCCATTACTGATTATTAGTAAAAAGGGTATAATCATCTTTTCCATGTGATCAGCTCTTCCTTATATTTAATATGAAATATAATATAATATATTTGTGCAGTTATTTTAATAATTTTAATTCCTCAAGATGGCTATACTGTTGATTTCATTTTAATGCTTAAGTGGTAGGAAGATTTAGATTTCTCAATATTCCATTTCATAAAATTCAAATTATAGATGATTTCGTCCTCTTTTCCCATTAATAATTTTTTTTTCTAAGTGCGATTATTCAATATATTTTTATAGCGTATTTGGAAATTTTGTTCTTCAACATTAGAAAACTACCTTTAACCCGTTAAAATGCATTGCCATTTGTCAAAACATTATATAAATTCACAAGGTGGCAGCCTTGTATGTAGTGTATGAAACCCTAAACCGAGATAAAAAAAACAATTACAACTAAACTGTTATAAAAATACAAAAAAATATTTGAAACTTACTAAAAATTACACATGTAGAAAATCTATGGGTTGAATTTTAATGGCTTGTGAAATGGTAAAAGAGATCATTTAAACAAAATTAACTCCGTTTAAACATCATTATATTATTTGGTCTTTGTTTATACGATTTCAACTATCAAGTCAATCGATTGATAGTTAAAAAGAGGTAAATAATAGTCTCAATTAATTGTATATAAGTATGTATACCTCAAATAATTCGTTATATATAATAAGAAGCTTAATTTGAACGTATATTATAATTGAGTTAGGAGTTATGGGCATATTTTCTATGTGAAATCGTGAAGTGTGAATTGATGTATAATTCCTTGTAAACATAGAGTAGGACTCAAAACTATGGCCATTTTGTTGAAATCTCCTATAATTTGAGCCAAATCTTTGGTCATGCAAATAGTCATTGATAATTTAGTGTTTGAGGAACGAGGGCGAATGTGGGGCATAATTATGAGAAAAAATAGTTTATTTTAATTGTTAATTAGGTCTCATAGTTTATTTATCATTTCTATTTTCTTTTAAAGTGAATTAATTTTTTTTTAAAAATCCCTTCCCATTTTATTATTAATCAATTAATGTATGATTTTGATCGCATAGTAAACATAACCGCATACTAAAGTATGGTGGGAAAGTTTGAAAGCATGAGAAAGAGGAGAGGCGTTGAAAAAACTAAAGAGCAAAATTCCAATCCAATGGAAGTTCTAGAGTTAATTTAAAATGTTTGTTTGAGATAATTTTGGAAATGTTAAAAAGTGTATTTGATAACCAATAAAAAAATAGTTTTAAAAGAAAAAACTTTAAAAATGATCCCAAACAAATTCTAATTAAGAAATCTCAAAAGCTGAAATGATGTAATTGACCAAATTATATTCATATATGTAGTTCATAAACAATACACATTAGATTCTTTCTATATATGCTTAAAATTACAAACACACACTATGCTGCATGATACACATATAGATATGATAAAACCGGACATTAAAAACCTTAAAGACATATAAAATCCATATATATATATATATATAACATTGGGAATTAAACGCCAAACATTATAGGTACATGATCCGAGCCTTACGTGTCTTGTTGATAGTTAGCTTTAAGGTCTGAATGGCTTGTCGTTTGGGAAGTAACGATGAGTTTCAGTGTCGGATCCCTTTCCATAATTTTTATAGCTCAGGTTTTCGTCATCATCATCGTCATCGACATCACTGCTTTCAGCCTCATTTGCATGGATTCCTGTTTTGGGTTTATTTTCCATGTTATCATTATCAAGATTTGTATCATCGCTAGCGCTTTCGGTGAAGCCCTTCTTCTTCATTTCTGCTTCTGCCATTTTCAGAGTTACAAACATCACAAACAACAAGGCAATAAAGAGTAGAATCACCTTTTTCTTCATTATCATCCTCCTCTCAAAATCTGCTTGCTATATATAAAGAAGAATTATGGAGCTTGAGCACACATTTATATATATATATATGGCAAAATTTGGGCACTGTTGTGTCGGATACTGAAATGGAAATGGAAATGAGTGTGTGTAAATTATAATGATATTATATTTTAATTAAAAAGAAATCGCCTGATCATGATTAATAGTGAAGGGAATAGAAGTGCGCAATGACTGAGTGGAGAGCTAATTATTGTTAAGCGTGATAATAATTCATGCAATTTCAAATCTCTATTATTATAATTTTAAACCTCCTTCCGTTTCTTCACTATTCTGTTTCTTTATAAACCAATTATTATTATTATTATTAAAAGCTAGGGAAACTGAATTATGAACTAAATCTGTAATTTCTTTTCTTTTTTTCAACATATTATATGTAAACATTATCTTGAAAAGCACCAACAATTGCTGATAATTATTTAATGTGATTATCGGGTTTATTCACTTTTGACTATTAGTGAATAGTTCAACTGGTCATGCACATGCTTCCTTTTTATGAGTTCAAAGGTTCGAGTCTACTCTCCTCCAATTTATTGTAATATCTAAAAAAAAAAACATTGATGAATGGTTATAATAATAACGTATTTTACTTAGAGTAATTAGTTCCTTATTTTATTACAAACATGATCATTTCATCTAAAATTACATTGAATTATTATGTACATAACCACCTGTTTTGACTATGGTAGTTACATTTAGATAGTGTTACACTCGTAAATTCCTCATAATAATAATAATAATAATAGAGGAATTCTTGGTTCGATACATTGTTATATGGTACTAGGTTCTTAAATGTTTTTAGGCTAAATTCTACAATAATAGAGGTGCTGCTTATGTGTATTGGTTTGTGTTACGTCACTGTATGACGTATTGTATAAACAAATTTTGAACCATTGTATTTATAAGTTCAATTGATCTGGTGAAATTTGATAAAAATAAAAATAAAAATGGAGTCGACCAAAGTTTGTATGCAAACACAATATTAATCTCATGGAGAGGCGACTAAAGATTTTTATTTTTAGGATGATGAAAAAATGCATTTTGAATCAGTTTTGTTTAAAACAGCAAGAGTTCTGATTTGATTTTTCATATTTTCTATAGTCAATTTCTCAAAGTTCTGCAAGCAAAAAAATAAATTGTATTTTAAATCTATTTCTATGAATATTTTTCATGTTTCTTTTGTTTGTATAATAAATTCTTATTTGACTCATTCTAATCTATTTATTCAAATTTATTAATAATGTGGGCATCCATCTCAAAACCAATTGGTAATGAGAGGAGTGACCCTTAGAGTTTATAAATGTTATGAGTTCCCCACATTTTTTCGATGTGAGATTCTCAACATGCCCCCTCAAGATGGTGCCTCTTTTGGGCTCACCATTCTTGGGTCGAATCCCATTTTTTGGATCAAATGCCCGTTTGGGCTTGTTGGACTCTGATACCATATTGAATATATTAAATCACCAATTGAACCAAAAGCTTGAGCCAATGGTTCAAGGTAAATTTAATCATATATCTCAACACTCCCCCTCACATGTGGGCTTGGATATTTACACAAGACCCAAACATGTGGAATATTTATATGGGGAGGAAATTAGAGCAAATAACATAATAAAGGTTTGATCTCAGGACCTCTTGCTTTGATACCATATTAATAATGTGGGCATCCATCTCAAAACCAATTGGTAATGAGAGGAGTAATATTAATAATGTGGGCATCCATCTTAAAACCAATTGGTAATGAGAAGGGTAGCACTTAGAGTTTATAAATGTTATGAGTTCCCTACATGATCTTTTTGATCTGGGATTCTCAACAGAATCAAACGTCCAAACTTGTTCTCGAATAAAAGTTTCCTTGTAACAAAAATGTGTTCTTATTTCATGGGCATAATAGTATAAATACAATTATCAACATTTATTTAATTATAGCTCAACTAGTTACACATTAATGTTTCATTTTATGTAGTTGTAGTTTCATTCTAAGGTCCGTATAGGATAACTTTTAAAAATGTGTATTTTAGTGGTTATCAAAAATATTTTATTTATTTAAAAACACTTTTAAATATTTTTAAAAGTTATCTCAAAACATAAAGCTCTAATATTTTTAAAAACAACTATAAATTGTTTCTACTCATGAATTAATCTAATATCTATGAATCTTAATTTAGCTTATGAACCAAAGAGCTCCCGATAAGAATTCTCGCTTTTGAGTACCGAATTTTTTCATATTGCTCATATGACATTAAATTAAAAATATAAAGTATAAATAACAATAATTCACTTGACATCAAATTAAAAGTTGCAGGTTTTTTATTATTATTTTAATACCCTAAATGTACAAATAACTAAATAAAAATATTTTCATTTTTCTTATAATATTTAGTGTTCGTTTGAGATAACTTTTAAAAGTGTTTTTTAATAAACAAATGTTTTTTTACAACTATAAAAAACACGTTTTAAAAACTATCTCGAACGGACTCTTAGTTACATATGGAAAACTTTGAACCCAATCATAAGAAAAAGGTAAATATTAAAAAAGGAAAAAGGCGAATATTAGAGACGGTACTAGTGATAAAACTCAGAGGTAATGATTTTGTTTGCCATCTTTTGGGAGAATATCAAAATATGAAGGTATTTGTTGGATCATAAAGATTCTCCCTCAGGTGATATTTAGTAGGACTTAGTGACTGTTTGAGATAATTTTTAAAGTGTTTAAAAATGTTTTTGATAACTATTAAAAAATATTTTTAAACACTTTAAAAAACTATCCCAAACAGACCTATCGAAGAAGTAATTTGGGGAAAAAAAAGTCAACTATATTTGATTGAAAGATTTTAAAAAACCATGTAATTTCGGTTAAGTAAACCTAATTCTACTTTACCTAATTTCGGTCAAGTAAACCATGTATTCTAGTAGAGCTAAAGCTAGCTAGTGCCGCAGACTTTATTACATACACATCCATTACTGATTACTAGTTAAAAGGGTATAATCATCTTTTCCATGTGATCAGCTCTTCCTTATATTTAATATGAAATATAATATAATATATTTGTGCAGTTATTTTAATAATTTTAATTCCTCAATATGGCTATACTGTTGATTTAATTTTAATGCTCAAGTGGTAGGAAGATTTAGATTTCTCAATATTCCATTTCATAAAATTCAAATTATAGATGATTTCGTCCTCTTTTCCCATTAATAATTTTTTTTTTCTAAGTGCGATTATTCAATATATTTTTATAGCGTATTTGGAAATTTTGTTTTTCAACATTAGAAAACTACCTTTAACCCGTTAAAATGCATTGTCATTTGTCAAAACATTATATAAATTCACAAGGTGGCAGCCTTGTATGTAAACCGAGAGAAAAAAACAATTACAACTAAACTGTAATAAAATACAAAAAAATATTTGAAACTTACTAAAAATTACACATGTAGAAAATCTATGGGTTGAATTTTAATGGCTTGTGAAATGGTAAAAGAGATCATTTAAACAAAATTAACTTCGTTTAAACATCATTATATTATTTGGTCTTTGTTTATACGATTTCAACTATCAAGTCAATCGATTGATAGTTAAAAAGAGGTAAATAATAGTCTCGATTAATTGTATATAATAGGGGTGAACAAATCCAAACCAATCCAGCTGTCCAAACTGAACCAAACCAATCCAAACTGGTTTGGTCTGGTTTTTAAACTTCAATTTGTCCAAACCAACCCAAACCAATAAATAACGGTTTAGTTCGGTTTTACAGATTTTTGTAGTGATCCAAACCAAACCAATCCAATATATATTATACTATATATATAATATAATATAATTTTTAAATATTCACTAAAACCTGATAAAATGAAAAAATAAGAAGGATTTTTAACCATATTGTGTTATATTTATGTAATTATAACAAGATTTTATGAATTTTATTATGACTATGTTTGTAATTTTTGTTTTATTTGTTATATGAACTAATTGATGAATTGAAATTAGTCATCCTAAAATTTTTGGAAGTCATTTTTTAGATTTTGTTGAACTTTTCATGATATAAATTAAGTAACGAAGGATAGAGACAAAAAAATGCAAAACCAAACCGAACCAAGCCAAACCAATCCGGTTCGGTTCGGCTTCTTTATAGTGAACGGTTTGTTTGGTTCGTATAATTTGAAAAGAAAATCCAATCGGTTCTTAAATTTTAGTAAAATCCAAACCAAACCAATCCATTGTTCACCCCTAGTATATAAGTATGTATACCTCAAATAATTCGTTATATACAATAAGAAGCTTAATTTGAACGTATATTATAATTGAGTTAGGAGTTATGGGCATATTTTCTATGTGAAATCGTGAAGTGTGAATTGATGTATAATTCCTTGTAAACATAGAGTAGGACTCAAAACTATGGTCATTTTGTTGAAATCTCCTATAATTTGAGCCAAATCTTTGTTCATACAAATAGTCATTCACTATTCTGTTTCTTTATAAACCAATTATTATTATTATTATTATTAAAAGCTAGGGAAACTGAATTATGAACTAAATCTGTAATTTTTTTTTTTCCAACCTATTATATGTAAACATGATCTTGAAAAGCACCAACAATTGCTGATAATTATTTAATGTGATTATCGGGTTTGTTCACTTTTGACTATTAGTGAATAGTTCAACTGGTCATGCACATGCTTCCTTTTTATGAGTTCAAAGGTTCGAGTCTACTCTCCTCCAATTTATTGTAATATCTAAAAAAAAAACACATTGATGAATGGTTATAATAATAACGTATTTTACTTAGAGTAATTAGTTCCTTATTTTATTACAAACATGATCATTTCATCTAAAATTACATTGAATTATTATGTACATAACCACCTGTTTTGACTATGGTAGTTACGTTTAGATAGTGTTACACTCGTAAATTCCTCATGATAATAATAATAATAATAATAATAATGAGGGTACAATACTTTGTGGGCATCGAAGTTCTTGATCCAGTCCATTTACGATCAATGTGGTCCAGTAAGCCAATTATTTTGTAGAAATTTTATCATAAATGCCCTTTATTTAAGGGTGGTTTTCAAAACTACCCTAATAAAAAAATTAGTTTCTTTTTTACCCTTAATTGGTAGTTATTACATAGTTGGTTGTAAGATTTCACCAATCAATTATAGCCACTTGTTAGTTTTAGGGTAGTTTTGAAAAGTCTCATGATATTAGGGTATTTTTGATAACTTAAACTATAAAAGAGGTAGTTATGAAAATTACCCTATTTTGTACGCCCAGACCATGTGAAATGGGCCTAAAACAATCGCTAGGCTTTCTTCCACAATGATAGTCCAGTCCATGATTTAAATTAATTCCACATCCATACCGTTATTTTCGTAAGCCGAATCCGTTGGCGCTAGAGGTTTAATATCAAAACTTAGAATTCTTGTTTTCCCGCGATTTCAATATGGAGAAAAGGATGAAAGATTTTCAAACTCCGCAGAGAGATCTTGCATCAAATCGCAGATCGAGGAAACCTCAGAAGGTTTAATTTATTATCTCAGTTTCTATTGTTGTTTTCATGCTCGAATCGAATCTGATTTCTTGCTCGTTCTGCTTCCGTTCAGATCGCCAAGAGCTTGAATGCTGCATTTTCATCACTCTCGGATGATAAAGTGCACTCAATTTCAAAGGAATCTGCAGATTTATCTCCGATTTCCGACGTCTCTGATATCAGTCAAGTTCAAGATATCGACAGAGTAAGTTTCGATTCATTTCTCATTTTTCGACAGTTTGAGTTTGAGTTTGCTTTGATCCGATTCCTCTTTTTTTCTTTGTTAATCTCCGAATTTTTGAAATACTCTTACTAAGAAGAATATTTCCGATTCATTCTTTGCTCGAGTCATATTCGTTTATTTGCTTATAATCTACAGCGAAAAGATTAGGAATTCTAGAATTTGATAGGTTAGAAATTTCGGTAACGTTTAAATTCATTTTCTCTGTTTCAGAGTTTCTCGCAAGTTGTTAGTCCAGCTCTTTCTGATTCCTGCGAGAGCTCGCTATTCCTCGATCTTTCTCCATCTTCAGTTGTTTTTGTTGACAAGAAAGAGCTGCATAAGATTCCAGTAAATGAAGTAAACACAGTCTCGGTGGAGGAAGAGATGGCTGTTAATTTTTTCAAACGTGCTTTATCTCAAGTCCTGCAATCGTCGGATGTTGATCATCAGTCTAAGAAGCTTCTAGATGCATCCATGAGGATCATTGTTGATGAATTCCTTGCTATACCTCAAGAACGAGACCTGATCGCTCAACTTATCTCTGCCAAAACTCATTTACTGTTTTCATGTTTTTTACTGTGGATTATCATCTTAGCTTTGATTTTCTTTTTTGGTTCGGGAGTCAAGAGCTCTTTCATAGGACCACTGCCAACTTAAACTTCAGCAAAAAACTTCATTCGAGTCTCTAATTGTAGGGTCAGAAGTAAGATTCTAACTGATTTTGTCGTAACAGGTACATACAATAAACCTCTGTCAATTGATACCTTTGAATTTGACCTAGCCTGTTGCGATCTTCTCATGTAAGAAACCTGTCGACTTGTGATATTTTGTCTTCAAAAGAAAAATGTATATGACATCACGATGACCATGCTATGATTTAAGGTTTTTTCTTTGAATTTAATTTTGCCGTAATCTCTTGCTCATTACCGTTAACTGCTATAATTTTTATGTGATTAAATACGCTAACATTTTTTTTTTCTTCAACTTTCCTAGAGTACTTCTGCTTTGAGAGAACAGAGTAGTTCTTCATTTTGAATGATATGAAATCTTCATTTCTTGCCTTGGTGCATCTTCTTAAGAATGCTATTAGAAAACGTTATCATATCTATAGAAGATGACGACCTTAAACTATGAAATCATATTACTATGCTTTAAGAGATCATACAAGTGGTTGGCTCAACCTGTGAAGGTAAATTTAGTAAAAAGGTTTTCATATGAATGATGAATACTCCGGTGGGAATAACTCTATAGAGATATATGTTTAAATTTTCCTTATCCTTTGATCTATTGGTGATTTAACATGGTATCAAAGTAGAGGGTCAAGAGTTCAAACCTCGGTTGTATCATTTGCTCTTATCCCCTCCCCTATTATTAATATTCCATGTGATTGAGTCTCTTGTAAAAATCCGAACCCACACAAGAGGAGGACTGTTGGGATACATAATTGAATTTGCGTAAACCTTTTAGGTGGTGATTTAATATATTTCTCATTCTTGGTTGGGATTTCATGGAAGAACTTGAGTGTAGCCTGCAGTTGATGACTTGTTTACTTCACTTTCTGGACGCTGAGCAAGGTTCTGATTGGCTCTTTGATGTTTTTTTAATGGTAGTTAGATAAGAATGGAAATGATAAGGAACGAATGACTTTCTTATTACACTAAATGGTTCTGATTGGGCTCTTTGAAGGTTGATGGACATCTAAGGAACTGATTTTTTTTTAATGGTAGTTGGATATGAATGAAAAATTGGAAATGATTGGCTTTTGACTTGCTTATTACACTAAATGGTCAATAGGATATGATACAACTATTTTAGGTGACCAGTGCTATTCAATAGCGCAAGTAATAGTGTTTGATCTGTTGGGTTTGGTTTGCGACCATTATTATTGAATGACTTAGCTTGATTCATACGAAATAACAGGGACACTGGAAACCTTGACATCTACATGTACTTCCTTGATAAAATCTCTCTGTTTGTCATTGATAGAAACAGATGGGAGATGTAATTTCAAGGGAGATTATATCAACTGCTAAGGGAAGTCTTAGATTGCATTAAGCTAAACCTCTGAATCAAAAGAGATATTCTTAGCAAAAGAAACAGTACTTACCAATAACCATCACATGTCATCAGGTCGAGTAAATTGAATGTGGTCAAATGCATATGAGGTCATTTCGTCGTACATAACTATTCTAATGCTATGGTTTCACTCTCTCTGAGCATGTTTGTTCTAAAGCTTCAGTTTTTCAATTGTGTAAGTAAGACTGCAAGTTTTATATTCTTATCAGCCGGTGGGTCATGGTCACCGGGCTATTTTCTGGTACTGATTAATTTTCTACACTACTTACAATCTTATCTTACAGGGGCTATTTGTCAATTAAAAAAAGAACCTGTATTCCATTGCCAGGTACAAACTGTTCAGATCTACTTAAAATCATCTTTAATTTATCTTTGAACTGTCCAATGTGATTAGCATCTTCTTTCTTTCTGGTATTCCTTTTACTATTGAACCTTATGGTCCACACTGCTTTATTGTGTCTGACACGAAGGGAGCATCCTCCTCCAAATCATAATGGCCTTTAGTTATTCATTTAGTCTTTGGCTATATTTTTTAAGGTTTATCGGTGGGTTGTTCTTATGTGTATTGATTACACATGGTTACAATGATTTCAATTAGAAAAAGAGGGTTTAATTTCATGATTATCAATTGAAACGTATAATATTCACTGAGAATTCTCGGCTTAGGTAGGATAATCTTAGGGCGTGATAGCATTATTGGCCTATGAATTTATGTTAGTGGGGTGCTGACATGACTACCTAAAGTTGGCTTGGGGCGGGAGAGGGGAACCTGCGAGCCTAATTGGAGAAATATATTTTTACTTAATCCCAACCTGCTCTTGTGATTAGGAATGCAAATTATGATTTGTTTTTTAGATTAAACAATTTTTTTATTAAGGAGGATTGTGTGAAGGAAATGTGGAGGCCAGGTCATAGCTGTACACACCTCATAAAGTAGGAAAGAAAACTCCAAAAGCCTAAAAAAACAAAATAAAACAGACTTGGAGATAAGGACAATGCCAGAGAAACATCCCACATTGCACATGCATTTCTTTTCCTCCTCTTTTTTTAATTAAATTTTTTGGTTTAGTATAATATTTGTTTCCTTTATGATTTTAGTATTCTCAATAATCATTGTTCGGAATTAAAAAACAAATAAATTACGGGACCCACTCCCAATCAATTAAATGGAAGCCAAGTGGAATTGATCATCCAATCACATATGGGCATGTCATCAACACAATTTTTTTTTTCAACAATTAGTGTTTCCTCCTTATTCTACTATTGCATTTGAAGAGTTTTTTTTTTTTTTGGAAGAGTTCAAACAAGAATATCTAACAAATTCTCCTGCTCATTTATACTTTTATTAAAAATAATAATAAATAATAAACAAGTAGACGTTGACAATCAGGCACGTATGTTAAGCAAGTAATTATTCAAGCGGGATGTAATTTAGGGGCTCATAAGTTCTTGTATCGTATGAAGAACCCAAGTAGATTAAGTATTGTAATGTGTTATATTTGATTTTTTTAATTATTATTTAGGTTTTATAATTTTTATTTTTAATATTTATTGAGTTTGTTGGACTCGCAACTTTTAATATTTATGATGTTTTATTTTAAAACCAATTAATAATTAAAAGAGTAACTTATAATAATTGTAAATTTATAAAATCATTTTATCTTTTTAATATGATATTTTTTTAAATAATATCTAAAGAAAAGTCGTGCTTTTGTTAACAGTAATTTGACATGAATGCCTTTGCCCACTTATCATACCAATTTTCTTTTAACACCATGATAGCTTTTAGAAAGTCGGAACATCTTATTAGAATAGAGTTTTAGATGCAACCAAATAAAAGAGCCCGTATTAGATAGAATAGAAGGTATTATTAAAATTAATTACGATAATAAACTGTATTTTTATTTGAAGCACTTATTATCTTGCGTAAATTTTTAAAATAATATACGATATAGTGATTTTTTTTATAGAAAAAATATAGTGAAATATTCCATGGCTTTAATGAGACAATTTTAATGGAAGCCTCCAGAGCTTACCGACTTGTATGTCAACTACATGGAAATGCGTTCTTGCCAATTGATTGATGCATTGAATATCCGTCTAAAGTTTGTTGATGGTACATTTTACATTGGACCATACTGCTTTATACCTATCATTTTCTGTTAAAGGTTTTGTGTACATTCACAAGAGAAAAATTTCCAGTATGATGTTGCTCCTATTATATGGAAGCGGTTAAAAATAACGAATCTCATTATTTATACATTATGGAAAGATATGTCATCAATTAAAGGAATACAAAAAACTTCTAATACAACATAAATATCATAAATTATCTCGTCATAAAGTAACAAGTGAATTGAGAATGATCATTTAAATATATATATATTATATCGGGTCGTTTGATAGGAGATGTTGTTTAGTTGTTTATTAAGTTTGAATTTCTATAGCCCGTGTTGAGATATATAGGAGACTAAGGTTGTAAAATTTATCGTTTAGAAATCACAAGATTAAAAAACTCGAGCTCGAGTTTCACTAACTCCACTAACAAACACAATTTAGGCTCTCGAGTTTCACTAACTCCACTAACAAACACAATTTAGGCTGATTAAATCCGATCCAACTTAGTTAATAAAAGATGCTACAGGAAAATTAAGAATATGCTCAAAATATTATATTTTAACTTTAACCTAATTCAAAATAGCACTTTTATAAACTTTTATTATATAATGAATTTATCAAAATCGTAAATACTTATAAAATTAGTGTATTTTAGTTTAAATATCTCAACAAGAAACATAAAAAAAAACAATAAAATTGATCACAATAATACAAAAAATAAATAAAGAAAAATATCATTAATTTAATAAAAATAATTAATAAAAAGTGCTATTTTTATAAATAAGATAGAAAAAATTGCTATTAGTTTGTCAAATTTTGATAACTTTAGAATGTAGATTTTGTCATTAAAACCTAAGTTGGAGTGAACCAAAAAAAATTATATGATTAATTAATCTATTTATTTAAAAAAAAAATAGCACCAATGAGTATTTTACCATAGACAGGAATTTTATATTGAAGAAGTGATAGCTTTTTTTTTTCAGTGATATAGATGTTAATGTACAATGAATAATGCCTTTTTTTTTGTTAAATCTTAAATAAAATTCTAACAACTATATTTGAAACTTATTAAAATTTAAATGATTAAATAGTTTTTAATAATTAAAGAATCAATTTTGAAGATATTTAGCTTAAATATTAGATTTGTTTGTTATTTAAGATTAAAAATTGGTAATTTTGAAAAATTACTCTTGCACTTTAACATACCTGTAGTTTTATCTTCTATAATTTTTAAGAACGATTATTTATTTTACTTTGATTAGGTCATTAACAAAATACACATTATATTTTTAAACGATTTTGTTTTGCCAAAAAAAAAAATGTTTGAAAGTGAAAAAGACTTTAAATTGTTGATATTTTACTTGTTGAAGTTGACAAGACAATGAATAAGAAGAAAGTTTGTGTTGGCAAACGCGTATATGCTCCAAAAATTTGAGATGGGTCTTTTTTCACAATTATATAATTATTTAAACATTTGGAATTGTAAATTGAAAAAGGAAAGAATGCAAAAAGAAGAAATTAATATCTCAAAAAGATATAGAAGAAATTATTTTAATTTTTGTATTAAAAAAATGAGTAGTTAATTTTCAAAAAAATATAATTGAAAGCCTGATGGATGGATGGATGGATGGATGGATGGATGGGGGTTTAAAAAAAAAAAAAAAAAAGTAGGAAAATGAACCCGACATGGGTGCGCACCCAATGGCCGGTGCGGCGGCACCTAAACCAACCCAAGCCAGCGGATGGTGCAGTATTCAACAATAAATCTATCTTAATGCTTATTTTAGGAAATAAAGCGTGCTGTCATTTGATTCTTTTTTCTTTATTATTATTATTATAAAATAAGTTTCTTGCTCTTTCTCTCTCTATCTCTAACCACTTGCAGACGGGACACCTTAACAACGGCGTTCCATTTTATATCTCTTCCAATTTACAATTACAACCCTCTCTCACTCTCCTCTTCTCAACAATTCCTTTCTTCCCAATCCAATTCTTCTGCTATTTTGCTCTTCGTCTTCGTCGGTTGATTCTATTAAAGGTTTTAATCTTTTCTTATCTATCAATTTCTATTATCTTTGTTTCTTAATTTAAATTGCTAATCCCAATTACTATTATTCTTATTATTAATTTGCCTGATTCTGTAATATTAATTTTGTGGTCAAATTTAATCTGATTTCTGATGACAGATAGCTGCAATTTCAATTTCCATGTGCGTTTATTTAAATCCTTTTTCGGTTTCTTCTCTTTTTTTTTTGTCAGGATCTCTTCTTTAGAGTTCAATATAAAGAAAAATGGATGGTTTTTAAATTGTTTGAGAGAGAAGGGGGAAGAGAACCCTTCCTTTTAATTGTAGAATCGGATTAGATGGCGTCAACTCTTGTTTCAAACTCGGATCGAACGCGGGAGTCTACGAATTCAATGAGGAAGCAAAAGAAGAAGAAAAACCAAGTTCACAACAGAGAGCATAATCAAAACCAGAATCAAATCAAATGGAAATCTCAAACCCAACAAGAAATCTACTCATCAAAGCTGATAAGAGCACTGAATCAAGTGAGACTCAATGAAACCCCACGGCGTGGAAGAGCCGTACGTGAGGCAGCAGATAGAGTCTTGGCCGTTGCTGCAAAAGGGAGAACGAGATGGAGTAGAGCCATATTAACAAACAGGCTCAAACTCAAATTCAGGAAACAAAAGAGGCAGAAACCATGTGCTTCTACTGGAAATAGCAGACCAAAGAAACCAAGATTGAGTGTTTTAAGGTTAAAAGGTAAGTCTTTACCAACAGTTCAAAGGAAAGTTCGGGTTCTTGGAAGGCTTGTTCCTGGTTGTCGGAAAGAAGCATTACCTGTTATATTGGAAGAAGCAACCGATTATATAGCTGCTCTTGAAATGCAAGTTAGAGCCATGAGTGCCCTTGCTGATTTGCTTTCTCGCTCAACTTCTTTTGCTCTTGCTGGCACTAGCTCTGACTCTGCCCCTCCAAGCTGATCCCTTTAGCTTGCTTTGCCTCTCCCAAATCTGTCTTCTTGAATCTTGTTATTGCTTGCTATCTTGCAAGTAATTATCTGTTAAATATGGTTGCTTTGCTGCTCCCCTGCTATTTTCTTGTTCTTCCACCATGGAATCCTTTTTTTTTCCTCCTGAATAACTTCTTTGATATCCGTACATAATTTGTGCTGTAAACTTCGGCTTCTGCTTACCTGCTGTTGTTTTTTTTTCTTTTTTCTTTTGTGGATTTATTTTATTAACCTTCTTAATAACGCACTTCTTTCTGCATGATAAATGAGAAGAAACAGAGATTCGATGAATCTTTAGTAGGCAATATATTACTTAGTTTGGATCTTTACTCGATCAGAATATGGATTTGTTTTCTTCTTCTTTCCTTTCTCTAATGATGTATTATATTATATAGCTTGATTACTCTTTAACTGTGTTGTGTGGTTGAACTGGAAATTTTGATGTTAATTGATTGGTATGAAATAATATGCTTCATTTATGGGTGGGGGTTTGTAACAGACAGTCTATTTTGAGCTTTTAGGATTCACTTAACTTTATCACCCTTTCCCTTCCTTTGTTACAGACCATGGAAATTTTTGTTTGATTTGGGGGAATTGAGTTTTAATTTTTTTTTTTTTTTTTTTTTTTATGAATGGAAACTGGGAGTGGGGGTCTAAAACAGACAGAGGAAAAGACAATGAGAAGTCAGAGAAGAGGCCAATATATGAAAATGGTGAAGGGTGGGGAATGGACTCTGTCACATTCAAGTTTAATAAAGTGTTTATAAGAGGTGGGATGTGGGGGCAAATGAGCCAAGTCCACTGCTCTCTCATCTGTTTGAGAGTTCTGGCAATCATGTGGGTTATAGTACCCACGCTGAACAGTGACAGCCCTAGATTTTGGGGGCACCCATGTGACTTTCAGATGTATGTATATCTATTTGATTTTTGAGCCTTTTTTTTTTTTGCAAATCTAGGTTTACCTTCACCTTCACCTGCCCTCCCTACTTAAATAATATCTGGTTGGGCATGCAATCCTGATAAATACAGCTCACTCCTACATCTAGTGGTGGGGTGCCACTGCCTCAGCTCATCTGGAACTTTGTCCTTTTTCTCATACCCACATGCACCACCCAATTTACTTTGCCTTTCCTTTATTACTCGGTTCACTTTTCAGTTCAGAGTGATGGGGGTAATTTCATTTTTCATTCCTTTTTTGAATTTTATGTCTTTTTTTTTTTGCCATTGATTGTCTCAGTTTGCCCACGTGCTGTCTTTTCATTCAAATCTCTTTTAGCATTGCCCCTACTTTTTAATATTTTCTTACTTATATTGTTTTTTTCACATAGGTGAGTGCCCACAACAACCCTCTAATTTTACAACATTTGGGTAGAAAAACTCGAAATATGGACCACACATGGACAAGAACTTGTGAGTCATAACCTAAGGTTTCAAAAAACAAACTCCTTGATCACCTTAAGTTTAAAGAAAACTCCTTGACCCTTAGGTCAATTATAGGGTTTGTGTTCTTACTTTAATTTTTGAAAAAAGTTATACGAAAATATTTAAAATGTTTGGTTCTATGTTTATGAATTGATAGCCTAACTAGTAGACGTGTTTTGAATTTAAAAGTAGAAAAAATTGCAACCACTCTGTTGGAGTGTTTGACTAAAATTTGATCCTATCACTTGGAATTGGAATTGGAATTGAGAATAATAAACATGGGGACTGTCCACATCTCAGTAAGTAATTGGTGTTCTTTTTCTTGCCTTGTTGTATATAATTTTGACAGACAGAACACGGAACCACAAATCTAAGACAGGCATTCAATAAGCTACCATTTTATTTAATTCTATTTCTATCCTAACTTTTATCCGTTTATATACAATATGCTGCTGTCGATTATTCATCTAATGTGGTCTCCCAATTTCCTCTGCTTTGGTTTTCAGCATACATCTTTTTCTTACTATTAATTATTTTTATTCTCTGGACAAAACCGATTTCAATTCTGTTTAACTCAAAAAAAAAAAAAAAAAAACAGGATTCACACAGACAGTCAACTGCAAGCCTCCCATTCCTTCCTTCATGCATAATTCTAAGAAAATTCACCAAAAATGCTGCAGTTTAGTTTAATTGGGGCCGGGAAAACAGATAAAAAAAATATTGAGTGCTGACGTGGCATGAAATCCAATCCAAAGGTTGGGGGAAAAACATGAGGAAAAAAATCATTGGACACATGTGACTTGTCGTAGCCCTACCCAACATATATGTAATCTACTATTACCCACTTTTTCTATTTTCTTTCTTTTTTTTCCCCCAAATTTTGCCGTATAAGCAACCAAACCCTCATTATTTTGCTTTTTGGTACTATTAATATGGTTTGCACCATGTGATGATCTGTATGATAAAAGCAAAAGGTAAAGAAAAAGACCCTTACATTACAATTGCTTGCAAATAAGCATCTACATTTTTATATTTTATGCCTAAGTTTTAATGGACATCACATGAAAGTCTCCATTAAACTTGAAGAAATTTACTAACTATAAAGGACAATCAAACCTGTTCATCTGGCCACCCCCTATTCCTCCTTTGCTTTTTACTCACTTGATTGAATTTTGATTTGAAACATTAGTTATAAAAAAATAGAAATTATAACAACTCTACCACACTACACAAACAAGTAATCTTCATGCGTTTTGGAATAACTTTTAAAAGTGTTTTTAAACATTTTTTAATGGTCATAAAAAAAAAACCCTTTTTTAATTAAAAAAACACTTTAAAAAACTATCCTGAACGGATACCTTTTTCTTAGGTTTATTATACAACTTGTATGGTTTCACGTCACATTAAAAGGTGCACAGAAACTTGACCCTTTTTCAGTGTCAAATGAATGAATTAAAATGCTAGCAACCCATTATTTATGGCACTATGCCAACTATAGATATTGAGCCTTTTAACCATAAAATAAAGATTGGCCAAACATTCATCTCACTTTTATCCTTAATAATATAATAATAATTATTATTATTTTGGCTTGTGTGTTAATTTATGGTTGAAATTGAATCTTCTCTCTCACAACTAAAAGAATAGAAAGGAAAATAAACGTTGATGAGTTAAAATAGGGGGGGGACTACAGAAAGAGAAAAAGAGATTGGTAAGTGCAATGAATTGAAATTGAGGGGACCCTACCAAACATTATATTATGTTTCAAATTTCCTTTCATTCTTTATTCACAAAGTTGCGTTTACTCTTTGCATATATGTTTGATGAGGAATTCCCATTTTGATATTAATATTTTGAATTGGTTAGTGAATGAAAATGAAAGGATCAATGAATCAACTCTTTTAAAAGTTAGGGTTGCTAGATGAGAACTCCATTCAATCTTATACATTACTCAAAATCAAGCTTTGGAAAACTCCCGATAGACTTGCCGAAACCTATAGCAATGCTATGCCCCCACATCAAATAATATATTTCATGTTGATATTAATGATGAAGGTGACATTTAAATTTTGGTCAGTAAGATTTGAGCTAGTTTTATGTGGATTTAAAAATTAACTGAATTTATAGTTGAATTTGAGATATCTATTTGAAATCTATAATTGAGAGCTCTCTAATACTCTATTTCATCAAGTATTCAGAGCCCTTGCTTAGTTATAGCCTTAAATAAAATGTAAATAATTAAAAATCTAAATTCTAATTATTAAATTAAAATAAATTATATGTTTAACTAAGATAAAACAAAAATAATCCAAATAAATAATAATAATTTTCTCTCTAAAAAGAAAAATTCATATTTTCTTTAGAATAGCTCCACAACAATGTCTAAATAATGTCCAACTTAGTGGATGCAAATCTAGTGGAAGTGGAGGAAGCATACATTATTATAATCGGAGAATCCTTTGACTGCAACTCCAGGGTACAGTCAAGCACACTTGTTAAATTTTCAAGAGAGAATTAAAGTTTTTTATAAATTAAAAAACTTTAATAAACATCAAACATGGCCTTTTATAGATACGGTGTAAACACATGATTAAAAAAATCCTTATTAAATATAAATATTCTTTTAAAAATTTAGTCTATTAAAATATCTAAAAAATTCCTTAAAATTGACCGAGGGTAATTACAAATATAACATGATTTTTCAGTGTGAGTTAGTGATTAATAATTATCAACTTTCGTTATCTCAAGCGATCAATATTCAACACTCTTAATCACTATTTACACAAAATAAATCTGCTATATTTATGTGTGCTATCGGTTAAAATTTTCTATCTTTTTTTAATACTATTTCTTCAATATGGAAATATTTATAGGGTGCCATTCAAGTATTATTGGTGTATACTGTATAAATGATGATGTGTTAAGTTAAACGTTGTACTGTCATATCAAAATGTAATTAGAATGAAAGTCTATGTTCACAAATTACCATCAATCCCACTAATCACCATTTATTAATTAATATCAATTTGGTGATTGTACGAAAAGATTGATGATGCCTACCTACAGCTCTCTCTCTCTCTCTCTCTCTCTCTCTCTCTCTCTCTATTTCTCAAATATATTTATTGAAGTTTTGTTGACAACGTTATCTATCTTGGAGTGAAAGTCGAGGTGGACCAACCAATATACCAAGACGTGTTTAATATATTAAACAATTAATTGAATTAGCTTTCCTTTCCCCCCTCTTTATTGCTAGGTTTCTTTTGATTGCCCCCTATTTCAAAAGAAAAATCAATCATCCTTAATAACCGTGGCATCTATCTAAAAAAAACTATCGGTAATAAGAGGATTAACATTTCTATTTTATAAATATTATTAAATCTTTTCATCTTTTTAATATATAATCAAATTAACACTGATATTTATTATAATCTCTTTGACCTAATTTCTATTTGCAGAACTGTTAATATTTTATAATATAATTAATAAAGAGTGTCGTTTGTGAGTGGTGGAAGAGGGCTAATCATATTCATTTGTCAATATCATAGATTTAATTTTTGAGAAGGAAGAATTGCCCATTTCTGAATTTGTCTGCCACATTTTGGATTTGGAAATTCTAGATTCTACTTTGGTTTTAATTTTGAGTGAAAGAAGGAACCCCCCTCTCGCTATTCAAGTATTCCTCTCCCCCTAAAACTAAAAGCACCCCACCCATTAAAGAATGGAAAAATCTAACTTTTTAGTGGCCGTTTGTTAATTATTTTCTGTTTCTTTTTTTCTAGATTCTAAATTTTAATAATTATGTATGTTAGCTGAACGTTTTTAAAATTATGTAAGAATTCTGAAAAATAAATAAATGATTTTTAATTTTTAATTTCTTATTCAGTTTTTTCAATACATTAATAAAATGCATAAATATTAGAGAAAGAAACAAAAAGGAGGCTATTTCAAAGTCTATCTACAAGAACGGGGCACAGTGCACCTCTCCCCTCCCTTATTCATTCATTACATTAACAGTAAACACTATTAAATTACATTCTTTGAATACTCAATATACTTTTTATTGTTTTGAGAACAAAAAAAATTAATTAAATCCTAATTCCCAATTAACTAATGGGTATTAGGATTGAATATGGTATATATTTAAATATTGAGTTTTCCCTATATGTGGGTGGATGGATGGATGGAGAGGACAGATAACATAATGGGCCAGTCCAGTCCAGTCTGTTTCATATTCATAGTTGGGCGGACCTTTTATTTTAAGTCCTGGCCCATAAAAGCGTTGCCCAATGGGCCTTTTTGGCAAGGCCGGACATGAAAGCTGCTTCACAAATCAAAATGGAGTGTTGAGTTTTGGCTTCAAATTCAATCAACAAATATATAGTTAGTTATCGAAATTTCATTTTCATTAAAAAAAAGTATGGATTGAAAGTGAAAGTGATGTTTGTGTTTTAGGGGGAAAAGCAAATGAAATTAAAAAAAAAAGGTCTCTCTCAGTCTCAGTCTCAGTCTCAATCTGTAACTCTCAATTCAAAGGGCTAAAAATGGTTCTGTAACAGTCATATATAATAATGGAATTGACTTGACTACTCTTACACCTTAACTTCCGATTTAAGTCAATAATTTGATTGATTATTGAACCAAAGTAAAAAGGGAAATTACTGTATGAACTGAGAAAAGGAAGCTTTGACCTTTCATTTGTTTCTCTCTATTCGTTCTATGGGCACCCAATTTCTAACCACCACACACACACTGCCCCATACAAATAATATAAAACAACAACAACACGGTTTCTTTTTTACTTCCCAAAATCAAACCCCAAACCCAAAACAAAAACCCGGATTTTTGTTGGGAAGTCATTGTTGAATAATTCTTATTTAAAAAAAAAAAAAAAAAAACACATGAGATGCAGATGAGATCGAATCAGCGTTTATATTGAATGAGATAGATGAAAACGGTCATTGTTTGATAAAACGTTTTTTTTTTAATCAATTCCCCAATTTTAGGCACACAAAAATCATAATCAAAATCAAAATAATTATTCATCTTTTTTTTTCCAAAAACAAAGTGATAATTAGACTAAATAATTCATATTGAATGTGATAGAGGAAAAGGGTAATGCAGACTATAATTGGCGGGACACATAATTAATTGCCAAGAACCCATCAAATTAAGAGCAGCTGTGAGAGAAGAGAAAATAAAACGGATAATTAAAAAAGTTTATTTAATAATTTAAAAACAGTTAAATACAGTTCACATGTATTTGTCGCAACAAATAAATAATAATATTGTTTTTATTGTTTGTTGTTTTTGTTTAAATAGCGTTGTTAAATATTATTCTGAAAGTGTTCCAAAATTTCCTTCATCGTCAAAGCTTATTAGGTCCATTCAAGAACCGACCTATTGACCACACCCACTCCATAATTAAATAAAATGGTCCCTCTTTTCCTTTCCCTTTCCTTGTTTTCTTCTCCAATTTATTTATTTCTTTGACAAAACTCAATAGTCAGCTTCATAAATTTATCATTCCGATTCCAAAATGTCTTTTTTTTTTTTTTTTTTTTTTTTTTTTTCATTATCAGTTTCCCAATTAGTTTAGCTTGGCCTTGCCTTGTTCGATCATTCCAACATTCTATTCTTTGTTTGGTTACCGAGAAAGCACCACCCCTCACCCATAGACTTCCCTTCCCACCATTCATTTCAATCAAACAAATTAAGGGTCTTATACTTTTAACTTATCCCTCAAAGTCAATTCTATCACTTTATTAATTCCTAAAATTACTTTCAACATATTTTATTAAGTCTTCATATATTTATCTTTCAACCTCATCAAAATAACAAAGATTTATCCAAAAAAATTTACTTACACAGGAGAAATATTGTACTGTTTTTTAATTTTATATTAAAAAAAAACATAAGATATCATCAACATAAAATAATATTACAAACTTAAATTATATAGATTTTAATTTATATCATTTCAAATAAAGTTCTATTATAGAATTTGGAGTCCACTTCAGGTCGTCCATCAAATTCACACAATCTTGTCTTGTAATTGAAATTGAGTTATTAAATAGTACTATGCAAATTCTTATTCTAAATCAATTGAAATTTTCAAAACTTCTTAATTTTCTTGCTGGCAACAAATAAATTAGTGTCATAAGAAGTTAATCGAACTCAATAAGAAAAAACCATTTTATTGTTTGTTGGGTCAATTTTATATTGGAATAATAATTGTATCCGTAAGATTTGTTAGTCAATAAATATACAAATAATAGTTATATTATATTTGTGACATTATTCTTGTGTTAGGGAAGTGTGATGTAGTTTGTCTCAAAAAGAGATTTTATGGTCCGTTTAAAATAAAATAGAATTAGCAATTATATCTTTCCTCTTGATATCGTTGGTTGACTCATAAATAGTTATTTAAGGATGTATTTTGGGCAAAAACAAACAATGATAAAGTAGATAAACGCAATATTTATTCAATAATTTCCTCAAAGAAAATTCTATATCTTAAAATATCATTTTTAAAGATTTTTGTTATAGATTTTTACTAAATTATTTTTTTAAAATATTAAAAGATGATTTGGATGAGAAGGTCACAAGCACATGACTTGAACATTTTTATTCCATTTATAAGGAAAACATAAGGAATCCAGTTCCATAATTTTCCTTAGAAGAAACAATCAATATGGAATTAATGGAGGAGAAAGTGACAATCAATAGGGAGAAAAGTTTGTACTTTTTGGAGAGGGAAAAAAAATCAGTGAGAATGAGGAAAATTAAATGTAAAAGAATAAAAAGGATGAAGTGAACCTTAAATAAAAGAGTAAAAATGTTATAATTGCCACATTTCCATCCATCTTTTCTTGTAATATACGTGTTATACACAACTATGCGTTTTTCTTGATATACAGTCTGTTATACATATTTTATCTCTTGTCTGTTTCTGTGTATGTTTAATGTACAGTTTGTACTATACGTACTATACATAATATACATTTTTCTGTGGTTTGTTTTAAATATATACTTTGTGGTCTCTCGTTCTGTTGCTGTTTTGCTATACAGTTTGTAATATACGTAATATACTTTTTTTGTGATCTGTTTAAATATATATATTTTTGTAATATACGCGCTATACATAACTATGTGTTTTTCTTGATATACGGTCTATACTACATGCAATATATGAAATATACGTACTATACACACCTATGAGTTTTTCTTGATGTACACCCACTTTCTTTTATGTTCGTTCTATAATATACGTAATAATATATATATATATATATATATATATATATATATTTTTTTTTTTTTTTTGCATATTAAGTATCTTTTTCTGTACATTTAGTATTATTGAATTAACACTCTTTTTGTTTTTCATTTGCAGGTTATATGGCATGTATTACATATAGCACGTACAAATGAAACATTACAGACGTTATACGAACACTATGGACGCTATACGAACTATACCAAAATAATATACTAAAATGAATCTATACTAAAATAAATCTATAAAATTGAATTAAAAATCGAAATATGTAGTATGAAATCAAAATGCAAAAATAATAAAAATATAAAACATATACTAAATACATAAAACACTATGGACGCTATACGAACTATATCAAAATATGGGAAAGAAAGAATGCATTGGGAAAGAAAAATGTCAGAACTGTCAGGCCATACATGTCAGATACGTCAGAGTATACCTGCCATACGAAAAGGGCAAAATAGGTATATTGAAAAATTGAATAGTAAAAGTGGCTAGTCTATATATTTTTTTAAAAATGTGACTAATTTAACCTTTTTATGCATAAATTGGCTATTTAGATTTTTCACCCTAAATAAAAAGAGAAAGAAATGAAAAATGAAAAAAAGGTTATAAAAAAGAAATGAGAAGATATACTAACATGCAATCATGAGTCCATATAATATAATATAAGAGTGAAAGGAATCTCTCTCTATCTCTCTCTCTGATAGAGGATTGGAGAGATACATACAGAAAGACGTGCACGCAAACCAATGCTGATTGTCCTGAGGGGCTCTCTCTCTGCTTTCTTATTTAATTCCATTTTGTCCATTTCCTCCTTTTACGCGTTTTAGATTACCAACTTTTTTTTCTTTTTCTTGTTTTGCTATAAAGAAAAGTGACCATAATCTTTGATTTCATTAAAATAAAATACTGACATTAATACTACTATAAATAATGACAGCACCTCCCATTACAAGGAAATTATTATAATATTAGATTTTTAGGTTCAATTACATATAAAGACCCTTGTAATATTTTATTCATTGTATTTTTCTCCTTAACATTTTGTTTCTATATTTGTAGAATTTATATAATTATTAAACTCTATACATTAAAAACAATAGTTAAATGATAATTTATATTAAGTGGTACTTTATAAAAGGTCACTTGGATATTTCATTTTTTTTAAAAATAAATAGAAGGAATAGATTGTGTTATAGGATAAAGGTAGAAGGATCAAAACGTCGGTGGAGTGAAAGTGAGTATGGTTTAACCAAATAATTGATCAATTCGTTCATTTTATTTTTACATATGGAAGGATTAAATTGAGTCTGGTTTAACTAAATTAAAAAGAAAAATTAAAAACATGAAAAGATAAAATTATTATGTATTAAAATATAGAGATTAAAACATGAATAGAATGAAAGTGAGTATAGTTAAACATATTAACTTTATTAAAGCTAATTCTCATTTTTGTGGAACATAATTAAATAATTAGTTTAAATTGAAAAGAAATAAAAACAAACAAGTGGAAAGAACAAATATTAATGGAAAAAAAAGAAAGAAAGGTAGAGATTAGGTGGGCTTGGAATGCCGCAATCACCGGTTTGGAATGCCGCAAACACAGTCAACTCAACAGCTTCGGTACAGTTCGTCCCAACACACCACTATTTTACATTATATCATTATATCATATTTAATAAATTGTTTGGTCAATGTGTGTTAAATTGAATGTTAAAATGCAATTAAGACCTCTAACTTTTGTCAAATGTATGAAAATCATTTGTAGTTTAAAAATGGTAAATTATTTTCTTGTAGTTTTAAATTATATCAATGAAACCCCTCCTTTAGGGGTGGATGCAGGTATGGGCAAGGGGTGGTCATGATAAGAACGATGGTTATAATTTTAAAAGAATGATTTTGATAAGATCTATTTTTTTTTATCTTTATTTATAATTATGATAATATTTAAAAAGATAATATTAAATGGGAGTTTCAATTTTTAATTAAATTAATAAAATTAATGGTTAAATTATACAAAATACCCCTAACCTATATTTTAAAACTTTCAATTCTACCGTCAACCTTTTATTTTGATTAAAAATACCCCTTATTGAGGAAATCAATCTTTAAATATATACTATGCATGCAATTCGGCTAAGTTTAATAAAATTAAAAAATTTAGGGTATTTTTGAAAGATATCTGTTGTAATGAAAGATAATTTCCAGAAAAATTGATATTTTGAAAGAGTAATTTTTCAAACAAAAATTATTTTAGAAACAAATTAAAAGGTTAGTATAGGGGTAGTTTGTATAATTTAAACTAATATTAGTATATATATATATATATATATATATATATATATATTTTAGTTCGGCCCCCGCAAACATAATATCTTGGATCCGTCCCTGCCTCCCTTCAACGTCATAAATTTTTTTAACCATAATTTATTCGTTTGAACTCCGATTTGAATGATTCAAGATAATTTGAAATTCTCGTTTTGAGATTTATGTCATGGTCACTTCAAAATTTCAAAATCTTTAATAAATAAAAGAGTCTATTATCATCAAAATAATAGATATGATTTACACAATTAACGCTTTTGATTACGGATAATTTAGAAGTTTTGAAGTGATCATCTGATAGAGCCTTAAATGAGGATTCCAAAAATATATTGATTCGTCTAAATCGAGTTCAAACGAAGAAGTTATGGTTAAAAAAAATTAATTACGTTGAAAAGGAGATGTCTCATTACAATAATTTGGAACTATAGAGATATGATTTGTCATTTTCAAACCACATTGGGTGTTCATATATTTAACAAAAATGACAGATGTTTTATTTGCATTTTACCCTAAATTCAATTATGATATTTAAAAAAAATATTGCACATACGGGTGAGAAGAAACTTAATTTATTAATTAAAAGGAAGATAATTTTAATGTTTGATAACCCTTATCTATTTTTAGGTCCACATTTGTAGATCATATTCAAATAATCATAAAAGGAGTGTTTAGTGCATGAGAATGAGAATGGGTAGTCTAAGATTGTAATATTCGAGAACAAGTTGATTAAAAATTAGATAGATGAGAATTTGATACATTAAGTAATGTGTCTGAATTGTATTAAGAATGAGAATGAATTATAAACATAATGTTAATATGTAAGAATGAAATGGGAAGGTGAATAATAAACACGTGAAAGTGATGTTATTATCAATAGTAAAATATATGTCAATTATTCACAAATATTTCATTCTCACCCATCATACAGCGGTGTAAACTGGGATTAGGAGGGTTGTTCTAACATAAATTTGTTGAAAAGGATAAAAAGAGAATCAACTCCTGAAACCTATAAATCTACAGTAGAGAGAGACAGAGTTTGGATGTTGATTAACGTGATATAGATTCGAAAAGGGTTGAGTCTAAAAAGTTTTATGAATCCATATCTTCATGTATGAAAGGAATAATAATGCACACACTTAATTATATATTTATTATTATTGGAGGCCACACCAAACCAAGGGAAGTTTCCTTGAAATTGAATTAAATAAAGAATGAAATTATATATAAAAAAAGAAGAAAAAGAATAGGAAAATTGAAAGTGTAATTACAAAAATAGGAGAGTAATTAAAGGATGGATGTGAATAGTCAAACCATAAATCTAGAAACAGAACCCAATTAAACTAATTTTAGTCATTAATCTCATGTCTGTTAGTGGATTTCATTCAAGTAAACAATCTCTTAATGACTCAACTCAACTACTAATTAATTTACCTAAGAAAGTTGGGATATTTTAGCCACCACATCAACTCTAGTCAAGTCAAGTCGGTAATTTAAAAAAAGTTGTTTGAATGAAAAAAAGGCCGCATCGTAGATAATACTGCGGCAGACACCAATGAAATCTCATCTCTAATATTTGATTCCAAACTGAAAAGGCATCCTTTTAATTTAATTTGATTAGCATTGACTATGACGATGACTATTGGGATGATTAGAAGGAACATGTGGGTATGGAATGCAGTGGATCCTACCCCAACCCAACCCATATGGGTAGAGCAGAGGTCCCTTCACGGCTACGCTTTGGACTTCAAACCTTTGACTTTGGACCATTGACTGACTCTCTCTCTCTCTCTATCTTGATCCCCTTTCCTGCGACATCTCGGTCCCTTTTCCACTTCTCATTTTCAACAGGGTTTTAAATATCTTCGACATTATCGATATATCCGTCGATATGTCTCTAAAATTGAGCTTCTACTTTTTAAACGGGGATAAATAATATCTTTGACATTATCGACGTTTTCATCGGACTACTACACAACTATCGTTGATCCTTCTCCCTTCTTTATTATTTTTTTAACTTTTTATTTTAATCACTCTCTATTTAATTTATTACTAACTTTAAATTCATTCTCTCTTTACTTTTTTAAAAACTTATAATTTATTCTATTTCCGTCTCTCTTCAATTTATTGTATTTTTTATATTTTCTCGATGTTAAATATCACTTATAAGTGTAAAAACTTACTTATATAATTAATTATAACTTATTTAAAGAGTAGTTCAAGTTTCATTGATCAATTCTAAGTATTCATGTTAGTTTCCATCATTTTTATTCTAATATTCGTCGATATCGATATATCCATCAATATATTAGTAAATTTAAAGCTCGACGACTTTTAACTCCTAAATCTCAACCCAGATTTATAAATAACACTCGCCTTTTTTTGTTGGGGCGATTAAATTGGTGTCCGTCCGATTGATGTCTCTTCGGGTACAGTGCTTTCTCTATCAAGTGATTTATATCGGCTTCATCAAATTTATGAATTTACTACCGTTAGATTTTAACAGTATACGTCAAATAACATTATATTAAAACTATGATTTTACAATCTCATACTATTACAACATAAACTTAAGTTCCTCACACTGAAGATATATATATATATATATATATTCTAGATAGGTTGTATAAATAAATATTTAAAACTAATAGATCTCACTTTTCATTATGATAACTGAAAAATCTTTACAGTTATCATAATGGGTAAGGAACACGTGAATTTGTGAACTAAAAACTATAGAGCCAGAATGTGAAAACCACGGGGCTACATTGGCGAGTCGGTTCGATTCAATATGAAAGGAATAAGGCTTTAAATCGCTTTTTAAAAAGGAGGGAAAAACAATATTACCGTGCGTGGTGTAATATCTGGTCAATGCGTGACTCTTGCTTTCAAACTTGCTTTGCGTTCAAAGTAGACCCATTCAAAGTCAACCAACTTTATATTTTAAATTCCCAAATGGGTTTTTTTTTGGTGATATAGACAAAAAAAACATTTTTTTCGCCAAAATGTCTCGTGTTACTACTGACTGGCTCAACTCGATTCAAGTGGCTTTGTTTGGTCGGAAGAAAAAAGTTAGTTGCGTGTTTGAATTCACACATCATAGAATGAAAGATTCTCAAAAAACTAACCTTTTCATTTAAACGTGAAATGATCCAGAAGAGAAGATTTAAAAATGAAAAATGGAAAGAAAAAGAAAAGAATGAGGAAAGCGTAGATTCTAAAGAAAAAGGCAGGCACGTGCATTGAATTGAAGAGGAAAGGAAAAGAGACGGTTGTTTGGACACGTAGTAGACAGGCTGCCTCTCAATAATAATCGAATCGATTGGTATACGTGTAAGCTGACCGCATCCTTGCCCGCCACAATCCGATGTTGGGCGGCCATACTACTATACTATCATCTCCTAATCCAATATATCATACTTTTTTAATCAGTAATTTCAAAAGTAACAGATATTTTTAAAATTTTATTTTTTAGATTGAGATTCTAACCATTTTCTCAAATTTAAGATTGATGGTGAATCTCCATAGGAAAAGTTTCATTTTTCAATTTTATTGTCACTAGAAGGTAAAATGAATCCATAAATCTTTATAGTATTCATGCTGAATTCATTTTCAAAGATCAATATAAAAAGACGTTCGAACTAAAAGGAATCCATATATCTTCTTCCAAACTCAAGAGTCAAGATTAATTTTAAAAATACAACCATTAATACAAAATCCCCCATTTTAGGGTAAATTGATTTTGTAACCCACACAAAGAAATCAAATAAGACAAGGGATGAGAAGATTCAAAAGGAATCGGGAAAGAGATGAAGAGAGGAGTGAGAAATACCAGATCATTTAAAATATAAATATAAAAATATTATTTTAGTGCCACATCAGCTTTAAAATCAATAAAAGAATACACAGTCATCATTAAAATTAATATAAAAATAACACGTCAGCATTCTGTTAATTATTTAACAATTTTTTTAAAGCAAAGACTAAATTGAAAGCAAAACAAAAACTCAGAGGTAAAAATGTCAGTTTTAAAAACTCAAAGACGAAATGGTAAACAAACTCAAAACTCAGGGACCAAAAATGTCGTTTTAATTTTTTTTCTTTTTAAAATAAAATTGTCAATGATGACATGGAAGTTATGTCAGCACTCATGAATCATGACGACGAACAATCCATATATGCCGAAGGTTCTTTCTCAATTAAAATAGTACTAATACTGGTCTAAAAAAACAGTACTAATACTAATTACTTTATTTTATTTTTCCTTGAATATCTTTGATTCAAAATTTGGGTTAGCATGATGTAACATGTATAAGAATGTTTCCTGATTTCAAGCTTACTCTATGCCTATTTTCCCTCTTGGACTTGACTTGCTATAGACTTCATTTTCCTAATTTTTTACTAATTTATTTCAAAGATTTAGAAATAATTTTACTATTAAAAGGGGAAAAAATCCATCAGCTAATGATAACTTATTGACTTCAAGTTGGATTTAGTTTGCCGTACTATTTTTTATATGAAATATTTAAAGAGCAGCCAAAAAATAGATTAATAATAAACTAAAACGAATAAATGTATCATAGAAATCCCCATGTACGTTTGATAAACCTAATACTTGAAACACTACGTTTTTTAATAAAATAAAAAAAAAAAAATATTTTATAAAATAAATTACAAATGAGAGATTTCATGATGATTATTATGTTTTAATTAAAATTCAATAATTTTTTTAAAGTTTTATTATTTTGATAAATTCATTGATTTAATGATTTTCTTCCATTAAATTAATGAAAATAAGACAAGTGATATTTTTTTTAAAGATCTATATGTTTTTGTGCTATTTTAAAAAATGATAATACTTGCATACCCACTTTTATACAAGTCTATATTTTTATTGGAGGCATGACTTATATATTTATTTGTGGTACATACAAATTATCATATTTAGTTTAATAAAAACATGACACGTATAAATGTAGAGCGGTGAATATGAAAGTATTATTTTTTTTTAAATTAAGTATTCGATTGACAATATGCATTAAAACCATAAAAAAATTATAGAAAAAGGAAAAGGGGGAGTAGTGGGACGAAATCCAGCGTAGATAGTTGGAGGCCACGTGTGTGTAGATGGAAAGAAAGAGAGGAAGGATCCAAACCAAAGGGATGGGTTTGGTTTGGTTGGTGGTGGGGGCGGGTGCATTTAATGCTGAAACACCGTCCCTCACACTAATTCCGTACGCTTAACAACCGACAGTTGCCGGTCTTCCCTTTAGTAATTCTCAAATTTCTGACACCCCTTTCACACTGTGAATACTCGGTTTGGCTTGGGCGCCCCACTTTCTGTATTGTTTCAGACGCAGAAAGAACCTCACGAATATGAATGTGAATAATAATAATAATAATAATATGTTCTCTTATTAATATATATGGAGGAGGAGGATGATAAGAAGAAGATGAAGAATTCCATGGATAATTCTTCTGTTTTATTCTCCGATTCGATACCCTCTTCTTCCTCTTCTGCCATGTTCGACACCACCACTAGTGAATTTAAGGGATCCAGCAGCTTTTTGGATTTATTGGGCTTCCAATCCAACCATTACCACGATCATTACGATTTCAATTACGATTACAACTCTTGTTTATTGGATGTGTTTTCTGATCCTCCTCCTGAATATTCCTCCTCCGAAGTTTTGAATACAACTCCTCCTTCTCCCAACTCTTGTTCCATTTCCTGTTCTTCCAATGAACACCTTACTAAACCCGATGACTTGGAACTGGATCCGGATCCGGATCATCATTATAACAAGGCTACTTCTACTTCTAACAAACAGTAAGCTTTTCTATTTTCCCTCATCTCTCTTTCTCTACATATATATATATATATAATAGTATTAAAATGAATAGGTTGAAAGCAAAAAAGAAGAACCAAAAGAGGCAAAGGGAAGCAAGATTTGCGTTCATGACGAAGAGCGAAGTGGATCATCTTGATGATAGCTACAGATGGCGCAAGTACGGTCAAAAGGCTGTCAAAAACAGCCCTTATCCCAGGTTGGTTGGTTGGTTGGTTTGTTTGTTTGTTTGTTTGTTTGTTTGTTTTTTTAAGGTTTAACTCAACCGAGGCTATACTATAACAACACACAGGAGCTATTACCGCTGCACCACAGCAGGATGCGGAGTGAAGAAGAGAGTGGAGAGATCTTCCGATGATCCTTCCATTGTTGTTACCACTTACGAGGGTCACCACAATCATCACAGCCCCATTCTTTCTCGTTCTCACAACCACTCTCTTTCTGTATCCATTAATCAAACCCCCCCCTTCCCCTTCCCCTCAATCTCCATCTCTTGTTTTTCCACAACCTCATCCATTTAACCCTCATCATTTCTACGCAACCTCAACTTCACCTTTTGACCTTGTTATGTCCGAAACGTTTCCCGGTTTTGTACAAAATCATCTCGGCCCATCCTCAGCCTCAGCCTCAGTTTCTAATAATAATAGTTTGATGAAAGACCATGGACTGCTTCAGGACATGATACTACCATCCCACTCTCCAGGGCCAGGACATGACCCCAAACAAAACTAGTACTATACTACTTAGTCTGTAGTGGTACGTAATATATACTGATTCTACACGGACTTATTATGGGCTTTTCACCATAATATCATGTTTTAGTTTTGTTTAAGAACAATCGACTACCTATAATTAGTATTTAATTTATGGAAGACCATTGGCTTTTTCTTCTTTCTATATATTTTCTTATCTTGTTTATGTTTCTTCCTCTTCTACCATTTTATTAAATTAATATATGAAATGAGAGAGATGGGATGGTTGATTTAGGGTTAGGGTTTCACGATTGATTACGTAAGTGAAGTAGCTAGCTAATCTAGGAGTGGTGTGTGTGTTGAGATATATATATATAGATAGATGAGCTGCGTTTGCTTCTGAAAAAGGACTATAGATGGACTTTACTTTATTATTTTTGTATAAGGTAAAAAGCTAGGAAATGTATAGAGCTAAATGAGTGAAAAAAGTAGTTGATCCCTAGTTTTGATATCAGAGGGTTATGAAAACAAAGCGTTTTTATCAAATCAAAACATTAAATGCGACACTTTCATTCTTTGCTTACCCATTGCCATTCGACGTAGTAGTTGGTACTCTATAATTTTTCTCCTTTTCCTTTTATGACTGCCTAAAGCTTACCATGTTTTCAAAAGGTGACCGACCATATCTTAGATGGATTATTTCCTCATTTCGCTACATCATGGCTGTGTTTTGGTTGAAGCTTTCCTCATATTTTTAATTTGAGTTTCTTAGGGTCGTTTGATTGTCAGGTTTGGGTAGTGAGTTGGGAATTACACAACTCTAACCAATGTTTATTTCTCAGTTTTCAAATCTATCTATTTTCACTACATTATACCCTTAAATATAGTTAACAAACCAAACACTATTTAACAACCTCATGCTTGACAACTCCATGCTTAAATATAGATTTTCAACCACAAATCTTTCTATCAAATATAGTTTGATTACACTACTCAAATTTCTATAACTCCTCGCATCTAAATTTAGACTAGACAAATCTTCAAAACTAAAACAATTTTTATATGGTTTCTTATCGGGTTCAGTAATCTTAGTTTTCCAATTATATGCATCTCTTCTTCTGAGTCATTATAATTCTTTCTCGTTCAATAACTAACTAACATGGAATCTTTCTGTGGCCGGGGAAGAGATATCTAGGTTTTGCGTTTAACTTTTGGGAAGGAAGATTAGAGTATCAAATGGGTTGATGCATGACTTAAGAAAGGTTGATGACTTCGGATGAAAGCCTAAAAAAATGCATTGATATTGAAAGAGATATATATATATATTATTAGAAAACGATATCTCTATAAATTAAAGAATAAAACATAACAATGCTGACACTGTGAAATACCAACAACCAAATGCATGCATGTATTATTAGACTTAATTCAGACTTAAGAGAGATGGCTTCAATTACATTAAACCAACACACATGGAGGGAGTGGAGAGATATTTTTAAAGTCATCACCATTTATTTATTTTTGTATTATATTTATCTGGAAAGTGACATATGATCCCAATTCCATCCTTTTGTATGTCAAGTAATTATATCATCTTTTTTACATCTCTCTCTATTTTTGTTTTTCTAATTCCACTTCCCCCTTTTGCTAATTCCATTCCAAGATGAAGCACTTTTTCAATCAATTATATTCTTTCTTTTCAATGGATGTGTGTAAAATTATATATTATATAGTACCGATTTATTCTTTTTACATCCTTTCTTTCCAAGTCGAATATAACGGCCGATTCATTGGATGAAGCATCTAATTGAAAATAATAAGTAATCATTACAATTCTAATTAACAGAACAGAACATTGAGAAGATCAAAACATCACACAAATACCACATCACCCAAATAAATATTGTTTTCATAACAAAATTTAACTTAGATATAACCATCCCATAGTCATGGAATTAATTATTTACTTCTTTTAATAACATAGTATTATATTAGATATGTTAAATCACTACACACTCTTTTTCTCAAACTTACTTTCTTCTTTCTTCTCTCTCATTTTTGTTAATCGTCTTGTCATTATGTTCCTCTCCATTCATGTTCGTTGTTTGTATTGTTTATACATGTACACATTGTACAATAATAATTTTAAGTCATTTTAATTATTAAATTTAATATTGTATATTGTTTCATTATACCATAAATATTGTTCAATTAGTCAATGTTATAGAAACAGAAAACTAGAGAGAGAGAGAGATAGAAAGATTCAATGATTGATCTCTATTCCTGTAGAACAAATGATTACATGGCTATTTATAGAGTAATACATTGAATAACTAACTTAACAATAATGAGTGGCTTAACTAACTATTAACAATACAATCATCTTAATGTGCTATCTTAATATCCCCCTCAAACCCAAGGTCGAAGACCGTGAACACCAAGCTTCTCCCTCCATTTTTGAAAAGCAATAGCAGGGGGGGGTTTGGTTAAGATATCGACAACGATCGATGCGAGGAAGATGTTGTATTGCAAGTTTGTTAGTGCGAACTAAGTCACGAACAAAGTATATATCAAGTTCCATGTGTTTAGTGCGAGAATGGAGTCTTGGATTCGCACTTAGATGAAGCTGCTCCCAAGTTATCACATCAAAGCACGGGAGAACAATTGAGATGAAGTTTCATTTCGAAGAAGAGGGATTGAAGCCATAGCAATTGGGGGGGGGGGGGGGGGGGGGGGGGGATTGAGGCCTCGGGGGTGATCTAGAGACAATATGTTGTTTCTTGGAGCTCCAGGAAATGAGATTACCACCAAGATAAATGCATAAGCGGGATGTAGATCTGCGATCATCGGGATCCGAGGCCCGGTCGAAGTCGAGATATGCTTGCAAGGAAAGACCGGGAAGGTTTCTGAACAAAGGACCGTGATGTAAAGTCCCTTTAATATATCGTAAAATCCGTTTAATGACCTTCCAATGAGTGATTGTGGGAGAATGCATAAATTGGCATACTTTATTCACGGAGTAAGCCAAGTCGGGACGAGTTAGAGTAGCATATTGAAGAGCCCCAACCACTTTCCCGTATTCTTGAACATCGTGGAACTTTTCTCCATGAAAGCCGAGAAAGCACGAATCCACTAATCATTGGTGTTGATATAGGATTGGCATTGGTCATATCGGTTTTAAAGAGTAGATCGGATAAGTACTTGGATTGAGAAAGAAGAATGTCTCCATTGGGTAGATATGATACTTCTACTCCTAAAAAGTAATTCGTTTGCCAAGATCCTTGAGTGCAAAAGTCCGATGTAAATCGACAATTAAAGTCCGAATTTGAAGGAGAAGGCGCGATTATTAGTATGTCATCAACATAGATGAGAATATACATACAAGAGGTTGAATTAACTCTTAAAAGGGAGGGCGGGGATTTGCTTTAGCGAGGAACAAATTTGGTGAAGGGAGGGGAAGGGGGGGGGGGGGGGGTGGGGGGGTCATTAAGCCATATATAGCTTTGTGGAGTTTGCGGACTATGGTGTTGAACCGTATTGGATGTGAACCCGGGGGGTGATCCATATGACTTGTTCCTTCAAAATGCCATGAAGAAAGCATTGTTTATGTCTAATTGCCTTATTGGCCAACCATAAGATTGAGCTCTTTGTTATGATTGTGCGGTTTGGGCGTTAACCACTTGGACTAAAGGTCTCAATAAAGTCAATGTCAGCCTGCTGATGATAGCCCTTGGCTACAAGTCTTGCCTTGTATCTAGCTATAGATCCATCTGAATTTCTTTTTATTTTGTAGACCCATTTGCAGCCTATTGTCTTGTAATTTGAAGATTGTGGAACTAATGACCAAGTTCCATTTTTGTGAAGTGCTGCAATTTCAGATTTCATGGCCTCTACCCACTGAGGTGACTGGAGAGCTTGCTTCACAGTGGTTGGTGTTGTGTGAAATCGTGATACGCAAGTGCACGCAGTCAAACAAGTAATAAATGATAAGTAAGATATCGTTCCCACGAGGATTAGTAGATTAAATAGGTGTTTAACAAATAATTTAAAGAAAATAAAGACAATGATAACTTGGGATGATGTGATTTATGAAACTAAATAATTAAAATTGTGAAATTATGCAAAACTAAATAAATAAATTCTAAATTAATTAAAGAAAATAAATACGATGGTCTAAGGTGGCTTAAATTACTCCTAAAATATGCAAGAATAATAAAGTGATGAAACTATGTAGAGATGAATGGTTGGAAAATCAAGAATTCCCCTAAAAAGTCTTAGAATTCACAAATGCTGCAGCAGTGCTGTGGCTGTACTGCAGCAATCTGCAATAACAAATACAATTTTTATGCAAGAAAACTCAAATGTTCATGTGACTTTGTCAAGCCTAGAATGATTCTAATTCTTAATCCAACTTAATTCCTATGTCTAGGTTAAATTAGATTAAAAATACGCTTTGATGCTCCGGTTTAGGCTTTAAGGTGTAAACACATATGTCTATGCATTACCAAAAACAATTTCAAGAATCGTTAACCCCTATCAATCAATACTTTTCCATTTAATTTCAACCTTTTCAGAATTAAAATTAAACTAAACACTTTACTTAGGTTGATCAAGCATAAGCAAAGAGACAAGAAATATCAAACTATTGATTGAGCATAAAAATTGAATTCATTAAAGCTTGGGAAAAACTAATTCCCTTTAGGGTTCATCTATCAATTCCAACCTAAGAAATTTAGTTCATAATGAAATTCAAATTAACAAAAGAGTTTAACAAAAATAAACCTAAACCTAACATAAACCAACAATGGATAATGGAATTCTAAAGAATGAAGAAGAAGAAGAAGAAGAAAATAATCAATGGAATAGCAAATGCAAACGAAATCTCCATCGAGAAGAAGAAGAATCCTCCTCTTGCGTTTGTCTCTCCTCTTCTTTTACGTTCGGCTCCTCTTTTCCACGTTCGGGGGTTTTTATTTTCGTTAAAGCCTCTCCACCAAGTCGCTCTTTTCTTTTCTTTTCTAGGTTAATCTTCTCTTTTCTTTTGTTTGGGCTTGGGCTTCCTTCAATCTCCTCCAAATTTGCTTCTAAGTTGGACCTCAATGATGGGCTATTTCTTTCTCACTTGAATCAGTCGAAACGGCTCAAAAATATGATATTTTAGGGCTTAAAATCGTGATCCCGCTTTCTGTCCGTTTCCGCTAGTGTCTTTGCAAACTGCAAAAATTAAGATCGCCACGAAAAAGTGCAAAAATCGCACTTTTTCCTTTTGCTCCTACATCAAATTTGCAACTTTTAAGGATTTCTTTCATTCAAAATGACAAGATTAAAATACCCAAAGCCAAAAACACTTCAAACATATTATTTAAAGTGCTAAAAACCCGAGTTTTCCCAAAATAAGCTTTAATAAAGAATTATTCTAAATGAGTTCAAAATGCACAAAATATGAGCAAAGTTCAATCAAATAATTATCACTTAGGCATTAAAATAGGACCAAATAACTCTATTTTATAGAGTTATCAGTTGGTTCTACCTGTGTAAAATCTGATAGAAGGGCCTTGGGTTTGAAAATACCATGTTTAGATCGTGTAACCATGGGATGAATATTTGACACTGGATTATCAAGAGGTAATACAGAATGAGATGTATCTAATAGCTGTGGTATAACTGGTGTTGTTTGATTTGTGTGAGATAAGGTAGGCTCAAACTGTGAAATGGGGATTTGTTGTATAGAAGAAATTGTTGTATCTGGAGGTTGGATGATTTGTGAAAGTGGAGATACTATTGGACCAGGACCTAGAATAGAGGGCTGAGAAGAGGGTAAAAGAGGAGAAGAGGTAGATACAACAGGAATAGGGGATACTGACAGACAAGGAGAAGATATGATATTTGTTTATTTAAAAAGAGATGAATAAGGAAAAGACTGTTCATTAAAAATAACATGTCTTGAAATATAGACTTTGCCAGATGCATCTAGACACTTATAGCCCCTATGGTGTGAGCTATATCCAAGAAAAAGACAATGAGTTGATCTTGGATCAAGTTTGTGCTTATTAAAAGGTCTTAGTAAAGGATAGCAGGAACAACCAAATACTTTGAGAAAGTTGTAATCAAAAACAGAATTAAAGAGTTGATTGAAAGGGATTTTACCTTGGAGGGCTTGAGTAGGCAATCTATTCATCACAAAGACTGAAGTATTAAAAGCATCATCCCAGAAAGAGAGTGGCATGGTGGCTTGATCAAGAAGAGACATACTAAATTCAACAATTTGTCTGTGTTTTCTCTCAATTAACCCATTTTGAGCTGATGTATGTGGACAAGATATTCGATGAACAATACCTTGAGTTTGAAAATAAGAGGATAAGGGTCTAAATTATCCCCCCCCCCCATCTGTTTGAACACTTTTAATGGTTGTATTCAGCAAATTTTCAGCTTGGGCTTTAAACAAGAGAAAAGCAGTATAGACTTCTGATTTAGTTTTCAAAAAATAGATCCATGTATATCTGGAAAAGGCATCAACAAGGCTTAAGTAATATCTATAACCATTTCGAGATAAGCAAGAAGATGGTCCCCAAACATCAGCAACTATGAGTTGTAATGGTTTTGTATAGACAGTGGAAGAAGAAGAGAAAGGCAGTTTATGACTCTTAGAAATTTGACAGGAATGACAAAAACTAAAATCTTTATTCATTGGAAATGGAACATTACATTGATGAAGAACTTGTTTAACAGTGGAAATATTAGCATGGCCTAATCTCCTATGCCAAAGATCTAAACTAGTACAAGGAGACTGAATACAATTGAAGATTGAAGCAGAATTGATAGAATTTGCCACAGCAGGTTGTGTTTGAATACTTGTCTTGTGATGATTTTTTAGATGTAGCCTATAAAGTCCTCCATGTAATTGACCTCCAAGCAACACTTTATGGGTAACCTGATCCTTTACCAAGCAATGGTTAGGGTAGAATACAAAATATACATTGTTATCTTTTGTAAATTGATGAACACTAAGCAGATTTTGAGTGATTTGAGGGACATGAAAGAGATTGTGAAGAGTAAATGTATGGTGGGTTTTAGTGACGGAAAGCAGAAGACATACGTGTGAGAGATATTTAAACCGAGGCCATTACCCATCCGAATTCTATTACCACCTTGATATTCACCGCCCTATTCAAATTGTTCAAATCATTGGTTACATGATGTGTGGCACCGAGTCGGGACACCATTTGAGTCAAAAGGGAGATCATTGGAGGCAACATATGCGGCGACTTGTCCGTAACTTGAGGATCCCTGGTGATGATTTACGCCTAATTCCGAAATGGAGATGGTTGCCCTAAGAGAACCGATTTGGACTTTGATAATTCGATGACTATTGCCGTTCCATTCTCGATTTGAACCTCCATTTCCATTCGATTTTGGTCCATATAATTTGGATCAAATCTAGAGTAGCATTTTAGGCTTGTATGTCCCATTTGGGGATCTTCGGTGCGATTATATCTTCCTCCACGATTATATCTTCCTTTCCTCGATTAGATTGCTGACCCTGGCCATTTTGAGAAAAAAGAAGAATCTTGCTTATTCTGCGGGATGGTGGATTAAGCGATGGTAATGTGGAATCGATGTAGGTAATTTTCTTTGAATTCTTCCTTCATGAGATAGCAATAGGAGGGGGTTTTTTTTTGAGTTTTTTTTGGAAGAGGTATTCATTGAATTGGTATGTAATGAAAACTATTGGATAATATTCGCGGCCTAAACCCTCAAGAACATTCATAATAAGATCCTCCTCGGTGATCTTGTGTTTAACAAATGAAAGAGCATTAGAATACGATTTCATCTTGCTAAGGTAGTCTTTCATGGACAAACCATCCTTTTTCCGAGATTGCAATTTCACTTTATATTGCATTACCGAGCCTGTTTTGAGATGAAAACAGTTGGATATACAACTCCATACCTCGCTCGATGAATTACAATCGGAATTTCCACAAGATTGATCGACATTGATCCTCCGAGCCAAGATGAGAGCAAACGATCCGTCTTTTCCATTTTATATAACTGGATTTGGAGAAGGAACATTGGATCCGGGGGAGTGATCAATTTTGAAGGTATATCAGTTTGGAGAGATGAAATCCTCAAGACCATGGCCTTCGATTCTGAAATAACTTGAAATTTCCAGGATAAGTAGTTTTTCATCGATCAATTTTACGATGGAAGAGTGATTTCCAAAGGTAACAACAGATGGGAGTTGGATTGCGGAAGAGAAATAGGCGTAGTGGATGAAGAGGAAGCCATTAATGGCGGATAGAGCTCAGGATCGAGAAGAGGCGGTTAGCCCAGAATCGAATCGATACCATATGGAAACAGAAAACTAGAGAGAGAGAGAGATAGAAAGATTCAATGATTGATCTCTATTACTGTAGAACAAATGATTACATGGCTATTTATAGAGTAATACATTGAATAACTAACTTAACAATAATGAGTTGGCTTCTAACTAACTATTAACAATTACAATCATCTTAATGTGCTATCTTAATAAATGTCTATTTTGAATTTAGAATTTGTCTCAAATAGCATAAATCTGCATACTAAGATGTCAAAACCTTTTAAAAATTACTTGAATAACATAATTATAGTTCAATAAATTATTGACTATATAATTCAATAAATTATTGAACTAATATTTTGTTATTTTTCATGTGTATTTTCAATGAATTTGTTTGTTTTATTGCTTTTTAAGTTCAAGTTCAATAAAATATTGAACTATTTGATTGTTTTCATTATTGTTTTCTTCATTTTTTACTTTTTTTAGTTCAATAAATTGAACTATAATTATGTTATTTAAGTAATTTTTAAAATCTGACATTTCAATAATTAGTATGTAAAAATATACTATTTCGGTAATTGTCCCTATATTTCATATCCTTCAACATCTTTTTACTGTTTTGAATATATTAATTTATTATTGTTAAACAAATTTGTATGTATGCTCAATAAAATAATAATTTTAAGTCATTTTAACCACAAAAGTTTAATATTGTACTATAAGACAAATGGAATCATTAATTTAATTTAGTATAATATTATACCTAAAAAAAAACCTGAAGCTTCCTGTGACGAGTCTCTGATTAGCACCGGACCAAACTAAGATGAAACGCTCAAAACCTCGGCTTTTACGTGTTCAATTTATATGTATGTACTGTTTCAATCTCACATGAGTTTTTGTAACGAAACCAAGAACCTCGAAGCTTCCCTTGATCTCTTTCTTCAGTCTTCAACGTGCAAAAAACCCTAATCTTGTATGAAACACCTCAAAAATAGCTAATGCTTTTTAAATATTTCAAAAATGTAATTTTTCAGTGTAAGAAAGGTCATTTTTTATTCTTACAATGAAATTTATAATAATAAATTAATTTTTTTTAAGGAAAAAAAAACCTATTTTTACGTTTTAGGTGGATGAAATCTGACTCGAAATCGTGCAAATGATTTTGCTTACATCATCAATAATTACGGATATTTGAATCCAATAAATGTGTTTTCTTGAATCTGGAGATGATTTTAGGTCATTTTCTGTTTGACATAAAGTCTTGTTTGATATATTTTTAGGCCCAAGTTTTATTGGACATATATATTCAATAAAGATCATTGAAATGAAAGCCCAACGTAAATACATTTCAAATTTCATCATCGGACATGGATTTGGAGGAAGGATGAAGTTAGTTCAAGTGGGGCCTGCATGCCTGCAACCGACTGTGTTAAAGGAAAAAGCTAATTAAGTTGTTGGACAATGGAAGTGGTTATTTATTATTATTAATCATTCAAAATGACAGTGGGAAATTGTCTCCAACTCCAACTGCAACTGCTACTCTTTTAATTTCCTCATCATTTCTAGATTTGCTGCTTTTTTTAGGTAAAACAGAAAAAACCACTCGTTTGTAGAGTTCCATCCGATTTTTATTGAACTAAAAACATCAATAAGATGCACTAATTCATTTATTATAATATAGAAAAATATAACGTTAAAAATAAAGTAAAAGTTCCTACTCACAATGATGGGTGATAAGTTTTGTTCGTTTTATACAAATTCGGTTGCAAAAACAAAATGCAATCTCTCTTTTCTCGTTGAGATAGGCATTGATAAAGTTATATGCAAATCAGCTTGACCATGTATTCAAAGCTCAACTAACATTTTGTGCATAAAACCACGTTTTCTCACAACACAACTAATTTTTACTACAAAACCACGCTCTTCAAAGCTCAACTAACACTTTGTACCCTTCACTTTGTAATAGCCTCTCTTTCTCTTCACAAAAGAACGTAGCTTCATAGCTCACTGATTACATATTACACGTATATATATATATGAGCATGTCTACATCTTCCATATCATCCCCATTTCAACATTATTTATTATTATTGATCCTTAAGATTTTCGCTTCTGTTTTAGTGCACAAATATGGCTAAGTATTTGACTTTCCATTTTTGTGTAATAATGTTTAACCTTATTTCAATCACTTCGGCAAATGTGACTCAGAATATAACCAAAACATCATTCTTTGGAGAAGGAAAACAATGGAATGATAACGAGTTACCCTGGAGCAAACAACAATTTAACTGCGCAGAGGCCGAAGCCATCATCTTCTCTTGGGTCCAAACAGCAATTTCTGAGGACCCCAGAATGGCTGCATCTCTGCTCCGTCTCCATTTCCATGATTGTTTTGTCAATGAAAGTCATTTTTCCCCTTTCTTTTCTTAGTTAACGTTTTTCTTTCTTTCTTTTCAAATGATGATAGTGTAAATTACATGCAGGGCTGTGATGCTTCGGTGCTGCTAGATGACACTGACAACTTCGTGGGTGAAAAAACAGCAGCTCCTAACGTGAATTCATTGAGGGGATTCGAAGTTATCGATGCAATTAAATCGGAAATAGAATCCGTTTGCCCCCAAACAGTTTCATGTGCAGACATTCTAGCAATTGCAGCCAGAGACTCCGTTGTGCTAGTGTGTACTCTGAATAAAAGTAATCTTAACATTGTCCCAATGCACCACTTATTTCAGTTTCTTTTTTTTTTTTAAACAATTTTCAGTCGGGAGGACCAGTTTGGAAAGTTGAATTTGGAAGAAGGGATAGCTTGAGTGCCAGCAAAAGAGAGGCAGAAAAGAACCTTCCTAGCCCAAATTCTACTGTGGCAACTTTGGTTTCTAAGTTCCAGAAAGTGGGCCTTACGCTCACTGATATGGTAGCACTTTCAGGTAATTTTTTGTTTTTTCCCATCATTCTATTAGAATTTTTATTCACGTGGCTTGACATTTTATTCGACTGATCACTGATAATTTGGGAAGGGGCACATACACTGGGAAAGGCCCGTTGTGTTTCATTCAGCTCAAGGCTACAAGGCAGCAGCGATATCCCAACGGAAGGTGCTAATCAAGAGTTCATTGAATCATTAAGAGAGCTATGCTCGGGATCTGATTCTGATAGCAGTGAAGCATTGGCACAACTTGATCTTGTAACACCAATAACATTCGATAACCAGTACTACATTAATCTACTTTTGGGAGAGGGTTTACTCCAATCTGACCAGGTTCTCATTACTGGGGATTACCAGACAAGGGAGATAGTCGAAACCTATGCCACGAGTCTAATTGCCTTCTTTGAAGACTTCAAGAACTCCATGGTCAAAATGGGAAGCCTAAAACCACCAATGGGGGCGAATACCATTATACGGACCAACTGTCGTACTATAAGCTAGATTAAATTCAACCTTAACAACATGTAACGTCCATTCAATAATATTTCATGGCTGAATGAATCAACACCTACGTAAAAATCTTAAGTTTTTTCTCTAATTTCAATTTTACGGTGTAAGGAAAAGTGCCCGCAAGCATCTGCTGGGAAACTAAGATGACAGAGCAAAAGGCTAAATAATTTATAAGTACATACATGTCTACAAGTAAAGATACAGGAGCTTTTAGCAATATAATACATCAATAGCACTATTACTACTAAGCCGATGCATTTTAACGTCCAACTCTATGATGGATATGGGACCATGCAATTAACTGCAAGAGAATATTATCTCACAGTAAAAAGAAGAAAAGCATCACTTTGCACCACTGCAAATCCCATATGTTTTCTACACCTTACGGAGTGTTGTCTGCGTTTTTTTTTTACTTCAAGAGAGAAGGAACCCAGTTCATTCCACAACTTAAATAGCATGTGCATCCGCTAACTTTGAATATCCTATTGTTCCCCTTCAAGCTCCTGAAGATCAAACAGTTCTCTATCGTAAAGACTGACATGATAAAAATTGACATGGCATCATTACTAAGATCATGATATGAAAATCAAATAAATACATCTTAAAAATCAATTTGACAACACTTTCCTTCTTTCATATCTTCACAATTAAGTTCAAGCGATATTACTTCCACATACCTCATAAATTGAATATTATTGTTTTTAATTCATGCTCTGTATGTGTTTTTTCAATCATACATTTAAGCTCAAAAATATCGTTGTCAAACCCCATAAAGTGATAACAGGCTAACAGCATATCCGAACGCCCACTTTTTGTATTGTAACTTTTCAATTGTATATTCAAGCTCTTAAATATGGTTTTCACTTCCTTGATTATTTATTTCTGCATAAAAATATCTCAACCATTCTCCGTCCACCCCAATCTCAATCCCAATGGATTGTCATAGGTAGGTATGGCAACGGGGCGGGGCAAGGTCGGGGATGCCATTCCCATCCCCTAAACCGCGGGGATTTTAAATCCCCATACCCTACCCTATCTCCTAATCAAAGAATTGGGGCGGGTTCGGGGATTCCCCGTGAGAAAAATTCTCTTTTTTATATTTTAATTCTTATTTAAAAAGGAATATATATTTAAAATATACATTTTTAAGATAAAAAGAAAACATAATATTAAACATTTTATAATTTATAAGTCAATATAACCATATTTTATATATTTTTTCCTAATAAACAAAGATAAAAGTAAACAAAATACATAAGATGTTATTAAAATATCGGGTTCGGGGGCGGGGGCGGGGGCGGGTGAAGAATGTGTTCCCATCCCCTAACCCTAAAACAAATTTGGGAAAATTTATCCCCCTAACCCTACCCCTAAAAAGCGGGGCCCCTAACCCGCGGGAAATTTTGCCATCTCTAGTCACGGGCAAAAACATACAGCACATGAGGAATCACATGACTAACCTGCTGGCTTATTTATTCTTCCATGCCCACTCCTGAGTAACCTGAAGTCCCTGATGTTAATAGCCCATGTACATGAAGTTAGTTCAGAAAATGTGAAGTGATTGTAATAAAATGAGAGTACAATGTACCTGGTGGAAGCGAGCCGGATCATTTAATAAATTATTATTAGCTGTCTGCAACTGTGTATAACTACCTTCCTGCAAAATTTAAAAAATAAAATAAAAAATAGAATCAATAAACTATAAAAGAGAATGAAAGATCACGGGTTACAAGGGAATGGTCTGAGACAGAAAATAAAATAAAAAATAGAATCAATAAACTATATTATATAACTATCATATAATGCAATGGTCTGAGACAAATAAATATATCTCCACAACTTTCAATTGAAACAGTGAACATTCAAAATGCAAATAGACTAAACTGACCGATAATGGGAAAGAAGGTTGCTGTGATGGCTGATGGTGGCGGACCTGTGTCTGGAACTGGGGTTGAAGCTGGATCTGCTGAGTTTGAGGGAGTTGCTGAGCAGATAGTAATTGTGGATGTATCTGGTTACGAGGTTTCAGAACTGATTGCTTTTGTTGTTGCTCATTCAACATTAACTCTTCAGGTCTCTCCCACTACAGGTAAATGCGTTAGAACATAAACCACACAAAATGCAGCAAAAGCCTCTTAAAGACGGAAGTTTCAAAGAAATTCTCACCTTGCTCTCACCAGTCACACTATTATAATAGTATTTATAACCATCCGGAGAGGTGTGCTCTGTCCAGTTAGACTTTACAGGAGCTGAGACTTGGGTGTTTATAGGTACAGGAGGAGCACTTGTGGAAGAAGGTGTATCTGAAGTTGCAGAAGCAGTGGCACTGGCAGCTGTCTGTGGAACAACCCCTACCCACTGAGACTGCAGGGACACACAAAACAACAAACATTCAATGTTTAACATGACATTAATGATCCGAGAAATACTGATCACTCCAAGGTTGGAAAAAAAAATATGATACTGCATTTCACATATCAAAGGGACCAGACCACCAAACAATTTTTCCTGCATACCCATTTGTTCTACTTAGCGATTATTCTGTAAATATTGATGATAGTCACCTAAAAAATTTAAGATGGGTTCAAAATGTGTGCCAACATGCACTAGTATATACCTCTTCATTTAAAAATATATTCCATTTGTGTAAAGATATCCTCAAGTCAGTACTAATTACCGGTTGCTTAATAGTCTGGGAATTCTGCTGCAATGTTAAACTTTGATTTGCTGGTTGTATCAGCTGAAACTGCTGTTGTAGCTGAGAAAACGCCTGCTGGGAAGACTGAAAGCTAGCCTGCAGGGTTTGTGTTTGTTGTGACAGCATTTGAGCTAACTGAGAAGGTGAATGTTGATGTGGCTGAATTGGAGTAGGAAGCTGCTGTTGATTAGGAGCAGCAGACGCGACATGGGATTTTAAGTTCATACTCAGAGGAGTTTGTATAGCTGCAGCAGATGAAGCACCTTGCTGGACGATAGGCTGAGATACTGGCAACTGTGCACCTAGGCCAGATGACTGTTGAGAAGACACTGCCTGACTGAAGGATTGCGGTTGACCAAGCTGCTGTACCGATGCTGCAGATGTGTGTGTCTGTGAATAGGAAGCAGGAGGATGAGGGTGTAATTGGCTAGAAGGGGGTAATTGTTTGGGAGACTGAACAGATTTTGGCACTGGCGATGCTTGCTGCCCAAGTGGTGGATGTTGCATTGCTGACTGATTAAAATGCTGATAAAGTTCATAAAACATAAGAGATTATTTGGAATAGCTAGGATATAATTTAACAAGCAACATAAAATCAACCTCCAGATACCTGTTGGGAAACAGAAGACATCTGATTGACTAGCCCTGGATTGGGACCTCTAAACCCGACAGCAGGTCCACCCTAAAATTTAATTTAAATGTAAACAGAAATATAATTAGCCATTGGAAAAGGAGTGAAACCTACATAAACACTCACAGATAGCGTATAGCTAAAAACTATAATAGGAATCCAAACTAGATTCATATTGAAATGATAAAAAGATAATAAAATCGGGAATAAATTCGAGAGCCTCCCCTTACTCTCCCAATTCTAATCACTTGGAATACACCATACAATACTTTGCATAACTCTCACTCCCCTAAACCCACATTATTTATAATGATCATCCCCTATAAGACTAACTCACCACTATTTACAAATATACCCCTACAATACCCAAACAAAATATAATCATGAACAAAGTAAAAGGGAACAAAAAAAACGAAGAAAAAGATTATGAAAAACATAGAATTTAGTTGAAATATCCACCAATATGATGAGATTGGTCATACACAATCAGAAAAGTAAATGATTGTCTTAGAAAACCACTTACATTGAAGAAAAATGAGGTGCAACGACGAAAGGTCACCTTGCCTTAAAAATAAGGCAAGATGCCTCTCTCATGCCTAGAACAGTGAACTTATTTAAAAAGTTGTACAGTCAAGAGATACTCCTACGGTTTATTCAAAAAAATAGAACCAAATACCCACTGGGCCACTATTATTTTATATATACATATATATATATATATATATATACCACAACAACAAGAACAGAAATTACATTTCAGAAAGAATAAACAATTACCAAATTCCAAGGCATTCCCATTTCACTAGACCTAGGAGGTAACTGACTCCCAAAGGGATGGATACCAGCATCAGTAGATGGCATGAAACCTCGTACATCAATTGGCATTTGGTCACCCACAAATTCACCAAAATTAGGCATTGGTCTGCAAAGAGTGAAAAACAATCAAGATAATGAAAAAGAAAGAAAGAAAACATAGACAATGCAACAGTTAATCTTGATAATGGCTAATAAAGGTATCCAACTGCTCTAAATTATACCTTGAACCGGGTGTTTGAAAGTGAGGACCAAAACCTGGACCTCCAAATGCAGGAGGGCCCCTAAAAAAAGCAAGGCCTTCAAATTATAAGAAAAACTTTATAACAATAGATAAGATTGCAATAGTACCCATCAAAGGAAAGTTCAGACAAATTTCAGAAAAGTTGAAAAGGCCTTAAAAACAAATTTTCAATGCAAAAACTGATCACAGAGGCCACATCAAATTAAACCTTGAATCTCCAGATCTAGGCTTCTTTGGGTCAGCAAAACGGACACTTAATGGTTGATCACAGCCCTAGATTAATTAAGAAAACAAAAGAAGAAGAAAAACCCATAAATTAATAGGCTTTGGTAATAAAAATTGCAAAGTACATATATATATATATATATATATATATATATAAATTATTATAATAAAAGCTTACTCTCATGGTATAGATTCCATTAAGTGCGTTTATAGCCGCCAATGCCATATCTCTATGCGAGTATTTTACAAATCCACATCCTTCACAATTGTATCAATTAGAAACACGAGGGAAAACAAAATAATAATAATAAATTGGGAACTAATAATCGAATGATAGTGCACAGAAGAGAAAAACTAGACAGGATTAACAATTACTGGAATAATAAATATTATCACCACCACTAAACATGTGAATTTATGCAGTACAAGGTCCATTTCCACAACAGTTTTTTCAGTAATAGATCGTTTGTACTAATTGAAATTCAAAGACGTTTCACACTCTTCTATTCAAAGAAAATCATTTCATTTCTCTAATAATAGTGGGTGCCCAAGTCGGCTTATGTATATTTCTAAAAAAAACTGTTGATCTTGACCTTACAACAAAACTATCACGACAAAGTCGTATTCATCTTGGTAACTAACAATAAAATAATAAAACAAAGCACAAAAGAGTCGTGGAGCATGAGAGGATCAGATCTAATACAATAAGCATGTTGAGTCCATGCTAAATTTGCTAACAAAAACAGCATAATTATAGTCATCAATACAATATTCCTAATTTCCTCGATGTTATTTATTTTATTTTTTTTAAAGGGTAACAACATCCTTCATTGATTGATAGAGTGAAAAGAATCACATTGTAAAAAATTGTAACCCTAGAAGCTCGCAAAAAACCACACCAATTTGAATTAGTTAAAAACGGGTATAATTAATTACAAAAGGAGGTTGGAAGGAAGCACCACAAAGAAGACCTAACTGGTATATTAAAATAACAATTTATTGTTTTGTCTTGTTAAGTTTTCAAACACCTTCCATATCCTACTCTTCCCAATGTTAATTTTAATTTCATTTGACATGGCTCAATTCCTTATAAATACATCGCACTGGCATATTAAAATAACAATTTCTTGTTAAGTCCATGATACAATCTTATTCTACTTTCTCAATTTTTTTCATTTTAAAAGAAGTTTCCAAACTTTCTATCTATCTTTCTTCCGTATCCAACCCCGACCCATGTCATCAGATTGTATCCATCTCCAAACCCTCCATTCCAACTCTACAGTCAATATTGTGACTTTGAAACCTTAAACAATTTTGAACATAAAAAAGAGACTTGTTTACTAGATGGGCACCAAGACAAACAAATCATCTCATAAAGATAAATTGAAACGTATGTTCCTGTTTCATAACTTCAATGGATCAAGTAACACTTAAAGAAGATGACATTGATATGAAAAGCATACCACGACTCTGTTTCATTTCATCTCGCATAAGGTAAACATCTTCAACAAGCCCATAAGGAGAAAAGATCTGGAAAAAAAAATTGGCTAAATGTTTTAAAATATTGTCAAACAAACTATTATTTTACTGCACACAAAGCAATGAGAAGATAAAGGCATCATAGGCATACAATATACACCTGAGTCACAAAAGACACTAAGTAACAGTATACATTTGGTCAAAATAAATAAATTTGAAAGGCTCAACTGATTAACGTTTAAAATTTATTTGAGGCTCAAGAAAAAACAAGTAGCTTTTCAAAACCGGAATCCAAGAGACAAATAACATGCTGCAGTAATCTGAGTTTGAAAAAAGGTACAACAACGCGATTAGACATACTTCCTTGACTTCCTTTTCTGTAGCTTGTTTATTTAGTGATCCGACAAACAATTTGTACTCAACTGCACCTACAAAAAAAAGTAATGATAAAATTAATGAAATGTTGCAGACAATTTTTAGTGCACACATTCACCATTAGACCAGCTTATATAGAAAATTGGAGAAACCAGCAACAATCATCTTCTCTTTGAAAGGAAGGTAGTCAAAGTCATGTCTGATTCTAGATATCTATTGACCGTAATTCTTTAAGCTTTCACTTGTGTGTGTACAAAAATAAAAGCTAGAGTTTCGTACTCAAGAGTTTCAGCTGACTTAACAACATGAAGAGAAAAGTTCCAAATCCTCAACATTCTGGGAATATACTTCCACACTGAAATTAATAACTCCCTCTACTCCTTTTCCAAAAAAAAATCTCATCTGTGCAACAACTGAACATTAAACAATTAAACATACTCTAACTCTCAATCTACCCCCCCCCACAGGTTGTTTCAACAAGCGATAAACGTGCTTAAATGATATGGATGAAGTCTCTTAGGCTAAAATGGAAAAAAAAAACTAACCGAGGTTTGAAGTGCGTGGTATAAAAATTAAAACTAAAAAAACTAATATTTTATATTAACATAATTAAAAATTAAAAAAAATGAGAACTGCTAAAGTAATTGTATAAAAGTAAAGGCATGAGAAGCTATTTTTTTTCATTTCCCCTTGAAATAACCTTAAGACAGAGAGAAAAAAAATTATAAAAGACCCTAAAAGCCTTCAAATGTGCATAAAAGCGCTCGCCTCACAAAGGGCTCTTGCCTCAGATGAAACCAAGCACTCTTGTTACACCCCCCCCCCCAACACCCGGAAAAAAAAAAAGAAACTGTAAAAAAAGAAGACTGAAGAGTGTAAAGTTAAATCAATTACATGAGAAGGAGGACATGGGTTGGTATTCCAAGGTTAACTCCAAAAGCATTAAAAGGAGTCCTTGGAAACAGATTTTTGAAGGATAATAGCATTTTTGTGGTGGGTAAGGGTGATTCTGTTCTTTTTTGGGAAGACATTTGGTTGGGGGGAGATCCCTCTGGCTTCTACATTTCCCTTGCTTTTCAATATAGCCAAATTGAAGTCCCTTCCTATAACCAATTTCTGGGCTGCTGATAGTGGTTTTTGGAACATGGAGTTCAGGAGACACCTTAAAGACATAGAGATTGAGGACTGGATGGAGTTTATATCTCTGTTAAACAATGCTAAAATCAATGAGGGGCGACTTAAGGGTGTGGAGTCATGATACTACCAATGGTTTCTCGTGCAAATCTGCTCTTGATCTTATCTGGAAAGACAGTGGTCTGAAAAAGGACATTACCCACATGCTGATCTGGAAGGGGCCTTATCCTAAGAAGATTAAAGTATTCTTGTGGACTATTTTGAATGATGGCCTCAACTTTAATCAAAAACTTCAGTCTCGGAAGCCTTGGTGTAGTCTACAACCGAATTGGTGTGTCCTTTGCAAGAAGAATTCGGAGTCTACCAATCACTTGTTGTTCAGTTGTGTTTTTCCTGACGCCATTTGGACGTCTCTTCAGAACACCTGTAGTATGCTTTGGGTTCATCATAAAGATCCCTCAATTAATATTATTGCCTTACTAGGAGGCTCTAATCTTAAGATCAAAGGAAGAATGCTTTGGGCTAATGCGGTGAGATCTATTCTCTGGAATATTTGGTTGGAGCATAATAGGAGAATTTTTTTGGATATTAGTAAACCTTGAGATTACATTTGGGATATCAGTGTTCTTAATGCCTCCAATTTTTGTGTAAATTGTAAAGCTTTTTGTAATTATAGTCCTTCTATTACTGCCTCCAATTGGAAGGCCATTTTGTAACTTTAGCCCTTTTGGGCTATTTCATTTATCAATGAAAAGCGTGTTTACTATCAAAAAAACAAAAAAAATAAAGTTAAATCAATTACCAAGCCGTTCCCGCTCCCCATCAGCATATCTTACTTGAACTGGGCCTACTCCCTGGAAACATATTAGTGATATACAGTAATATTGCCACAAGACAAAAGATCAATATTATTTTAAAAAAAGCCAGAAAACTTACCCCGGGAAGGGTATGTTGATTATGCAAAGCCCTAATTGCTCTATCAGCTTCTTCTGAGGTTGTATATTTTACAAAACAACACCCTGCATAAGTAAAGGGTTGTTCTGATTTGACTACATTGGATCATAACTTTGTACAAATGGAGTAATATTTATGAGAGAGTATATGTACAAATTAATGTCTGACAACAAGAAAAGAAAGTAGTTGCAATCACAATGACATCATACAAAAATACAGTCTGACTTGAAATTCATGAAAAGCTTTTGAAAATAATACACAGAGAAATGAAAAATAAAATAAATATGAAGATTGTTGGTTACAACCTGCCAACTACAGACACACGGGAAGAAAGAGATAGAAGAAAACCAAGAACCCTCATCAATTCTACAAACATAACAAATTGCCTCCAAAGGATACAAGAACACAATCAATTTCTTTTACTGAGTAAAAACCAGGCCAACTATAAAAAGAACCAACGTGAGCATTGGAAGGAGGCATCATCTATAATCCTGATTCCATGATCAAATATTGTATGCACGAAAAGATTTGAATATAAAAGGGTGACCATCGATTAACAGCCTCAGGTGAACAATTAAAGAAAAGAAGGGAACATTTTGGGAGTTGGATAAAACAGCCATCAAGCATTAAAAATTACCTACGTGAACACTAATGCGAACAGTATAGCTGCTTAAATAATATTTCTTATCGTGATCATCAGCACCACAACAGATAGCCTATGTATCCAATGATTGGTATCCGATGGCAGAAGAAGCCACAAACTCTATATTAGTAATAATATTGTGACATTTCCATGTCATACTCATCAAATCTTATACTAGTGAGAGAATGACTCAAATTGTTCAGGAGGTTAGATTAGTGAAGATAATGAAGAGAAGCAGCAAATCATCTGACAAATTCGAAACCAAAAAATGGTTGCATCAACAGTCGTATCATTTTGCTCAAACCAATTCTCCAGTGAGGAATTTGTAATTGTTCTCCTTTTATAGCTCCCAGCTGCAGAAGATTTTTGTAATTCCTTGGGTCTTGGACATTCGCCCTTTATACATTTCATACTTTCAATGAAATTTCTTGATTCCATTTCCGCCAATGCATGCATTTGCATAAGTTAAGAGTGCAAGTCATTAATAAAAACACTTCTAGGAACCAGAAAACGCACAGGCATAATCAGACATCGCAACCAACAAAGACGCTAGATCTCTGTACTGTTCAATCAGCAGGATATAAACATCACAGCTGAACTTTATATGAATTAGAAGTTCATGAACATGAAACCACAGCCAAACAAGATAAAGCAAAACAACGAACAATCTACAAAAGGAAGTTGTACAACATCAAGAGGGGATGGCAAATAATAGGGAGAGAAATTTTGATCAAGCAAATAATAGCAAAAATCATTTTAATATAAAAAACAATATAAACACATCCACCACAAAAATTAATTTGCTATCTCATTCATCACCATAGTCATAGTCAGAGAAAAAAAGGCAAAACATGATCATCAAGGCAAAAAAAAAGAAATATATCCACGGGCAAGGAATAAACTTGAACTACTCAGAAAAAGCAATTGGCAATCGTAATGGGCTGATATGCATCCATTCCATGAATGAAATACTAGCACCGTAAAAGTAAGCTATCAATTGCCAACCATCCAACACTAAACTCAGTAAAATCCATTGGACATTTGAATCCATTCGAAAATCCAACTCATACCCATTACCATTTTATATTTACATTGATATCAAAATTCAAAGTTTGAAACCATTCAAAAGAATCAAATTCACCACATCCACAATGAGAAAAAAAACATTCAAATCTTCCAAATTTACAATGTATTAATAGTTAAGGCAAAAAAACATGTTTCTTAATTGAATTTTGTACATTTGCTGCACTACTAAACATCCCGAGTCCCTGACATAAAAAAGCTACAGTGATGGCAGCAGACACTCCCATTACAATAACTTTTTTGGGTTATGTCCCTCATTGCTGCAGCTAGTCAGCTACTATCACAAGGCACAGTCTTTTGTCCTCCACTGCCATACCAAACTTGATATTACAGCAGGTTTACATGCCTTGTCGTCTTCATGTTTGACATGACGGACAAAAAATAGGGTTGCAACCAAAACCAACAAGCACCAAGCTTGTTGCAAAAACAAACGGAGATGAAAGGCGAGCTTACGTTTCTTCGAGCCTCTCAGAACCTGAAATAACATGCGTGTATGAACCATTTCCGGTTTATACAATATAAAAATTAAGCTTACCTTGCTGTTGCCCAGTTCTCTTATCCTTTATCAGAGCTACTTCAATCACATTCCCATGTTCTTCAAACAATGGGCGAATCTGACATCAAATAAGAAAATTTCAGATCAGATTTTAAGGTATAGTATACTGAATTGAACAAGAAAATGAGCAGATTTTAGGATATAGTAGACTAAATCAAATAGGGAAAGTATGAGTGTTCCCAATCCTGGTTCCAACCATGAGATTGTTCGCTATTTTCCGCTCTATAAAACACAACACTAAAATACTAAGGAATTGTTCGCTATTTTCCGCCTTGATTGCCCCTGCTGACCGAAGGAATTAATATTACAAAATATCAGATTGCTTCATCCAATCAGATGACGCCATGTGGCCCAAAGGCTAATTGCTTCTTCCTCTCTTCAAATGGTCGAAAATCAGTGGGAATTTTACCAAGAAATTTGATATTTTGATCTCCATTGTCAAGTGCTCTCAAGCTTATCTTTTATATTATTTTGGGTTTATTTTGAGTGATTAATTTGGCTATTTAAGAGCCTTGTATTGTGAGCTTTGATTTTCACATTTAATCTTTTGAGAGATTAGTAATTGTGTGAAATATAATAATTCACACTTGGGGTCGGTTTCCTAGCCCGTGAAAATAGGAACGTGGGTTTGATCTTGCTCCCGGTAAAAGGATCGGGTTTGTTCTTGAGCCCGGAAAAAGAACGGATTGGGTTTGACTTTGATCCCGTGTAAAAGAGTCGGGTTTGATCTTAATCCCGCAAAAGGATTGGGTTATACTTTGCTCCCGGAAAAGGTAATAAATTCCCGAGAGGCGCTCGGGGAGTGGACTAGGCCGGATTTTGACCGAACCACTATATATTTGGTGTCATTCTCTAACCCTATCCTCTTTAATTTATTGCACTAATATTAATTGCTATATATTTAATGTGCATATGAATTGAGAATTAAATTGATTATTGCTTCACATATTTGTTGTTAGAATTTATTGAAGCATATTTGATTATTAAAAATTGATTGTGATTTAATATTTCCAATCTTTGTTGCAAACTACTATACTTTGTTTAGAGAATTTTAGGATAAAATTCATTTTAATTGTTTGAGCTTAAAAAGTCTAATTAACAGTTAATTAGAAGTCATTAATCGAAAAAGATTTTAAATTAACCTAAAACCTATTCACCTCTCTTCTAGGGTTGCCATACCGATGCTACAGAGATATCGAATGACAAAAGGGGGAGAGGCAGGAGGAAAAAATGGACATGAAAATCACAATGTTATAAATCATATGCTTCTCTATCTTCAACATTTATTCCTTAAATTTGAAAAGAAAATGCAAACAAGAGGAGAACATACTTCATAACTGGTTATTTGTGAGCTTTGCAATTTTTAGTGAATGGCACAAAAGTGAACCCCCCCCTCCCCAAGGGAAAATTACAATTTTTGTCATGATGTTTGAGTTTAGTTTCATTTTTGGATAAAATACTTACTTTTCTTTGATCATTGAAAAGTAAAAAAAAAAATTGGTGAGCCACCAAGTCAAGGAGGTTAAAAACCACTCCAATTAGAAAAGTAGAAATCGGGCTGAAATGACAACAAAAAGGACCGGGTGCTCAAAGAAAGTAGATCCCAAAAATCAAATGCAATGGAGAAAGAATCGTTATTTTTTTTTATAATAAACAAGAAACTTCATTGGGAAAGAATTGTTGAAAATACTAGAATTCTATTCTTTCTTTTTTTTTTTGATAAGAGCATGGGGCAATCATGGACAGCGAGTAATTACAAAAAAGCTTTCAAATCTGACAATGAGATCCCATATTTCTGGAAGAGCCAAAAATTTATCTTGAAAGACTCTTTTGTTTCTTTCCAACCAAATGATCCAAAGGAGAGCTCTAATGGCATTGGACCAAAGAACAAGAGCTTTTCCTTTGAACAAAGAGCCACAAAACAGCCCATGATCAGCTTGGAAGACATGATGATGAATCGGCATAGGCCAATTGAAAATATTAAGGAGCTTGTTCCAAAGAAGCGGGTAAAGGGACAAAGCAAAAAGAGGTGGCTTGGATCTTCAGAATCTCTACTAGAACACACTGATCCGGACTCAAGACCATCTAGGGAAATCTTCTTTGAAGTTTATCATTCGTATTGAGACCACCTTAAATAAAAGTCCAAAGGAAAATTTTCACTTTTTCGAAGTCCTTCCAGATAATGTTAATGAGATCTGGTGGAATAGAAGTACTATTATCAGCAAGAGAATTATAAGCATTCCTACAAGAGAAACCGGAACCCACACTGCCTTTCCTAACTCTATTATCTTGAACATTAGTGATTTTAAGAGGGCTAATCAAGTCAAGAAGAGAAAGGAAATCCTCAAGCTCATTATCCTTCAAATTTCTTCTAGAAGAAAAATTCCAGCCACCACAATTCACGTCCCAAATCCACAACCACAACTGCCGCAGTAGGATGGGTAGACAGCCTAAAAAGGAAGGGAAAACAAGCAGCAAGCACTCTGCCCCTAAAAAGGGAGGGAAAACAACCACCACAATTCACGTCCCAGAATTTGATTTTTTTTCCCAATACCCAAATGAAAAGCGGAATTAGCAGCCAACCATCCATCTAACTTTGCAATCTGTTTCCACGGGCTACTCGAAGGGCAGGAAGGATTAGAGGTGGTCCTCCACCCCGAAGCCGACACTGAATGAATCGCCTTAAACCCTAAACCCTAAATACTAGAATTCTATTCTTTCAATTCAAACTTTTCAATATGTGGAAAAACCGGCAGTTAGATATCTAAGTTTTAAAAGTACATCCAAAGAAACAAAATCTATATCTTCCCAAAGTAAAGGAAGACTACCATCTCCGATTTTTCAAGATAAGTTTTCATACATGATTGGACATATTAAATGATAAAGTGATATGACTTATGTGACTTCTTTTATTAATATTTACACTATTTTTTGTTTTTAAAACTTTCTTAGAAGCAATAATAACATAACTAAACTATAGTATAAAAGTTGATTAAAAGGGTTAAATAAGCAACACCACATCAACATTTAGCGTGTTCAATCTGCTTTTTGCAATTGTAACTAATGAGAAAAACATATGATAGAGACCATTTGGAACTATTTTCAAAATGTAAGGGCTTAAATAGAAACATGTTGAAAATTATGGATATGAACGCATAAGACTTACATCTTCTTCCGTGGCAGTCCTTGGAACAGATCCAACAAACAGCTTGGCAAAATTACTTCCATCAGAACGTTCTAAAGATATAAAATGATGATTAGAATAAGAAGCATGGGGTATTGGGGATCTAGTGTGAAATAGATAAGAAGAACTACAATAAGAAAGCTTCATATATTGATCTCATGAGTCATGACATGTTCAAAATCTATAAGCCTCAACAAACAAAGAAAATTATAAAATAGCGTAAGACTTGATAAGATAAATGCACGAAAACATAATAGAGAAAAATGCATAGACCGTTCGCCAAGCCATTGCAGATGATACTAAATTAGGATATATTTTATGGGGGACGATGGAAACGAGTTGCTAAAAAATGATATACCCAGACAATAATTACCATATAATACACGAAATGATGAAAATGGCTGATTATTCATGAATCAAATAGTTAAACGAGTCTTGAAACCATGCCTAACGAAGGATTAAATACGATGACAATAGAAAGAGTTCACAAACAGAAGTAGCTGATGTTGAGAATGTAAGAGAACTGGAGTAAGCAGAAAGCGACCTGGAGAAGGTGCACGGGGAGAGAAAGGATAAGCTCGTTTCTGTCCAGCAACAGGTGGAGACTGGTAAGTGGGGGCAAAAGTAGAGCCAGGACCAGGAATTCCTCCTGGACGGAATCCCTCCTACGCTTCCTGCTCCTCCTCCCATTGGTCTAAAAGCAGCAGCAGGGGAATTGGAATTGGTAGAGAAGGGGGGTGGGCTGTCGAAAGGGCGACGATGACCTCCGGAACGGAAGTGATTAGGGCTTCGTCGAGACTGAGAGGGAGGACCGGAATGGCGGTAATCTTGGTCAGGGCCATAACGCTCTCCTCTTTGCCTATCCAGCTTGCTTCGCCTACTGTCAAATCTTGGTCGGGCCGATAATTGTGCAGTCCTGTTGGGGACTGGCCGACTCTGAAGCCTAAGGTAAACTCTTCTCTTCTTAACTGAAATAGATATTCCAAAAATCGTACTCTGTTTGGGAATTAAGGAATCTAGAAGACGAGAGGAGAGGAGAGGAGAGGTGAGGGAGGCAAAGGAATGGAATCCCGCGCTGTAAGAGAATAACAAAGGAAGTGCCCGAGAGAGAAAGAGAGAGAGATCAGAGAGGGAAGAGAACAAACAATGGCAGTGGCAGACAGTTGACGGGTAATGAGTCCAGTAAACCCTATTGCGGGCTATTGGCCCCATAACGTACATGGCCTGTTATAAAGACACTGATTTCAAAAGAGGTTCACATAGTGGGCCGAAAGCCCGTTTTATGGTTTTTTCCTCAATCGATAAAGGGGAGATTTAGGGATTTTTTTAAAAAACAATTTATCATATCTACCCTTAAATTAAGTATGGTTTTCAAAATTGTCCTACTTAAAATTTTAGTTTCTTTTTTACCCTTGATTAACAGTTTTCTCCTGCATTATTGTAAAGTTGATTACTAATTTTAAGATAATTATGAAACGTTTTACAAGATGGGGTATTTTGTATATCTTCAAATTCTAAAAGGGTAGGTATGAAAATTACCTTCCTTTTTTATGATGAATTTAGGGTTTGGGATTGTAGTTATAGTGTTTTTCAAATACAATAAAAATAAATTGGTTACCGAACTACAATTTTTAAGTAAAGGTATTGTTTGAATATATATTTTTAAAATAAAAATAAATTTTTCAATCTAGTCTATATTTATGAGTAGGTTTTTTTGTATGTGATTAATTAAGTAAATAGTAAGTTTTTATAACTTTCATTATTTGGCCACCCGATTAAAAGTTTCATTGTGTAGCCATTTTTTGGTTATGTGATTTTCAATATTCATATTATACCCTCTGACTTATTTAAGGATTTGGGTTTCCTTTTATTTTTTTTATTTTTTTTTTTGAAAACAAAAGGAAAGTTTCCTTTTATTTTTTATTGGGTTAAATGCACGAATAACCCATGCAATTGAAGATTTTTCAATTCACAACCCTTAAATATCAATTTAGTTTTTTTCACCATACACTTTATATCGTTCTCGTAAAAACCACCTTATTATTTTAATATTTTTTATATTCATTAATTTAGTCCAAGAGTCAAATTTCATGAATCTTAGTCCACGAGCTGCCTCTAAAGCCAAGTTGATTCCATTTGTCGTCGCCGAATCCAATGGAAATCTTCCCATATCACAATTTCCTGAATCAAATCACAAAAATAAACAAGAGCACAAATTAGATTCAAGGATCGGCAATTCATTCAAATAAGGATTTAAGCTTACATGTTTCTTTGTCTCTGTTTTTCATTTTTGTTTTCCTATCCAAAGTAGAAGAAGATGAGGGGATAAATTTCGGGGGGGGGGGGGGGGGGGGGGGGGGGGGGGGGGGGGGGGGGGGGGGGGGGGGGGGGGGGGGGGGGGGGGGGGGGGGGGGGGGGGGGGGGGGGGGGGGGGGGGGGGGGGGGGGGGGGGGGGGGGGGGGGGGGGGGGGGGGGGGGGGGGGGGGGGAGGTATGAAGAAACCGTAAATTTGAAAGTAAATTTGGAAAACGAACGAAAACGGCAGAAAATGGAAAAGAAGATTTCTTTATTGGATAAGATTATATTTTCCAACGATAATAAATGTGTTTTTTTTTTTTTTTTTGTTGGGGGGTGGGGGGGGGGGGGGGGGGGGGGGGGGGGGGGGGGGGGGGGGGGGGGGGGGGGGGGGGGGGGGGGGGGGGGGGGGTGGGGGGGGGGGGGGGGGGTTTTTTGTTTTTGTTTTTTTTTTTTTTTTTTTGGGGTGGGGGGGGGGGGGGGGGGGGGGGGGGGGGGGGGGGGGGGGGGGGGGGGGGGGGGGGGGGGGGGGGGGGGGGGGGTGGGGGGGGTTTTTGGGGTTTGGGGGGGGGGGGTTTTTGTTGTTTGGTGGTTTTTTTTTTTTTTTTTTTTTTTTTTTTTTTTTTTTTTTTTTGTTTTTGTTTTTTTTTTTTTTTTTTTTTTGGTTTTGGGGGTGGGTGGGGGGGGGGGGGGTTTTTTTTTTTTTTTTTTTTTTTTTTTTTTTTTTTTTTTTTTTTTTTTTTTTTTTTGGGGGGGGGGGGGGGGGGGGGGGGGGGGGGGGGGGGGGGTTTTTGTTTTGTTTTTTTTTTTTTTTTTTTTTTTTTTTTTTTTTTTTTTTTTTTTTTTTTTTTTTTTTTTTTTTTTTTTTTTTTTTTTTTTGTTGGGGTGGTTTTTTTTTTTTTTTTTTTTTTTTTTTTTTTTTTTTTTTTTTTTTTTTTTTTTTTTTTTGGGGGGGGTTTTGGGGGGGGGGGGGTTTTTTTTGTGGGTGTTTTTTTTTTTTTGGGTTTTTTGGGGGGGGGGGGGGGGGGGGGGTTGTGTGGAGACAAATAAGTGGGGAGGGGGAAGGAATTGGATATGGCTTGCAACTGAGGAGGTCGATGATGGATCTAAAGGAATAGGAAAGTGTTGACGATTGGGATTTGCTTGAACTACAATTTTGAGAAATTGGGGAAGGAAACTTTGAGATATGCTAAGGTTAAACTTAAACTTTGTTCCAAAATTATCTAAAGACTATTTTAGTAGTTAGGAAAATTATTTTGTTCTTATGCATGATTGTCGGATTCGAAACTAGTCAAATAAATTAATAAAGGCAAAGGATTATTTTAAGAGATGAATTTTCAACGGAATCTCTTCGGCAAAATCATTACCAGAAGGAAGCTTAAGATTAGGGCAATTCTTAAAGAGGAAAAGGACTTTCGCTTAATCGGTTTTCATGGAAGTCAAGAAAACGAAGCAAAAAAAAGGGCGATAAGGCGTCAATATCAGTCTTTTTCATATATCCTGGATATACAAAATATTAAAATATAAGGTCTCTTAGATTTATATGGTTTTTATGGTATAAATTGGATAAAAAAAATGTAGGTTGAAAAAAACTAAATTGATAGTCCAGCTTCAAATGCAGGGGTCATTATTTTCTCCTATTATTTTGACAGGTTTTCTTGCATTTATCTCACAATTCTCATGGCTCAGATCCCCAATCAATCATCTTATTCTTCGTCTATTTCTTTCTCACAGATTCCCAAAAAATCATTCAAAACCCTCTCATCTCCTTCATCATGACCACTTATGGAAACAATTATGACTTCCTCTTCATTTGACATAGTCGTCACCCTATCATGTGAAAATATACCAATCGTCCATAATTGGCACAATTTCAAAACTGAGACGGTTGGCGGAAGGATATTTAGGAGATAATAGTGAGTTTAAGCGATTCAAATGGTGTATCTAGGTAGGGATTTGAGTTTTAGGATATATTTGTTGTGTACAATACAATACAATCGTTTGTACAATATTATACGTTGAAGAGGTTTATGTATATATGATTTGTACAATACAATTGTTTTATACAATACAAACGCTTGCAAAAAGGTTTTTGCAACTCTTGACGGTGACTTGAGTCGATGCTTGCGAGAAGCTTCATGATTTATAGTCCACGCCATATGAGATATGAATGAGAATCGTGAGTTTCGGCAATTCAAATTGTGGATATGGGCAAAAAATTAATTTTTGTTTTTTTTGTTTGAGATTACATTAAAGTGGGGAAGGGGGACTCAACCTTCCGAGCCTAAGGAAGAGAGATATATGTAAGCTCTCTTATTTTGTCAATAACAAAAATTTAGTTTGTACATTATAATCCTTTTGTATAGTACAATACATTGATGAACAATGATACAATATGTACGAGTAATGTTACTGATTTTTTTTTTTTTTAAAATGGTAGAGCTTCAACCAGCTTTGAGAAGAAAAAGTATATTTTGACAATTTTGATTGGTGGTGTTGTATTTATTAAAATCTTGTTTTTTATATTTGTAATTGTAAATTATTAAGTGAGATCTTCATGATTTGCTTACATTAATTGTTTTATTTTTTTTAGTATTTTTACCATAGATTTATATTACCTAGTGGCTAGTGATCATTGGACGAAAAAATTATTTAACTCCTTAAAATTTGAAATTTTAATGAATATGTACTTAAATATCAGCTTTTTTTCTGCCATTAATCGAATGGGCTTGAACTTTACTTATTTTAGATTAATGGGCCCGATAAGTGAGCCCATTAACAATAACCCAGACAGTCGGCTCGGCTATATAATGCAAAACCCTAACCCTATACTATTCTGAACCGTCCGATACACTGCCATCTCACCTATCCGTGCGAGATCGGGTTTGAACGGTTAAGATCAAGTTGCAGGGCACTGGTAGAACGAAGGTTGCAGTTCCATTCTCGATTCTCCTCAGTTGTTCTTTCCAATTTTTGGATGATTAGACGGAATTGATCGAGTAAGAGGCTGTTGAAGATTGATGGCTAAAAAATTTGAAGATGTGCTTGAGGAAGATTTAGAGGAGGAGGAGGAAGGTGAAGAAGAGGACGGAGATGACGATGAGGAGGTTCTGCACTTCTCTGGTGATCCATCGGTTCAGCCAGTAGACAACGATGTGGATGAAGACGACGACGACGAGGATGACGACGAGGACGACGATGACGATGATGACGGTGAAGGTGACAGTGACGACGATGACGACGGCGGTGAGGTAGACGACGACGACGAGGATGAGGCAGAGGAAGACGATGAGGTAATTTATATAATACGGTCGAAACTGCTTCGTTTTTTAACCGGTTTAATAAGTTTATTTTGTATATATTATTTTCCCATATTTACTCAGATCTCTTTGCCGTTTTTTGTTAGCTGTTCCAATTAAAGAAAATTTGGTCAAAATCTCAGTATTCTTGTACATACTCAATATAATGATTTTCATTTAACATATTCCCCTTTAGATGATATCTTTGTGTGCTGATCTATTATCAACATTTTCAAATGAAGATTTTGCAGCTATAATGCAGTATATGGAAAATCTTGAAAATAGTTGTTTGATAGGATTTGCATATTTTAATCTGTTAGGCATTAGATTTGATGTGGTAAGGAGCCGGTAAAAAAGCTAATTACAAGGACAGGCTACAATTACTAGTATTTACCTGTCTTTTTTACTTAATATTGGTGTTTTGCTCCTGTGGTGGAATATGGAGATTATAGCTTTTATCATTTAAAAGGTTTGGCAACTATTATAGTTTTCAGATGTATGATCTCTGATATTTCTTTCTTTTACTCACATCCCTTTTTTACATGATATTGTCCTGATATATCTTTCTTAGTCTCATTACATATTCAGCCCTGATGGTAACCCTAAACTCTCCTCGATTCTGTGTGTTTACAAATTCATACTAGTTTTTAAGAGAAGATGATATTGAAAAATTCCAACAAGTTTATAAGTGAGCTTTCTAAGTGCTTGAGTTTTTGTTCTTCTTTGTTACATTTCACTTATTTTTTTCACTAAAACTAATTTCATCCTCTGCAGATTTTGAGCCCTCCATGTAAGGACTAGGAGGTTTTTATTTAGGCAGTATCAACTTGACTCGTTTTTCTTTCCTTAACATGTATAGAGTAACGACGTCTTACATGGGAGCTGCAGTGTAATTTTGGTTTCAGTTGTCTGCATCTTAATCTTTAAATAGCACCTATTATTTATGTTCAAGTCACTGGGAAGGCTCCCAAGTTTTGGTGGTCACAGTTGTCTATATATATTTATATTTTGCTGCACTCTACTGCTTCACTAAGTGTAATATCTCAACTAATGATGCCGATATTTGCATTCAGTCAAGACCTTGACATACCAAAACTGTTTCTTTTTGCTACATGTGTTCCTGTTGCTTAATTGTATTGATTAATTGTCTGATCTCCATTACCCATGTAGGGTACTGATTATCTTGTTCGGCCTGTAAACTGTGCTGAGGATGACGAAGAAGCCAGTGACATTGAACCAGTTGAGAATGGAGACGGAGGGGATGTTGATGAGGATGATGAAGAAGAAGATGAAGATGAGGATGATTTAGAAGATGAAGATGATGTTGGTGGGAAAGTTGAGGCTCCACCCAAGAGAAAAAGATCAGATGAGGATGAGTCTGGTGATGATGATGGTAGGGAGGATGATGAGAGACCTCCCAAGCGATAGGGTCGGGCCAATATGAATGACCAGCACATAGGTCAATCTTTCTCCTCCTTGTAGAAAACGATAATGCTCATTGGATTTTGTTTTTCTCCGTGTGAAGTATCATTTCGACTTATCCTTTAGTTTTATTTCATTTGGGTAAAAAAGCGTAGTTTTGGGGAATAGGGTTCTTGTAAGTTATGCAATTAGGTAAGTTTGTAGACTTCAATGCATTGCTTATTAGGTCAATTGCAGTAGTTTAGGGGTCTGACTTTAGAAGACTGTTGAATGGTTGGTTGATTTCATACGTTTATATGATCATTGGTTGTTTTGCAGCCATCTTTTGATGAGGGTTATGAGTGGCGGAGCCACTTATAAATCTGGATTGCTTGCATTTTGTTAATTTTTCCTTCAGATTATTATCATCAAATTTTGCTGCGTTTTGAACCTACGGTGTTTAGAATTGTCAATGGGCTTGGAATTCCCGCCATTTTTCGACTCATTCTGGTTTTTGGCTATTATTGGTTGTCTTTGAAAGTACCGATGAGGAGGGAAACTTGCAATTGTAGCGGTTAATTTTCAAACCATAGGTTATGATGATTTTTTTATTATTATCAATTTTGCAAAACGTTTCCCGGTAAGATTATACGAGTCGCTATTAGATTACTGAATATAATCATACTTGCTGTGAGTTGGATGGAGGACTTTTCGTTAAGATTCCTCAATTATCTTATCGGTACGTGTCCTTTATTTTTACTGGCGATCTATTGCTTTGTGGGCCCGTAAATTGCCTTTCAACTTGTCTTTTGCCGTCTTGCCCTTTATATTGGTGCGATTCCCACGGAGACCAAAGATGTAAAGTTATAAGGGTACTTCCGTAATTCACCTTCACAATTACGTAAAGCCAACCTTTTTCCTCCGTCTCTCTCTGGTTTTTTGAATCTATTTAACTGATTTACTGACACTATTTATTTAATAAATCTGTTTTCTAATGGAACAGATTCCGTCTGCGGAGAATCGCAACATCGAAAAAGAGGAAGAGGGTTACTGCCCCTGCCCATGCCCCGCCACAGCCACAGCCACAGCCACAGCCCGTTTCATGGCGCCAGCTGGCATGTAATCACAGCACAAGGAAGTGGTGAATAAAGGAATTCCACGTCGGATGGGATGGGTGAAGGATGCCGTGAATGCACCGTGGGGCCTCAATTATTGTGCATTTTAAAATCTCTGGCCAACGGAATTGTTTTATGTCACCGACATTAAAGCTTAAAGAAAGATTATGATTATTATTGTTTTGGTAAACAGCTTGTACTGTTAGTCTCTGTAGATATCTTTAACTAACTACGTGTTCACACCCCCTTCTACTAATATTGACTTTTGTTTAACTTGCCTGTCCATAATAATACTTGATTTGTTCTTAATGAACACAAGTAATTCTTTTGTTTTTTACATTCCCTACGTCTCAAGGATGAAAAATGAGTCAGAGATAGATATTGCAGATTTGTTCAAACGTAAAGATTCAATCAAACGTGCTGTGCTGTGCTGTGAGAAAAAGGGAATGAAAAACACAACGAAAATAGATAGATTATTTAAAAAAAAACATTTTTAATTAAAAATTTTGCAAAAAGAAAAAGAATCATTGTCGTTGAATTATTTCAATTCAACTGTACGACAGACAGAGGAGGAGTTAGACTAAAATGCTAATATCCCACTCGCATTGGTTGGTGATTGCTGTGTCGCACCGGAACCTCCAGATCTTGCCGGAAACCTCTCCGTTCTTCGGTCACCATCCCAAATTCAATAATTCGAAGAAACGCCAGATTTCAAGAATTAAAAACGTTACTGGAAAAACGGTGTATAGCATTATAATGTATTTAATTAAATATAGGCAGTTGTCTTTGGTTCATTAAATTCTCCCATCACTTAATTTTTTGTTTTCCTCCCCCACAGTTACTTACTTGTCACTCTCTTGTATAGTTATAAACCAACCGAGCATTGCTTTGTTTCATCTGGGCTCCATTCCCTTCCTATCAAATTGGAAAAATCGTAATGCTTCTTACTATCTTGTAATTGTAATTGCAATTCAGATAATATCGGTTAGTCTGTCTTGTTGGCATTGGCAATGGCTATCTTGTGCCCTGTTACTCACGGTCAGGTTGGTATTCCAATTCCTGTCCTGTCAATTCAAGCAAGCTTTACTTTTTTAATATTGTGATGTTATTGGTTACAGGTTTCTTTTCTGATCGGAATTGCACCCATTGTTATTGCCTGGATTTATTCTGAGTACTTACACTTCAAAAAGAGCTCCATCTCTTCCAAACTGTAAGTTTCCCCTGCTTCTTTGTCTCAGTGATATCATGCTTATAATATTTATCTTGATTCTTGAATGAAGTTTTCTACTTCTTTGAAGAGCGGCTGAAAAGTTATTCATATTAACATTGCCCTTACTGAAGATACTTTGTTTTTTAATAAAAGGCACTCTGATGTTTCCTTGGCTGAAGTTGTAAGTCATACTGTACATGAAGATGATAAAGCCGTTTTATTAGAAGGTGGAACGATCCGTTCTACTTCTCCTCAAGCTCGAACTGCATCTACCTCCTTTCCTATTATCAGGTTTACAAAACAAAGCATTGATTTCTTCCAATATATGCGGCTGGTACTTTATGATTTCTTGATCGCTTGTGTATATTTTGTCTTCTAGATTCATTTTGCTGGAAGAGTCATTCTTGATAGAACATCGAATGATACTGAGAGCAATGTAAGTGAATTCTTTCACAAAGTTGAGTGAAATAGTTATGTGTCATTGCATTTTATCATTTTCAAGTAATTTAATCCCTGCTTTCTAACTTACAGATCCGAACTTGGTCTTCTTTTAGCATATTATTACATTTGTGACCGTACTGATATACTCGGATCGTCAAAGAAGGTATCTTAAATCTGGAAACCATTTCCTACCAATTCATTTCAGTCGTTTATTTTTTTCTGGCAAGATATGCTTATGATTGAATATTTTATTGATGGTGGAAATGGAGGTACTTTGATAGGTGTGTTGAATAGAAGCTACAAACCCCTTTACTGTAATGCGGTGCGGCTTAGTTCTCAACAATTTTTTTAGCTCTACTGAGTGTTTTGTTAATTTGGTTGAGGAATGATTGCATCACTATTTTGAAGTTGCTCCTAATAGAAAACCATATGGACGTGAATATTAAGGATTTGTTTTAGTTAGGGTCCGTTTGGTACAACTTACCCTAAAAGTGTTTTGAATGAAACTTTTTAGAAGAAATATTACTTAAGTGTTTCATCTAAAAACACTTGAGTAACTAAAAAATGTTTTTGGAGAAAATACTTGATTTGTGTTCTTCCAAAAAGTTTATAAACAAGATTTCACTTAAAAAATTCACTCAAGGGTTTTAGATGAAACACTAATAATATTTACTTTTTTTTTAAAAGCCTTTTTGGGGAATTGTATAAAACGGACCCTTACATGTCTACTTTTTCAAAAATTTATTTATATGCTTTGTTTTTAGAATACTGAATTCCTTTTTAGACTCTTAGAGTGGATTTGCACCTGGCAGAAATGGTACTTGTACTGGAAAATTTTGTATTTGATTTCCATACTATTGATGTACACAAGTTTGCACTTTACTATTTATTTCTCTGATCTGATCTGATCTCTCTCCAACATGGTATATATGTGCAGAGTTACAACTGGGATCTTTTCTTGTTTCTCTATTTCCTTCTCATCATAGTTTCAGCAATGACTTCCTTCAAGATACATAATGATAAATCACCATTTTCGGGGAAGTCTATACTCTACTTGAATAGGCATCAAACTGAGGAGTGGAAAGGATGGATGCAGGTCAGTCACTCTCTCGAATAATTGTTCATTGTTCTTGAAAATAGATTTCAATAAGAATGCATTATTTTGATAGATGGTGATTGTGAGTACCAAGTGTTAGTAGCTATGCTCTTGGCTCTACACAACATCTTCTAGTAGATGTGTGAGTCAAGTGAAGCATGATTTCTAGTATTTTCATCTCAGATCTTGCAAATCACAACATGAAATATCTACACATGCTAACTTCATTAATTCTTGGCCTTCAAGCTATGAAGCATTATTTTACTATATATTCACCTGGAATTTTTAATCATGGCCTTACTGTTTTTCTTTTTCTTTTTTCTATAGGTGTTGTTTTTGATGTACCATTACTTTGCTGCAGTAGAAATCTACAATGCAGTACGTGTCTTTATTGCCGCATATGTGTGGATGACTGGATTTGGGAACTTTTCATACTACTATGTTCGCAAGGACTTCAGCCTTGCTAGGTTTGCACAGGTGTGCTTTCCAAAATATGAATTGTATTAATTCTTCAAGTTTTTGCTCTTTTCTTTATAGAAGAGTTATTTATGCTCAAAATTTCTATTTATTTGATGTTTTACTTTTTGTGATGAGCAGATGATGTGGCGGCTTAATTTCTTCGTGTTATGCTGCTGCATTGTTCTTAACAATAGTTACATGTTGTACTACATCTGCCCAATGCACACTCTTTTTACTCTTATGGTTTATGGTGTTCTTGGTGTTCTAAACAAGTACAACGAAATTGGAGCTGTCATTGCCACGAAAATTTTTGTTTGCTTCTTGGTTGTTGTACTAGTATGGGAAGTACCTGGAGTGTTTGAAGTTCTTTGGAACCCATTTACCTTCTTTCTAGGTAAGTCTCTAAAAAGAAGTCATTAAGAGGATTTTTTGTCCATCAACCTAAATTTTTTGAATCATTACAGGTTACAAAGATCCAAATCCTTCAAAATCACAGCTACCCCCTTTACATGAGTGGAAATTCCGTTCAGGTCTTGATCGCTACATTTGGATAATAGGGATGATATATGCTTACTATCATCCAACTGTAAGTTCAAACATGCCCCAATGCTATCTCCGTGTTTTGTCCGAATAAAACTACTTAATCCTTTTCTTGGCACTGTAGAGTTTGCATGATTGATCTGATGATCTATATCTTGTCTGTTCCCTGGAATAATATTTAATAGGTTGAGAAGTGGATGGAAAAGCTAGAAGAAGCAGAACTGAAACGGAGGATATTGATCAAAATGGCAGTTGTTGCGGCATCCTTGATGGTAGAACTTTTTTTTCATATAATTTTTAGCATAGTTCCATTCTTAGCTTTTCCCTTCTCTGATTCATATGGTAATGTGACTGCTCAGGTAGGATTTCTATGGTTTGAGTTCATATACAAATTGGACAAGATTACTTACAACAAATACCATCCTTATACTTCCTGGATTCCCATCACGTATGTCGAGTTTTTCTTATGTAGGAATTTGGGATCAAAAAGCTATATGTGCTAGTAATATATCTTCCTTTTTATATGGATCAGGGTCTACATATGTTTACGAAATGTCAGCCAGCATACCCGCAGCTACAGTTTGACCCTTTTTGCGTAAGCCTTGCTTATTTTTTTTTTCCTTCTTAAATTCATGCTCTGCTTACTTATCTCTCGTCATATATTGTTTACATTTGAATTGCTTTGGTAAGAGAATTTTTTGTGGTAAAACTTGAGGGTGGGATGAGGTTGGGGCTGAGTTCAACTGCTATTTTTTTTTATCTCAATGTTCCTTTTATTTATTGCTCGTTTGTATTATATAGTTCTATCGACTGCTATTGTTTATGGTGTGACCTGTCTTTTCATATTTCTTAATGAGAGTTTTGTTTATTCATTTTATTACTAAGAAACTAACGTTTCATTGGCAAGGGCAAAGAAAAAGAACAATTAGGGCGAAAAGCCAGCCCAACCAAAGGAAAAAGTTTTTGTTTTTGTAAAATTTTTTTCATTCAAATTGCTGAATCGTTGCTCAACTTTTGTACAAAAAAAAAAGTTCTTTTGCAAATGGTTATTGAATTGAAAATAGAGAAAAAGTCAGCTCTTAGCTCGATTAACTTAATCTCTCTCTTTATATTTAGATTGTTATTGTTGGTGCACCAGGTGGCTTGGAAAGGTTACACTAGAGACGTACATCTCACAATTCCATATTTGGTTAAGGTATGAACCTCCCTTTTTGACAGCGGGTCAGCTGGTGCTTTGTTCCCTGTAAAAATAGTTGGTGAATAATGTTAAACCAGTGTCTTTTTTCCCCAAATCATCTTCATTATGAAACTTAATAAGGAATGCTAATCTATGCAATTAATCCTCCAACATTGATGAGTTGCATTGCATCTCTGATCAAGTATGAAGGCAGCTAGTCTTTGAACGATGAAAGTAATGACAACTTACCCATTTTGGAGCATTTCTTAAAAAGTAGTTTGTAAGAACTCGCTACGTAGGCAAAAATGTACGTAGTTATATGCTCTAACATGATGGCATGAGTTGATGTTACCATACATCACTAATTGTACATTAAGACACGCTTGTGGTAGCATTTCCTCACTTGGAGCCTCCCTTATGATTGCCTCTTCTCTTACTTACTTTCAGAACAAATGCTCCGGATGCCCAGCCGAAATTTTTGCTTTCTCTGATTCCAGAGTACCCTTTGTTGAACTTCATGCTCACAACCTCCATATATGCGGCCGTAAGTATTAGCTATTTACTTTCACATCTTAAAGATTTTGAGTATGTTTACTATGATCAGATCAATTGTTTTCTTGCCTGCAGATTTCTCACAGGCTCTTTGAACTGACAAATACATTAAAAATTGCTTTCGTACCAAGCAAAGATAATAAGCGACTCATGTATAACATGATTGCTGCAGCTGCCATCTCGGGCATATTATACTCCTTGTCGTTTGTATTCCTTAAGGTCCCACAAATGGTATAATTTTTCCCACCACTAATTTGTTGGTTTCTCAAATATTGTTTGTTATTTTCCTTCATCAATCAACAGGCTTAATTCAAAAGAAACTCTCAGGTGTATGTGTTAGGAGGGAACCCTGGAACCTGGTCCTTTGGCTGTGTTTAAATATCTTTGAACGTTACAAATACTAATTGTATGAGAGAAAGAATGTGATTCGCATACTGTATAGTTAGAAAGCTGCAATCTAAATTCTACTGTTGTTGTTTGGAAAAGAATTTGTTTTCTCATCCCCCCCCCGGCATATACTCTTGAGCAATAATGTTCATCGCACATTCACGTTTGTAATGTTGGGATCGTTGGTTTGAGAAATGTAGAAAATAAAAATTGTACACAACACAACACAAATATCTGCCAAGACATACATGCCCAGACCACCCTGCTGTTCATTTAGTTGAAAAATATTAAAATTTTCAAAAACAACTTCACACTAGTAATGTTATATATTTAATTAACTGATAGATCCTACCAATATTTTAATCTAACAGAAACATACCTAATTTATTTGAATAAAATGTTCTTACTTACCGCTCAGGTATAGGAAAAAGTTTTTTTTTTCCCAATGAAATATATAAATTATCAAGAGATAAATGCAAAATATACTCCTTGCATTTTGGGTTATTGTTAAATCATACCCCTGCACTATTTTTTTTGTCAAAAAATACACGTATACTTTAGTAAAATTATAAATCACACCCTTCAACCGATTAGTTTTAATGAATATTTATATTCTACATATGTCATGTATTATGATTTCATGAAAAATAACAAAGAAAAATTGAAAGATGTGTAGAATTTTATAATAAACTCGTATGTTAATAAGATGTAAAACCTATAAATCACACTCAAATGTTCAAATTATTAGAAATTTTTAATGGTTTTGGAACACATGGTATGCGTATAATATAGATGTGTCTAAATTTCGTTAAAACTAATCAATTGAAGGGTGTAATTTGTAATTTTACTAAAGTGCAGAGGTATTTTATGATAAAAGAAAAGTGCAGAGTATGATTTAACAATAATCTAAAGTGTAGTGATGTATTTTGCATTTATCCCAATTATTAACTTCAAGTAACGATAATAATCAGATTTTTTTCTTATCAGTACCAGAGCAGTTTAATCAAAAGAATATCCACCTCGATCGTTTCCTTTCCGAAGAATATATAAATAAAAGAAACGAAGATCGTGAGCCTGTCTTCTCTTATTTACATTACATCAAAACTTGGTAGTGAAAAAGCTTAAGAGTTAGATCTTCCTTATTGTTATCAAAATGTATTTGAAAGAAGGATGTTCCTTATTACTCAAGGTTCATAAACCCCTTATGCCGTTCCTTCTCAATTCCAACTCCAATTCCAATTTCAACCTCATTCTCAATCCCCCAAATCCAAACCCAAACCCAAAACCCAATAACCAACAACACCTTCTTCATGAATCCGATGTCATTAAACGATTGAAAACGGAACCTGATATCGCATCAGCGTTAGAGTACTTCAGCGTCATTGCCAATTCAAATGCTTTCAAACACACCGCCTTAACTTACAAAATCATGATCCAGAAGCTTGGGCGTCAATCCGAAATGGACACGGTTCAATATATTTTGCACCTCATGAAAATGGATTCTATAGCTTGCTCTGAAGATTTGTTCGTATTCATTATCCTTAGTTTCAGACGTTCTGGCTCCGCCGAGCGAGCCTTGAAGATGTTCTATCGTATTTCTGAATTCGGTTGCAAACCCACTGTGAAGATTTACAATCATCTTTTGGATTCATTGCTGTCTGAAAATAGGTTTCAAATGATTAATCCTTTGTATACTAATATGAAGAAAGATGGGATTGTTCCTAATGTCTTCACTTATAATATACTTTTGAAAGCATTGTGTAAAAATGATAGAGTTGATGCTGCCCACAAGCTGCTTGTTGAAATGTCTAGTAAGGGATGCCCTCCTGATGTGGTTAGTTATACGACTATAGTTTCTTCACTTTGTAAAGTGGGCAAGGTTGATGATGCTAGAGAACTAGCTGGAAGATTTAAACCTAGTGTTCCTATTTATAATGCTTTAATTGATGGGTTTTGCAAACAAGGTCGAATTGAGGTAGCCATTAAGTTGTTAGGTGAAATGATGGATCATGGGGTTGATCCTAATGTCATCTCTTATTCGACTATTATTAAATCTCTTTCTGATATGGGAAATGTTGAGCTGGGTTTTGCATTATTGGCTCGGATGCTTTCCAGAGGCTGTAGTCCCAATCTTCACACTTTTACTCCATTGGTAAAGGGTTGTTTCATGAGAGGAAGATTGTATGCAGCTCTTGACTTGTGGAAGCTGATGATACAGGATGGTTTTGAGCCAAATGTAGTTGCTTACAACACTCTAATTCACGGTCTTTGCAATACCGGGAATTTGGTAGAAGCCATATCGGTCTTTGATCAGATGGAGAGAACTGGCTGCCTTCCAAATGTGACTACTTATAGCACTCTAATTGATGGCTTTGCAAAAGCTGGTAATTTGATTGGTGCATCTGACATGTGGAATAGGATGATAACCCATGGTTGTCATCCTAATGTTGTGGCCTATACTTGCCTGGTGGATGTTCTATGTAAAAACTCAATGTTTGACAAAGCTTATTCAGTTTTGGAGAGTATGACTGTGGAGGGTTGCCCTCCAAATACTATAACGTTCAACACATTTATCAAGGGGTTGTGTGGAACTGGAAGAGTAGAATGGGCAATGAAATTGCTTGGTCAAATGGAAAGGCATGGGTGTGTCCCTAATATTACAACTTACAATGAACTACTTGATGCTCTCTTCAGGATGAACAAATATGAAGAAGCTTTTGGGCTTTTTAGGGAGATAGAAGAAAGAGATTTACAACCAAATTTAGTGACTTATAATACCATTTTATATGGATTTTCCAGGGCTGGCATGCTTTGGGAGGCATTGCAGCTTGTTTGTAAAGTACTTGTTGGGGGATTTACCCCGGATACAATCACATATAATTCAATGATACATGCCTACTGTAAGCAGGGAAAGGTTAAGGCCGCAGTTCAAATCCTGGAACGAATTAGTGCTATGAAGGAATGGAATCCGGATGTCATCACATACACTAGCATTATATGGGGTGCGTGCGAATGGATAGATATAGAAGAAGCCATTGTTTTTCTTGAGAAGGCTATTAATCAAGGGATTTGCCCCAACTTTGCTACATGGAATGTGTTAGTTCGGAGTTTCTTTGACTCTTTGGGTCATGTGGGACCAATCTACATTCTGGATGACATCCTGGGAAATGGGTAAGATGGTGATTTTAAAAGTTAATCATAAACCCAATTTAAGCTATAATTGTAAGTAACCTAACCTCGGATTACGTGCATGTCGAGAGATTTTGGCGGAAACCCACTTGTAATTCTCGATGACATGACTGGAGAATTACGTTTCTAATCATCAGGTAACTGGAAAATCATTTTTCATGATTGCATACTATACTTATTATGAACTTATCTTTTTTTTCATTTTTTTTTCATATGCTTCCTTGTACCATTTGTTCAAAGGAAAATTAGACACGTACAGATCTTGTGGCAATTTCTCTATGGCAGATTCTACATTTGTCCTTTTATCTGAAAAAAGTCAAAATGAGTTTGCAGGCCTCGCCTACAGATCGACAGATGCCTGACACAGGGTGTAATCTCATATCCTTGCCGCTTAGTAGATTATGCTCATCTTCATCGGGAATGGCCACACCCGGTGAGACCAACAGGTTGATGTTTTCGTCTTTTCTTATCTTTCCCGTACCTTCTAGTAAATCATGTCTAGTATCTCGCTATAGTTTGTGATGTTTCATTACGCAAATTCATTCATCTCGCATTTTGTTGTCATTATGCGTATACATTTTCTCGTTATGTTGTAGACTAAAGGGTATCCATCTTTTGTACATGTATGGTTAAAAGATAGTTGTAGCGTTTCCGCTACATTTATTTTAACGTCATTTGTTCTTATATATTTATGTATTAACACAATTAGTAAGTATAGTACTAGTGGAATGATTTGCAGTATTAGAATGCTAAATGTAACCGGTTTCAATTAATTGAAGAAAATAGTAATTAGAAATTCATGTTTATTGGACATCTAGAAATGGAAGAAAATCAGAACAACATTATTTCCTAAGTGCCATGATTGCCTAAATGGGATTTAGCAATGCGCCCATCTGCTCCGTTGGGATAGAAACCTCCGGGGACTTGCTCATCACCCCCTCCATACACAATCCTTAGTATTTCCTCAGGAGTTCTTGCATAGGAGAGTGAGTTCTGGTCTCCAGCTAACACATTGCCCGTAATTACACCCTCTGCACCCCTGTATCTTGCAACTACAATCCCTTCATCTTTTAAACCTACACCTCCTAACTTATTCCTCAGATTTGAGATGCGCTGCGTGAACTCTGCGACTGTTACTCCATATGGTTGAACCTTAGTCTCTGCGTGCACATAAAGCAGCGCTCGGATAACTGCGTCTTGGCCCGATTCAACTCCCAAAAGACCAGCAACAAGCTTTATACATTCATTTGTTGGATTGGGTCAGTATAATTTATTAAATATTTCATGGTTTTGATCTAAAGTTAGCTTTAAATTTCAGGGAAAATACCTTCTTGGAAATAGGAGCTATGAGTTTTGGATTTGCTCCAACATATCCGGTGAGTCCAACATAAGGAACCAGGTAGGACGCAAGGAGGAAATTCAAGCCACTGGCATAAGGGTCAAAAGGCGGTCTCAACGGACGGCCAAATGCGCTATCCATCACTTTGGCAAATGATGCTGAACTCAAGTCCATCAATGGCCTCGGGAATCCTTTTACTGTATCTTGAATTGCCCTGCACCAAAGAAAAAAATCGTATGAAACCAACCAAGTACATTCCTGTAATCTTGTGTGACATGCGGGAATGTGTACGAATTGTGAAAGTAAAGTCAACTAAAAAAAATACCTCAAGTGACCAACTTCTTGCAAGGCAAATTGCAATATGATATCCTTGATGAAGGGACTCAAGTTGGCCTTTTTAGCACCAATAGGAGATGGTCCTCCCATGGTTAGATTTGGAGCAATCATATCCAGACCGTATCCCAGAGAGCCATATAAAAAGAATTCAGCTTCCAGGTACTCTAAATTTAGTGGAAACTCCAAAAGATCAACATCTGATTGCGGGATTGAACAGATTACATTTCTGACAATTTCAGTACAATGAGTTGGTGTAAGGATGAGGATCAGAAAAGAGACAGTTGCAGCAGTGGTAATGGTTAGAGCATATGCTGCCATTGTTTCTCTACTTTTCTGTGTGTAAGATAAAGATGTGTTGCCATTAACTCTACAACCATGGTTCCATATATAGGGCTTATGGGCCCATTGAAAATATATTACAACATAACGTGGCATGCAGAGAATGCCGATTAAGATTTTTAAATTGCCACGTTGAAGCTGCTGATGTAAGAGAAGAACAAGGAGAGTAGGTAGACCCGCATGATCATGAATGGCCGCTGTCTTTGCATGGCTCTGACGTTCTTGATTTTTAAACTGATTACTCTATTATTAGAGAATTAAAACACGCAATGGTTGAGCTCATTAGATAAATGAATGGTCTTCAAAATATTATTTTCGTTCAACTTTCAATTCAAGAGGGCTGTGGGATGGGAATGTGATTATACTAAATTGGCTATGTGGGACTCTCTCTTTTAACCTGAAGATGTTAGGTCTTCTTTCTACATTTTTTTACGCCTACTTCCATTAAATCAATTCACAGATTCATCATGATCATATCATATGGCCTGCTTTCCATTCCATCCCAAAGCCAACTATTTTGGAAAAATTACTCTTTATAATGAAAAAATAGTCGTCAAGCAAACAGTAGAAAGCTAACCCATTCGATTTGATGCGTAAAAGCTAACTCTAAGAAAGATGAAAAGATGGTCTTTCCTATTCCTGATAGAGTGAGTGGTTTTAAATTTTCTGCCTCGTCATCGTAAGCCAAAAATCTACAAATTAGGTGGCTAGGTGTTTAGTGAGATGGAATGTTACTAATTTGATAAATAAACCAACAATCAAAATCAAACTTCCGACAGAAACTCCGAAATTGTTCAGCATCAAACCTGAGTAATATTTATTCTTTAGTAATACGTTTTTACTAGATATGGAAATTATATACTTTCAATTACATATTGACCCTTCATTGCCAAGGTACAGATCCATCCCATTTTGATATACCAAAATTAGCTAAAAAACAAATGATCAGCTCCACTTTGAACACGGAAGCTTTACCTGGTGAGGCACATAAATTTAGGGAAAATCATAGCAGTCTGTAGCTTCGCGATCCATTGGTGATAAAATTTCCACAAATTCGCCTAGGTAGCTCAATTCCACCATGAATTGCTTCAAATACAATGTAAGGATCATATCTAACACAACTAAAACAAACTTCAATACATAACAACTCACCTTAACTTTCTCTTGACCATAAAATTAAAGGTTAAATTATCTATTTACTTTGTCACTTCTCCTATTTTTCAAACCTACGTTACTTGTAGCAGCTGATTTGCTGGCCTTACTTTCTCCTTCATCGTAATCACCGTTGATGACAATAATCCCATCTTCAACATCATCTCCGTAATCATCCAAGTCATCCTCAGCATCCATGTCATCATCCTCATCACTTGAGTCATCCATTCCTGAACGAAGGGTGTGGAACTCGGGAGGTGGAGGGCAATCTTCTGTGATAGCATCATCCCTCTTAATGACAAGATGTCGAATCACTCTTTCATCTGTGTCCAACATGGTCTTAAAATCATTAATCCATTTGGCTTCCAACTCAAAATTCATCAATATGTAATGTGCATGTTTTGCCTTCTTTATCTTGTATGCCAGTCTTCGCATGCCCCAATCACTAACTCTCCATATCTTGGCTTTCTTCTCCCTCAAAAAATCTGCAAAAACATTTTTATAACATTGATGCAACTAGGATATTGATTGGCCATATCATATTATAGCACCGAGGCAGCAAGTGTTTTTAACTTTTTTTAGTACATGAACATAATGAAGTAAGAATGGTTTGACCTTGATATTGTAATACTAGAATGTGGGAAACCCTAAAAATGGAAATAGGCAGAGCTGAGGCTGAGGCTGAGGAGGAGTTGATTGAAATGAAATGGTGAAAGAAAAGTGAGAAGCAGACCTTGGACTTTATCATTAACAGTCTGAACCTCTTCTGCACTCTTCTCATGAATTAAGTAGACTACCTCATAGTGACGCACTGCATAAACAAGTGAAATTGTTTGTAGCTAGCTTCTCTTCTGTTCTATTCTATTCTATTCTATTCAGGTTAATAAATAATGAAATTCGAGAAAGAAAGAAAGAAAGAAAGTAAGCTTACTTAGTTCAACATTCAAATCGCTTTCCAACTGAAGATTCAAATATTCATAAAGCTTTTCTGGAAATAACAAAATGTCAATACTTAACTTAATAGGGAAGGGAAGGGAAGGGTAGGGTAGGGTTGTTTTGTTTTGTAAGGAAAAGCAATTGAGAGAGAGACCTTCATCAGCATCAGCAAACTCGGGGAGTAAGTCACCATCTTCAGAAGCCCTCTTCTTCTGCCAAATTAAATAGAGATAATGAAAGAAAAGTAGGAAATTCAATTCAATTCAATTCAAGAAAAGAAAAGAAAAACCTGCTTAAGGAGAACTGATTCAGGGAAAAAAACAGAAGAGTCATCAGGTTTGGAATGAAAGGGGTGAGTGTCTTCCTTGTTCTTAGAATTGGTTTTCTTTGCGGAAAGGGTGGTAACACAGTTTCTTCTTAACGGAAGGGATAACTCAAACAAAGAAGGCTTTTCTAATTCTAATTGTCTTCGTCTTCCCCAAAACCTAGAACGAGCAAAAGAAACAGCAACAGCGGAAGGAGACTGTGCCAAAGTCTCCATGGATTTGGATTTGGATTTGGATTTGGATTTGAATTTTATTTTTGAAATTACAGAGCTGAGCCCGGTATTGTATTGGGATGTGCTTCGTAATCTCAAAAGCTCCACTTTGGATTTTCTATTTTAATAAATTCTATACTTACGTCCATCTGGCAATCTAACAATGGCAAAATGCAAAACACACCCTATGGTTTGAAAAGAATATTTATACCCTTGTACTTTTAAAACTGTATAAATTTACCAATTCCCATTACATCTTTGATTTTATTTTAGCCATAATCTTTTCATTTGAACTCCGATTTGAATGATTCAAGATGTTTTGGAATCATCGTTTCGAGCTCTACATTATAGTCACTTAGAAATCATTAGTATATAAAAAGAGTTATCATCATCAATATATTAGATCGGGTTGAAGATGTAAAAAATTTTATATACTGATAATTTAGAATTTTTTGTGACTACAACGTAGAGTTCAAAACGAGGATTTCAAAACATCTTGAATCATTCAAATCGGAGTTCAAACGAAAAAGTTATGACTAAAAGAAAATCAAAGATGTAGCGGGAATGGGTCAGTTTGCACAATTTTCAAAGTACGGGTATAAATATTCATTTTCAAACCATAAGGGTGTGTTTTGCATTTGACCAAAACCACAGGGGTGTGTTTTGCATTTTGCCCTTAATCTTAAGTCTTTTTTTCTATTCTATTAAAACTAATTGAATTTTTTTACAAATCTTTTATATAATATCATTATTATCAAAATGTACCATATAAAATTCACACACATCTTTTAAAAAAAAAATTATATAAAGAAAATTGAAACATGTGACATATGTAAAATAAATGTGTTTCAAATCCATCATAATATAACTAACCACCAATAAATAAGTGTAGTTTACAATTTTACTAACCGAAAAATATTTTATTTACAATTTTACAAAACAAAATATTTTATACCAACGTAGATGTAATTAATAAATCAGAAAGTTACAAAAGTGTTTTATAATTACCATTTAAACCTTATTAGGGTGCTTTAAATTATTATTTTTAAGCAAAAACATAATTCGAGTACAGAGAATTCAGAAGAGCAGACGCTGACTCTTAAAAAAAGGCAACTAGTAAAACTAAGAAACATTGAATGCGTTAAAATGATAATGCAGCTGCAGCAACGATTTTATTTATCGCTAGTCATTTCAAATCCCAAAAGAAAGGTTGTTTTGATTCATTCTTGTGCTTGAGAAACAATAAAGTAGAAAGCAGCCAGATTGAGGCTATCTTTCCAAATATTACTTGTGATTTAAGGTTAGTGCCATTCCAATCGGTTTACTTGAGGCAAGTTTATGAAAGTTAAAACGCTATGTACAAACTCTTGATGTTGCAGATATTCCTGCGGCAAGTTTTCTAATGGCTAACTTTTTATATTTAATTAACTTTCCTGATCTTCCGGGAAATATGCTAACATATACTTCAAAATAAATTATTAGCAGATTTTAATAAAACAAAAGTATGGCATCCTATCAACTTCAATCACCACTGTTTCTTTCCCTTTTTCTTTTTCTTGTTGCCACTGCCAGTATTGCCTCCGCCTCCACTCTTGTTGAAATTTCCTGCTTTAGCTGCTGATGGGCTCTCTGCTGAGGAGCTGCCACCAAAATTGTCAAACATACCTGTCTGCACAGCATTCTGAAGCCACTCGAAGAATTCTTCTTCTGTCATGTTTTCTTCTGTATTTGATGGGCCACCTCTTTGGCTTGAACTTGTTCCTTTGCCAGTGTTGTGCTTTGAGGTCACACTGGTATTTACATGAAAACTTGGCCTGTGGCTGTTGGCCGGACATCTCATTCCCTGCAACAGCAAAAATTAAATAAGCAATTTACACACCTATTTATATTTCTTTAAATTTTAGGGGGGAAAGAAGGCAACATGACGTTAACAAAAACAAGTATACAATGGGCATGAAATTTGAATTAACTGTTACCAAACTTACCTGACAAATATACCATTCAGTAGCATCATATATTCTGCTATCTGCACATACATATGCTGAAGGTGCATCTACCTGCACAGAAAACATCGTGTTACTGTTAGGTAATATAGCTTACAATATAATAAATCCATATTTACATTTTTCCTCAAGTACGGTCTAATACATCCACCAAAGGATACCCTAAACTCATCATCATTCATCATAAGTTATAACATCTGTTTGTAAGCATCTTTATAACATTTTAATTTATGGTAAATAAACAAGGAAACAGCGACCGGCATATCAAAAAATGTCAAGCCAATCCAGATGTACGTGGCACATACCTTCTGCAGTAATCCGAAGAGGAAAGGCTGGGAAGATTGTTCAACCCATCCATCACCATCTTTTGCTTGATGAAAATCTTTGCAGTCCTTTAAGGTAAATTATCAAAACAAGACGTAAGCACCAGACTGAAGGATATTAGTTTTCCTTAAGTTGGAAAAGGCTTAAGAAAGCTGAAGCCCTATTGTACCATCATTATCATTTATAAAACTTATATGAGAGCACCAAAATAAAAACTGAGTATGAGTCTAAATAGAGGAGGAAAACCTGGCACCATCTTGCTTGAGATTTCAGTTTCTTGGTGTGTATCCACATATGAAAGTTGTTGCATTTTTTGCAAGCTATCCGCCTTGATTCTCGAAAAGGGTCCTCCCCATCTGTTGCTGAGGGTGAAAATGCAGATGGAAACATGCCATTCCCTCCATTCTATTTAATGAATCACATCAACGAGTTGTATAAGATACTCATATAAAAACTTGGACAAAGAACCTACATCAACGTCAAGGAAGGATTGCAAATTTTTCAATCAACTTTTACCTACTTCACAGTAGAAGGAAGGATTGCAAATTTTTCACACAAGGCCTAACAGTATGATGCCACTTAATCTTCTAAATCTCCGAGGTGAGAAAATTCAATGGAATACACTTCCGTGTCAAAAAAATAAAAAAATGATAATTGCACAATGACCTTATTTCAACTGAAAAGAGACAGTAGACAAATCACCTGTTGGCTAAAATTGAAGGAAAGGTTGATAAATCAATCAAATAATAACACAGTGGAGCTGACACACAGAGGTGAGCATCTATTTATTAAAATTTGAACTAATTTCACTTTGTTTTAATTTACCCATTCCAAGGCATCATTACAATCCCAAACTACACCTTCTCACTCCCCCGTACTAAATGCCCCCAAAATGTTTATATGGAACTATGGATGATGGCTCTTGTGTACTTTTACTTTTTATTGACATGTACATGTATTAAATATTGACCTTCATGCTTTGACCTTCCATGGCTGTCTATTTTCCAGTTTTTGTTTGCATATAATTCTATTCATTTATTTATGGTTCAATTGTCCCACCTCACTTAGACAACGCCTTATAGTTGCCTGTCACCTTAGAGGATCAAATATTTGTTTCCGTGGGGTGAACTAGCGCTTTTAAAACATTGAAACCAGTATAGATTTGGAGATTTTCCCCCTTTTTTGGGTTGCAAAGGAAGAATGGGTATGGTGCCATTGTGCATTTTGTATTCCCAAAAACTAATACATGGAATAGATTTTGGGACAAGGAATATAGATTTTTTTTAATAACCGTAAGTGTCTGGGCCCAGTTTACGCGCACCTCAATTAATCTCACGGAACAACCAGTGTTTTAAAAGGCGCAAGGCGCAAAAAAGTGATGAGGTCCCCCGGGGGCTTAAGCGCGAGGCGCAAAAAAAGCGAGGGCTTTCTTTTTAAGGCGCGCTATATAATAATATTAGTTTATATATATTTAGAAGAAGAAAAGTTACCTTCATTTCACCAAAAACAATTCAAAACACAAAACATAGCATAATTCTTAACAAACATAAGCATTGATATATGCTAAAGATTGACATATGAAATCATAAAAACGCATAATAAGATTCAGAAAAAAAAAAAAAAAAAAAGCCTTAAAAAGCCCTCGCCTTTCGCTTGAGCCTTAGGAAAAAAGCCCTAAAAGCGGGGCTTTATATTTTCGCCTCACTTCATTTGACGCGAGGCGCAAAGGCTGAGCCTTGAGCCTAGGCGCGGCTTTTCTCGCCTTTTAAAACACTGGGGACAACTACACAACCCTAAAACACTTGGCGTCGGGAACTCGTAGGATATATCCTAGGTAGGTGACACATGGTTTCAACCCACAACCTCGAGGTTTGAAGGAGAACCTCTAGCCAATGGGCAAACCCATGGTTGGTTGACAAGGAATATAGATTTCAGAACACCAGATACAATTAATAGATGAATGAGTATAGTGACATTTTGCATTCTCAAAAACTGATACAATATAGTCTAGTTTCACATAATCCCAGCGTTCAGGGAGACCATAATTATTGTTTTCAATAAGAACAAACACTATACCTCACAATAAAAAATGCCAAACATATTTAGCTCCATGAGTGCAGATTGTCAAAAAATCCATTCTAAGCTATGGTTTCATATCTATTACATGTCTAACACGGTAACACCTAGAACATTTGTCACTGCGAAACTTATTGGATAATAATTTGAGTATTACCAAAAAAAATACTAAGGCTCAAATTCCTTTATTATTTTTTATTTTTGGAATAGATGATGGGGACAGGCAGAGGCTTCCTATAAGATTTTCAGACATCAGGTCAGCTTGTATAGGCATCAAGACAGTTTGGTAGTTAAACAGGATAGGCCAAATTCATACCTTTGGAGGAGCACTTTGAAATCTGCGGAAAATGTTTAGTAGCTCCTCCCTCCTTAGCTCATCATCATAAGTTTTTCTCTTTAATGAATCAAGTAAAACCTAGAAAATTAAGAACTTGAACTATCAAGAAACAATTACAATAGAAAAGATGTACATTATACTTGGACCGGAAAATCTATCACCTCATATGCATTCTGAAGTTTCTTAAATGCATCTGCAGCCTTTTCATTGCCCATATTTTTATCAGGATGGACCAGCATTGCCTAATAAACAATTTGCAAGCTCATTAAAATAAAATTTTATACTATTATTACTTCTGCAAATAATCAAGATAACCTTTCAAAAACAACTGATTTCTTAGGCACGATATAAGTGAGATTTTCTTCCATTGATTAAAAAAACAAATATGCATTCTGAAGTTTCTTAAATGCATCTGCAGCCTTTTCATTGCCCATATTTTTATCAGGATGGACCAGCATTGCCTAATAAACAATTTGCAAGCTCATTAAAATAAAATTTTATACTATTATTACTTCTGCAAATAATCAAGATAACCTTTCAAAAACAACTGATTTCTTAGGCACGATATAAGTGAGATTTTCTTCCATTGATTAAAAAAAAATGCAGTATTGAAGACCAAAAGTTCACCAACATTACAGCCAATAGGCATTCAAAGAAAACCATGAGACAGAGCAATAATTTTTATAGAGTGAACTAAATATACATAAAAAGGGGCTACTATAAAAGCTCAATCAACAACACCCACCAATTTACAGATGAGCTTGTATGATAAAAGTAATAATCAATACAACTATATGAATGATGGGCAAATCATGCAAGTTATAGCAACAGGAAGTCACCTTTTTCCTATATTCCTTCTTGAGTAAGGAAGGATCTATATTCTCGTAACGAGACAAACCCAAAACTGCATAATGATCTGTACAATTCAGCAAACGAACAACTTCATCTTCAGAAGATATCTCCGAATCGGCTCCACTGGTCGAAGGTATGCCTGGACCGCGATCTGCAGCAAAGCCTGTGCTAGATTCAAAAGATGATGCTTGTGTAGGATCATCATGGGAAAAGCGGTGCTGATCTTGCACCCCAGCTGTTTGTTCATGATATCTGTTTGGTCTCCTATGCTCATTTACGTTATTCTTTAGGATATATATCAGAACATCGCTTGAAATAAATGACAAATTCAGGCCCAAAAGCAAACCAAGCCATCCAGTGCATACCCATGCACAGTATACTGAATACAGAGTGGTGATAAAGAGTGCAACTCGCTCATGGCTCAAGGTGAATGTCAAACCTGAAATGTAAAGTTACACCTCAGTGAGCCTATAGCATAAACAAACAAAAAAATGTGTACGTTCAAAAGTAAAGAAATCACCTCCAAGAAAGATTATGAGCATTGTTATCCAAAAGTTTCCATAAAACCAGAGGAAAGCTATTCCGGAGATGGCAATGACCAAAATTGCAAACGCAAACCCAACAAAAATTCCAAGGGAAGCAGCTAAAACCTGATTAAATTTTACAGCCAATTTACGATGAATATGCAAAACAAATAAAACCTTGAGTCACCTAAAAATTTCAGAAATTAACAAAATTTGCAACACAATCAACGCAAAAACCATATATCTACACAAAAAGTACGATACATGCTAAAGTATGATAAGAGCTTACCAAGATTATAAGGAATTTAAAGATTCCAGCCGCTGCGATTGTTGAAAGAATGGAGAACCATACAACTGAGAAGAAGGATGTTGTCCCCATGCGTAGAAATGAATCAATGCCCCTGAGGGCACAGTCCAACCAAAGAATTGATATGAGAAGCATCAAGTTCCCCAAATGCATCAGCCCTTTCAAAACAATGGGATATGCCTGCATAATCTTCTTTCCCACATAATCACTAGCATTTAGTAAATTGGTCTTTATTGAATTAAACAAAGGTCTCTGTTGATCCAAAAACACACAGGCTGCTTTAAATATCGACGACGCCGATTCCACAAATCTTTTTACGACCAGGTTATTTGAAAACTCCATATCATTCATCAGATTTCTAATGTGTGTTCCATCCAACAAGCAGCCCAAATTACTATCTAAATGTACCGGCTCCTGATCACCAGAAGATGCCTCGTATTGGTTTCCTATACTTGGACTGTCAATATTTTCTTTGGTATTGCCAGATTCACTGTGGACAGAGAGTCCTTCCATTCCTTGTTTTTCTTTTCTCAGAGACTTGACAGGTTTTTTTTTATTCTTCGTACCATCTCCAAAGTCACTATTGACCACGGTCTCCTCAAAGGAACTGTTATGCCGGTTACCATTTGGAAGTTCCTCTCCAGGAAATACCTTGAACTCATGTGCTCTTCCCTGCCCATTAGACTGCAAGTCTGAACCTCTTTTTTTATTGTTCGATGCATCACTTTTTGTTGATTACCCTTCCGAGCCATTGCAAAGCAAGTTTTAAGACAATTTTCAAGATATTCAATCAAACCATTTCTAAAAGTAAAGAAGTGGTCCACGGCAAGCAAAATTTTATATGCAAAAACAGTATAGCCTGTTAAAGCAAATTCAAATAACAAAATAAGCCAGCAACTAAAAAATAACAATTTGCACAAGGAATTAGAGCAAGAAATGAATGAAAACAGCAAGAAATTGCAGAACAAAATATGAAAAGCAAGTCGAAATAAGTAGAATAAAGATATGGAAAAAAGCGAAGAAATGGGAAAAGAGTATATTAAATCGAAGTAGCGTGAGTGAGAAGTTGTTGTGAAAGAGTTTCATTAGAGATACATTACCCAACCCACGTGTGTACCCTATCAGACTTTCTCCGTTCCAAGATGTTAGATTGGGGTGAAAAGGGGGAAGTGAAATAAAACCCTAAGAAGAAGAAGAAGAAGAAGAAGATTCGATCTTCAAAATCACCGACGGCGCCTGAACAATTAATCCTTTAGAATGACAGGAAGAGAACGAGATGAAGCGAGGCCTCCTAATCCCAGAGCTCCAGCAACAGCCACAGCCACAGCACCGAGGGTTGAATACAAATAGAGAAGAGAATAGGGCTCTGTGTTTGTGTTTGTGTTTGTGTTTGGTTCAGAATTTGTTGCGTTGGATTCGAAAGGAGACAAAATGTGGTAATAAATATATAACAATTAACAAAGAAAGAAAGAAAGAACTCACTAACTATGCCTTTGCTTTGCCTATACTGGTTCCAGCTTTTACCATATCGATTCAATATTACTACTCTACGCTCTAATTTTATTTTTACAAATTCTCTTATTTCAAACAATTTAAAAAACAAAAACTCAAAACTACTCCCAATAAATAAAATAACACCCGACCGACACAAACATAAACATATGTGATAGGTTTTATAACTTTTAATTACTTCGACGTGTCTTATTATTACTCCACAGATTAGTTACAATAGTAGTATTAGAAATATTCTCAGTGCAACTATAATGCAAATCCATGTCATTTGGAATCAAAGGTTAGATTGGTTCTTGCAACTTTTGTGAATAGAAGGAATTGATTCTCATACGCCCACTCGGTTATTTGCATTGCAACTCTACGGGCAACGGTCAACCAAATATCTATGGGCATACATATAATATAAAGATGTTTATTCCCTTTTTCCTTAAAAAAAATCAGTAGATAACTTTATTTTGGTCTTCCACAATTTTGGGATAGTATGTATTACATCTATCTCCACTCCAAAGTATAGAAAAAAAAAAAAAAAAACAATGAATGAGTTTAATATTCAAATTTGGGAAGCAGTTTTCATTTCTATATTAGTGTAATCCAGGTAGCATGGTGGGTGCGGTCAGGAATGTCAAAGTTATAAAAGGAAAAAATTATGAGTCATCAATCACCCATCCCAACTCACAAATCACAATGGAGAAAGTGCGGCCATGGCGTAGACATGCTATATATGTAAAAAAGAAAGAGGCCCTGCTTTTGCTGTGTTCCACTTATTTAAACCACCTCAAACTCATACACACTGATATTACTAAATAGCAGAATTTGGTTCTACACTGATTAGGCATGCCCATTGCCAACCCATATTTATTGAAACAAGAGTCTAGGAATTGTTATCAAGGTCTCCATCCAGAATACCCTCCTGCTTGCTAGTGCTACACAATGTGAAATCATCTTCTAACACCAGTATATCGTGATGGGAGTTTTCTATTGTAAAATATAACATACAATCTTTGAGTAAGCTTTTTTTTATCGAGTAAAAAGAAATTTGGAAGTGAGCTTTATAGTGTAGGAAGAATGAGATAATACCACTTTGGCCTCAAGACAGTTGAATTTGGATGGGTCAATTGACTACAATATCATCTGGATTGCCTAACTACGTTTGTTCGTCCGTCTAAAATACTTACTTACAATATTCAGATAAGGCTGTCTCACAAATGATAATGAACCAGAAGTGGAGCATTAAGTATCGTTGAATATCCCCTAGAGTGTGCTAACATGACCTTTCTTGATCAGAGTTTTAAAGTTCAAGAAGCAAGCTAGCTTCATCCTTGGCGGGCCTCTTTTTCTTTATAACAGAAAAAGGTTGGAGGAAAAATCTTGATAGGCGACTCAATGGATCCTGCAAGCCTTCCATCTCATAGCGACCAAACCGCCAATCTCTTTCAGCATAGGGTCGCTGAATAGGTTCGTCAAGGCCTCCTATAGCAAGATGAAATAACAAGAGTAACAAAAGTAATTCATTGTTTGTAAAATTACAACTCTAATGCTCACCTGCATACATCAAACCGTGTCTATCAACTGCCCGATAAAATGGCCGTGTCTTCTTCTGTTTAGCTGCTTCATGTAGATCATTCCATGCCTTTCTACGATCCTCATGAGTAATTTTACCAGTGGTTATTATCTGAAGTTTATGACAACCACCAAGTGTTTTTAAGTAACTGTCAGAAAACATTATTATGACTTACAAGAGAGGTAAATATTGACGAAAAGGTAGAAACAGGAATAAAAGAAAAGAACGAGCAATAGACAAAGACAAATTTCTATACCTTAGAGAATAGTTGATACGATTGACGTGGTATTCTGGCAAGGCCATTGGCACGATCAACTGCTACAAGTCCAAATTTAGGACCATAGCCATCAGCCCATTCCCAGTTATCAGAAATAGTCCAAAACAAATAGCCGAGTACAGGTACACCCTGTAAAAATAATGGAAATTCTTTGTCATCCAATAATGTGCAGTGAAATAGAAACTAATAGACTGTCTATAAAATAGCTTTCTGCTTTCATTTTCAAAACAGCTTTTATTAATAATTTTATGGTGGCTCGCAGAAGATTATAATGTGCTTGAAGTCACTGTTCCTAAGCTCGTGATATTGGAAGACAACTTCAGTTATTCTAAAAGAAAACACGTGCTATTTGTGAGAACAAATTAAAAAATAAAAAGAGAACAAGTTTGTAAAAAACAATTGTCAAAATCATGTTCTCATTGAATTTATGTTCAAAAAACGCAAAAAGCTATTTGTCAAAACCCTCTTGAACAACCTTAGTTATATAACTAAAGAATTCAACTCAGACACAATACCTTGATCATGGCAGCATATACAGCAAGCAAATGTTCGATCAAATATGGCCGACGGATCAAATCTGTTTCATCGGATACCCCATTTTCAGTAATTATAAATGGAATATTTAAATGTTTGTACCTTTCATGGTACTGAAGCAACATGCGATACAACCCATCAGGATACACCCCACGTCCAGATTCACTATACTCGTCTGAATCTACTAGTTTAAGTCCAGTCCCAGATACCACTTCCTGATTCATGGAAGAGTTATCTCAAGACATACATGTAAAATTACAGAAGCATTACAAGTGAAAAGTGAATAGAGAAGAAGAAGAAGAAGAAGAACCTGGCCATAATAGTTTATGCCTATGAAATCTAGTTTGTCTGAAATGCTATCCACATATGGGAAGAGTGTCAATGAATTTGCCAGTGAAACGGCAGCAACATCAAAAAGACCATACGGCCGCATGAAGGAGACATGGTGTGCAACTCCAACAATGCAACTTGGCAAGTTACTGTGGAAAGTAAAAATCAACTCTTATTGATAAAACGGGGGAAAGAGAGAGATATACATATATTTTTTAAGATAGAAAGGAGAATTAAATTAAACATGGGAGTCCGAGTTCAATTGAGGTTGAATCCACTTTTATTTCTTTTCTTTTCTAACTTATTCTGAGTCTAAAAACTCCACACAAAAAAAAAAAAAAAAAAAAGGAGCGAAGGGGATTCATCACATTTCTAAACTCCTTTTACATAGCTTCATGAGGGAACAGACCTTTTCCCATGGATATAATCATAGGCCTTTGAATGTGCAATGGCAATCCAATGCATTGCCTGTTGGAAAACACCAGTAGGCAGTGCTGAGGTGGCAACCTCCAGCATATCAGGATGACCTCCGGGCCAGGCACCAGCACAGTAAGTAAGTATACAAAATACATGAGGCTCATTAAAGGTCACCCAATAATCCACCATATCTGATACGCTATCAACAACTAGCCTGCAAATAGAACCCAAAAGTTTGAAATCCAAAAGCAAAACAAGAGAAGCGGTACACAGGAGAATCATCTAGATTGTTGATGTTATGTTATGTTAAAATTATGTTTTAATAGGAGCAAGAAATAGAAACCTTGTAAAATCCAAGAAATAATCAACAGTCTTTTCGAGTTTCCACCCTCCATAATCCCCAGCCCAAGGGGGAAGGGAATGATGAAACAGAGTTAGCATGACCTTCATTCCATAGGAACGTACCCTGTTGATGATCCATTTATAGCGCTCAAGTGCTGCAAAATTAACCTGAAAATTACAAAAAGAAAGCTCAGTCCATCAATTAAGAAATTTTCCAAAATATTATTAAGTATGGAGTCACTGACAGTAGGTTTGAGGCCATCAAGAGGTTCCTTAGTCATAATTCTGGACCAATCTATTCCCATACGAAAGACAGAGGAGCCAGTTTTTTGAGCGAGTTGAAGCTCTGTATCAGGATCAGACCAAAACCTTAGCCTCTCGTGTCTGTAAGTGTAATGAGATAGAATCAAATAAGTGATTAATTAAATTTGTAAATTAGGGATAGGGATAGAGCTTACGGGTGAGGAACGTTGTGCCATGCAGCTACATTATGATGGCATCCATCAGTAGGATTTTGATTTTGCTCTTCTTCTTCTTCTTCTTCTTCTTCAGTATACTTGTTAAAACCTCTAATCATGGCTTCCATAGCAATCTTAAGAGGCTTTGCTTTGAAAAATGATGAAGGCTGGTCATCATCACAAGGATGTTCCTCGGCGAACTGTAGCCAAGCATCGTTGAGTCTATCTTCAACATGGGCAGGGGCTGTGGCAAGGCCGAAGAAGAAGTCGGATTCAGTCTCAGACTGTGTAAGAAAAAGAGTGAAATCGGCGATAATATCGGAAGATTCGTCGATAGGGGAAGTGAAGGGACGGAGATTCTTTCTACGGAAACGTGAAAAGGAGAAGGCGTTAGCAGCAACGGTGATGGTAATCAATAAGCTAGCTAACTTCGTTGCCGACGCAAACACAGCCACAAGTGTCATTCCAATATCCACGAAACAGTAATCAATCAATATTCCATTCCATTCCATTCCATACACCTTTTTTTATTGCTCTCTCCTCTACTCTATCCACGTGTCTAAAACCTAATCAGTCGTGACCGCAACGCGCCACAGCTGAAATAACGACCACTTCTTTTATCTTCTCGCCCCCCACCATGATGATGCCTTGTCCGGCCTCTTCCATACTTTTCTTTCTAGCCTTTACAATGCAATTATTTATATTCAAAAGTTACTTTATTAATTCGTTTATGCAGTTTAAATACTAATAACAATATTTTTTTTACAATCCTTGGCGAGAAGGATTACAAATAATAAATATAAAATTTTAGTAAATAGATAACCAAACACTTACCTAATTGACATGTAATCTCTAACATTCAACAACCCAATTAAAACGTTATATAATACAAAATACTCTTACATCAAGAGATAATTTTTTTTTAATTAAATTTCCATTAAATTATTAGTGTATTTTTAAAAAATTATTTTTAACTAAACTAACTCTAAAAGATGAAAAAAAAAATTAAAAAATTTTTACTATTAAATATTTATTTATATTTGTTCATATGTTAATTAAACTTAAATTTAACTATAAAAGAATGAAGTTAATTTATTATGTTGTTATTATATTTTTTTATTTATATTTTTTTATATGGAATTAAACTTTTTAAATTAAATTTATTTATCATTCTTTTAACTTAATTTGACTATATATATATATATATTATAGAGTTTAATTTAAAAAGAGATAAACTAAATTCAGCTAAAAGACAAACTAATAATAATAGGGATAAAAATGAAGATACCAAGAAATCATATTTACATAATGTTTTTCAAGTTAGAATAATTTGCATCATTGAGATGGAAATGCATCCAAACCAGGTACCTACTTATATGCATAAATGGTGGATTTTCTCAAATATAACATATATTTATATATATTTTATAATTAAAAAAAAAAATATATATATATATATATATATATATATATTAAATAATTTTTAAATTTAATGTAAGACAATAGTAGGGGGCCTGGCCCTGGGGCCCTATGGTTTGCTAAGGGTTGACAAATGACGATCCATATCCGAACCGATTTATAAGTTGCCAATTTGCTTTTTCCCATTAAAGCCGTTCATCTCAACATTCAACAACCCAATTAAAACATTATATAATACAAAATACTCTTACGTCAAGAGATAATTTTTTTTGGGTATTACATCGAAGTGAGGGAGAGAAGAGTCGAACCTTCGACCTAAAAAAAATAAATATTTACCTAATCAGTTGAGTTATGTTCATAATAATTACAGTTCCAATACAAAACACTTTTTTTTATGGCCAAATAAATTCTCTAAAGAAATATAGGGAATGAAATAATTTTTCAATGTAAGTTGTGTGGTGAGTGAGGATGGATGGATCTACTCGTAATGTAAGTGGTGGACGAAACTTTTTTTTTAAATAAAAAAATAGAGCTTTTTTTTTTTTTTTTGGAAGAAGAAGACAATAGTATCCCTCCATTCATAAAACTATTATTTATTTAAGTTAAAATTCATTAAACCGATTTTTCCAATTTGCTATTAATTTAAAAAAATATTTTTAACTTTTTAAACTTAAACTTAACTTTGACGTGATGAAAAAAAACGGGCTTACCATTTAAAATTTTACTTATTTAATTAAATTCATTTAAATTTATATTTGTATTTTAAAAAAATTATTTTAAACTTTTTAAACTTAAACTTAACTTTGAAGTGATTGAAAAAAAGTTAATTTAAAATTTTACTATCTTATTCTTATTTATTTATATTTTTTCTTATATATTTATTAAACTAAACTACCAAAGGGGGGGGTTTTATTTTTTTTTTTTTTTTTTTTTTTTATTTATGCTTTGTTTTATATGGTTTATTAAACTTTTAAATTAAATTTATTTATCATTCTTTTAGCTAAATTTGACTATATATTTTTTGAAAAATTAACTTAAAAAGAGACAAACTAAAATGGATAAAAAATAATAATGAAGTAAAGTAAAGATTATTCCATTTCTTTTTTAAAATTTAATATAATATATTTTATAATTATGTATAAGATTATATTTAAATATGAAAAATAAAATAAAACATTAACATTATATTTTATAATTATATATATTAAATTTATATATATATTTTAATAATTTTTTAACGGGTCTCGAACCGGGCTTCAGGCCGAGCCTGGGGGCCATATGGATAAAGCCCGCGGGCCAGGCTTAGGCTCAAATACATGATCCATATCCAGCCCAAAGATTTACAGGTCGGGCTTGGCCCGTCAACCGTTGACTTACGGGTTGGGTCGGCCCGGCTTAGGATGGGCTTGGATCGGCCCACGGGCTTTATCCATATGATGAGGCTTAATTAATATCGGTTTAGTTTAAAACCGAAAACCGGTAAAATGTATGTTATGGGTGGATTTTCAAGCAACTATACGACCACGTGGCACCTCTCTGGGATACCGCGTGGGATGATCAAAGACGTCCACGTCACCCGTGGAGTGGGCCAGATGAGCACACACCAGGCCCAACATAGTGGGTGCCCATCCTGAAAGACCACTTGTAGAGACTTCTAAAGAGCTCGGCCTCCATAAGATGACCGAGCACCGAGACGACAAACTTAACGGAATAAGCACATGAGGCCTAGCAAGGTTCGTGCTCATCCCTAGAAGACCAACTCACCTGAGCTCAGTAGAGCAGGTGGCCATTCATATAGAAGATGGATAAAGATGGGCTCATGGGCCAGAAGAGGCATGAGCCCACCTGGTGTGGAATCATTTCAACATTAAGGCAAATAGCCTGACTACTCTTCCAAAAGAAGAACACCGACCACCGAGGCCCTCTCTCATACATGATATGCGATCATCCAATCGAGAGCCAGGCACGTGGCCTAGGGCCCACGCCTGACACCTACACGGTAGGGTCATCATTACACCTCTCTTATAAATACCGGAGGAGACCCACTGTTGAGGTACGCTAATTCTCCTACTACTCTGCTCGGCACCACCTCTGGTCTGACTTAGGCATCGGAGTGGATAGGCCAGCACCGCACCGGTCCTCAGTTATTTCCTTGTGCAGGTCACCTCTGTGCTAGGTTCCAAGCTGCTCTGCTCACTTCTCACTTCTATTCTCATTCTTTAAAGTTAGTTGCACAGTCACGGTCCGGGAGACACCTGACCCACATGTCAGTTCCGATCCTCCCATTTTCACGCAACAACAACGTATATTTTTTGTTTTGCTGCATAGGAAGAAACTTGGTTGCACCTAACCAATGAGGTACAGTCAAAGTGAGATTTTTTTTTAATCCACATGGTGCACAGTTTTTTCCGACTTGCATAAATGAGTTGGTCAACGATACATGATACTTTAGAAAATTTGCTAACGAACAATTTTTAGGAATATGGAGCCCAAATAAATTTATAGGTTATTTCATTATAAAAGTTTAAACCCAAATTATCTTATTAAAGGCCTAAGTAATTGTGACCTATAAATTGTTTTCACCAAGAGTTTTTTTGGGTGTGGTGGCATTACCTCCCACCGTAAGTGGCATTAAAAGCAAGACTTTTAGTTTTTTCCTTTATGATTTGTTGGTATGGAGAGAATATAAAGAGAGTAATCGTTTGGTAGATTCTCAGAGTTATGTATAATTATGAGTAATTGTACAATCTTCTATTATTCATCTCAATTTGATGTAATCTTTAACTTCATAGTAGATAGTCTAGAGAAAACCGAACGTAATAATTTATAACCTGTATATAATTTATAGTGTCATTTTTTCTCTTACTTTTATTTATTATTTATTACATAATATTCATCATTATTGGATTAATGAGTTTAAAGATTTAATAATTCTTTAAAATTCCAACAACAATTTCAATCAACTTTTTGTGTGTGTGGGTACTATGTTCAAATTCAATGTATTGCTCTATCCATATAGTACGCATATTGAACGTGCAAGAATGGCTCTAACAGGGTTTTTGTTCTTCATATCAACAACTACTTTGGGATTAATTTTTGTGTTTGATATTAATGATTTAATAAATATATTTATTTCTAAATGTCCGAGTTTAATCTTCTACGCTATATATATTAAGAAAGATTATGATCTAACGAGACGAAGTACTCATGGGTGGGTGGAAGTTTATAAATTTTGATCATAGTTTTATCTTTTCTATATGGTTCATTCAGGTGGAGATAGAGTTTTAAGAATTAGTAAACGTTGTTATTAATACACAAATGTATAATCCCCGTGGTGGACTTTAGTATTTACATCAGTGCTTTTTTGCCCTTGCTCACACAAATGTATAATTCGAACAGTAAATATTCTTCTTAATACACAAATGTATGATCCGAGCAGGGGTGGATCCGTGGGGCAAAAAACATATTGACTGTTTTTCTTAAATAAATACAAGAGGTAAAGTAATATAATTAATTAATAGGATTATATACTAATTAATATTTATAGTTGACATATTATATAAAATCAAAATAAAAAATAAAAAAAAAGAGAAAGGAAAGGAATGAGCCCAAGTCTACTTGGGAGAGTAATTCCTTCAAAATGATAGAAAGAGAATGAAATTCTTGAGAACATTATAAGTAAAAAAGTTAAAAATAGGCACTTTTCCTCCTTCCCTTTAACCTCCATTGTTTTTTTTTTTAATATTAACATAACTCTCTCTATTTTTCATAATCATTTTTAAAAATATCCTCCCTCCCATTTTCCCTCCAATCCCCCCCCCCCCCCAATTTTCTTCTACATATTGATTCTCTCCTCCCTCCCTCCTCATTTTTTTATTTATTTGTTCTCTCATTTATTCTTCCATCCCTTCCTCATTTTTTTATATCAATTCCTTATCATTTTCTTTCAAACCTCCATTGATTATCTCAATATTTCTCTTTCTTTTTCAAACATCCACCATTTCTATAAATGTTCATCTCACAAATTTTCAATTCACTATCTCTCTCCTTAATTTATTCTCATTCTCGTTTTTTTCATAAATATTTGTCACCGTTTTTGTTATGAATCTTGAAGATTTAAACCAAAAATAGCATGAATTTGATAAAAGATTTTTTTCCTCATACGTAATATACACTTTTTCATGGTCTGTTTAATATACAGTCTGTAATATACGTAATATACATTTTTTTGTTTTGTTTGTATATTTAAGTATTTTTTTTGTACATTAAGTATTATGTAATGTAAAGTCCCTTTATTTTGTGATAAAAAAAAATTATTTATTTTATTTTAATTTAAGTAGTTAAAGTTTATTTATTTATCGGTAAATTAGAATTTAGTAGTTTATTTCGGTTTAAGTCCTTTTAATTACCTTTTTAGTTTAATTTCATTTTAAGGGTATTAATAATTATTAACGGGCCAATTAATAATTATTTAATCACCATTGGGATAGTTTAAGATCATCGGGTTTCGTTTTATAAGTCAAAAGTCATAAAAGGACGCAACCGTCATTTCCAAAATTCCTAAATATCTAAACACTATTCACTTATCTTCTTTAAATCTCCATTTGACAAAATTTGACCAAAATCATCATCCAATTCTTCCTCCAAGGCCGTGGGTATCAAGAACAAAAGGGGATTTTTCGGGTTTCGTTCGTTTCTTGCCGGATCGCTTCGATTCTCATTCCATTGGAAAGGTATCGGTCTTACGATTCATTTCCACCCAACCATCGTACTTGCCACTCGTGTTATACGGAGTTCTCAGTAAGTAAAGTTTCAAACCCTAAGTTCCAAATAGTATTTTAATGGAGTTTTCTTTGTTGTGGAACTCAGTGTTTGTAAATACGGGAGTTGTTTTAAGTGTTTTTGGAAACAATCCCATAACCCTAAAACCGAGTTTCAGTCGAAACTCTTCCCGTTTGAAATTTACCTTTTTGGGTTTGATTATGGGTTATAAATTAGTGAAATAATGTTTATTTAAATTCAATTCAGGAAAGGGCATAATGTTCAAAAACCCTAATTATCGATACTCATTGAAATCGGGAATATCGAATTTGCTTAAAACCAACTCGAAACACTTTAAAATTGTCTAAAAGCCGGAAAACCAAACCCGAGGCCCATTTACTTGAGAGGGCCGAGAGCCTCTTTGGGGGGGTTTGTTGAGTTTTTCGTCGTTTTGTACGTTTAGTTGATGTTTGATCGATAGTTAGTAATTTATTGATTGTGTGATATAATTCCAATTGTAGGTGTTTTTGAACCGCTCGTTTGATCGCTCTTTCGGACTTAGGAGTGAAGTCAACTTTTATTAAGGTTAGAATAGTTAGGATTTAAAGTAATTATAGAAAGCGAATAAGTGTAATGGTTTGTAGAATTGGGAACTAAGACTAGAATTCGAATCTAAGATAGAGGGAAGTGAGTTAGTGCCCTTAGGATTAGAAGTTAATCTTTTAAGTGAGAACTTAGGAGTTCTCAAGGAAAGCATTGAATCTTAGAAATTACTAAGTTAGATTCGTTTCGAAGCTTAGGTTGGATCATTGGAAGTTAAAAGATCCAACTTGTATTTAGAACGATTAATAGAACCTCGAGTTTTTATTGGAAGTTTAGAATCCTTGAAGGTTTAGGTTAATCGTTTAAGTTATGGTTTTACTTTTATTATTGGTAGTGGAGTTCGATTGACATATCGTTCGTCCGGAGTTTCCTATCTATTTTACTTTATGTCTTTTATTTTATGCCCCTCTACTTTATGCTTGCATCGACTACTTTAATTCCACACTTTACTTATTTACTTTTACAAGGATATGCAGGCATCATATTGCACTATAACATGTTCGCATCATTCATTGAAAAATAAAAGAAGGGAAGAATGTTGAAGCCTACGGGTAGTGTCCGCATCACCTTCAGAAAAAGAAAATAAAGTAAAACAAGGAAAGAAGGTTGAATGGGTATCCTATGGGATGTACCTATTATCTTCATTCATGCATAAAGAGCGAATGCGAAATCCTACGAGATGTCCTCATGCATTCATGCTTATGATCGATGAATTAGAGAATTGAGATGTTTTATTTTATACAGAGTTTATTTACTTTTCTTATTTATGTCATAACAAGTTAATGGATGAGGATTTTGACTACGAGTGTTAGTAATGTCATCCTTTGGAGAGTTTAGAATGAATTACCAAAAGTTTAAAGAACTTTAGGATCGATTGTGTCAGATTGTTTGGACACAAATCGAAATACAAGTTTGAGGTCTATCTTTACTTTTTATTCTTATTATTCTCACTGGGCTTAGTTTGTTAGCTCATGGTATTACAAAAATTTCAGGTAATGCCTTGGCTAGAGGCCGTGGAAGGGGAGATGGTGCTGCGTGATCGAGGGATGTTGACCTCGAGATGGACTATGGGTTGTAAAGTCTATGTATTTATTTTTGTGAACTTTAAAGACTTTTGTGATTTTACATTTGTATTTGGCTCATAAGAGCATAATGTCTTTACTTTATGATTATGAGTATTGAACTCCTGAAATGGGACTTGATGTTCCTTATGTTTTATTAGATTTTGAAATTAGGATGTAAACAGGTTTTGGCTAACAAATTTTCAAACATAACCACGCCAATTTTTCTTAAAATAAAAGATTTCAGCTGTCAGTTCTGATTTAAATTATTTAAAAGTGTCGGGTCGTCACATGTAATTAACATTCTTTCATTTTTCGTTTGCAAATTACGTATATTAAGTACATCCACACCTTTCTCAAATGCATTTACGATACGAAAGATGATATACCCAATAAACCGGATGTACAAATCACTTTTCATGAGAGAGAAAACTATAAATAATATGCTAAAATGAATCTAAAAAATTGAATAAAAATGTAGTATAAAATCAAAACATAAAAAAAGAAACACTACATCGAATATACTAAAAACTTGTGGAAAAGAAAATGTATTGGGAAAGAAAAATCGCATTAGAAAATAAAAAATGTCAGAAATGTCAGACTACACATATTATACGTGTCAGATGCGTCAAATTATACCCGGCCTCCAAAAAGGCAAAATTGATATATTAAAAGATTGAATAGTAAAAATGGCTAATCCAATTTATTTTTTAAAAAAGGTAGTTACTTTAGATTTTTGGATGTAAAAAATAGCTATTTTGAAATTTCACCCAAATATTATTATACCGAACAATGAAAAGTTCTTTCCACCAAACCAACACCACCCTATTATTTTGTTTGAAGACAAATACAATTTACCATTTGAATCGAAAGCGTGTAAAGGTAGGAAAAGGAAAGGAAGGAAGAAGCAAGCATGATTTGTTATTGATTGGAATGAAATGAGAATGTGAGGGTTGGGTATCGAAAATGGGCCATTGCGACACCAAACCCAAAGGCACCCAGGTACGATTCTTTGGCATATTTTTCAAAATTCCAAAACTCATCTTCTTAATTAATTTATTAATTAGAGACAAACAACGGAACGGAACGCAGGCCAAGGATTTGGCATATGTGTTTTGAGTTTTGACCTCTCTTTTTTATTTTTTAAATTAACCTAGTCATAGTCATAGTCATAGTCTTAGTCTTAATTTTTGGGAGACCGTGAAAACTCCTTATTAAAATGAATAATGATTTTTTGAAACTGTAGTAAGTAGTATATTATTTTTGTTGATGTTTCCTAGATTAAGATTCCTTTTCTATTCAGAAAATGCTTTTGAAGTTGGGTGGGCAAATTGGTAATTTAGAAAAGGAAAACAGACTAGAGGTCGGCACCGATTCGGGTTCCTTCAATTCCATTTCCTCTCACTCACTTTAGGGCGAAACGGGCGGCACCAGGTCAGGGTGATTTACTATTTCGTTTCGTTTACATTATAATATTTATTTGTTATTGGGCTTTTTTTTGGGACGGGTCGCTGTCTATCAGCCCACACTGCCTTTTTCCTCTCCTTATAATCCTCTCTATTCTTTCTCTAACCACTCCATTCCATCTGTCTCTCTCTCTCTCTCTCTCTCGTATTTCAAACTTGAACCAGGTCAGGTCAGGTCAGGTCAGGTAATTGTATGACTTTTGGTTTTGCATTACTCACCTCAAATCCTTCCTCAACTCATACCTCTTTCTCTTTTTATTTAATAATAATTTTTTATCCTTGTTGTTTCAATCCACTCCATTAATTCATTTTGATTTCTATTAATAATTCCTTCTTAGTACGTCTTTTCAATTTTCATTAAATTAATGGTTCTATAATTAATTTGCAGATTATAAATATCATGCATGGATCAACCGCCGTGGTACTCTTGCAGAAAGAAGCCACCGGACTACTATTTTCAATCTTCACAAGTACTGACTTCTTCCGTGGACTTGGAGAATGACTGTTCATAGTTTCGTTGGCGCTATCCTACCTGAGCTTATTCTTCTTTTCTTTTCTGTGTTTGGAGTCTTCTTGACCTTGTAAGACCTTTTCTTGACCTTGTAAGACCCAATACTAAATCCGTTCCTTTTATGTTCGATTCACTTTCATACTCTATATTGGATTTTACTGATATAGAGTTTCACTACAATCTATCCTCTATTCCACTCAACTCATCTTCTCCTTCCTTGTCTATCCCTCCTGAGCTAGCTGTCTTTACTACTACTTTATATTACATTTCTAACTTCTCTCCTTTCATCTCACAAAGCCATCCCCACTTTGAGCCGCTCATGCCCAAATCAATGTACTATATAGAAAACAAAAAGTTTTATTGGGATGATACCGATGGCGTGTTCACTGTTTGTTTGAGATGAAAAAAAAAAAAAAGATATTGTTGATGAAAAAATTGTATGGTTTCGTTTGGTTGTGGTCTATATTCAAAGATTATAGATTATTTTGTTTTAGGTTGTAACAAAAAAAAGGAAAAAGGAGAATAATAAGTCAGGATAATAATAATAATAATAATAATAATATGTTTGGTTTTATTGTTGAGAACAAAGTGAAAGAAAGAAGAGAGTAAAGGGAGAAATCTCACTGTTGGTGATTCTGTTAAAGGCAGGCCATCAATTTCAATTGTAGTTTAGTGCACAGAAATATGATATGGTGTAGCACAGGCAAAGGCAAGGCAAGGCCATCAGTTTGTTTTGTTTTACATATTGTTGTTATTGTTGGTTGTGGTGTGCTGTGAAAAAGAGAGAATAATAAATATTCCTTCAGAAGAAGACTAAGACTAAGACTAAGAGGACCTTAATTTCACTCACTCGTGACTGCTCATTCATAAACTTTGTACTGTACCCTATTTTTTTTTTTTTTTATTATCATCCACACTGTCACTGTGTATTATTGGAGGGAGGGAGGGAGGGAGGGAGGAGTGCTCTTTTCCTTTTCCTTTTTCTTTGTGATTGTACCATCAAAGTTATTTGCAGAAAAGTCCTTTTGAAAAAGTTAAAACAGGTTATCTGCATATACGGACTTTAGTAATGCCCCCACGCAGTTTCATGTTACTCTCACTCTCTCTCTCTCTCTGGAGCTAATAGTCAAACCTAGCTATAATTTTGCCTTTTTTTTCTCTCTCTTCTTTATATGTATTTAAAACCCATAATTATTTTTTGGAGGAGAGATCAGATTTGGTTTGGATATGCCATGATAATGATGCATTGAGTTGGAGACTCCAATCTAAAAAAACAATATGATTCTCAATCATAATAATACAATCTAACTAGAGTCTAATTGATTTTTTTTGTTCTCTTAAAAATTAAAGTATAAGGATTGGTGTTTGGTGATAGGTAAAGGTGGAATGGAGGAGAGGGCCATAAAATACCACTGTACTGTAGAAAAAAGAAAGAGGGAGTGGGGGTCAAGAGGAGTTTTCTGGCACATAATGATTATGTCCACAAGTGGGTGGGGATGGAAAAAGCTATATTCCTTTATAATTTGTCTCTGACTCATTCTGACTCGCACTCGCACTCGCACTCGCACTCACACTCACACACACACACACCAATTTGTTTTTGTATTGCCCTTTCATTTACACAACACAATGCCAATTTGCCAGATGAGATGGAGATTTAATTAGGTGACCAGACCACTGAATTATATGTGTATTTAATTCACTCATAAATCACAACACAATATTGCCATTTCTTGTGCCACTGCCAGAGTGTAAGGTTCACCGTTCATTCATACTCCCACTCTTTTCTGCTTTAAATTATACATTCATCCCTATCTTTTTAAGATTATAATAATATCATCTTTACACTTTTTCAAATATCAAAATCATTCTTTAGAGTCCCTGTCCTAGATTTTATTGAGGTGGCTAAAATTAAATGACGTTATTCAGCTAGATGAGTCAGAGTCTGATTGTGATTAATTGGGTGTAATAGAACGAAGAAAAAAAATCACTACCGCAGCCTCAATTTTCTCTTCAATTTCACAACTTTTTTTATTAAAATTTTCACAAATTATCAAAAGTCCAAAAGTGGAAGCCAAAAACCAATGACATTTCAAAAAGTTTTGCAGCCATAAAATATGGTGAAATTGGCATTGGCTTGGCACATGAAATTCGGTCCCCTCCCCTCTCTTTCTCCTCTACATACCTTTTAACGCCAATCGGTGACCTTATCTTTTCTTTTTTTAAACGCAGTGTCCATATCTAACATATTGTGTTTTTTTTAATAAATAATTTCCTCTCTTTATGTGAAAAGGACCAATTTAGCATGTGCTTATTTTTTAAGAAAATTCTATAATACTGGTTTAATTATTTATTCTTAGAGTTTAATTATGTCTTTCAAATTTGTCTTGACGAGTCGTTTTTTTAACAAGAACGAGCAACTTATCTACCGACTGATTTGCAAATCTACAAAGTTATATATATTCCAGAAATGAGAATCTTAATTTTTAAAGAAAATGCTATAGGTATATTCCATATAGGAATAGCAACTCTTTAACAAATAACTGCGGGGCGGGTTGTCACTATAGTTCTGGGCCGTATCAAACCCCTGGGCTTATAAAAGTAAGTAAGACAAAAATTTTGTGATTTAAGCCCAATTAGAGCCTACCAATACTCATAACCCGGTTACTGTCCTAAATGGATGTACCCCTTGAAGATCCACTTCCACCATTTTTTTGATAATAATCTTTACCGATCTAATATTTCTAACAAATAATAATTTCTAAATATGACGAATTATTGAACATGATTATCATCTCTTACAATATACAATAATCACTTAGTTATATAAATTAACCGTTATCCCGTGAATTAATTATTATTTATAAATTCAGTAATTAAGAGTACAATTGATATTGCCTGCGCGGTTCATATTGTCAGTCAGTTCCTGCTTCTCAAACTATCCACTTCACTGCAGTACTTCGTATTCTACGCTATGTTAAGGGCACTATTCTCCACGGATCACAGTTCTCTTTATTGTCCTCTATGGTTTTATCTGGATATTCTGATGTTGATTGGGTTGATAATCCCACAGATCGTCATTCCACCACCAGTTACTGCTTCTTTTTAGGCGATTCTTTCATTTTACGGCGAAGCAATCAACTGTTACCTCTCAATCGAGTATAGAGTCAGAATATCGTGCTCTTGCTGATGCTACCTCTGAGCTCTTATGGTTTCGTTGGTTACTTGTTGACAATAACAGATTCAGGATTTAAGTCCAGAGGGGGCACATAGTAGAGTTGCAACTTGTAAAAATCGTCAAATTGATAGAAATTGAAACGAAACCGATTAAAACTTATAAAAAACAATACCTTAAACCGCTTATGTGTTCAAAACTGATTAGACGCATAGTCGGTTCATTTTCAATGTGCAATTTTTTTTCTTTTTAATCGGTTAATTGTCGATTTTGTTTAAAACTGTCATAAATCGAACTAAAGACACCCCCTAACACCTAATACATGCAAATATATAATAATTTATTATAATACTAATAAATACACGAATAAAATTTATATATTCATCATTGGTTTTTAATTTGGTGAAAATTAAGTCAAATAAATTTTAAAATACTTGGTTTTTTATGTTAAAAACCAATTCATATTAATAATTATTTATAAACAAGATAGATGGATAAAAAATGAAATTTTTGATTGAAAATGATATTTATAATATATTAAAAATTAAAATTAAAAATAAATCTAAATATAATTTATATTTTGATTTTGATTTTAATTTTGAAAATATTAAAAATAGATCTGATAAATATATTGAACTATTTTATTTATATGAAATTAAAACATAATTAATTTAATTGTTTTATTATGATCCTTTCACCATACTAATGGTAGAGAGCAACATATAGTAATTAACTAAAAAAATGGTTAAAAAACAGGTAATTGGGCGAAATTAGCAAATTTTAAAAATAGATTTGACAAAATTGCTTTGCTAGGGATCGAACTTCGGATGCGTAGGCGAAAAGAAAGGACTTTTTGCCAATGAACGAACCTAACCATTTTATTATATGAATATATTTTTAATTTATCTACAAATCGAGGGGTGGTCCTACTGTAGATCCGTCCCTGTTTGTCGATATGGGTGTTCCTCTACAGTCTGCTACCATCCTTCATTGTGACACAGATTGTCCATAATGATGTTTTTCATGAACGTACTAAGCACTTTGAAAATGATTGTCACTTTGTTCGTCAACACCTTCAAAGTACCACCCTTCTTCTACAGTCCATATCCACCACGGATCAGTCAGTTGATATATTCACAAAAATTGTTTCTCCTAGTCGTTTTCATCAGTTTATTGACAGACTCAAGTTGGTTTCCACATTACCACCTTGAGTTTGAGGGGGATGTACACTATCAAGCTGTCAATTAGACAGGTTATCAATTAAGATAGCTATCTCTTCCATCTATACAAATGTGGTGCTACTGGTTTTGGTGACCCTTCAGCGATTTTTTCTAAGAAAACGAAGAGAAGAGTGAAGAAATTAGTGGCTTGTTGAATTGATGATGTAACTAGAATGTAAATAAAATATAAGGAAAGAAAAAAAAAACGAAACGAAAGCGAGTGGGTATCGTTTTAGTGAAAGAGGGTTGAAATGGATGAGATATGTAATCGGATATTGAAAGTACAGTCCGTTCCGTTCCGTTCCGTTTGGTGAGGCCGCGTCTGATTATGATATGGAATGGAAGGAAATTAGGTAGACTTAGAAGAAGTGTACTCGCGCGCACAAACACGACACGTCTCCTCAAACTAAAACTAAAACTAAAACTAACTCACGATCGAGATCCCTTCCCTTCCCTTCCCTTCTCCCATATCAGTCTATCTATGAATAATAATAATAATAATAATAATTTTATATATTTCTTCAGAAACAAACAAGTTACAATTCAATTCAATTTTAATAATAACATTATTCTCTTCTCTTCTTCTTCCCCGTTTCCTTCTTCTCCCTAAATCAAATTCCACAAACTCTTCCTCCGCTGTTTTGCTAGGTTTAGGGTTTGGTCAAGGTCTCTTTTCTGTATTCATCATCCATCCATTCCATGGATTCACTCAATTCTCCTTACCGGTCATGTTCTTCTCCGGCGATTCATCCACTCGTAAGCGTGTTGATTTAGGTGGCCGCAGTTCTAAGGAAAGAGATCGTCATAAGCTTCTCGAGCAGACCAGATTGGAGCGTAATCGCCGTCTTTGCTTCAGGCTCCAAAATTCTTCCGCTCTCAAAATTCAGGCACACTCCTCCACCTCTTCTCTTCTCTTCTCATTCATCTACTTACTGTTTCTTTCCATTTTTACCATTTTTTTTTCCCTACAGAAATGTTTCAGAGGGAGAAGGGTCTCTGAAGCTGAGCGTTGTAAGGTGCGACACCAATTCCATCTTACTTATGGAAAATATTGTGACAAACTTGACAGGTACAGCTTCATTTCTCATTTACTTTCTCTTCTTTTCTTAGCTAACCATTGTTCATTGATTCCAATTGTTTTTTAATCCGATACATTCTATCACGAATTTCCACTTCAATTCAGGCATTGTTTTGCGCCTGATTCAGACTTTTTGCACCAACTACTCTTTTTCTATAATGCAAAACATACCGGTGATTTTTCGGTCCTCGTAGAGACTTGCCGGTTACTTCAGCAGTTTGTGCGAGATAAAGGTAATTGTACAAGTATCTCCTACTTTGAAATCCTTACCACCCTAGTCTTGATTTGTTCATCATTTTCGCTTAATTTATGGTGTCTAATTAATCAGATGTGGTCTGTAATACCTTCATCAATTAGGGTCCTGGCTAACATTTAAAAAACCAGTAGAAAAGCAAGCCAAGGGAGATCTCAAAAAGTCACTCCAACTGGCAAAGATTGATGAAAAATTATGATTATTAATAGAACTTAGAACTAGAAGTTCTTTAATATATATCACCGTAGCTTGCAAAACTCAATGAAAGTTCCCTAAAATGTTTTATTAATATCAAGCCAATTTTTCTATTGTGTAGCCATCACAGAATTAGCTACTAACTAATCACTTTTCTCTCGTGGTAGTGACCATAGAGGAGTTGTTATTTGATCCGACCGCTGCACTCAACAGATTTTATTTGGAAAACCTTTGGACATGTCATTAATTCTAGGCAATCTTATCGAAGTTTTCATTTGGGAGATGATTAAAAAAGTGACCAAAGGCAATATGAAATTACTGATGCCTTTCATTATCATTTTTGCTTTTGAACTTCGGTTCCTCGAGAAATTATTGCTAAGGATTACAGATATTTTTACATAATTACAGTTACCTTTGGTTGTACTTTTCCATCTGTTATTCTCTCTTATAGTTTATCATATTAACCATGTTTATTGTGCAAGTAGGGGATATTATGAGCATCTTTGCAGGCAAGGATTATTTATCTCACAAAGGTCTAGTGGACTTCAGAGTAAAGAAACTGGCGTTTGCTTGTATCCAGGCTGTACATCAAAATAGGTTGGCTGCAAAGTTAACAGTTTTGTTTTAATAAACTAATTGATGTTTGGTTTGTCATTGTGATTTTGTCGGTATTCTAAGCTCCCTTGGATAGAAAATCATGTTGATATTCTAGTACATATAGTTGATTTTCAATTTTTTTTCACCTTCAGTCGTATTATTGGAAAGTTACAATTTTTTATATGATATAAGCTTGCATTGTTTTTTGGATAATTATTCTTACCTGTTGTTATTCTGGACAGGAATCAGTTGAAGGATCAAATTTTTGCTGCACCTGAGAATTCTAACTCATCTACAACTCTATTGTTAGATGCTGTTGTTCTCTTGTTACACCCCCAACTCCCGTGGGTTTGTAAAATTGTTGGCTACTGTCTGGAAAGAAATGTGTATTTGCTGATCAGGGAGATTACTTTTTCGGGGAAGGTATGCATGTGGTTTTACTTTTTTGGGGAAATAGTTCAATTTTCTCTTCAAGAAAAGTGATGACCTTTAACTAAGCCATGGACATTTTAGTAGGTTAGATATGGAAATATCTTATCTCTATTACTTTTTAGTTCAATTAGGTGGTTAGGCATCTTGGTTTCAGTTTTAATTGGTTGAATATTGAAGAGTACCGGTGATGTGGAATTAATACGTAATATTATTTCTCATGTTGATTACCATTGGAACTTTTGAATATTGTTAGTTTGGGTGTTTTCTACTACATTTTTGGTTAGGTTTGGTTTGGTTTAGTTTGATGATTACCAATCTGCACTTTCGATAGATCATAATATTTGCTTCCCCATGATTTTTTTTAATGAATGTCAGAGGCAGATGAAATTTTGATATGAATTTGTTAAGTTTTTTAATTGAACCATCATGACTTTTAGGATGTGTGCATTTCCCCTTGATACACCCCGGTTTCATTTTTCATTGACCTCTCTAAAAGGATTATCACCTAACTGCATATATTGCATTTTCTATCTTTCTTCTTCTCACCTCCATCTTTCCATAGAAGTTAGATGGCCTCATAATTTAGAGATATGCTGTTTTTTTAACTCAGAAACAATTAAAAATATTATAAGCCTAAAGTGAGGACGCTGCCCACCTGTTCTTATGCTGCCTCTTTACTTCCCATCTTTGGAGGAAGCTTCAGAATATTTTTATGATTCATGGCCCTTCTCAAATGATCTTCCAGCGGCTGCTTATGCACTGCTTTCTGGGCTTAGGCTTACTATGAAGCCTCAAATTCTCTGGTTTAATGCGGTTAGAGCTAGGCCTCCCGTGGCTCATTTGGTGGGAGAAAAATATATGGCTTTTCCAAGATGAATTCATGGATCACCATAATTTATGGGACTTGGTGGTTTGGCTTGCATATTTTTTTTTTGTAATCACTCTCCCATATGATATCCCCTAAGTGGAGTAACTTTTTGTAATCCTTGGGTGCATATTGATCTTGTGTTCATTTCACTCTTTAATGAAATTGTTTTCTTATCTAAAAAAAAGCATAAAATATTTTTCTTTTTCCATATTTATGTAATGATATATAACTAGAAATATGAAGAGATTTTCTTCTGCATGTTGGTAGGAAGATTATTGTCTTTCCCTTGATTTTCTTGTGATGTTGATCTACTGTTCTTCTCATGTTTTCAAGAGATTTTCCATAGTGGTCAAGGGGTTGCTTTCCAACCTTAGTACTTTTGATAAAATGACATAGATAATCAGCTCACATCTCATGGTGTTGCAGGAAAGTACAATTGCACGTGGTTCCTCCAACAGTCCAGTGCCTTGTTTAGAACGCCTGCTTTCTCTTCTGAGTTCTCATGTTGGTGAGAAGCCATGTGGTTGTTTATGTGCCGATCCCAATTGGAGTTTCTCCTCCCAAATTCTTACTTTTCCTCTACTGTGGGAGACATTCCCTTACTTAAAGGAGGTCAATTTCCTCTTATGTTTCTTATACTGGTGACATGGCTTTGAATTGGAGATTACATTCATGAACTTTACTTTTTTAAAAACTTATACCTTGTATTTATTTATCATAAAGATAATTTTTATTGGACATTTTCACCTCGTAAAACATTCAAGGAAAAGCTTGTTCAGTTTAGTTTATTCCCTTGTTTTACAAACCAGTGTTGTCTTACTTCAGGTTTTCTCCAGAAGGGGGTTGATTGGACATTACATTCATCAGATGGCACTGTGTATTCAGCATTATGCAAATGTTCTCCCGAAGAATGTAACAGCTGACATTCCTGGTTATGCTTGCCTTCTTGGAAATATATTAGAAATTTCTAGAACCGCTCTAGACTGCTCATCTGAATTGGTAACTAGCTTGTATATTTTTTTATGATTTGGAGCCTGCTGGATTCAACCCCCCCTCCCCCTCCCTCTCCCTCTCCGTTCTCTCTCTCTCCCCGCTCTATCTCCGTCTGACCGCTCATCTGAATTGGTATATATTTTTTTTATGATTTGAAGCATGCTCGATACATTTAACCTCCCTCCCACCCACATACACAGTTTGACAAAGTTTTGGTCACACCTTTATGTTTGTTTATCTTGGAAACTTTCTGGTTCACTTATTAACGCATGAAACTGGTCCGGTCCACTTATTTATACAGAAGAGGTATACTGAGTTGCCAACTATTGACAGTAATTGATACTTAGTTTCTATTTTCAGAAGTTAGAAGGTCAGCTTCAACTTTTAACGACTCTCAGAAATATGATAATCTTCATGAAAAATGTTTTCAGTGTTTATCTTAATCTGATATATTAATCATGTTTTGGGTCAGAAACTTCCATACAATTGACCTTGTTTGGTTAAAATGTTAATGCGAGATTCGTTGATTGTTATGGCACAATGACAAGTGTCCCATTGGACCCATTCTTTTATCCTGCTGGCGATTACAATTTTTTCTTCTAAATATTTCTGCATTTGAAGTTGAGTCATGTCTCTCATGAGCCTTGTCGCTTTAGTGGTGTTATTATACGATAAGTTATGTTTATATGTAGGTTTGTGGTGAAATAAAATTAAGCAGTTGCTTAATTCCACTACTTTCTGCTACCACAACTCAAATTAGATTTTAAACTGATATTTTATGGAATTTGTTGTGATTAGGCAGTAGACCTTGCTTCCATCACAACATTCTTGTTAGAGGTCCTTCCTTCGATAAAATCATCAAGTGGAGAAATGAAAGGAAGTATGTGTTCACTATCAAGTACAACAATTCCCCCCTCGTTCGATGAGGATTCCAGGATTGCTTCAATTCATAAAGTTTGTTTTTAAATTTAATAGAAGTAACATCACTTGCTTTTTCTAAGTTGTTGCCATTATGTCATCAATAGGTGCTGTGCAGGATGAGGATGATGTGGTTGTGGCTGATATAGAAGCAGAGTTAGTTTTGAATAAAGATGTTGAGAAGCAGATATGTGATTCCATCGATCCACGTTTTCTTCTGCAGTTGGTATTCTATTTCCCATCATGTTGGCTATAAAAGCAATATTTCAATTAATCATTGCGCCTAGTTCCATGTGATAATTTGGAATTGATTTATGCTCTACAGGCCAATGCTTTATTTGGACAGATTTCACAAGTTAGTGGGTCATATGATGGTCCTGATGACAAAGAGATCACGGCTGTTGGTGCGGCCTGTGCTTTTCTGCATGTCACTTTTAATACCCTCCCTTTAGAGCAAATTATGACTGTTCTAGCATACAGAACAGAGTTAGTTCCGGTACTTTGGAATTTTATAAATAGGTGCCATGAAAACCAAAAATGGCCATCCTTTTCAGAGAAGTTAGCGTATTTATCAGGAGATGCACCTGGTTGGCTATTACCCCTGTCAGTTTTCTGTCCCGTGTACAAGTAAAGATTACTTTCAATCCTTGTTTATCTACTTCTGAACTGCATTTTAGTTCTTCACCTGATGTTAAATATAGTGATGCGCGAGATTGTAATCTGGTATGTTCTGATCAGTTTCTTTATTTTGGATCAGGCATATGTTGACAATAATTGATAATGAGGAGTTTTATGAGCAGGAGAAGCCACTATCATTAAAGGATATCCGATGCCTCATTATTATTTTGAGACAGGTAGCTTCTCTTGAAAAGCTTGTTAATCGATGCCCCAATGCCATTCTCATTAAGTGTTTCTTAACACTTGGCCACTTGGGTGTTCAGGAACTCAGTTCATTTCTATTCTGGATGAAGAAAGAAACTTTTACGCTTTAGGATATTTCATTTCTATATTGTTGTCATTTATAACATATATCATCTGCCAGGCATTATGGCAGCTTTTGTGGGTGAGTCCTACAGCTCCCAGTAGTTCTGCAAAATCTATTACAGGTGCCCATGTTACTAAGAAGCACTCTGTTGAGTTCATTCAACATAGGGTTACAATTGTGGCCTCAGAGCTCTTGTCACAGGTATATCTGTTCTCTGAGTTTTGTACTTTCTAGCTGGATGCTGTAAATTCTGTCTTCTTGTTTGACATTTGGGATGGAATTTATTGTTTATTTATGCTGTCTTATGTAGTATGTGCAAGAATTTTCCCGAGCTTTCTTTGACACTTCCTCCTGTTTTTGGGGTCTGCATAATTATTTTCCTCATTCTCTGTGTACTAAAATTTCTCAATATAGTTGCAAGATTGGAACAATAGACGACAATTTACACCCCCAAGTGACTTCCATGCAGATGGCGTCAATGATTATTTCATTTCTCAGGTAATTGTTCTTGATGAACTATGGATTCTAAAGATTTAGCTTTTTGATGCTTGTCCTAATCATTTATTTTTAAAATTCTTTTTAGGCAGTGATAGAAAATAGCAGAGCAAATGATATTCTAAAGCGAGCTCCATTTTTAGTACCATTTACGAGCAGGGTTAAGATTTTCACTGTAAGTAATAACTAACAGGTTACTTTTGTTTTCCATTTTTAAGATTATACATAATGAATTAAAGAATTGATTGGTTTGGTAGTTGTCAGAAATTTGTTGTTTGGTTTATTTGTCACTGAATTGGTTTTTCTTTGAGTGACTAATTGAGTAAGGTAGAGTTATATATAATTTCCCCCTAAAATCTATTTATCAGTCACAACTAGCTGCAGCTAGGCAAAGACATGGATCTCATGCTGTTTTTGCCAGAAACCGGTTCAGAATTCGACGGGATCATATATTGGAAGATGCTTACAATCAGATGAGTGCATTGTCTGAAGATGATCTTCGAGGATCGGTAATTTTAGGTTTCCTCAATTTTATGAAAAACTAGACTTAGAAGTCATGTTTGTTCTTCGTTTCTTCTTCCTTCCACTGTGAAGTGATAGTTCTTTTTTCCTGTATTTTATATTTGTAGAATTGCTTATAGTTGTTTATCGAATTTTTTCTTGTCTGTGTTGGATCAATTACTCCGGTTGTTTTCATACAGATTCGTGTGTCTTTTGTTAATGAATTTGGAGTAGAGGAGGCTGGAATTGATGGTGGTGGTATTTTTAAAGATTTCATGGAGAACATTACACGTGCAGCCTTTGATGTTCAGTATGGTTTATTTAAGGTCATTGTTTGTGATGTTTTTGTAAATATTAGCATGGTTTGTTATCATGTGAAGTTTTCTAAGAATAAAAATCACAACAAATTGTTATAATTTTTTGGAATTTGAATTTATATTTTCAATAATATTTAAGTACTTGTTAAACCATTTTGCTGATTTGCATAATTTTATGCTTGGTCATCCAGGAGACAGCTGATCACTTGCTTTACCCAAATCCTGGTTCAGGAATGATACACGAGCAACATCTCCAATTTTTCCATTTCCTTGGAGTTCTTTTGGCAAAGGTATCACTCATACATGCTGGTTAATTAAGTGGCTTGAAATTTTCCATATTCTTACCATGGGGAAGTGGAATTATCCAACTGTTCGAATTCTTTGTTCTGCAAGCTGTTAAACTGCTAATATCTCTTTTTTTTTGCAAGGGACTAATATCTCATTTTTAAAACCGTCTAAATGTTGTTAACTTTCATGCTGAGAGATCTCAAGCACATTTAAGTGATTTTGATGGGATGCTGTATCAATTTTCTTCTTTCTGTAGGCCATGTTTGAAGGCATTCTCGTTGATATACCTTTTGCAACATTCTTCCTGAGCAAGTTAAAACAAAAGTAAGGTTTTAGAAGATTAAATATTCTATTGTTTGGTATTTTTTGCATTGATTCATTATAAAATTTGGACTGTAACATTTACTAGTTGTGACTTGCAAGATAAGACATGTTTAGGGTTCAGGTGCATCGTGCACTAACAAAGTTGTCTATTGCTAGTTTCCAAATGTGAGTTTGGCTGTGAAAAGCTGCATGTAATTTGATGCCTTTGTAGAAGTAGAAGTAGAAGTCAAGCTTTTGTCAAATGATTTTTTATGTTCTGTTGAACAAGAGTGCATTGTATTTTCCTACAAAGCATGGATACTTTTTTGAGTGGACACATATTAAACAGACATGTTTTGATCACATATTGGACACATTATCTGGAGAGTGATTTTTTAATTTTTTTTTTGCACTTTGGGGACATGCTGGAGACATGTTTATAACACATGACATGTGGAAGCATTGACTTGAGGTGAGGCGCACACCTCGTTTCCCCCCCCTTATTTTTTCTTTTTAAAGAAATAAGAAATTGGCTCATACTCTTGTTGTAAAACCTGTGGATGGCAGAGTAGACATCGTGAGGGAAAGGGCCATTAGTATTGGATATGGTCGCACATAGGCTTTTATTATTATTTTTGATAGAAAGATGAACTTTTATTGATCAAAGGGAAAGTAATTACTAGTACAAAAAAGCAAGAAGTCAATGAAAAAAGCTAAAACTAAATGAAAGAATTCCATTTATAGAACATGAAACATAAGGCTTTAATCTAATATATATGAGATTTCAATATTGCAAGAGTTAGCCTGTATAAAAATGTTGGAGTCATATTCCCCATAGGGAATACCAATCTTTACCTCATATTGACAATTTTCACTTACTCCGTATCTGATCACCAGGTACAACTATTTGAATGACTTGCCATCATTGGATCCTGAATTGTATCGACACCTTATTTTCTTGAAGGTATGTCTCTCCACTCCTGATATCACTTTTAGCTAATACAGTATTCCTTTACAAATGGTTTAGACCAATCCTGAAATAATCTCATTGCCACACCTTGTCTATTGGAAGTCTTCCCTTATGATTTTATTGCATACAGCATTTTGAAGGTGACATTTCAGAACTCGAGCTATATTTTGTTATTCTAAACAATGAATATGGAGAGCAAACAGAAGAAGAGCTGCTCCCTGGAGGAAAAAATTGTCGTGTTACCGGTGAAAATGTCATCACATTTATTCATCTTGTTGCCAATCACCGTTTGAACTTTCAGGTATGGCAGTAATTTTATCCTTGGTTTATGCGAGTTGCTCTATTTACTCTCTTTTGATGGGAATAAATTCCTTCATTCTCAGATACGACAGCAAAGTTCTCATTTCTTAAGAGGGTTTCAGCAGCTTATACAGAAGGAATGGATAGATATGTTCAATGAGCATGAATTGCAGGTATCATTGTTTACTGATCTTAATAGTTAATAACCTGATTTGCAGCTTATACAGAAGGATTCAATCTTTTTGATTGTACACCATTGGGCCACAAACTTGTAAATGTAACTAGGTGATGGCGGTATACTGGGTCTTTTTTTGTCAACCTATCTGTTGTGTTATTTTTCCCCAAAAAAGAAAGAAATTAATAACATGGTTTGTATGAAAAAGTTGTTATAATTTCATCCCGAGTGGAAATTTTTTTTCTTTCTCTTCTGAGTTTTTATTCTTACTTAAGTGACTTTGTTCTATCACTCTAATTTGTTTTTATCGAGCTTTAATTTTCCATGCATTTGACAGCTCTATGCCTTTACAGCTTTTGATTTCAGGTTCTCTTGACAGCTTGGATGTAGATGACCTACGGACTCATACTACTTATTCAAGTGGCTATCATAAAGTAAGTTCTTCTAACCCCATTTTTCCGTGTATTTTTAGAGATATTTGTACTCAAATTATTAAGATTGATCTTGTTTTGGATGTAATGTCATCACTCATCATGATATAAGCACTCTCGTATCCTCAAAAAATGTTGGTTTAGGATGTTGAGTGGTGGGGTTTCATTCTATTCAATATTTTATTATAAATATGTAGTCTGAATTATGGTGTGGAGTCAATTTTTGTTTTGTATTGCTTTCCGTGTCAAACAAGCTCCGAGGGGAGCATATAGTTTAGATGTCAGACAGTGAATCAGAATTCAATAGTTAGCTACAAATTCTGACTGCAATTAATGCATACTTCTTGTCTTGTGTTTCCATGTTTGATGGAAACAAATGTTGCATTTACTCCGTCGTTTTGGCTTCAATTCTTGTTTTGTGTATTGAGGGAACAACTCCCACTTGGTTTTAATTATATTTGACCTCTGTTGAATGGGAAGACTGGCTTAACCTTGAGCCTTGGCTGTAGAAATTTCAGGCTACTGAACTTTTAATCCATGTGACAGGAACATTATGTCATCGACATGTTTTGGGAAGTTCTCAAAAGCTTCTCACTGGAAAACCAAAAGAAATTTTTGAAGTGAGTTGTTTCCTCGCACTAATTCTTGGATGCTTACCTCTTGTTTTTTGTCAACATAAAAAAAAACTTTGAATAGTTTATGTAAAAAAGTTGGATTGTATTTTATCAGGTTTGTGACTGGTTGCTCTCGAGGACCACTTCTTGGCTTTAGATATCTGGAACCATGTTTTTGCATACAAAGGTATTGATGTTTTGTTCAATTTCTTCCTTTTATGGTGCTATACAATACTCGTCTTTTAGCATCATCATCATCCTTTTTTCCTCATTATTGGGGGTGGGGGGAATGAAGGAAGTTAAGTGTAAGCTTATCATTTTTAATTTACTATTTTGCTAGCAACATTTCATGCTTGTTTCCTAAAGTGCATGCAAGGTGCAGTGCAGCCACATGCGATGCGACTAGGGCCAATTGAGGAGTCGCATAGGTGCATGTCTGAGGCTGCATGAGTGAGGTGCCGGGCTCATGTATATGCGTGGCTTGTACTTTAATAAGCATAGCTGTTTTTTTTTGGTTAAATTTCAATACTCAGCCACATAAATATCGGGACCCTTTTTTTTTTTTGGTAATAAACACTGCAATTTCATTGATGTATGAAAAAGCCCAAAAAGGCAAGGAAGGAACTACAAAAAAGCCTTCCAATTAGAGGCTATATAAGGAGCATAATTACAAAAAATTTTAAGAAACGAAACTTATTGGAAAGAGATAAACAGCCCAAAGGCTGTCAAAAAAGGGTTTAAACATAACAACCCTAATTAAGATTGATAACTGTGGCTGGTGGACGGTGGTTACATTAATTTTTTTTTTATGAGCACTCCAATTTGAGGCTGTATACTGTACAATATCTAAAATGTCTTCCAACAGTCTGTGTTTGTCTTCAAAAGTCGTCAATTAGGATACTTATGTTCTCTTTTATATTTCTATGATCTGGATGGTTAGATTATTTGATAATAACGCTAGTTTCTTGTTTGTCTTAGAGCTGCTGGTAATGCAAATGAAGAAGCTCTTGGCCGCTTACCTACATCTGCTACTTGTATGAATCTTTTGAAGCTTCCACCTTATAGAAGGTCTGTCATTATCTGGCTTATCTTTTCTTGCTTGACTAAAATGTTATCCTTCGATTTTGAAATCTTTCCATAATTGTAGCAACATCAGATGTTAGGAGAGGGTGCTGGAAACTTGAGAAAGATTTATATGAGTGTAGCCTTTTGTCATGTTTTATGAGATAAATTGTTGCTAAATTTCTATTAGCTGATCAATATTGCATGTGGAGACACAAGAGGGTTAGGGTAGTTTCAGCCTTTGGACAAAAAAAAAAAAAAAACCTTCGCCAATAGAAAATTGTTTTTGCGTGTGTTAAAAGGAGAAGCTAACAGAGACCATTGCTTAAAATTTAACAAAGTCAACTCAGTTTTTAACTATTCTATGGTTTGCAATGCAGCAAAGAGCAACTGGCAAACAAATTGCTTTATGCAATAAATGCTGATGCTGGTTTTGATTTAAGCTGATGTGTGTTGTACCTGCTCAATATACTCTATACTGTTCTTCGTCCTTTGCATTGGATGTCCACACACAAATATTTCAAGTTGAAGGACCAGATAACCTGCAATGGGAACCGCATTAGTGCAAATGTTACAATGCAGGGATAGATTGAGCATAGAACGGGATTGTAGATAATCATTTCTGGCCAGTGCTGATTTGAATTTGGTTGTTCTGATTGCAAAATGCTTCACATTCTGATTCAGCCAGATACTGCAGATGTCACGATTAATAATTTTGTATAAATACAAAAGTCTTTAGGGTGGCTTTGTTGTGTCCTATTGTAGCTAGGCTCTTGGGAAATCTATGAATACATTCTCAAATTGTATATATATTTATATATGTTATTCTCTTGTTCTCTATCGCACAGGCGAGTATAAAATATGTTGGTGGTTGAGAGATGCCTAAACTGGTTACACAGATTATTTGTACAAACTGGAAAGCTCCACTCTTTACAAAAGTAGTTCTTATCTTTGAATATTGCAATTGAATCAAAGGAATAGTAGTCTTGCATATCAAACTTGATGTCGGGTTTGATAACGATAATTTTTTGTTACTTCTAGTTTTCTAATTAAAACCAGCCATCTCCAATATCGTTCGTTGCATAGTTTAACGCTGTAATTCCAAGGAAGGAGAATAAAAAGAGAACAAAAAAAAGAAAAATTCTCAAGTAATTTTGAACGTTTTTATAAAAATTTTGGTAAATTATATAATAAAGACTGCAAGTGCTAGTTGTGTGGAAATTGCAATTGCAAGGTTATGTTTTAAATTCGAGAGTTTTAGGGTTCAATTGGGTAAGGGTTATAAATTAAATTATTATATAATAAAGGTTGGCTTATTTTCATGATCTGGGCTTTAGCACATACCGTAAGAAATCGTATCCAATCCAATCTTGCCGGTGAGTAGTAGCCGTGGGGAGCAAGATTGAGCTGGAGAGGAGAAGCAGCCAAGACTAAGAGGCCATCGCCTCCATTCATTCCATCATATTATCATAAGCTTTCCCTCCCTCGTGTGTGTTTCCAATTTTGCAGATTATATTAGATTGGATTTTGAAGGAAGAATATCAAGAGAAAGATGGTGAAGGTACGGATGAACACCGCCGATGTGGCGGCAGAGGTTAAATGCCTCAGAAGCTTGATTGGAATGCGATGCTCCAACGTCTATGATCTTTCACCCAAGGTTTTCATTTTTAATTTCAAGTTTGAGATTACTTTACTATAATCAATCAATTAATAACCTGGTTTTTGAAAAAAACCAGACATACATGTTCAAGCTTATGAACAGTAGTGGAATGACGGAATCGGGTGAGAGTGAGAAGGTATTGTTGTTGATGGAAAGTGGTGTCAGATTACATACCACTGCTTATGTTAGAGACAAAAGCAATACTCCTTCTGGTTTCACTCTCAAACTTCGAAAACATATTCGCACTAGACGCCTTGAGGATGTTCGCCAACTTGGTTATGATCGTGTCTGTTTCCCTTTTCCCTTTCATCTTTCCTTTCCATTTTTCCATCACCATTTTTCCCTCATCTTCTCTTTCTCTTTCAGATTATTCTCTTTCAGTTTGGCCTTGGTCCTTCTGCTCACTATGTTATCTTGGAGCTCTATGCCCAAGGTAATATCCTTCTCGTCGATTCTGATTTCATGGTCTTGACTCTTCTTCGATCCCACAGGTACCCTCTCTCACTTACATTCCTTTATTTTTGTTCAATTGATTTCCCTCTTATTAAAAAGTTTAATTTTTCAGGGATGATAATAAGGGGTTTGCTATCATGTCTCGACATCGTTATCCAACTGAAATTTCTCGTGTGTTTGAGCGGACAACTGTTGCAAAATTGCAGGAAGCACTCGTTCCAAAAGATCTGAATATCGATGTAGGTAACCTAACAGGTGATGGGAGTAATGTATCTAATCCTCCTAAACAACAGCAGGGTGGTAACCACAAAGTCTCAAGTAAAGCCCAAGGCGATGGCAGTCGAGTCAAACAGGCTACTTTGAAGACTGTTCTTGGGGAGGCACTTGGATATGGAACTGCACTTTCTGAACACATTATATTAAATGCTGGTCTGATTCCAAACATGAAAATTTGTAATGATAATAAATTAGATGATGATACTCTTCAGCTCTTGGTGCAAGCTGTTGCCAGTTTTGAGGATTGGCTCGAAGATGTTATTTTTGGTAGCAGAGTTCCGGAAGGGTATATTTTGATGCAGAACAAAGATACTACAAAGAACTCAACCCTCTCTGAGGCTGCAAGTGATAGCCAGGTAGAATTTGTGGTTTTCTTTAAAAAATTTTCTTCACAAGCTTTTAGCTGAAATTTTTTTCTCCTTATATTATTGGATAAAAAGTTCCATACCTTTTTATAAGGAAGTTATCTTAGCTTCGTCGTTTTTTTTCCTTCCCCTGTTTGCAGGTCTATGATGAGTTCTGTCCCATTTTGTTAAACCAATTCAACTCTAGAAAACACATGAAATTTGAGACATTTGATGCAGCTTTGGATGAATTCTACAGTAAAATCGAGACTCAAAGGTCAGAACAACAACAAAGAGCCAAAGAGAGCTCAGCCACTCAGAAACTTAATAAAATACGCACAGATCAGGTCTGTCTGGTGCATTTTTAGATAGAGAGGGCAATTTCATATATTTCTCAATTCTATTAGTATGCGTCAAATGATTATTCATGAGAGCAATGGTAATCTTAGTTGATGTTTAAAGCTATGTGTTACATTTGGATTTAAGTTTTCTCCTTGGCTTCCTTGCACTTTATTTGTTTTTTTGACATGATATTCTTGAGCTGTGTGTATCACTTCTTCCTGCAACCATGTTTTTATTTACATCTCCAATTATTTGTGTAGGGAAATCGTGTCCAGTCACTGCAACAAGAAGTCGAGCATTGTGTTAAAATGGCTGAATTAATAGAATACAATTTAGAAGATGTGGATGCTGTTATATTAGCTGTTCGTGTTGCTCTTGCTAAAGGCATGAGTTGGGAGGATCTTGCACGAATGGTGAAGGAAGAAAAGAAATCTGGAAATCCAGTGGCTGGCCTTATTGACAAACTTCATCTTGAAAGGAATTGCATGACTCTGCTGCTGAGCAACAATCTTGATGAAATGGATGACGATGAAAGGACACTACCTGTTGATAAGGTAAATAGTTATGGTTCCTTCCTACTTATTAAACTTAAATGATGAGAGAAAACAAAACTCTTTCTCTCTGGGAGATAGTTACCAGCTTGATGTATAAACAAAAAGGTTATATAGTTAAACTACTTAATTATTTTGAATGTTGTTGAAATGTATCTTTTGTTTTGCCGCGTTCTTCCTGCATTGTCATCACCATCATTGGCATGTCTTAGATGCTATGGCATATATTTTATCTGTGTTTTGACATTCTTATAATATCCACCTCTTAATATTTCTTAGGTAGAAGTAGATATATCACTTTCAGCACATGCCAATGCTCGACGGTGGTATGAACTTAAGAAAAAACAAGAGAGCAAACAGGAAAAGACTGTCACCGCACATGAAAAAGCTTTTAAAGCTGCTGAAAGAAAAACTCGTCTTCAACTTTCTCAGGTACAATTACAATCGTGATGTTTTTCTACCTTCATGTAGTTCTGATCAAAAGCTATATTTTATATCAGTCAAAGTGCACGTTGATATTGAAGTTTAATGGAGGGATTGGTCAATGAGGAAAATTTAATTCTGTCTTACCTCACTTTTAAATTAATGAGAATTATCTAACTTTAATGGCATTACAATTTTTAATAGCGATATCAGGGATGAGATTGTATAGTTTTCTCTGGATATCTATGAGAAATGTCAGCAAGGTTAGACTCAAAAGCAAGTAGATGTCCAATTCAAAGTGCAGAAGAATTTTGAACTTTTCCTTTAGATGTGTCTGAATATAGCTACAACATGAAATGTTGATTTTGGATATTTACTTATAATAATCGAGTCTCTATCCAAATTCTTTTAAATACGTGCAGGAAAAAACAGTTGCAACAATATCTCATATGCGCAAAGTTCACTGGTTTGAGAAATTTAATTGGTTCATTAGCAGTGAGAATTATTTAGTTATCAGTGGACGTGATGCTCAACAAAATGAGATGATAGTCAAGCGTTACATGTCAAAAGGAGATTTGTGAGTTATTTTCTTGATGTTGATAACTTCTGCGCATCCTAGCTCAAACAAGTGAAACAGTATAGAAAATGTGGTGTTTGATTTCTATGCTTGAGGTTTTAAAGTTCTATTTTCTTTGAAGGCTTGAACATAAATAAGCTAAAAGATCACAAATTGAATGTCGCTGTTCTAGTCCTCTTGTGTGGAATGTTTAAGGAGCCAGGATGTTTTTTTTATTTGTTCGACATCATTTATGCTCGTCTTCTTATTTGTTCGGCATTTTATTCATTTGATTGCTGTTAGTAGAAGGCACTACCCCCAATGTCCAATTTATGTCCTATGTTATTCCCCCTGCTTTCAAAATATTTTTCTTGTCAAGGCCCAGGCTTGAACTTCATAGACAATCAATTCTCTCAAAACTGCTACTTTTAGAGAAGACACAAACTGGTCCTACCACTCTCTTTCTTCCTTTTAAAATTTTGTGAGGTTTACAACTTGGATATCGGAGATGTGTTTTGGTACCTTTCATTTTGGTGCTTTCCCTTTACATTTGTTTTGAGTATTTTAATGAGAAATCTTCTTCTGTATGCATTTTAGAACCAATCAACAAGTGTAGTAACCTGATATTTAGGTTTTTGCACATAATTTTTTAGCTTTTACAAATGTGGTAATGCAGTTATACTAATCCTTTTTTGGAAAACAGTGGCTTCTGCGTTTGATGTTGTTTAGATAATCTCATAGGTACATTCATGCTGATATGCACGGAGCATCTAGCACTGTGATCAAGAATCACAGACCTGAACAACCAGTGCCTCCTCTCACGTTGAATCAAGCAGGATGTTTTACGGTAAGTTTTTGCTAGGAACTGATGTTTAGGTAATTCAAAATAGAAAAATTTATATGATTATGGAGCTTTCAAAAGACTTGATTCTCTCCCGAAAATTTACTTGTCCATAAAAAAAAAATTTCTCCCCAAAACTATTCTCAATCCTGCCTCTTGTCTTCACTTGCCCTTTTCTATTTTTAACAGCTGGACCCTAACAAATTCCCAGTGGACACTCATTTGTCAAACTATTCAATTTAACAACCTAGTATACAGCTAACTTTCTTATCTAACAGTTCCCTTAGTGAATCAAACTTGCTTATATTTTGTATTCAGTTGTACGGCAGTACGGTGAACCTTGTCAATGGTTGAATTCTGATTTCTGATATAATCAAATTTATGTAATAGGTTTGCCACAGCCAGGCATGGGATTCTAAGATCGTCACTAGTGCCTGGTGGGTTTATCCTCATCAGGTGAGTAAAACTGCTCCTACAGGGGAATATCTTACAGTTGGAAGTTTCATGATTCGTGGAAAGAAGAATTTTCTTCCTCCACACCCTCTTATTATGGGTTTTGGGTTGTTATTTCGCCTGGACGAGAGCTCCTTAGGATCACATTTAAATGAAAGGAGAGTAAGAGGTGAAGAAGATGGAATGAATGATGCTGAAGAAAGTGAGCCAATCAATGGAGATTCTGATACTGAATCTGAGAAGGGAGAATCAGAAAAAGTTTCCAATACATCTACAACAGATTCCTGTAAACTAGTTTTATCTAAGATTGGTCTCAAAGGCACGGAATCACTTGAAATTCCTGTTGATGGTGGGATGACCTTGGATGGTGTCAATAAGGAGAACCAACCCAGAATTGGAGATGACATTTCTCTTGTCACGCCACAACTGGAGGATCTAATTGACAGAGCTCTTGAGCTTGGATCTTCCAATGCGTGTAGTAAAAATTACCTGCTTGAGACTTCTAAGGTTGATTTGGTAGATAGGCATCATCCAGATGAGATAAAAGCTGCAGTGAGAGAGAAACCTTATATCTCCAAAGCTGAAAGGAGAAAACTTAAGGCAGTCCAGAATAGCAATCCCATGGACAGCAAACTGAAGCAGGAAAGTGAACAATCAAGAGACAGTGCTGTTCCTTCAAGTCATCCTGAAAACAATGTTAGTAATCCAAAGTCAGGTTCTGTAAAAAGTAGCCGTGGTCAGAAGGGTAAACTAAAAAAAATGAAAGAAAAGTATGCTGATCAAGATGAAGAAGAAAGAAGCATCCGAATGGCTTTATTGGCGGTAAGCATTCTATGTCTCATTCTCAAATAATTGAATATTTCAATGAAAACTGAGATCCTCCAGCCTTTCTTTTTTAAAACTGGGACTTGATGGGGAAATAGATTGACATTTCTCTTGACAATATATCCATTTCATTGAAAGTCTCCCAATCGCAACAGGCCAAAATGTCTACCCATATCACTTTATTTATAAATGAAATCACATCATTATCACGAGGGTGCTGTATTTTCGATGAATGTCCTTAGTTTTGCACTATGACACTACTACATTTGGAAGTTTGTTTTCCATGAGTTCCACCTTTCAAGTTGTGAATTGCTAGACTATGAATAATGTTTTACTTATTTTTGTTGGTTGATCTATTACTCCATGATTGTTTATTTATGTCACTACTGTTGATTTTGAAGTTTTTCTTCCATGAGTTCCACCTTTCAAGTTGTGAATTCCTAGACTATGAATTATGTTTTACTTATTTCATTAATCCATGATTGTTTATTTATGTTTTTTGGTTTTCAGTCCTCTGGTAAACTACAGAAAAATGAAGTGTCACAAAATGTGAAGGCGGCGACTTCTGAAGTGAAGAATCCTGATAGAGGTAAGTATTCTTGATGATCAATGCTATTACTGATGAAAATGTTGAAAATTAATTTATTATTACTGATGATCAATCCTGGAGGTTGTTCTAAAATGTTCACTTGGTATTCCTGGATTTTTAGCCTTCAATTTTATCAGGTAATAATATGAATGGTCATAACCTACCACCATAATTAATAATTGTATAACAATAACATGTAAATTCCAACATATATTTTGCGCACCTATTTGAGATTTTAAACATCTTATAGTTTTCTCTCTCCAAATATTGTAGAGTTGTACAGTACAGTTGTCCATGAGGTTAGTTGAACTGTTATATTGGGAAAATACCCCAATTTTATAGAAAATAAAAATGAAACGAATAATGAATAATTGGAACTTGATACATGTTTACGATGGATGATCCTTGGTTTGGGTTATACATTTTGATGTTATTTACGTAGTAGCAAGTTTCTATCTTGGGCACTATTTGAGTATTGTCCATTCATTATATTACAGGTGCTGAAGAAGCTCCGAAAATATGTTACAAGTGTAAAAAGGTAGGTCACTTGTCTCGAGATTGCCAAGAACATCCTGGCGGCCTATCACACAGTCACTCAAATGGCGGAACTGAAGATGATCCCGAAGTGGCCTTGGATGATACTGCAGAGTTGGACAAAATAACTATGGATGAGGATGATATTCATGAGATAGGCGAAGAAGAGCGTGAGAAATTAAATGATGTGGATTACTTGACCGGAAATCCTCTGCCTACTGATATTCTCTTGTATGCGGTGCCAGTTTGTGGTACTTACAATGCTGTGCAATCTTATAAATACCATGTTAAGATTATTCCAGGCACAGCAAAGAAAGGGAAAGGTATTTTACACTGAAACCAGATATATTTTTTTTGTTGTTGGATAAATAATTGTAGTTTTTGATTGGCCAATGGCATAATATCATGTTGAAGAGCTATAAGTGTTAGTTTGTTCATGTTTTTGTAGCTGCAAAAACTGCGATGAACTTGTTCACGCACATGCTGGAAGCAACAAATAGAGAGAAAGAATTGATGAAGGCATGCACAGATCCAGAGTTGGTGGCTGCAATTATTGGGAATGTAAAGATTACGGCTGCAGGTCTTACTCAATTAAAGCAGAAGCAAAAGAAAGGAAAGAAGAGTAGTAGCAAGGCACACCCAGTCCCAGGAAGCTAACTGTAGGCTGTAGCTGGAAAGAAACCTTCAATTGGAGTAGTTGCAATGGATTGTACATGTCTTATAATTTTGAGAGTTAGATAACCATACCATGGTTCGGATGTCTGTATAGTTTTTTTGTTTTGTTATTTTACTATGTTTTATGTATGTCTAATAGAAGTTGCCGAGATAGGAGTCTCATTTTTCTTTTTAATATTTAATCGCAAAATAATAATATAAACTTTGTATTGGTTTGAATTAATACAGTTTGGACTTCTCAGACTGTAAATAAATAACTATAAATTTGTTAACATGATAAATATTTATGTTCTTGTTTTCTATATTTTAAACTTTGTCAAATTTTAAAAACAGAATTGAATGTTTAAAACTGTTGTTGCGTATTTTTTATCTTGCTGACTAGACGTAAAATAGGTGCGTGTCATCAGAAGTTAAGTTGAGAATCTGTAAAATAAGAGACACTTGTGTGGTGTTAGCCACCTGCACTCCGACGATCAAGTTAGAGTCGAAATTTTAGGAGAGTTTTTGTAAGGTTTTGTAGCGTATCTGAACCCGTTTTCCTCCCTCTATTATAGAGAGTTCGCTTACTAGTTCCTGCCATTTTTTTGTAATGATTAGAGCTAGGCGTAGTAGCAAGCCTACTGACGTCCTAGGTCGGCTCTATAGACGATGGTGTCAAGTGGACCGTCTAACGCCAGAGCTAGTGACGTCTTAGGTCGGCTGATAAATTGACAGCATCAAGTGGATGTGAGGTTGGACAAGACACACTTCTATCATGTCAGGAAGATCGTGTTTTGATAATTGTGTTGTAATACCCTACCTTAATCGCCTCGATATTTGTGCAACACATGTCAGGAAGATTGCACGTCAATAATTGTGCATGTAGTACCATGCCTTAATTGCCTCGGTATCTATGTAACATATGTTTCTTTGATGCAGTGTACTATCCTCAGTCTATCTCGATATGTGTGCAGTACTTAATACAAACTTATTCTTTACATCCATCTCACTACAGCCACGTCATTACATATGTGTCAATAAATATTAGCCTTAAAAATCTACCTACAACAATTTTTTTTTTTTTTGTTTCCAAAAACAAATTGAAAATAAAATATAAAATGGTTATTAAACATAAACAAAAAGAGTGAAGCGAAGGAATTATTGAGAGAATGAAATTGATCGATAATTAAATTGGAATTCACCAGACCAGACCAGTAGTTGCTTCGCTTGCAGAGAGAGAGAGAGAGAGATGGGTTCGTTTTCATTGTCATTTTCGCGGCAGTTTACTCCTGCTCCTGTTTGTTGGAAATGGAAATGGAAATGGAGGCGGTTTTCCCCAAAGGCTGCTCCGGTTTCAGTTTCTTGCTCTACTCCTAATCCTAATCCCATTTCTAGTGCAGAGACCATAGAACGCCTTAAACTGAAGCAACTCTTCCACGAAGCCTATCTACGGTGCCATTCTAATCCCATGGATGGCGTCTCTTTCACTCTTGATGATTTCCATGCCGCTCTCAATAACCATTTCGTTTCTCAACTCCGAATCGGAATCGGAACCAAGGTCTTTTCCTTTTCTTTGCTAATTAGCTTTACTTTACTATTGAATTGATAGCCAATTGAAGTATAGTATTGTGTCGTGTTGTTTTGATCACAGGTTAAAGGAAGAGTTTTGTCTACTGATGGTAGTGGGGCAGTGGTTGTACTTGAGTCTTCTTCTTCATTAGCATACTTACCTATCCAAGAGTCTTCCATTTTTAATATAACACATGTTGAAGAAGCAGGCGTATATCCTGGTCTCATAGACCACTTTCTTATTATTGATCAATGTGAAGCTGATCAAAGTTTCATTCTTAGCTTGAGAGCCCTCCAGCTTGCCTTTGCTTGGGAGCGATGCAGACAACTTCTTTCTCATGATTCTGTTATCAAGACTAAGGTTGTTGGTGCCAACAAAGTGGGATTTTTCCTTCTTGTCGAAGGCCTTACCGGATTTCTTCCCTTCTCTCTTATTTCAACAGTATGTTCACTACACTCACTTTCATATCATGTTCCTTCTCCTCGTCTCGTTTCTCTTCATTTCTTTCAATTTAACAGAAATCAACTGGAGAAGACCTTCTTAATAATCACCTATATCTGAAGTTTGTGGACGTCGATGAGAAACTATCTCGGCTAGTTCTAAGTAACCACAAGGCAATGTTCATTAACCAGGCACAGCTAAGAATTGGGTCAGTAGTCACTGGAACCGTGGAAAGCCTGAAACCATATGGAGCCATTATTAACATTGGTGGAGTTAATGCCCTTCTTCATGTTAGTCAAATCAGTCACAGTTACATATCAGATATTGCAAATGTTCTTCAACCGGGAGATACACTAAAGGTAGTTAGTTCATTGTCAACTAAGAGAACAATGGAGGTTTCCAATTGGCAATTCCCCATCAGTTTATGGGTGTGAATTTGTTGTTTGTGGTGGTAGGTCATGATTTTGAGCCATGACCATGAAAGAGGCCGGGTAAGTCTTTCTACCAAGAAGTTAGAACCTTCTCCTGGAGACATGATTCACAATCCAAAGCTTGTTTTTGAGAAGGTATTCCTGCTGCACTTTACTTTTTTTACTATCATAATGTATGTCTCCAGCTGTTTAATCTTTCTCTTTCTATAAATTGCCTTCTCCTTAGCCCATTGATTATAATTAGCATCGAGCACAGCTGCTACCTTTAAAGTGATATTGTGTAGCGGAGCTCAAAAATTGAGTAGTTTTTCTTCCTCTGCAATTTCCCACTTGTCTAATATTTTTTTGGACCTTTTGTTCCCAGGCATATTGAACCCGAAGTAATGCTTTTTTGTTTTGTTTACTATTCTGATAGGCAGATGAGATGGCTCAGACATTCAGGCAAAAAATTGCTCAAGCAGAAGCTATGGCTCGTGCAGATCTTCTCAGATTTCAGCCTGAGGTACATGTTCATTTTCCTTGGATTTTTTTACAAAGTTCGAGAATAGGAATAAAAATTCTGGAGTATGATTAACTGTATCATCTTAACAATGCCAGAGTGGATGTAATCCGAGCTTTGATGGGATATCGGGTCCACCTACATCGGAATTGCCTCCATAACTTGTAGATCTTTCTGATGTTTCCTCCACAGAATAAACATGACAAACAGTTACTATACCTTGCTTCTATCCACTTAATAATTTCTCATTTCATCTCAAAATTTTACAATTTATTTCCAACTGTCATATTTGGCTCAAGATTAGCCCATACGTTTTCACAATGTGCTGCCTCCTTATAGGTAAATTGGTGGATTCTTTGAAGTAATGTGATCTGAGTGTAACAACTTGTAAGGTATTAGTCCTCAAAGTTCACAACTTGGTGTCGTTCTGCTCAAGATTGATCTTACGGCTAAATATTGTGAAGATTGATACCAAAAACTAAGTAACCAAGTTTGGAAGGTCAATGTTTTCTTTAAGAACCAATTGCTTTATTCACAATAGAGTTATTTCTTTACCTCTCTCTATCATAATTGGTGTAAGGAGTGCACAAGACAGTAAATTTAGTTTTGTTTCGTTTAGAGTTCTATCATAATCAGTTCTACAACTTGCTGCATTAAATTAGTATCTCAGGAGAGTGAAGCCTTAGATGACAATCAGAAAACCAATGAGGGAAGTAAATGGATGAACATTGTTTTTCAGATGTCAAGTGGATGCCCCAGTTAGTGTGTAGGTGGGAATAGTATAGCCCATTGTTGAGGTCAATTGAGTTTAAACAAGAAAAAAAATAGAGGAATTGAAGACGAGAATGACGAAAGGGCCCATCAGGCTTTCAACTATTCTAGCAGCTATAGAAAAGAGCATTGAATCTCATTGGGGAGTCCAAGAATGCCAGCCAGAACTTTTTCCAACAAATTTGGGGTAATCCCGTCAAGTCTCATTAATATGATGTACTTCGTTGCCAATGGCTTGAATTTGAGGAAATTGAGAATGATTTGGAGGACAATTATGAAGATAAAGTTGATATGAACGAAAATATTCCTTGTGATATTTTGTGGAGTAACCTGTACTAGATGAGATGTTGATAATTGGGTAATTTTTTATGTCTTGCTGGAGGTTTGGCGGTTCTTAGCAAGAGAAATGTTTGTACCTGTCATCTTTTGTGCAAGGAAATTTGACCCGATCAATGGAAGTGGCATTTGAAGCTGAAAATCTTCTGGTGACTGATATTGAGCTATTTGTTCTCGAAGCTGTAACCCTCCCATGAAGAAATTATTATTAACAAATTAGTGGTGTCGTTAGTTGAGGTCTATAATATCTGTATGGGAAGATGATAACATTAGAAATTTGGGTCCATATTTATTGAATTAATTTGGAAGTTCGAGTTCTTAGCTACGTTTAGAGTTTAAATTGACACTCTACCAAGTTATTGGGTATCAATTGATTTTTCCCAAAGTTTTCTTTAGAGGAAGCTCCTGTGTTTTTTAGTGTGTATTTCCCTTCTTGATTACAGCCTCTGATTGCTTCCAACTAAAATCCACTGCATCAGTGATGCTGGATGATTTTTCACGAATGAGAGCAAATCAATATAAAATCTCTGTTTCCAGTTCAGATGTTGCTAGTTTGGGCACACTAGTTTATTTTTGCCTTTGGATACAAATCTCAATTTATGGATGGGTTTCATTAAGCACTCGTTTCAAATATGATCACAGAATAAAATGAAAAGGCAGGAAAAGAAATCAATTTATTTCTTAGTTATTTTTATAGAAATGATTTGATTTCTTTTAAACATTGTTGATAAACATTTAAATTTGTTATGTATATCATGAAGGAACCAATCACGTCGATATTCATTGTGTTTCTTTCGGTGGATGTATAATCCATGTAATATTGCTTCTTATGGGATCATGTCATCTACTGATTTTAGTTGTTTACTTAAGTTTGGTTGTTTTTGCAACTTCATAAACAATTGATGGGATGCAAAAAATTCATCACTTCATGGAAAGAATTCAGTGTTGCATTATGTGAGTTAGAAAATATAAAATGGTATCGAATTATCGGACAAGTTAAGAGTCTCCTCTTCTTCAATTTAAAATAATATCTTAAAAAAAAAAAAAAAATTGACAACCATGATATGTACTATATTTGGGATGCTCGTCTTTTTATCATGAGCTAGGTTAATTTCCTCTTTTTTTGTCTTTGGTAGAAACAGAATACCCCCTTTTAGAAAAGTGCATGCAAGTAAGGCAAAGGCTTAAATTTGCTAGATTCTAAACTTTCTGTGGCGAATTTAAATTTATACACTTTTTGCATTGCCTTTCCCGAATTTACCCAATTGTTAGAATTGAAGAATAACATTTGAAAATGATTTATTTCAACTTTTCTGCTTTGGTCAATTAATTTCAAAGCTGTGATTATGAATTTTGGTTCAGAATTATTTCAAAGCTTCATAAAATACCATACTTGTTTAAAAAATTCTTCCATCAATTGGTTTTGGTTGGCGAAAGTGGCAAACCCGAAAGGTAGTAAAATAGTTGAAAATAAAGACCTTCATTTCATAGTTGATAGAATGAAAATACTTGGGTGTATTTGTATTTTGTACAAAGAATTAGCAAACTAAAATACGTATTTTTTTGTATTTAGAAAATTCAAAGGTACGTATGTGGCCATTTGCTGAGACAGAGAGAGAGAGAGAGAATATCCTCAAAGGTAGTTGAACCGTGTGGGACATCTCATTCTTCAATTTTATTATTATTATTATTATTATTATTATTATTATGGAATATACATTTACATACATACATACATATAGGGATGGAATGGGAACGGAATCATCTGGAAAACGAAAAAGTAGCAATCCTTTTTTACTTTGTGTAGCCGCTAAGTAAGTCTCTCCTAGTCCGGACGGTATCACACAAAGCTCCATTTCAATTTTGATCATTCCCTTAATGGTATGAAATTAAATCTTTCCCTTTTAATGTTTTTAATCATTTGACTGATTAATATTTGGTTTTATTCCTAAATTTTATTTGAGTCAGTTTCAGTTCCTAATAAAAGATAAATTGATATTGAATTTCTAGTTACTTGAGATGATCTTCAACTTATTACAAATTGGAAATCATAGTCATTATATTAATGAGTTTGATTTTGGGATTATTTCCATATAAAGATAGAATCATAATATATATTAAATAAAATGTCAATGTCTTAGATTATTCTTAGATCCATCCCCAATTTGTCCATTTTTGTCTTGTCTTGTTTATGAAACTTGCAAGAGAGAGAGAGAAGTAGTAATGTTGAATGGAGGGAGTAAGCAGAGTGATAATAGAAACCAAGCTATATAGCAAAGAGAGGAGGGATGATGAATCAAATATTAATAATAAAAAGAATCAATCATCATCATCATCATCTCCTCCACACTTTTGATCAGACGGCCAAGCGGCCATCCATCTCAGCAGCGGATATGATTCTATGTCATATTCAAGCCCAACCTGTATCCATTTTCAGAATCTTTTGGTGTTTTTTAGGCAAAAGATTGATTAGTTTTAGATATGAAAGTGTTTTATTCACAAGTTTGTACTAATTAACATCTTTCCATTGCCTTTATAAATAGCTTCCCCTCCCCTCCCTCCAACAACTCAAGCTTGAAGGACTCCATCAAACTAAAGCTTACACCCTTCCCTCATAGTAGTCCTTCTAGCCTTCCCCCTTCCTCTCTTCATTCATAAGATGTCTCCCGTTGCAACCGAAACTACCGATGTCACCCCTAAGAGGGCGTATGTGACTTTCTTGGCAGGTAATGGTGACTACTGGAAAGGTGTGGTTGGGTTGGCAAAGGGTCTTAGGAAGGCCAAATCTGTTTACCCTCTCCTTGTGGCCGTGCTTCCTGACGTTCCTGAAGATCATCGACAGATTCTCGAGTACCAAGGCTGTATCGTCCGTGAGATAGAACCTGTTTACCCACCTTCTAACCAAACTCAATTTGCCATGGCCTACTATGTCATCAACTACTCAAAGCTTCGTATTTGGGAGGTACGTACCTACCACTGCTTAATTCTATCTTCTTTTTTTCTTTTATATATTTTGGAGTGGACTATTATATGTGTGTGTGTGTGTGTGTTAATATTGTGTGGTTGGCACGGGCAGTTCGTGGAGTACGAAAAACTGATCTACCTAGACGGGGACATCCAAGTATTTGAAAACATAGATCATTTGTTTGATTCGCCAAACGGATACTTTTACGCGGTGATGGATTGTTTCTGCGAGAAAACATGGAGTAATTCACCTCAGTACAAGATCGGATACTGCCAGCAATGCCCAGACAAGGTGGTTTGGCCTGTGGAGAAATTGGGAGAGGCTCCCCCTCTTTACTTCAACGCGGGCATGTTTGTGTATGAACCCAGCATTTCAACCTACCATAATCTCCTCGAGACTGTCAAGATCACTACTCCAACTTTATTCGCAGAGCAGGTATAATAATATATTATATTTGAGTAATTAATTTTGTATGAAATAATGGAGTGGAGTGGAACTAAAATAAGAAAATTGGATATGCAGGACTTTTTGAACATATACTTCAAGGATATATACAAGCCCATCCCTCCAATATACAACCTGGTATTGGCCATGCTATGGCGTCATCCCGAGAATATCGATCTGGAGAAAGTAAAAGTAGTTCACTATTGTGCAGCGGGATCAAAGCCATGGAGGTACACAGGAGTAGAAGAGAACATGCAGAGGGAGGACATAAAAATGCTGGTGAAGAAATGGTGGGATGTTTATGAGGATGAATCATTGGATTACCATAACATAATCAAATCATCATCTGATCAAACTAAACAAGATTCAACCAAGCTTACACCCTTCATCTCTCTTCTTTCCGAGGCTGAAGTCGTCAACCACATCACCGCCCCATCTGCTGCTTAAACTCATCCATGCCATGCCATGCCATCCCATCCTCCACACTCTTTCTCCCTTTATTATATATAATGTATGTGTGAAGTGAACTAGTAATATAATATAAAAATATGTATTATCTCGAGTCAAAGTCCTTTAATTTGGTGATGGAGGGGGGTTTGTTTCTATTTCTCTACTTCAGTTTGCATGGCTTTATATGCATGCAACTTCCTCCTACCTTGTAATTCATAGCTACTACTGTTTGCTTATAAATAATAAAAAAAAATGGCTGATTTTATTCTGCCCATTTCCTTTCTTCTCCATCCTTCTTTCACTCTTTTTGATATTTTATTAGATTAAATTAATTAAAATAATCAACAATCAAATTAAATCACATCCTTTAGTAAGTGTTTTAAAAAGCTCTTATTCGAAAAGAAAATAAATTTTTAATTTTTTTTTTAGAGGGGTTTGAAAATTAAAGGAACTGATTATTAATAAATTTAAGGGAAAAAACAATTTTTAAAAAGATAAAATTCTTTAATTTATTTTTACTTAGTTATTGGGTTAGAAAAAACATGTAATAACATAAACAACCCAAGAATAAAAATGAAGTGAATAGTGGTGCTTAATCATAAGATTAAGATTTTTTAAGCCGAAGAGGTTGTTAAACAGAGAATTGTTATTATTGTGTTTGGTTTGTACAAAAAAAATTATTTACGTAGTGTAAAATGTGTTGAAATTATGAAAATAGATAGGTTTGTTAAGAAGGGGTTAATAAACCCATCATATTAAATTTTAAAACTAAAAAAATAAATATAGGTTACCCCAACTAAACCCCCCGGGCCTTAAAAAAAAAAAAAAAAACTAAATACACAAACATGACGACCAAACGGTGTCTTTTATTTTTAATATAGTTTATAATAATACGGCGTCGTATGAAGTTAATATAATTTCATATATAAAGCCTAGCCTAGCGAAGCGTAGCCTATTCAGAAGTTTATTCGACTTTCATTTTGGCTTTCTTATTATTTTGCATTCTCGGGGCGGGGATTAGGTTTATTTCTTCAACCTTCCTTCAATGGCGAATGTCATGTAGTGTCTGTCCTCTAGGGCTTATTCCATCTTCTCCTGACAATTTGTCTGAGATTCTGATCTGAATTCCTCAGATCCTGCTTCATAACAGGTCATAAGAAGGTGAAGGTCGGTCTCACATTTTGATTGATTGCTAATGGAATCTACTAAACAAGGATCTGCTGCTCCTCTGGCAAACCCTAATGATGACATAAGGTGAGTGATGCTCTTTTATTGTTATCCTTGATTTTTATTTTGATTTTGATTTCATGCTATGCTATGCTATGCTATGCTAGAAATAAAAGCACGCGTTGATGCCATGTGGGAGCAAATGAATAAAGGAATATCTAATCAAACGCTAAAAGGTTTGTCAACCAAACGATGTTCACCTCTGAATACAAACTCAAAGAAGCCTTCCAATGTAAAAATTTTTAACATTCCTCCCTTTCATTTCATCAAATACACACTAATTATCTCTCTCTTACCTTTTTCCTTCCCCTTCCCCTTCCCCTTTATAGAATTGGATTTCATATCTTGGCATCGCATCTAACAAGTTTGAGCCTCGAGAAAACGAACAAGGATTCGGAGTTATGCAAAAGAGTTCTATTGATGATGCTAAGATGCTGGCCGCCGCTGCTCTCGAAGCTGTTAAGGATGCTACATCTACTATTTCAAGCAGGGGGAAAGTTGAGGTCTGCTCAATGCCTTCCTCTTTTTAATCTTGTGTGACCTGACCTACTCAAGCATTTGGTTTTCTATTGTTATGCAACTTTGGATTCTATTTGTCTATCATTTGTTTGTTTAAATAATTAGTTTGAGAATATTCTAAAAGTTTGACTTCATTAGATGATTACCTACCTAGTTAGTCTGACTTCCTACCACTTTTTTTTGCTTCTGCTTTGTGTGTGGTTGTTTAGCACCGACATTGAATATTGGGTTTCTTTCATGGGTGGATTTCTAGTATGTTAGGGAGAAAGGTAGGCTGTGGAGAAAAAAAATTTGTTTTGAAGAGACAACTGGGCAGGAGCCACAGCTCTAAGAAGTATTTATACACGTCGTGTCATCACAGAAAGAGGCTTAGATTGTGAACTTTGGGAGGAGAGGCACCAACTAGGGCTGCCGTAAAACTGACTAAACCAACTAAAACCAAACTGAATTGGTCAATTTAATCAAGGTTGAGTCAAATTTTAATTAAAAACTGAACTGAACCGATTATTAATAAATAATAATAATAATAAAATGCTTTTAATTATAAAGTAGACCAAACCGATCAAAGCCAAACTGAAACTGACCAAAATCGACCTCACATTCAATTGAAATCGACTCAGTTTCGGTTCGGTTCCTCAACCATAATTGGTCAATTTGGTTTCTCTATTTTCAAAACATTAATGTTGGTTCTTTTTTGTCTCTCTCTATTTTCAAATTGAAAATGGTTGGTTCTGAGAGTGTTTAGAGATCTCTTAGTAAGTGATGTAATTCCCAGATGTATTCATTAGTATGCCTAGGCTAGCTGCTATGTGGTAGCTTGACGGCTACAAGATTAACTAACAGCTAACAACTAAGTGAGCAGAGCACAACCTGCTGTAAGGTAACCATGGATATCCCTATGTTAGACTGTGTTTTATATTCTTTTTTGGGTTTATGTCAATTGAAAAGGATTTACACAGCCCCTCTGGTTTTTGTGACTTACTCTTGTTTATTTCATTGTAAGAAATTATTAGTTTGCCTTCGCCTTTATCTATTAATTGGTGAACTAAAACACAACTTCCCTTTTACTTCAACAGATCACAGAGATTAGGGACTTTGCAGGTCAAGATATTGAAGTAAAGAAGTTTATTGATGCTGATTCAAAGGAGGCCTACGAGAAGGCGAAAGCACCTGCTCCTTCTGCTGTGGATGCAGTACTGGAACAAATTAGGAAGAAACAAAAGCTTAGTGTTCTTGATAAGACAAAAAAGGATTGGGGAGAGTTCAAGGAGGAAAATAAGGGTGTGGAAGAAGATTTGGATGCTTACAAGAAGAGCTCAAACCAGTATCTGGAGAGAGTTTCTTTTTTGCAGCGAGCTGATTACAGAGAGTTTGAGCGTGAGAGAGATGCAAGGTTGGCATTGCAAGCCAGGAGGAGGCCTGATATGCGAGAAGAGCCATGATTAAGCAATTATCCGAAGGAGCTCAATGAAGAATCTGCTCTCTAGTTGTTATTAAGTTGGTCTGTATCCTTGATGCGGATATGATGATTTTTGTATGATACTGGTTCCTTGGTCTTCGCAAGGCATGTGAATCTGATTGAAGACAAGAACAGCAAGTTGTGCTTCAATGTGAATCAGAGAAATTACAGCCCTTTTTGCATGTCTTGTTAATAATTGGTATCTGCTCCGATGTTGTGGTCTTGGTATCAAAGACTTCTTTACCAGTTTCATTCTTGTGTTGCCCATCGATACATCTATTTCAAGCTCTAGTTCAATTTTTTTCTAGTTCACAAAAGATGAAAAATCTCAGACAACATATTAGAGGATGCATTCTCACCATTCAAGCATCGTAAGATGCGAAATATGGCGGTTGACAATTTTTTCCCTCAGGTTAAGAATGATTGTAGGCCTAAATTCTGTCCCGTTATATCAGGGGTCAGTCAAATAGTTGCCAAGTTATGTGCATCCTAAAATAATGTCCTGCGACTGCCAAAGCAGTACATTTGTCTTGTCTATCACCTACGGAAACAGTTCAAACCAACAATAAGTATTTAAATTATTTTCCACTTTGATTAACGGAACAGCTTTAGTTTGATAAATAATGTAAGACTTGTATTCTTTCTACCAAGTTAAAAGGAGGTTCGACTTATCCCTCCCCATATTGTGTATAAATCATAGGAAAAAAGTTTTGAGGTGAGACCTTATTTGTAAACATTTAAAAAAAAAAAATACTAATTAAATGTTTCCTTAAAAAACACTCAAATAGCCGAACATGCAATTTGTTGCAAGTGTTCTTAGCAAGTAAAAAAACACTTGAAAATGATCTCAAACATACTATAATTCCATCAAATTTAAGACTAATTATGCGCCTCTTCCATATTTCAACCAGAGCAGCCTGCCAAACTAGTATATTCAACGATTGTGAATCTGGAACAGAGAAACACAGCTTCAGAAATGAAAAGAAACGAGCACTCTGATGTCTCTGTATGATGCAGGGAAATTGTGTCTTAATAGTCATATTCAATTGCCTCCAGTCTCTGCACCATTGTATTTGCTTATTTCAAGCCGTTCAGCAATTCATAAATTTTCATGTTCACTTCATTCAACTTAATTTTTTTTTCAAGATTAAAAAAAAAAAGGGAACATGGTTCCATTCCAAAATCTAATTGACAATCAAATCAGTCATTCCACAAGTCCCAAAATAACTATCCAGCAAAGTTTACCCTAGTTTTCCCTTCTACCCCTACAAAAATGTTGGCTGCTTTTTTTGAATCAAAATCTGAAACAGCCACAAACAGACAGGAACCCGTTATACCTTAAAATGTGATAATTACTTTCCTCAGTTCCCTTCTAGAAAGCTTCTTAATCTACTTCTGGCCTCTTCTGTCAGACTACATGACTTCCATATTCTCTGCTGAGGACATGTCTCCATAACACAGATGGAGGAAGAAAAGCAGATTACAATTGCAGTAAGATTATCCGATGTATTGAGGCGCAACGCTTCTAGGACTAATTCTCGGGCACATTGTTGTGGGTCATTGTGCTTTCTCAACCCACGACGAACAAGACTGACAGCATATTGGCTGGACATAACATCCCAAATCCCATCACAACCAATGATTAAGAATTCATCATCCTTTGTTAAAATAACTTGCTCAACTTGTGGCTCAGCAATAAGAGGTGATGAGGAACCAAACGGTAATTTCAGATCCCAATCCCCCAAGGCTCTGGTAACTGCAATATAGCCATTAAGATACCCATCATCTACAAAACCACCCACCCCTTCAACTCTTTTGAGCTCAAGTAAATTAGAAGGTCTGTGATCTTGAGACATTGCAACAGCTACACCTTTTCTGCAGAGAACTGCTCGGCAGTCACCAGCATTTGCTACAAGCAAATGCCTTCCGAGAACCAATGCCGTTAATGCAGTTGTTCCACATGAACTGCTAACACTTTGTTCATCAGCCAAGGCAAGGTCTGCCAGTAAAAATGCTTTTCGATGAGAATTCTCCAAATCTTTTGAGGAAATTGAATCAATATCAAGTGTTTTTAACCAATCAGCGTCTTCAAAAAATAATCTCATGACATTCATCTTGACAAAAGTTGCTGCATGAGGCCCACCATGCCCATCAAAAACAGCATAAAAACCACTAGGCATAGGGCACTTAAACACAGATCCAAGGTGGGTAGATAGATCATCGATGCAGATATGTTCGTCATCCATAGACTTCCGAGATCCAATGTCTGCATAGCTACCAGAACGAATGTTTGGGACAAAATCAACAGGTGCGGACTCTACATGAGCATCTTCAATGGTATCTGAACAACTGACTACCTGCTTGACCAAAAACAGAAAAGGCAAGGTAAACAACTACATTAGGTATTTCAAAAACTTAGTAGGTAACATATGAACATCATAGGTAACATCATCTAAGAAATCAAGTTAGTAACTTCCAGAAGTATTTAAGCCAACAAGACAATATTAATCAAAGCGTTCATACCATCACAGAAGTATGACTACAGCATAGGGTTCTAAATTTATAAGGGAAATTAAATATTATTTACATTTCATATAAGAACTCAAAAACTTAGAGCCATTAAAGCAGTGTAACACTGTGTAATAGTCTCTCTTCAAAAAGATTTGGGAGGCCGGGAACAAGAACGATTCTCTCCATAGCAAGCAGTTGTTAAGATTGTTTGAAGAAACCAACTCTCTTTTGCATTCCATGATTACTAGTAAAATACTTGGACAATTCAGGTGAAACCACCCTAGTAGACACAGACAACGGCAATAATTGGTGTCAAATACCTTAGAGCCAATTTAGGTGAAACGCCCAATAAAGGGGATGTACCATGAAGTACCAAACAGTTCCACAACTTGTTCCCAGGTATTGAGCTATAAGGCACAAAAGAAGAGATGTACCAGCATTTCTAATCAAACATGGCTGTTGGTTCACTTCTGCCATATTAAGAGTTTTAAATAAAAAAAAACCACCCAATTGCCAAATTCCACTACAAGGAACTTTTTTTATGTTTTGGGGGCGAGGCAACCCTTACACCGGACAGCTTTGGAGAAACCTTTATTGAGGATCATTTCCAATATATGAGGTGCAAAAAATATACAGCAATGGTAGATGCATGCACTACTCTTATCCAATTTCCAAACCATCTTATCTTGATCATGGGGCATTAGAATAATATGAGCTAACATTTGCAGGAGCGTATGAACTCCCTGCAATCAGCCATGGTTGCTTCTTTTCTCCAATTCTAACAGTAAATAAAAAAACAACTTATGGCATTCCATTCTGTAGTGAATTATGAAATTTCAAGGACTATTAGGTCTTTTTCATTGAACAAGACGCAGAAAACCATACCCCATATAGGAAAATAGAAAACTCCAAAGAGCATTAGAAAATCGGAGAAATAATAATATCTTTAAGGTATTCCAAACCGAAGCTCCTACATCCTTATGATTAGAAACTTAACACCACCCCAGAAGATGGCTTCCCAAGTGAATATTCACCTGTTTAAAGGAAGTTGTTCTTCCTTTCCAAGAAATTTGGAATAAAGAATCAGACAAATAATACATTGGAAGGAAGGAAAAACAAAGGGTATCAATCTTCCTCCTTTTGAGAAGATTTGGAAACCTTGGACTCGACTGATTTAACTGAGGATCATAACATTAAATTAAACAATCAAGATAGAAAAATGCATGGACACAGATTCGAGGAAGAGCAAAAAAGAAACAAGAAACAAGAAAGTGAGTAAAGGAGAACAGACCGAGTTGAAGGTGGAGATCGGGGAAGAGGAGGTGATCTGGACGTCGCGTTGTACGGAAAGATGGAAGTTGAGGTTCATCACTGGAATTGGAATTGGAATTGGAATGCTTTGATTTTGATTATGATTTTGATTTTGATTCTGATTCTGATTTTGATTTTGATTTTGAATTTGTTTTTGCTTTTGCTGTCGTATCATTTCTGCTTCGGCTACCATTCTTTTCTTTCCACTAACGATTCAAAGCTTGGAAGATCAGTATTACATTCAATATTAGGGTTTGCAGATTGGGGATTTTCATGATCCCCGTTATCATTCATTTCCTTTATGGTGTATTTTCAAAAAAATTAATTGTTTTAATTGTAATTTTTAAAAATGGTAAAATTTTCAAAAGATTCTCAATCCTAAAATCCAATCAAACTTAAAATTTACATCTCAATTCTCAATTAAAAAAAAAAAAAAACACAATGATAATACGATCATATAGTACATGAGAAAAATATATATTATCTTTTAAAAAAAATCAAAATTTTATGATCATGCCAAAAAAATAAAAATGGATAATAGAAATAGTGTTATGAATGGCAATTTATCCTACTCTCTTTATCCATCTTATTCTTGGTAAGGTAAACGTGTGTGGCAATGTATATTTCCTTCTTAAGTTATACCATTTAACTTATTAAATTTAAAATTAATTTTAAATAGTGAGTTAATAGAATAGAACCACTAAACGAAAAATTAACTTGGATCAATTTGAGTGTCTAATTTTAATAAGAATTTTATCATATTAATAATATTAATATGGTATAAAAATTGAAATAGTATTTTTGTATGTATATACGTTAAAAAAAATGATCTCTCTATCCTCTCTAAATTTTTTCCTCATTCTCTCATTGTCATTCATAGTGAAAAAAGAAACAAAAATATGTTTGATAATCATTTCTTAATTTTTGAATATTTATAGACATTTATTTTATCTTTATAAATTGAAATGATTTAACAATGCAAAGAAATTTAAAACCGGAGTGAGAAGAGAAATTGTGTCTCTCATCTCATTCTCTAAGTAGGTAGGTAGGTGTAAGGTTCGGTTGGGTATCCAAATAAATAAAAACCAAACCAAGATGAGAAACATTAACAGTAACATTAACATTAACAACCATAAGCTAAGCTAAGCTAAGCATTGCATGTGAGTTTTTGACTTTACAACCTGAATCCATCCATCCATACATACATTGGCTAGGTTAGGTGTCGTCATTTCATTAGAAGCCACAAATGCAAGAAGAGGATGGGAAACTCCCATACGTCCTTTTGGTCTTGTTATTATTGTTGAATTATAAATCACAATCATAAAAACAAAACAAAACAAAAAGGGAGGCTCGTGACACATGAAGACAAAACAAACTCATGCATCCATATACCATTTTTCTTTTCTTCCCACGACAATTTCTCAGGTGATTTTTATGTTAATTCTGATTTATATGTAATTAATCATCGAAAAGAGATAATAGTGTAGCACTTTGAGATTCAGAAAGTATTAAGAGAACAAGGGAGGTGGAGATGGGCCATACAACTTTTTCAAGAAACCTGGCCCCGTGAATGAATGGCCAGAAGAAGAAGAAGGGTAGCCAGCCACTAAACAACAAGATAGAATCACGAGTCTCCCAGTCCCACGGGCCATCCATTTTCCTCTTTTTTATTTATTTATTATTCACTCACTGCCCTGAGTCCTGACATTTTAGAGTCATAAAAACTAAAAACATTTTTTTCTCCTGACAACCTCACATTTACAAAATACAACTAATTAAATATTGATAAGGCAAGAAAACCATGCAAATGCAATTCAATGCAGCCATAATAATAAGAAAGAAGCGAAGCGAAGCGACAGAGATCTTGAAATAGGAAAAGAGAGTTGCGGCTGCCGTCTTCAAAATACAAATTCAACACATGTCTCTGTCTGTGTCTGTTGAACATTAACAATCACATGCCCCCATCCAACCCTTTTTTCCTCTAATATAATATTCTCATGTATGTGGACTCGACACGTGTTCTCTCTTTTAATTGGTTGATAGATGAATAAATAAATAAATAAGACTCTCCCATTCCATCCCATCCCATCCCATCCCAGTATTCTCTCTACATATGACATTATTAGCTTTTTTGTTCATGCCAACTCAAGCCCACTTCATTTCAGTTTCCCTTCTCTTCTTCTAGTGTTTAACTAACTAACTAACTTATTTCCCTTCTATCTATCTATCTATCTATCTATCTAGTTTCTCTTTCAATATACATTTTCATATGGAATTCATTCGGTTTCTTTGTATCATTACCATTATGTTAATGCACAACTCTACCAATGTGGTCTTCGGAAGATACCATTTTCACAAGAAACAAATTCCCTCCCCCGATGAAGGTGCCGATACCAATTCCCCTCTTTATTCTCCGCCTCCACCACCACCTCCTCCTCAAGAAGAAGAAGAAGAAGAAGACCCAACTCCTTCATCTCCCACTGATCCTCCTTCCGTGCCATCAGATCCTTATCCAGATGATCCTGGAAACTCCACCTCTGGCCCATGTATCTTTGATGTCACAACTTTTGGAGCCGTCGGAGATGGCTGTGCCGATGACACTGCTTCCTTCAGAGCAGCGTGGAAAGCAGCATGTGCTGTGGACTCAGCTATCCTTCTTGCTCCCTCCGATCATTGTTTTAAAATTACTTCCACAATCTTTTCAGGACCTTGCAAACCAGGACTAATATTCAAGGTCAGAATCACAATCATAACTAACTAGTACTTTTTTTTTTGTAGAGGTAGATATATTGGTAAATGCATTGATAAAATATATATATAGATCGATGGAACGCTGATGCCACCCGATGGACCAGAGTCATGGCCGAAAGCAGACAGCATGAGGCAATGGCTAGTGTTTTATAGACTGGACCAGATGACTTTCACTGGAACTGGCACTATTGAAGGGAATGGCCAAAAATGGTGGGATTTACCATGCAAACCACATCGGGTATCTTCCTAATTCCTATTCCACCTTTTTCTTCCAAAGAAAAAAACACAATTACCTTACCTTACCTTACTATTCAGGGTCCGAACGGCTCGACTCTGCCAGGCCCATGTGACAGCCCTGCGGTAAGAAGGAAACCGACATGTTATTGTCATTGTCATTGTTGAATACAATACTGAATACTTAAGTTTTCCTCCTCCTGCGTCTATTTATCAATCTATCAATGGCTTTGGCACTGGCATTTGCTAACTGATTTGAATACTGGTTGGGTTTTCAGTTAATAAGGTTCTTCATGAGCAGCAATCTGTTGGTGAGCGGGTTACGAATCCAAAACAGTCCACAGTTTCATATGAAATTTGATGGGTGTGAAGGAGTGGTGATTGAGAAGTTGTCAATATCTTCCCCAAAGCTCAGCCCCAACACAGATGGAATTCACATTGAGAATACTAAATGGGTCGGAATATACAACTCCATCATATCCAATGGTACCAAAAACATAAACCTTTTTTCCTATCCTCATTGTCCGTTGAAAAGAAGATGATTTGATTTTCATTTGAATACAATAGGAGATGACTGCATTTCAATTGGGCCTGGCTGTGCCAACGTTGACATCGAAGGCGTCACTTGTGGTCCCAGTCATGGGATCAGGTACGTACCATTACCAAAACAATTCCCCTTTAATTTCCACTTTATCACTCATCAGAAATCAGATTGTAATTTCTCTTCTATTCAAACTGCCGGTAAAAGAGCAGCATTGGGAGCCTGGGAAACCACAATTCTCAGGCATGTGTTTCCAACATAACAGTGAGAAATGCAGTGATCAGAGAATCAGACAATGGATTGAGAATAAAGACATGGCAAGGAGGGATGGGTTCCGTGAACGACATAATGTTCGAAAACATTCAGATGGAGAATGTTAGAAACTGCATTATAGTTGACCAGTATTACTGCTTAACCAAGAATTGTCTAAACGAAACCTCAGCCGTGTCTGTGGACCAAGTTGTGTACAAGAATATAAAGGGAACTTACGACGTCAGAAACACTCCAATTCACTTTGCATGTAGCGATACAGTGGCCTGCACAAATATTACAATGTCTGAAGTAGAGCTGTTGCCACACGAGGGGGAGTTGGTTGAGGATCCTTTCTGCTGGAATGCATATGGAATTCAGGAAACTTTGACCATTCCTCCCATTGATTGCTTGCAAGATGGAGATCCTCTCAATGTGGCCGACACCACTGAATATACCTGCTAGTGCTACTTTTCTTTTTTTTTTTTAACTAGGTTGAGGTAATAATTTTATAAATGATTAATGATACAGTAGCAGTATAGAGCCTCCTCACTAGTACTAGTACATTACCTATGAGAGCCATTTGTTTGTAAATGGGTCTAGGCTCCAAGTCCAACTCCCATCCCTTTTTGGGTTCATTTTAATCTTCCCATATTGAGTGATGTGATGCCCTATTAGTGTATAGACGCGGGTCCTCTATATGTTGTCATTTACTGGATTGTTACAGAACTATATGCATTTTTACACTTCCGAGTTAAGAGCACTTTAAATTTTATTGTTAACTCAGACAATGCATTTTCATCTCTCTCTAGTTTTACCTTAACAGAGACAAAAAGAACTGAAAATTTTTTATGCAACTAAAAGTCTGGTATTTATTGATATGTGGATTTAACATGAGTAAAAACATGCAGACGACCTAAAGGTGACAACATAGTCAGTCACCTCTTTCTTTCCATGCTACTTCTTACACCCTGCAATACACGAACAAACTCATAAAATACAGGGAAGTCAAAACTTGCAATTCCCTCATCGTCTCCACCCATTTTTGAAGAAGTAGAAGAACGAGAACATGGATTCTGACAAACAACTAGATCAAAGCCACCAAATTTCTTTATCAGATTGTGAATCTTGCTACTTGTTAGTTTATGTATGTCTTCTATCTGCTCTAGCTCCCCGGTTTGTCCACTACTGCGCCACCACTTCTGCATGATCTTCCTCTTTGCTCCGGAACTCTCAACCGATATGACACCTTTCAAATGAATGCCAAGACGATGCAAGGCAATTTCTGCCCCGCCTATTCCACTGAAAATAGACAACACGGTCAACCCTTCAGGGTACATAGGCTTCAAGACAGAGAGATAATAACCCAGTGTGTCCGTCTGAAAACAATACTTGAGTGATCGAAGCCTTTCAGTTAAGCTACTTTCAGCGTCTTGAGTGTGATTTATGGGGTAGCCAAGCATACGCTCCAAGTGTTCAGGCTCTATAGGAGCCAATTTGAACTGGCCCACCCAGATAAGATTCAGGGCTATACAATGATGAAAAGTATTTCTCTGCTGTTCAGATGAGAGCTTGCCGCCAGAATCAGTCAGTGTCTTTGTAAGTCTATCACACAGCTGAGATATTCCTCTAGTTTCAGAACTGATGCAGGTCAACTGCTGCCTTGTATCCCACGATGGCCACCACTTTTTGGTATGTGGTATAACATCTTTGATGATCATTGCTGGCTTAGGAAGGATGTGAAACCTATTTTCAACTGGAAGATTGTGTACGTAGCCTTCATTTCTACTCAAGGCTGAGAAGGACAGTGTGTTCACAAATTCAGGCTCAATGGCATACAGGAACTTTGAAATTTTTACCCAAGAATCACGAGGGACATCCAAAACATTTCCGTACAAGAAAAATGGAGGTTTAGAGATTGTCCTATCAAGACTTCTAGAGGGGTTTGATTTTGCAAGAGGGGGCATGTCAAATCTGGTGCTTTTTTGATTAACTTTTACTTCCATCAAACTGTGGTCAAGAAAAGAACTAAAGTCATCAGCATATTCTGGCTTTGGCCTTTTCCCTTTATAATTAACTTCAAAATCAGGGATAGGATCTGGAAAGGCATCCATATGTTCTTCTTTTGGCCTTTTCCCTTTAAGTATTTCCTCAATGTTAATACCCTTAGACAGAACAACTGCATCTTGATTGAATTCCTCAGCTTTGATTTCCGGAGTGTGTAACCCACCAATAGAGAATGACATTGGCAAATACTGCACAAAACCATGAAATAAAATGTAAGAAAGAACAATAATAAGGTGAAGTACACTACTTTGAGTAGCAAAGTAAAAATGTCGGAACCTTATCATTCCCAGGGTAGTTACCCGCAATTCGACCTGTAACAATGGAGTCAGCAAGCCCTGAAACTTCAGTGTCAGAACCTGAAAGACAGATGCTAGTTAATGGCTAAAGCCAACGAAAAGTAAAACCAAATGAAATTCCATACAAAATTAAATGTGAAATTGGACAGATATGATGCTTCCTTCGAGCCATGAATATATAAAATGCCCATTGGAAGAAATAAAACCAAGCTAAAAGATATTAAACTGACTAGACAACAAGATGCTTCCAGTTTTCACTCCCAATGTTGCTTGCTTCTAGAAGTCTTACCAAACTTCTCGATTGCCAAAGAAACCTCATTCTCAGAAAAACCCATCTCAAGCAAGCGAAGTGTTTTCTCCATAGTCACAAACAAGGTTTCTTCGTTTTCCTGGGTGAAATTTTAGATTGAGATTATATACTGCCCATAATAAAAAGTAGAAACAGCCACAATACAAGGAAGTCATCAAAATATTACACTCATTTAGACAAACAGCCAATACAAGATGCAAGTAAAGTGTCTCTTATACAAAAGAAAAAAAAAGAAGGCAAGTAAAGTGTCATATTTCAGAGAATCGATAAAATGTTAATGATGCTGAACAATTCTACTAACATGCAAATGAGCATATATTTGTAATACATATTTATCATTTTAATGAGAAACACAACTTTTATTGAGACAGATGAAAGTAAAAGCCACAAGAGCACCAAAGAGGGAGCCCAAAAAGAAAAGGCCAAGCAATCTATACACATAAATGCATGTGTGTATTGTCATGTCATGTCTTAATGAGTATCCCAACTGATTATTCAAAATGAAACTTGTTTTCTGAATCTTTAGGTAAAGGTAAAACACAACATCCGACACTATCAAGCAAGACAAAATAGTTTCACAAACTCAAATAATGAAAAATACCTCATTTTTCAATCCATTGCTACAGATTGTATCATCTGGTTCCTTCTCCAAGTTTTGAGCTATCTGTGCAGCAATGATAAAGTCTACTAATTCATTTACCGGAGCATCTCCACCTGAAATGCATTGCATTGCATCAGAAGAAAATCCACATGAGTGCATAAGTATTTAATGGTAAGACAAGTGCAACGAAGATGATGAACGAACCGAGCTTGTCAATTGCAAAGTCAACATCATTGACAGGAAAGTTCATCATTAATAAGGATGCTCTTTTACTATCGTCAGTATCACAATGCTCCTGGAATGAAAACAGTAAGCTTGAAAAAGGTGACATGCTTTGCTTTCTAGTAGGAGAATTAAAAAGGAAAAAAGAATGGATATGCAGTGGCATTGCATTGCATGGGGGGGTAAAACCTCCTTAGGAATAACAAGTGAAGAAGGAATATGATTGATAGCATCCTTGTCATGAAATAAGGTATCCAGAGAATCTGAAGATGCTGAATTTGATGGTTGAACAACCTAATTGAATTAATAACAAAACAAGGGTGGATTAGGAATAGGAATAGGATTAGATAAATTAATGAATAAGGAAGAGTAAAGGAAGGAAATTACGGAAGATGAAGTGAGTGTGTTTAATAGCAAGTCAACGTCATCTTCACCTGGAAACGGAAATGGAAATTTAGGATGAGAAATTAAAATGAAAAGTGAAAGGAAAAGGAAAGTATGTACCTTTTTGTAGAATGAGTTGATGAACAAGAGAAGGGTGAAAACCCATATCAATGAGGAATGATCTAACATTATTCCCATTCCCATTCCCAGTACCAGAGGAGCTTGCACCATGCTCACCCACGGCATAAGTAGAAGAAGAAGAAGAAGAGAAGATATCCAACATCTCTTCCTTTGGTACCAAAGGCTTATTATTATTATGGCTGCCCTGAAAATTTTCTAAATGCCCTCAAATTCAAATTCAAATTCAATTTCAATTTCAATTTCAATTCCAATTCAAGCTTAACTTTCTTTCACATACCATTCTGTTTTCCACCGCGCCCGTCCTACTTCAACTTCAACTTCACTCAGACTCACTGCTTGCTTGCTTCCGATTCCCAGATAGATAGATAGATCGATCGATCGATCGATCAATTCTCACTATTTCAATTCAATGCGGTCGCGCGTATTTCAGAGATACTGCTCCCCTCTTCCGATCCGAACGCGTGCCTCTCCTCCACGCTTTACCTCCTTTTTTTTTTTTTAATAAAATATTATTACCATTTTCAATTCAATTTCTGTATCTTTCCCCTATTCACTACTCATAAAATTGACTTTTTTTATTAACAAAAATAGCATCGGTAACAAAGACCACATAACACAAAAATATACAAGTAAAAGTAACAATATCAATTTTATGGAACGGAGATTTAAATAAAAACAGAATATAATCTAGTATCAACAAATAGATGGTGCTATGCTAGAGGAACAATCAACCCTCCTCATTAATTATATATATATATATATATATATATATATATATATATATATAAAATAGACCCTTTGATTCAGTATAAAGTAAGAATATATAAAGATGAGAGGGGAAAGTAATGAAAACAGCTGGCTGCTTAATACACTTGGGAATTTTTCACTTCATTTAAAAGATCACCAAGTACGTACATAAGAGACCACCAAAAACCACCCGCTACACCAAAACCAACGCCAAATTAAGAAATAACAGAAAGCATCGTCGCATTCAGTAAAGCAAGGGACCCCTTTTGAGAGCATAGAATACAAGGTATACAATTTTTCTTTTTTCTTTTTAATACTATTTCGGTAATTTGTGTTGAGACCCGTTTTTAGCCATTACACCTATGTCAAACTGCAGGGCTCTGGGATCCAGCGGAATTGTTCCCACCGTCAAAACGCCAGACGTTTCGGAATATCCATTAACTTTGATTGGCATTGAACCCACAGTCACAACTTCAGTATGTCCGGATTTTGTATCAATAGCAGCAGCGTGTGTAGTACCCAAGGGCTCAGAACTAACAACCTTCGGCCTGATATTGAGTGATTCAAATTTCAAAGTCGATGTCACATCCACTTTCTCTTCAGCACCAACTTTCTTGGTGTTTTCCTTCACTACCACGGTATCAATGTTATCTGGCTTTGAAGAAACCTGCTCGGGTTTAGATGCCACACTCTTTAACAACCCTCTCGAGCCATCACTGACCTTGCTAAGGTTCCTATCGTCTCTCAAAGGCAGCTCAATACCACAATTTAGCGGCCGTGTATGATCCAATGCAGGTACAAAATATGGACGCTCGAGCCTTCTTATAACCAACCTTGCTTTCTCTTCCTGCATAATTTTCTGACGGTTTTCATAATAGATGAAGTCATCAAGTAAAGAGGTCTTCAATGAGTGATTTTTGAATAATTTTAGCATCTCCAGCCCCTTTTTATATGGTATCTGCAAAAGCCGACATTATTCATTAAAAAGACTCTATAGATCAAACTTGACTAAGTACATAAATTTTTTTAGAGAAAAGCCAAGTTTCTGTCAACAGAAGGAAAATATGGTGGCTTTAAGATCTTTTCAAGGAACACAAAGTCAAAACTTACCAACTACTGGTACTTATGTATTCATGAGGAAACAGAAGAAAAAAGCAAGAAGTATACAAAATATAAATCATTCTGGTCCACATTGATTCAACTTTCAGAAGTTCAATAAGAAGGTCATACAACAAGTTTATACAACAGAGAGAACAATAGCTAGGTCAAGCTACCATAGCATTTCATAGGATCATATCCACCTGGCAATCAACAGGTTCGCAAGTTCTACAGATGCCACAAAAAAAATTTGACAGTGGACATGAAGATAAACCACTCCCAAACAGATGGTACATAGAATTAAGTTATTAACCAAAATCATTTTTTTCCCATTCAAAAAGTTAGCAAAACAAAAAAACAGCTACCCACCTCTTGTGTATCTCTGCTATTAGTGACTGGTTTATTTTCATTATTCTCCAAAATAACATGCCTAAAGTTGTTGTTTGGTACATCTTTAACAATGTGCCACTTAACAGGGAAGCTTCCACTCCATTTATCCTGCTGCCAAAAATCCATATCCCTATTGAAGTCAACAGGGCCAATCATCTCCGCAACACCACAGAACTGACCACTTGCATTGACCTAAATAGAGAAAAATCAATCAATAAACTCAAAGAGAAATGACCAATAAATTTTCGAAGTTAAAGGAAGAATAATATATTATATATCATGAGATTTAAAATGAAAAACTGCTTACAGAAAAAAAAAGGAAAACAGGACAGAGCTTTGATTTTGCTAAAGCTATCTTCTGTGCATCTTCATAAGCAATATTCAGTTTCTTATTCCCATTAGGAGTAGAAGACCAAACATTATACTTGATGCTTTTGTGAACATCATCCTCACTGTAAGATTTTATTACAAAAAATTTTGCATCCGCATATTCAACAGGAAAATCATCCTTATTATACTGATCTGTGCAGATAATAATGTTTCCTTCTGCATTACAATCTCCAGCCTTGGTTGTATAAGCTTTCAGAGCCAGTTGGGTTTTTGATCTGTTGATTCTAGGGCCACGATTCTGCTCACTTAATGCGTCTGGACTTGCATTAACATTGTCCAGAGCTCTACCAACTTGAATCTTAGGTTGAAGTTTACCAACTGCTGCCTGACCATGAGAACTTGATCGGAAGTCAGATAAGGCATTGTTGATGGGATGAGGTACTCTCAATTGACTATGTTGAGAAAAAACCTTTCCATTCGACATATCATCTACTGGTTGAATTGATCCGTAAGCACTCCTACCCTACAAATACAAATTAGAAAGCCCAACAAGTAACACTAGTCAGTGAATGTGAAGAGAAATTTGCACATGTTCATTATACATTACATGAAAAACTAATTGAAACAATCATCTCGGTGATATTTAATAACAATAATAAACAAGCCCAATGATAAAAAGAGAGATGAACATAACCCAGCTGCTTCAAGTAAGAAAAAAGCCAACCCTCATTAAAGGAAAAACAATTTTACAATTTAAATGTACCTGAAAAACTCGTGATGAAACTGAACCAGTATGACTACTAGCAGAAATACTACCATGTCCATGTGTTATAGTCTGCTTACTAGGACCAACATTAGCTCTCGGCACCTCTGATAACCTGGCCAAGGAGTTTCTCTGGTCGAAAGCAGGTTTAGAGGAGTTCCTAGAGAAGCTTCCAGAACTCTCAGTTTTCTGCATCCTTCCATTTCCATTAGATCTATTAATGGAAGGGTCAATCAAGTCAATGGAACTATTTGGGCCAACATCTGGCTGAACAATAATGGGGATATAAGCAGGAGAAGAAACAGAAGTTTCATAAGGAGGAATGGTGTAAAACTGTTGGGCCCCGAGATATGGACCATCTGGTCCTATCACAGCACCATGTATGTAAGGATTATATGGGTTGTATTGAGACTGTGCATATCCATAGCTTGGTGTATAATATACATAAGATGAATTGTCATTTTGAGCACCCTGGATAAAGGGAGAAAATGAGAAAGAAAAAAATAAAAAATAAATAAAGTTATGGTCTTAGAGCATTAGGAAGTAAAGAGATCTTTTACTCACTGCGTATTGGACATCAGAACCATCTAAACCAAAAATCCTAGGATGGTCCTCCCATTCGCCGGGTGATTCAAATCCTACAACAATTAACACACATCATGACATCCTCTTAATTGCTACATAACATAATAATAATACGTTAAGAAAGCTAACCTGTACAGTAATAACCATAGTTGGTGGCAGTAGGATAATACATGCCCTGATCAAAAATAAATTCAGGGGCGGCTCCTTCATTGTACATGTTTTCACTTGGTTGAAGAAACAGATTGGTCAAATATAGTTTGATCTAATCCCTTGAAAGTGAAGTCAAAATGTAGAGAATCTAAGGAACATCTGAATTCAGCAAGAAAGAGAGAAATTAAAAAATATATAGGGCATATAATAATATAATTCCAAAGTGAAGAAACAGTTAAAGCAAACAACAAACGAGATACAGAAAATGGATTCAAAATGATAAACTAAAAGAATGTACAATTTTGTATTAAATGGCTCTGAAAAATAATGAAACAGTGCTTCAAAATGAAATGAATACAGGTAAGAACTGAACAAGAAGAATGATAAAGAAAGCAAACCAGAAATAAACTTGACAAAAAAAGATCTGTGACTTCATTACACTAAAAGAAGCGAAGAGTGAAAAATAAGTAGCTTCTTGAAAGTGATAGTAAGTAGCGGAAAAATTCCAAATGCTAAATAAACCTCAATAGGAATAGCAGATGAAGAACCATTGATATTATATCGTTGACTAATTAGGAAGATGAAAGACACATGGTTGACTGTTGATCGAATATGAAAAGGAAGCCTCATACATAATCATTTAATCATATAAATAAATTAAAAACAAGAATTGAGGATGAGGAATCTAGAGAAGGAAATATGAAATTACCGAGACAGCATGGATCGAGTATAAGCAAAATTAAAATAGAAGAGAAGAAGGAAAGTGAAGCAAGATTCGATTCGAAAACAAGAAAAGAGATTAGTACCAGAAAATAGCTGAACATGATAATTGAACAACAACGACGACGCAGGAGGTTGAGATTCAAAATTCAGCGAAGAACATGGGATGGGATTAAACCCTAACCGCGAAGGGAAAGGGAAAGGGAGGGAAAGGGAAAGAGAGGGAATGAGAAATTTAGAAGAAAAGAAAGGCGGTTCTTTTTTTGGTTTTTTGTTTTAAGGGGAAAAAGCAAATCAACGCGCAAAGACCAGATTCCAACTGTGCCTAAAATACCCCAACGGACTTCTTCAAATTTCAAGATTGCCACTAACTAACAAGAATTAGAACAATGCCTAACCTGACGAAAAAGCCACTTGGGATTTATATTCTTAAGACGGGTCATTTTTTTAAAACTGTGTGACGGTTGCCTTATTCATGCTAACTAATCATAATCAAATTCTCATATTCTCTCACCAAACTAACCCTACCATAGTTTACATGACTTAAGGAATCGAATTTAATTCAATACAATTTTTCCCTGCTTCGTTTCTTCCAATCCAAACCCAACCTCCCTTGTCCTGCAAGTAAATCCAACCTTCCTTACATGGATGACAAGTGTCTCTCCTTTTTTTTTTTTTTTGGTTTGTTTGACTAGAATGAATTCAGGACTATTTTTATTAAAACTAAGATCACAATCTACCCCCCTATTTAAGAGATTAATGGTTCCCTATTTAAATATGTGGAATTTTATATTTAAAATTCAAGAAGATACAATCAACAGAGAGAATGTTCAATTTAAGAACAAGACCGACAAATAATTAATTTGAATAATAATGCATTCAACAATTAAAAATGAATTAGAAGGACGATTGAGTTAAATACGTACGGGCAGGATAGCATCGACCACGAGCACCCAATTCATACACGGAATCAAAAAAAAAAAAAAGAGTAATTTCCTCTGGCAAATATCCAACGTCATATACGTGGAGCCACGTAGAGCAGAAGCTCGCTAAAAATATAATAGAATAGAATAGGTGTACTTCACACTTGCTCCAGATTCCACGTGTCGTTCTCAGAACGGTTGGTATTCATTCTTTTAAGCAAACCACAACCATTGAATATAATCTTCTCATTTGGATCGTAGTAATCAAAGTTAAAATAACAAAGGCAAAATCAGATGCAATAACAAGTCCTCACCACCTGAATCCTTTGGTAACATAACTTGACTCTTGCATTACTTCCTCAAAAATAGAATCTATCATATAATAAATACCAATCATATTCTAACAAATAATCAGGTTAACACTTGTTCATCTCTTCTCTGGTATAATCACCTACAGACACTGCTGGAAAAATGTATTATATTTTGGGTATGCATTTAAGAATCTTGTTATGAGCTGTAACGGCAACCCCTGTCCTTGCCTGAAGATGTGACAATATTTCTCCATTACTGAGTGCATCATCATTTCTTCATCAACCTCTTCAAAACCACCTGTATTTCACCATGTCAGGATTTCAAACCACAACAACTATCTTCCAACTCAATACACAATATTATTGCATTCGGTAGTTCATACAGTTAAAATTAAGAATTAATTATGTATTTCACCACGTCATGTTGTTTTGATCAAAATTAATAATTACTTATGTTTGAGAACACGAGACTTCAAAAAAATGCTATGATAAGAATTAATCATGTCAGCACAAGATCCGAACTCAATCATATAATAAATGTACTACTATACTAACCCAATTCGATATTATGGTCTTGATCTTCCACATCCCCCTCTTCAATAAGAGTGTAGTTTTCCAAATCACGGGCTGCTTTGGCATACCTATCCAGAAATTCTTCCTCGGTTTCTTCAAGCTCATCAGCATCAGAGTCCTAAAACATCAATGACAAAAATTAGTAGTGAGAGTACGAGTACGAGCACGTGCAGTATTCGGCTTTCATCTGAAAGACAAACCTCATCATCCTCCATTTCATCACTATCGTCATTATCAGCCTCTTCATTATCATCAGATTCTTCTTCCTCCTCTTCTCGCACTTCTTTAAGACGTATTGATGCCTCCATTAAATAACCAAAGCACTCCCAGAGAAAATAATCTTTTGGCTTCCCTAACTCCATAATTTGCTCCACCACCTTGGCTAATGCCATCACTGAAAAACACAAACAGCAATCAGGGCTACACTAAGCCTTTCATTCCCTTAAGCTCAACCTAGGAGAGTAAATTTATCTTTTCTAAGTTAATAATTCAAAGAATTGGATACAGACATTAAGTTGAGCACCAAATAATTAATATCGTCATCACTTGCTACTACCATCACAATTGTTAAACCACTTAACTTTTCTGGAAGTGGTCAGATTAAAACTCGACGTAACACGTCATAACATATGATAATTCATGAATCTGTTGACCAGAAGAACCAAAGTTGAGATACAGACAAGAAATTGTGCTCGAGACAATTCATCAAAAGGAAGTTAGAAAGCCAAGAAACTAGAGATATGAATTAGTACATTAGAGAGGCAAGACCATTCACATTATACACAAGAAAACCAACTTTGCTTAGAATCATTAGAGCTAGAAAAAGCAACTGACCTATCAACTTTATTTCTGATTCTGCAGACAAACACGATTCAAAAGATTTGCTGCAGACATGACCTAGGGATGAGACCCAGACTGTGAAGCCTCCATCATACTTATCCAAAAGTTTTTCCACAATTTCAGGATAACAGATATAGCATGTTGATATGGAAAGCAGGAGAGGCTTCCACAACGCACTGGGTTTCCTTTGAATTTCACTAAAGCGGACAAATGATGTCTGACTAAATGCAACTGCCAGTGACTGCTTAACACCTAATGCGTCAAATGAATAGCTGGGAACATTTAATAACAAGTGAACAGATGAACAAGCTTTCCATGTAGCAGAAGGATATTGTGAAATTGAGTGGTTAATAAAAGCTCCAATATTTTCTATAATCGAAAGTCGAGGCACGGGTGGAGCTGGAGGAGACGGTGTTGGCCTTACGAAAAAGTATTTCAATGCATATTTATTATTCAAATTAATAACTTCCTTAATGCAATCAAAGACTGATAAATCCTCTGATTCTTCCCAAGAATGCCAGTCAGCAATAAGATCAGCCCAGACTGATACTAGTTCAGATAGTTTAAGTTCTAGAATATCATTGCTCCCTGTAACAGATTGCATGATGAACTGAAGCAACCTTGATGAATGATCTATGCATGATGGAGGGGGTAACAATTCCTGATCCTCGTCCACTTCCTGGGACATCTTAAAATTTATAATGAGAAAAAAAAGATATGGAAGAGCATAGCAAACTAAATACAAGATATTTTATTATAGCACAAGATGTCTGTCCTAGTGTTTAAAATTATCACAAAGTAAGAACATCACATTTTTAAACATGTAAATCATAAAATAACAGTAAATTAAATATTTCTCAGAAAATTTAAATATCAATTTTCAGATAAAAAATTTAATGAAGAAAAAAAACACTATCATCTATTGAGTTAATATATATAGATCAACAACATTCATAGAAAATCAGAAAATTTCAGTTGACATCATATCCTACAGGCTACAATCTACGATCCACATATGTAAGCAAGGCAGCCTAGGAGTATCTAAAGCTCATGATTTGAAAATATGCAATAGATTACATAACTCCATATGGATATCTGTTTGTTACAACAGTAGACCAATAGATAAGAAAATTATGCAACACGGATAAACACTGAAGTTTGATAGATTTAGTCCAGGCAGGAATTGATTCAACCATCTAAACATTTATTCTTACTTTTTTTCATATCAATCATGATATTCATGAATATCTAAGCCATCAAATTACTTCCCAAAAATTAACAAGGAAATTAGTAACGAACCAATGAATACATGGGTGCAAGCCATGCCTGTTGCAAGAGAGATGAGAAAGATCTACTAATTGAGACTTGACCCGATAACAGGGGTTCGCATGATGTGTTTAGCTCAGTTTTCTCAAGTACGGAGGTTTCCCAAGACTGGGCCATCACTGATAAAGCTGCAAAACCACGTTCAACAACCTACAAAATATGTAGTTCATCAGCACTAGCAGTATTCCCTCATTAATTCAAGTGACATGAATAAAATCATCAGCATTGAAAATTATACATAAAGATCAGTTAATGGAGAGAAAAACAGAAAGATGGAACTCAAACAAAATGAATGAGAAATGGCATTGTTAGTTATTGTATAAACAATAAGGATGGAAAGGAATCTGGTATAATCATTTCTGAAAATCGACCAAACCTGATCAATTGATTCAGTTCACATATTACATGAATCGAATGGAACCATGCCAAACAAAGAGTACTAGACCCTTTTGGTTCAACCCACTCCATATTATTTTTCGTTGTGTTCACTTGTTTTCAAGCATTATTCCTCTTTTATGACCATTTTAAAGCTTAATTAATAATCTAATTTCATAAAATTGGAGATTGTACACACATAAAAGTAGGACTAAGTTGATTCTATCAACTCATTGCGGTTCAGTTCTAAGTTTATGAAAAACTGTCACAATTCAGTTAGAACAATTGTTTTTTGACTTTTTTTTACCAATATCAAACACTAGTTTCTTAGACGAGTTGAGGTTATTCTAGTAAATATGAGATTCAAATAAGAGGGAAGACAATCCCTCAAATTCTACAAAAGAGTGTTATAAAAATTAATATGCTTCTTACTAATATTTTTATCTGGCTCCAATTTGAATTCTAAAATTTTCATGATGCTTTCTTTTAGCCCTGTTTTATATTAGAAACAACAGTGATTTTCTTCTTTAAGGAGGAAAATAAACGGAGTGTCTTACTGCAGACATTTAACGTACTTGAGGCCATGGCTCCAAATTAGGAGGTATGTTTTTTGAGATAGCACCAACCAAATACAAAACAACATGAGGAATATGGACGACAACATTTTCATTTCCAGTTTCCACCACTGAACTGAGAAGCTGAAACAAAATGGAATTCTCTTCATCGTCTTGGCCAATCCCATCTGTTACAACTTGAAGAAGTGATAACCACTCGGGTGGCAAGTAATCATTCTGAAAAGGAAAAATATTTTCCTGGTGAAAAATCCAGAAAAAAAAATTGAATCCTGGCAAATTATCTGACAGGGTTGACTAAAGACATACTTCAAGAAGCTTGGCAATTGCTCCTGCAGCAGAAACTCGCACAGGGTAATAAGACATTTCCTCTTTATCTTTCATGGATAATGCCCTAAGCAGTGAGGAATATACATCAGCACATACCTCCTGAAAGAGGGACTAAAAGTCAGAAGAAGAAATGTGGGAGGGGCGAGGGCATTGCATCAGAATTTAATTTAAACCTCAACATGACAACAATTAATGACAAAAAGAAAAGCACAAAAAGTGGGGTGCTTCTTTAAAATTGCTAATTTGCTCTATCATAAATTATAGAAGGGCATGGTGTAGTATATGTATAACGTCTCACTTCTGGCAGACAAGATGCAAGCTCTCCAAGTACCCAATTTGCCGAGGCAATCAAGTATGGTACGCACATTGATACAGCATACAACGGAAGCACTCTTGAGCGGATTAGAAACATCACATAATTAGGTTGTTGCTCCCTTAGAAACTGCAATAGAGAGGTAGTATCATATATTATACATATTATTGGTAATAATTCAAACTTCATTAATAAATGTACAAATCAGGAAACTTCTCCTTACATCGAGCAAGCCACCATATGCGATGAGAACACCATAATAACTGTGACCATTGACAGACAAGAGAGTTAAAATAGGTATGGAAGTGGAAATACCAAGAGGGGTGGGGGTTAATACATACACATTTGGTGAGTTATGAATACAACTTACGAAACTGATGGTAATAATAATGACAGGAAGAAAATAGGGAACAAAAAATACAAAAAAGTAATAGTAAATCTGTAAATAAGAATAGGAAATAAAGCAATTGAATAATCATATCCAGGAAAACGCAAGGTAAAAAATGAAAAATGGAGATATAGCCTTTTTTTTTTTATATCGTGAGTGTCCAGGCCAGCTTACACGCACCACGACTAATCTCACGGACAACCTCATGACCCTACAATACTTGATGTTGGTTTAATCGTAGGAAAATATCCTAGGTAGGTGGCCAACATGATTTGAACTCATGACCTCAAGGTTGGAAAGCAACCCCTTGACCACTAGGCCAACCCATGTTGGTTGAGGGCCCTTCAAAGCTCCAAAATTTATGTAGTAATATTCACTCAGAGATTATTCATTTTGAAAATGTGGTAAAAAGCAAAAGTCATTCAGAAAGTCATACCTAAAATGCTAACCGTGGTAAAAAGCATTCATTTCTGGATAGCTGAATACTCACGATGCATATGCTCCAGGACTTATATATCTTTAAAATGAAGTTTTTACTGATTCGTATTGTGTACACTTAAAGTTAAAAGCAACAGAATTTGACAAATAATTCAGATAATTGTTACAGTGAAGCTACTAAACCAAATTGGAAAAGCATTTGGGATCAATGGATGACAGTTAATATTCAAATCATATAATCTGACTACTAAAATTTTGGAAAATCACGTTACATTACATCTCTGTAAACTTACTCATTTACACTAGTTTGGGAAGCATTTGCATCAGAGGGAATGGGATATTTTAAAAGAAATGGAAGAACGACCAACTCCCCAATAGAAGTACGTTGATTATTTGTTCTCCTGTTGCCTTTCTTACGCTTTGATGAAGCTGATGAACCATTTGTGAGAGTCACGGTTGGAGGCCCCTGTAGATACTTGAAGATTAGACTACTGATAAGTGACAACACTTATTATAAGGAACGACTCACACACATTTCATCACGAACTAGATTCGTATCAACCTTTGACATGGCAATAACGCCAAGCAAGTTTATTGCACTTTTTCTGGCTGTGTATAAATCCTCCCTCCATCCAGAAACTTCTTCCTATAAAATAACCAACACTGGTATAATTCCAATAGAAGATAAATCCATTTTGAAAATCAAACTTTCTTACAAGTTCTGATGGAAGATTCTTTCTTAAGTATTCGTCTGGATCCTCTTCCCATTCAAAGACGTCCTTTTCAGACATTTGACACAAAAAATATCTGTTAACTATTTCCCTACACAATGAGTCAATTTTATGAGTAACGTGTAAGGTTGCTCCAAACTTTTACCTTCTCATTCATTACAAGTGATGGAAATATTGCAGAGTGTATCAACATTGAAAAATGTGGAGAGACCAGTCTCCATCCCTATTTTGCACAAATCATAACATCAAAGTAAGGCATCATCCTGAACATATAATACTGGCTTCTAACTAACTGAGTTTCTAATTTGCTATGGAGAGAAGGAAGGGGAGGAGTTAATTCTATATCAAGTGCTAAAATAACATAATGTAGAGAACATACTCGACCCGACTCCAGAACATGTGAAATCACATCAAAGGCTAGCGATATAATCCTTTCTGATAAAAAGTCGAGCTTCTGTAAAAAAAAAAAATAATTATTAATGAAAAGTGAGAACCTATTGAAATCCATCAACAGATAAGCAAGCAAAATCCATGTTAATAGATAGCTTAAAAAATAACATAAATAAATAAATAAAAATAAAATTACAGATTAGTATAAAGCAAGGAAAAAAAAACTCATTGGCGTACTTTATACATTCTTTTTTTTATAAGAGGCCAGTTTTCTTGGTAAAGACATCCATACATAAAGTCATAAACCACATTTAAGCCTGTTTTTAATAAAGTGGAGTAAAACTTACATTGACATTTTTGCTATATTTGACCATGTTCAAGACACATTTTAAAATGTCCGGCATCAACCTGAAATTTCAAAGGAAACAGAAACATGAAACTAAGCAATAGCAATTTATTCTAACCTGAAGGATTTGAAGATAATTGTATTACTTGTCAGAATACTTCCGGTGTCGGGTAACAAAAATGGAGAAAATAAGTAGGCTTCTCTTCCCAGTTTTTGACCTGCTCAAGTTACCATAATCTATGCTGAATTCAGCCTCAGATTTGAAAGAATCTAGAATGCCAATTAAGTCATGGCAAAATAATGGAAGCAGAGGTACTAAAGCAGAAGGCATATGTGACCTCACCTACAAAAGTAGCAGCAGTATATGATAAGAAAATAAAGAGATAGGTTGTAGCTTGAGTAGGTTTCACATACATCGATTCTGGCAAGATCCAAAGATAAAATTAATCGATTAGGCTTGGATTAATGTTGATTTTCATTAATCCTAACATGTCAATTATGGTAGGCAGGTGTAGAATAGATTCCCAAGTCTTATTTGTACTTCCACAGAGGCTTGCATGTAATTAATATAAAACATGATACAAAATTACCAATTGTAGACACCAGCATCCATGTGCGTGATAATATAATGTAGTAAGACCTTAAGTAGATCTTGCCAAACTACATTTATACAGCAATATATAAGCTATATCTACATGTTTGTCATGCATATCATTAAGTAAAATATATGTGGGATTGAATCTATCAACCATCAAAGTAAAAATTAGATCATCTTGTCTAAGTCTTTTTTTTACTTTTTTGTATGACATATAACTTTGTTTCCATGAAAAAAAAAGTATAAAAAACTTTTTATACTTTATTATAAAATATTTTTTTAGCATAAAGAAAAACAATTACTTACAGAATAGTACACACATTTGCATACAATCAAAATAATCTTATCTGTTTCCATTTCCCTTCCATCATGGTTAGCAAGAGCCTGTATGACATCAGAAATCCTTAATCATGGACCATTTAATTCTGTATAAGGAAGATGAGATTTAAGGGGTATCATCAGAAGAGAACCTTTTCAACAAGATGATGGAATACAGCTAGCAGGGGAACAATAATTTCGTTTGCAAGTAGCTCCAACTGTGGTGGTACAGGCTCCTTTGAATCTTTAGGATTCAAAAAATACTGCCAAAATAATGATAACAAAAGCTAGTAAGAGAACCTCCGCCAAACTATGCCAACTTTATACTTCCTTATATTGCCACCAAGCAGTATAGAAAATATGAAATAGCCAACTATGCAAGAGACATTACTGTATACTTGCTGGTGTTTTAGAAAGCGATAAGCACACTTAAGCGATGAAATCTCTCAGGTTTAAGTGCGAAACGTAAAGATAAAATGATAAAAAAAAAAGGCAAAGGCTTTTTTTCACTTGTTTTTGTGAACTGCATAATATAAAGGAATAATTATATTATGAATAACTTCTTGCCTAAATATAATTGGAAAAAAAAAATAGTACATAAAAGTAATAATTTGTAAAAAAAATGAAATAAAAATAATCAAATGTATCAAAGTGACAAGAATTTCAAATGTTGTTTGAATAAGAAAAATTTGAATATGTAATATATTAAGCCATTGTCCATCTAATTAATTTATTATTGATCACAGTTATCTACACCAAACATGTAATTTTCTCAAGAAGTGAATGTTTGATGATTGAAGTAGTGTACCTGGAAAGGTCTGCAAGTTGCACAGAGAACAGTAAGGACGTTGATGGCATTCCACTGACATTCTGTTTCATTATTGATAAGATTGCTGTTCTGAATAGAATAATGCATATCAGACACAAGTTCAGGCCATGATCTCTGCTTAACAAACTCGATGCCAACAATGATACGGAACTGCGAGAAAGAAAAATTATATAACAGAGACGAGAAAAAATAAATACACGATCCAATTGGTAATGCGATGTAGGCATGGCAATGAATAAACCATAAAATTACCACTTCAATCAAAACTTTAAGAAGTTTTGGTTCCACTTGGAACAAGGCTCTCAGTAGTTCATCCTTAAACTCCTTGCTGACTTTTGAACAGCGCTCAGTATTCCTCCTACTCAAATTCTTAAGGTATGTGGCGGCAGCAACCTTTTGACCTTGATCTTGAATTCCTGGACAGGATAGGACAATTCAAGGTTAGATTGAAGATGTGTCGGGATAATTGATTTGAAATGGTGCAGAGAGAAATATAAATCGATCATATCGAATTCTAACAAAGAATGGCCTGTTGAAATTTGATTTTATATAACTTAGCATCTTCTAAATTGAGTTTTGATTGACAAGCCTGAGATGGAGAGGAATTGTACAATTTACCAGCTGCGATGCGTAGAAGAGCAGTGGGTAAGTCAGGATGAGACGTCGATAAACGATCGAGAGCCTCAGTGGCAGCACGGACGACCTCCAAGTTTGGGTCAAGAGTGTCCGATAGAAGTTTAGCTATTTCATCAACCTCCATTTTTATTTTATTCCAGCAATCTCCAACTGCGGCTAAGCTATTGCTTAAACCCTAGTCAGACACCGATGAGCAGAAGCTAGCTGGAATTGAACGAGATGGAGGATAATTGTCAATGTCAACCATTGCGCGGGAAGCTTTTTTATTCAATCATATCATATGCAGTTTTTCTTAAATTTAATAAATATCTGAAAATCATTTATAAAATAATAATATGATTGTTGGTCGAGATTAGACGTGAACAATAGATTGTTTTTGTTTGTATTTTCCTCAAATTTCAAAACCGATTAGATTTTTCATTCATATTATATTAACCATTCGACATAAAGAAGCTGAACCAAACCAAATCGAAATAGTTTGGTTTGGTTAAGTGTGGCTTTTTATCTCTATTCTTCTTCGTGCGAAATTTATCTATATGACCTCAAAATGAGGGCCTAGTGAAACTTGACCTCATTTTTTCATATTTTATAAATAAGGCATTATGTTGAAGTCATTAAAGTGTGAAAAGACTAAAAACCTATTTTTTTTATTGATATAGCTCTTCTTAACCCCACTCTATATTTTTCTCTCTCTAAAACTTCAAACTCTAAATTTTAACCAAAAATTAATGACTCTCTCCCTCTCAACCCTGAATTTGCCACGAAATTATATTCAATGGATAGATATCGAAAAATTGAATGGAATTGATATCTTATTTTCGCGAAACGGAGTGCGGGTGAAGAAGTTAACACTAAAGTACAAATTTGTAGAGAAATAAAAATATGATTTTTTTAGGGTAAAATGCAAATGAGACCCATGTAGTTTGTTTTAAATACATGAACACCCCTGCGATTTGAAAATGGCAAATTACACCCCTGTGGTTCCAAAAATTTTCAATCACGCCCCTCCCTTTCAATGTCATTAATTTTCTTTTAATCATAACTTCTTCGTTTAAACTTCGATTTAGATGATTCGAGATGTCTTGGAATCCTCATTTCAGACTCTACATAATAGTCACTTTAAAAACTTTAATATATACGCTACGGTCGCTTAAAAACTTATAAATAATCAATAACCAAAAGAGTTAATGGTGTCAGTCATACCTAGTACTTTGATGTTAATAAACTACCTAGTACTTTGATGTTAATAAACTCTTTTATTTATTAACCATTTCAATTTTTTAAAGTGGCTATTATGTAGAGTCTGAAATGAAGATTCCAAAATATATTGAATCATCCAAATCGGAGTTCAAATGATGATGACTCACTTGAGCAATGGTTATGTAATATTAAACTGACAGTCTCCAAAGAGCAATTTGTAGTTGACAATGAAATTTGGCGGCCCACCTGTCCCATTTACTAATGTCGAAAGGCGATGGAAGAATAAATAGTGGAGTTCAAATTTAAAATGGGCGGGATTGAATCGAATCTGTCTGGATTGGATTGAATTGAATAGAATCTGCAATGTCCACTCCACTGAAGCGAAGCTGAGCTGAGCTGAATTCCGATGTCGAAATCCGAAGATGATTTGAAAGAGAATGAATTATTCTCAACCTCAACCTCAACCTCAACCTCGCCTATTATTCGTACTTCACTTCCTCGAACACCTTTCAACTCAATTCCAGATCCATCTCAATACCTCACCACTCCTACTCCTACTCCTGCTGCCAAGACCACCTCCTCCTCCTCCTCTTCAAGGATATTCATTCCACCTCTCCATTTTGACCTTCTCCATCCATCTTCATCCTTCTCTAAACATCACAATGTCCAGGTTTCTCTCTTCTTCTTCTTCTTCTTTTTTATTCTCATTAAATTATGATTCATTGTCTCTGTCTCCCTTCAGGTTTTGATACGAATCCGACCATTGAGTACTACAGAGACGACTTCTCAAGGTTATGCTCGATGTTTGAGACAGGAAACCTCAAACACTCTGCTCTGGCTTGGTCACCCTCAAACCAGATTCACCTTTGATCTTGTAGCCTGCGAAACTATATCGCAGCAAAATCTTTTTCAGGTTGCTGGACAGCCCATCGTCGACAATTGCATGTCTGGTTATAACAGCTGTATCTTTGCTTATGGCCAGGTACCTACATAACATAACATCACACTACTTCAACTCCATACTTTTTATTTATTTATTTCTTCACCCTTCCATCCAGACTGGTAGTGGCAAAACATACACCATGATGGGTGGGATCTACGAGGTCGAGGGAAAGCTCAATGAAGATTGTGGCCTCACTTTGCGCATTTTTCAACATTTATTTACAAGAATTACATTGGTTTGGAAACTTAACTCCTTACCTTCTCCATTGGATTCCTCCTCCTCCTCCTCCTCATCACTTTTTCTTGTAACAAACCATCTTTGTAGGGGGAAAAGAGCAAGAGGGATGTTAAATTGAAATACACCTGCAAATGTTCCTTTTTAGAAATATACAATGAGCAAATTGCCGATCTCTTGGAACCTTCATCAACTAATTTGCAAGTAATTCTATGCTCTCTGAAATTGTTGTCTTTTCTCTTCATTTCCGGTCATTTCAAAAACTAAGATTTCCCTCTCGTTCTAGCTCAGAGAAGACTTGAAGAAAGGGGTATATGTGGAGAATCTTACAGAACATCATGTCTTGACAGTAAATGATGTTGTCAAGCTTTTGATACAGGTTACTTTACCTTGAGATTTTGCATTCAAGTGCCACATTTGATCAGGAACATGATCATAACTTTCCATTTCATACTCAGGGTGCTGCAAATCGAAAGATGGCTGCCACCCATATGAACAGTGAGAGTAGCCGCTCCCACAGTGTCTTTACTTGTATAATTGAAAGTCAATGGGAGAAAGATTCCATGACTCACTTTAGATATGCAAGGTTGAACTTAGTAGATTTGGCAGGTTCTGAAAGGTAAACCTTTTCATGCATTAGATGTCTATCATCCCTTTTCATCTCTGTCTCATTTTTTACATTATTGGCTAACATTATTGATGGCTCAGGCAAAAAAGTTCTGGTGCAGAGGGGGATCGCTTGAAAGAAGCTGCAAATATAAACAAGTCGCTATCAACTCTAGGGTAATGGCAAGGGAGAACTATTTCTCACTTCGTTGATGTTACACGTTTCCTTTAACAGTTTACTTCTGCACATCCTCTACTTGTCCTCTATTTTCTAACATATTTCTTAGCATATGAACCCAATATTTTTAGGCTTGAAATACATTTTACCTTTTAAAATCTGTGTAACGCGTGTAATGGTAATGCCCGGAAGTCCTGAACTGATTATAATTTATGGAGAGTAATACTATATGGTGGAAATGGAATGTTAGAGGAATCATTTTTTCATGCCTTTTTCCATTCCCATAATTTGTTAGCCAATACTTTTACTGGGATGCTTCTCAATCTAATTAACAAAAATTACATCAATTGCACATCATTACTTATGACTTAATCAACAAAACCATGGTAGTTTCATGGAATTTCATTTTTATCATTCAAATTCACTAGAGTATTTATTATGTTTTTTTAATACAAATTTTATAAATTACTGACAAACTAGTTATCTTATTTTTCAAATTAAGTATAATTAAAGCAGTGATAAAAAATTTGAGAAGATTTGTGTAATTTTGCCCATCAAGGGATTTGCCTAGTTTTTCAAGGTTTTCCATTTTGACAATAGACCTTCCAATGATGGATTTTTTTGGGTGTTTCTTCTGTACATGTTGCCTCTTTGGTAAAAACAATTTAGAGTAACTAGATTTTCATTTTCATTTCAATGCTCATGAAAGGTACTTTAAAATAGGAATGATTGCATGGGTCCCTCAATTTTTTGTTCTTCCTGAATAGTCCACTTTATTACTGTAGATAAACTGATCTGGGAAAGATACTTTGCTTTCCAAACTAACGATTTAAAACAGGTGCTTGTAATTATTTGATGCAGTTATATTTTAGTTGCTCACCCCACTCTGGCTCTATGTTGCAGTTTGGTCATTATGTCGTTGGTAGATTTGGCTCATGGGAAGCACAGACACGTTCCATACAGAGACTCAAGGCTGACATTCCTCCTCCAGGTTTTTTGTTAAGTGGTTTTAGTCGAAAAAGAGTATCGTCTTTTCGATATCACTTCGTGCCTCCAAGTTAAGAAATACCTTAATGACATATGTCGATTCAGGATTCTCTGGGTGGAAATTCAAAAACAACCATCATTGCTAATGTCAGCCCATCTCTTTGGTTAGTGTTAATTTCTGCCTAAATCTAAACTAATATTTTTTTCATTTGTTTATTATGCTCCTAAAATTGCACATGCTTCTTTTTGCAGCTCAGCAAATGAAACATTAAGCACTCTGAAATTTGCACAGCGTGCCAAACAGATTCAGAATAATGTACTTTCTAGTTTTTCAACATGAGTACACACATGGACATTTCTGTTCTAATGAAACTACAATTGCATTAAGAGTTTCTCTTCTGAACGTTTTAGGCAAAAGTTAATGAGGATGCTTCAGGCGATGAAACTGCACTCCAAAGGCAAATCCTCCAATTAAAGGTATGAATTAAAGCTGTAAATTTGTGACGGTCGTATTGGATACATACTAGTTCATAGAATTAATGCATTTGGAACTGAACAGGGCCAATTATCCTTTTTACTGAAGCATAGTAATCTTTCAAGGTCTTTTTTGAGTTGCATTCCAGCTTCGGAAGAGTCTAAAGTAAATGATTTGTCAAGAGATAGAATGAAAACTGCTAATCATAAGGTATTATTATCCTAAACATGGAAAAAAAGCCTTCCTATACATATTAGACATTATCATTAGGGAGTTGCTAGACATGTTCACCAAATGCTGATACTAAGATCCATGCAACAGATGAAACTAATGGAAGCCACTTTAACCAGTGCACTAAGGAGGGAAAATGTGGCAGATTCTGCAATACAAAAGCTAGAGTTTGAAATTGAACACTTAAAGCTCTTGGTATGACTACTAATTTTGATCAGTATAATGATTTTTGGTTGATATAAGCCATAATATGATATGGGGATTAATTTTGTAACTATGGTATTTCATGCAGACTTTCCAACAAGAGGAGGATGCTCAACGTACAAAAATGTTATTGAAATTTCGTGAGGAGAAAATAAGACAACTTGAATTGTTATTAGGTGGCATGCTGTCTGCTGACAAATATCTTTTGGATGAAAACAAGGCTTTAGTGATAGAGGTTAAGATGCTTCAAGCAAAACTTAATAGAAATCCAGAGTTGACTAGACTCTCTTTAGAGAATACCAAACTCATTCAGCAACTTCAAGTGTAATAATATGCCATCTTATTTCAAGTGTAATAATATGCCATCTTATTTGAGTAGAGAATTATTTTTTATTTATGTATTGAGTGACTCTTTCTACTTAAATATTGCATCAGGTTCCAAAAATTTTATGAGCAAGGAGAGCGTGAAGCACTGCTAGATGAAGTTGCAGAATTACGCAATGAGGTTTCTGAATACTTGAATTGTCCCCTTTTCCATGATTTTCTCTTTTCTGTTTACAGTCCACAACAACATCATCAATCTTGTGGCAACTATCTAAAATATATTTTTTACAGCTTCTGGTTGCTCTGGGAAAACACTCTACAGTATCTGTACATGAGAAATATCAGGTTCGTTGGCATTTACTGATTAATTGTGAATTTTTCCTGTGTGATAATGCAGTGTGTATGCTTACTCTTGGCCTGCAGGATTTCCACTCTGTGAAGGGGTTAGTAAATCTTGAAAATCCAGACACAAGAACAATCGGGTACTTATTCATTTAGTGCAATTGATTTAGAGATGTAGCACTGACAAACTTCCAAAAGTAATTGCTGCATCAAAATGCCCCCATCCATCATTATATGCTGCTAGCAAATAGTTCCCTGTCACTGCATTCTTCTTACGAGTTCTTCTACACTTGTTTTTTAGGGAGGCTGTCAACAACCTTATGCACTTCCTATATTAGATGGTTTTAGCCCATATTATCTTATGTTTCCTGTGCTAATTAAACTCTATTTATGAATGTTTTTTTAATTCTAGCTAATGAACATGCCTGTTGGTAAGCATCAAGAGTCTAACAATGTATTTCAGTTACTTGAAAACTTGAATGAGAGCAAATGTACATGTCTCATATGGACGATGTTTATGTTTTTGTAACATTGCAGGGAAAATGAGTTGCAAACTGACACAAGAAAGTATTTGAAATGCAATCAGGATTATGTAAGGATGTCGATGACAACTAATAACTGTTTCTCATCAGGTTAGGTTTAAAGTCGGGTATTTTCTGGTTAACAAAAACTATTATTATTATTATTATTTCAGGATACAAATGCTTTTCCCGAGCATCCAAAGCAACTTGGAGAAACAGATAACATTTCACTGGTGAGACATGAGAAATGAGTTAGTTTTTTTTTTATGTTTGATTATTTATGAACCAAAGCTTCTCTACTTATTAGTTCTATATGATGAAAGGAAAGGATTTCTCTTGCACTAGTGTATAGTGCAATCCTAAAATTTAGATCTTCAGAGTCATATTAAACTTCTTCCTTCAGTGTAGATTCTTACAAATAAAAGAATTCCGACTCTGACAGCTGAAATGTTTGCACAGACCAGTTTAAACATTATATGAAATTGAAAACAACTGACAAAAGTCATTTTGCCTATAACTGAAGCTAGAAAGTAACTAGTTTTATTGAGGAAATCAATTGTATGAATGACATTTTCTTTCAAGACTTAATTTTAGAAATTTCATGTTGAATTTTGTAGGACGAAACAATGTCCATCAAGAGTTACTGCCGAGATGATGTGCTATCTTATATTACAGTAGATGAAAATTTAGAAAATGAAATAGATCGAAGTTTAGATAACAACTGCAACTTAAAACCCATGTGTTTTCAGAAAGATCTGATGGATGCAAGATCATTGATTGAAACAACAGATTCAGAACATGTTATGCAAGATGAGAATCACAGATGCAAGCAGGTCAATCACAACAAGGTAGACAGAGTTTTTAAAAAATTGAATGTTACCAAATGTCACAAAAGGAAAGTCATAAACCAAAATGGAGATGTTGACAAGAAAGATTTGCAATTCAAGTTGGAAAAAATTACCAGGGAACTTGAGGAGGTCAAGCTATCTAATGTTCAGTACCAAGAAAATCACACTTTTCAGCAATCTCAACAGAACCAAACTGAACTTGTTCGGCAACAGGCTGAGATGGAGACGGCTAATACAATTCTTCAATTACAGGAAGAGGTTGAAGCCCTTCAGTTAGAACTTAATGACAAGTTATGTGGCTTGGCCTTGGAAAATACAGAACTGAAAGATGCTTTGTCTGCAAAAAATGAGGAGTTGAGAATGCGATGTATGGATTGGGAAACAGCAATGATAGAACTCACAAGTTTCCTTCTAGATAGTTCTAGATCTATCAGAGATGCACATGGGCAGATTGAAGGTATTGCTAATTTGTTTCCTAAAGTAAATGTTAGAATCAGTGAACAAGTGCAGAGGGCAATCCAAGTTTGTATTGAGAAAGAAGAAACAATTCTACTACTGCATAAAAGCCTGGAAGATGCACAATTACTGGTACAAGAGATGGAACTGAAGTTAGATTCATTAAAGGGAGCAACACTGGCTTTAAATGAATTACAACAAATGCATGATAATGAAAGCCCTGCAGATACAAAACAGATAAGCACTCTGACGACTGACAAGACCATGATGATAGAGTTTCTACGTAGAAAACTTAAAGTTAAGGAGGATCAGTTAACTGAGGCAGAAAAACGTTCTGATGCTGCATTCATTGCATTAAAGTGGTTATCCAATTCTAAGGAGCTTGCTTGCTGTAATAACATTGAGAAAGAGATTTCTATTTCAAAGTTGGCAGTTTCATCTCAAATAAGTAGTCATACAGCAAATCAAGGTGCACCTGTGCTGGAAGAACTGGATACAGAAGTTGATTTAATACAATTAGGTATAATGGAGTTGAAGAATATTGCTAGTGCACATTATGAAGACATGGAAGTGCATTTTTCAGCTCTCTATACCTTCAATTATGATCTGTATTCTAAATATCAAGCGTTCGTTGAGGACATGGTGGGAGAAGTTCACGAATTGAGGCTACAAGCCAAGGCAATAAATAAGAATTGTACAAGTCGCCGATTCTTTAATGATGAATTGTCATTAACACTCAAATATTGGAACATTGAACAGAAAAACGGTGTTTTGGATCAAATAAAGGATAAACTATTTCAAGCAAAGAACAGACTAAATATTCTTGAAGCTTCCATAGACAGAAATATAACTACTTGTGGATGCCAGTTTATGGATCAATATACAGTCAAAGAAGATGGCTTCAGTTCCGATTGTTCAACTTCAAGCTCTGACATTTCGACTGGGAGTGTTACTTCAAGAGGGGAGCATAATTGGTCCTTGAACTCTCACTTCAACAGCTTGGAAGGAGATTCAGTAATTTGTGAAGTGGGCAAAAAGGTAGAGTCAGAGAAACACTTAAACTATACGTATAGTGACCGAGGAACAACAACTTGTCTGAGAAAGGAATTACATATGATGTATGACGCTTTCCAAAAACTATGTATGCAGATCGATGCATTTCTAATGCCTAATGCTGGTGGTTATTCTTTGTTAGAAGGTAAAGTTAACTTGCACACTTAGTTTCTTTAGTAACTGTAAGAGGCAAAAACTGGAAAGAAAATTTGATTAATGGTGATCTACTAATTGATAACAGAAATGGATCAGGCAGAAACATCCCCCAACTTGACGATGGAAGAAGCTGAAGCATGTGGCAATAACGCCAGCAAGGTATGAATAGCTTGTGAACATAATTTCTGTTAAGGGCATATGGAGAATTGATATTTTTTTGTTTTCTTAATATCTTTGAATTCCATTTTCGAGTGAGGTTGTTGGGCTTCATTTTTAATGCTCTATACTATAGCAGGCAATTTCTGTTGATGAAATTAAGCATGGCAGCAGATTCTTAAGTAGATTTGAAGAAGCTCAAGCGGCGATTAAAGAAGCTGATATAATGTTGAATGCATTGTTGAGAGCCAATGAAAATGCAAAACATCTTACTGGTATGTTTAAGCAAGCTGGTGAGCAGTTACAGCTAGAAAGAGCTAACTTGATTGAAGAAGCTGGACAACTGAAGTCTTCATTGCATCTGAAAGAAACTGAGAATAAGTTACTGCATGAACAATGCCAGTTGCATCTGGAAGAGGTAGCAAACTTAGTGTCTTCTCTTGAAGGGTGTATTTCACAAATGCAAAGGGGAGTCAATGAGAAGTTTGGCATGATTTCTCGTGATGTCCTATCGGTGAAATATGAAATGCTGAAATTTATTAGTAATTGGAAATCCTTGATGGAAGGTATTTGTTCAGACATAATGAGAAGAGAATTTGCTTCATTTGTTCTCTACCAGTGCTATGTAAATGAAATTTGCTGCCAATTTGTACCCTTTAAGGCAGAACCTGGCTTTCAACTATTTAAACAGCAGAGGTGCATTGAATCAAGCAATACTGTAGGATCTACTCTCCTTACTGATAAGAATGATATGATGTTAATTAGTAAGATCGAAAGAGGAGGAAGAAGTGAATTGGCCAAAGGTTTGGGAGAGGAAGATGGAGGTTTCTCTGATGATGACATGGTGTACGAGAATATAACACTAAAGAAAGAACTGAAGCGGAAGGAAGTTTTACTTGAGGGTTTGCTATTTGATTTTAGATTGTTGCAGGAATCAACCTCAAAATCAAAGGATATGAAAGATGAAACAGAAAAGTTAGATTTTTCTCTAAGCAAGCTTCAACATGAATTGGAGATCAAAGAAAGTCAGCTCAACAATGTGCAAGTGGAGCAAAGGAAACTAAAAGCGCATCTGACTGAGGCTGAAAAGGCCTTGTTCTTATCTAATTCCAAGCTTGATAACGCTAGAGAAACAATAATTACAATGTCAGAACATAATACAGAGTTGAAGATACATTTAGAAGATCTTTATCTCAAGAAATCCGAAGCTGAGAAACAACTGGCTGAACAGCAAGATATAATCAATAGATTAGAATATGAAATACTCCATATGACTTCTTTAGAAGAGAAAAAATTACTTCTAGGTATTGAGAATGAACTGAGAAGAGTCATTAGTGAGAGAGATCAACTTCATGAACAGGTTTGCTTTTTGACTGACAAGCTTGACATAGCCTATGCATTGGTTGATGAAAAGGAAGCTGTTGCCATTGAAGCTTGCCAGGTTTTATCTTATAAATTTTACGCTTCCTTTTAATCTATAGATTCAAGGGATGATCTTAGGTAGATCTGATCTTACTGTGTGTTTTGTCTCTAATTCCAGGAATCAGGGGCCAGTAAATTGTATGCAGATCAGAAGGAAGAGGAGGTGAAGATTTTAGAACGCTCTGTTGAAGAGCTTGAGAGTACCATTAACATGTTGGAAACAAAGGTCATTCCATAGCTGCTTTATTTCTATGCATTAGTTTTACTTTAATTATTGATCCGATTTCAGAGTAGCCCATTCTCTACCATTTCCTCTCACAGGTCCATGAGATGGATGAAGAGGTTGAAAAAAATTGCACGTTAAGAGAAACACTAGAATTGGAGACGCAAATCTTCAGAAAGAGACTGTTAGCTGTTGAAAATCTCACAGAAGTTGAATATAAAGATGAGATTGTTGATCACGCTCAAGAGCTAACCAGGTTCAAACTGTTGTTTGTTTGTTTTTTTAATATAGATTTTACAATAACTTCTTCATTTGCTAAAGGGAGATTTTTTTTAAGTACAGACAACAGAATAGTGTAGCACTAAAACTGCTAGAGGCACAAAGTCGAACCAAACTTCTTGAAGAGGAAAGGGCAGAACAAGACAGAGAGGTCCTTTAAACCACTTTAATATTTGAATGTCAATTTTTTTGAAAATAGTTATTGTTCTTTTGGTTCTCGAAGATCATGTTTAATAATTTATCATCAATCCATTTACTGATGTATGTTTGGCCCCTTTTTGTATTTGAAGATCAAACAACTCAGAGAATACATCTCTGAACTTGTATTGCATGCTGATGCCCAAGCGATGAAGTACCAACAGAAGGTGAGAAACAAAAGAAATTCAATTCAACAATGCATCTGTATTAACTTATATTAAAAAGAAAAGTCGAAACTAACAATAACCGACTATGGATTTTTATCAGGTTATGTATACCTATCTGCAATAAAATTGAGTTAATTAAAAAATCTTGAGACTTGTAAGCAAGATCAAGAATTAAATTAATGTTGTAACCAATATGGACTATTTTGGCACTTTTGATTTATGACAACCCATAAAAGTCGGCAGCTTCAGCTTTTTTGCCTTCTTTACATGTTGATAATTGCTATTAGAGCTAACTTCGAAGTTAGACGTCAAGGTCATGATTTCCCGTGATCAGGGTTCTAAATTTCTTAATCTTTTATGATGTCCTATTTGTGTCCTCTATGGCCAGTACACAAATCTTGAAACAATGGTTCGTGAGGCAAGTAAAGATCTGTCAAATCCAACGACTGCATTGACAACAGATAAAGTTGAAAGAGGTTCAGTGAGGCCAAGGGGTTCGAGCTCACCATTCAGATGCATTTCAAACTTGGTGCATCAGATGAACTTGGAGAAGGAGCATGAACTGTCGACAGCAAGGCTTCGTATAGAGGAGCTTGAGGGACTGGCAACTGATATGCAGAAAGAGGTACATAAATCTTTGTGGTAGGATGTCTCAATGATTATATCTGCAATCTTTGTGAACCATTGGATCCATTTTCATATTTGACCTCCCATCGAAAAGAGAATTTAAGAGCAATTGCTTCAACATTTGTCTGAACTCAGTTGTGAAATGTTATGATTCATCAGATATGCATACTGAATGCTAGGCTGGCAGCAGCAGAAAGCATGACACATGATGTCATTCGAGATTTACTTGGTGTCAAATTGGACTTGACTAAATATGCTGTAAGTTTTGACCGTTATTTTGTAACTTAAACTATTATGCCTGCATGTAATTTGTAACCCATCTTTGCTCTTTAAAAATTCAGAACTTGATAGATCAATACCAAGTTCATAAAATGCTCCTGGATGCTCATCTACAGACGCAACAATTCCAAGAAAAGGTGGAAATTGGAAAAAGCTGGATATTATTTTGGTTTTTTAATCTCCAATGTGGCGTGACATATTATTATTATTTTTAATAGGAACAAGAGGTCCATGATTTGAGGACACAAATTAATGGTCTATATGAGGAAAGAGAATGGTGAGAGCTTTTCTTAGATTTCTTTAATATGTTTTAGCTGCGTACAGCCTACTTAGTTAACTTGTCCTCAAAATTGAAAATTTGATGATAATTGTATTATTTCTCAATAAATTAAGGAAAATAAAATAAATGATTAAGGTGATAGCCTTCTCTCATAACCTTGTGGGTAAGCTTTGTGAGTTAGTCGTTTCATTTAATAGTCAAATAATAATTGTGGCAGAGAAGGGATGGTATTATTTTGTTTATTCTTTTGGGGTAAGGTGTAAATTATAGTCCCTAATTTGAGATGACTGCGGATCCTCACACTGAACATTAGAGTGGTTTATGCAGTTACAAATCTGTACTAAGCAAGAGGGAATCTGAAGCACTTGGTGCTCAAATAGCTTATGAGAAACTAAGGGAGCGGGATCACTTGGTTTCTGCACAGAATGAGATACTGAAGGTAAGTAAAATTAATCTATTTAAACTAGTTTATATTTTTTTTTAAATTTTATTTTAATAATTCCAATATTGTGCTGCCATTTTGGATTTTAGATGGACAATAAGAATTTAAAGAGGAGGATTATGGAAGTGGATGAAAAGGTGAAAACACTTCATAAAACACCTCATAGTCATAGTCATGGTTTCAAGGTAAGTTTCCATAATTAATTAAAATTATGGTAACCCCTTGGCCTTACCTTACTGAAGAATGTGGTTTTAAAAATGAGATGCAGGATGATGAGTTGACCAGAAGATTGGCTCAGTCGAAAATGAATCTTTCTCGCGTGAATGATGAAATAGCTCGATATGGTATTATACCTAGTCATAGTGGCAGTTCTTCACAACAGCAGCGAAGTCGAAGTGGAGGCTTTGGAAATGAGATGTAGACATGGGTGAGCAATTTTTTAGCCTAGGACATTTGAGTTTGAGGTCACGGAATATAATGCTGCTGCCTGCAGTGCAGTTGCTTTGCTTCTTCAGACCATAAGAAGAGAACTGCCAGAATTCCATTCCCACGTTCCGTTTGGGATTATTCAAGTCTCACTAAATAAACACATGAATCTTCCTTTACTGGGTTGATTGCCTTTGCCTTTCTCTAATCTATCACTATCAACTTGTATTATTTTCATTACACGCGTAACGAATTCCAAAGCAAAGGAACAATAAACCATATGAGATTTGATTTTCCAATGGATATCTTGGTCTAAAATTAACACTACCAGTACACGAATCTGACACTATTTGGTAATCGAATTGGAATGCCTACCATCAACTATATTCATTCTTTTATTATTTTTTAATCAGATTTAATTATATGGAAAGTTTAGTGAAGTATTTAATTGGGTAAAATACCTCTTTGCTCTTTGAGTTTTTGAGTGTTGTGTCTACTTGCCCCTATATTTTTATTTTGTGTCTATTTGGTTATGAAAACAATATTTATATCTAAGTTACCTCCAGATATTCATTCTTTCCTTTTTTTTTTCTTTTTCCGGATTCCGGACGTTACCTCCGGATTCCGGAGTTCCCCACTTTTTTTATGCAAGATGATGAACGAAAGCCATTTAAAAATGAAGTTCCAAGGTCAATAATGGTGGTGGGTTTGTTGAAGATGAAGCTAAAAACATGGGTTCTTCTTCCTCTTATTCTTCTTGTTGTTGTGTTGTTCGGAATCCGGAGGTATGGAATCCATGGATTTCGAAGGATTTCCATTTCCGGAAATCGAAGGAGTTTTGAGATTTTGAATTGTCGTGTATCTTTTCGTTGTTAGAGATGAAGAATTAATGGAAGTTGAAGTTGTAAAATGAAGAAAAATAAATGGTTATTAAAGATCAATGGAGATGAAGATCAATGGAAGTTGGAAAGTTGAGGAGGGTTGGAGAAGAGAGAAGTGGAATGGAAATTTGGAGAAGATAAGTGAAGAGTATTTTTTATATTTCATACCAAAGTGACATTATCAAAGGGTCAAAAAAGGTTAATTTGAGAATGGAGGTCAATAAACATTATTTTAAGATTTTGGAGGTCATTTTACCCAAATTTCCGAAAGAAATGGATCAGTGGAAGATGAATGAAGAAATCTGGAGTTTAGGACTTATTTTATCATAATTAATCAAGTTCTGATATTAACTTTGGTGTTTAGTATTTGGTTGGTTATTTTAGATTTGTTGTATTTAATTTTGGTTTTATTAATTTCTTTAGATAATAATTTGGGTTACACAATTGACATGACCACATATGTAATTAAATAATATTAATTTTTGCCACATCACATTAAATATGATAAAAATAATTATAAAATTATACAGTCAGCTTTTCTGTTAGAGTATAACGTAGGGACTATATAGACTCGTTTTCAGTAACTTAAGTAGACACGAAATGAAAACATAGAAAACAAGTAGACACAACACTCAAAATTGAGAGACTAAAAAGTACTTTAGTCTATTTAGTTTTAGTTTGTTCGAATTTACATATTCCAATTTTTATTTTTAAAAAAAGGGGATCCGTACAGAAGGCAGCGAGACGGGATTGTGGTTTGTTTTACTTTTGCTAGGCTAGGGTTAGGAAAACAGTAGGAGTGCTTGAGATTGAGAATGGAGAAGGAGAAGGAGAAGGAGAAAAGCGATGATGATTCAGCTTCCGGCCTTGCTTGGGTTTGGGTCATTGAATACCTTGCAAGTTTCAAACAAGTACCGATGTCTCTTGTACATGGTAGGTCTCTTAAACTTGGCTGCTTCATTTCGTTGTTTTTTTCATTTTCTTTCTAAAACATGAAATTGACTTCACAGATATAATAGAGAATGCTCCAGCATTACCTGACGGCGGCCGAGGAAAGAAGGCTAAGGAAATGATTGCTTTGAGAAGTTTGGAGGAAATGTTTGGTTCTGGTTCTGGTTCTGGTTCTTCAATTCATCATTCCAAAGTCACATTTGATTCATCTGAGTCCTGTGAAGATGTTCTTGAACGCATATTACTAGAGACTCCTCAATCTTCCTTAAGAATGGGAATGGGTGGAGCTGAGTTGTTAAAATGGGATGTTACTTCCTTTATTGCACATAAAAGAGCTTCCTTGCGTCCTACTTTACAACAGCTTAAAGATCTAATTCTTGATGGTACTCATCCACATCTTGATCTTGATCTTGATCTTTTAAGGGACAAGAGTGGATTGATTTCCGTAAATAAGGCCGATAATCCCGTGACTCTGAAGAAGAAGAATCATGATGATGATGATGATGATTGTATTGTTCTCAATACTAGCTCCTCTCATCCTCAGAGTTCTAAAGAAACCACCAAACAATGCCCTTGGGGTGAAAGAAGCATGCCCGCTAGTTTTAGTTTATTACCTTCTAAAAGGAGTAGAATTGACTCTTCTGAAGATGAGCTACCTGAACCTGTTTCTGGTTGTGATGATGTCTCCTTAACTTATAAAAAGCTTCAGCTTAAGCAGAAGCAGAAGCAGAAGCAGACTCTGCATTCAGGAGAGGAAGGGACTTCTGCTTTGTTTCAAAAACCACATCCATCTGAAACTCAACCTGAGGCTGTGAGAGATGATACCATTACCAATCACTTTGGTGAATTTCAGATAGGAACTTCGGAGGGAGGTCAACTTGTAAAGGAGCATTCTCGGTCTGCAAATCAAGATGAGTTACATAAAGTTATTGATATCGAGAATGTGGAAGAAAATGACTATCATGTAAAAGAAACTGTTGCTATTGATGTTGATGAGGAAGAGGAAGAGGAAGGTGACAGTGATGGGTATCTTAATGAAAAGATTAATATTGCGATGAAAAAGAATGAACTCTTTAGTTCTCAAAGTAGTACTGATGATGGGTCGAAGCTAACTCTTTGTATGAAATGCGAAAAAAGGCGGTCAGTTATTGTCTTGTAATGGTAGGGGATGTCATTTGGTGGTTCATGAGAAGTGCGGTTCTTCGATGAATGATAGTGACAATGTTTATTGTCTTTTCTGTGCATATTTAAGTACTATATCACAATACCTTGAAGCTAAGAAGGAAGCTGCCTTGCAAAGGAAAAACCTTGCTACTTTTATGCGTACTTGTTTGGAGCACCAGCCTATAGTGAATGGTCCTTCTCCTTCACGATAAGCTTAAGCTCTTCAGCACATGCTATGCATTTCACTAATTTTGGATATTCACAGACAGGCAGACATTGAGAATCTCGTCTTCATTTAAAGTGTGAAGAAAATAGTGTAATATGCTAACTGGAAATGCAGATTCTCCTTCTTTTGTGAAGTTTCATCCTACTCTACTACTAAGGCAATCTACCAAGAAAACAAATTCTCCTTCTTTTGTAAAGTTCTCTGTTAGACCTTGATTTTGAGCATTTCCTCCTGATTGCAATGATAATGTAAATTCTACCCCTTTTGTGAAGCCTAGAAAGAAAAGCTGTCCCAAATCTATCAAGTGTACGTGTCATTTTAGTGTTACATAAATAAATGACAAAAATTCAGCAAACTCAAAAGTGTTAACAGATTACGAATTTTAAAGCTAACTCTGTCACTAGTTATTGCTCTTTTGTAACAATCCGGTTTTTCGCATAAGGGTATTTTAGCCTTTTCACCAATTTTGATCCAAATAATTTTCAGCTCTCTATACCTTCAATTATGATCTGTATTCTAAATATCAAGCGTTCGTTGAGGACATGGTGGGAGAAGTTCACGAATTGAGGCTACAAGCCAAGGCAATAAATAAGAATTGTACAAGTCGCCGATTCTTTAATGATGAATTGTCATTAACACTCAAATATTGGAACATTGAACAGAAAAACGGTGTTTTGGATCAAATAAAGGATAAACTATTTCAAGCAAAGAACAGACTAAATATTCTTGAAGCTTCCATAGACAGAAATATAACTACTTGTGGATGCCAGTTTATGGATCAATATACAGTCAAAGAAGATGGCTTCAGTTCCGATTGTTCAACTTCAAGCTCGACATTTCGATGGGAGTGTTACTTCAAGAGGGGAGCATAATTGGTCCTTGAACTCTCACTTCAACAGCTTGGAAGGAGATTCAGTAATTTGTGAAGTGGGCAAAAAGGTAGAGTCAGAGAAACACTTAAACTATACGTATAGTGACCGAGGAACAACAACTTGTCTGAGAAAGGAATTACATATGATGTATGACGCTTTCCAAAAACTATGTATGCAGATCGATGCATTTCTAATGCCTAATGCTGGTGGTTATTCTTTGTTAGAAGGTAAAGTTAACTTGCACACTTAGTTTCTTTAGTAACTGTAAGAGGCAAAAACTGGAAAGAAAATTTGATTAATGGTGATCTACTAATTGATAACAGAAATGGATCAGGCAGAAACATCCCCCAACTTGACGATGGAAGAAGCTGAAGCATGTGGCAATAACGCCAGCAAGGTATGAATAGCTTGTGAACATAATTTCTGTTAAGGGCATATGGAGAATTGATATTTTTTTGTTTTCTTAATATCTTTGAATTCCATTTTCGAGTGAGGTTGTTGGGCTTCATTTTTAATGCTCTATACTATAGCAGGCAATTTCTGTTGATGAAATTAAGCATGGCAGCAGATTCTTAAGTAGATTTGAAGAAGCTCAAGCGGCGATTAAAGAAGCTGATATAATGTTGAATGCATTGTTGAGAGCCAATGAAAATGCAAAACATCTTACTGGTATGTTTAAGCAAGCTGGTGAGCAGTTACAGCTAGAAAGAGCTAACTTGATTGAAGAAGCTGGACAACTGAAGTCTTCATTGCATCTGAAAGAAACTGAGAATAAGTTACTGCATGAACAATGCCAGTTGCATCTGGAAGAGGTAGCAAACTTAGTGTCTTCTCTTGAAGGGTGTATTTCACAAATGCAAAGGGGAGTCAATGAGAAGTTTGGCATGATTTCTCGTGATGTCCTATCGGTGAAATATGAAATGCTGAAATTTATTAGTAATTGGAAATCCTTGATGGAAGGTATTTGTTCAGACATAATGAGAAGAGAATTTGCTTCATTTGTTCTCTACCAGTGCTATGTAAATGAAATTTGCTGCCAATTTGTACCCTTTAAGGCAGAACCTGGCTTTCAACTATTTAAACAGCAGAGGTGCATTGAATCAAGCAATACTGTAGGATCTACTCTCCTTACTGATAAGAATGATATGATGTTAATTAGTAAGATCGAAAGAGGAGGAAGAAGTGAATTGGCCAAAGGTTTGGGAGAGGAAGATGGAGGTTTCTCTGATGATGACATGGTGTACGAGAATATAACACTAAAGAAAGAACTGAAGCGGAAGGAAGTTTTACTTGAGGGTTTGCTATTTGATTTTAGATTGTTGCAGGAATCAACCTCAAAATCAAAGGATATGAAAGATGAAACAGAAAAGTTAGATTTTTCTCTAAGCAAGCTTCAACATGAATTGGAGATCAAAGAAAGTCAGCTCAACAATGTGCAAGTGGAGCAAAGGAAACTAAAAGCGCATCTGACTGAGGCTGAAAAGGCCTTGTTCTTATCTAATTCCAAGCTTGATAACGCTAGAGAAACAATAATTACAATGTCAGAACATAATACAGAGTTGAAGATACATTTAGAAGATCTTTATCTCAAGAAATCCGAAGCTGAGAAACAACTGGCTGAACAGCAAGATATAATCAATAGATTAGAATATGAAATACTCCATATGACTTCTTTAGAAGAGAAAAAATTACTTCTAGGTATTGAGAATGAACTGAGAAGAGTCATTAGTGAGAGAGATCAACTTCATGAACAGGTTTGCTTTTTGACTGACAAGCTTGACATAGCCTATGCATTGGTTGATGAAAAGGAAGCTGTTGCCATTGAAGCTTGCCAGGTTTTATCTTATAAATTTTACGCTTCCTTTTAATCTATAGATTCAAGGGATGATCTTAGGTAGATCTGATCTTACTGTGTGTTTTGTCTCTAATTCCAGGAATCAGGGGCCAGTAAATTGTATGCAGATCAGAAGGAAGAGGAGGTGAAGATTTTAGAACGCTCTGTTGAAGAGCTTGAGAGTACCATTAACATGTTGGAAACAAAGGTCATTCCATAGCTGCTTTATTTCTATGCATTAGTTTTACTTTAATTATTGATCCGATTTCAGAGTAGCCCATTCTCTACCATTTCCTCTCACAGGTCCATGAGATGGATGAAGAGGTTGAAAAAAATTGCACGTTAAGAGAAACACTAGAATTGGAGACGCAAATCTTCAGAAAGAGACTGTTAGCTGTTGAAAATCTCACAGAAGTTGAATATAAAGATGAGATTGTTGATCACGCTCAAGAGCTAACCAGGTTCAAACTGTTGTTTGTTTGTTTTTTTAATATAGATTTTACAATAACTTCTTCATTTGCTAAAGGGAGATTTTTTTTAAGTACAGACAACAGAATAGTGTAGCACTAAAACTGCTAGAGGCACAAAGTCGAACCAAACTTCTTGAAGAGGAAAGGGCAGAACAAGACAGAGAGGTCCTTTAAACCACTTTAATATTTGAATGTCAATTTTTTTGAAAATAGTTATTGTTCTTTTGGTTCTCGAAGATCATGTTTAATAATTTATCATCAATCCATTTACTGATGTATGTTTGGCCCCTTTTTGTATTTGAAGATCAAACAACTCAGAGAATACATCTCTGAACTTGTATTGCATGCTGATGCCCAAGCGATGAAGTACCAACAGAAGGTGAGAAACAAAAGAAATTCAATTCAACAATGCATCTGTATTAACTTATATTAAAAAGAAAAGTCGAAACTAACAATAACCGACTATGGATTTTTATCAGGTTATGTATACCTATCTGCAATAAAATTGAGTTAATTAAAAAATCTTGAGACTTGTAAGCAAGATCAAGAATTAAATTAATGTTGTAACCAATATGGACTATTTTGGCACTTTTGATTTATGACAACCCATAAAAGTCGGCAGCTTCAGCTTTTTTGCCTTCTTTACATGTTGATAATTGCTATTAGAGCTAACTTCGAAGTTAGACGTCAAGGTCATGATTTCCCGTGATCAGGGTTCTAAATTTCTTAATCTTTTATGATGTCCTATTTGTGTCCTCTATGGCCAGTACACAAATCTTGAAACAATGGTTCGTGAGGCAAGTAAAGATCTGTCAAATCCAACGACTGCATTGACAACAGATAAAGTTGAAAGAGGTTCAGTGAGGCCAAGGGGTTCGAGCTCACCATTCAGATGCATTTCAAACTTGGTGCATCAGATGAACTTGGAGAAGGAGCATGAACTGTCGACAGCAAGGCTTCGTATAGAGGAGCTTGAGGGACTGGCAACTGATATGCAGAAAGAGGTACATAAATCTTTGTGGTAGGATGTCTCAATGATTATATCTGCAATCTTTGTGAACCATTGGATCCATTTTCATATTTGACCTCCCATCGAAAAGAGAATTTAAGAGCAATTGCTTCAACATTTGTCTGAACTCAGTTGTGAAATGTTATGATTCATCAGATATGCATACTGAATGCTAGGCTGGCAGCAGCAGAAAGCATGACACATGATGTCATTCGAGATTTACTTGGTGTCAAATTGGACTTGACTAAATATGCTGTAAGTTTTGACCGTTATTTTGTAACTTAAACTATTATGCCTGCATGTAATTTGTAACCCATCTTTGCTCTTTAAAAATTCAGAACTTGATAGATCAATACCAAGTTCATAAAATGCTCCTGGATGCTCATCTACAGACGCAACAATTCCAAGAAAAGGTGGAAATTGGAAAAAGCTGGATATTATTTTGGTTTTTTAATCTCCAATGTGGCGTGACATATTATTATTATTTTTAATAGGAACAAGAGGTCCATGATTTGAGGACACAAATTAATGGTCTATATGAGGAAAGAGAATGGTGAGAGCTTTTCTTAGATTTCTTTAATATGTTTTAGCTGCGTACAGCCTACTTAGTTAACTTGTCCTCAAAATTGAAAATTTGATGATAATTGTATTATTTCTCAATAAATTAAGGAAAATAAAATAAATGATTAAGGTGATAGCCTTCTCTCATAACCTTGTGGGTAAGCTTTGTGAGTTAGTCGTTTCATTTAATAGTCAAATAATAATTGTGGCAGAGAAGGGATGGTATTATTTTGTTTATTCTTTTGGGGTAAGGTGTAAATTATAGTCCCTAATTTGAGATGACTGCGGATCCTCACACTGAACATTAGAGTGGTTTATGCAGTTACAAATCTGTACTAAGCAAGAGGGAATCTGAAGCACTTGGTGCTCAAATAGCTTATGAGAAACTAAGGGAGCGGGATCACTTGGTTTCTGCACAGAATGAGATACTGAAGGTAAGTAAAATTAATCTATTTAAACTAGTTTATATTTTTTTTTAAATTTTATTTTAATAATTCCAATATTGTGCTGCCATTTTGGATTTTAGATGGACAATAAGAATTTAAAGAGGAGGATTATGGAAGTGGATGAAAAGGTGAAAACACTTCATAAAACACCTCATAGTCATAGTCATGGTTTCAAGGTAAGTTTCCATAATTAATTAAAATTATGGTAACCCCTTGGCCTTACCTTACTGAAGAATGTGGTTTTAAAAATGAGATGCAGGATGATGAGTTGACCAGAAGATTGGCTCAGTCGAAAATGAATCTTTCTCGCGTGAATGATGAAATAGCTCGATATGGTATTATACCTAGTCATAGTGGCAGTTCTTCACAACAGCAGCGAAGTCGAAGTGGAGGCTTTGGAAATGAGATGTAGACATGGGTGAGCAATTTTTTAGCCTAGGACATTTGAGTTTGAGGTCACGGAATATAATGCTGCTGCCTGCAGTGCAGTTGCTTTGCTTCTTCAGACCATAAGAAGAGAACTGCCAGAATTCCATTCCCACGTTCCGTTTGGGATTATTCAAGTCTCACTAAATAAACACATGAATCTTCCTTTACTGGGTTGATTGCCTTTGCCTTTCTCTAATCTATCACTATCAACTTGTATTATTTTCATTACACGCGTAACGAATTCCAAAGCAAAGGAACAATAAACCATATGAGATTTGATTTTCCAATGGATATCTTGGTCTAAAATTAACACTACCAGTACACGAATCTGACACTATTTGGTAATCGAATTGGAATGCCTACCATCAACTATATTCATTCTTTTATTATTTTTTAATCAGATTTAATTATATGGAAAGTTTAGTGAAGTATTTAATTGGGTAAAATACCTCTTTGCTCTTTGAGTTTTTGAGTGTTGTGTCTACTTGCCCCTATATTTTTATTTTGTGTCTATTTGGTTATGAAAACAATATTTATATCTAAGTTACCTCCAGATATTCATTCTTTCCTTTTTTTTTCTTTTTCCTGGATTCCTGGACGTTACCTCCGGATTCCAGGAGTTCCCCACTTTTTTTATGCAAGATGATGAACGAAAGCCATTTAAAAATGAAGTTCCAAGGTCAATAATGGTGGTGGGTTTGTTGAAGATGAAGCTAAAAACATGGGTTCTTCTTCCTCTTATTCTTCTTGTTGTTGTGTTGTTCGAATCCAGGAGGTATGGAATCCATGGATTTGAAGGATTTCCATTTCCTAAATCGAAGGAGTTTTGAGATTTTGAATTGTCGTGTATCTTTTCGTTGTTAGAGATGAAGAATTAATGGAAGTTGAAGTTGTAAAATGAAGAAAAATAAATGGTTATTAAAGATCAATGGAGATGAAGATCAATGGAAGTTGGAAAGTTGAGGAGGGTTGGAGAAGAGAGAAGTGGAATGGAAATTTGGAGAAGATAAGTGAAGAGTATTTTTTATATTTCATACCAAAGTGACATTATCAAAGGGTCAAAAAAGGTTAATTTGAGAATGGAGGTCAATAAACATTATTTTAAGATTTTGGAGGTCATTTTACCCAAATTTCCGAAAGAAATGGATCAGTGGAAGATGAATGAAGAAATCTGGAGTTTAGGACTTATTTTATCATAATTAATCAAGTTCTGATATTAACTTTGGTGTTTAGTATTTGGTTGGTTATTTTAGATTTGTTGTATTTAATTTTGGTTTTATTAATTTCTTTAGATAATAATTTGGGTTACACAATTGACATGACCACATATGTAATTAAATAATATTAATTTTTGCCACATCACATTAAATATGATAAAAATAATATTAAAATTATACCGTCAGCTTTTCTGTTAGAGTATAACGTAGGGACTATATGCACTGCGTTTTAAGTAGGCTAAATGAAGCAAATGAAAACATGTAAACAAGTAGGACACAACACTAAAATTGGGAGACTAAAAAAGTACTTTAGTCTATTTAGTTTTAGTTTGTTCGAATTTACATATTCCAATTTTTATTTTTAAAAAAAGGGGATCCGTACAGAAGGCAGCGAGACGGGATTGTGGTTTGTTTTACTTTTGCTAGGCTAGGGTTAGGAAAACAGTAGGAGTGCTTGAGATTGAGAATGGAGAAGGAGAAGGAGAAGGAGAAAAGCGATGATGATTCAGCTTCCGGCCTTGCTTGGGTTTGGGTCATTGAATACCTTGCAAGTTTCAAACAAGTACCGATGTCTCTTGTACATGGTAGGTCTCTTAAACTTGGCTGCTTCATTTCGTTGTTTTTTTCATTTTCTTTCTAAAACATGAAATTGACTTCACAGATATAATAGAGAATGCTCCAGCATTACCTGACGGCGGCCGAGGAAAGAAGGCTAAGGAAATGATTGCTTTGAGAAGTTTGGAGGAAATGTTTGGTTCTGGTTCTGGTTCTGGTTCTTCAATTCATCATTCCAAAGTCACATTTGATTCATCTGAGTCCTGTGAAGATGTTCTTGAACGCATATTACTAGAGACTCCTCAATCTTCCTTAAGAATGGGAATGGGTGGAGCTGAGTTGTTAAAATGGGATGTTACTTCCTTTATTGCACATAAAAGAGCTTCCTTGCGTCCTACTTTACAACAGCTTAAAGATCTAATTCTTGATGGTACTCATCCACATCTTGATCTTGATCTTGATCTTTTAAGGGACAAGAGTGGATTGATTTCCGTAAATAAGGCCGATAATCCCGTGACTCTGAAGAAGAAGAATCATGATGATGATGATGATGATTGTATTGTTCTCAATACTAGCTCCTCTCATCCTCAGAGTTCTAAAGAAACCACCAAACAATGCCCTTGGGGTGAAAGAAGCATGCCCGCTAGTTTTAGTTTATTACCTTCTAAAAGGAGTAGAATTGACTCTTCTGAAGATGAGCTACCTGAACCTGTTTCTGGTTGTGATGATGTCTCCTTAACTTATAAAAAGCTTCAGCTTAAGCAGAAGCAGAAGCAGAAGCAGACTCTGCATTCAGGAGAGGAAGGGACTTCTGCTTTGTTTCAAAAACCACATCCATCTGAAACTCAACCTGAGGCTGTGAGAGATGATACCATTACCAATCACTTTGGTGAATTTCAGATAGGAACTTCGGAGGGAGGTCAACTTGTAAAGGAGCATTCTCGGTCTGCAAATCAAGATGAGTTACATAAAGTTATTGATATTGAGAATGTGAAAGAAAATGACTATCATGTAAAAGAAACTGTTGCTATTGATGTTGATGAGGAAGAGGAAGAGGAAGGTGACAGTGATGGGTATCTTAATGAAAAGATTAATATTGCGATGAAAAAGAATGAACTCTTTAGTTCTCAAAGTAGTACTGATGATGGGTCGAAGCTAACTCTTTGTATGAAATGCGAAAAAGGCGGTCAGTTATTGTCTTGTAATGGTAGGGGATGTCATTTGGTGGTTCATGAGAAGTGCGGTTCTTCGATGAATGATAGTGACAATGTTTATTGTCTTTTCTGTGCATATTTAAGTACTATATCACAATACCTTGAAGCTAAGAAGGAAGCTGCCTTGCAAAGGAAAAACCTTGCTACTTTTATGCGTACTTGTTTGGAGCACCAGCCTATAGTGAATGGTCCTTCTCCTTCACGATAAGCTTAAGCTCTTCAGCACATGCTATGCATTTCACTAATTTTGGATATTCACAGACAGGCAGACATTGAGAATCTCGTCTTCATTTAAAGTGTGAAGAAAATAGTGTAATATGCTAACTGGAAATGCAGATTCTCCTTCTTTTGTGAAGTTTCATCCTACTCTACTACTAAGGCAATCTACCAAGAAAACAAATTCTCCTTCTTTTGTAAAGTTCTCTGTTAGACCTTGATTTTGAGCATTTCCTCCTGATTGCAATGATAATGTAAATTCTACCCCTTTTGTGAAGCCTAGAAAGAAAAGCTGTCCCAAATCTATCAAGTGTACGTGTCATTTTAGTGTTACATAAATAAATGACAAAAATTCAGCAAACTCAAAAGTGTTAACAGATTACGAATTTTAAAGCTAACTCTGTCACTAGTTATTGCTCTTTTGTAACAATCCGGTTTTTCGCATAAGGGTATTTTAGCCTTTTCACCAATTTTGATCCAAATAATATTATCTTTAGTTTTCTCGGACCGTCTCGTCGCTACGAATTCAGTGCAATTGACTACGCTCAATTCCGAGTCCCGAGTAAAAAGATATGACCTAAATACCGTCTTTGCCCTTAGTACCCTTATTTGATATAAGGGTGATTTGGTCTTTTCTCAGCCAATACTATTTATATAAAAGGGCACACAAAACTAGGTCTCACGTTTTGGACTCTCCCTCTCAGCCCGTCGCCGCCGCCGTCACCCTCCACGAGTCTTCGTCAATTTAGAGAGGTAATTCAAATTCTATGTGTGTCTTATCTTTCGCTTTCGTTTCCTTCTCGAATTCATAGCTTAAATCAATGTATTAAACTTCATTAACAGCCTCGTCGGAATCTATATTATCATCGCCGGAAAAGTCAAGAAAAAACACCCTTTAAATCATTGATTTCTTAGGTAATTTTCCTTGGATTTGATTGTTATAGTTTCATGGTCATTTTCGAATCTATTACAAGCTTTTTGTACGTTTAGTTCGTTCATTTTTAGCCTCGCCGGATTCTGCATATTTCTCGCCGAAAACTGGGTTTGTTTTCTTCACGGGTTTCTCGGGTTAGAGGTCGTGCGCTTGGGATTCATCATTACGGGAGATCTGAGACGAGGGGTGATCGATTTCCTGAAGTTTGGTAAGCTTTGGATTTGAAATTAAGGTTTAAAAAAAAAAAAAAAAAGGCAGCAGCTTCGTGAACCTTCAACACCTGCAAATGGTGAATTGATGAAGAACCGGTCCAACTGGACCGGCTGAGCTTGGCCCATTTGGACCAGCTGATCCAGCCAGTTCAGGGCCAATTTTGGCTCAATTTGAGCCGATTTTCGTCCCGTTCTTTTGGTTTTCATTAAATTGACTTTAAATTAATGTCAATACAGGTTTTGGGCATCTCTAAGATTTTATTTGATTATATTTCGAGTTCGTTTGCTTGCTCAATTTGCGAATAAGGTAGGTTAATTCCTACTTAGATGTTAAATTAAATTCCATGTGATTGCATATTTGTTATGTAATTATTATGATGTTTTCGGGAGATGATTTATTGATTTTAATTATTATTATTATTATTTTTATTATTATTATTATTATTATTATTATTATTATTGTTTTTATTATTATCATTGTTGTTGTTGTTTTTATTATTAATATTATTATGTGCTCATTTGATTTGTGAAAATTGTATTTATTTATCTTACGTTCGTTAATTGGTCATGTGTTATAATTAGGGGTTGATTGGTGGTTATAACTCGAGTCGAATATAATAAATAACACCTATTAAATTTGTTAAACTTGATGCTTAGCATGACACGTATCATGAGTGGCCCTATACCCCACTATGATACATATATACAAATTTAATAGTAAACAAGAGATATAATAATTACGTATTAAATTTGTAACGCTGAATACTATGGCACGTATCATGGTTAGCCCTGATACCTATTTCCAAGCTGGATAGTATTGGCTCGTATAGTTTGTGGTCGCGTATTCCACATTTATACCTATGTACAAATTTAATATCAAATAAGAATTGTACCTATCTAATTAATTATAAAGCGTGGAAATGGATGAGTATCCATAAAGTAAAATGATGACAACTCTTTGGATTTAATTTGTTTATATGAGTTTGGTTTTAATCTAGTGAGCTAAAAACTCACGGTATTCGAATGTCCTGCAAACTTTTATTTTGCAGGTAACATTGATATTGATGGAGACCGTGGCGATTGACGAGGATGGCGCTACACTGATGACCCTTAAGACTTGTCATTTCTATTTATTTTTTTATTTTTTTATTTTATTGAACATTTTGTCATTTTTTTATGGATTTTCATTTTAAATTTATTTTAGTTGTTTTTAATTATTTAAATTGGTGCCAAAATAAATGTTTTTGTTTCGAATATTTCTTTCGTAATTAAATAAACGCTTCCGCATTTATTCAGTTTTACTCTGATTTAACTATATTTTTTAAATGAGATATGTGTTTACTTATTTATTCAGTTATTTCGGGACGGGTCGTTTCATCTTCTATCTTCTTTGGTTTTAACATACTTTTCAATTTAAATTCACATTTTATTGGCCTGACATGAACTAAAAACCTTCTTATTGGGGTGTTTAAGAATATTAATTTAGTTTTTACTACAAAAATCAATTAATTTTAATAATACAATATGATTAATTAAGGTTCCATTATATTTTTAGTTGGTGAGATTTGGGTTAGGTTTCTATTTGGTTTAATTTTATTTTTTCTCATGTAGCTAAAAAATTAGGGGCACTTATTGAAATAACATATTTTTGCATACTAATTACTGAAATGTTATAACTTTTCAAAAATTACTAAAATAGCATAATTATAGTTCAATAATTTAATGAATTATAATTAATTAATTTTTTGAACTAAAAAAAAACTTCAAATTCATTGAAAATAATAATGAAAAACAATCAAATAGCTCGATAAATAATTGAACTTGAACTTAAAAAAATAAAAAATAAAAAATAAAAACTCATTAAATACCCATGAAAAATAATTCAATAATTTAATGAATTATAATTATGCTATTTGAGTAATTTTTAAAAAGTTATAACATTTTAGTAATTAATATGCAAATTTATGCTATTTGAGATAAATTCTTAAAAAATTAATTAAATTGTCATTGACATAACTCAACTGGTTGGGCATCTACTCGCTTCCCGTTGATTGTTGAGTCTCCCCTCCCTAAATTGATGTAATATCTATTAAAAAAAATTAATTAAACCTAATCTTACTAATTAAACAATTTTTAATTATCTTGAACACGAGAATGAAAGGAAAATAGAGTATAATTAAGAGTAAAAAGCTAAAAATAGCCATTTTTCCTTCCCCTTTTTCCTTATAGCCACATTTTTAAAAACATATCAAAATAGTCACATCTCAATGTAAAAAGACACAAACACCCCTAATATTAAATCATCCTCTCTCCCCTCCTTCCTTTTACCATCGATTACTTTTTTTTTTTTAATATTAACATAACTCTATCTACTTTTCAAAATTATTTCCCCTCTCATTCCCCCCCCCCCTTCCTTTTTCTTCTATATATTTGATTCCCTCCCTCCCTCCCTCATTTTTTTTCATTTTTTCTCTCATTTTTTCTTCCTTCTCTCCCCTCATTTGTTTATCCATTCTCTATCATTTACTTTCAAACCTCTATTGATTCTCTCATTCTTTCTATTTCTTTTTTAAAAATCCACCATTTCTACAGGTGTTCATCTCACAAATTTCCTACACCTTTTTAATTTACTATCTCTCTTCTTAATTTCTTCTCATTCTTGTTTTTTTCAAAAATATTTTTCACCGTTTCTGTTCCGAATCTCGAAGATCTAAACCCAAAATAGCATGAATTTGACAAAAGGTATTATTATTTTTTTCTCATACGTAATATACATTTTTTATACACTTTTTCGTGGTCTGTTTAATATCCAGTTTGTTATATACGTAATATACGTTCTGTTTCTGTTTTGGTTAATATAAAGTCTGAAATATATGTAATGTACACTTTTTTGTTTGGTACGCATATTTAAGTATTTTTTTTGTACATTAAGTATTATGTAAGTAACACTCTTTCGTTTTTCGTTTGCAGATTACGTATATTACGTACATCCACACCTTTCTCAAATACATTTACAATACGAAAGATGATATACCCAATATACCGGATGTACAAATCACTTTTCATGAAAGGGGAAAATATAAATAATATACTAAAATGAATCTAAAAAATTGAATAAAAATCGAAGTATGTAGTATAAAATCAAAACATAAAAAAAAAAAAACTAAATACACTAAAGAACTATGAACACTATACTGAATATACCAAAAACTTGTGAAAAAGAAATGCATTGGGAAAGAAAAATTGCATTGGAAAATAAAAATATCATAAATGTCAGACTACACGTACTATACGTGTCAGATGCGTCAGAGTATACCTGACCTACAAAAGAGCAAAATTGATATATTAAAAAATTGAATAGTAAAAGTGGCTAGTCCAAACTTTTTTTTTTAAAAAAATGGCTACTTTTGACTTTTTGATGCAAAAAGTGGCTATTTTGAAATTTCACCCATATAGCCACCATTCTTAATTTGTTTTTAATAGCCACATGTGTTTGTAAAAATACCAAAATACCCTTAATGTCAAATCATTCATCTCTCCTTTCTCTTCTCCCTCTTTTTTGTCGTCCCTTCCCTCTTTTTTTTCTTTTGATTTTTATTTATTTTAATATTAACATAACTCTCTCTTTCATCTTCTTTTCATACATTTTTTTTAAAAATATTTTTCTTCCCATTCCCCCCCCCCATTTTCTTCTACATATTACATTCTCTTCCTCCGTCCCTCGTTTTTTATTTTATTTTTTCTTTCATTTTCTTCTCCTCTCTCTCCCTCATTTCTTTATCCATTGTCTATCATTTTCTTTCAAAACTCCATTGATTTTCTCATTCTTTCTCTTTATTTTTCAAAAATCCACAATTGTTATCTTCTACAAATGTTCATCACAAATTTCCTACACTTTTTAAAGTTACTAATATTTCAAATTACTAATTGTAAACTCTTCCTCCTTTCCAACATATAAAATCCCAACTTAAATTAAAGAAAAACCACACATAATCCTCTTTCTAATGCATACAATTTTCCATTACAACTCCATAAAAAATATGGAAAAACATCATTTCTACTCTATTCTTAACCATTCCTTAAACACCAACCTCTCCATTAGGTTCAATTCTTTTATCAATTCTCTTAAAAATTCATAAACAATAAAACTCATAAAACCCATAAACCAACCTTGAAGCATAGTAAAACTACCAAAATCCATCAAATAGAATAACTGGGTTGAAGAAACTAGTTACCAACTAGCCATTACACCCCAAATTGACCACCTATTGTTGAAGCCTTCAAAAAAATTCCAAGAAAATGCCAATTTTCTTGGAATTTTTTCCCCTTTCTCTCTTTCATTTTCCTTGCTCTCAGCTGCTACAACAAACAAAATATGAGTTTTTTATTTATTTATTAATTTTTTTTGACACCTCATGCTGCCACATGTCACCCAATCCACACATGCAGTTTTTTTTTTAAACTTACAACAGTTTACAATTATAGAGCCAAACATTGTGGTTATGATCTTTCAGAGTTGAATTATGTTATTATTTTGTGAGGTTGTAGGCTAAGTACCTACTAATTGTTGATGAATGATGGAAATGGACGAGTATCCATACGTTATTATAGTTATGAGATGTTTTGAATTTAATTTACTTATTTGAGTATGAATTTAATCTACTGAGGTAAAAACTCACGGTATTCGATTGCCCAGCAGACTTTTATTTTGCAGGTAACACTGATAATAATGGAAACCATGGCGATTGACGAGGATGGCGCTACACTGAGAAACCCTTAGGACTTGTCATTTATTTATTTCTTTCTTTTGAATATTTCATTTTATTAATTATTTTGTCAGTTGTTTTTATGGATTTTCATTTATTTTATTTGTTTTTAATTATTTAAATTGGCGCCAAAATAAAGGTTTTATTTTAAATATCTTTTGGTAATTAAATAAACACTTCCGCAAATATTTGGTTTTACTCTGGTTTAATTATATATTTTTAAATAAGTCATGTATTTACTTATTTATCTGGTTATTTTGGGTTGGGTCCTTACACTAGATGTACAAAACACTTTACATGAGAGGGGAAACTATAAATAATATACTAAAATGAATCTACGAAATTGAATTAAAACTCGAAATATGTAGTATAAAATCAAAATAAAAAAATAATAAAACTGTACAATATATACTAAATACACTGAACAACTATGGACAATATACTGAATATACCCAAAAATCAGGGAAGAAAGAATGCATCGAGAAAGGAAAATGTCAGAAGTGTTAGATTATACGTGTCGTGTCAGACTATACCTGCCATACTAGGTGTATTGAAAAATTGAATAGTAAAAATGGCTAAATATTACAGTTTTTCAAACACGTGACCATAGGGGAAAAGACCTACCTCCAAGTGGTTATTTTGATTTTTCACCCTAAGCCCCCGCTTGGTTCGAGGTAATCTTAGATTCCCTTATAAGAGACATCTAATTCCATTGTTTGTTTAAGGTTTATTTAAAAATAATTGGGTAATCTAAGATTCATGGCATCCAAATTTTCCCAGATATGAGAGAATTCGATTACCTTTGAATTCAGGTGCTTTCTATGATTCCCACAAGAAGATGATATTCTTTTTTACAATTTCAACCCTATTTAATTAGAAAAAGTTGTCAAATAAAATTAGGAAAATAACCTACACTCACGTTTCATTTCTTCTTCATAATTATGTGGTTTCTCCAATTTCCTATTTATATTATTAATTAATCCTCTCTCTTTGTATAGGATAGGTTTGATCAAAATCGTTTCTCAACGAGTTAGATTTTTTTCCCCAATTCATTTTGCTACATTTGATAAAGATTTTTTCCACTGGGTTTTAGTTTTATGATATTTTGATTTCTTCTCCATACATTTGATAGACCCCAAATTCCTTTGAGATAAACTCTATTATTGTTGAAATTGCTTTTATATTTTATTTTTTTTGCATTTCTTCGTGATTGAATTTATCTCTATTTGTAGATTTGTTGATAAATTTTGTAATATATTGGGACTTAATTAATTAATTTATGAGTAAACTACCCATTTAGTCCCTGAGTTTTAGAGGTCGTGTCTATTTGGTCCCTGCGTTTTCAATTTGTGTCTAAGTGGTCCTTGAGTTTTGGATAATGTGTTTATTTAGTCCCTAAATTTTCAATAACTATTAAAAATAGGTTTAATTGGTCCTTAATTTAACGTATTCGTTAACTTCTTACCAGATTAATGACTTAACGTTGATATACCGTGTTTAATTGGTCAAAATACGAATATATGATTAAATTATTTCAAATCCTTTCATCAATCTAGGCCTAAATTTTGACATAATAATTAATCTCATATCAGCATTTTTGTCAATTAAACATTTTATGTCACCGTTAAGTCGATATTATGTCAATGAGTTAATAAATTAAGAAACAATTAAACTTATTTCTAATAATCCAGGGACCATTTAGATACAAAATGAAAACTCAGGGACCAAATGGACACAAAATTTAAAATTCAGAGACTAAATAGACACAAATTAAAACATAGGGACCAAATAGATACAATATCGAAAACTCATGGACCACTTAGACACAAATTGAAGACGTAGAGACCAAATAGACATGACTCCAAAACTCAGGTGCCAAATGAATGGGCAGATTAAAGGGGAAATTCTCAAGCATCCAAATATAGCATTTAATTTCATGCCTGAAAACAAAAGGAATGAAAGGGAAAGGGAAAGGGAAAGGGAAATGGAAAGAGAAAACGAAATGAAGTGGAGAAGCTGAGCTGAAGCACGTTATCAGTATCACATAGGGTAGATTTTGATTTGATTAGTAAATGATGGGATTGGGAGATGATCGGAATCTGTGTTATGAGTGTGTTAGAAAGCGATTGAATTCCGATTACAGTGACAGCGACCAACTCATGATCTTGTCTTCCGATTCAGCCTTACCTTTCTCAACGACTGCCACTGCCACTGTTCACTTTTCAAACTCTCAATTTCTCATTCAGTATCTTCCCACTCTTCATTTCCCTTGCTTCTCCAACTATGTGTAATAATCTCATCTCATCTCATCTCCCTTTCATTTCTGTGTTTTTTTATTATTACCATTTTTTTTTTACTCTTCAATTGCCTGCAGGAACGACAACGACCACGACAATGACCAGGACGATTCGCATAGGTTATCTTGTTTGAGGATTTTCAATTCTTTGTCTGCTCCCCATTCTCATGTTACCCTTTCCCCCCCCTCTTCTTTCCGACAACTCGTTTCCAATTTCTTGTCTCTCTCTCTTGAAGATCATGTTTTACACTCCCTCTCTCTTCTCATTCAACAAAAACCTTCTCCCATTGACTCTCTTAATTTCCTTACCTTAATTGGGATTCCTTCTTTTCAACATTTCCATTCCTTTAGCAGCCTCAGGCATCCCAATATCCTTCCTCTTCTTTCCATTCTTCTTCACAAGGATTCTTCTGATTATATCAATCTCATTTTACCCAAAACTCCTTTTACATTACAAAACCTTCTTCATTTTACTCCACGTCCCTTCCATTCTCACTGGCATATTCTATTTCTCTTCTATCAGCTACTATCCTCCCTTTCTTATTTACACGCCTTGGGTATTTACCATGGCAATCTATGCTTATCCTCTGTTATGTTGAATCAATTCTGCTGGTCTTGGTTACACATTTATGACATGCCTGGCTTGCAACATTTACAACAAACTACATCACCCGTGACCGCCAATCAGATTTGTTGTGCAAAGGATTGTTCTTCTCTCCCTCTTTATCATCATCATTTCAACCTTTCTTCCTCTATAGACTCTGACTTCATTCGATGGTGGAAGGGGGACTTGACTAATTTTGACTACTTACTTCTCTTAAATTCATTTGCTGGGAGAAGGTGGGATGACCATAAGTTTCATGTAATAATGCCCTGGGTAATAGATTTTACCACTAAACCAGACGATAATTCTGATGTTGGATGGCGAGACTTGACCAAAAGCAAATGGCGGTTGGCCAAAGGTGATGAACAGTTGGACTTCACCTACACTACCTCTGAAATCCCACATCATGTATCTGATGAGTGTCTTTCTGAGCTTGCTGTCTGCAGCTATAAAGCCAGGAGGTTATCTTTAAGCATTTTACGAATGGCTGTTCGTTCTGTTTATGAACCTAATGAATATCCTTCTAACATGCAGAGGCTTTACCAATGGACCCCTGATGAATGCATTCCTGAATTTTATTGTGATTCCCAAATATTTTATTCAATACATGACGGTATGGCTGATTTGGCCGTACCTCCTTGGGCAGCTAGTCCCGAGGAGTTCATTAAATTGCATCGTGATGCTTTAGAAAGCGATCGGGTCTCAGCGAAACTCCATGAGTGGATTGACATCACTTTTGGATATAAAATGTCAGGTGAGGCAGCTATTGCTGCCAAGAATGTTATGTTGCCTTTATCTGAGCCCACAGCCCCAAGGTCAATGGGGCGCCGTCAGCTCTTTAAGAAACCACATCCGAAACGTCAAGTTCCAACCAAGAGATCAGGTCAGAGCACTCTGATATCAGCTGCACACCAATGGCATGTAAACGAATTAGAAGATAAAAGTACTAGTATGTCTGAAATATCCTATTTACAAGAATTAGAAGAGGCATCAACATTCCTTGAACAGGCAAGGCATTTAAATCCTGTATATGGTTATCATTCACAAAGTTCTGAAGAGGCGCCCTCCAAAGAGTTGCTATCAGCAGCAGAGAGCTTAGACAAAAATCTGACTAATCCTTTTGATATTTTCATGCAACGGCAGCTGCCATCCAAGATTACAGTGAACTATCTTCTTGAGCGTATTGAGGTGGAGGATAAAGGTTCAGATGGATATCAAGACTTGTTATTGTGGAGAAAGAAAATATCTCAATTGCATTTTTCTGAAGGGGCTGCTAAGGATATCTTTTCTATTGGTTGTATATTAGCAGAACTTTATTTGAGCAGGCCACTTTTTCATTCTACCTCATTGGCTACGTACTTGGAAAGTGGTATTTTGCCTGGCTTTATACAAGAACTTCCTCCTGACATCAAAATACTTGTTGAAGCATGCATACAAAAGGACTTGACAAAGTAATACTTTTCGATACCATACCATAGGTTGAAAACATCAATTATAATCATCCGTATATATTGTGCTTGGTGTGCCCTTTTATTTCATTTCTTTCAATTTCAAGTAGCCATTGTCTTTCACATTAGTATTTAGTATATTACCCTCGATGTAGGTTGACGAGTTTTTGTTCTGCGGGTACTAACTTTTTCTATTTTATGCAAACATTGTTAGGAGGCCATCTGCCAAAAGTATATTGGAATCACCTTTTTTTCCTGTTACAATCAAATCTTGCTACTTGTTTCTAGCTCCACTTCAGCTTGTTGCTAAAGAAGCTACCCAGCTTTGTTATGCTGCCAATTTTGCTAGGCAAGGAGCTCTCAAGGCAATGGGAGCATTTGCAGCTGAAATGTGTGCTCCTTATTGCATGCCCCTTATATTGACACCCCAGTCAGATGCTGAAGTTGAATGGGCTTATATACTTCTAAAAGAGTTTATAAAGTGTTTGATTCCTAAAGCAGTGCAGACTTTGGTCTTACCTGTTATCCAAAAGATTTTACAGGCTAGTTATGAATTATTTTTTTTCACTGTCACAATTTTTAGTTTTCTCCTTACTTATTGATACTTCAATTTCAGGTTACTGGTTATTCACATTTGAAGGTTTCTCTTCTCCAAGACTCATTTGTACGTGATGTATGGAATCGGCTTGGGAAACAGTTGTATATGGAAACAATGCATCCTTTGGTTATATCAAATTTATCTCTTGCTCCGCATAAGAGCTCAGCAGCTGCTGCTTCTGTGCTTCTCATTGGTTCTTGTGAAGAGCTTGGCATGCCTATTACCATTAATCAGGTTAAACTTATCCTAATGTCTTTAGATTTTGTTGACTGAAAAACTGATATTCCATTTGTGTTCATCTTAAGCTGTCTATACACCCTGTATTGTGTGTCTCAGTGAAATTATTATAGCATGCTAAATCTTGTTCCAGACAATCCTGCCTTTGATTAACTGCTTTGGGAAAGGAATCTGTGCTGATGGCATTGATGCGCTGGTTAGAATTGGTATTCTTAATTGGTTGGGTCGTGGGTGTGACATTTTTCTGGAATTGGATATGTACAGTTAAATCAATTTAATCAATTTGAGTTTCTCTATGTAGGTGGTCTTTTTGGTGAAACATTCATTATCAAGCAGATGCTACCATTACTGAAGAATGTTGTTAGTTGCTGCATTAAATTTTCTTCTATGACCAAGCCTGAGCCCATGCAAAGATGGAGCAATTTAGCACTTATCGACTGTTTCACCACATTAGATGGTCTTGTTGCCTACTTACCTGGTGAGGTTGTACTGAAGGAGCTCATTGAGGTTAGAATTCTTATTATAATTGCAAAATCGATTATATGAATTATTATTTATGGAATCTATTGGTGTACTTTTATGGTTATGTAGGGCAAAAAATGTTTACATGTCATGGTGCTTATTCAGAAGAATTTGGATGATTCCGTGCTTCAGGTGTTTCACATCTCTCTTTATTCATGTGCGTATATATGTTTTGTGTTCATGAAAAATTTAGTTTGTTACCACTTGGTGGTTTGCTATCTTGGGGAAAAATGCTGTAATGCTGAATACATACATCTTTGTTTATGGATCAAGTACGTTTTCAGCTCAATGTTTGTTGGATCTTCCAAAAAGATGAGTCTTATCCATTTAGTTGGAATACTTTTGAAAGATTGTTTGGTTCAAGATTGAAGCTTTTCTAGTTATGTCATATGTGCAGTTGTAGATCTTTGTTGGGTGGTTTGGTTGGACATGAAAAATCATTTTAAAAGTTTTTATGTTTGATGATTTCTCATCCTCTACATTGTACTCTACATTGTATTGTATTTTTTTCCCTGGATCAATGAAAGTATATCTTTCTATGAAAAAAAAATATTTTAAAGTTAATTATGCAAATTGTGGAGTTGTTCTAGAAATATATCTATATCATATATTTATATTTAATTTCAGTTTTTGTTGGTTCAGTATGTAATAAATTTTGGGATCACTTATCTTTGTACTCTAGATGGTTTGGTAATTTTTTTTCTCTCTATAAAAGAATGTTGTGTGATTGTAACCACATTTGTGCTTATACTCTAAGCAGCACACAGCTGCACTACTTGAGGCATGTTTTTTACCTTGCAAGTTGCTAGTGTTATTTGTTATCCTCTTCCTCTGCAGTTTTTAATTAATGTCTTTTTAAGTGTGCAACTTTGTATTCAATTTTTTTTTGCCTAGTTGTTGAAAAGTAAGTGTATTTCGACCTAAATATACAATCCTGATATATTATTTTAACCTTAGTTTTTTATGATCTCGAATGTGGTCTACATTCTGCTGACCAGGTTGCTGCTAGTACTCTAATGGTAGTTTGTCAGCGAATCGGACCAGATATGACCGCATTGCATCTTCTACCACAACTTAGAGAGCTATTTGAAGAGCTCGCTTTTTCACAGGAAACCACAAATCGATCTGTTTCTCTTGGCAGAAATAGAAAGGTTACCAAGCCAAGCATTGATGGGGATGCTCCAATTGAAGGCCGCGTAGACCTTGTGTTAGTACTCCCCCCCTCTCTCTATATCCCTCCCTGGTAGATTCAATTTGTTTTATACATTAAATTTGGTGTTCCTCTTATGCCTTCAATTTGCTTTAAAACTGCAGATTGATCTTGTATCCTTCTTTTGCATCTATTCTTGGGATAGAAAAACTTCGTCAGTGTTGTGCAACATGGTTGCTTCTTGAGCAATATCTTCTTCGGTATCATAATTGGAAGGTAAGAATAGCTTCTGAGTTGGATTAAGTTTGTGATGATTCATGTTGAAAAAATAATGATGCACGCTTTTAGTTTGTTTGTGTATATCTATGAAGATATCTTTGTTCAGTTGGAATGTACAGGAGAATCATCTCGGTGTGGTTCAGAACAATTAATGGGTAGAAGGACTGCATTCAATAGGGGATCAACCAGTGAATACAATCCTGCCAAACTCTTACTTAATGGTGTTGGATGGTCAATTCCTCAATCGCAAGGGGCTAAAGGTGCCAAAAACTCAATGCCTTCAAGACAGCTCCATGCAATTCACCAAGGTCCCATGGAAATGCAGGCATCGATGTCTCACTTTATGAAGCAAGAACCATGGTTTTGGTTTCCCAATATAGCTTCTAGCTGGGATGGGCCTGATTTTCTTGGTCGTGCAGTGGGTCTGAAAGAAGAACTACCATGGAAGATTAAAGCATCTGTTATGTACTCAGTCCGTGCACCTCATGGGTCCGTAAGATCTTTGGCCATTTGCCAAGATGAGTTTAATGTTTTCACTGCTGGAATAGGGTCAGGGTTCAAAGGAACAGTACAGCGGTGGGAGCTGTCTAAAGTTGACTATGTTTCTGGTTATTATGGTCATGAAGAGGTTTTATTCTTTCTTTTCTCTCTTTCCATCTTTTGGTGATTAATACATGACTTTAGTTTCTTGGTTTATAACATCATAGTTCATGTCTTATAAAAAAAAAACATCATAGTTCATGTCTGAGTTCTCTTGAATTGTTAAGAAATTAATGGGCTGTTATATAGAAAACTTCCCCCCTAGCTTTTTAGGTCGGGACATTATGATTATTATTAATATTCTTTGAAACTTTTAGGTTGTCAATGACATTTGTGTTTTATCACCTAGTGGAAGAATAGCTTCTTGTGACGGAACTATTCATGTGTGGAATAGCCGATCAGGAAAGCTTGTATCAATATTTGCAGAGTCATCAGTGGATTCTGCAACCTTTGCAAGCCCTCTATCTACTGTCTCGAAGACAAATGCTGACCATGCCAACACGATGAGTTCCAATTCATTATCAACTGGAATATTAACTAGTGCATTTGATGGAAGTTTGTATACATATATGCATCATATAGAGTTTTCTGAATTGCTTGTAGTGGGTACGGGGAATGGTTCTCTCAGGTGAAAACATATTTTTTATTTCAGATTCATTTTCAAGCTCATTTAAGTGAGAAAAAACTCATGCTGATTATTCTTATGGACAATCATTTTGCCACAGGTTTATTGATGTTGCTCAAGGTCAAAAGCTTCATATATGGAGAGGGGATGGCATTGAGACTGGTTTTCCCTCTCTTGTCTCTGCTGTATGCTCTTCTGGATTTGACAAAATGCATGCAGATGGTGCTTTGGCTTTACCTTCCTGGATTGCCGCTGGATTAAGTTCAGGACATTGTCGGCTATTTGATGCGAGAAGTGGAAAAGTTATTGCCTCTTGGCGGGCACATGATGGATACGTGACTAAGGTAATTCTAAGATGTTTAGAAAAAAGCAGCTGTAGGATGATCGGGTTTGATTTACCTTTTATGCTTGCAGTTGGCTGCACCAGGAGAGCATTTGCTCGTTTCTAGTTCTCTTGACAGGACTTTACGAATTTGGGATCTGAGAAGGTTTGTGCAAATTTTCATGCACTCTATTTTCATTTATACTGAGATGAGTAGGTAATAGAAGTTTTTAATTGGCTTGGGTTAGTTTGATTTATGGGTTTGTCTGTTCTTCTGTCCAGGAGTTATTTTTTTTTTTGGCATGCAGTGGAGTAAGAAAATAACTTGCAGCTGCAGGCTAGAAAAGAAAGCATTTTCCTTATCACACTTCTCTCTCAGTGAATAATATAACTATTGTAGATTAAGTGACTCTGGATTGCACATGAAACTATATTAGCTAAAACACTACATTTCATACCTAATGGTGATTGTAGGTCAAATAATCAGACCTTGTAATTGGTTTATTGTCTTCCAACTTTTATATGCTCAAACTGGATTTGTTTTCTTAAATAATATCGCACATTTTTGGGGGGAAATCTCTGGTAAATGCTGCAGTGTAGAACTCTCCGTGGATGACATTTTCTCATATTTCTTTTGTAGGCATTCACCATCGAAGCCAATTATTTTTAGAGGTCATAGTGATGGCATATCTAGCTTCTCCATGTGGGGCCAAGATGTTATCTCAATATCCAGAAATAAGATTGGACTTTCATCTTTGTCTAAATCTGCTGATGACGTGAGTAGGAAGCATTTCTTAACTTATTCTCTTACGTTGGTCAATTACTTCATGCTTAAGCATGCTATTCTCTGATGAGATACGCTATATTAGTTAAAGCAATGTTAAGATTAAGCTAATGCTATGACAAGATCCCTATGAAACCTTTAATCAGCACAAAATCATTTCTTGGTTTGGCGAAAGAAATATGATGGCCTTTGGATCTTTGTTTAGTATAGGGCGTTCAGATTGTATGTTTGACTATGCATTCTCTATTAAATTTTGAGGGTTTACTTTTTGTGAACTTAAAACTCTAGTCATATATGTAATTCATGTTGAATGTAACTAAAGTGGAAGCATATCATGTGCAGGATGGGCAATATCGAATTGTACCTCAGAACCTCACCATTGTGGACCAGGGAACAAGAAATTTATCAATATTGTCTAGCATAAGTATTCTTCCATATTCGAGATTATTTGTTGTTGGAACAGAAGATGGTTACATGAAAATCTGTTGTTAGATGACCAAGTAGAATTCTTAGGATCCTTGAAAAAGGGAAAAGTTTGTTAAGTTATTAGTAGCACGTGCGAGGAGGAATTTGAAGAGCAGCTTTATCATGTTGGGCCTGATAATTATTAGAAGAAAAGTCAATCACACAGAATTTTGGTTGAAGAATCCATACTCATAGCATGACCAAGTTAGAAGATCGTCTTTCTTATTTATTCCTTGTTTGTATAAATCCTTTTATCAAGTGTAAGGTGGAAGTAGAGAATAATAACTTTACAATGGCAGAAAGTAATACCTTTCCACATTACCAGGATGATTAGAAGGGATGGTTTTTTATTCTGATGGATGGGTGTGTCTCTCTTTATAAACTAAAGCCACGTTCCCTTCCCTTCCAGTTATCGAGCCATCCGCAATCACCCTTCCCTTCCCTTTTGTCGCATCGCATATTTTATTTTGTAATGGCCAATCTCATTACTGACAACATGGATGGTATCTCTCTCTTGCTCTCCACCTTTTGCTCCTAACTCTGATGTAAAAGAATCTATATTATGCTTATCTTAGGGTGGTTTGGTAATTTGCTTTTCAGATTTTCTTTTGAGAATTAATGAGTGACTTGTTTAGGTTAATTGTATGGGGTAAATGTAAAATACATCCCTGCACTTTGGGCTATTGTTAAATTATGTCTTTGCACTTTTTTTTTTATCATAAAATACCTCTGCATTTTAGCAAAATTGTAAATTACATCTTTCAATCGATTAGTTTTAACGAAATTTAGACACACCTATATTATACGCATACCATGTGTTTCAAAATCATTAAAAGTTTGAACATTTGAATGTGATTTATAAGTTTTACATCTTATTAACATAATAGTTTAGTCTAAATTTAACACACTGTCAAATTTTTTTTGTTATCTTCCATGATATCATAATACGTGACATGTAGAACATAAATATATCTGGATTCTGTTAAAACTAATAGGTTGAAGGATGTGATTTGTAATTTTACTAAAGTGCAGCGGTTTTTTATGATAAAAAAAAGTGCAAGGGTATGATTTAACAATAACCCAAAATGTAGGGGTGTATTTTTCATTTATCCCTAATTTTATTGAACAACTCCGACTGTTTTAAAAATTGGGACACCCTTAAAAACATAATAAGACAAACAATCTTTAAAAGATAGTTATTCCGACATATTTTCACTAAGTTTTTGTTTTAAAGAATAAAAATTATAATATTGATCTAAAAATGAACATATGGTGTGGTGGTGTTGGGACGTTTAAATTTTCTTTCATAAAATAAGCAAGATCTTAGATATGAATATTCTGCAGAGGTTGCAAGATATGTTTCAGATGGGCCGCCAGCTCATTACACAGTGAAGATAGAATCATTTTCACTGATCGCAAAGAACTCTGTGGATAGGTTTGAATCCGGGGAGTTTGAAGCGGGGGGCTACAAATGGTAAATTAGCCTCTCCTTTTTCTTTTTTTTTTCTTTTAATTGAAATGGTTAAAAAAATCTATTGTTTTTGTTTTGTGACAGGAAATTGGTACTGCATCCACTTGGTAATAAAAGCAAGAATGTGAATGACCATCTCTCTCTTTATTTGGCAATAGCTGAAACTGACTCAAATTGGCAAGTTTCTGTTGTTTATCGACTTTTTCTTCTGGATCAAAATAAAGATAACTACCTTACAGTTGAAGATGGGAAGTGGAAACAAAGGCGTTTCAGAGGAATGAAGAAAGAATGGGGTTTTGATCAATTTATAACTCTAACAGAATTGAATGATTCCTCAAATGGGTATGTGGTGGATGATGTGTGCGTGTTTGGAGCTGAAGTATTTGTTTGCGAAGAAAAGAGCAAAGTCGGCAAAGGGGAGTGTTTGTCAATGATAAAGGATCCCATCACCTGCAAACATATTTGGAAAATTGACAACTTCTCCAACTTAGATGCTGAAAGCTATCAGTCTAGAATATTCAACGCCGGGGATCACAAATGGTAAATGTCACATTGTATAATATTATCATCTCTCAGCAAGCATTTTCCTAATCCTTATTCACTGCAGGAAAATTTGGGTGTATCCAAAGGGAAAAGGGAGTGGGGAAGGCAGCCATCTTTCGCTATTTGTGGCGTTGGCAGATCCCACAACATTACATCCTACTACCAAAATATATGCAGAAGTAACATTGCGCATACAAGATCAGATGCAGGCAAAGCATCATACTGGCAAAGGTAATATTAATAAATAATTATATACATTTTTACAATTGAACACTCTAAATATAATTACCTTGGTGTGGCAGTTTCGTATTGGTTTAGTGCGTTGAAACCAGAAGTTGGAGGTCCTCGATTCATTACATTGTATAATTTCAGAAAACCAAACATGGGTTTTCTGGTGAAGGACATTTGTATATTGGAGGCAGAGGTTATCGTCCTTGGAGCGTCGAATGCATTCTCCTCCTAACTCCACTTCCCCTCCACTCTTGTAGCAGTATCAATATCAACTGCTGCCAACCATTACAATACATTCTACCTTTTGTATTTGATGTATAAATGATATATGAATAATGCTGTTCTGGTTTATTACTAAGTGCGTAGTGGATTTGGATGAAGCCATTGTTTTTCGCATAAACGGACTACATGCTTATGCTACCAAAAGTTTTTGTTCACCTACTATACTATTACAATTGTCTACATTTCAAAAGATGGTGGCTCTACAAAATGGGAAATGGGGATAATCAGAAAGAAAGAAATACTAAATGAGGGGATCTGAAAGATAAATAGAAAATAAAATTAATATTAAAAAAAAAGGAGGAAATGATAGAGCTCGATTACTTATCAGTAAGATCTTTTGTGTTACCTATTTGTAATCTAATGGACAATGAGACCAACAGGTGCAATATTGCATGATATTAAGGTCCCCTGCAGTTCTTGACAGATTAAGTAGTGAAATAAACTTGCCAAACATTGACGAGATTTTCTATTGGTGAATAACAAACCATTTTTATCGACAAACTGATCATTTATCCCCTTCCTTTCTTCTTCAATCACTCACCATCACCAGTTCCTTTAAAATTATACAAGAGATGGGAGGCACGGAGGAAAATAACAAAACAGCTATCTTGGCAGAAAAGTTATATACTTTGAAATCAGTGAGCCGCAAAATTCCTATCAAAAATAATAATTACCTCAAGAATTCTCAAAATGCAACAGGAAAAGTACTTAGGCTCAGCTCATCAATTGCAGTCCTCAGAAGCAAGAACTTGATTTTCTTGTACGTACTCGATGCAGCATCTGCTCTATGTGAAAAAGGTGAGGCATCCCAGCTACCCCAAGAAGCCGTACCTTGGTCAAACAGACAGTAGCATCCAAGTCCTCAAACAGGCACTAGCCCGTGGCCTAATCACTCATTAGAAACATCATCAATCACCTGCTTCTTTTCCACCTCCAAATAATAAACCTTGTCGTTCATACCTTCCTTTCTATATGCTTCAATCATAACGGAATAAGTTTTGGAATCTGGCTGGCAATGTTTTTCTTTCATTCGCTTAAACACTCTATCCATTTCCATCAGATCCTCTGCCTTTGCACAAGCAGATATAACTGCATTGTAAAATGAGGTATTCTCCGGAATCTCATATTTTCCAGCCAATTTAACGGAGCTAATGACCTTATGAAAGAGACCCGCATTCGCATATCCATTAATAATGCAGCAGAATGTCTTGGTGTCTGCCCTCATACCCTCAGCACGCATCTGCTCAAATGTGTATTCCATGTTCTTTGCATCTCCCACATCTGCAAAAGCCTCAATCACATTGTTATAAGTTGAAGTCGTCCAAGGAAATTGTAGTTTGCGCATGTACTCCATCACAGAAGACATTTTATCATACATCCTTTTCTTCCCATAAGCACCAATCAATATATTAAAGGTGCGAGTTTCTGGCTCGATACCAAAATTGCGGAATTTCTCATACCATTTTTCCATCAATTCAATCTGTCCTTTATTACCAAACACGCTAAGAATAATATTCATGGTCCAGACATCGGGTTTACAAGTAGAGCTCTCAAGCATTCCTAATAAGACTTTCTCCATCTGGTCATACTTGCCTATCTTGCCATAACCACTTAAGACGATGTTCTGGGTGACCGTATTAGGAGAAATTAAACGTTGATCCATTTCGAGATACAAAGATTGAACTAATTCAAAGCGAGAAGCATCAACACAGGCCTTGATTAAGGTGCTATAAGTGAAGACATCAGGCTGGCAGAGAGGGAGGGTCTTCATGTGATTAAGAATTGAGAAAGCATCATGAATGAGATTGTTTCGACAAAAAGCAGCAAGCAAAGCAGTGTAAAGTTGAGAAGTGGGTTCACATCCTTCATGGAGCATTGTGTCAAAAAGCTGACGGGCACGATGGGGTTGACCAGATCTTCCAAGAAGAAGAAGGAGCTTCATGTAAGTCCCTTCTTTAGGTTGATAGAAGGGTTGTTGACGAAGCATTTCAAAGACCTGAAGAAGAAGAAGAAGAAGAAACCATTACTATTACTATTACTATTAGTAAGTATAATTGAAGAAAGAAAGAAAGCATCTTTATTCATACCTCAAGAGCTTGAAGCCAGTTTTTGTTGAGGATAAGGTCTGACAAGGCTTCAGTGACGGTGTTGGCCCAAGCCTTGGCGTTTTCTTTGCGGTCTAATTTTTTCTTGAGATTCTTGAGGGGAGGTTTCTTAGAAATTTTACTATCAGAAATGCCTGGGAATTCACCTTGTTTCCAGTGTCTCTTCTTAATATTATCATTGACAGGGGAAGAAGAGGGTTTTCTAGGTGAGGCAGTAAAAGCGGATCGAACAATACAAAAGTTAGGGTCTGAGTCTGAAAAAGAAAAAGAAGATCTAGGGGGGTCGAAACTGAGGGAGAGAAAAGAAGGAACAATTGAGGAAGAGAAAGAGAAACAGGACGACAGTGAAGCCATGGAAAAGAGAATTGGATAACTAACTATCTCTCAGTCTCACTCACCCTCACCACAAGACAACCCAATTTTGAAATAAATTTAAAAACCTATCAGAACCATCCATTTATATATAACACCTACTACACTTAGCTATCATTTTTTTTGTTTTTTAATCAAATTGATTTAAAAGTTCATTTTCAGTTAATCCGGTAAAAACAAGGCAAACCGTTAATCCGGTAAAACTTTTCATTTTCAGTTTTAAAAGTTCAATTAAGAGAACCTCATCTTTCCCTATTCATATTAATTTAGTTGGTATTATTCATTGCTGGAGTTTTGATTTTGCAGTCCCTCTTTTCTCTCAATCTTAGCTAACCTAGTAACCTTCACAAACATCGGAATCCAAATTCGAATCTTTATGTCATGTACATTATTAATAATCATTCAAAACAAAACTGAACGACAAAACACAACAACAACAGAATTACAAAAATTTCATCCCCAGATAATAACATGCTTCTCTACTCTACTTAACACAATATTCATCTTCTCCTCACTCAATATCTACAACACTGCTATTGCAATTACAAAATCATCTCTTCCCGACCAATCTGTTTTATGCGCTTCTAAGTTATTTGCCTTGTTTCTCAGCCTCAATACTCCTCGCCTGATGTCTTCGATCCTGCGACTTCCAACCGAATAGATAGTATTACTTTTAGGGAGTTGGCTCATACACATATACATCTCTTCAAATCATGAATTAATGTATGATTTTGAGAAGGTGCTTAATGCCCGCTCTCTATTGTCAGAAGAGAAGAGAAGTAAACCTGATCTCGAGGTATTGGATATTCCTCAGACTCAAGCATGCGAGCAACTTGGCTCATCTTAGGTCTTTTATTAGCATTTGGATCCACACATCTCAAAGCAGTCAAAAGGGCTCTCTTTAGTGCACTAACAGACGGCCTTGTCCCTATATTTGGATCAACCACCTCTTCTGGACGCCTGCTTCCTACCATCATCTTTAGCCAATCTACCAAATTTACCTACAAAACAAGCCCCCCTTTTAATTTTAGAATACACATACACAATTGTCTTCATAACTAAAGGATACATTGTTGCCACCTCATGTGTTGCCCGTCCGTAGTCTACAGGTTCTCTACCAGTAATTGCCTCCAAAAGAACCACTCCAAAACTATAGACATCACTTTTCTCATTTAGAAGACCAGTTTTGGCATATTCCGGAGCCACATATCTGGAATGGATAATAAATATTGAACAAATAAGAGATAATTTACTTTGTTATGGACGCATCTGCACAAAGTCAGTCAAGCCAAGATTATCATCACTCTCAGCTGAACATGCATGTTATATATTGTTTGTGCTGGGAAATCACTCACCCAAATGTACCCATAACCCTGGTAGTAATATGAGATTTCTCAGCACCTAGTAATTTGGCTAGCCCAAAGTCGGATAGTTTTGCATTGAAGTCTTCATCAATCAATATGTTGCTGGACTTGATATCTCGATGCACAACTTTTGGTTCGATTGCCTCATGTAGATAAGCCAACCTGGAAAATGATTCAATCTGAAAATTAAAGATAGTCAAATCAGATGATCAAATTAAGGCCTACATGGAGATATACTCACGCCTTAGCAGTGCCAAGAAGAATTCTCATTCGCGCTTCCCAGGTAAGATATCCAAGGTGACGCGAAGCTCCATGGAGCCACTGCTCCAGATTCCCATTATCCACATACTCATAAACTAAAATCCTGATAGTTTGTTATAATATGGTCATGTATAAGTAGCCAATCCTTACAAAGAATGAAAGGTATAGTATAGTATATTAGCAAGCTGAGATATATATTATTAATGAAACACCTGTGGATTCCTTCAATACAGTAGCCAAGAAGCCGAACTAAATTCTTATGCCGCACATGACTAAGTGCCTCAACTTCCACTCTGAATTCCCTTTCGGCTTCTCCACTACAAAACAAGCACATTGCAATTACAAGTATAGGATAGGAATAATACTATATTATATTGGTATTTGGAATTGTGGGTAACATAGGATTGAAAGAAGAAGTGCAAAACTTACAGATTAAGGAGCTTTTTAACAGCCACAGGCGTCCCGTTAATCAGGTGACCTCGATAAACAACTCCATATCCGCCCTCCCCAATTATATTTTCATGAGAAAATTGCATTGTTGCAAGTTCCAAGTCTCTTAAGGTGAACCAGTGACCAGAAGCAGACAATGGAGAAAGGAATTCATTGATTGGTGGATGTGAAGGTCTTTTACTTTCTTCTTCATCTACCAATTGAGAAGTAATGGCAATGACATCTTTGTCTGTGTGATCAAGGACTGAGCCTGATATGCTGCTGCAGCAATTATATGCTTTGTTAGAATATAGCAAAACTTTTTCAGAGTCTCTATCACTGATGAATTTATGACTAAGAAATCCATCATGGGTAAGTGGTGAAACGTGATCAACTCGAATCTCCTTGATTTCTTTAGATACAATTGGAATTCGGGTGAGGGGAAGAATCCCAATCACCCTTCTTGACTTCCTTCGTGAAGATAGACATATTGACACCACCACAAATACAAGGATGATTACAATAAACAGAGCCATGACAAATCCAGTAAATACCCATAACTTTATACCAAAAACAAAGGTCTTCTTTGATAGTGTTGTGTTCAGATCAGACGCCATTTGTAAATGTAAATGAATGCAATGCAAGCAGCAGGTTATTGAATTGTTTTGTTGGACATTGGAGTTGATAAGATGTGATAAAAATCAATCGACATGTAATGTAGTGTAGTGTAGGATGGATGTAGCCAAAGGCAACGCAGTGCGTTAAGAATCAATCCCAAGAAATAATTGAGAAAGGTGTTTGTTCTCTTCCTTGGTTAAGAAGAAGAAGTGGATGGAATGGAGTTGTCAGTAGTAGGTGGTAATGAGGAATATTAAGGAAGAGGAAGAGGAAGAGGATGGAATATCATATCATTATCATATGATATGCCTTGTCTTGGTTCTTACATTACAATTTACTATTAATTACTCTTCTTTCTTTGCTGTTTCTTCACTTTTCTTTCTCTTTCTCTTTGTATTAAAATGAAAAAAACTGGTCCAGAAGAATCCCAAGTCGAACAAAGGTGACAAAACAAAATCGAATTATATATTTTTGTAAAAATGGTGAATTTTAGTTAGCAATATTAAAAGAAAGTGAAAAGGAAAGGTTGACAACAAAGGTTATATTTATGGTATCGGGCTAAGGAAAGGTTGTTAGTGAAATAGGCCATTTTAACTTATTATTCTCTTATCTGACTTACAAGTTACAATGAAGGAAGGAAGGATATAAAGGAAAGGACTGTAGATGCTGACTACGGACCAACCCAAAACCATAACCATACCAATACATTAAATCTAAGGTTGGTTTATATTTTGATATGTTGGAACGTTTCAATCTTAGCTTACAGGAAGCTTGGCAGAAGCTCTTAGGCCTGTTTTCCTCCTACAAAAGCATGGCTTGACTCTAAATCCTGTAGCACCCAAAGCAATATAAATATATCAAAGGAGGATGAGATGAACTAGGAGAGGAGTAACATTAGCAACAGTCATTGTACAACGTTGGTTTTGTCCTTCAAGATCTATGCATTGCGGGGGTAAATCATTTTCTGAATCTTTAGAATAAAGGCCGATGAAAACGAATGGTTTAAGATGTCTTCGTATATGGTCTTTAATTCAGGATTCATATGAAAATATTAGTTTGTGATTTCAAGATGCACCTCTCATTTCCATCATCAAGAATTTCACGTCCTTTCAACCACAAGAATTAGTTTGTGATTTTGAAAATATTAGTTTATAATGATGGCCTCCTGTTCTGCAGAATTCTTTACTCCATAATTTTAATATGATTTGGGTGGTGGATAAAGATCCTATAAGCAACATTTTGGCTCTTTTTAGCAGCTCTATGCTCTATGATAAAAGAAAAATAACACGATGAAATCTATTCGCTGAAACATTTGACTAGAATTTTTTTTTACTATTTGTCACAAATTTTGAGAGAAGATTTAAGAGTTTTTCCGGTTCTTAATGCCTCTTTTTGAAATATAAATTGTAACTTTTAAAATGTAAATTGTAATTCTTTTTAAAATCATTCTCCTTTTATAGCTTCCAACTGACTTGAATTTTTGTTGTGGTTTGGTTGTTCTTTTTGGGCTCTTTCATTGATATATGAAAAGTCCGAATTATCATATTAAAAAAATAGTTTCTCAATGTGTTCATGGAGCAGCCGCAGTCTCATACCCTAATAACAATGTAAAGAAACCCTTGATTTAGAATGATGCATCGTTGGAAGAAAATGGAACTAGTTCAAGTCAATCAGGCATCATTTTCTAATGGTTAAAGAATGGTAATTTCATTAGTTTACGAGCATTTCTTTGATTGTTAGCTGCCATGGGACAATACAAGGTAACTAGTAGATGCTAAAAGAATACACTCAGGCATTAAAGAATAAAACGAGGAAAAAACAAATTATTCAAACATTTAGGCATTAAACAATTATCAACCCAATCTGGAGTGAAAGTGAATCTAAATGCTAAAAGAACCCACAATGTCAAGTTATACACAACAAGGTGAAGAGGATAAATTCCGCAAAAGGTATGCATCACCTGAAAAAAAAAAAGATATACAGGATTGAACCGCACTCTCTCTTAACACAACCAATCTTCAATAGTTTTCCATAAATGATGCCATTCCAAACAAGTAACAAAAAAAAAGGGAAAATATATATATATATATATATATATCACAAACAGGATATGCACATCTGGGCCAAGAATAGATTGAATGCATGGAATAAGCAGATGAATTCTCACAGCAGCACATCTCCAAAGCTTCTCAATCAACCAAAACATGAGGGATAGAAACCAGACTAGAAGAACTACATCTTCCTAAAACAAGAATTTACTTGGCATATTCTGGTGTCCTCAAATACAAAAGCCTCCTTGAGGGAGCTGGAGGTGCCAAGCCAGGAATGTCCCGGATGTCTTTATTGTTGGGATTCACAATCTGAAAATTTACATACCAAATTTGTAGCATGTTATGCAATAGAACGGGCCAACCAAATTTGACTTGAAATGTTTCGTACGGACAACTCCACTAATAAAGCCTGGTTGGTTTTTATACACTCATCATTGGTTTGAATCTTTCCACCCCAATTACCTTTATAAAAATAAAAAATAAACAAATAACAACTGGAGCAGTTCTTTTGTAAGATTCCTTGGTGGTGGAGTTTTTTCCCTCCATTTGTAACTTTTCACTCATCAATTATTTAGTTTCTTATTTATAAAAAGAAAAAGTGGTAAACAAAATAAACTGCAAAATTTACCTTAACAACAATAATGGCTATCACACCACAGACAATAAGGAATAGAAACAGCATGATGCATTTATCTGTAGCAACCTTTCCAAAGAGAATGCGGGAAAAAGTTAGTGCCAGGAAGAAAATTGAAAACATTTTTTTAATTTTTTTTAGTCGGGTGTGGATTGTGGAGATGAGGGAGGAAATAAGGTTGACCAACCTGTCTACCGATTTCTTTCACAAGCTGGGAAGCCTTCTTAATTGAAAAATTAATAGTGTCAAGCTCATTTACTATCCGGCCCATTTGGTCAGTCTGAAATTTTTTAATTGAGTTAAGTTAGAATGATACACTGAAGATTCCAACAGCAAGGCAGGGTGACAAAAAAAAATATTTTCAAAGAAATGGTGTAATTACAATAGTCCACATACTTGGCCTTTCAATGTAACAGCAGTTTGTGTTCCTACTTCAATTGTTTGTTCAACCACCTAAGCATCGAAGTTCAAGCATTAAAACAAAGGAGCCAGAAACGAGAAAGCCCACATGTTTCATATAGCTAGTCACCTTTTTGGTGCGTTCAATAGCCTGATCAGTCTCATCCATCGTCTGGTTCCCAGCATTAATAAGTTCTTGATTCGTCATTGCTACAGCACAAAGGCATGCATGCCAATAGAATGCAAAATTTAGATAGTACTTTCTTTTCTCAAAAGAAAGAAAGAAAAAAACTATAATTAAGCATATAAATTAACAAGCTGCTAAATGATTGTCTCTCCACACTAACTATATCTTCAATACCTCAAATATACAACAATACCTCAAATAAAAGGATTGTTTACAAGGACAATAATAAAGACTCGACCTATTCCTCCTAATCCCTTCTACACCTCAGTGATCAAAAAGTTTACCACACTGGATATTTGAAAAATCTAATCCCTTCAAACCAAATTTATTACACATTTTAGGATTATATCTTGCAATGCAAAACAAATAGAGACTGGATGAATCCATCGCAAACGTAAGAATAGATTGAAATTAGCTGAAATCCACTATTCATGGAAACGAATCACATGGATAAACACGCGGTTTAATTAATTTGATTAAAAAAAGACATTTTTGATAGAAAGTTTGTTGTATTATCTGATGCAGAAACTTCTAAACACATCACAATGAAACAGTCAAATCAACAAAAAGATTTGGTGGACTGCGAAACACACGTAAAGTATAGATTTAAGAGTCAACAAGAACTTGAAACTTCATGCCACAAAGGGCCACTAAAAACATGAAAGCAAGGTGAGTTGTTACACTATATATATACCTACCCTCTCGAGCAGCAGACATTCGCAGGCATTAATCCAATATCGAAACTAGGGAATTAAACTATGAATGAAGAGCATATAAAGTCTTACATGAGGCCAACTGCACATTATCTTCAGCTGTAGGTTCACTAACCCCTCCCTCATCAAATAGTTCAACCCTCTTATTACCAAGACTATTCATGTACCTGTAATTCATTCAACTACTGAACATTAGAAACCCACACCTCAAGCAATTCAATCCAGGAAGACCAAAAGAGCAAACCATTAAATATGTTAAACTATGTGAGCCAAATAGTCATTGAAAAAAGAGAAATAATAGTCTAGTGGATGGACAAATTAGAGCAAGATATAAAGCCAAATTGATTTTAGCCTTCATAACTATAGAAGGCAACAAAAAAGGGTAGGATCAATGATGCAATCCCCATCCTTGTCCTCATGGAGGACCTCAAAAAAAAAAAAAGCTTCGTGAAGGTACTTATTTTTTGTTCTAGTCCCATTTCACATAGTAGAGAAATGGAAGCAAGTTCAAGGACTCTGCAGACAAGATTTAGATTTATCCCATGGCCACGTTTCTCATTCATTTTTATATGTAAATATGGAGAAAAAATGTAAAAAAAAAAAAAAAAAAATAATTTTCCATTTTTGGATTTTGTGTATTAAATATATTCTCGTGTATAATTTTAAAATTTGATTACAATGTAAAATTAAAAATGTATTGACATGTAATATAACTTTTTCATAGAAAACAAAACTAATCCATTAGTTACCAAATATGTACAAAATCGGATAGAGTAGAGATCTTGACAAGGAATATATTTTCCATCCTCATCCCATAATGTAAAATAGGAAAAAAATTCCGTTCAATGGAAAATTTGTTTTTCCTGTTTATAACTTTCATTCTCAAGCAAGAATAACTGATTTTCTTCCTTTTTTCCCCCAGGGGGTAGGAACTCGTTCGCTCTTCAAACTACATAATGAAACAAAATAAAGGGGGGGACTTACGTTTTCCTCAATGCAACAAATGAATTTAGCTCTTTGATCTGCAAATTGAATATATTATAACAAGCACAGGATCAATTATAGTCGTTGTAGCATAAAACACAAAATATTTTGGGCAATAATAAAGCTAGCCCCAAACTTTTATCTTGGAAGTTGCAATAACAATAGCTGATATATATCACTCACAAATTATAAGACAACATTATGAATTTCTAATGAAAGAAAAATAATTTCAATACTTAAAAACACAATTCACCGAACTGATTCCCTCAACCAAGCAACATGAGAGTATACAATCCACACAATCAAATATCATTTGGAGTTAAGCCTCATCACATGGATAAAGCCCGTGGGCCGGCCCAAGCTCAACCCAAACCTGGCCCGTAAGTCAACGGTTGACGGGCCAGGCCCGGCTCGACCTATAAATCTTGGGGCTGGATATGGATCATGTATTTGAGTCCAAACCCGACATACGGGCTTTATCCATAAGGCCCCCATCGGGCCAGGCCCTGAAGCCCGTTCAAAAATTATTTAATATATATATATATATATATATATATTTCATGTAATTTTATTTCTTGTAATTTTTTTATATTTGAGAAAAATGCACATGATTAATGCATATAAGCAGGTGTCAACTTAGTTGAGATGTATTTATATTGCAATGATGTAAATAATTTCTCAAAAAAATAATTATATAAATTTTATTTGTTGGTGAAATCATTACTTTACTTCATTATTATTTTTTATCTTTTTAAGTTAATTTTTTAAAAAATTTAATATAATCAAACTAAGCTAAAAGAATGATAAATAAAGTTCATTTAAAAATTTAATAAACAATATATAAAAACAAAGTATAAATAAAAATATATAAAGAATAGAAAAATGTTAATAAATTAACTTTAATCTTCATCACTTTAGAGTTAAGTTTAAGTTTAATAAACATGTAAGAACAAAGTATAAATAAAAAAATAATAGGATAGTAAAAAAATAAATTAACTTTTTTTCATCATTTTAGAGTTGAAGTTTAAGTTTAAAAAGTTAAAAATAAGTTTTAAAATACGCAATTGAAAATTTAATGGAAAATATAATTAAATAAACAAAAGTTTGAACGGACTGAGCCAAGCCAGCAAAAAAGGGACCCGGCCCGTATTTTATCTCATGGGTCTAAACCCGTGAACTGGGCTTGGGCTTACCATTTTAAGTCAGGCTCAGGCCCGGCCCATTCATTGACCAGGCCAGACCCTGGCCCATTCATTTAAGGGTCGGGCCTCGGCTCGGCCCATTGATGAGGCTTATTTGGAGTGCTTGAAGAGTATGAGGAGCAATAAGGCACCAGGCCTTGATGGCATCACTATCAAGTTCTTCACAAAATGAAGGAACGTCATTTTTTTTATAGGAAACTGAAAGTTTATTCCAAAAAGTTTGAAATACAAAAAGTGGGTGATGAGAAATCAACACAGGCCAAAAGGATTACAAAAAATTTCTCAAATTGGCGTCAATCAAAAGAAAATCCTAATTACAAAAGGAGTTTTAGAGAGAAGCCAACAAAGAAACTTTAAAGTGAATGAAGTTCCAAATGACCAAAACGTCAAAAGATCTTTTTTGAAAAAGTAGGAACATTATTAAGCCAGGTATTTTTTAGGGGGTTTTTCAAAAATGGCATTATAAGAATTGATATTTTCAAAAATAGCTAAAGTTTAGAAAATTTTCAAAAATGGCATTGTCAAGCTGAGAACCACCAAAGAAATGCCATTTCAGAAATATTTCAAAACATTTGCTATTTTAGAAATTACTCATAAAAAAAAGTGTCATCGGTTGAAATTTGGCTATTTATGTGTTATAGAAATTTTTTCCAAATGGGAAGCCAAAAACTAGCCTTAAGGAGATTTTTCCACACTTTTGAAAATTCATTTGTTCCATAAAATTGAGAAGTCCCCGGCTTGCCATAATACCTTGCCCTTTGAAAGAAGGGTTCAAGACCAACTCCTCCATAATGCTATGGCATGTATGGTTAGGAGCCGTAGTAATATTAAAGGTCCTAAAATTTTTCCCTATTTGAGTTTTGAAAATGTATATATATTTTTTGTAATTATGATGTTCTTTGATTTATGCCAATCAAGACCCATTTTCTAAAGTCCCCCTGGGCCTTATGGATGATTTCTTATCCCCTTTTTGTATCCTTACCCCCCTTTAATGAAATTAGTCTCTTATCTCAAAAAACTTTCATTAATTAATTTGCAATAATTTTTTTTTGATAAGAAACAATTTCATTGATGAATGAAACTTTACAAAAGAGAAGCCACCCAAAGGATTACAAAAAATTCCTCCAGTTGGGTGCTATAATAGACGGAGAATAATTACAAAAGGATTTACTCCTAGCCGACCAAAGCGAGGAGAACCTAACCAAAAGATCCCAAAGATCGGATGTGTCAAGAGAGATTTCTTCAAAGGTTCTTTTGTTCCTTTCCCACCAAACAAGCCAAACGAGGGCCCTTATCGAGTTGCGCCAAAGGATAGAGGCTTTGTCATTGAGCTTCACCCCACACAGTAAACTATGGAGAGTAGCCTGGAGATTAGATTGGGCAGGGCCTTGAAAAGAGAAAGTGTCAAAGAGCTTGCCCCATAAAGTGGCCGTAAAAGAGCACGACCAAAAAAGATGTAGGGGGTCTTCATTTGCCGAACAGCAAAGAATACATTGGTTCGGATTGCAAGCCAAATCAGGAAAACGTCTCTGAATCTTGTCAAAAGTGTTAAGACCACCATGAAAGATAGTCCAAAGGACTTTCACCTTTTTAGGGTAGTTATCCCTCCAAATTGAAGTAGTAATATCCATAGGCAAGTAAGAGACAGTGGCAGAGAGAGTCTTGAAAACACTCTTACAGGAAAACTGATTACCATTCGGGCCATTCCACACTCTAACATCCAGGTCAGAGGTGGGAGTACAGCAGCATATTGCCTGTAGAAGGCTAGCAAAATCGCTAATCTCCCTATCTTTGAGGCTTCTTCTAAAGTTGATCGACTAGGATCTGCACACAGGATCCCAACAATCAGAGAGAGACTGAGCAGTATTAGAAGCCACTCTAAGAAGGGAGGGAAAAGCTTCTCCGATAGGCTTGAGAAGGGGCGACCAGTTATCATTCCAGAAGGAGATTGTGGAACCAGAGCCCAAAGAGAGGGAAGAGTAGGAGGTCAGTAACCCTTCTAACTTCACAATGGCCTTCCAGGGACTTCTGGAGGTACTGTAATGATTCGCTCTGAAGCACCAGAAGTTTGTGGGGGTGTCGTGGATCGCTTTGATGACTTGAGTCCAAAGAGAGTCGCCTTCCAAGGGGAACCGCCAAAGCCATTTAGTCAAGAGAGCCTAATTTTTTTTTAACGTTTCAGATAGCCAACCCCCCCGATCCAGAGGTCTGGAAACAATATCCCATTTCACCAAGTTACACCCACTGTCATTATTGCTGCCTTTCCAAAAAAAATCCCTAATTTTCTTATCAATCAGATTAGCTGTGGTCACCGGGATGGCAAAGACAGACAGAAAATAGGTTAGGAGGCTATTGAGAACCGCTTGCGCCAAAGTCAGTCTACCACCCTTGGAAAGTAGACAATTGTGCCATTTACTAATTCTTTTCTGAACCCTTTCGACAACCGGTTCCCAGAAGGAGAGTCTTCTCAGATTACCCCCAAGGGGAAGGCCCAAATAGGAAAGAAGGAAAGCCGAAGCAGTACAAGCAAAAGAATCAGCCACAGTGTTAATATCCTCAGGGAGGTTAATTCCCGCAACCGAAGACTTTTCTAGATTGAACTTTAACCCAGACATTTTTTCAAACACCCTGAGGACAACGAGTAAGTTCAAATAACTAGAGCCTTCCCAATCAACGAAGACAAGCGTATCATCTGCAAACTGAAGGTGGGACAGAGAGAGGCCGCCCAAGGAGAACCCTTTGAAGAGGCCAAAGCTTTCAGCATGTGATAAAAGTCTACTCAAAGCATCAGCAACTAGGGTAAAGAGAAAAGGGGAGAGGGGGTCTCCTTGTCTCAGGCCCCTAGAAGCCTTAAATTTGGCCCTAGGTTTACCATTGATGATAATCGAATAGCTTACCGACGACAGGCAGCCCATAATCCATTTCCTCCATTTGACACCGAACCTCTTAGCCTCCATAATAGCGTCAAGAAACTCCCAATCAACTTTGTCATACGCCTTCTCTAAATCAAGTTTAAAGACCAGGCCCTGCCTCTTAGAACTCCTCCAGAATTCAACTACCTCATTAGCAATGAGAATAGAATCCACAATTTGCCTATTGCCAATAAAAGCATTCTGAGATTTAGTGATGGTTTTAGGAAGGACATGTTTAATTCTATTAGCCAAGACTTTTGCTAAGATCTTGTAGGGACCCGTGACAAGGCTGATGGGTCTAAAGTCTTTCACCATTTTCGCATCCGACCTTTTAGGGATCAGGGAGATGTAAGTTTCGTTGGTGATAGCATTGACAATCCCATTTTGAAAAAACTCCTGGAACATCCTAATAAAGTCAGACTTAAGGATGTTCCAGGTATTTTTTAAAAACTCAGCAGAGAAACCATCAGGCCCAGGGGCCTTTGAATTGCCAAGGCAAGATATAGCTTCGAAAATATCCTTTTCTGTGAACTGTTTCTCCAGACCCTGTCTCGTGGTTTCGTCAATATGGGACCAATCCAAATTTTGAGGAAGGAATCTAGTTCCCTGATCTTTGGAAAAGAGGCCTTTGAAAAACATGTTAAACTCGTCTTCAATCTCCTTGTCAGTCATCAAACTAGAACCCTGACCAGAAAGAATTTCAGCAATGAAAGCTTTGGATTTCCTTCCTGAAAGGCTTCTATGGAAGAAACCCGTATTTTCATCCCCCTCCTTTAACCACTGACGTTTAAGTTTCTGATTCCACCTGATGCTCTCACTATCAACAATATCAAGCAGCTGGGTCTTGGCATTAGATCTCTCAACCAGTTGAGACCCATCCAGCCCTTGTAGCTCCTCCAAATTATCAAGAGAAGAGATTGTGGAGAGCAAAATCGCTTTCTTGGAGACATTGTTCCCGAAGACCTCATTATTCCAATTACGCGACACCTTTTTAAGGAGTTTAAGTTTAGAAAGGAGAGAAAACCCCGCCCATCCTCTAACTGGAAAAGAATTCCACGAGGAAAAAATAAGAGAAGAAAAGGTGGGGTGGGAGAGCCACATATTTTCAAACCTGAAAGGGGATGGCCCCCAAGTGATGCCTCCAGAGTTCAGGAGAATGGGAAAATGATCAGAGATTGGTCTTTCCAATCTAGAGACTTTAGCTTCCGTGAATAACTCGAGCCACCTCCTATTCATGAGAAATCTATCAAGGCGAGAAAGGGCGCCAACTCCATTAAGGCGTGACCAGGTGAAGAGGCCATTGACCATAGGAGGGTCATTCAGAGAGAAGTCATCGATAAACTGATTGAAACGTTCCATACTCGTGAATCCTCTAACCGAAGATTTTTCTGAAGACCATCTACAGACATTGAAATCGCCCCCAAGAATCCAAGGACCATCACAAATGCCACCCAAAGCGTACAATTCATCCCAAAATTGATTGCGCTCTCTATAAACGAGAGGCCCATAAATACCCGTGACCCAAAATAAGGAAGAGTCTGAGAGCTCAAGGAGCAGAGAGAGGGAGAAAGCCCCAGAGAAAATCTCCTTCACAGAGAAAGCAGGATCACACCACATGATGAGGATACCCCCTGAAGCACCAATGGCAGGGAGAGAAGACTAGCCTAAGTTTCTGGATCTCCAAATTGACTTAACTAAGCTTCTATCAATGGAGTGAAGTTTGGTTTCCTGAAGGATGACAATGGTAGGGTTGTACTTCCAAAGAACGTCCTTGATCACACTCCTCTTCTTGGGATTACCCAAGCCTCTGACATTCCAACTAACAGTTAACATCAAACACCTGTTGGCCCGTCTTCTTCTTCAAGTAGCTTGATTCGTAATTGATGTTGGATTCTAGGTTACGAATCTCTCTTTTCCCCGTAATTTTCTTAGAGGTCTCCCCATTCTTTCTAGGTCTTCTACCATTCTTAGGAATAATCTTCATGGCTGTGGAGTCCAACCAAACCCCCAACTTCATTTTGTTTTCCCCTTTGCTATTACAAATTTCACCAAAAGAGGTGATATATAGGTCTTCTTCGTCAAAAATGTCTTTCTGATCTTCCCCCAACCTAGACGAGTTTAGAGGCAAAGGGTTGTCTTCTAAAAAATCACCATCCAAACTAATGAGGTCCAAAGCTCCCTTATCTTTCCCACCCGAACCATCCTGACGAGAAGACGCAAGATCCTTGTTTCCATGAGATTTGGGAGATCTGACGCTAGGGGGGCTAGAGACACCTTCATCAGAGTCTTCATTAATGGAGGAGGCATCAGCTCTTCGAGGGGGTTGGAAAGGGCGAGAGGTTGGCTAACGAAAGGGATTTTCCCCTCAGACCCCCGTTTTAGGATAGTGATTCTGGAAGGGTCTAACTTCACACGTGGCGTGATGCATGTGAGAGATTTGTTAGTGTGAGGCACGTACGGGGGGGTCTGGTTTAAAAGTTTTGTTTTAATCGGGCCAGCTGAATCAGGATTAAAAGGAGGCCCATTTTCTGAAGCCAAAAGGGCTGTTTTAAAAGACATCTGGTCGCATTTTGAGGGCCCAGCTGCGTTAGAAGGCCCAGCTCCTTTAGAAGGCCCAACTTGAGACAAAAAAGCCCTAGAGATGATCTCTTCGTTTTTATCAAACGTATCTTCCTCCATCCTCGCCAACTGGTCGCCATCACCTGCCAACGCCTCCATCGTACAGAAATTCAGGGTTTGAGCCGAAGACATGTCTGCTCCCAAAGGAAGGTTTTTTTGGGGATGCGCGACAGATTTGACTTGTTTTTTACAGCACGCCGGATTATCACTCAACACCGAAGGGGTTGAAAGCTTCTTCACCGGAATCCATTCTTCCTTCGTTAAAGGAACCTGCGACAGCTTTGAAAGAAACTCCTCTTCCATCTTCTTGGTTGGGGCCCCATGGACTTTATCCACCTTACTGAGAAGGAGGACGGGAGAGAAATGGGTGGTGATTTGAGCCGAAAAGTTCAAACCAGAGGAGTCCACTACTTCAATCTCTGCCGGAATGAACCCCGTGAAATTGCCTTTCACCTTAATCAGAGCCTCCATAGTTTCTCTAAATAAAGTTGTCTTAGGAGAGACTTCAAGAAAACCACCACAGGCATCTCCAATGAATTGCAACGTTTCCAAATTCCACAAGTGTAGAGGCAAATTCCTGATCTTCAGCCAACCACCGAAAGAAGGGATCATCTCCATACAAGCATGCAGAAGAGGATTCCAAGCTTCAAACTTAACCTGAAGATCCTTAAAAGTGTTCCACCCTGAGAGAGCACATAGTTGAGAGGCAAGATCTTCCGACTGACAATAAAGGAGGGCTTTGTCTGGGTGGAAGGGGCTTATTGCGCAATAAGGATTAAAATCTTCTTGAAGCATTGTTTTGATTGTCGACCAATCTTGATGGAAAAATCTTCGCGAGACGACGATCGTTTTTTCCCATTCAACTTTTTCAAAAATGTTGTTGTCTCCCTTTTTTAACGAACTAAAGCCATCTACAACAGTGGGAACAACCAATTCCCCACAAGTCTCATCTATTTCCTTTCCTTTCTTTAAAGCTCCAGGGTCAACAACCTTATCCAAGACATTGACAGCGAGAGTCTTAAGATCTTCTTTCTGCTTAAGGATTGGCAAAGCTATCAGTTTTTCCCGTTTGCCAGGGTAGTCTTCAATGAGGTTTCTAAAAAGCTTCCACCCTTGTTGCCTGGCACCTTCAGGAACCATGATACTGCATTTATTACCATTGTTATCCAACTTGAACACCTCAGCTATAAGGCCTCTTTTGTTAGACTTCTTTTCCACCCAGAGAGAGTAGTCATCGCACCTTGTTTGCTTAAAGAACTTGAGGTTTCCATTAGAGGAGATTAGTTGTTGGAAACACTCCCATAACCAGTAGAGGGAGACAAACTGGATAGAGAAAGAGAAAACCCCTCTACTACTTGATTCTTTGATTCTGACACGAGACCCCCGAAACTTTTTATCAAACTCCAGGTGATAGACCTTACTTTCGATATGAATGGAACGTTTGGTGTAATCCCAGCCCATTAAAGACAGGTTGTGACGGGAAAGGGTTCATCAAGGTGGGGGAGCCACCCTAGAGGGTGGTGGAAGGGGCAAGGTTGCCACCGGTGTAGGAGACACCAGGTGGGGAGAGGCTGTCTTGGGAAATGGGAAAAGTATACTTAATTCTCCACTAATTAATTTGCAATAATAATTAAAAATTACTATAATTTTATATCATCATCAGCACTAATTAATCAATATTTTACTAATCAATTAATACAAATAAATAAAGATTCGCGTGGTGAATTTTCACCCTGTGCAAGTCTTGAATCTAATTACCCCTGATAATATAGTTATAAAAAATATCCCACATTCCAGCTAATTTTTGGCTACCATGATCAAGACGGCTGCAATAGGTTTCTTTGAACTGCTAACCATCAAACTTAGACAAGTATTTCCTTCCTTTGACGCATTCATGCCCTAAGTTTAAAAGACCTCAATACATTCGTGTAAACATAAAACAGCAATGAACTAACCATTGATTGCTTCTCATCATTGAGTTGCTTATTCACTTCTGGTGGATTTCTACTCTCTTCATCCTTGATTTCACGATCAAAATCTTTTATTAATCTGTAACAACGGCTCAGTTTCATGATGTATAAAATCAGAACTGTTATAAAGGTGCCAACTAATGTAATGCAACATGAGAAACTCCAAAATCAACAATATATTTCTTGAATTACACACAAAAGAAGAAGAAAAGAAGCTATGACTGGGATCAAAGACATAATTGCAGTGTTAATGATGGTTTTCCATACCTTTTACATTCCCTCATTTTTCCAGTGAGCTCCTCCAGCTGCTTACTCTGTCTGTTGGAATCTTTGATCTTATCCAGCTTTTGAAATCCATTTCTGATATGGCAGTAGAAATGAAAAGGATATCATAACGGTGATAATCAATCTGATATGGAAACAAAAATCCTCTGAATCTATACCGATAAATAAAATATCATAGCGTTGAATTCCAATTCCAATTCCAATTACAATTCAATCACGTTTTACTTAAAAAAAAAAAAAAATCATAGGTAATAGTTAGATTAGATAAACAAGGATTAACGATCTCCAAAAGCAATAAAGCATAATCTGTTGGTGTAGGATTCAAAGTTAAATGTATGGGAATGAAAGACTAGGAAAGAAAAACAGAAAGAATAAATAAGAACACATAAAGAAAGTAGGAGAAAAACGTACGAAAGGGCACGAAAATTGTCACGAATTTCACCATGGATCTGCTCTAAGTGAGGGGTCATCTGTAAGGCCATTTCGTAATGAAGATCTTGAAATAGTCTATTCCATCAATATTTTGTTGGAAACCCTAACCCTAACCCTAAAAAGTGAGAGGGAAAGGCGAATTAGCAAAGAATGCAGAGAGGAATTAAAAATTAAAGTTGAAAAAAACGGGAAGGAAGATCGGATGGATGAATGGATTTGGGGAGCCGGAGCAGAGAGAGAGAATATGTGCCCTGCCAGAAACCAATACAGATAGTCAGGTACTGGCAGAGCCTGTTTCTTCTTTTTATTTACATATATTATTAATTCATAATTTATAATTTACAATTTTGGGAAACAGAACAGAGGGGCATATCGCCGTTGCCTGCCTTTCTTTGTCTTCAACTAAATTATAATTATAATTAAAAAAAGACCATGAAATGAACTGGTTGTCAAGGGCCCATTTCTTTGTCTTTGTACCGTAGGTGGTGGGAACTCACCATCATCATCCGGCTCGTGGCCTAAAGACCGGCCTAAGCTCGACTCGGGTTCGGCTCGAGCTCGACCCAAAAGTTAACGTTTGACGGGCCGGCTTGACTCGGCTCGTTAAATGTTTGAATTGGATATGAGCCTCCCTTTTTTTGAATGAGTCGGCCCACGTTTGAGCTCCATAGGGCCGATCCAACAAGCCGGCTAGAGCTCAGCAGAAATAAAGCTCGCAATTTATTTATTATTTAAATAAAATAATATATTATTACCAATTTAAAAATTAAAGATAAAAAATAACAATATACCTCATTTCTTTTTATATTATATGCCCAAATCACTATAATATAAGTTGAGAAAAATGCATATGATTGACAAATGAATAGGTGCCAACTTAGTCGGGATGAACTTATATTGTAGTGCTACACTTTATTCTCAAATATTAATGTATGAAATAATTAATAAAAATATCTATTTTTTAAAGTTGATACTTTTGTGTAATTACTAGATAGGATAAAATAAAATAGTTAAATTATTTAATAGATAAAATTGAACAATTTTTCTTTTTTTGTCGTTCAAAATAATAAGTTTAATATATTGAATTTTGTTACTCTTTTTTGCTATTTAAAATAATAAGTTTAATATGTTAATTTTGTTCACACTTGATTTTTTTTAAAAAGTGATTAGAAAGTTACGTGTCATTGATTTTTGAGATAATATAATACAAAAATGAACTCATATGATAGACTGAGTTTGGCTCGCTCCAACGAGCCAAGCCCAAATTCGGCTCCGATAAACCTAGCCCATGAGCCGAGCCGCGAGCCTTAAAATTTTAAATTAGGTCGAGCCAAGCCGGCCAAGAGTATAGGCTCGTTGGGCTCGAGCTCGAGCCTGAGCCTTCTAATGTTTGGGCTGAGCCGAGCCCATTGATGATGGTGAGTGGGAATTGCTTGCGTGCATACCGCCATTTTAATAAAAGAAGCTGGTTGCTTATTCTTTCTAATTTACTTGTTTTTCACTTATGTCAATTTCATCCTTACTTTGATATCTTTTTTTTAAATTAATTCATATGTTTTTATTGAATGAACTTTTGCATATATAACATAATTAGATATTTTATTTATTTATAAATATGATAACCTAAACATATAATTATAAATATGACATAAAACCACCCGATTCCCACTTGACATTTTACCATACTACCCCTCATTAGCAATTAGTGATTACTACCCACATCAAATTTTCGGGGTTTATTTAGAAAATACTAGTTTTTTACCACGTGCGTCGCACGTGATATTTTTTCTAACATAGAAATTTATTAACATATTATTATGTTCTATTTAATATTTAAATTATCGTATAGTTTACTAATTTACATAATTATATGCCTTTTTATATAAGACAATTTTTTTAACATCTTTATTTTTAAAATTTATACTACCAAATAAAAAATAAATTGTTTGTTCTATATACATATGTTAGTTAATTTTTGCATTTATAGATTATTTATTTCTAATTTTAATTAAAATTTAAGAAATTATATATTTTTTTCTCTTTGATTTTTAAACTTTTAAATATTTTTAATTAAAAAAATTTAAATTTATTTAAATATTATACCATTACTAATTCAATAAATTACATTTTGTTGTAGTTGCTTTTTTTAATCTTAACTATTTTTTTTAAACAATTTAAGTTTTTTTTTAATATTTTTTAAAATTAAAGCCCCATCACCTTTATTAAATCTTTTAATATTTGAATACTTAAATATAATTTATTTTTCATAAATTGGTGATAAATCTAAACAATAAATTCATTTTAATATCACATTCATTTTCATATGTTGTACTTGTTTTTTCAATTATTTTATAATTTGATGTTGTGAAAACAATAAAAAAACCAAGGAATTTATTTAATAAAATTGACAATTTCTTTCGGGTTAACCATCCATATAGCCTATTTTATACCAATATAAGAGTACATGGTCATGCTTCACTAAATTAGAGTACATGGCCATGTAAGAAAAGTCAACTCATAAAAGTAGGGGCGTAATTACTACCATACCTTTCAGTTAAAGCCACGAAAGTCATATCTTATACAATGCTGATGCAGAAAGAGCACATCATTGAAATCATGGGGAAGATAAAAAGGTGTCGATTGATGTCCCATCCATTTTTTGAAAAGCACGGCAACTTGGTGCGATGCGTATTTGATGTATATGTACGAATTATGCGATGCGTATTTAATGTATATATGAATAAAACGTATACGATTAGATGCAAACCTTATATTTTCATTAAAAACTTCAAAGAAACGAAGTATAAAAAATGCAGGAGACAATAGATTATTATATAAGAGGTGGAAATCCAGAAGGAAAAAAACAAAGAAAACAAAAGACACTAAGATGTTATAAAGTAACAGTGGTATTATAACAACACCACATAGTATGGTAGTGATATAGTAGACAATAAATACGAAAATGAAAAAAAAATGCAAAAAAGGAAGGAGCTTGAAATGTATAAAATTTGAATAAAGTAAGATTAGGTGAGATTTGATATGTTAGAGATGATTGATGGCATAAACTGGTCAGACACGTTTATCAAGGATGAAAGAGAAGGAAAAGATAACGAGGATAAAGAAGGCACGTGGGGTATATTAGGGATGAAATATATGAATAAAGTAAGAAGTGGCTAATTTTTGATATATTGAGAGAGGTGACCATCATTTGAAACCACAAGCAAAAAAGTGGCCTTTTATTCAATTAACTCATTTCTTATTCAATGAAGAGAAATATTTTATTTATAAAAAAAAAGAGAAATATTTTATTAAAAATATAAATAATCATTTAATAGATAGTGGAGTATAAATAATAATGACATTTTTAGTAATTTGAAGGTTTTAAAAGGGTATATATAATGACATGTTAGTAATTTTAAGATTTTAAAAGGGGTATAGTAGTCCAAAAAAATTTCTTAAACATCACCACTTTTATATATTAGGATATTTTAAAAAATTGGGGTTTTCAAAATAGCTTTCTATGAATTATTTTTAAAAATAGAATAAAATTTGAAATTTTTTTTAGAATAAAATTTGTTTCCTCTCTCATCCAAAATAATCAAGTGTGAAATCCAACCCACACAATACACTTAAGAAAAAATCAATTTATAAATTTTTAAAAACACATGCTATTTTTTAAAAATAGCTATTAAAAAATGTCATCTCGTAAAATTTATCTTTAAAAAATTGAATTTTTTGAAAAGTTAAAAAAAAAAAACCAAAACAAAGTATGGATGTTATAAATGTAAAAATATTTTGAATTCAGAGTAGTTAACAAAGTTATACCGAACTAGTGGTTGTTTTCCTTTACCAATAATCGTTACATGAACATTCTCCACAAGAAAAATGATGGAAACGATTTCTATCTCTTACAATTATTTTACGATCATAAACCTTGGATACAAGTTTCATAGCTTGGTGACAGTCTTTACAGATACGTAGATTCTTGGTAATTCGAAGTGTTTCCCCGGCTTTAGTTTTGAGCAAGCCAAAAGCAATTGCCAATTTTTCACTATGGTAGTAAATTGGGTTATCCTTATCAATAATTTCATCACTATCAGTCTCAGGTACATATCCTTGGGATCTAATGCATTCTAACATATCATCAAGTTTGGCATATATTTCCTTAGATTCAGGATGAACCCTTCCTCCTGCAATAAACTCATACACTGTACCTTCCATTTCAATCATGGAAAACCCAGCAGCCTTCTTCACCTCTCTATCATTCATCAGTTTTCTTACTTCCGCAACACCTTCCCACCTACCAGCTTTGGCATATAGATTCCCTAATAAAACATAACGTCCACTATTATCAGGCTCCATCTCAATCACTCTCTTCCCTACTTCCACACCCAACTCTATGTTCCCATGAATTTTACAAGCTCCAACCAGTGCACCTAGCACACCTACATCAGGATTCATAGGCATCTCACTTATGAGCTCCATTGCTTTCTCAATCATCCCGGCCCGTCCCAACAAATCAACCATGCATCCAAAATGCTCGGTTCTGGGTTCAATACCATAAACTTCAATAAAATGACGGAAATAATGTTGTCCTTGTTCAACTAACCCAGAATGGGCGCATGCACTGAGTATATTAAGGAAAGTTATGTTATCCGGGGTAACCATTTTCATCTCCATCTCTCTAAAAAGTTGAATAGCAGCCTCTCCTCTCCCGTGCATAGCCATTCCCCCAATCATGCAATTCCAGGAGGAAATCCCTTTTTGAGGTAACTGTAAGTGAGAGAAAACTTGAAAAGCAGTTTCCAAGCAACCACATTTACAATACATGTCAATAAGTGTGGTTGCGAGTTTAGAGTCCAATTGAATCCCAGTTTTGATAATGTATCTGTGTATCCATTTACCCTGCTGAAGGGCTCCTAATCCAGTGCAGGCTGATAACATGCTAGCGGCAACATATTTATCGAAAACAATATTGTTTGCCATCATCCTATTAAACAAAGCAAAAGCGTCGTGAAAACGATTGTGTTGGACGAAAGAAGAAATCATGGCATTCCAAGAAGCAGAGTTGTTTTTGTGAGGAGGCATTGAATCAAACAGTTGAAAGGCTCGATCAATAAAACCAAAGTGGGCATAGCCGGTAAGCAAAGTGGTACAAGAGACAACATCTGGAAGTGGAATAGAATGAAAGAGTAAAGTAGCTTCATCCAAAGAGTGAAAATGGAGATACATGTGAATTAAATTGTTGAGAGAAAAAGTATCAGATGAGAAACCAAATTTAAGAAGATGAGCATGAAGTTGTTTACATTGGTGAATAGAAATGGAAGAACGAATAAGAGAAGGAAAAGTAAACTTATTGGGGAGAAGGGATTGATGAAGCATTTGGATATATAAAAGGATGGATTGAGGGTTTAAGTAAGCTCTGATTAAGGTATTGTAAATAAAAGTATCAGGAAAGGGGATACTATTAAACAACAGGAGACCATACTCAAAATCACCATTCTTCGATAAAACACAAAACTTTATCAGTCGACCCATCGCATCATTGTCGATAGAGAGACCACGACGGATCATCTGAGACTGAAATTGTTTCACCTCAACCATGGATGAACATGACGACAATGATTCTATTTCCAAATCAATACCGATCTTTCGAGATCGAGATCGAGATCGAGATCGATATCCAGATCCAGATGGTCTACCTATAGCTTGAACTAAAACCGATGCCATTTTCAAATCAAAGGCGAACGGCTTTTCAGTTAACTCTAAGGATAAGGATGAAGATCCTACCCATTGCAATTTCAATCTAACTTAAAATTGGAAATTTGGGTAAAATGACCTCTAAAATCTTAAATTAATGTTTTTTGACCTCACTTTTCTTTTATATTGTAGAATGATGAATTTTTTTATTGGGTTATTCAAAATTAAAATTTAACAAATTTTTAAGCTTTATTATTATTTTATTTTATTTTTTAAAAAAATACTCATAATTAATAATTTTATCTCAATTTTCAGGGAAATTTGGGTAAAATGACCTCCAAAATTTTAAATTAATGTTTTTTGACCTTCATTCTCATAATAACCTTTTTTTGACATTATGATGATGTCATCTTTGTGTGAAAACTCTCATTTACCCTCATCTCCACTCCCCTTCATCTTTCCAAAAACAACAAGAAATTCATCTCCCTCTTAACTTCTCATCCTTCAACCATTGATTCTCCATTTATCAACTTCAACCTCCATTGATTCTTCACTCTCTAACAACGAAATGGTACACAACAATTCGAAATCTCAAAACTCCTTCGATTTACATGGATTTCCATGAAAATCGAAGGATTTCCGGAAATGAAAGTCCTTCGAAATCCATGGAAATCCTTCGAAATCGAAGGAACGATTTCCATGGATTTTCAAAACCGGACCTAGAACAACAACAACAATAAGAAGAAGAAGAAGAACTCATGTTTTTAGCTTCATCTTCAACAAACCCACAACCATTACCAACTCTTGGAGTTTCATCTTGAGTGAAAAAAGTGGGGAACTTCGGAATTCGGAAAAAAAAAAAAAAAAAAAAAAACTCCGCATTGGGCTTAGCTCCTAGATCCCGATTAGAAAAAAATTAAAAAAAAAAGTTGTGGGATCTCCGGAATCTAAAAAAAATTTAAAAAAAGTTGTGGAGAACTCCGGAATACGAAGGTAACCTCCGGAATCTGGAAAAAGGAAAAAAAATAAAATAAAATTGGGGGGCCAGCCCCCACCCCACCCCCCCTCTGTTTGAAATTCCGGAGGGCCGGATTTCCAATTTTTTTTCTTTTTCCGGATTCCGGAGGTTTCCTCTGGATTCCGGAGTTCCCCCACTTTTTTTTATATTTTTTTTCTAGTTTTGAGATTTCTTCTTCTTCTTCTTGTTCGAGGTCCGGTTTTGCAAATCCATGGATTTCGAAGGATTTCCATGGATCCATGGAAATTGAAGGGAGTTTGAGATTTGGAGGGGTGTTGTGTACCTTTTCGTTGTTAGAAATGAAGATTCAAACAAGTTGAAGTTGATAGATCAATCAATGGTGGATGAGAATTTGAAAGGGAGATAAATGTTTGTTCTTCTTTTTGGAAAGATGGAGGAGAGGATGAGAGTTGAGATGAGGGTAAATGAGAGTTTTCACACAAAGATGACATCATCATAAGGTCAAAAAAGGTTATTATGAGAATGAAGGTCAAAAAACATTAATTTAAAATTTTAGAGGTCATTTTACCCAAATTTCCCTGAAAATTGAGATAAAATTATTAATTATGAGTATTTTTTTAAAAATAAAAATAAAATATAGCTTGAAAATTTGTTAAATTTTAATTTTGAATAACCCAATAAAAAAATTCATCATTCTACAATATAAAAGAAAAAAAATTAAGTATTATTTTGTTAAAATAAATCAAACGTTTCTATTTTCAAAATTAAGATAAGAAAAAGTATTTGTAATTACTCAATTTAAAAAAAAAAAAAAAGCTACCACCGAAAAAAAAGAGACAAACCAAAAACTATTGCTCAAACTCCTCGTAAAAATTGAATGACCAGAGCCACCTCTTTTCCCTACCAATCCTATCGAAAGTTGAAAAAAAAAAAACTGAAAGATCATAGATAGGAAAAAGTAAACATATTAACAATTAATTATTGCTTAAGACGAATGAAAGCTAATTAAGAATCTTTGCATGTCTTCTTATTATGGCCAAGACCTTTACACTTGCTACACTGGAGTTGACGTTTAATTATTTCTACCGACTCTGTCTGCTGCTTCATTTTAGGACGACCTGGTGGCCTTCTAGTCGGTGGAGGGGTTACTGTGATCAATACCTGAGTCAGATTGGATTCTTCATCTTTGATTGCTTTGTCCTCCACATTTGTAATACTGTCTTCATTTATTGACTCACCATATGTTAATCTGTAACTCTCAACTCTAAAATATCTTGAACAAAAATCATATGGGCTCCTACCAATGCATTCAAAAACAGCTATAGCATGACAGCAAGGCAGCCCTGTAAGTTGCCATCCCTTGCAGCTACAGTCCCATTGATCTATATCAACAGATTCCCCACAAACCTCAAATGTGCTTCCATGGGACAGTAGAACCCGAAGCGACCGTGCTACTGCAATTTCCTTTTCTAACTTCTCCTCATTGGATGGCGTCAACTTTGTTGTCCATTGGTTTGACTGAACCCTGCGTGTATATATCGTTTCCATTATTTTGCCCCGCAGCACATTGATCATTTGTGTTATAGGCAATTCGTGTGCTTCTGATATACAACTGAAGAACTGCTGTCCAAAATTTGACGTCATATGGTTATACCTCGCTCCCCCGAAAAATGCATTTGCCCAGTGTTCTGGCTCACTTTGTATGATCCAATTGTAAGCATCAGGTGAAATTCCTTTGATACTTTCAGCACAGCGCTGGAAATCATCAAGTTTAGGTGCAAGAGCAGCAGCATAGAAGTCATTAATCATGAACCGCCTTGCCTCGTGAGAGAATTGGCCCTTTAAGTCACTGTTAAGCTTTTCAGCTAGATGGCGCAAACAATAGCTATGACAAGACTTGTCAAATACTTCAGCTAAAGACGCATTCAATCCATTCCGGAAATCTGCAACAAATGTAATCTCCTGTGATGTTTGCACAGCAGATTTCAATTCCAGTAAAAACCAATGCCAATTTTCCTCTGCCTCAGTATCTACAACTGCAAATGCTGCTGGGAATATGCCATCCTCTCCATCTGCAGCTGTTGCAGTCAACAACACCCCCTGGTACTTCGAGTTCAATTGAGTGCTATCAAGGAAAAGGAGAGGTCGACAACCTTGCTGGAAACCAACAATTGAGGCATGAAATGATATAAAGAGGCGGTGGAAGCTTGAGTCGTCTTTGGTGGTGAATGAAGCAACACTTCCAGGGTTAGTTTCTTTAATCTTTTCACAAAAATATGGCAACTGATTATATGCTTCCTTGTAGGAGCCTTGAAGCTGTTCTCTTGCTATCTCTTTTGCACGCCATGCCTGGGAATAGTTCAATTGAATCCCATATTCTCGTTTTATATCATCTGCAATATCTTTAGGCCTGTAGTTTGGGGAGACTTTTAACTTTTCCTTTATAATATTTCCCACCCACCCCCTAGTAGCCCGATACCCAGCTTTTGCAGCAGCCCCTTCACATGAATGATTTGAGTTCATTTTCTTGATACAAATCAACTGGGTAGTAGACAGCCTTGAAGCATATATTCGCCATGGGCAACCTTGGGATTTGCATTTGACAGTGACGCGATGACTGTCATTTTTCTTGTACCGATAAGCAAAACCATGAGCAATGGAATACTTGTGCAAAGCTTCTCGGAATTCACTAAAACTGTTAAATCTTTGATCCACGCCAATTATGGCATTTTCCCATTGTTGTGCAGCTTTTCGATGCATCTCGTCACAAGAACTAGCAGGAACACAAATTAAATGGGCTTCATTGGATATGTCTATACCAATCTGATTGATGGCAATAACAGTCTTGACCGCCACATCTATTGGTTCAGCTACTGGGACTACCGCCTCAGACACTGTTGTTCTACTTGATCTGCATTTTGTCAGTCGACATCACATATTCAAGGAAAAGGGTCAAATATAGGCCACTTTGTCGCATAATCTTTTGTATAAGAACCCCAGTGCATAAAATAATGTAATGTTAGATTTAAAAAACACAGTCCAGACATGAGATATTTAAAAATCCAAAGTTCAATTTATTTTAACTTAAATTTTACAGTTATTACTGAATTTAAATTATTTTAACTTTGTGAAATATTTATAATAAAATTTAATATAAATATTTCACAAAGATTATAAAACATATCCTGTTCAAGTAAAGGTCATGAAAAAGAATAAGAAAATAGTGATTACTAAAATAAATATGAAAGTACAGAAAATCAACATTTTAAAATCTTTCAATTTCTTGGATCTACATTCGAAAATTTTCTCTTGATTTCCAAATTCAAAGGAGTCAAATGGGTATTGAATGTATTAATAATTTTAAAATATAAAAATTTATTCCCAGTCAAAGACTAAACAAACATATATATCTCAAAAGCAATTCAAATAAGACTAGTTCTTTCGAGGGTCCTCCATTCAAATTGGTGACAACTTTAATGAAGATTGAAATGAATAATAGGATTGATGCATGTGCATCCTCAAAAGAAAAAATAAACGCATATACATCACATTATATTATAAACAAATAAACAATAAATGCGCAATATCGAGAATGAAGTGATTTGGACCAAGTTGTAGATAAGGCAGAATGAATAGAACAAAATATTTATAGAAAATAAACATAACCACCTGCTAGTAGGCATATTTGATAAATTTCGACCAGCAGCTTCATCTGATAAGATAAAGACATCAACTGTGATAGAATCCCTCAAGAAATTTATCATGCGCTTTAGGTCCTTGTCCTTGGATACTGAGATTAGAGTTTTCTTGTTACCAGGAAGAAAATACTTGATGGACATCATATCAACACTACAATTAAACATTTCTGCTACTTCTGTCTTGAAATCATCCAACTGTGTTTGCTGATCAATATCTATGGCATACGCCTCACCCCCACTGTAAGAAAGGGATCCATCTTTATTTGTCATGAACTCACCGCCTGATTGGCATATAGCTATGATTCTCTTGGTGGCCATGGCCTAAGCAATAACACATGATAACGACATGAACAATAATAGCCAGTAATCAAATTTACTAGTGAAACTTTTGATAAAATAAACACAAGTAGCATGACACACAGACACAATAAGGAGGGAGAGAGCATGATGGGCAGTCGTGGGGGAGAGAGGGTTGTTTGTAGGATGTGGAAGATAAGGGAAACCAAGGGAGAGAGGAGAGGGAGGGTAAAATTTAGGGCTTTTTACTATTAATAATCAAGCTGAGTGGATAATTACAAAAATGTTTGGAAGTAGTAGGTTGTCAGATTTTGAAATTAGGGACTAAATAAAAACCTAACTCATTTTTTATTTTAATAAAGAACAAGACTTTTCATTGATGAATGAAAAGGCCAAGCACGGCACAACAGGATGATTATACCAAATAAAAAACGAATAAAGATCATTAGGCAAATGAAGGAGGTTTTAATACTTACCTGACCTTCCAATGTAAAAGCAGACTGTGTTCCCACTTCAATTGTCTGTTCAACTTCCTATAACATCAAACTTAAGCTTTAGAAGAGAAGAGAGATAGAGAGTTAAAGATAAGAAAGCATAGTCAATTCAAAAGGCTGGTCACCATTTTAGAAAGTTCAATAGCCTGATCAGTAACATCCATCATCTCCTTTCAACATTGATAAGTTCTTAATTTGACAATGCTACAGCACAAAGCCATACAAATAGAATGAGAAAAATAGATACTTCCGGAATAATATGTAATCAAGAAAAAAAACTGCACGTATAATTTTGTCCCAGCAGTCATTATCTTCAAATGTTCACCTCACTACCTTTATGTCACTTCCATGCCAACATGCAACAATAATATGAAATAAAAAGCATTACCACAAGTTTAAGACTAAAGACAAGCTTTGTCTTCCTTCTCCCTTCTACAATACAGAGACTAAGAAATTAACAACACCACATTTCTTCACTTGGTAATACAGAAGATCTACTCTATCTTAATTTTGCTCCAACGAAATTTCCCAAGACAAAACATTGATTGTGGTTTCCCATAGATTATTATTGACAGGATAACTGAAAAGTTATCTTTACTTTAGGAGAGTGTTGAATTTAGGTCGAAGGTTTTGAGAACAAAATTCCACAATCTAGTCACAAAGGGGATGAGGCAGTTTATAAGATTTGTCCGTTACATAATTATGACAAGGCTCCAAAAAAAGAGACAGACAGTCATTGTGTTGGAAAACTTTTGATCCGATCAATCAATAGAATCTGGTTTGTCCTCAAGGCAAGTTATGTGTTGCCAAGCCTAGGAAAAGCTAAGCTGTTTGATTCTATAAATTTCCAGAAGTTGGAGGATTTGTGAACCACTCCCCTTTATCCATCCCCAATCAACAGCCAGCCCACTTTTCACTTTAACCAGCATTTGGAAATTAGGGCAGTGCAAAGATGTGATTTTTTAGAATCCAATTACTGATCGAAGGGAAATAAGGAACATAATAAATAAATTTAGAGATATCAAACGCAAATCTGAAATAGAGGGAACATACGAATTTCACCGTGGATCTGCTCCTCCTCTATTTTTTGCCTGAGCCAACCCTCTCCTCTCCTCAAGTTTACGTTTACCGTCCAAAGAAATAAAGAAAGTTGATGAATGTTTTTTTTTTTTTTCTTTTGAAGAAGGAGAAGAGAGCGTGGACATAAAAAAAAACCTAAAACGTTACGAGATAAATTAAAGTTTTAATTATTTTATTTTATTTTTTTATATAAATAGCATTTTGTTAAAGTTAATCTCGAAACAGAAACAGAAACAGAAACAGAAGGGAGAGGGGATGAGCTACGCGGTGGTGGTTGATTCTCCCATGAGGATGAGGCTGAATCTGAATCTGAATGCTGCTTCGTGCTGCAGTCTTAGTCTTAGTCGTAGATACCCTCTTCAGAACAACGCTGAGGATAACCATTCCTTTAAATGGCGTCTGCTTTTAGCTTATGATGGCACCCGATATTCAGGTATTCACTCACTCAAATTCCACATGATTTTCATTCATTTTTTTAATCTATATTCGGATTTTTTGCCTGAATGAATAATTGATATTAAAATTTAGGGTGGCAATATCAGCTGTCGCCACCTACTGTCCAATGCCTTGTTGAGAAAGCCTTGATTGAGGCAACAAAGCTTCAAAGGAAGGATCTCAAATTAGTTGGTGCAAGCAGAACAGATAAGGGAGTTCATGCATGGGGTCAGGTCTGAATCCATTTTTAACATCCATCCATCCTTCCTTCTTTCTTTAGGATAAAAATAATGCCTTTTTTTATCTTATATTCAGGTGGCACACTTTGTTACACCATTTAACTATGATACTTTGGACAACATTCATGCTTCTCTTAATGGTCTTCTTCCTGCTGATATCAGAGTTCGGGAGATTAGTCCTGCCATCGCTGATTTTCACGCTCGCTTTTCCTCAAACACCAAGCTTTATCACTACAAGATATATAATGACACCGTCCTCGATCCATTTCAACGTTGCTACGCTTACCATTGTGCTTATCAACTTAATTGTGCACTCATGAGAGAAGCTGCAAATTATTTCATTGGAAAGCATGATTTTTCTGCTTTTGCAAATGCACCACACAATGATAGACCCGGAGATCCTGTAAAGTTCATTTTTCGTTTTGATATCATACAAATGGTCAGTTTTCTTACTTTACTACTTCTGTTAATAATCCATCTGAATCGTTCCATTTTCAGCTTTATATTTAGTATGTCATCGTCTTTTATCCAGGGACCTCTAGTTCAGATTGAAGTTGAGGGCTCCGGGTTCTTGTATAGACAAGTTCGAAACATGGTAACTATATTAAGTCAATGCTTTTGCTGCTCTTAAGAATGTATTATAAACGTTAAATTTGCTTTGTCTAATAGCTTCCCGGGTCTGATTTAATACAGTTAAAATGGTGAAATTGGTTGATGTAAATGAAAATCAATTCTCCAATTCTTCATTTTTGTAGGTTGCCCTGTTGATTCAAATCGGAAAAGAAACAATGCCTCCTGATGCAGTTCCCAAGATTTTAGCTTCTCGAGATCGCAAGGAGCTTGCTAAGTATGCTACATCTGTTCCTCCTCATGGCCTTTGTCTTATGACTATCAATTACAATGAGGACCATCTAAAGCTTCCATCTGATTGCCCTGCCACCAGTCTTGGTAGGCGCCATAGTATGCGCAAATGTAAACTCCCTTTTTATTGAATAATATTTTCAATTTTGAGTAAATTGTAAAAAGTATTATTTACATTTAATTCATTAGAAACTGAAATCTGTGAGGCTATTAGAAAAGCATAAATCAATTTCCACTATATCCAATTTATGATGAGATTGGAAAGCAGTTTCAAAGCTCAAAAGAGAAATTCTATCATAGTGCCGAAGAAAGGACATGAAAACGGTAGATCCTGAAGTGGACAGGGCTTTTTCAGTTCTCAAAGAAACGGAGCTCTACCATAAATTCTCTATGCTTTGGGGAGTACCAAGCAATGGCTTTCGCCGAAAAAAGGACATGTAACGCATATTCTAAGGCAAATGTCGGTTCCTCCACTTGTATAGTACCCCACCCTAGTTTCTTCAAATCTATTGCAACTCCTGAATCTATTCTCAAACTGATGGGTCCAGCAATCTGCACAATCAATTTTATATGTTAGAATTTGTGAACAAATTTCGCATATCAATACAGAACAGAATAGGAAGAAGTATAGAACAGATCAGTTTGAATGAAATAATAACAAACCTGCTGCTGAAGGGATAATCTAGCATTAGGGGAAATGGCTTTAATTGATTCAGTTCTTGGCTGTCGAGAATGGGACAGATCTTCTGTTAAAAGCATGGCTCCGGAAATAAATTTGGAGCCGGAAGGAAAATGCAGACATGCACAGAAGCGAGTAAGATCCAGAAATCGCCTTTGAAACATTCCATATTGAGCTGAAAAAGAAACGGAAGCAAATACATCTGCTAAAAGAGCAGATCTCATTCTAGAATTCTGCATGTGAAGTCCTTTAAATCCGTCGTCTTGTGCTGCTAATTGAACTGAATTGTCTCCAAAGAAGGTAGAAGCTACAGCACCTTTAAAGATCAAATACAAAGCTTGCAAGTAAAGTTTGGAGATTGCAGATATCAAAGGTAAACTTTTGAAAGGAAAAAGTAAAAGGGAGAAACATACCGGTGATCCCTGAGAGTGAAACATGAGGATTTGAAAGGAAAAAGTCATACGGTTGCACCCTCTTCAGCTTGTTAGCGTTGCTTCTCCAGATATCAAAGGTCTTGTTAAGGGAAAGAGCGGCCTTGATTGATAGACCAGGAAGTAAACATGTAGGAACAGTTTCGGTTACAGATGGTGATTGTGATTGTGATTGTGAAGGAGAAGGAGAAGGAGAACCAACATTATGGTGCATAGACAAGTGATAACTTAAACCCGAGTCGAAAGCAGAAGAAGATGCAGAAGCTAAATCAATAGCTAATGAAAAAGGCACATCCCAATAGTTACCAGATTTGTCAAGAAAGAGAGCTGGAGAAAGTGCCTCCATGGTAAGATCATGATGAAGAAACTGCAGTAAAAAAAAAACATAAAGTAGAGATTTTGAGATAGACAAGGCAAGAGCAAGACAGACAAAAATGAAAGAGTTGAGTTAAACATGCCTTGTGTTGAAAAAGTGATTTAGTTCGAAGTTTGTTATTATGACCATAAGCGTCTAAGCTGATGAGAAGGGTATCGTCAGGAGTTAACAAGAAGTCAGAAGAGATACCAAAAGCATATAAAGATTGGTGGCAGAGTTCACTTCCAATGCTTTGTAACAAAGTCTCATTCTTCTTCTTCTTAAAAGAGGATATGAACTTTTGCAAATTGAACTGACCTAGAAAAGTAGGAAACCTGAAAGGCCAGGGCTTTGGAATTTGAATTTGAATTTGAATCTCAATCTGATGATATCAATCAATCAATAAAACAAAACAAAAACCATACCACAAATCCCAAAAGGGAAAACTGACGACGCGGTGAAGAGCAAAGCCATGAGAGGGAGAATAGAAAGGGACAAAGGGTGCGGCCATGAAACGCTGCATGAAGTCAATCTGCTTCGGCCTACAAAGTCTGGTGCCTCTACACAAACCCAAAGGCAATGGGAAATCAGGAACTGACTGAGCACACCCATCAATTGTTATAGGAGTTGAAACATCAACATCCCAAATCCCTTTTCCGTCCATTGTCCATCTTAGTTTCTTCATCTTCATCCCCTACCTACCTTAATTCCTCCGATATCATTTTCATCTTCATCCCATAGGATTTGGGATTGTTTTACTTATTTATCCGTAACCTATTATTCAAATTATAAATTAACTAATATACTACCATTTTTTTTTTTTACATTTCTTAATTAATGGGTCAGCCCTTATTGCCCATATCAATTTGATTTTTTTCTATATTGACAGATATTTATTTAATATTACTTTGTTATGTATACATTAATTTATAATTATTTTAATTTTCAAGTAATTTTCTAAAAAATTGTTAATAACTTAAATTATCTACCACGAATTGATATGTTTTTTTTATTTTACAGGAAATATTGAAATTTTCATGAAGAGGTTGTTTCTTTCACTGTAATCTAAGGTTACGAATGAATGAGTATCCTACTTACAATGTTTATTTTGTAGCAACAACAACAAGTTTTTTTTTGGGCAAAAGTAAATATATATTTTTTCTTTAAAAAAAAGAAAATAAAAGAAAAGGAGGATCTTACACCCTTAGATCAAGAAACAGAGAAAGACCATGGTGGGTTTTCAAGATTACACTATGACCCATTTTTTACTTCAACACCTTCTGGTTCTCCTCACTCTACCTCTCAGACTCTCAACCCTAAAAAAAGTCATGACTATATCTCTCTGTATTCGATCTCCATAGCTAGCCACGAAGAAACCATATTTGTTGTTTGAACACAAAGATACTGGTTCTTGAGTTCCACTTCTAGTTTTCTTAGTTCGTAGCTGCGACTCAAACACGAAACAAAAAGGTATTTACAACTATTTTCATGCAATTTCCTCTCTGGTTTCAAGGTTTTATTTTTTGAAAAAAAAGAATGTGATTTCCCTTATTCTTTCAAGGTTTTGTTTTTTCAAAAACAAAAAGTACCATTTACAACTCTTACATGTGTTTTACCCTTTTTTTTCAAGGTTTTTTTATTATTATTTGTGATTTCCTACTTTCATTCCCCATTTTGATGTTTCAATTTGTGATTTCAGCTTTTCATCTCACTGATTTGTGATTCCAACAGCTCTGTATTCATCGATTTAAGTCTCAAATCTCATGGTCTTTCACTATCCTTATGCAATTTGTGTCTTTATGAATCATCTACAGAGTGTAGATTTATATTTATTAACTTCCTGTTATTTGGAATTGCCTCTCTTCTAATATAATTTGATAATTTATTATGAATTTGGTGTTACTTAGATCTTCATTCACAAATTGAAGAGTTGGAGTCATGTGAACAGATTGAACAAGGTAATTATGAAAATAGTTTCTCTCTATTTTAATTTTTAAATTTTGTAAATATTAAACTAAGTGTATTATGAATTGTTTGTACTTTTTCACTTTAAGAGCTATTGGGGCTGAGTATCAACAAACGATCATACTGATTTCAAGGTCAGTAAGATTAAATTTATAAATTTATCATACACAATTATGTATTTTCTTGTATCTTTATTATGCAGAAAACTAAGTAGGGGAAAAAAAAGATTGGTTGACTTGTTTGATGTTTTGTGAAAAAGATATAGAAGTTTGAAAAGTTGTCTTTGGTTAGTAATATTGTCTTTTATCAAGTTATTTGTTGTTTTGGATCTTTTTTAATATTGGTATCATGCATACTTATTAGTTGTCTTGTATTTTTATTATGCAGAAAAACAAACAGGAAGGAGAAAGAAAGATTGACTGACTTGATTTTTTTTAGAAGGAAAACAAATTTGAAAGCTCCATTTTTTGGTGTTTCGATCTTTCTGGGGAGGAGAAAGAAGTTTGATGGGTTCCAGAAGTATGATATGATTTTGTGGTATTAAGATTACTAAATGTAAATCATCAATTTATGGGCTGCCTTTTATAGTTTTGAAAGTATAAAATGTAAATGGTCAATGTATAGGCTGCCTTTATATTTTTGAAGTATAGTGTAGTATAATGACTTGTTTCTAATTTGGACTACAGAGTTCAGGGTTATTATTGTAAATTTATAGTTTTGATGAATCGAAACCGTGTAAATTATAGACTTGAATAGATTTCAATGCTTTTAGTACTTTTAAAGGTATTATTCATTAGAACATTATCTTATTTTTACGTGTTTTTAAATATCTTATCAACCTGAAGACCCAACCTAACCCATTTTTCGTAGGGTCGGGTTGGGTCTATTAGTGTAACGCCCCGTTATTTTGTGATAAAAAAAATTATTTATTTTATTTTAATTTAAATAGTTAAAGTTTATTTATTTATCGGTCAATTAGAATTTAGTAGTTTATTTTGGTTTAAGTCCTTTTAATTACCTTTTTAGCTTATTTTCGTTTTAATGGTATTAATAATTATTAACGGGCCAATTAATAATTATTAATCACCATTGGGATAGTTTAAGAAGTTCGGGATTCGTTTTATAAGTCAAAAGTCATAAAAGGACGCAACCGTCATTTCCAATTTCTTAAAAAACTATCCAAACACTATTCACCTCTTATTAAATATCCTCTTTGACTTCCATTGACCAAGAAAAACACTTCATCTTCTTCATTTCTCTCCTCCAAAACCATGGGCCTCCTTCCCCCATTTCCCAAATTTGATTTTCGTTCATTTCTTGCTCGATCGACTTGATTCTGGGTCCATTGGAAAGGTATCGGTCCTACGATTCATTTCCAACCAACCATCGTACTTGCCACTCGTGTTATACGGAGATCTCGGTAAGTAAAGTTTCAAACCCTAAGCTCCAAATAGTGTTTTAATGGAGTTTTCTTTGTTTTCTTTCGATTTCTTGTCGGGAAACTCGGTGTTTGTAAATACGGGAGTAGTTTTATGAGTTTTTGGAAACTTTCCCATAACCCTAAAACCGGAGTTTCAGTCGAAACCCTTCCCGTTTGAAATTTACCCTTTTGGGTTTGATTTTGGGTTAGAATTTAATGAAATAATGTTTATTTAAATTCAATTCGGGAAAGAGCATAATGTTCAAAAACCTTAATTATCGATACCCATTGAAATCGGGAATATCGAATTTGCATAAAACCAACTCGAAACACTTTTAGATTTCCTAAAAGCCGGAAAACCAAACCCGAGACCCAATTTTCTTGATAGGGCCGTGGGCCTCTTCGGGGGGGGGGGGGAGGTTTGTTGAGTTTTTCGTTATTTTGAACGTTTAGTTGATGTTTGATCGATAGTTGGTAAATTAATGATTGTGTGATATAATTCAATTTGTAGGTGTTTTTGAACCGCTCGTTTGATCGCTCCTTCGGACTTAGGAGCAAAGTCTATCTTTTATTTAAGGTGAGAATAGTTAGGATTTAAAGTATTTATAGAAATCGAATAAGTGTGATGTTTGTAGAATTGAAACTAAGACTAGAATCCGAATCTAAGATTAGAGGGATGTGAGTTAGTGCCCTTAGGATTAGAAGTTGATCATTTAAGTGAGAACTTAGGAGTTCTCGAGGAAAGTATTGAATCTTAGAAGATTCTAAGTTAGATTCGTTTCGAAGCTTAGGTTGGATCATTGGAAGTTAAAAGATCCAACTAGTATTTAGAACGGTTAATAGAACCTCGGATTGCTATTGGAAGTTTAAAATCCTGGAAGGTATAGGTTAATCGTTTAAGATAGGATTTACTTGTTTTAATGTACCGGAGTTCGATCGACATATCGTTTGTCCGAGATTACTATCTATTTTACTTATGCCCTTTACTTTATGTCTTTACTTTTTGCTCCTTTACTTTATGCATGTTTCGGTTACTTTATCATTTACATTTACTTAATTATTTTTGCAAGCATATGCATAACATCTCGCATCATTGAAAAGAAAAGAAAGTGAGAAAGAAAAACGAAAAGTTAAAGGTGGAATATGAGAAAAGTCCACACTATTTGCATGCATAAGTTTTGGTGGATAATATGAGAAAAGTCCACACTATTTGCATGCATAAGTTTTGGTGGATAATATGAGAAAAGTCCACACTACTTCCATGCATAAGTTTTGGTGGATACTATGGGAAAAGTCCATACTACTTCCATACATAAGTTTTGGTGGATACTACGGGAAAAGTCCACACTACTTTATACATAAGGATAAGGGTGGATAGTATGTGAAAATCCACATTACCTTCATTTCATGCATAAATGGCGAATGTGTATCCTACGGGATGTATTCATTACTTTTATGCATATGATAGATGAGAAAGAGAATCGAGATGTTATATTTAAACAAAGTTTTATTTATTATTCTTATTTATGTCATAACAAGTAGTTGGATGAGGATTGACTACGAGAGTTAGTCATAACATCCTTTTAGAGAATATAGAATGAATTTACCTAGAGTTGAAGGACTTTAGGAGTGATTTGTATCAGATTAATTGGACACAAATCGAAATGCGAGTTTGAGGTCTATCTTTACTTTTTATGCTTATTATTCTCACTGGGCTTAAGTTGTTAGCTCATGATATTACAACCAATTTCAGGTAATGCCCTTGCTAGAGGCCGTGGAAGGGGAGATGGTGCTGCGTGATCGAGGGATGTTGACCTCGAGATGGACTCGTTGTTGTAAAGTCTATGTAATTATTTTTTGAATTTCAAAGACTTTGTTGATGTATATGTTGTATTTAGCTCATAAGAGCTTTTGATGTGGTTTTTATGATATGAAACATTTGAACTCCTGATTGGGACTTAAAGTCTATGTGATTTTATTAGATTTGAAAAATTAGGATGTAAACAGGTTTTGGCTAGCCAATTTTCAAACAAAACCACGCCAATTTTTCTTAAAATAAAAGACTTCCGCTGTGTTTTATAAATTAAATTTATTTAAAAGTGTCGGGTCGTCACAATTAGTGACTTTGGGTTGTTTGGGTTGACATTATTACCAACCCGAAATTTTCATTTATGGTTTAAAACCGAACTAACCTGGCCTGTGTACACCCCTAACCCCACCCCAAATTTTTTCAGTTCATTCATAAATTTATTTTTATGATCCACTTAAATTGGAGAGAATAAAATTACAGAAGATTAGGTTAAACATCTCATTATAATTTTTTCCGTACTTTTTCCCTTTTACGGATTGTCAATAAGCCATCTTTTGTGATTCACTCAAATTATCGAAAATTTTATTTAAACTCATTATTGATACTTTAGTAAATAATTCTATCAAATAACTATATAAATTTAAATGTTATTAATATTTAAATAAATAAATTATAAATTAATTGAATTATTAAAATAATATGAATATATTGATTTATCAAAAATAAATATTTAAATAAATCAGTACAATTTATTAAGAGTTATTTTCAGTAATGGATAATTTAATGTTGTTTATTTAAGATAAACACAACTTTGTATATATCAAAACTACCCAAAACCACCATTAGTAAATTTAAATTACATTTTTAAAAGACGAAACATACACCCGATTCAATTTTCCTTAATTTATGCAAGATGTAAGGAAAATTATAAAATCCCTTAAATTTTATAAAATTAAAGGAAAAATTAAAACTATTAGAAAAAAAATATTCAAGCTTCTGAATACTTAATTTCTTCTGGGAAAAATTGAATCTCTTTCGTCTTCGATCATCCTTCAACCGCCATTAATACTTCTTCAAGATCTGTAATTTTTTAAACAATATCACCGTTAGTTTAACAATGATAAACTGTGTATAATTGATAAACCAAAAAAGAAACAAAAGTAATAAGTATTGATTTTCTTAAAAAAAAATGTTAACAAAAGTAAACTAAATATAAGGTTAAATTGAAAATAAAACATTAAAAAGAACTCAATGAAATAGATGACGAATCAGTTCCATTCTCATACCTTTTAAGATTGTTATGAGTAATAAGTTTCATTAAAAGTCCGTTTATCTGTGTTAAATGGAGCCTTCCGTTTAACTCTCCCTACCAAATCAACAGTGAGTATTAGTAATATGTTTATATTAAATAAACGGTATATTATTGATAAAAAAATCTGTAGCAACAACCATTAACATCTGTAGCAGCAATCATATATTCCTTATCGACGAAAGCAACCCATAATTTTGTTGATTCCATTTTTCTATGGTTTCTTGTGGATGAAGGTGAACGAGGAAGAAGAAGAAGCATCTTATTTAAATTGAGTTTGAGTTTTTTTCCTCTCGTTTTTTTGTAGACGAAAGCAACCCAGAATTTTGTTGATCTCGTTATTTTCTGGTTTCTCGTGGATGAAGGTGGAGGAAGAAAAAGATGTATCTAATTTAGGTTGAGTTTCTTATCTTTAAATAATGATTCCTAAAATCAAGGAGATTGATTTGAATTCAAAAATAAATTAATTAAATTATATGTAATTAATAAGGTATAGGTATCAGGAGAAATAAAAGGTAAGACGGTAAACTATAAAATCGGAAATAACCAGATCACCACCATAAATGGTGTTACTAAGTATTTTTTATATTGATTGTAATTTGCCATTAATTTTGAAATTGAGTGAATTAAAGTGGTAATTTCTATAATCAATCCATTTAGTAATAATAACAAGAGTATTATTAGAATAATTGTTAATTTCATTACATTATTGATTAGTGTGTGAAAATACACTTAAAATGTGCTTAATTGTAAAATAAATTAATTTAATATTTAATATTTTCATTGATTTAATTGAATATTTTGAAATATGAAGATATTAGATTTTAATTTGATTTATTAACTTTTGTAGGTAAAATAATGTTTTTGGTGCAAGTTGGAATTAAATTGGAGAAGAAAATCAAAAGAAAGGAAAAAGGCTTTATTATTCAGAAATTCCAGCTTCTGACACGTGGCGCGCCTCAATTGGTCTTCAGATTCAAGCTCAGTGTACCGCGAAGCATAGGATCAGACACCCTCCTCCATTCAAAGCTTGACATGTGTCGCTTCAGAAAATAAATAAAAAAAGAAAGAAAAAATGAAGCAGCCTCTCCTGTGTTGACACGTGGCATCTTATTTTCAATTCATAATTAACTGGCGCGTGGGCCCCACTGATTATTCCCTCATATTTCAAATTCCCATAACCTCCATTCTCTCTCCCTCATTTACTCCTAATTGCATTTAACTCCCAATTTATTTTCTTATTTAATTTTCAGTTTTTATATTTAATTTTAGGAGTTACTTTTTGGTCCCCAAACTTGTATAAATAGGACCTAAAGACTCCGAATTTCACACCTCTCTTCTTCCCATTTTTCTTTACAATTTTAGTTTTTCTTTTTATTTTTCTCTATAATTTTTGCTAACATTTTCATACTTTTTTTTAGAATTTGTGAAAATGTTTTGCAAATTAGGCTAAGTTTATTTTGGTTAAGTTTAAGATGAATTTTATGTAATGCATTTTTATTTAGAGTTTTGATTCAACTTTGTTCAAGTAATTTTTAATTTTAAGTAATTTCAATTTCTCCATCTTTTTCCTAATTTCTTTGTTAATATTATTGTAGTGTTCAATTTCATATAAATCTAGTCATGCTCTTTTTATGTGGGATTTTTACAATATAATTTTATTGATGATTTCTTTATTTTATAAAAAATCTTTTCCTTGATTGCGACTTGTTATATTGTCGATCTTGGATTTTTATAAAATAAATAACATGTTTTTAATTTGAGAAATTGTTTTACTTAAATACATTTGAAAATAATTTTGTACTTTAATTCTAAATTTTCCGATTGATTATTTGGGATGTGAAATTTTCAATTGAGTTATATGAATCAAAATTCTATTTAAATTTGTAAAACATAAAAGGATTCTTACACTTAACCAATTCCATTATTCATTTATTTTTATCATTAATCTTCACAAAATCCAAAACCAAAATTCTCAACCCTTCTCTCTTTTTTCTAAATTTCTTCTACTTAAATTCTTGTTTGATCATCACCTCTCCGTGGACACGACCGCCCAATCTACACTACAACGACCGCTTAGTGTTTGCACATTTTGGGCGTAATCAATTATCATTGTCAAATGCTATAAAACAAATAATATAATCTTTTATAAGAATTTGTCTCAAATAACATAAATCTGCATACTAATTACTAAAATATCAAAACTTTTTAAAAATTACTCAAATAGCATAATTATAGTTCAATAAATTATTGAACTAATTTTCATAGGTATTTTTAACGAATTTGTTTGTTTTTTGGTTTTTAAGTTCAAGGTCAATAATCTATTGAACTATTTGATATTTTTATTATTTTCAATAAATTCGTTAAAATTTTTAATTTTTTTAGTTCGAGTAATTTTTGAAAAGTTATGACATTTCAGTAATTAGTATGCAAAAATATACTATTTCAGTAATTGCCCCATCTTTTATAATGATAAGATTGTCATGTATAATTAATGTAAAATGAACATTGTAAACTAACATTATAAACTATCTAATCTAACATTCTTTACAATCTATATACTCAACAATCTTAGACCATATGATATCTAAGATAACCAAACAACTCAAAAGGAACCTATAAACCAATCATGTAAAAAAACACAATAAATGCGATAAACTACCATGAACAACATTAACTTTCGCTAGTAGTTTCTCTATTTTCTCTCATTTATTCAACATAAAAAGTTAAGATAAATAGTCTGGGAATTAAGATGGCCCCCCATGATATCCTCTCCGATGACAAGAAAAACTTATCCCACTCCCAACTTTAGTGCTACCGGCATACATAAACTAATCAATACGAATTCCTTTTCTTTTATTAAGCTTGACTAACAGGCTACACAAGCAATTGGTATTGTAGGTCGACTGGTCTTGATTGTCAAAAAGTAGTCCCATCACGTGAACAGTAGTATGAATATGAATCATGAGCCAGTGTCTGCAGAAAAGGTAAGCAACATTCTAAAGTCATTCTCAAATATTTTAAACAATTAGAAACGCCCCTATACAAATAAAAATGTCGTCGAGAGAACCTGTTCTTGTGAGCGAAAGTACATGAATGGTGTGTAGTGTAAGAAGTTTGAAACCCGTGAAGTGTATATATCAGCATACCTGCAATTATATATGGCAAGAATACGGAAAACGGTATTATCATAGCATGCAATAGGACAAAGCTAGCTACAAATATTTTTCTCAATTGAACTACGGTGCACATACTTCTCAATTTGTCTCATCAAATGGCTTTTATCCCATAGACCTGCACGGGAAAGAAATCCCCACCTATGCAGAACAATAAGAGTAGGTTAAACTAAGTCACAAAAAAGTCTAGGCATATATGTTCTGCTACCCCAAAACATCGTCAATTAACCAAAGTCTTGAGCAATAACAAGAATGTAGGAGCAAGTAGATAAGTGTTGGACTAACAATATCTTTAATTGGAGAATACAATATCTGCCGTAATGCAATTTTCAAGACTTGATAGGGCGTAGATTAGTGGAACATGCCTTTCTCGGAAGGAGGGAAGTTGACATTGACCCAATCAATTATCTTAAATATTCCCATTTACTTCTAAATGACAAGTTTCCCTAGATTATTCTAGGTAGCTACTTCTAAATGTTACTCTCACCCACGGGAGGTGGTGGAGGGTGGGATGGCATTCTAGTATTGACAGGTAGAACATCCAATACAATACTAGAACCCCAACATTCAGATCCTCTTTTGTTGTTCTCGAGTCTCAATGGTGCATTTTGTGTAAACTGGATGATAAAGATTGGAATTACATCCTTTTGATTTTCCCCTTTCAAAGAGAAGTTGGGTTGAGTTTCTACAAACTTTTAGTGTTTGCTCCTGGCCCTTGTCGTTGTCTATTGGGACTTGATGGTGGAAGTCCTCCACACTCTCCGTTACAGGATAAGGTGCTTCCTTTGACCAGCCAAGTTTTAATAAGGAGGATTTTTAGGATCTGATGGGGCATTGGAAAGATGTTTGGAACCTCATTGTTTTCGATGTTTCTTTTTGCGCACATGCTTCTAAGTTCATTTGTTTTTGTGATTTTCCCTAGTATCGAATTTTACCTTCGAGCCTTTTCTTGAAATGATTTTTTGTTCGCTCCCTTCTTGGTTGCAACCTTAAGGAACCTGAAATTTTTGAAAAGTGCTATCTGGAAAAGAAATTTGTCATGTCGAACATTAAACTTTTATATACCAAGAGTTTGGAATTCTCTTGTGGCAAGTCAGATGCATTATATCCTACTTTAGTAAAAGAGCATCTGGATAGTCTTCCTTTTAAGGAGGCAGGGGTCATTGCCAACGTTCTCTGCAATCAGTATGCTTCAGTTGATGAAGAGAACAAAAACTCCGTGGAGAATCTTGTATGAGAGTAATGTCAATATGTCTACTTAAGGCACCAACAAGTGGCATTGGTGCTTCGTGGCAGAGAGGACAAATTACCAGAAAACGGAGAAAATTGTAGAGTCGGCTTTCTCATGGTTGAAGAAAAGAGAGGGAAAAGGAGGACGGAGAAAATAATAATATATTTGACAAACTTAAAGATATCAGTTTTCATTAGAGACTGAGAGTATTTAATTGTTGGCCAAATTGAAGTGCAGGGGTGATTAATGTCGAACAATAAGGATAGAGGTGTAAATTGAATTTCCATGAAAGCGCAAAGGTCAATCTTGTATTTTGCCCTTTTATTTTTGGGCCAATTACTGAAATAGCATATTTTTGCATATTAATTATTAAAATGTAAGGACTTTATAAAAATTACTCAAATAGCATAACTATAGTTCAATAATTTAATGAAGTAAAAAAAGTTAAAAAAACCAACAAATTCATTGAAAATAATAATGAAAAATAATCAAATAGTTCGATAAATTATTGAACTTGACTTAAAAAAACAAAAAACAAACAAATTCATTGAAAGTACCCATGAAAAATAACAAAATATAGTTCAATTATTTATTAAACTATAATTATGCTATTTGATCTGACATTTTAGTAATTAGTATGTAAATTTATGCTATTTGGGACAATCCTTTTTTTTTTGGTGGGTGTCTGCAAAATGTTCATCACTAAAACAGGAAAAAAAATGGAGATATTTTCTTCAAAAAGTAATACTATACACTTCACTGTACTTTGTTGTGGCATCTTTGCTTATTTTTTCTTACCTTTTATTGAAGAGCTCTCCATCTGCTTCCAGCATGGGGGCAATTTTCTGGTCTAATCTTTGCATGACGATGAGCAACTTTTGCATACTTTCCGTGAGATCCTCATCATTCATGTTAGTCGCTGCAAGGGTCTGAAGTATGCAAAATCATGGAGTGAAAATCACATTGCTTAAAGAAAAGGCGAAAACATACTCCCAAACCAAAACGCAAGAATTACAAGTAATTACAAAGATGTTTAAACAATGAACTCCAAGTAGAAGTTAGGAAACTCAAAGAATCCCCAAAATAATACAAATTCAACTCAACTCCCTAAATAATTTCTTTCCAACCAACAAAACTCTGGCCTAAAAAATTGCATTATCCACATAACTCTGGGCTACTTTTAAAAGGATGACTACAGAATTTGCTGGAGAGAATCTGAAGGATTCCACTTTGAACTCTATGGATGACTAGTGTTAACACACTATCTAAACTGGATCTTATAGAAATGAGCTCCAAGTAGAGAATATGGTAGTTAATTTTTTTTTTCTTTTTTTGAAAAGATGATAGTTAAAAAATAATTACAAAAGAGTTCAGAAATAGAATTTGCAGGATACAGCAACATAACAAAAAATGTATTAATGAAATAGTTTCGCCAATCATTTCCCATAATAAAATATTTCATCATTTTTTCACTCATTTTTTTTTCCATTTGAAACAAAAAATGTATTAGATAAAATGAATGTACCAAAAACAAGACAGCAAGTTCTTGAAGAAATCCAAAAACTAATCAGAAAAGATAACTAATCCTATAAAATAAAAAATAAAGGTGATACTCCTAAAAGATTTAGTCATGGACACCTGTACTGTAACGAAGTCAAAAAAATGAACATTCTGCCAAACACAAGTCTTCTTCTTATCCACCTTTTCACTCATTTTTATTCCATGAGAATGGCCCCAACAAACGCTACTACCTATATGAAAGAATAAAATATCCATCATAATGCAAGGATGAAAGCAAATTGCTAAAAAATGAACAGATACTGGAAATTATCAGTGGTTGTCAGAACCAATATGGACTCTTAATGAACGCAAAGTCACTGGGTTTCTAGACCTATCTTTCTATATGTAAATAACAAGAGAGCTGCAACCTTACGGACTCCATCACGGTACAGAACTTTCAAAAGGAGAGGAAGAGCATAGATGAACCAAGGCTTACTTGAGCAGGACGACCTTCACTACGCCTCTGCAAAGCAAGCCGAAGTTGGTTGAAGAGATCCCCCACAACTTCCTTTTGATTAATAAGCTCAATGAGTGAAGCTCGATGGCCACGACTGCGAATCAGAGCACTGTACTGCATGCTCCAATATTTCAATGGAAATAATAGTATTGACAAGTAATTGATGCTAGAAAACCATGAACACAAATATTACTTTTTGATTCAAAAGTTATTTGGACTAAGAACTTTGAAATAGAAAACTATCTCAAACAACCATAAAATTATCATTCAATTTAAAATTCTAAGTTTTATTATGAATCATAATCGATCTTCACCATCAGTGAAATTAAAACCACTAAAACTTACTTCCAAACATATCTTAGACCCTAAACAGCCTAACTGGTAGTAAAAAATAAGGGAAAAAAAAATACGACATCAGCAGACCGAATAACAGATAAGAAAACAAATTAAAAAAAAAAACTACAAAAACTATTAATCTTCAAGAAACCATTCTAAAACATGATATAAACATTATTATTATTATTCTTTTTTATACCGTGAGTGTCCGGGCAAGCTTACGCGCACCACGACTAATCCCACGGGACCTCAAGGTTGGAAAGCAACCCCTTGACCACTAGGTCAACCCATATTGGTTACATGATATAAACATTATAGGAAAGCATCTTCCCCTCGATCTTTTTTACTTCCCCACACATACCTCTTCTTCCAATTCTCGACAAATTAATGCTGTTCTCCAGCGTAAATGTACTTTGGATTGGCTCACATCGGTATAAATATGATCACCTACATACAATATCTCATCACCATGGATGTTTAACGAATTCTCAACCATTTGTGCACTTCCGCCAGAGTACAAGCCTCCTGTATATGAAGGTGGAAAAATAAACACCCATTCTAGATATCCTAGGCAAGAACACATTACAAAGACGTGCATGCGACAGATAAAATTACGATTTTAGGCATGAAACTTGAAATCTTATATAACCTAATGGAAAAAGGAGGGGGTGTGGCTAGGAAATGCTCAATAGAGAAGATGATTTTTGTGATTGGCTATGATGGGGGAGGTAGGAGGTGCCGAGGTGGGAGGTGGGAGGTGGAGGAATGAGAAAGCCATCACTCATTTAGAAGTGTGGCCGTTTGTCACAAGACATGTTTTCCAATCTCATCAGTGAACTTCAATCTTTTTTTAGAAAGTTTTTGTTTCTTTTAGAAAGTTGAGGCATGAAAAAAATTCTTTTAATATGTGTTACATGGCTAAATTGGAGAGCTTAGTGATATCAGGTGGCTAATCGATAAGGTCCCTGCAGACAACCCTTGATTAATATTTTGGTCTTGAGCTATGGAGAGAATTCTACTAAAGTAATCAGATTTTGAACTAAAACCTTGTCTATGGAGAAATTCATCAAGAAAATCCTAATTGTAGGTTTTCAAGGTCTAGCTTAATCAAAACTCCTTTCGCATTACTTCTTCTACAGTTTTCAACCAACTCATTCGCAATAACAATGGAATCCACAATCTGTCTACCTCCAACAAATGCACTCTGATAAATAGAAGTGGTAGAAGGAAGGGTCTTCTTGAATATGTCAGCCAAAACTTTGGCTATTTTTTTTCTTTTGATAGAAAGATGAACAACCTTTCTTTTTTTTATAGAAAGATAAACTTTCATTGATCAAATAGAAATTATACAAATTGGAGTATAACATCAACGGCTTTTTTGAGAAGGGTTTATTAATGTAAGTTTCAAGGAAACGTTTATTACCTTAATTCCTAAAAAGGTTGATGCAAGAGAAGCTTCTGACTTCAGGCCAATTAGCTTGACCATTACTTTGAGGATTCCTCATCTTCTTCTTTGTATTACGTTTTTTTAATCGATGAAAGTTCCTTCTACCGTTTCTATTTATCAGAATGGCAAAGCCAAAGGGAAGTTTAATACTTCAAGAGGTATTAGACAAGGAGATCCATTCTCTCCTTTGCTTTTCCTTCTTATTGCCGACAGCTTTAGTAGACTTTTGATGAGTAAAAACTCCAATGAGGCTTTAAGGTTAGCAATCTTTATGTTACTCATCTTCAATTTGAAAACGATACCCTTCTCTTTGCTCAATTCAAAGAGGAAAATATTATCAATTCGGCTAATTTGGTGAAACTGTTTGAACCAAGGATGAAATTATCGCCAGTGTCGACGACACGTCGAAAATACCAAGGTTCCAATACCGATAGGGGGGAAGGGTCGTTTTTCCATGGAATCGACGACTTGTCGCCTATATTACAAAGATGTCGCCGATTTAGGAGCATAGTGTTCTAAATGCCTCCAATTGGAGTGCAAATTGTAAAGCGTTTTGTAATTACGCACCTTCTATTATAGCGTTAAACTGAAAGGCCTTTTTGTAATTCCTTCCCGCCTTTTGGCTTTTTCATATATCAATGAAATAGCATTTGTTTATTATTTAAAAAAAAATCAATTGAACTTTATTACTTGCTTTTTCTATGAATAACAAACTTTTCATTGATCATAGGAAAAAGAAAAAGAAAACAGCCAATTGGTTTCATAAAGAAAAGAATATTCAAAGAAAGTAAACCAAAAGGACAAAATGAAATTGAAAAAAATTGGTACAATTGTCCTCATTAACACATACAATAGGGACTTTAGCATTAATGACCTGTAATTGCCTTGAAGCATGGACGCATGAGACCTTCACCAGTCACCACCTCGTATAATGGATGTGACATCTGGAAAAATTCAGGCTTCCTTGCTGAGACTATTACCTATAAAGACAATGTTAGATATTTTTACATATCATTCTCCTATAATTCAAGACTTCCACCTTATTCAATCCAGTAGTAGAAATGGATGGAATTCTATCAGTCCTGGTACTAAAGGTCCATCTCATTTAGTTTAAATGAATTTGGTCTAGTTTTTTTTGTAACTTTTGTGCGCCTTCTGTATATTTCATGATTTCAATGAAATATACCATCTCTTTAAAATCTTTCTCAATCCTCTTTGCTACAGTGCTAAGAATTTTGAAAACTGAAAAAAAAAAGTGGTTCGCAAGGTTTGTGAGAACTGCTTGCACAACCTACCACTCTTCAGCAATGTTTTAAAAATCTTAAGGCGGCCTCGAGGAGTTTTCTTACGGAGAGGCGAGGCGTAAGCCTCAGGGCGGTGTGAGGCGTAAGCCTCATTTTATATAGAAAAGAATTAATAAAAATTATAAATATAAAAATCCTTACATTAAAAATTAATGTGCTATTGTAGGAAACATAGTTTAAAATATACATAAAAAAAAGTTTTAAAAATCAGAAAATGAAGCATAAAAATTGTAATTAAATATTGGAAAGAAGCAATAAAAGTAAAAATTCATAAGAGATATATTGTTTTACAGAGCAATTTGTATGAATAAAAACTGTCAGATACCAATTCCAAATGCAGTATTAATCTGCATTTTATGAGGCGTGCGCCTCTTATGCCTCAAGGCGTGATACCCAAAGGCGTACGCCTCTCTTTCCTGAGGCGTTTTGTTGTCGCCTCGCCTCGAGGGGCGCCTCAAGGCATACACCTCTTACGATTTTTGAAACACTGCTCTTCAGAAGCAGAGAAGGAACCACTTTTTTTTCCAGTTTTCAAAATTATTAGCACTGTAGCAAAGAGGATTGAGAACTGCTTGCACAACCTACCACTCTTCAGAAGCAGAGAAGGTGTCCATTTCAGTATTTTACTGCAAATCCTTTCCACCATAGTAGACCAAAAATCCTATGACTTTAGGACTCGGGTTCTCTGAGAAAGGGAGGGTGGGGTATAGTATAGCAATGGCCAATCGCCATATTTACAACTAAAACTATTGGCCACTTCTTTATTGTCCAAAGTAAAGCAATAGGTGCTTACTGTCTGCCAATTTTTTTTTTACAAACTTAACTCGAAGGCTAATGCTTTTTAATAAATGTGGATAATATTGACGAGATTGTTACATTCAGAATGGCCAACCAAAGAGCAATGGAGAGAATTGTAAACAAATCTCAAATGATTTACGTGCACCTCCTGTTTACCCTACCCACATGCAAACCCTCAGCAAGGCCAGAAAGTAGACCATGAGACACAAGACAATAGAGGCGATTGGCTACCCAAAAAAAAACAATGAAGGAGAAACGGAGGATCCCTTTGTCCTGGAAGCAATAATTTTTCACCTAAATTTTTGATGAATTCTGTTGGTTACCGGTGGAGTGGTTTCAGGCATTGTCGATTGAATTTTATTTTATATATTTTTACCCACTTACTTCGGAAATAGCCTTATTTGTAATTAGCATTTGTTAATAATAATCGAGAATAGTATTTTCTTGCTCATGCTCCGAATGAAGATTTATATTGTGCACCTCACTTCACTCAAAAGTTCTGATGCCTTAGTTCACAATCACCCTCAAATTTTGAACAACTATCAATGATGAAAAAATAATCAGCAGAAAATAGATGGCAAGCTCCACTTACGATATCAAATAGATCTCGCCAACCCATATCATTAGGAAGAAATCTATTGAAAGAATGTTGCATCATTTTGTCTGTGTAATGATAATCTGAATTGGTGATGAGCAAAAGCTTTTTACCAGCCTGATGAATGAAAAAATTTCAAGTAAGGAATACAAAATCAGCATGGCCTATAGAATACCAATAATACTTTGTACTTGTGAGTAATACCTCTTTTTGATCCAATAGGGCTAATGGTAATTGAGGGTCAGGCTCTACAAACAATTCAGGCTTAGACATTATCTCGCTCTGTGAATGTCAAATCAATCTGCACTAATCAAATAGAACCAGTAACAAGTAAAACACTCTTTACAGTACAATGACATTATCTACCTTAAGCTGACCCTCAACATGTGCCCTGAAGAGTGCTTTCCCAACAGCCTATAAACCAAGTTAAAACTTAACTTAATTTTGTGCAAAAAAAAGTTCAAACTTAACAAATATACATATAAAATGGATTGTATGAAACATGCGGAAGTATAGCATAATACCTTGTAAAGTCCTTTATAATCAAGTGGACCAAGTGCTGCTGCTATGGATCCATCATCCAGCCTGTCCACCATCTGAGAGAACTCAAACCACTTTAATGAAGAAAAGTACATCTAATATACAACAATGACTACTTAACATTTAGGCTCTTTTTTGGGGCTTAAATAACTTCATTCAACAAAACTATGTACAAGAAGACAAGACATTGTATTGAGAGGATCTCTCATTCTAAGAGCTCAGACAAGACATTGTATTGAGAGGATCCCTCATTCTAAGAGCTCTCTTCATCTATTTGTTATTTTGCTTATCAATAAAATATTGTGTTTTCATCTTTAAAAAATGAAAACCCAAAGAAAATGAACCATAGACTATTATCATCTAAATGAAAATGCTTTCCTTGTGGGCAGGTGGAACTGTAAGTGATTGAAAATTATAAAATCGAAGATAAGATAGCCACCAAAAATGAGGAAGAAATTTATGAGGATAACGGAGGGGAAAGGATAATATGTTTATTTCAATTGCTTTTGCTTAACTTGAAGATTTATGACATTTTTTGTATGGAAAGATAAACTTTCATTAATCAATAAGGGTAAAAACAAATGCAAGAGGATGAGAATCCTCCAAAAAAACATAAGTAATTTTACAAAAAAGAATTTCATTTATAGAACATGGAATGCGATGGAAAATCAAAAGATAAACTATTTACAACTTTAGCCCAACAAAATGTTCTTGAAACAAAAGAATCCCATAAAAAAAACCAAGATTTGGATTCTTCCATAAAAAGCCGAGAATTACGTTCCAACCAAACAGTCCACAGTAAACGCCCACTGCACATTTGAAAAAAAGTCTTCTTTTTTGTAAATTATTTGAACTAAAAAAATTTATAGTCAAAAGATCCCTAGCATCCTTTAGAGGAACCCAACTCAAGTCAGATTGTGAAAGAAGTTTGAACCAAAGTTTGCTTGTGTCATTACAATGAAGAAAAAGGTGAGAAGCCAATTCACAACTCTTATAACACAAAAATCAACGATATTGATCATTTCATCCTTTTGGAAAACATCATCAATTGGGACCTGCTTCTCAAATAAGCCAAAGTCGACTTTTTGTGCAATGGTCCCACAATTGACCTGGATCTCCATCAGATGTGCTTTCTTTTGCTTCAATCCCTTCATTTTCCTTATCTGAGTGTGTGCCAAAACATGAATCACGATGGCATATTTCTTCAACTTCTCAAGCTGCATTTGGATACTCTTCTTTCCTTCATCAATTTCATACTGTTTAGAGTACTTTGTAAAAGCCTTCTTCTTGGACTTGCACCAGTTTTTGTAAAACCTACGCTTCACTTCCTCACTCAGATGTTGGGCCCATACAGTGTTCAAGGTTCGAAGGCCGCATGGTGTCTTCACATAACCAACAACCCCAACAATTACCATGGGAGGAGTCTCGACAATTGTCACAGGCTCACATGTCTCCTTCATATGAAGTTATGATCCAGGATTTTCAACCTCCCTATCGATATGTGGAGACAAATAGAAAGTGGACAAACAAGATTGCAAAACATCCCTAGTGACAAGTCTTCCCAATTAAAAGACAAAAAAAGAATTGGATTTTGGTTTGAAAACTCGAAAACCAAATAGAATTATAAAAGAAAGAATCCGAAAGAATAGAATGAGAAAGAAAAGAAAAGAAAGATTTGCAACTAAAAGAACCCGAAGGATGAATGGACCAAGAAATACGATCATTGGAGGTAGAGGGTAAAATATGAGAAATAAGACTAAGAGAAGAAAATTCCATAAATCCCTCATTTTCAAAATTTCTAAAGAAAGAGAGATCCCAAGATTTAGAATGCAAATTAAAAAGAGAGACTGGTGGCAAAGCAATTTTTAGTGATACGGTAAAGAAGAGGAGAATCTGAAATCCAAATATCTTCCCAAAAACGAATATGAAGTCCATCCGTTACCAAGAATAATTTTTGCACCCATAGAGAAAGAAGGAACACATTTTGAAATTGATTTCCAACGGCTACAAAGTGTCCCAAAATTTACAATCAAAGAATTACAATCAAAACTTAAAGATATGAACTTGCAAAACTCTAGAGGTTTCAACATTTAAGCCAAGTAAGGAGCTTTTTGCAAGGTTAATTTTTAAAACGGATATGACCCCAAAAAACTTAACAACTTCTAGAAGGTTGAATAGTGAAGAATCCTTATTTGCTAAAAAAAATGATAGTGTCATCAACAAATTGGAGTTGAGATCAAGTAAGATGATCATGACCAATATGAAAACACTCAATGACTTGAGAAAGGATAACCATTCACAAAAATAGAGAAATTTGCATTACAAAAACAACCTGAAATACACTATTCTGTTTGGAACGAAAACCCTTATTCTAAAAAACCGAATCTAAAAAACCCCACTAAACGTGATCAAAAGCTTTCACAAAATCAATCTTTAAAATAAGACCCTCTTTTTTCTTGCGATTGTACTCCTCTACGCTTGAAATCTCCTTGAGGGAACACAACTCAGGTGGAAAGTCGCAAAGAAGGTCTCCCAAATGCGTCTGATGTAAGGACAACCCACAAAATATGATTACAACCCTTAGGCATCCTATTTGCATAAGCAACACTATTGTGGTCTAAGAACATAAGATGAAGATTGCTGGAGAAAGTCTAGGGTGTTAGTTTTCTCATAAGCCACTGTCCACGGAAAGAACCTAACTTTCTTTGAGATCTTCAGTTTCCATAGTTTCAAAAAGAAAATGAATTGGGCATTCAATATCTAGGTTTTTTTTTTGTAGTGAAGCGCATGCGTTCCCACGCCTTCCACCCAAAAAAGTGGATATTGTGGCCTTTTTTTTAGAGAAGATGGGAAATAAAGGGAACAAAACAATCCTAAAGGGTAGACGAATCTAACCAGGAGTCCTGCCAGAACCTAATGCAATTACTGTTGCCTACCTTCCATTTCACACATTTAAATAATAGTTAGAAAGAAGAATTACCAAACACGATGTTAACTTGTGGGTTGAACCAAAATTATTGTTAATTGATTAACCCCAAGCGACTAAATTGTAAATCCAAGTAACAATTAAAAAATGAGAATTCAAGGGTGAGGGTTATCTTGAGTAGTACACCAGTACTACAGTTTTTCTTTATGGAAAGTTGAACTTTCATTACTCAAGAATGAAATGAATTACAAGGGAACACCAATGCTATGGTTTCATAAGGTTATTGGATCAAAACACGACTCCTAACAAAAAAAATGAAAGAAAATATGCAATGCATCATATATTGACGCATTTCATTTTGCCACAAGCCTTCAAACATAATGACAATCAAAGATGGATTTGAGAAGTCAGGTCTCTAAAAAGAGTGATACAAGTAATGTTCAAATTAGAGAGTCGATGGCAATAAAAGAAACATTACCTGCATATAAGCAACAGCTTCAGATACAGAGAACAATGTATTGAGGAACTCCCATCGATTCTCCTTTCGTAAATCCACTAGTTCCCTCCCATAAATCTCACTTTGCACAGAACATTAAATAACACTATTAAAAAAATTTAACTAAAATTTTTCTAAGCAGTACATAAATTAGTAAATGTCAACAAAAACCTAGCAAGACTAATCCATCAAAGTCGATGCTGTAAAATTATTCGAGTATAGGACTTCTGTTGGACAATAAAGGCATAAACACGACAGAAATCACAAACACGATGTGGCATACACACAGTGTGGCACTATCACGTTTTAAAAAATAAGGATATGTTTTTCGATGAAGGCTTGCTTTTAATGTACATCATGAGAGAAGATAGATATGTGACATCTATTAGTTAGAAGTTGTTGGAGCCAATTACATATTCCTAACGATGCAACATATTATATCAAAGGTTTCTAAACAAAAACCAAATAGAAAATTTTAAAACACAGAAAAATGCTCAATTCAAGTATTCAAAATTATATTTTAATGATTGGAATGTTACAGAGCTTTCCCAAGCATTTGAGAGGCTTATACTCTCCATTTCCTCTGTATGTTCCTTTCCTCCCTAATTTTCTACCTTATTCTCCCTTTTAATATTGGAGCCAACTAACTGATAAAAAAATGCAGCCCTGTCTCTTCCCTCCATCTTTTCATGACAACTACTAGTATTAACTAATAGTAATTTGTTTTGATCTTGGCCTGGTATGGAGATCTTTTTTCTTGAACCCTCTTTTTGTATCTTTCATATTTTTAATGAAAGTTGAGCTTTTGCCCCAAAAATAAAGTAAATAACTACCAACCAGTGCTGTATTAAGAACTCTTCCCTCTCCTTACATAGCACTTCTTCAGGATACTCCTTGTTTTGTTTTATGAGATTCAGAAAAGCATATAATAAGAAGATATACACACTGATATGCCTGATATGTAAAGTGCCCTAGTTAATTTCATATTCCAAAATGTGCAACTTTTAAGCCTTCAAAACATAATGGCTAAACAGCTTATCAAAGACTGTGTGCATAATACTGACGTATATGCATTGTGGCCCAAAAAAATGGTTTCAGTCAAAGTGTAGATAATTCACTATGGGAATGACAAAGTCAAATATTATACCTTACATCTCGAGTAGACAGCATGTTTGTTCCATGCATTGCCCTTTTTACATAACCAAAACGGTCAGCCTTAACCAAATTTCCTCTTTCTTTGTCTATGACAAGGCCTCTAATAACCTAGTTAAACATTGAAGGGGGGAAATGCAATGAAAACGGCACGTAAGGAACTAAGGAACTAAAACAAAGTTTTTTTTTTAATATATAGAAAGATAAACTTTTTTTTATTGTGAGATAGAAGGATAAACTTTCATTGATAACTGGTAAAATAATACAAACTGGAGAATGGAGAATTCTGAAAGACAGATAAGTAAAGAAAAAGAAAAAGAAAGGCTAAAACAGTCACACACAAAAAAGAGCTAAAAGAATGAATTCCATCTATAGTACATAGAACAGGAAAGCTAAAAGTAGAAGGATTAACAAAGTCAACCAACAATTCTAAAATTAGCTCAGGAAAAATTATTACCAAGTCAGGGTCAAATGCAAGTCCATCAACCGGGAAACCCATGTTCCGTAAGTTCTCCATACAGTAGTCATATGCTCTTCCTTCCCAAGCCTGAATGAGTACCAAGTATATGACTTGTTAGAAAATAATACAGTATCCAAAACCCAAGCTGCTGATTTTCACAGGAGATCACATCTATGATCTATATTATGTTAATAATGTCCTGACGGATGGGCACCGCACCAGTTTATTTCACATGAAGGAACAGAGAGAAACTATTATGAAAAGAAAAGGACGGCTCAAAAAAGAGTTAGCTAGATATGAATTTATAGAATGAATAATGACGACCTATGTTTCTGAGAAGAAAGAGGATCACTAGCTAGAAAACTGCCTAATCTTTTTCCGGTGCTTATCAAGTGCAAAGATATCGGAGATAATTACCATGACGTTATAATGCATCAATGTATAGTCCATATCATATCCAATGGCACTGATTGATCGGAGATTCAGTGTTCGGCTACAAAATATACCATTTGATGAATTTCTTGATGAAGGACTCTGCAAAATAACATTTGTGAACGGGGATATACAAAAAGGAAGTGACAGTGTTTTGTATTGCTACTAATTGTAAAAAAAAAAAAAAATCCTCCTGTTCCTTTCTAGCTAGAGTGATTGTCTAGTGATGGAGACTTGCATTGCAACTAGAAGGCGAGGAATAGTCTTGAGAGTATGAGGGACAGGCGACTTTCAATTTGTTGTGAGAAGTATGAAGAATTTGGTGTTTCTTGAAGCAGTAAATCTATATTAATATAATGAAAAGATGTAGTAATGTAATAATCAGTCTATATGTACATTAATTTGATGTGTATTAAATTACTTATAAAGCTCTTAAGAGTTTCATAACAATCATGTTAACTAAACTAGGCATCTGAATACTGAACTGAACCACATTGATTTCCATGCATAAACAGCGAATGGAAAAGGCATTCACCGGGATACCCAATTCTCTGAGAAGACCCTCAGCTTCCTCAGCCTCCAACCTAGCAACTTGCTCAATTGGACCTTCTAATGTTTCTTCACCACCATCGACGCCTACGTGAAAAGGTTGTTGTTATAACTGTTAGAAGAAGGATATTCCTTAAAAAATGCTAGGCTTGGAGTATTGAATTTTCCTTAGGCAGAGTAGAAATCGAAATCGAAAGATGAACAGAAAAGGAAAGTTACCAAAAGAATCGAGATGGTCAAGTTTGAGATTCATATCTCCTTTAGTGCTCTGTCCAAGGTAATCAACTTCGCACTTACTAGACGAAGTTACAGAAAAGACGTCACCCACTGATTCGGAGTTGATCGCGGACAGGCACGCCGTCATCTTCATCTTCTGAGCTTGACCTTTGCGGTAACTGTTATGAAATATGACTCTGTTCAGAAAGGGGTTACCCAAAGAGGCGAAAGCTGCCATTGATTCAGTGATTCCGAATTTTCCGATACGGAAGGAAAATGAACACACTACTTTCTACTTTTCTACTTGCTTGGCTTGGTTTGGCTGGTAAAACTCCAACTCAATTTATACTCCTCACTTCAAATAAACAAGCAAACACTTATTTTAAAAGTGTTTTTTTATGGGTCGTTTGATTGTCAGGTTCGGGTTGTCAAGAAAGAGGTTGTTAACATTGTGTTTAGTTTATACAAGACGATGAGTTTGTTAACGGTAAATATGTTGAAATTGTAAAAATGAATAGGTTTGTTAAGACTCACTACCCAAACGACCCATAAAAAAACACTTTTAAAATATATTCCAAACGGACTCTAACACTTTAGTCTAATGATAATTTTAGGATTTTTAGTTCATAAATATGGTAAATTGATGACTTTTGATTTATTTCATGTCAATCAGAAATTTACTGACCCGATCAAGGGTTTTTATGTCAATTCGTACATTGATATCACATTAGCTATGAAAGCTGAGAATGACCATCGACTTCTCGTGAGTATATTTTCTTTTATTTTACTTATATATTATACTCGACTTCTCTATTGTATCAATATGTCGGAATTGGCTAGTGCAAAGATGATCATTGATGTTGGGAGTTTGGATAACATAGCGTCCAAGGGGGAAAAGGGCTAAAAAGACTTTACTGAAAGGGAAATGGTAGGGGTTGGAAAATGGGATTATGGTGGAAAGCGCTAGAAAGAGGAAATCAAGGATTGTTCACCATCAAGTATCACATTGCTGGGGAGACTTATTTCTGTAAGATCTGGGTAGATAAGTAGCTTGACTCGAAGAGGGGTGAACATACTTTTTTTCTAAGCATCGATAAGGGCAAAAAGAGGGGGAAAGAGTTTTAAATGAATTTGGTGTACATGCTAGGAGTAGAGATTTATCTATATCTCATGATGAGTCGAAGATGATAAAAAAAATAGGATTAACAACCATACAGCCATCCTTTGTGCATTGCATACGGCTCCACAATGGAATTCTTTTTTCTATTCCTATAAGCTCACTTTGATGTGGAAGCATAACAACGGGTTTATTGTCTTAATAAAAAAAAATGGGCCTTTATCAGAACTAAATGATAAATGAAGCGAAATCCAGTAAAGTATTGTATTAAAAAAAATGAATATTTAGATGAATTGTATCTATATCCAGCACGCTTATATTTCTTGGTTTCAATAAGACTCCTTACTCCCCATGGGGGGCAACATTCCGATTAACTCGTAAACCTGTAAATAGATAGGGCTTTCCCACCTAAGCGAAAAAAAAAAGAGAGCAAAAACGTGTTCTCGTCATTAATTTGTTTGCTCGCGGTAATTAAGCATTACGAAGAGGGGGGGAAAAAGAATAGTCCTCTGCTGTTGAAGCTCGTGTTGATTGGCATGATACACTGGAAATCATGAATGATTGAAAATTGCTATATGCACTCGGTTGGAGACCCCATATTTTCACGTAAAATTGCAAAACACTTAACTTGTACCATTTAACTACCTCTTATTCCCACAAATGTTAATGTATTGAAATTCGTACAAAAAATGCTTGCCAAAAATACAAAGAATCGTAACAAAGTACCATACTTCCATAAATATGGATCGAAGCCGTTCAAAAAGAAATTTAAAGAGATGGTAAACATTACATTAAATATTTCCTTATTTTTCATACGTATTATACAACGCACCCAGTAATTATAAGCATATGATATTTGTGTTTACATAGATGGATGAATTCGTCTTCTCACGAGGTCCATTTATTCCACGTAGTGTATTCGAATAACGACAGTGTGTGTGGTGGAACGATAGGGCAAAATCTAATCATGCAAGTTTTTATCACATTTAACTATCTTATTCTATAAATAGATGTAATGACTTGATTATCAGTTTTGGCGTTGCTTTCATGTTACACCAACAAATGGTTGGAACTTCATAGCTGAACATGCCATCTAAAGATGCTAAAATTGCCATATCAATGAGGTTCATAAACCATAAGTCATCAACCTCCACCAGATGATGACCCTCTCACTGATATGTTTTTTTCTTTTTTTTTGGAAAATACTATCAGACTCATCATATAGACTTATTACCACTTTACAAACAGAAAAAAGAAATTGTCAATTTATTATGTACACGAAAGAAGTATGCATTGTATTTGTAGGAGGAAAAATGGAGGGGATTTAATGTTGGCATCTTTTCAAGCGAATTTGGAAGCCGTTGACTAGTCGAGCAGATGGAAAGAAGGACATCTTGTCTGGTTTTAGTTGGACCCACCTGATAAGATGCAATGCAATTCCATGATTATTTAGAGAAAGAAAGAAAGAAGGACGTTAATTTGATCAACTTACTTATAGTGGGTAACAAAGTAATGAAGAAACAAGGCAATTTGGAGGCGGGCCAAGTCTGCTCCTGGACAAAATCTAGCACCTCCCCCAAAAGGAGCAAAATATGGGCTACTCCGCCAGTTCCTCATTTCCTAAACCAAAAGTAGATAATTATAAAAATTTAATTTCAAAAGGGTGGGCATAGACATAGACTAACTTGATTTTCTGGCTCCATCCATCTCCAAGGGTTGAAGGTTAGAGCTCCCTTATATATGTTCTCATCCATATGTACTGCCGACAGAAATGGAACCACAAAGCATCCCTTTGGAATCATGAAATCTACCAAAACCCACACAGAGATAACTATATAAGTGTTGTATCCTTTTTTAAAGACTAACCACTCCCCACACATTACCTAGATATTTCACATCTTCTTTTGCCTCCCTCATCAACCAAATTGCAATGCCCCCAAGTCGAAGTGTCTCGTCAATGACCTGTATATAATAAAGTTATTTTATACAACCTAGTATGATTTAGTTGAAAAAATCAAGAGAAAACTTACACACTGGGTGAAGGACATTGCTTTATAATCTTGCCACGTGATCATATTATCTCCACACTTATGTTTTATAGTAATTTGTTCATCCTGTGTGTGAGGAATTTGCAAATTCATTCATTATTATAAATATGGAATGGAAAGGGTGAATAGAGAGATTAAATTACGTACGTACCAATAGTTGGTTCATGGCGAGAGGAGAGTGGGTTAGGAAATAAAGTGCGAAGAGCATTGTTTTAGAAGTAGTTTCGTTTCCAGCAAAAAGAAGATTGATTATGAAATCTGCTACTGCATCATCACCTAAGTTCTCTTCCTCTAGTAATCTTCCCAACACTCCCTTTCCATTTCCTCTATTACTCGATTTCTGCATCTCTATTTTCTCCTTGATTTTGATTATGATTTTATCCCTTGCCTATATAATCTCATATCAATAAATATATGTATGTATGTATGTATGTCACAATTAATAAGCATGCAGGCATTCGCACCTTCATGGCTGTGTAATAAGCAAAACCTGGTAAGGGGATAGGAAGAGATAGACAACCATCAACGAAGTCATAAAATAACTGACTCATCTCATTGACTTCAGAATCAGTTGACACACCAAGTAGCTGATTAACCATCAGATTGATGGCAACCTGCATGCACAAATACAAATAATTCCCATGTCATATGCATCATCGATCGATCGATCGATCCAATATTGACTAGACTAGACTAGACTAGTACTTGCCTTTCTGCAAACATCTTGTAGATATATGACTTGATCGTCATGGAAATTGGACAGTGTTTGAATGATGATGTTTTGAATATTATCTTGGAGGTGGACTACTTTGTGATCTACACGCATCATATTAAAAGCAATTCCATGCAGTTTCCTCTGTTGGTCCCCTTGTACTGTGATAACACCATTTATCCCTACCAAATCTCTGAATGATTTTGGGTAGCTTGATTGGAACAATTTCCCTTCGTTTTGCATCACGTAACGGTTAAATAATGGATCCGCGGACACCACCGCCCTCTTTCCAAACACACTACAGGAGAAGATTTTGCCATACCTTTTGACCTGTTGTTCAACATACTTGGGGGGATGAGAACTCGCAACAGCATTGTACCAGTTGAAGCTATCACCTATTACAGGCCAGCTTCTTCTTCCTGGAGGAAATCTGCCAGCTCTAGCTCTACTATACCTTTGATTTTTCAGACTCTTTCCAAGGAGAACAATCAACAATAATAATAGGATAGGAACAAAAAATGTGAACAAAGAATATTCCCAGTGGTACATGTTCTATCTCTGGAAAACAACTTTGTAATTGTAATCTCATTCTAAATTGCGGATTTTGTGTTTGTGTTTAATTTTCAAATCAAATACCTTTCTTTGACTTTTCAGCAGCTAACTAATCTTTGATTTTTGCCAGCTCAGCTGAATCCATCCATATGATAGAAAACAGACTTTTTCAGTCACTTCAATTGTAAGAGAAAGCATCCATATGATATATTTTTTTTTAATTGGGCGCACGTTAGTGCATTAGAAGGATCCTTTGATATTTATTTATATTGCTCTCTTCATCATCATGTCTAGTTGGATTAAAAAAACCATCGCTTTTTCACATAGTTCTATCATTTAATTTTGACCAAATAATATAGTTGACTCTTGCACATGCTAGAGAAAACCACCCCACACGTTCTCCACTCAAGTTGTGTGCTCGAGGCAATAATTAATGTCAAATCCCCCTCCCTCCGGAGTCGATATCACCCCTTTCTGGTCTGGTAGTATAAATAAATATATGACAAAACAAGGATTGGCCACCACTTTACAAAGCAAATAAGGCAACCACACCCATAATTAATACACTTAAAGAATACAAATATGTATCAATCATGAAATTAACATATAAAAAATGACTAATAATATAATAAAAATATTAATATTGAAGTCTCAAATTGATGACCTTCATATTTAATTTAATCAAACTAAATGATTCGGTTTCACGTAATATGAGAATTTAAATGATTTTCACACCTATCCATGTCATCAAAAGGATGAATTTGATGACAAACTTATAAAAATTCATTTGTTTGTATGACTAATATTTAATATAATCATAATACTAACTTTTAGGCTTAGATTTTTAAATCGTTATAGTTTTTAAAACAAATTAGAAAAACATTATACATTTGAAACATTTTAAAAATAACCGCCTAAATCAATTTCTTATCTAGTTTTATAGATCTACAAATGTTTATAGGGATAATCCAGTATATAGCCCTTGACTATACCCTATGTTTTTTTAGCCTTTTAAATTTCTTAGGGTTTTTTAGTTTTTTTAGAGTATATGTTTTGTTAATATACCTGATTTACCCTCATTAATTTTGTTTTTCTTTTTTTTTTTATAAATTATTCATTTTTCCTTATTTTAGTATGGATTCTTTCCAATATTCCGTTTTTTATTTTTATTTTATTGTTTTTGTTTAATTTTTCCTCAAATCATGGGATTTTGTCTTTTGTGTTTTAATTGCTTTGATTTTTTTGTTAGGTTTTTCGTTTCATCATTTGTCGCGTTTTAAAACTTAGGGACCAAAAGAAACAAAATGAAAACTAGGGATGGCAAAACTCCCCGCGGGTTAGTGGCCCCGACCCTATAGGGGCCGGGAATCCCCACGTTATAGGGTTAGGGGGGAAATTTTCCCAAATTTGTTTTAGGGTTAGGGGATGGGAACACATTCCCTGCCCCGCCCCCGACCCCTAACCCGATATTTTAATTACATCGTATGTATTTTGTTTACTTTTATATTTATTTAGTAGAAAAAAATATATAAAATATGGTTATATTAACTTATAAATTATAAAATGTTTAATATTATGTTTTCTTTTTATCTTAAAAATATATTTTTTAAATATATATTCTTTTTTTATATTTCTTTTTAAATAAGAATCAAAATATAAAAAAGGGAATTTTTCCCGCGAGGAACCCGATCCCCGAACCCGCCCCGATTCTTTGATTAGGGGATAGGGTAGGGTATGGGGATTTAAAATCCCTGTAGGTTAGGGGACGGGAATGGCATCCCCGACCCCGCCCGGCCCCGTTGTCATCCCTAATGAAAACTCATGGCCAAAAGTGTCTTTTTCCCTTAAATAAACGTCTCTAAGAAATGAAGAAACCAGAAAAGTTCTAGAATATGTCTTGTTCTTTTCATTTCTTTCCAAACCATCATTATTTCTTTTCTTTTCATTCTGATCTTATATCCATACTGTTGATCACGTTTTAATCTTAAAAAACAAAAACAAAAAGTGAGAAAGAGAGCTTTGCATCCCCGATTCCACTTTCCTTGTAAGTTTTCTATTCCTTTTTCTGTTTTGAAGGCTTATAAAGTCATGAGACACAATGTAAGAAATTAGAATATTATTGAATGAAAAACAAGTCACTCTTTGAGAGTTTTTTTGAAAACCCAAATTGAGTTTTCTTTCCTTTGCAATTCTTGTGTTTAGGGTTGTTGCCGAGTCATTCAATTAGGAGTTGATCAACCTAGTTATGGAGTAATTCAATCTAGAACAAGAAATCCCATCCTTGTCTCTAGATAAAGGATCTAAGAGGTAATCACATTTTGCCTTAATCTCTTGGGTTGAAAATGATTAGTTAAGGAGGGTTTGAATATCTTGCTTCAAAGGCTCATGCTCATCAAATAACATTGGGTCTTTGGACGGGAATTTGGGTTGCCTTATTAGTTGGTATCAGAGCATTGGTCGAAACTTTGGCCATACTCTAGATTTGATTATATCTTTACTTTTCTTGCAACTAGCTTGTTTGTTTCAAATATGTCTTGTTCTTTTCATTTCTTTCCAAACCATCATTATTTCTTTTCTTTTCATTTTGATCTTATATCCATACTGTTGATCACGTTCTGATCTTAAACAACAAAAACAAAAAGTAAGAAAAAGACGTTTGCATCTGAGAGCACCCAAAGTGTTCATCTTGTGGTCTTCTTTGCTTTGCTTTGAAAATTCTAAGTTTGATCCATAGAAAAACAAAAAGTATGAGTTTTTAATGTTATTTTATCAATCTAGATCCACAATTTACGCATCAATTAAATTCAGATCTGTTTGACATTCAAATCCTGCTCATACTTTCCTTAATTAAATCTACCGCATTTAGTGCTCTGAATAACTGTCCAAAACGCGTGAAATAATTTGAATTAGCTTTCAAAGTATTAATAGGAAAGTTAATTTAATTAGTTTTCTTACTTTGTCAAGAAAGACATTTAAGGAAAATTGATCTGTAAACAACTCATATTCAGAAAATCAAGTCAGTGCGCAATTTGCTCTTAAATTTCAGGATCTTGTCTTTTGATTGATTGACATTTTCAATTGTCATTAATATTTCGAATTTTTCCAATTATAAACTCTTAATAACTGATTGATTTACCTAAATCTGAGTTTCCACATTAATTCTCATAAACAATAATTTTGAATCTTACTTTCCATATTTGACAATTTCCTAGCTTTTTCCTTTCTTTAAAATCTGTTTTCCAACCTATTTGTTTCCTTTTCTGTTTTCTTATTCTATTATTGAATTATTTTCATAATTGTTTGTATTTTTTTTATTGAATTATTTTGTAGCTTTCTAAAACACAATTTTTGCTTGAAAAAAGTGAGTTATACCCGAGAGCATCTAAATATAAATTAGCCTACCTTGAGTGATTAAACACGAGTGTTCCCTGAGTGATATATAGTGAGGGAGTGTTGTGAGGTCCAGAATACTTGTTACTTTCAGAGGAACATTATGATAAGAGAGGAAAATAATGGGGGTGAGATTTGTGATGCTTGGTGGAAGGACGCACACAAAGGGGCTTTTGCTAGAATTATGCAAACTTTAGAAGAGGTTAATGAGCGTTTGGGTAAAATAGAGATAGCTAACAACCAGCCAAGGGGGGAAAACCTACGTGAGGGAGTTGACAATGAAGAGGATGACAATGTTACAAATGTTGGAAAAAACCCTAGAAGAGAGCAAGGTAGGGGCTAAGGAAGGGGTAAAGAAAGAGGAAGAGATTTAGAACCACCTAGGAGACAGATGAGGGAGTTACAGGATGAAAAAATAGAAGAGATAAATCCAGATGTGTTAAACTTAAAATTCCACCATTCCATGAGAGGTATAATCCAGATGAGTACTTACAATATGAGGACAAGATAAAGCATGTATTTAATTGCAACAATCTTAGTGAGGAAAGGAAAATGAAGCTTGATGTGGCAGAGTTTTGTGATTATTCTAGCATTTGGTGGAGCCATTTTAGGGCTGAATGGAGGAGAAATAATGAGCAACCAATTGAGACTTGGGACGAGCTTAAGTTGTTGATGAGGAAACAGTACATACCAAGGCATCATCATAGGGAAATAAGGAACAAATTGTTTTCCTTAAAACAATGCTCAAAGAGTGATTCAATCTAGAACAAGAAATCTCATTCTTATCTTTAGATCATTGATATAAGAGGTAATCACATCTAGCCTTAATCTAGCCATAGCTGTCGCTTAAGGAAACGAAAAGGATTTGAGAAAAGAACGTTGTAGATAAGTTGAACTTATGATGGTGTAAGGTACCATAAAGCCATAGCCATAGCTGTCTCTTTGGAAATGTAAAAAATTTGAGAAAAAGGCAGAAAGTTGCAGCGAAGTTGAACTAATGATGGTGTAAGGTATCATAAAGTCATAGTCATAACCATAGTTGTGTTTTGGGGAAACGAAAAGGATTTGATTGAAAGAAATGGAGGTCACCACTACCTTCTCCCAGCCACGTCGTAGGCACTAAGGGAAAGAAATTGTTGTTTCATTTTGTTTGAGTTCGTGTCTAGCATCCCATTTCGAGCTCATTAAAGTAGATCTCAGCCCCGTTGTAACGTCCCGTTACTTTTGGGGGGTAAAATTTTATTTTTTTTATCATTATTTTATTTATTTATTTATTTTAATTAAAGTATTTAAGGTTAATTTAAAAGTAGTGATTTCGATTTTAGTAGCTATTTTTGTCCGAAATTCTTTTTAATCGTTTTAATACTTTAAATTCGTTTCGGTGACATTAATAATTATTAACGGGCCAATTAATAATTATTAATCACCTTTAAATTAATTTAAGAGCTTCGGGTTTCATTTTTAAAGTAAAAACAAAATAGGGACGTAGGCGTCATTTTCCAAATTCTTAAATATCTAAAAAATCACTATTCATCTTCTCTTAAGTATCCAAAATTAGACAAGTTTGCTCATTTTTCTTCTTCTCTTCTTCTTGGGGCCGAAGCTACAAGGGAGGGTTTCATTTTTTTTTTGTTTTTCTCCGATTCTCAGTTTGTTCCGTTGGAAAGCCCTTGGTCCGAGCATCATTTCCAACCTAACAATCGAGATTTTCGCTCATTTTTTCGAGGCTTTAAGGTATGTTAAAGTTTCTAAAATTTGATGTGAATAGTGTTTTAATGGAGGTTTTGTTTTGAAATCTTCAAATTCGTTTACCGAAGCTTGAAGATTTCAATAGGGAAAGTCGTTTTGAGCAATTTTAGAAACTTCCCCTAAACCCTAAAACCGAGTTTGAGCCGGAAACCCGTCCCGTATGATTTTCCCTCACTTGGCCATGTTTAGGTTGTTATGTTTTTGAATTTTACTTAATTTTTTGAAAATCGATCATTGTACAAAACCCTAATTTACGGATACCCATTGATGTTGCGAACTCCCAAAGTATCTGAAACCAACCCGAAACCCTTTTTCTCTTGTATGGCCGAGAGCACCATAGGGAGGAAATCCGGGTTTTTCGTCGTTTTGTGCGTTTAGATGTTGTTTGTACAATTTCCGGTTAATTAATGTTATTTAGGTGTAATTCATTTGTAGGATTGTGATTTGTTCGTGTGATTGCAACCTCGGATTGATCGGAGCTTTTCTACGAACTAAGGTGAGTTTAAAAGAGAAGTTAGTAATTTTATGAATTAAGTTTCATTACGATTTTGTTTATCGAGGTTAAGAGGAACTAACTTCTTAGAATTAATGTTTGGTTGGAGACTTTAATTCGGAAGTGAGTGGAGAAGATTTGGAATTATGGTTAGTTCGGTGAAAAGAAAACATCGGAGTGGTTTGGAAGTATTGTGAAGTGAATTGGAGATGTTAGTCGGAAGTGGAAGTTTAAGTTACCTTGAGTGGTTTGGAAATTAAGTAGCTTAGATGTTACACTTGAGTGATGACTCGTGTAATCTAAGTAGTTAGGTTCTTTAATAACTTAGTATAATTCCTTGGAGATTATCTAATTTATTGGAGACCTTTAGCACATTGATTCGGCACATGATAGTATGTTGATATCGATCCATACGTATCATAGTGCGATGATTTGTGGAGACAGTGGGCACATTGATTCGGCACATGATAGTATGTTGATATCGATCCATACGTATCATGGTGCGATGATTTGTGGAGACAGTGGGCACATTGATTCGGCACATGATAGTATGTTGATATCGATCCATACGTATCATGGTGCGATGATTTGTGGAGACAGTGGGCACATTGATTCGGCACATGATAGTATGTTGATATCGATCCATACGTATCATGGTGCGATGATTTGTGGAGACAGTGGGCACATTGATTCGGCACATGATAGTATGTTGATATCGATCCATACGTATCATAGTGCGATGATTTGTGGAGACAGTGAGTACAATTGATATGGTACATGATAGTATGTTGACTTCGGTCCTACTGTATTATGGTACTATGATTTGTGATATGGTACGACCGTATGTGGTATGTTGATTTCTATCCATACAATAGCACGTTACGATGAAACTTGTTTGGTAATAAAGATAGTTAATATTACATTTACATATTCTTTAGAACTGTGTAGTAAGACTTAGTAATGGTTGTTACTTTTATTTTAAGTCTTTATTTCTATTACTTGGCATTGAAAGACCATTACGGGCAGTATATTACTATCGTATGATTGGATGGAAATTGGAAGTGTGGAATGGATAGTAAAGAGCAATTTAGGCCTTTGGACACAATTTCTGGTATGAAATTTGGTTCATAGGATTACTTGCTTTCATTTTACTCTCACTAGCATTTTTATGCTAATGTTGCTACACTTACAAATTTTCAGGTAAAACTCGTCCTAAGAAGCGTGGTAGAGGAGGTGGTGCTGTGTGACTTGCCGAGATGGTGAATGGACAATGTTGAACATATTTTGGTTTAGCATTCTTAAAAATGCTTGTAAATTATTTACAACTTTCATACTTTGTGTCTTTTTGAGCCCGAAAGGGTATTTGTTTAAAATCTGCATATGTTTTATGATTTAAACCTCTTTTGGAAGTTTAAACTATATGCTGGAATGTGCATTCCCTATTTATCGCTTTCTCTGAATATGGGTTGTTGTAAACAAGTTTTGGTTATTCGATTTTTAAACGAACCCATGCCGTTTTTCTTTAAAAAATGAGTTTTCCGCTGTGCATTTGAATTTAAAGAATTTAACGGAAATCGGGTCGTTACACCCGTCTAGAAGATCTTGAAGGTATAAAGTCTAGACTCCTTTACTTTGTTCTTTGGATTTAGTTATTTTCTTGTCAAGCTTGAAGCCATAGATGGAGATCTTCCTAACTAAATGAATACACGAGAGAAGCTAAAAGACGTTTTGGTTTCTACAGAGCATTACATGATGGTTTTTGTATGTTTTTCCTAACTATGTTGAATCGTTTAAGTTCACAGATGCTAAAGGTGAAAATGTAACTTTATCACAGATAACACCACGCCATGAACAAATATCATTATCATCGTCATCCCAGCCCAACAAAAGGTTTCCCAAATTGCTAGCAAAAAACATGGGTGAGAAAGATAACTCAAAAGGGTGAGAGATGAAGAAGAGTAAAGGCTCTCACAACTTGAAAAATGCAAACACCAAGATAAAACACCTTTATATCGGTGAGTGGTGAAGCATAAAACTTTGAAGCAATGAAAGAGCAACTAAGAATAGAATAATTTTCCGCCATTGAAAGAAGACAAGCTTCACCGATGAACCCAAATAAATCCGAGAACTCCAAGGGAAGAGAAAAAGAGAGAGAGTGAAAACAGGTGAAGAGTCGTTTTAGGGTTTTAAGGGTTTAGGGTTTTTAGGGTTTTGGGTTTAGGGTTTTAGGGTTTTTAGGGTTTTTTAGGGTTTAGGGTTTTAGGGTTTCTTAGGGTTTTTTTTTTTTTTTTTGCAAAAGCAATATATAGAAAAGACAAAAAGGAGGATCTCACAGCCCGAGATCAAGGCAACAAGAACATCTCTTTAGCACAGCACAAAAGAGACGAACAAAATAGAAACCAACAAGACAAAAAGCCAAGAAACAAAACAACAAGGCAAAAAGCCAAACAAGCTAAGAAAATAACTCCCAAGGAGAACAGTCCATGCGATTCCCAGCTCCATGGTTACTACCTCGCCAGGAGATAGCACGGTAGAAGATGTCCTGCTGCACCCGAACAAGAGTAACCCTGGGAGAAGAGACCTCACGATCATGAAGGTGTTGGTTCCTCTCCCTCCAAATATGGTAGATCATAGCACTCCAAGCAAGGCGCCAAAGCCTATGAGTCGGGTCCGTCCCTTTAGATCTAGTAATGATCCAAGGGAGGTCAGTCTGCCAGGAGGCAGGGCGATGCGAGGAACCAGCCCAGGCAAGAACCCCGCGAAACACAAACGAGCGATACGAACACTCGAAGAAGAGGTGATCACGACTCTCAATCCCACCAGGACAGAGAAGGCAACACGGCGACATCGACTGATCCCAAAGGTGAACTCGGTCAGCCGTAGATAAACGATCCAGGATAGCAAGCCAGGATATAAAGGAGTGGCGGGGAATGGAGCCCCCAAACCAGATAAGACGGAACCAAGGGACACGATCCCGCTGAGGTCTGATAGTGTGCCACGCACTCGCAATAGTGAACTGACGAGAAGCAGAGGCAGTCCACTAGAACCGATCTGAACGACCAATAATCGGGGTGATCCCCGAAACTAGCTGATGTAGGTAGCTCAGCGCCGGAGAGCCCATAGGCCAAACCCAACCACCATCACCATCAATAAACGTAGACACCGAAGCAGAATGAGTGCTCCCAGCATCACGAACAATCCCATTACCATGCAGAGCCTGAAGAGGACCGCAAGGTAACCAAGTATCGTACCAGACAGAGCAGCTAGAGCCATCCCCCACCACACATCTGATATAGGGCCTGAAGGTCTCACGAACCTTCAGAATCTTCCTCAAACACCAAGAGTACTCATAAGAGGGGCGAATAGCCCACACACTCCGACCCCTCAAGATAACCGCCCTCACCCAAGCCACCCAAAGCGACCCTGCACGAGCAAACAGATGCCAAAGGTTCTTCATAACAGCAGCTTTATTCCAGATAGCGATAGGAATAAAGCCAAGACCCCCCTCAGCCCTGGGGGAACACACATCACTTCAAGAAACCTTGGCACCACCACAACCACTCTCCGTGCCCCGCCACAAGAAGCTGCGAAGAATACTCTCGATCTCTCTCACCACCTTAGTGGGGAGTAAAAAGACGTTGCACCAGTACACATGAAAAGACTGGAGCACGGAACTAATCAACTGAGCCCTACCTGCAAAAGAAAGGGCACGAGAGGCCCAACTTCTAATACGAGCCGTGATCCGCTGGATAAGTGGCTGGCAAGCCGAGATGGTCAACTTGCCAGAAATCAGAGGTAAACCCAAATAGCGGACCGGGAGGGAAGCAATCCCAATCCCCAACATAGCAGAAAGCTCGCCAGCCCGAACATCATCCATCCCTGCACAAAATAAAGAGCTCTTCCCGACATTGGCAGCCAGGCCAGAGAGAGCCTCGAAGCGACGAAGACTCTCCTGGAGAAAGCCAATGGAACGGGAATCTGCAGAACTGAAAAGCATGAGATCATCAGCAAAACACAAGTGCGTAAGGCGAACCCTATCACACCTGGGATGAAACCGAAAGAAATCAGGAGTGGCCGACAGAATACGAGTCAGAACCTCCATCGCCATCACAAAAAGATAAGGAGAAAGAGGATCGCCCTGACGAAGACCCTTCCTCCCACTGAAATAACCCTCCAAGCCTCCATTAATGGAGACCGAGAACATCGGCGAGGTGATACAACTGCGAATCCAGCTCACAAAAAACTTCGGGGTACCAACAGCAATAAGAATACCCAGAATAAAATCCCAATGCACAGAATCATAAGCCTTCTGAAGATCAACCTTGATAGTGCACCGAGGCTGACCCTGATTCATATGGTACTTATGAAGCAGCTCCTGACATAAAAGGATATTATCCACAATGCTCCTACCCTGAACAAAAGCAGTCTGATTCGGGCTCACAAAAGAAGGAAGACACCGCTTCAACCTGTTCGAAAGGATCTTCGTGATGCATTTGTAGATCACATTACAACACGAGATCGGTCTATAATCCTGGAAACCCAAAACATTAGGCTTCTTCGGAATAAGAGTAATCGCAGTGGCATTCACCCCAGGCGGGAGGTGATAAGTTCTGAAAAAGTGGGACACAGCAGCACAAAAATCCGTCCCAATCACAGGCCAAGCGGCCTTTTAGAACCCGGCAGAAAAACCATCTGGGCCAGGAGCCTTATCACTACTCATACGTAACACCGTATCGCGAATCTCCTCATCAGTGATAGGCCTCCTCAACTCACCCAGGCACTCATCTGACCAAGTGAACCCCAAAATATCCTGAAGTGTCCCAGTCAGGTCCCGATACGGGACAGACTCAGCTCCCATAATACCGGTGAAATACCCAACCGCCTCAGAAGCAATCACAACCGGATCAGTAGAACTACTCTCGTCCGCCAAACGAATAAAAGAAATCCCATTACGGGAAATCCTACCCCGCACCTGTCTGTGAAAGAAAGCAGAATTACTGTCGCCCTCTTTCAACCACCTGACCCTCGACTTCTGACGAAGAGAAGCCTCCTCCTTCCGAGCCCACCGCCAAAACTCACTGGTGGCAGTCTGCCACTCCTCCATAACCACCTCACTAGTGGGGGAATCCAATAAAGCAGATTGAGCCGCTAACATACGAAGCTTAGCAGACTCAACCTCACGAGAAAGAACAGTGAGACGAGTGCCAAAAGTCTGACGGAGAATCGGCTTAAGGCACTTCAACCCACGCATGAAGGACATAAGGGGGTTAGCACCCCCACTACCACTCTAGTTACCACTAACCACCTCCAGAAAGTTATCCTGCTCCGCCCAATGGTTAAAAAACCGAAAAGTCACCTTCTTACGCACCACAGTAGAATCAGTACGCGTAAGAAGGGGGGAATGATCAGAGATCCCCCAGGCCTTCACATCCACAAAAGAATCCGGGAAAGTAGAAAGCCAAACCTCATTAACCAAAACTCTATCAAGGCGCTTAAACTGCAGATTCTGGGGCTGACAATTGGTCCAAGTAAACCTGAACCCAACAGTACGAAGCTCAGTCAAATCAGAAGCACCAATACAATCATCAAACTCAGAAAGAGAAGCTGCAGCAGGAGAACCCCGAGAATACTCATCGTGAGATCGAACAGCATTAAAATCCCCCATAACAATGCAGGGAATCGTAATACCACCCGAATGAGAACCCACCAGATCCGACCACAACCGACGTCTCTCCCAGGCCCTATTAAGGGCATACACACACGTAATGCGAAACTCAGCACCCGAAACAGTGTCCACCAACAAACCACTAATCAACTGATCAGAAACAAGCAGAGGGGTAAACACATAAGGAGCCTTCCACATAACCCAGATCCTCCCAGAAACAACATGATCATAGTTAGTGCAGAAAGTCCAATCAGGGCCAAAGCCACGAGAAACAACATCAAATCTATCCTGCTTGATTTTAGTCTCAAGCAGACAACAAAACGGGACATGCGAGGTAGATAAAAAACTATGAACAAGACTCAAACAAACAGGGTCATTCATACCTCTCACATTCCACAAACAGCTACTAAACTTGGGAAACAGTAGTAGAAGCCCCGACCCGGGGGGAAACAGAAGTAGAAGACTTACCAACCTTCTTAGCGAGCTGCTTGAGCTTCTTTTTCTGATACTTCGGAATCTCAAACTCACCAACCACAGTCACGGGATCCTCACCATCATGCTGACAATCAGACACAGGGTCACGAATCGCCGAATCAGTCACATCAACCATATCCATAGCACTAGTGTCAGAAGACCCCTCCTGACTATCCACATCATTCTCCATATCCTTAGCCATAGCCATAGCCAACCGAGCATCTGGGTCATCAATGATCGGGGGAGGCTCATGGACCTCCATATTAGCTAAAGAGGCAAAAGAGTTGCTACTAGGGGCCGGAACCTTCCCCTTACCACCCTTAGACCCTCCCGTTTTCTTGTAAGCAAACGAGCCAGGGGCTTTATTAAACACCTTACTAACCACAGGAACAGCAGAACTACGAGGAAACTCACCCATGCCCCCAGAAATAGGGTTAAAAGTAGGACTAACCTGGGGGATGAGAACCGGCTCGGGGCAAACAGGGGCCCGTTTCGGGCAATTTTCCGTGGCATGACCAAAAACTCGGCAAACAGTGCAACACTTGGGCTTCCACGGGTAGTCAACCCCCACTTCCCACTCACGGCCGAGGACACTAACCGTGACCTCATCAGGCAAATCACTATCAATCTCAACCTCAACACTAACCCGTGCAAAAGAAACTCTCGTACACAACTCCGTAGCCCTATCCATGGAAATCGGACTCCCAACCACACTGGCAATCTTCTCAATACTATCAGGATCCCACAAAGCAGGAGGAATGTTAAATAACCGGATCCAAATAGGAATAGAGGTAATGACACTCTTTTCAGGAGCAACAAGAGGGTCATAGCGGCGAAGAATCAACGGTTTACCTCCCACATGCCAAGGGCCATTCTCATAAACCCAGTTACAAGCATCTCTTTGAGTGAAATTGAACAAATACAACCCATGCTCCAAAGAAATAACCAATGGTTCCTCAACTTTACGCCAAATACGTTTAGTAATATTTGAAACCAATGAAAACGAGGGACGAGCATCCACAAATTGCCCAACCAAACAATGAGCCCAAGGCTCCATGCCTTTAGAAACAATCTCATCATCAAGAATAACAAGGGGTTTACCATCCCGAAGAGTCGGCTCCACATATTTTAAAGGACGAGCATCCTTACGAGCAAAGAGTTTATCCCCGGTTTTATTCAACCAAGGATTTTTAGGAAGAGTTGAAGCATTCTCACCCTGTACAGTAGCATGCAAAGGAAAAACAGAAGTTTCAGCCCCTGCCACGTCATCACCCAACCCATGCAAACCCTTGACCACGTCATGCACATAGGGAGCCGAGAGGGGACCACCAAACGAAGAAAGATCCTCACTCTCCACACGTGAACGCTTGCCAGCCTGGACCTCGCTGCCCTCCCCCCCTCTTCGCCGTGAATGAAGGAGCTGAAACGGGGGCTAGGGCAACACTCGCACGACGTGAAACGGCACACTTTTGACCTAAAAAACGAGCCGCCGTTTCTTCACCACCACACCGCCGTTCTCCACCAGATTTGGCCACCAAGAAAGCATCACCTAGTATTTTCGGCCCATTCCCAGGGGACCTCTGACGTTCAGACGTAAAAACAAAAGCCGTAGCATCCACGACCGTTTTTCCCTTCGAATTCTCCATAGAAGAACCAAGGGGTTCTTGAACCAAACCAACCTCATGGGTAGCTCCAAAAACACCAGGCGAAGAGTTCTCCATAGACAAACCACGTTGAACACCTTTAGAACCCGAACCACCATTGACAGCGCCATGAACGACCTTCGAAGGAGCTTCCATGGCAACTTTCGAACCAGACGGATTCAGGCCACGAGTCCTTGATGAAAGGTGCTCGAAATCACCTAAGGAAGCTGGTAGAACCCTTCGTTCCAACCCAGAACCATCCATACACGCAAAAACCGCCATACCCTTCAAAGAAGCGTGACTGCCAGATCCTTGGATCTGGCTTGTTTCTTCCCCGTTTTTGCTTCTAACAGCACCAGAAGGCACCGACTGGGCATCTTCCTCCATCTCCATTGAATTAAAATGCAAGAAAACCCCTCCCTCGGCCAGATCTGCAAAACGCAAAAAACCACCTACATGAAATCTTCCAAGAACGCTTCAATCTTTCTCACACCAACCCAGGGGGACTCTCCTATAACAAATCTTCAACCTAAATCAAGAAAAAACAAGTAAAACTTGCTAGATCTGAACTTTACTCGGCGAAGGAAACGGCAGCGCTAGAGAGAAAAAATTGGAAAAGAAAAAGAGGAGAGAGAAAATTTTGACCAAATGAGGGAGCCTTGGGTTTAGGGTTTAGGGTTTTTAGGGTTTAGGGTTTAGGGTTTAGGGTTTAGGGTTTTTTAGGGTTTAGGGTTTAGGGTTTAGGGTTTATGGTTTAGGGTTTAGGGTTTAGGGTTTTTAGGGTTTAGGGTTTAGGGATTTTTTTTTTTGCAAAAGTAATAAATAGAAAGGACAAAAAAGGGGATCTCACAGCCCGAGATCAAGGCAAAAAGAAACGTCTTTTCTAAAGTACAGCACTAAAGAGACGAACCAAACAAAAACCAACAAGGCAAAAGCCAACAAACAAAACAACAAAAGCAAGGAGCCAAACAGGCTAAGTAAATAACTCCCAAGGAGAACAATCCATGCGATCCCTTGCTCCATGGTTACTACCTCGCCAGGAGATAGCACGGTAGAAGATGTTCTGCTGCACGCGAACAAGGGTGACCGGGGGAGAAGAGACCTCACGATCATGAAGGCGATGGTTCCTCTCCCTCCAAATATGGTAGATCATAGCGCTCCAAGCAAGGCGCCAAAGCCTATGAGTCGGATCCGTCCCTTTAGATCTAGTAATGATCCAAGGGAGGTCAGTCTGCCAGGAGGCAGGGTGATGCGAGGAACCAGCCCAAGCAAGAACCCCGCGAAACACAAACGAGTTGTACGAACACTCAAAGAAGAGGTGATCCCGACTCTCAATCCCACCAGGACAGAGAAGGCAACACGGCGACATCGACTGATCCCAAAGGTGAACTCGGTCAGCCGTAGATAAACGATCCAGGATAGCAAGCCAAGATATAAAGGAGTGGCGGGGAATGGAGCCCCCAAACCAGATAAGTCGGAACCAAGGGACACGATCCCGCTGAGGTCTGATAGTATGCCACGCAGTCGCAATAGTGAACTGACGAGAAGCAGAGGCAGTCCACTCGAACCGATCTGAACGACCAATAATCGGGGTGATCCCCGAGACTAGCTGATAAAGGTAGCTCAGCACCGGAGAGCCCAAAGGCCAAGCCCAACCACCATCACCATCAATAAACGAAGACACCGAAGCAGAGTGAGTGCTCCCAGCATCACGAACAATCCCATTACCATGCAGTGCCTGAAGAGGACCGCAAGGTAACCAAGTATCGTACCAGACAGAGCAGCTAGAGCCATCCCCCACCACACATCTGATATAGGGCCTGAAGGTCTCACGAACCTTCTGAATCTTCCTCAAACACCAAGAGTACTCATAAGAGGGGCGAATAGCCCACACACTCCGACCCCTCAAGATAACCGCCCTCACCCAGGCCACCCAAAGCGACCCAGCACGAGCAAACAGATGCCAAAGGTTCTTCATAACAGCAGCTTTATTCCAGATAGTAATAGGAATAAAGCCAAGACCCCCCTCAGCCCTGGGGGAACACACATCACTCCAAGAAACCTTGGCACCACCACCACCACTCTCCGTGCCCCGCCACAAGAAGCTGCGAAGAATACTCTCGATCTCTCTCACCACCTTAGTGGGAAGTAAAAAGACGTTGCACCAGTACACATGAAAAGACTGGAGCACGGAACTAATCAACTGAGCTCTACCTGCAAAAGAAAGGGCACGAGAGGCCCAACTCCTAATATGAGTCGTGATCCGCTGGATAAGAGGCTGGCAAGCCGAGATGGTCAACTTGCCAGAAATCAGAGGTAACCCCAAATAGCGGACCGGGAGAGAAGCAATCCCAATCCCCAACATAGCAGAAAGCTCGCCAGCCCGAACATCATCCATCCCTGCACAAAACAAAGAGCTCTTCCCGACATTGGCAGCCAAGCCAGAGAGAGCCTCGAAACGACGAAGACTCTCCTGGAGAAAGCCAATGGAACGGGAATCTGGCAGAACTGAAAAGCATAAGATCATCAGCAAAACATAAGTGCGTAAGGCGAACCCTATCACACCTGGGATGGAACCGAAAGTAATCAGGAGTGGCCGACAGAATACGAGTCAGAACCTCCATCGCCATCACAAAAAGATAAGGATAAAGAGGATCGCCCTGACGAAGACCCTTCCTCCCACTGAAATAACCCTCCAAGCCTCCATTAATGGAGACCGAGAACATCGGCGAGGTGATACAACTGCGAATCCAGCTCACAAAAAACTGCGGGGTACCAACAGCAATAAGAATACCTAGAATAAAATCCCAATGCACAGAATCATAAGCCTTCTGAAGATCAACCTTGATAGTGCACCGAGGCTGACCCTGATTCAGATGGTACTTATGAAGCAGCTCCTGACATAAAAGGATATTATCCATAATGCTCCTACCCTGAACAAAAGCAGACTGATTCGGGCTCACAAAAGAAGGAAGACACCGCTTCAACCTGTTCGAAAGGATCTTCGTGATGCATTTGTAGATCACATTACAACACGAGATCGGTCTATAATCCTGGAAACCCAACACATTAGGCTTCTTCGGAATAAGAGTAATCGCAGTGGCATTCACCCCAGGCGGGAGGTGATAAGTTCTGAAAAAGTAGGACACAGCAGCACAGAAATCCGTCCCAATCACAGGCCAAGCGGCCTTATAGAACCCGGCAGAAAAACCATCCGGGCCAGGAGCCTTATCACTACTCATACGTAACACTGTATCACGAATCTCCTCATCAGTGATAGGCCTCCTCAACTCACCCAGGCACTCATCTGACCAAGAGAACCCCAAATTATCCTGAAGCGTCCCAGTCAGGTCCCGATACGGGACAGACTCAGCTCCCATAATACCAGTGAAATACCCAACCGCCTCAGAAGCAATCACAACCGGATCAGTAGAACTACTCCCGTCCGCCAGAAGAATAGAGGAAATCCCATTACGAGAAATTCGACCCCGCACCTGTCTATGAAAGAAAGCGGAGTTACTGTCACCCTCTTTCAACCATCTGACCTTGGACTTCTGACGAAGAGAAGCCTCCTCCTTCCGAGCCCACCTCCAAAACTCACTGGTGGCAGCCTGCCACTCCTCCATAACCACCTCACCAGTGGGAGTCTCCACTAAAGCAGATTGAGCTGCTAACATACGAAGCTTAGCAGACTCAACCTCACGAGAAAGAACAGTGAGATGAATGCCAAAAGTCTGACGGAGAATCGGCTTAAGGCACTTCAACCCACGCATAAAGGACATAAGGGGGTTAGCACCCCCACTCCCACTCCAGTTACCACTAACCACCTCCAGAAAGTTATCCTGCTCCGCCCAATGGTTAAAAAAAAGAAAAGACACCTTCTTACGCACCACAGTAGTATCAGTACGCGAAAGAAGGGGGGAATGATCAGAGATCCCCCAGGCCTTCACATCCACAAAAGAATCCGGGAAAGTAGAAAGCCAAACCTCATTAACCAAAACTCTATCAAGGCGTTTAAACTGCAGATTCTGGGGCTGACAATTGGTCCAAGTAAACCTGAACCCAACAGTACGAAGCTCAATCAAATCAGAAGCACCAATACAATCATCAAACTCAGAAAGAGAAGCTGCAAAAGGAGAACCCCGAGAATACTCATCGTGAGATCGAACAGCATTAAAATTCCCCATAACAATGCAGGGAATCGTAATACCACCCGAATGAGAACCCACCAGATCCGACCACAACCGAAGTCTCTCCCAGGCCCTATTAAGGGCATACACACACGTAATGCGAAACTCAGCACCCGAAACAGTGTCCACCAACAAACCACTAATCAACTGATCAGAAACAAGCAGAGGGGTAAACACATAAGGAGCCTTCCACATAACCCAGATCCTCCCAGAAACAGCATGATCATAGTTAGTGCAAAAAGTCCAATCAGGGCCAAAGCTATGAGAAACCACATCAAATCTATCCTGCTTGATTTTAGTCTCAAGCAGACAACAAAACGGGACATGCGAGGTAGATAAGAAACTACGAACATGACTCAAACGAACAGGGTCATTCATACCTCTCACATTCCACGAACAGCTACTAAACATGGGAAACAATAGCAGAAGCCCCGACCCGGGGAGAAACAGAAGTAGGAGACTTACCAGCCTTCTTTGCGAGTTGTTTGAGCTTCTTTTTCTGATACCTCGAAATCTCAAACTCACCAACCACAGTCACAGGATCCTCACCATCATGCTGACAATCAGACACAGGATCACGGACCTCCGAATCAGTCACATCAACCATATCCATAGCACTAGTGTCAGAAGACCCCTCCTGACTATCCACATCATTCTCCATATCCTTAGCCATAGCCATAGCCAACCGAGCATCCGGGTCATCAATGAACGGGGGAGTCTCATGGACCTCCATATTAGCTAGAGAGGCAAAAGAGTTGCTGCTAGGGGTCGGAATCTTCTCCTTACCACCCTTAGAACCTCCCGTATTCTTATAAGTAAACGAGCCGGGGGCTTTATTAAACACATTACTAACCACAGGAACAGCAGAACTACGAGGATACTCACCCATGCCCCCAGAAATAGGGTTAACAGTAGGACTAACCTGGGGGATGAGAACCGGCTCGGGGCAAACAGGGGCCCGTTTCGGGCAGTTTTCCGTGGCATGACCAAAAACTCGGCAAACAGTGCAACGCTTGGGCTTCCACGGGTAGTCAACCCCCACTTCCCACTCACGGCCGAGGACACTAACCGTGACCTCATCAGGGAAATCACTATCAATCTCAACCTCAACACTAACCCGTGCAAAAGAAACCCTCGTACACAACTCCGTAGCCCGATCCATGGAGATCGGGAGCCCAACCACACTGGCAATCTTCTCAATACTATCAGGATCCCATAAAGCAGGAGGAATGTTAAATAACCGGATCCAAATAGGGATAGAAGTAATGACACTCTTTTCAGGAGCAACAAGAGGGTCATAACGACGAAGAATCATCGGTTTACCTCCCACATGCCAAGGGCCATTCTCATAAACCCAGTTACAAGCATCTCTCTGAGTGAACTTGAACAAATACAACCCATGCTCCAAAGAAATAACCAAGGGTTCCTCAACTTTACGCCAAATACGCTTAGTAATATTTGAAACCAATGAAAACGAGGGACGAGCATCCACAAATTGCCCAATCAAACAATGAGCCCAAGGCTCCATGCCTTTAGAAACAATCTCATCATCAAGAATAACAAGGGGTTTACCATCCCGAAGAGTCGGCTCCACATATTTTAAAGGACGAGCATCCTTGCGAGAAAAAAGTTTATCCCCGGTTTTATTCAACCAAGGATTTTTAGGAATAGATGAAGTATTCTCACCTTGAACACTTGCATGTACAGTAGCATGAGAAGCTACAACCCCTGCCACGTCAGAAACCATGCCATGCATACTCTTTGCCACGTCAGCCACGTAAGGAATCGAGAGGGAGTTTTGAAAATCCGAAAATTGCTCCTCAATCTCCACACGAGATCTTTTGCCAGCTTGGATATCACGCCCCACCTTCCTATTAGCCGAAAAAGAAGGAACAGAAACGGAAGGTAGGCCAACAGGATCTCCACGTGAATCGGCCTCCTTTTGACCTAATTTTTCCGCCGCCGATAGCCCATGCCCAACACCACGCCCTCCACCATTTTTGGCTAGCCTAAGGGCATCTCCTAGCATCTTCGACCCCCTCTGTGGAGATCTGCACCGATCAGACGTAAAAACGAAAGAAGGAGAAGCCATTATCGTTTTTGACGTCGAAGTCTCCATGGACGAAACTAGGGGTTGATGAACCAAACTCATGTCATGGGTAGCTCCAAAAACACCAGGCGAAGAGATCTCCACAGCCAAACCACGTTGGGGACCACCAGAACTCGGATCACCATTAACGACTCCATGAACGCCTTCGAAGGTCCAGAAATGGCAACTTTTGATCCAGAGGGTTTCAAGCCACGATCCCTTGATGAAAGTGACTCGAAATCAGCAGATGAAGACGATGGAGCCCTCTGTTCTTTCCCAGAATCCACAAAACGTGAAATACCCAAAAAAAACTCCATTGAAGCGTTAAAGCCAGATCCGTGGATCTGACTTGTTTCTACGTTGTTTTCACTTCGACCATCACCAAAGCCTTCGACTTGGCTTCCTCTTCCATCTCCATTGAAAGAAAACTCGCAAATAACCCCTCCCTCGGCCAGAAACTCAAATCTCTAAAAATCGTCTTCATGTAAACTTCCCAGAATGCTTCGAAAATCCTCACACCAACCCTGTGACTCTCTCCTATGACAAATCAACAACCTAAATCAAGAGAAAACAAGTAAAACTTGCTAGATCTGGATTTTACTCGGTGAAGGAGATGGCGGCGCTAGAGAGAAAACTTGGAAAAGAAAAAAGAGGAGAGAGAAAATTTTGACCAAATGAGGGAGCCTGGGTTTAGGGTTTAGGGTTTTTAGGGTTTAGGGTTTAGGGTTTTTTTTTTTGCAAAAGCAATATATAGAAAAGACAAAAAGGAGGATCTCACAGCCCGAGATCAAGGCAACAAGAACATCTCTTTAGCACAGCACTAAAGAGACGAACTAAATAGAAACCAACAAGGCAAAAAGCCAAGAAACAAAACAACAAGGCAAAAAGCCAAAAAACAAAACAACAAGGCAAAAAGCCAAACAAGCTAAGTAAATAACTACCAAGGAGAACAGTCCATGCGCTCCCCAACTCCATGGTTACTACCTCGCCAAGAGATAGCTCGGTAGAAGATGTCCTGCTGCACGCGAATAAGGGTGACCCGGGGAGAAGAGACCTCACGATCATGAAGGCGATGGTTCCTCTCCCTCCAAATATGGTAGATCATAACACTCCACGCAAGGCGCCGAAGCCTATAAGTCGGGCCCGTCCCTTTAGATCTAGTAATGATCCAAGGGAGGTCAGTCTGCCAGGAGGCAGGGCGATGCGAGGAACCAGCCCAGGCAAGAACCCAGCGAAACACAAACGAGCTGTATGAACACTCGAAGAAGAGGTGATCACGACTCTCAATCCCACCAGGACAGAGAAGGCAACACGGCGACATCGACTGATCCCAAAGGTGAACACGGTCAGCCGTAGATAAACGATCCAGGATAGCAAGCCAGGATATAAAGGAATGGCGGGGAATGGAGCCCCCAAACCAGATAAGACGGAACCAAGGAACACGATCCCGCTGAGGTCTAATAGTATGCCACGCACTCGCAATAGTGAACTGACGAGAAGCAGAGGCAGTCCACTCGAACCGATCTGAACGACCAATAATCGGGGTGATCCCCGAAACAAGCTGATGAAGGTAGCTCAGCGCCGGAGAACCCATAGGCCAAATCCAACCACCATCACCATCAATAAAAGTAGACACCAAAGCAGAATGAGTACTCCCAGCATCCCGAACAATCCCGTTACCATGCAGAGCCTGAAGAGGACCACAAGGTAACCAAGTATCGTACCAGACAGAGCAGCTAGAGCCATCCCCCACCACACATCTGATATAGGGCCTGAAGGTCTCGCGAACCTTCAAAATCTTCCTCAAACACCATGAGTACTCATAAGAGGGACGGATAGCCCACACACTCCGACCCCTCAAGATAACAGCCCTCACCCAAGCCACCCAAAGCGACCCTGCACGAGCGAACAGATGCCAAAGGTTCTTCATAACAGCAGCTTTATTCCAAATAGCAATAGGAATAAAGCCAAGACCCCCCTCAGCCCTGGGGGAACAAACATCACTCCAAGAAACCTTGGCACCACCACCACCACTCTCAGAACCCCGCCACAAGAAGCTGCGAAGAATACTCTCAATCTCTCTCACCACCTTAGTGGGGAGCAAAAACACGTTGCACCAGTACACATGAAAAGACTGGAGCATGGAACTAATCAACTGGGCTCTACCTGCAAAAGAAAGGGCACGAGAGGCCCAACTCCTGATACGAGCCGTAATCCGCTGGATAAGAGGTTGGCAAGCCGAGATGGTCAACTTGCCAGAAATCAAAGGTAAACCCAGGTAGCGGACCGGGAGGGAAGCAATCCCAATCCCCAGCATAGCAGAAAGCTCGACAGCCCGAACATCATCCATCCCTGCACAAAATAAAGAGCTCTTCCCGATATTGGCAGCCAAGCCAGAGAGAGCCTCGAAGCGGCAAAGACTCTCCTGGAGAAAGCCAATGGAACGGGAATCTGCAGAACTGAAAAGCATGAGATCATCAGCAAAACATAAGTGCGTAAGGCGAACCCTATCACACCTGGGATGGAACCGAAAGTAATCAGGAGTGGCCGACAGAATACGAGTCAGAACCTCCATCGCCATCACAAAAAGATAAGGAGAAAGAGGATCGTCCTGACGAAGACCCTTCCTCCCACTGAAATAACCCTCCAAGCCTCCATTAATGGAGACCGAGAACATCGGCGAGGTGATACAACTGCGAATCCAGCTCACAAAAAACTGCGGGGTACCAACAGCAATAAGAATACCCAGAATAAAATCCCAATGCACAGAATCATAAGCCTTCTGAAGATCAACCTTGATAGTGCACCGAGGCTGACCCTGATTCAGATGGTACTTATGAAGCAACTCCTGGCATAAGAGGATGTTATCCACAATGCTCCTACCCTGAACAAAAGCAGACTGATTCGAGCTCACAAAAGAAGGAAGACACCGCTTCAACCTGTTCGAAAGGATCTTCGTGATGCATTTGTAGATCACATTACAACACGAGATCGGACGGTAATCCTGGAAACCCAAAACATTAGGCTTCTTCGGAATAAGGGTAATCGCAGTGGCACTCACCCCAGGCGGGAGGTGATAAGTCCTGAAAAAATGTGCCACAGCAGCACAAAAATCCGTCCCAATCACAGGCCAAACGGCCTTATAAAAGCCAGCAGAAAAACCATCAGGGCCAGGAGCCTTATCACTGCTCATATGTAACACCGTATCTCGGATCTCCTCATCAGTGATAGGCCTCCTCAACTCACTCAGGCACTCCTCAGACCAAGAGAACCCCAGAATATCCTGAAGCGTCCCAGTCAAATCCCGATACGGAACAGACTCAGCTCCCATAATGCCGGTGAAATAACCTACCGCCTTAGAAGCAATCACAACCGGATCAATAGAACTACTCCCATCCGCCAAACGAATAGAAGAAATCCCATTACGGGAAATCCTACCCCGCACCTGTCTGTGAAAGAAAGCAGAATTACTGTCGCCCTCTTTCAACCACCTGACCCTCGACTTCTGACGAAGAGAAGCCTCCTCCTTACGAGCCCACCTCCAAAACTCACGGGTAGCAGCCTGCCACTCCTCCATAACCACCTCACTAGTGGGGGTCTCCAGTAAAGCAGATTGAGCCGCTAACATACGAAGCTTAGCAGACTCAACCTCACGAGAAAGCACAGTGAGATGAATGCCAAAAGTCTGACGGAGAATCGGCTTAAGGCACTTCAACCCACGCATGAAGGACATAAGGGGGCTAGCACCCCCACTACCACTCCAGTTACCACTAACCACCTCCAGAAAGTTATCCTGCTCCGCCCAATGGTTAAAAAACCGAAAAGTCACCTTCTTACGCACCACAGTAGAATCAGTACGCGTAAGAAGGGGGGAATGATCAGAGATCCCCCAGGCCTTCACATCCACAAAAGAATCCGGGAAAGTAGAAAGCCAAACCTCATTAACCAAAACTCGATCAAGGCGCTTAAACTGCAGATTCTGGGGCTGACAATTGGTCCAAGTAAATCTGAACCCAACAGTACGAAGCTCAGTCAAATCAGAAGCACCAATACAATCATCAAACTCAGAAAGGGAAGCTGCAGCAGGAGAACCCCGAGAATACTCATCATGAGATCGAACAGCATTAAAATCCCCCATAACAATGCAGGGAATCGTAATACCACCCGAATGAGAACCCACCAGATCCGACCACAACCGACGTCTCTCCCAGGCCCTATTAAGGGCATACACACACGTAACTCGAAACTCAGCACCCGAAACAGTGTCCACCAACAAACCACTAATCAACTGATCAGAAACAAGCAGAGGGGTAAACACATAAGGAGCCTTCCACATAACCTAGATCCTCCCAGAAACAGCATGATCATAGTTAGTGCAGAAAGTCCAATCAGAGCCAAAGCCACGAGAAACAACATCAAATCTATCCTGCTTGATTTTAGTCTCAAGCAGACAACAAAACGGGACATGCGAGGTAGATAAAAAACTACGAACATGACTCAAACGAACAGGGTCATTCATACCTCTCACATTCCACGAACAGCTACTAAACATGGGAAACAATAGCAAAAGCCCCGACCCGGGGAGAAACAGAAGTAGGAGACTTACCAGCCTTCTTAGCGAGTTGTTTGAGCTTCTTTTTCTGATACCTCGGAATCTCAAACTCACCAACCACAGTCACAGGATCCTCACCATCATGCTGACAATCAGACATAGGATCACGGACCGCTGAATCAGTCACATCAACCATATCCATAACACTAGTGTCAGAAGACCCCTCCTGACTATCCACATCATTCTCTATATCCTTAGCCATAGCTATAGCCAACCGAGCATCCGGATCATCAATGATTGGGGGAGGCTCATGGACCTCCATATTAGCTAAAGAGGCAAAAGAGTTGCTACTAGGGGTCGGAACCTTCTCCTTACCACCCTTAGACCCTCCCATTTTCTTATAAGTAAACGAGCCAGGGGCTTTATTAAACACCTTATTAACCACAGGAACAGTAGAACTACGAGGAAACTCACCCATGCCCCCAGAAATAGGGTTAACAGTAGGACTAACCTGGGTAATAAGAACCGGCTCGGGGCAAACAGGGGCCCGTTTCGGGCAGTTCTCCGTAGCATGACCAAAAACTCGGCAAACAGTGCATCGCTTGGGCTTCCACGGGTAGTCAACCCCCACCTCCCACTCACGACCGAGGACACTGACCGTGACCTCATCAGGCAAATCACTATCAATCTCAACCTCAACACTAACCCGTGCAAAAGAAACCCTCGTACACAACTCCGTAGCCCTATCCATGGAAATCGGGCGCCCAACCACACTGGCAATCTTCTCAATACTATCGGGATCCCATAAAGCAGGAGGAATGTTAAATAACCGGATCCAAATAGGAATAGAAGTAATGACACTCTTTTCAGGTGCAACAAGAGGGTCATAACGGCGAAGAATCAGCGGTTTACCTGCCACATGCCAAGGGCCATTCTCGTAAACTCAGTTACAAGCATCTCTCTGAGTGAACTTGAACAAATACAACCCATGCTCCAAAGAAATAACCAAGGGTTCCTCAACTTTACGCCAAATACGCTTAGTAATATTTGAAACCAAAGAAAACGATGGACGAGCATCCACAAATTGCCCAATCAAACAATGAGCCCAAGGCTCCATGCCTTTAGAAACAATCTCATCATCAAGAATAACAAGGGGTTTACCATCCCTAAGAGTCGGCTCCACATATTTTAAAGGACAAGCATCCTTGCGAGCAAAAAGTTTATCCCCCGTTTTATTCAACCAAGTATTTTTAGGAATAGATGAAGTATTCTCACCTTGGACAGTAGCATGCAAAGGAAAAACAGAAGCTTCAGCCCCTGCCACGTCAGAAACCATCCCATGCAAACCCTTTGCCACGTCAGCCACGTAAGGAGCCGAGACAGGATCAAAAAATGAAGAAAGATCCTCACTCTCCACACGTGAGCGTTTGCCAGCCTGGACCTCGCTGCCCTCCACCCTCTTCGCCGTGAATGAAGGAGCTGAAACGGAGGCTAGGGCAACATTATTACCACGTGAAACGGCGCCCTTTTGACCTAAAAAACGAGTCGCCGTTTCTTCACCACCACACCGCCGTTCTCCACCAGATTTGGCCACCAAGATAGCATCACCTAGTAGTTTCGGTCCCTTCCTTGGAGATCTCTGACGTTCAGACGTAAAAACAAAAGTCGTAGCATCCACGGCCATTTTTCCCTTTGAATTCTCCATAGAAGAACCAAGAGGTTCTTGAACCAAACTAACCTCATGGGTAGCTCCAAAAACACCAGGGGAAGAGTTCTCCATAGACAAACCACATTGACAGCGCCATGAACGACCTTCGAAGGAGCTTCCATGGCAGCTTGCGAACCAGACGGATTCAGGCCACGACTACTTGATGAAAGGTGCTCGAAATCAGCTAACGAAGCTGGTAGGACCCTTCGTTCCAACCCAGAACCATCCATGCACGCAGAAACCGCCATACCCGCCAAGGAAGCGTGAACGCCAGATTCAAGGATCTGGCTCGTTTCTTCCCCGTTTTTGCCTCTAACAGCACCAGAAGGCACCGACTGAGCATCTTCATCCATCTCCATTGAACTAAAACGCAAGAAAACCCCTCCCTCGGCCAGATCTGCAAAACGCAAAAAAACCACCTACATGAAATCTTCCCAGAACGCTTCAATCTTTCTCACACCAACCTAGGGGGACTCTCCTATAACAGATCTTCAACCTAAATCAAGAAAAAACAAGTAAAACTTGCTAGATCTGAACTTTACTCGGCGAAGGAAACGGCGGCGCTAGAGAGAAAAAATTGGAAAAGAAAATGAGGAGAGGGTTTAGGGTTTAGGGTTTAGGGTTTTTTTTTTTTTTTTGCAAAAGCAATATATAGAAAAGACAAAAAGGAGGATCTCACAGCCCGAGATCAAGGCAACAAGAACATCTCTTTAGCACAGCACTAAAGAGACGAACAAAACAGAAACCAACAAGGCAAAAAGCCAAGAAACAAAACAGCAAGGCAAAAAGCTAAGAAACAAAACAACAAGGCAAAAATGCCAAACAAGCTAAGTAAATAACTCCCAAGGAGAACAGTCCATGCAATCCCCAGCTCCATGGTTACTACCTCGCCAGGAGATAGCACGGTAGAAGATGTCCTGCTGCACGCGAACAAGAGTAACTCTGGGAGAAGAGACCTCACGATCATGAAGGCGGTGGTTCCTCTCCCTCCAAATATGGTAGATCATAGCGCTCCAAGCAAGGCGCCAAAGCCTATGAGTCGGGTCCGTCCCTTTAGATCTAGTAATGATCCAAGGGAGGTCAGTCTGCCAGGAGGCAGGGCGATGCGAGGAACCAGCCCAGGCAAGAACCCCGCGAAACACAAACGAGCTGTACGAACACTCGAAGAAGAGGTGATCACGACTCTCAATCCCACCAGGACAAAGAAGGCAACACGGCGACATCGACTGATCCCAAAGGTGAACTCGGTCAGCCGTAGATAAACGATCCAGGATAGCAAGCCAGGATATAAAGGAGTGGCGGGGAATGGAGCCCCCAAACCAGATAAGACGGAACCAAGGGACACGATCCCGCTGAGGTCTGATAGTATGCCACGCACTCGCAATAGTGAACTGACGAGAAGCAGAGGCAGTCCACTCGAACCGATCTGGACGACCAATAATCGGGGTGATCCCCGAAACGAGCTGATAAAGGTAGCTCAGCGCCGGAGAGCCCATAGGCCAAACCCAACCACCATCACCATCAATAAACGAAGACACCGAAGCAGAGTGAGTGCTCCCAGCATCACGAACAATCCCATTACCATGCAGTGCCTGAAGAGGACCGCAAGGTAACCAAGTATCGTACCAGACAGAGCAGCTAGAGCCATCCCCCACCACACATCTGATATAGGGCCTGAAGGTCTCGCGAACCTTCAGAATCTTCCTCAAACACCATGAGTACTCATAAGAGGGACGGATAGCCCACACACTCCGACCCCTCAAGATAACAGCCCTCACCCAAGCCACCCAAAGCGATCCTGCACGAGCGAACAGATGCCAAAGGTTCTTCATAACAGCAGCTTTATTCCAAATAGCAATAGGAATAAAGCCAAGACCCCCCTCCGCCCTGGGGGGAACAAACATCACTCCAAGAAACCTTGGCACCACCACCACCACTCTCAGAACCCCGCCACAAGAAGCTGCGAAGAATACTCTCAATCTCTCTCACCACCTTAGTGGGGAGCAAAAACACGTTGCACCAGTACACATGAAAAGACTGGAGCACGGAACTAATCAACTGAGCTCTGCCAGCAAAAGAAAGGGCACGAGAGGCCCAACTCCTAATACGAGCCGTGATCCGCTGGATAAGAGGCTGACAATCCGAGATGGTCAACTTGCCAGAAATAAGAGGTAAGCCCAAATAGCGGACCGGGAGGGAAGCAATCCCAATCCCCAACATAGCAGAAAGCTCGCCAGCCCGAACATCATCCATACCTGCACAAAACAAAGAGCTCTTCCCGACATTGGCAGCCAAGCCAGAGAGAGCCTCGAAGCGACGAAGACTCTCCTGGAGAAAGCCAATGGAACGGGAGTCTGCAGAACTGAAAAGCATGAGATCATCAAAGAAAACATAAGTGCGTAAGGCGAACCTTATCACACCTGGGATGGAACCGAAAGTAATCGGGGAGTGGCGACGACGAATACGAGTCAAAACCTCCATCGCCATCACAAAAAGATAAGGAGAAAGAGGATCGCCCTGACGAAGACCCTTCCTCCCACTGAAATAACCCTCCAAGCCTCCATTAATGGAGACTGAGAACATCGGCGAGGTAATACAACTGCGAATCCAGCTCACAAAAACTCAGGGTACCAACAAGCAATAAGAATACCCAGAATAAAATCCCAATGCACAGAATCATAAGCCTTCTGAAGATCAACCTTGATAGTGCACCGAGGCTGACCCTGATTCATATGGTACTTATGAAGCAGCTCCTGACATAAAAGGATATTATCAACAATGCTCCTACCCTGAACGAAAGCAGACTGATTCGGGCTCACAAAAGAAGGAAGACACCGCTTCAACCTGTTCGAAAGGATCTTCGTGATGCATTTGTAGATCACATTACAACACGAGATCGGTCTATAATCCTGGAAACCCAAAACATTAGGCTTCTTCTGGAATAAGGGTAATCGCAGTGGCATTCACCCCAAAGGGAGGTGATAAGTCCTGAAAAAAGTGGGACACACAGCCACAAAAATCCGTCCCAATCACAGGCCAAGCGGCCTTATAGAACCCGGAAGAAAAACCATCCGGGCCAGGAGCCTTATCACTGCTCATACGAAAAACCGTATCTCGAATCTCCTCATCAGTGATAGGCCTCCTCAACTCACCCAAACACTCCTCTGACCAAGAGCAGTCCAAAATATCCTGAAGCGTCCCAGTCAAATCCCGATCTGAGCAGGACTCGACCTCATAATGCCGGTGAAATATCCTACCGCCTCAGAAGCAATCACAACCGGATCAGTAGAACTACTCCCGTCCGCCAAACGAATAGAAGAAATCCCATTACGGGAAATCCTACCTCGCACCTGTCTGTGAAAGAAAGCAGAATTACTATCGCCCTCTTTCAACCACCTGACCCTCGACTTCTGACGAAGAGAAGCCTCCTCCTTACGAGCCCACCTCCAAAACTCACGTGTAGCAGCCTGCCACTCCATAACCACCTCACTAGTGGGGGTCTCCAATAAAGCAGATTGAGCCGCTAATATACGAAGCTTAGCAGACTCAACCTCACGAGAAAGAACAGTGAGACGAGTGCCAAAAGTCTGACGGAGAATCGGCTTAAGGCACTTCAACCCACGCATGAAGGACATAAGGGGGTTAGCACCCCCACTACCACTCCAGTTACCACTAACCACCTCCAGAAAGTTATCCTGCTCCGCCCAATGGTTAAAAAACCGAAAAGTCACCTTCTTACGCACCACAGGAGAATCAGTACACGTAAGAAGGGGGAATGGTCAGAGATCCCCCAGGCCTTCACATCCACAAAAGAATCCGGGAAAGTAGAAAGCCAAACCTCATTAACCAAAACTCTATCAAGGCGCTTAAACTGCAGATTCTGGGGCTGACAATTGGTCCAAGTAAACCTGAACCCAACAGTACGAAGCTCAGTCAAATCAGAAGCACCAATACAATCATCAAACTCAGAAAGAGAAGCTGCAGCAGGAGAACCCCGAGAATACTCATCATGAGATCGAACAGCATTAAAATCCCCCATAACAATGCAGGGAATCGTAATACCACCCGAATGAGAACCCACCAGATCCGACCACAAACGACGTCTCTCCCAGGCCCTATTAAGGGCATACACACACGTAACTCGAAACTCAGCACCCGAAACAGTGTCCACCAACAAACCACTAATCAACTGATCAGAAACAAGCAGAGGGGTAAACACATAAGGAGCCTTCCACATAACCCAGATCCTCCCAGAAGCAGCATGATCATAGTTAGTGCAGAAAGTCCAATCAGGGCCAAAGCCACGAGAAACCACATCAAATCTATCCTGCTTAATTTTAGTCTCAAGCAGACAACAAAACGGGACATGCGAGGTAGATAAAAAACTACGAACATGACTCAAACGAACAGGGTCATTCATACCTCTCACATTCCACGAACAGCTACTAAACATGGGAAACAATAGCAGAAGCCCCGACCCGGGGAGAAACGAGTAGGAGACTTACCGCCCTTCTTAGCGAGTTGTTTGAGTTTCTTTTTCTCGATACTTCGAATCTCAAACTCACCAACCACGATCCACAGGATCCTCACCATCATGCCGACAATCGGAACACAGGATCACCTGGACCTCCAAATCGACCACATCAACCATATCCATAGCACTAGTGTCAGAAGACCCCTCCTGACTATCCACATCATTCTCCATATCCTTAGCCATAGCCATGGCCAACCGAGCATCCGGATCATCAATGATCGGGGGAGTCTCATGGACCTCCAAATTAGCTAAAGAGGCAAAAGAGTTGCTACTAGAGGTCGAAACCTTCTCCTTACCACCCTTAGACCCTCCCGTTTTCTTGTAAGTAAACGAGCCAGGGGCTTTATTAAACACCTTACTAACCACAGGAACAGCAGAACTACGAGGAAACTCACCCATGCCCCCAGAAATAGGGTTAAAAGTAGGACTAACCTGGGGAATGAGAACCGCTCGGGGCAAACAGGGCCCGTTTGGCGAGTTTCCGTGGCATGACCAAAAACTTCTGGCAAGGGGCAGGCAACGCTGGGCTTCCACGGGTAGTCAACCCCCACCTCCCACTCACGGCCGAGGACACTAACCGTGACCTCATCAGGCAAATCACTATCAATCTCAACCTCAACACTAACCTGGTGCAAAAGAAACTCTCGTACACAACTCCGTAGCCCTATCCATGGAAATCGGACGCCCAACCACACCTGGCAATCTTCTCAATACCGTCAGGATCCCACAAAGCAGGAGGAATGTTAAATAACCTGGGATCCAAATAGGAATAGAGGTAATGACACTCTTTTCAGGAGCAACAAGAGGGTCATAGCGGCGAAGAATCAACGGTTTACCTCCCACATGCCAAGGGCCATTCTCATAAACCCAGTTACAAGCATCTCTTTGAGTGAACTTGAACAAATACAACCCATGCTCCAAAGAAATAACCAAGGGTTCCTCAACTTTACGCCAAATACGTTTAGTAATATTTGAAACCAATGAAAACGAGGGACGTGCATCCACAAATTGCCCAACCAAACAATGAGCCCAAGGCTCCATGCCTTTAGAAACAATATCATCATCAAGAATAACAAGGGGTTTACCATCCCGAAGAGTCGGCTCCACATATTTTAAAGGACGAGCATCCTTACGAGCAAAGAGTTTATCCCCGGTTTTATTCAACCAAGGATTTTTAGGAAGAGTTGAAGCATTTTCACCTTGTACAGTAGCATGCACATTATTATTGGAAGCTACAGCCACTGCCACGTCACTTTTAATCCCATGCAGACTCTTGACCATGCCATTCACGTGAGGAACCGAAATGGAAAGTTCAACGTCCGAAAATTTCTCCTCAATCTCCACACGAGATCTTTTGCCAGCTTGGAAATCTTTACCCACCTCCCTGTCCGCCGAAAATGAAGGAAGAGAAACGGAATGGAAGGCAGCGTCTGAGCCACAACCAACGGCGCTGTTTTGACCTAAAATTGAAGCGGCCGTTCGACCACCACCATGCCTTCGATCTCCACCAGATTTGGCTGTCATGATAGCATCTCCAAGAACTTTTGGCCCCTTTCGAGGTGATCTCTGACGTTCAGACGTAAACACGAAGGCAGAAGGATCCATTATCGATTTTCCCTTCGAATTCTCCACAGACGAACCGATCGGTTTTTGAGCCAAACTAACGTTATGGGTAGCTCCAAAATGACCAGGAGAAGGGTTCTCTAGAGTCAAACCACGGGCAACACCCTCAGAACCCGATCCACCATGAACGCCTCCATTAACGACCTTCAAGGGGGCGTTAATGGCAACTTTCGAACCAGATAGATTCGGACCTCGATTCCTTGATGAAAGCTGCTCGGAATTACCTAACAAAGAAGAAGCAACACTCTTTTGCAGCCCAGAATCAACGATGCACTCAGAAACCTCTAAAACCATGTTTGAAGCGTGACTGTTCTTCCCATGGATCTGACCATTTTCCTCACTATTTCTTCTTCCATTAGCAACAGAAACAATCGACCTAGCATCCTCTTCCATCTCCATGGATGGAAAATCAAGAAACTCCCCTCCCTCGGCCAGATCTGAAAAACTCGAAAACACACCTACATGAAAACTTCTCCGATCGCTGCAAACTTTCTCACACCAATCCAAGGTAGTTCTCCTATGACAGATCTACAACCTAAATCAAGAAAAAACAAGTAAAACTTGCTAGATCTAGACTTTCCACGGCGAGGAGAGTGGTGGCGCTTGAGAGAAAAATCTAGAGAGAGAAAGTTAGAGAGAGAAAAAAATTGACCAAATGAGGGAGCGGGGTTTTAGGGTTTAGGGTTTAGGGTTTAGGGTTTAGGGTTTAGGGTTTAGGGTTTAGGGTTTAGGGTTTTTAGGGTTTAGGGTTTAGGGTTTTTAGGGTTTAGGGTGTAGGGTTTAGGGTTTTTAGGGTTTTTAGGGTTTAGGGTTTAGGGTTTAGGGTTTAGGGTTTAGGGTTTAGGGTTTAGGGTTTAGGGTTTTTAGGGTTTAGGGTTTAGGGTTTAGGGTTTTTAGGGTTTAGGGTTTAGGGTTTTTTAGGGTTTAGGGTTTAGGGTTTAGGGTTTTTTAGGGTTTAGGGTTTAGGGTTTAGGGTTTAGGGTTTAGGGTTTAGGGTTTTTTAGGGTTTTTAGGGTTTAGGGTTTAGGGTTTAGGGTTTTTAGGGTTTTTAGGGTTTAGGGTTTTTAGGGTTTTTAGGGTTTAGGGTTTAGGGTTTAGGGTTTTTTTTAGGGTTTAGGGTTTAGGGTTTAGGGTTTAGGGTTTTTTTAGGGTTTTTTTAGGGTTTAGGGTTTAGGGTTTAGGGTTTTTAGGGTTTAGGGTTTAGGGTTTAGGGTTTTTTAGGGTTTAGGGTTTAGGGTTTTAGGGTTTAGGGTTTAGGGTTTAGG